>OZ024697.1:12449859-13813859 GCA_964016905.1 Perithous albicinctus | reverse complement strand
ATTTATGTCAAACTTGGTTTTATAACTACTGTCTTCTTTAAAACTCATACGAAGCCAAAATATCGCCGATTCATTTCCACTTGTGTTAGCGCGCATGACAATACAGTGCGGCCCGAATTCACTGAATAGCGCCGCGTTCCAACTTTTAACGTTAAATTCAGATTGCAGATATTTCATGTATCCATTTGTGTCTTTACAATAACCAACAGGAAAAAGCACACTTCAATTTGCCTGTAATTTTTTTCGCATTTGATGACAAGTTAATTTATAACAGATATAATTATATTGGTGTCGGAAATCCCGAAAGTCGCGTGAAAACAACGTCCATTGGTGTTAATGCAGTGTTGAATTTACACAAAAGTGAATATATTGGGTTTACATGATGGCGCAAATTCAACACCGCATTTTTTTTACATTGAATGTAAAAAATAAATTTTTGCAAAAATAAACAGAAAATCATTGTAAGAAAAATACAGACAAAAATCATATGTTTTCAAGACAATCAGACTCAATTTATAACATAATAAAAAGCAGTTCTTTTTTTTCAAGTTTGTAAATTTTTTTCTTTTTTCAAAATTGATCTTATATAATAAAGTCTGAAGATTCCATCGTTTCGCCACTCGCGCTCAATTCCGATAGTTCTTTGTTTTATGGTTTGCCCGTATGCCCTCAATTTCGATAGACTTTCCGTCCGACAGTTTCCTTTTCTTACAATCTGTCACCTGTCAACGCCATCTCGAAAGTTCGTGACCCTGTCAAATATACTGCTTATCGCCAGCAAATCTATGAAGGTCGGAGTATTCATATTCGGAAAATCGATGTCTCTCGCGAAGAAAGTTGAATTAAAAAAAAAGTCTTTAAATGGAAACATGAATAAAATGAAGCTTGAAAGGAAGCGGTGTGAAAACTCCAATTTTTACTGTTTTTTTTAAAGCATCCAATGACTCGAAAAAAGTTTCGAAATTCCGCTGCGGACTTTATCTTGTGTAATCCTTTCCTTGAAACAGAATAGACATCTCATACAGACATTTCGATATACCACCGAAAATATTGTACGATTAAAGCCATTTTTTTCGTTCTGCAATATTGGTCCTTGAGCAATTTCCTAGTATGACTAAAAAACGTGAAGTATCATGACAAACTTTTGAAATCAGGCGGTGAGTCATTCATTAAGACGAAGTGTACATTTTTTTACATACATCTCACATTTGCTTTGACTGTTTGTTATAAGTGCGTTGGAATGCAGCGTAACAAGCCTCTCGTACGCGGCCAATGGAATTCTAATTTTTCTGTATATGTATGCTATCAAAAATAAAGTATCAAGACAAACTTCTGAGAATAGGCTGCCAGAAATGTATTGGGACATAATGTAGAATGTCTACATACATTTCACATTCCCTATGACCGTTTATTATTTCGGTGCATTCGAAAGCGACCAAATATAGTAATTACGCGAGCTTGATCGAATTCTAATTTTTCCATACCTATATTGAGAAATACAAAATATTATGACAAAAATTAATCACGAAAAATGACTCTAGAAAGAATGGCTCAGCAGGAATGGCGAAGGAAAAAATAGATATATCTCAATTTTTTCGAAAAAAATGATCGTTTACGAAACGTTTCTGGAAGATTTGATTCAGACAATCAGCCAAAAAAAAAAGTTGGTCTCTAATATATTAATAACTTTTGGTTTTATTATATTATTTTTGATTCTCACCTAAGAATGTCATCCTAATAAATATTCTACCAAAAAAAGTCTAACAAAAGCTAAGGTCATTCGAGTAACTTTTATTTGTCATCTTTATTTCACTCTCTAACGATTACGACGTTATTTTCTCCAGGAACTGAGACGTTTAGAGAATGAAAAGTATAGGAAGCAATATGAAGTATGTCATTAAAGTCCGGCTGTTGTGGGAGGGACGAAAGATTATAGAGGGCAGCACAACCGTCGATATCGAAAAAAAAGATGTCTGTGTTGCAATTCACATGGAGACCACCTTGTGTTTCCGTTGGCGGATTATTTTACGACAGTAACAGTAGCCCCCACGTAACAGCTGTTGACCCGCTTTCTAGCCCATTAGCTTTTCTACTACCACCCCACCCCCCTTTTTCCTCATACGATCGTAATATCAAACGCGATTTCAAATTAATAACTCTCGTAAAATATAAATTCTCAAAGGACTGTTATAGAACGTGTTCAAGGTGTAAACAAATTCTATATGGTCTAATATTAACACCATCAATAATTCGGATTAGCTTCCCTGGCGGAAAAAATCTGCAGTCTCTTGTACAGTATTTGTGTAACCCTTCTTGATTAACAACAACCTCCTACAACAGGAAAATAGTTGCACTTTATATAACTTATACTTTTCGAAATATGTTAACTTTGAATGAATGCAGAATTAAAAAAAAAAATGTTTGATTAAAAACATGAAGTAAAAAAAATGCACAGGAAGTGTAACATTAAATTTGATATTATTGTTATAATATTGAACCTCGTACTTAATTTAATTATTTTCAAGTAACATTCTAATCTGGCTAATAATTAGAAACAATTAACACCGAACTCTTTATATTTACCAGGTTCTTATTTTATCTAAAATACATTGAGCCTAGAATCATAGTCTTACTTATACCTCGTTAAATCTCATGCATAACTAAACACCATTTGACTATATGCTTTGAAGAGAAATTTTAATAACCGAGTGTGTAACTTCGCAACTTGTTCAAAGTGCACACTCTAAGCTCTGACCCCTCGCCGATCTATCTCCTTCAAATTGAATATCAATTTAGTAAAGTAAATAAAAATGAATGGTGAAAAAAAAGTTGTGATAAAGTTGAAATAACGTTGATATAGCTCTTTGCGATTATACAGACAGCGCCGTGTTTGCACATAAAGGTATATATTGAAGTAAAGACCCCGAAGTGAGAGTGGTGAGTTTTGGTAGAGTCATCGAAATTCGTGCGTGAAAGCACTCGCGGTGAACGTTTCGATCACACCACACTGGCACCTTGACGGTAGGAAATCGGCGAGCAAGCCAGACAGTATCGAGTTTGTGGAAAAAAAAGAGATGGCGAGAGGTGGGCAAGCACCACAGAGGGACTGATACCCGATGCAAACTTTGCCATCAGCGTGCTGGTGCACAAGCCGTGGAGAGAGAAGGCGAAGTGATGCATTCCACTCTCCGGAGAGGCAAGCAAACCTCAACCAAACTCGACTGAACTGAGCGCAGTGAGTGGCGAGAACGTGATGGGTAGAAAGGAAGGTTGGTCGGGGCGGGGAGGGGGGGGGGGGGGAGAAATCGAGCCAAGTCATGGTAAAGCAAACCAAACGCCGAAACCAAATCGAACCGAGAACCAAAAGCCATCGAAACTGAGCCGAGAGATAACGCGTTATCACCGAGCCAAGTCTCTCACGATTCGACGATTCACCAAGCCCTCTGGGCTACACTATTTCTCCGCGAATGCGTTCTTCGCGTAGTACGGACACCACCAGAGCTTACGAATCCATTACGAGCATTCCCACATGATTACTTTTTTTTTCTTCTATTTTACTTCTTAACTTTTAGTTGTCAGGCACGACAATTTAAGCGTGTTAAAGAAAACATCAGAGTTGATGGTGATAATTTCTTACAGTGGTTCGGGGTTTTGCCAAAGGTATAACAAAAAAGATGAAGTAATTTACAGAGATCTACTTCGCAGGCTTGTTTTTCCCTAGAAAATCACCAAATATAAGATTTTAGGGTAGACGTACCATTTGTGGCCACTATAAGCAAAACCTTACTATTCATTTAACGATGAGTTTAAAATAAATCCATATGAAGATTTAAAAGTTGATTGATACTATCGGAAACTTATAAGGAATTGAATTATTATGACAAGAATTTTATTTCGATGATAATTAATCAAGGAAACATTAAATAATCAGCCAATATCAGTTTTCACCGTTATTGGCCACGAATGTACTATTATTGGCCAATCATGATGCTATTTGTGGACACTTGAAATAACAATAATTATTGGAAACAGCATAAGTCAGCAAAATTAGTTAAATAATGTTTGGTGCTAGATATTTTGTCGTATTTTTCATCCATGTCCGTAAGAAATGAGTCGAAAGCAGCAAAAAGTGTGGCCAACCTAATTCTCAATTCACTTCGATACCCTAGCAGTACGCTTTGAGCTCAATAAATCTTAATATTTACCATTAATAGAGAGAACCAGCCGTAAACGGTACAGTGGTCACCAATGGTACGTCTACCCTATATCTCGTTTATATAATTTTACCCGTGAAATGATTTATTTCCAGCAAAAATGACGCGGTAGTTCTAATGTCCATGTTATCAAACGCTGTAATACAGTTATTACTAGAAGATATTATAATAATTATCTATGATAGACTTTGATAACACGATAGAGGGATGGAACTAAAGCCGATATTTCGATATTTTATCTTATGAAAATATTGGTGCAGCTATAATTGCAATTCTCCTTCAAACGCTTGTAAAAGCCATTCAGCCGAGCGTGAAAGTACATTCCATCATCCTATCTATCGAACGTTGAAATTCCTTGGGTCTTTCTCGGTTTCTTTGAATCGTTGATGTAGGTGCCACGTTCCACTTCGAATCTACAAACCATGTACTCTCCGACGCTATTCTTTTTTTCCTTTTTTCGAGTTTTCGAGATAGAAATTATTTTCTGGTACAAATAATAAACAAAAAAAAAGTATTAATTGCTTCCGGAGTAAAATATGAAAAAAAGATGCAAAGTGGATGTTTGCATATTGCTTCTTCATTATTTTTTAATCAAATATATAAAACTGCATCAATTTTGATTAATTTTGATCAATTTCAACACGTCAGTCGGGTAATAACAGCTCCTCTCTTTATGCAGTTAAAACTACATTTTCGAGTTATGAGATTTCAATCCAATTGCTTGAAATTTGCTCGAGTCCACGTACTTACGTCGTTTTTCATTTTTCTATAAATCGTACTCTGCCCAAATCAATTTTACTGCGATCGGAAAGGTAGAAACGGCTCTTCTAGCATGTCAAACTTCAGCGAAATAATCCAAGCCGTTCTCACGTTATAGGATATTTAATTTATTTTTACCCATGTCACACCCACACACACACACGCACTTACACAAACACCGGATACTTTTTTGTAGATAATCTTTCTGGTATTTGGTAGGAGGTGCTATTGAGCATATTTGCACGACGAGAATTGAATGAAATTTAACACAAGCAAATAATACAGAGTCGAAGAATGTGTACAGCTGTATACATATGTGAAAGCCAAGGACGAGTACATAAAGATTTGGCAATAAGGGCCAAAAAGGAGGGGAGGGGGGGAGGGGGGTACGTGATGGATAAGGCAGGTGGAGAAAGAATAGTGCGATGAAGAGATAAGATAGAAAGGAAAGGAAAGAAGAAGAAAGAAGTAAAGATGAAAGGCGAGACAGAGTGAGACAGTCATAGCAAAAGCAAAAAAGGAAAACATGCTATGAGTCTCAGGAAAGGAAGCAAGGTAGAAAGCGTGGGACTGAAAGCGACGAGACTCTGGTAATTGGGGAAGCGCGGGTTGGATATGATCCGCGAGTTTGAATAAAGGACGATGTTAATTAGAGGAAAGCCAAGGCTGCTTTCAATCCTCTCGCTCTTGGTGTTTTTGAATCTCAGGCCTCGGTTGGACGGTCTGGGACGCGAGTTTTGAGTGTAGATGCGAAGAGAACAGTTCCGCACTCGCACACCCACCAAACAAGAAGACAACTTTGAAAGATATCTGCGCGCGTTCACCAGACCAGGGTTGTTGCAGCTTCACAGTCTTGTGTGGTGGCAGCATCAAACGGAAAAAGAAGGAAAAAAGGATGAAAAAAAAGGAAAGAACGTACCAGCTGGATCCTATAGGCATCGTTTTTTTTGTTTGGATCTTTTTTTATCGAGCTCTACTGATTGAGTTTACGAGCATGTTGCATGTAGTGTCGAATACAGCCTCGCCGCTTCCTCACTCAGGATGTAACCAGAATAGTTCTTTGATTCTGATACAGTGAAAAGATTTTTGTCCCTCTGGAGCTTACAATGTCGCGAATGATACATGGAATATTATTATGATACTTTTCTTCATTTTTATTTAATTTTGGAGAAAGCTTTGTTTGTATGAAAAAAACAAGAATTTCGACATTTTCAAATCGGAATTTGAATTTTTTTGTTTGTAAATCACTTATTGATCAATATTAATTTTAATATAGTATATTATTGTACATGAACTTATGAATGGATTTTTAAAAAATTGATATTATAATCGTAAAACATAAAATTCGCAGTTTAATTCTTAATTAATTAACCATCAATTATAATTATGTTTCTTCAAAGTTAATTAAATTAGGTTTTTCAAACATTTGACAAACAATAATTTCAATTTAAAAATTTAGAACCAAAGCAGCGGGGTCTGTAAGGTTGAGGTTACATTTTGCATTGAATCCCTTTTTTTTTTTTAATGTTAATTGATTTTTCGGCTCAGATTCGCAATCACCGAGTTCTCAAACGCTCCTTGTGAAAAGCATATTATAGATACGAAAAAAGTCTATTCTTTGCAGTGTTAATAAAAATATATAAATGCATTTATTGTACACTTTCTATTTAAAACTTGTCTTAATGGTAATGATGCTGTTCGTTCGCCGGCATTGAAACATAGAACCTTGACCATCGTCGACGAACCCTATATTGTATTTTAAATTGTGTTTCCTTGCATAACATTAATTAGAATTGTAGAATAGTTAATCTTGAGCTTAGTCTTGAAATGAAGAAAGATTAATAAATAAATGAGTTGTACACACATACGCCGTTATGAGTTTTTCACTTCCAAAAGGTCGTAACTTCGACACGCAATATTAGCAAAGGTATTAATTGTAATTGCAGGAAGTTATATAACTCAAGAAAGCAAAATTAATTCGACTATACGTTCGGCGAAGATTCTATTAGAGTTATTGAAATTGTCGACCTTATGGTTTAAGCACACTTGAATTATCATCAAGTTTCAAGGACTTTGATCCTTCAATTAAGCCTCTGGTAGAGTTCTCAGCAATATCGTGTTTCGTACATATATAGTCACCCCCTCCTTCAAAGGAGGACAATTTCGCGGGGTTGAAGCGCGAGAGTTTAAAATTATTGAAGATCCGCCACCAACCACCCACGGGCATGCAGTCGCGAACAAGAGGGAAGAAAAATAAGAAACGAACGAGTAGAATGAGCTACAACTACGTACTACAAGTACCTAGTAGCAGAAGAAAAAAAAGTAGATAAAAGTTTTAAACAAACGGGCGTCGCCTTCGACTCGCGGTTCTTTCCGGCTTGTCGATAGTTCTCTCGTAAACGATAAACTAAGGTATCGGAGTTTGGCACAGGCACAATTTATAATGGAGCAGAAGGAGATAATAGCAAAAGGTAAACAAGTTAAATACTTTTCTTAATCGAATTAATTGTCGTAGATCTATCTTAAGAATAATAGCAATAATCATGAGTAATCTAAAAGTTACTGAGTAGAAGCTTCAATGTAATTTCTTGTTCTTTTAGGAGTTGGTCGTTCACACAGCTTTCTATTTGACTTTCACATAAAGGAAGTTTTGTGGATGGAGAACACAAAGATTAAAGAAGCAACGTACGGCAAAAAAATTATGTGTATAACAGTATTATATAAATTATCAAGTATTAAAAAGACCGAAATCCTCAAGCTTCGACAAAAAAAAATGCGTTTTTCCATTGGGGTATGAACTGAACCAAAAGAAAATTTTTAATAAAAAATTTGCATTCATTTAGCCAACACTGTAATGGAATAATACACATGTCAGCGATACGTAACATCAAAATCGATGACATACAAAGACAGAGGTAATTTTTTTGGATACCCCATTTATGATTCTTTTTTTTAATTTTTTACTGATAAAAAGATGAATGTTATTGAATAGTCGAGAATATGGATTTTTTTGCCTATGCTTAACCTTGAAATAAAATTGTCTACGAAATATAGTGAATAAACATGTTTTTTAATCATTTGACAATTTCCTCTCAAACAGGGAGACCAAGGGAAAGAAATAAAAATCTGAAAAAATTAGAGATTTTTTAAATCATTTGAAGCCGATTTGTCGGGCTGCAACATTAAATTTTTTTCAGACCCCATATAAGGACCACCCTAATGGATATATTTGAAGTTGAGAAGCGACGAGAGACATTCGCATCCGCTTTGCCGCTTATCACAACGAATAATCAATTGAACGGCAACAGGGAGTGGCGATGTGGTTTTTGGGTGAAGGGGCGGCGAACGCTACATGTGTCCATAAGCGTACGACGCGAATGCATTTCAGAGCCATAACAGGCTGTCAGCCCAACCGAGTGAATTTCAAACACAGTCGTTTATGTTTGGCGGATTGTATGTGTTCCTGTCTTCTCTTCTCCACCCTCGGTATATGCTCTGCTCATTCCGCGCTACGTTCACTCGCTCGCCATTGTTTAATCTACCTCTCGCTGCTCACTTGATCCTTCTGATCCCTGCGCTCCAACTCTTTGTTGCAACCCGATCCTCATTAGTAACTTTATTTTTCTACCAATCGGCGTATTGGTCTTTCTACCAATTACCTGCATAATTCGTTAGATAATCTGAGGGTACACTGTTTAGTTTACAAATCAAGTTGGCCGTGAATTCTTTGTTGCGAATGAAATCCTCATTAGTAGCTTTACAGGACACTGAAAGATCTCGAGAGGCATCCCAAATGTCAAGTTATGAAGTCTTTTTATAAACATTTTTCTTAAAACAATGTGATACACGTTTTTACACCAATTAACAAAACCCTAATTAGAAAAAAATTTGAAGAAAAAAAAGTTTGTCATATTTAATGCCGACTCAATATTTTAGAGGTCTTGAACGATCTCTGATATCAAAACATTTTGATCTGAATTTTGGAATCGATACATTTTTCAAATAAAAGTGACAGAATAACGATTTATAGATTTAGAAAAATTCCGACTTTTACCGGAATCCAAAGTTTCAATCGCTTCGTATGCGACCTCTAAACATTTTTCTATGCTTCAGGATCGTTATTTCAGACCTATATGAACTCAATTTACCGAAGAAAGGCGAAAAGAAATCGTCGAGTTATTATGTACCATCCTAATATTATCCTTATTTTAAAGCTAAGAATTCAAAATTTCTGAATATTTCAGAAACGAAATATATAAGTTCAAACACATTTTATAAAGTTTGGTTTTTAATCACGATCATTTGAAAATGAAGAAATGCTTAAAATTGCGTTAATTGGTACATCTATCCTATTTGAACTTTGGAAATATCGATGATGATGTACTTGGTGAAAACAACATGTGTTTGGAAAAAAAAGTCTTTATCGAGTTTCGTGGAAGCTTCCGATTCGGGTTTCACTGTTTAGGGCATTGATAACAATTAGGATGCCACCGGTACCGATCCTCATAGCCACAATTTATAACCGATACCGTAACGTCGAACTACAGTACACACACGGTGTGCTTGTAAATTCTAAATCAAGGAACAACGAGAGATACGAGAAACGAGACGAGGCGAGACAGGGTTTGCAACTGGACACCAGTGGTGAGGGATGACGAGGGGGCACGAACGGGGGAACGAGGATTGCTCGAGAGTGATTGGCCGTCGAATAAATTGCTCGAGTACAAGCGAGTTTCGCGTTGTCGCGTTCTACCGTTTTATTTTCAACTGATGCTATCGGGAACAATGTCGTCCTTCTGGCTCACCGGGGGCAGAAACGTGCAATAGTAGTGACTGAGAGGAGGAAAGAGGACATGTACAGTGGGAGCTCACACTCCGCTTGGTTTTGCCGTTTTTCCGTCAAGTGACCACTCTACTGAACGGAATTACATTTTCTCCATTTCAATATACAATTGGTTTATGTAGAAACATGAACGTAATCGACTGTTGACGTTTCGTTACGACACAAGATCCACTGGTTCAAAGGTACAACTCCCAGCAAATTTAATATGTAGACAGAGGTTCTCACGCGAGTTCGTATCAGTATCAGCTACCGTCAGTTACACTCGATTAGACGACTCGATTAGCGGTATTATTATGGGCAGCGAGAACCTTTGTCTACAGATCGGCAGTGGTAATATCTAGGATCGATATGTGTTGGAAAACTGTGGTAGATTGTTTGTGCATACCAAATTTCAGCTACATTGGTCTTACGGTTCTTGAGTTATAGGTGCTGGAATTTTCAAAGCCCTACACATATATATGTCAGGGTGATTCATCTTTCACAATATTTTTCTTACGTGGCATCCTTCAAAACTGTTCTCTATCATGAAAAACAAATCCTTGTAAATCATCGATGAGATAATAGTACATTATGATGCTAGTGCGATAAAACGTTTTCTGACGGTGGCGAGTGTTGTAATAGCACGAGTTAAGAAAACGTTTTTCATACGAGTATCGTACAAAATTTTACTTCACAAGGTGTGGAGTAGTGGTCTTTCGCACGCGAAGCACGCGTAAATCTATACTTTTCGCACCGAATGAAAAAGAAATTCTTTTTTATTTCAGTGAGTGAATAAATATTTTTTAAAAATTGTAAAGGCCGTAAAATTTCAAGCCCTAAACGGATTAACGCCAAATTCAATCCCAAACCCTATGACGAAGCAAACGGATAAAATTACGACTGCTGTAAATTTGGCCTTATGGAGGACAATTGAATGGATTTTACATAGAATAAGGAACAGAATAGAATAAACTTGAAGGAGAGTGTGTAAAAGCAAGTTTGAAATCGACCGAGTGATAGCTATCACTTTCATGATGAAGCAGCTGATGATGAAAGAGCAATAAAAGAAAATAGTAAAATAAGAAGTTTGGAGAGGGCAGAGAAGCAAAGATGAAGTTTAGGAACTGATGCACTAAAGCTTGAAGAAGAGAATGCAATAAAGGGAAAAAGAAAATACAACGAGGACAGGGGGGGGGGGGGGGGGGGGGTCGAACGATGGAGACAAGACTCTTCGTGTCTGACGAAGCTAAAGTTTTGGAAGCGTTCGGCGCGAGCAACACAGTACAGCGACCATGAAAAGCCCAGCCCAGAAGGCCCTCTGTAATACCAAATGGTAAAAGAGGGGCCTGTAGAGAGGTTGGGTGAATAACGCTCCGGTAGCAGAGCAGCGGAGACATCCACGAAGTAGACAGGCCGCCTCATCCGATATTTTGCGGGTTGAACTAGGAAAAGCGCGCGCGCAATCCCAGAGTGAAGAATAATGGTTAGAAAAATATTATGCCGGTTTCATATATACCGTGAATGTCCAACTATCCTCATATTTTTCGGTGGACTGCGATGGTGGTGGCAGCGTGTAGAAGAAGGCGAAGGCGGACGGAATAAAGTTTTCTTCTTCAGCGAAAAACGAAGTGTAATTTAAAAAGTTTCTGCTCCATGACATGCCGCGATAACAAATTATCCTTGCTCCATTATCCACAAATGCGATTATGATAAGAAAGAATGCAAGGGAGGTAAACTTTAATGCAGTGCGAGAGCCGTTTCCAGTTTGAGGGTAGAGTGAGAGAAGGCTCTCTCTCTCTCTCTCTCTGAACGTGCTGGGAGAAAGGAAAACCGCTGGTTTGTTGCACACTATATTTGTCGGGCCATGGATTGCATCCAACACCATTGGCTAACAAATGTTAACGTAAGATGAATTCCCGGAAGTACCATTATATATTCGAGTGAATTCAACACGAATGCAGCAGTAGTATTTTATGTTATAACGTTTTTTAAAAGCATTTTATGCTCTCTAAGAACTGCACCTATTTTGGAACCATTTGTGGAATTATTCGAGCAAATTGAATTGTCTATGGCATTACGGAAAGTTTACCATCAAAACATGAATTCGTGCTAGGAGAATTGGAAATACTTAATGTTTTGCGAAAATTTGGCTAGCTCGTAAGGACACAATACGACTCTGGAATTTCCGAGACGTTGAATACAGGGCTAAGGTAGATGTACCATTTCTGGCTAGTCTCTCTGTTAATGGTTAAATGAATAGTAGAGCTATGCTTAAAGTGGCCACAAATGGTATGTCTACCTCAGCTTTTGCTATAAGTAAATCTGAATACGATTAAAATATGTATGCCATTATTTTGTTTTAAACTTGGATATATTGTCAAATAATGCGTAAAATGAATTGAAATTCGCAGAGATTCTAAGTGAAAACAAGCGAAAAAGAATGTGCAAGTCTTGTGGAAAATGCTTCAAAAGTCAGTATGGCCTCCCCTTAATAGAGCTAAAAAAGACGAGACAGAGAGAAGCAGGAAGGAAAGCCTGAAAAGAACTGGATGAAGTAAAGACTCGAGCAAGAGAAGTGAGAAGGTGAAGCAGATGCAGTTGTATGTTTTTATCAATGTCTCCTGAATCGTTCGGTCGACTGGTACATCAGAGATGTGAAATCAGCATGCAGGTAGGCTCTTGATTGTCAGCAAACTTCCGAGAATGCGGGCTAGCAACCCAAATCGCCACATTATCGCAGCCACATTATCTATTGTGCTATAATTCGGAATATCATAGCAAAAAAAATAACGCGAACACAATGTTGACGTTAAACTGGTAATAAAATTCCGTAGATTTTTTTCTCTATACATCGAGCTTTATCTTAAGTATAGGTCTATGCAGAACAAAAAATACTAAAAATTCGGCGATCACCTGTAGAAAAAAAAATTGGAATATTCCGAGAAACATTTTTATTTATTTGAAATTTGATATATTTATCGGAAACTTCAGTGGTTGACTGATTTTTAGAAATTACTTGAGACTTTTTTTTAATTTAATTTTTGAAAAAGCTGAGACTCAGATATTGAAGGTTGAATTATTCAATCTAATAAAATACGAAATTTCACAAGCTAGTATGGAGTTGGATATGGCAAAAAATAAGTAACGAAGTAAGTAATAATCCACACAACAAAGCTTTTCCTTTATAGAAAAACGTGAAATTACAGAACTTTACCTATCATAACAGAATTTTTATGAATAAAAGATAACAGCGGGAAAGCAGTATCGCAATTTCAATTGCCGCCATTTTTTGTTAGTTAAACTCATTCTTGTAGAACTGGAATGTCCATCAATATTTGGATGTAAAACAAACCCCGACAAAGGGTTCACCAATTTGTTGAACATCAATTGCAGAAGAAATAAATATCTGAAAAGCAGATACGAGAGGAATGTGGATTTTTGTCGGTTTATTGTTATATCCGCGCTTTTGTTCAGGACTCGGGTGAGTGAAGGGAACGGAGAGAACATGAAGCAAACGAAGCATTCAGCCATTTCTCGCTTTTCTCACATTCCCATTTTTATACCTGTTACCTTATTTCGATCCGCTTCCACTATTTTCTATTGTCTTCTCTCCTTATTCTTCTTTATTTCCTACGTAATTCTCACTTTGTCTCGCAGATATCATCTCTTTATATTCGAACTTTCTTTTTCTTTTTCCATCGCTCTTGTGGCGTGTCTTCGGTCTTCTCCTCCCCACATCTGTTTTGCCGTGTCCGCGGTCTCTTATTCCCTGTCATCGTATCATCGCAAGTGTCCATTACTTTGTATACCGTATTCCCGGCTCTGAAAGCTCATTTTTTTTCTCCACCCCGCCTGTCCAGCTGACACTGTCCAGCATGCAGCCGAGTAGTTGAACGACCGAGCGTAAAGGGGGTATGCACGGGTGTATAACTAGACACAGGACTGGAGAGTTTTTCTGATACCTGAGGCTATTAGTTACCGGATGAAAATGGAATGTCAAGGCAGTGCCAACGTGGCAAACTGACCAGCGCGCTTCTTCTCGTGATTGTCCCTTCTTGATTGCTGGATCAGCTTTTCAATCTGCATCTCTACTTCTATTTCTGACTATGTGGATTATTATCTGAACTATCATTTTCACTACATCGTCGCCGTCTCTACTTCTGTTCGTCCTAAATGTACTACGATGATCCTACCGCACAGAAATTTAGATACCGTCGGTACGCTCTAACTGTTAATTCTTTGGGATTTCTTTTTTTTGGTGACTGAACTGATATAGAATGCCTTATAGATAACATAATAAGTAAGTTTATTTTCACCTAGTTTCTCGTCGTATAGAGGTCTCACCTAATTTTGCATAAACATACCTATACGTATCTAGACCTACCACTCAACACAAGGTTCTTTCCGATCGAATTTACAATATACATTTAAATATATATATATGGAGGTTGAGTGACAGGAAAATCGTACTTTCGCAAAATAAGGATCACCCTACTGCTGATCATCTAGAACCCAAAATCTAAATCTGTCTATTGCAGTACCTAAAAGTCTCTTTCTCTCGAATCTTGCGTGTAAGTTATGCAGATGAATCTGTGTAAGAAGGGCTAGCCAAGAAGTGCTCTTTGCGTCTAGCTTTCACTCTACTAGGGGGCCACCAAGATGTATATACGCGGTAAGTTCCTTCCGATTCTCAACAAGCTTCGTCAGATTAACGCTCTACGCTAAGCTTGCGCTTGATCTTACATAAGCCCGGTTAGTAATCTAATAACCCGGACTCGCAGCTCCCTTCTCGAGCTTCACTCGCTGCAATAAAGTGGGTCCTGGCAATCTGCTCGTGTACGCGGTAGTACATTGCGCAGTCTTCCTTGTCCCTATCATCTGCGTAGAGGTGATCTCTCGACATATTACTAGAGTTTACCTCGTCTTCAAAAGCTGTGCTTTCATACCAAGCCCTTGGCTCATATTTCTGTGCTTCCTTCGCTTCTTCCTTGGCTTCGTATGCGCTTGGAGAAAGAGGATAGCATTCGGACGCCCCTTCACCTCTCATCCACTTTGTGCTTCCCTCATTGTCGACATCTTTCAACAGTTGAATTCGGATTCGAGGTATATATGCTCTTTGTCCAACTTTCCGCCTTCATTTCCTCTTCACCGTTTTGCCTTCCGTTTGATATGCTTTCTCCACATATATAGCTCTTCAATTTGACGTCATTACAGCCTCGGTGGGAATTCTGAAATATCTAGAAGAATAAATAATTTCCAAACTATTGAGAAATCGAAAAAAGTCCCCTTAAAGAATATACTCTTCACATTCTTTTTTGCCAAAAATCAACGTTTCGAGCTTGATGAAATTTTTTCCTTTAATTTATAGTTTAGAATTTTTTAACTCTGGTTAATTACGAGAAATATCTGAAATGTAAGAATAGAAGAATAGAGAGATCGTCTCCTATGTTAAAACGTTAAATATTTTTAAATAATTACAAATCGTAGACTCGAGGTACACATTTCAATGGTAAGCGTGTCGATTTTCGAGTTTTGACCTTTTTTTTATCAGTATGTCCTGAATTGGCAACCAGAGCTTGGAATACGTTTCTTTGAGTAAAGCTCAATGAAGCAAATTTTTTTGGCCGCTAGTTTCCCGACATCCAGCAGCTCTGCATTTTATCGTACGAGGCCTTCATTTATACTACGGGTACTATTCGAGAATCACAGCGCCTATTCGGAATTGGTTCAATTTTACGCCTCCCTGAATAGCGAAAGACAGATCAAAGAATAGGATAAAGAATGACCGTGGAGGTGGATTGAAAAAAAATGCATCCTCGCGCAATTCCGAGCTCCCGCAGCGTTCGAACGATCGAGAAAAGTTCACCGATTGTCGTTGGCCAATTTTTCCCTCCCCTTTTTTTCATTTCCTTTTTTTTTTCACCCGCAATCTCACCTCTTTTCTAGTCGATTTTCCTAGCCTTTTGTGCTTCCTAAAACTTATCCCTTTCATCCCTTTACTGGGACTAACTGTGTGAGCAAGAAAGATTTCACCCCTGCCTAATTTTAAGCCACCATTTTCGTGCATACACAGCTATTATATTTATTGCTACACGAATCGATATTTAAGGGAGGCGAGTCGGTAAACGAAGAAATTATTTTCACAAATTTATATTATTTTTATTTCATCCAATAAATATGAAATAAATATACTATTTCAGGATTAGAACAAACTATTTTTCTGTCAGTATTAAAATCAGTTTTGTTGACTGATACTATTATGAATTAGTTGTAGGCTTTTTCAACTCTGCGCGTGTTCCAGAATTCAGCACTCGTAGGTTTCAAATCTATGGCGTCTCATTTTATTTGTAACAACATTCTACACCAGTTAAGCAGAGGGGGATTTTTTATAGAGGTCCCCAGACCAAAGATATCAACTGATTTACAAATTCAGGCAACAATGTTGGTGTTTAGAGACATGGGTCTCTTAACGTTTTGACCTTAACAGTGAACTTTTTTCTTAATTTTAATCGCTTTTATATGCAATGAGTGGTTTTTTTCAAGATTGAAGTAATTTCGACCATTCAACTGTATTATTATAAATAATCACTTTTTCCCGGGCAAAATTTATCACTCTTGTAATTTACACGGTTATTGCACATAAGAAGTGTCACTGCATATCTATCATTTTTTTTTAGATATAGTATATATTTATAGATCTAGTATATATATGTGTAGAAGGAACCGAGAGTTCACTATGCGGTCGTTTTATGTGCATACGTAAATACAGCAATATACATACATACATAGGCAGTAGCTTGAAGGTATTTACATAAAATTGATAGGAGTAGTAAGGTTGGTCGTGTGACCCTACACCTCGGATCCCACACCTACCATTCGTTGATGCATGTCCTCATTTCTGGAGGTGAGAATAGTCCACGTGCAGTGCACTCTGTACCGGAAGCTGGAGGGGTAGCACACTACCCCACGCCTCCCCCCATTTCCCTTCAGCAGGCTCCCCGGGGCGTCGTAGTCAACTCGACTCTCCGGGAGCTTATATGAACCACCGAAAACCCAGAAGCAGAGAAGCAGCGTCGAGGACCGTTAGCAGAGCTACGAACCCAGTACCGAGCACTGGCATGGAGCTATACGCGATGTTTTACGAGGTGGCGAGCCGTGCCAACTGTGTCTCGTTATATGAGATTTTACTGGAAGCTCCAGAGGCGCCCCATAAATTCGTTAACCAATAAAATCTTCATCGCGCGGTGCAATAATCGAGTCGACATGGACTGAATGCTTTGGGAAACCTCCTCGCTTTATTATCATAACGCTTGGTCACCGAACAAAAGTCCTACTCGGACTTGATCCAATCCTATTGCATGTATTTTCCCATAACGTTGACGTTTATTTCACTCGGATTCTTAAAGCTCCGTGCACATGTGCATGTGGGTAAAGAATTCGTTGCATATGTTAAGTTTTTATGGATCTTACTGACTGTTTCAACGAGAAATCTCGAGTTAAAAATTGCAATTTTAGCACAGCTTCTATATGTAAAATATCTTGGGTCTGTGTGAAGAATTATTTGATAAATCGGTATCATTGTAAACAAATATGCGTGTTGTTATATATGAAATCTGTGACAAAATATCCTCGAAGCAGAATATTCAACGACAGAATATCTACGCGACAGAATATCCGATAACAATAATTTTCAGATTCTATCTTTACTATTTTGGACAGTTGAAGACATAAGACAAGTCTGGTTTTTTATCACAGTTAGAAAATTGGAAATTATTTTTAACGACAGCAAAGCTTCTCCACTGCCTACTGAAAATGAACCGAGTCTTTCGTTTTCCCTTGGTGCCCTTAAGTGCGAATGGTATGTCTGGCACGTTCACGCGACGGAGAATGAACGTAGGCAGCCATATCAGTTGGCGAGACTTCTCAGAAGAAGGAGAACCGAAGAGGAAGATCTCCACGAGAGAGCGAACGCCGATCGATCGGTTCTAATAATTCCCCTCGGGAACTTGGTCCAAATCCACTCCCGCTCTCCTGTTCAATCGCGTCTCGATGTTGTCAAGATCCAGTTAGCTAGTTCCATGTCAAGTGAACGCCATTTAGGTATTAGTTTAATACCACCGATATCCGCTAGAGAATATTGCGTACAACTAACTTGGATAGTAGCCACTTTGTAACGCCCTACAAGTTATAATCTTATGATATATCATGTAAGAACCAAAGACTATGTCGCATGTTCATGTTTACTTCGAAACATCGCACCATCGTCATCGAATTTCAGCAACTTGATTAGGAGGAAATGTTTCGCTATTTTTATCCATCAAAAAGCCTCGCCTCCGAATTGAGCTTAAGAAATATTGATCTATATCAGAAATTGCCAGTAGGTTTTGCTGCCATCTTTGCGGATTGAACCACAAACCTCTTCGACCTATAAAGATAACGTTGCCATGCTATTTCATCGTTCACTTCAATTACTTTCATGTTGGTACCTCGATAACATATATATATATTTTTTTTACATAAGAACAAAGTCTGATCCTACGCAAAAGTGAAATTAGGGACACTTACAGTGTTTCCAATTTTGCATTTGCATCAAGGAAGCTTCTTTGGCGAATCACGCTTATAACGAAGAGACGGAAGTAAAAACAGTGCGAGGGAGAACGAGGCCAAAGCTAAGGGCGGAAATTCAAGCGACGGAATCCACTAGACACGCTGTTGACGAAAACGCAGATTCGGATTGCACATTCTACTCGTGTGGCCTCGGATACGGGGAAACTCAGTTTGATTAACCCGCCTCGTGCGAACACGCGCCTCTTCGCCGAAGGAACACGTACGAAAGTTAAGTTTCAGGGAGGTTGGCAGTATGCGTTGCTAGTGAAAACGTGTGAATCCACGGGATCCGAGGAGGCCACGTCGAGTCGCAGGCAAACCCTAGCAAGTAAACGATCTACAGTGATTTGGAGGGGTACAGTGAAAATATAGTAGAACGACAGAAAAATCTCATTTTATGTAATACTAATGTCTGTTAACATATGAACTCTGTAAATCGACCAATGGGTGAACGAATATGTGGTTTGTCATATTTATTAGCGATGTGAAATAAAGCATATTTTCTCAATTCCTAGTAGCATCAGCATGTAGCCATCAGCAAAATTTGCCCTTCATTGCACTTATGAAAATATCAATAATCGAGTTAATTATTGATATTTTCGTTTTAAAAAAATATTGTGATCGCGTATATTTTAAAGAAAATTGAGGAAAATAAACAAAAAAAAAGTTTTTTTTCCAAAGCTCACTATAACTTAGCCTTAACATGTGCAAGGCCCTGGATTTATTGATTCAGCTTCGAGCTTGGTGAAAACTTATTTTCTTTTTTGCTCTTATTTAATTCATCCACAGTCTCATTATTTTTCATTTCTCTTATTCAACTACGTCGTTATTTCTTCTTTATTTTTTTTGCAACTTCATGGCAACGTACTTTTGCAACTGCGTAGAGGATTCACTGTGAAGACGGAAAGAAGAACGAAGAAGATTAAGAGTGAATGAAGAGAAAAGGGAAAGAAAGAGGAGAATGATAGAGAGAGAGAGAGAGAGAGAGAAAGAGGAAAAAAAGGAACAGAAGTTGGGGTTCCATATCCCCGACGAAACTTTAGTAATTCATCGGTTGTCTATAATCCGTGGGCCAGGCGTTTCTTCCCCGAGATCTCATTACTTCTTCTCGTTATACCGCTACGACTACTTCGATTAAATAAACGAATTTCGACGCCGAAGAAACCCGCGGTAGTGGAAACTGTCTACCTCTAGAAGTTGCCTAGAGATTACGGTACAATCCTCTTCGATAACTTGAAACAAGTTCTTCGCCAATTTTCAAAAAAAAAAAAAAAAAAAAGAAAAAAAATACTGAGAGCAATTTACGTTTGTTTCGCATTGATAGAATGAACAATTTTCACACAACTGGCAAAATGCAAATTGAATGAGCAATCATTTTACAATCAATTCTTTATGATTCCCATCAAGAATAAAAGTTAAAACTTCCGGTGATCAAATTAGGATTTCCAATGGGCCACAAAATTAGGCAAAATTTAATCCAATTTCCGAAACTCTATGATAATTAAATCCTAGCCAGATTGGACACCTTACCATGCTATATAAATATCTGCATAATGGTATCTGCATAGGAGAACCAAGATGGCTTCCTGCTAGAACATTGTCTCCTAGAGTGCTGAAGAGCAACGAGCTATAATTTCGAAAATTATTACAAGGCTCTACTATAGTTAGAACCTCACAAGTTGGCGACTGAAAACACTTCCATCGTTCCTTCGTCAATTATCGTTTACCGAAGGACAAACGTATTGTATATAGCTACACCACTGCCTCTACTGCATTTCCGGTAACCACTATCCATTCCGTTGTTACTATTATCTACACGCTGACCCCTGCGCCAGTTTCTGACCCTTGTCCTAACCACCCCATTCATTATTCTGATTCTCTGCCGAGTCTGTACATACCTTCTCCTACCACCTGCTACTTTCTATTTGCAGTGTGAACAAGTCAGTGTTAGGCACTGAATCATATATGTGACCATCGTCGAGAAATACGCATTTACACAGTAAACAGTGATAATTAATAATAAAATCAGAATGCTACACTGTGAAAAATACATGTAGTCAAATCCAGAAAACAATCAGTTCCACATTGCAGAATCTTGTTACACGTGTCACTATTTACTGTAGTAGTAATAACTATAGAATATAATAGATTCTTCAGGGATATATCTGCATAGTACAACCAACGATAAATGTTCTCAGTCTACACTACTTTTATATTGTTTATGCACATATCACACCACGTAAATACTATCATAAAAAATAATACGTAACGGTCCTAAACAAAATATTAAATCAAAGAATTCATGTATTTAAGACAAAATTATCCTCAGCGATAACTTTTTTTCGATAACTTAAAACAAGTTCTTCGGCAATTTCGAAAAATAAAAATTATGAAAAATACTGTTAGTAATTTACGTCTCTTAACGTATTGATGGAGTCCTTGATGATTCTCATCAGGGATAAAAGTTTGAACATTCTGAGATCAAATTAGAATTTCCAATGTGCTGTGTGAAATAGACTGAAGATTGCTGCATTTGTCATGAATTGTTATTTAAAATTAATACACTTTCATATTGTTTATGCACATATCGCACCATGTAAATACTATAATTAAAAATAAAATGACGTTGCTGGCATAAATAAGATATTGAATCAAAGAAATTATGTATTTGAAGAAAATTAAAACGATAGCTGGCATATTCCTAATCTCGGTATAATTGTCAACAAATATGAATATTCCATCAGCCTCGTTTTTTTCTGTCCATTTCCATATATTTTTATGTCTCAAAAATATTTTCTGACCATATGTAGTGCACTGTGGACACCTGAGGTGCCTATTGCCCAAATAGGAGTCGTTGCAATGAGCGCAGTTTAAGGGAAAGGTAATTATTTATATCGAGTAACGATCTTGGCGGCTCGACGGTTGACTGGAACGAAGATAAGCAGATAGAGCGTGAGAGGGAGAAACGCTGGGGAAGGAGAGACGGCATAGAAATGTGAGTATACCAGCCACCTCTCATGCAGACGAGATTAATTTGACGGTGTCGACTAGCTTCATCCGGTAAGTGACAGTATCTACTGCGACATTTTATAGTCTACAATACAGAGACAAGAACGTAATACGAATCATCGAATTTTCATTCCCTCTGCTTTTAATAAACTTCGTCGACAGTTTTTTTTCGACTAAAATGAAGTCTTTGTTGCCAAGTGAAAATATATGGGGCAACTCAGCTCAATCGTTCGCCTCTTTTCTATAGCGAACCCAAATCTCTTTTTCCAGATTTCTCAAACAATCCGTGCTTATGATATTAAAAAAGTTTCGTCAGTACAGTCAGATCATTCGATTACCAAGAGTTTGAAAATCGTTTATACATTACGGTGATCAAAGTTTTGATAACTCTCGAGTGAACTTTTATACAGTACAGAGTTTTATATTTTTTTGTAAATTTTTTTTTAATCAAATGTTTTACAGCAATTTTTTTTCAATATAGTTTTTTTTAGCGGTGAGGCGTAACATTTTTTGAACTTATTTCATACAGCTTTTGATGGACACAATTTTATAGATTTACATCATTTCTACAGAATCATACATGAGTGCATCTCTGAGGAGCATCTAACGTCAGTATAAAAAAGCTCTAATGTAATAAACATAGAGATTACGTCCTGGCAAGAAATATACATCGAATCCTGTGTCCAATTGAATGATTGGCAGAAACATTAATTGGCCAAGAAAGAAAGTAAGAAAGAAGGTGAAAGGAAAGTCTCTCAGGCACAGAATACGAAATATAAACGTTAACCAGAAGCCAGTCGCTCTTTCCGATTAATTCGTCTCGATACCAGAATGAAGCAAAGCGAGATGTGGGCTGGCAAACGAAGAAGTAGGAAATGGACGACGCACGACGAGGGTCGGAGATCTCATCTGTCTTGCTTATCCTTTGACCGAGGCAACTACATATCGACTCAAACGTGCTCCTCCGCTTCACTCCATTATTCCTGTCACGGTCAAACGACTTGGTTACTGCTGCTGTCTTTGCCATCCTTCTGTTTCCTCTGGTCCCACCGTCTTCGCCACATCCAGATGCTCCTGTCGGTGACGAACAAACGGGAGAGTATCTCCCATAATTGAACTTTCAGGATAAATCCTCTTGGGCTACAACTACTATTAAGTCTGCTCAATCCTGTTTCCACATACTCATTCTCCCTAGTACTTCATTACCGCGGCCTTCTAGATCTACGTATCTGATGCTGGGTTTGTTGCCACTGTATAATCGCATCGCTGTAACCGGAGTTGCTGAAATGCATATTTTATTTAATGCATCATCGTTTTCATTAACCATCATTTTAAAAAATGGATAATGGATCTATCTATCTAATATAATATTTAGCATAATGGCACTAGGCTTAAAATTTTGGATCTTCGTTCTAGTATATGTTCCAAAATAATGCTAAAACAAATGACAAATCCGATTGCTACTTTAACAAAATGTCTTTTTGTCACTTTTGTTGTTGGTAAACTAGTAACGTGACAAAAACAAAATTCGTGAGCTTGCAAAATTGACGTGCAAGGATGGGTGCATGAGACGGTCATCCATCCAAGTATTGACTCCTAGGGAATTTTGACAAATTTGGGTGTGCGGCGGAGGGGAGGTTATGATAATGTGACCCAGTATATATATTAGGCTCCAGTTCGAATTCCATATCGGAATATATATTTTTTGTTGTGGCCACTTTTATTGAGCTTACAATTAGAGGGGCTCTAATAATGGAATCTCCTAGTGATGTGCATAGGCACGCTCGAGCCGTGATTACGACACTCAAGCGTGTTCGAGCGTAATATGAGTGCACGTTGCCCTCAAACGCTCATTTGGCTCGAGCGCTCAGTCGATAGAAACGGCTCGATCACTCAGCCTATACGAGCGGCTCGAACTCTCACGCAACACGAGCAACTCGAGCGCTCAGTCGACACGAGCGGCTCGCGCGCTCAGTTGAGATAAGAACTTACTTGGTTCAGACGCTCAAGCTCATTTATTCTGCAACTTGAATATGATTGAAAATAAATCACTACATTTTCTGGAATTAGGATTCATCATATATTAATATTAATTCCACTTGTTTACATGAAATATAACAAAATAAAGTTATTGCTTATTTATCTTGATATTCGCAATTAGTACTGCAAAAATCGGTGCAGCCGCAAATGGCGAATTTTATAACATGTTGAACTTCCCGACGAGAGAATTACTGGCTTCCTGGAAGTGGAATATAAAAAAGGGATTGATTATGATTTCGTTCTACCGGCATTGCATCGAGAGAGAAGTGGGAGAAGAGTAGTTCGTTCTCGCGGTGGGATGCGACTCTAGTCGACCGCGTTTAATACTCAATTCGCAGAGATGGAAACGAAAACTGTTTGCTTCGGCAAATTGATTTGTCCTACGATATATCTCTTTCTCGTTGCCTCCAATAATCTCGATGTGACGGCTTAAGATTTTTCGGGAAGCAACGCGGAGAAATTCAAATTCTCGAGTGGGTTTATCGGCGTAGAGCGCGAGGGAGAATTAGAGAGAGCGTGCGGCAGAGAAAAAGAGAGAAAGAGATGAAAAAGACAGAGAGAATACAAGGAAAAGAGTGACAAAACGAAGGAATATAAAACCGTGAGGGGGTCACGAATAAAAACTGAAGGAATATCGAAAACTGATAGAAGTAACGAGAAATGAGAAAGTAAGGCTGAAGAACTATATAAAAGAGAAATAGGAAATATCCAATACAAAGGTAGGAGGCTGGATAAACGGAAAAGAAATCTTCCAATTCGGTATATAAATGTGTACCTAGTGTATATGAAATTCATAGGCAATTGTAAATTAAATGTCTATCGGCTATAAAAATATTCTTTTAATGAGGCATATAAAAATCTTTCCTTTAGTTGATCGTGCAGTCATGGAAATTGTCGTACACTGAAAAAAGAGTTTATTCACTAGAATCAAATATATTTAGTTGCGGCTTTATCTAAAATATATGTTAACAGTTGCTAAATTTGTTATTAACAAAAAATAACGTTAATATTTCCGATTATTTAGAACTATGACAATCTCATCGCCAGGACTAGGATGGCCAATGGTTGTACCATTTACCAATTTGATAGCATTGACAGTGACTGAATTGTCGTTAGGCGATGATGTATAGGAAAATGTAGAGCGTCCAGAAGGGTCAAACCATATAACACGAATTTATGGCCATGTGAGATTATTTCCCTGTCGCCGGTATTCGTAAATTTGATGTGTATTCTACACACTAGGCAGTTGTAATAAAGTTGGGAAGCGGTTGGCGAAGCGTGTCGAGTAGCGACTTCGGTCGCCATGGTTAATCAGATTGTAACAGTTGTTAATTAGATTTTGACGGTCGCACCGCGATGACCAAACTTTACGGGCGTTTTAATCTCAGCTAGTGTCTCTCCTAAAACCACGGCGAACTGGATGATTTCTGAAAATCTGCAAAAAATGCCACAATGGATCACGTTACTTCTTCAGGGAATCGAAGACACGTGCTTTAAGGTCAGTGCTTTGAGGAAACTTAAATTGAGTTAAAAAATATATAATTAGGTAGGGAAAACTTTATCACGAAAGTGGCCATATTTTCGACGGTAGAGGTTCGAATAAAAATTTTCTATATTCGGACCGCACAGTCTACCTATGAAGAAAATTGTCCTTGCAAAAAGAATTTTCGCTCAACGGTGCGTTCTGACATTAGATACAAAGAAAATTGAACTTACAACAATTTTTCACTCATTATGCTTGCCCAGTAGTAATTTTTATCCAATTAAATCACATAGCACAGAATATGCCCGAAATAATCCAGAAATGGTTCCAACATTTCATGACAATTGAAAGATTGTTGAAAACCGCAAAAATTAAATTGCTCCAGAAATATTTTAGAAATATTCGGTTGAGTAGAAATGATTTTCCCAATTGCGATTGTATTTTCAAAGGTTTCGTTCATATGATTCTTAGTTTAATATTGTAAAAAAAAATTTTTTACGCGTCGCGCGAATTTATATTCTAAATGTAACACTGAAGGGAAACTGCTATCTTACACAAAAGTAACCAAGAAAATGTAACGTTGAGAATTTTCGTTTGTAATTTTGTTGCAGAAATAAGTTGTGCTGTTGTTGATATGTTTGTGCTATTTGATACCTAGTGAGTTGTAGTTTTTTCCATCTTAGTGACTATATACCCACGTTTTCATAATTGTGCTTGATGATTATTAGCTACGAAATATATAAATCGATTCCTGACAAAGGTACATTCTAAAGTGGTCGTTATACCGTGTCTCGGAGTATCTCGTTATCGTGGTGTATCGCTATAGAGAAACTCATGAATAGAGTTTCGTCCAGGAGGCACAAGGATACACATTCAGAGATATCGTATGATACGTCGAAGCTGAGGACGCAATTTGGTCCCCGGGTGCTCGTATCTTGTGGACTGTCCTTAAATTGGTATTTTTCCGCGGAGTCACCTTCGAGCTACAGAGGCAAGTTTCTCACCACTTTCACAAAACTACACTTGTCTTTCTCCCATCTGTGTATATATTTTCAAACGCTGATATCCCTCTCATCTAGTTATTTGAAAGCAAATATGCTTTCTAAGAACTTTTTTTCCGTCTTATAGTATAGGTTTCGAGATGTATCGATTTTAAACAAATATAGAGTATTTCCTGAAATGTTGGATTTTCAAAATTGAAAGAATTCACTAAAGGTTCGGTTAAGGGGAGGCTACAATGACTTTTGGACAGAAATGATTTTTTTTTTGCTAATTGCTTCTGGCAATATATCCGACTTATGTTGAAAGTCGTGAGATACCCAGAATTTGTGTTCAGACTTTAAAAAGTACTTTTACTTTTTGAAAATGAAGTTTCGCTCAAATTTTAGATACGTAATGCCTAGTGGAAATTCTAGTATCAACAGTCAACATACGTATTGCTGAAAGTAAATAACATTAGATATCGTCAACATATATAATGCTCTAAATATAATGAATGAAACATACTTTGTTTTTTATTTGTGTGTTTCGTTAATGTTTTTATGAGAGTTATGCTTTTCTCGCAGTAGTAACTTCTGTACACCTTGTCTTCTCCTCTTTGCTCCTAGTCATTCTCCATTCTTCGCAAAGAAGATGAAAGTATTTTCGCAGGAGCGACAAGGTACCTTATCGATTGGCATCCAGTTGCTCTATCTCTCACTCTCTCTTTCTCTCTCTTCTGCTTCCCTCATCCCCGCTGATTTCTCACACTCATGGAAAATATTCTGCTCCTGGTCTACAGAAGGCTGGAGCTTTCAAGGCGCGACTCTCAGTAAAACTATATTTTCACCGAGATAGGGTAGGTAACGGCCATGATAACGCACAGCAACTACCCCACTTGCGATAAGAGACACTGTCCCGCCTTCTGCAAATGAAGAATGAGTACCCCATCGCAAGCGCAGTCTTCCCATCTACGCTCAACACTTGTACCTTCCCGCCTGACCTAATAAAAGAAATCTTACGACAGAGCGAGTCTGCCACCTCTGTGCATGAGGAATTCATGTACAGAGTTTAAAATACTCCCCACAGAGTTATAACTAGGTCCTTTATAAATTCGTCATCAGATACAATCTGCTTTTCGAGTGTTTAATGAACATAGAAAGCATTCAGAGAAAGGGGGCTATGAATGACAATGCAGCGGTTTTACAAAATGTGGATACAATTGTTGTGGGCTATGGATACGGTTGCTATGGAGGCAGTTACTATGGATACGGTTGCCATGGAGGCAGTTGCTATGGAGACGGTTGCCATTGAGATGGTTGCTATGGATACAGTTGCTATGGAGGCGGATGCCATGTAAACGGTTGTTATGTTGACGGTTGCTATGGAGACAGTTATTATGAGGGCAGTTGCTATGGGGCAGTTGCTAAAGACGATTGCTATGGCTCGATTCTTCTACACTGCCAACTTCAAAGGACGAGCGTTGTTAAGTTGGCCATGGATTCGAAAAGCGAGAGTAATATATTGCCGTTTCATAGTACAAAAGTGGTGTAAATCAATATTTGTTTCAAAATATTACTTCGTTTTGGTATTGATAAAAAGATACAACACTCATTTTGTCAATGCACCTAAAATTATTTATCCAGTTAAAAATAAAAGTTTCAGAAATTATAAATATGTTATTGCCTAAAAGAAACATGTTTTAGGTTTGTACTTCAGATATTATCTCAACACAGCTGCTGTTGACAATCAAGCATTGCACGTGAGTATTGCTGGTTTAATCGTGGTACTCATTGCTGGCCATTAAATCTACGGTAGAATGGGAAGACTGTAAAAGCTTGCGATTGGTCAATCGGGTCAACGATCGACTGGAAACCGAGCGATAGATTCAGAAAAAAAAGAAACGCGAGTGAGTGGAGGGAATCACTGTGCTGACTACTATGATACTATTCGGTCGCGCGAATAAACGGGATTTTACCCGATCAAAAAGCAACTCGAGTAACTATCAAGGCCATTGAGGCCAGAGTAATCGGGCCAGGTATGTTTTTCGAGGCAATTATCCCCAGCCGAGCTAAATAAAGGGTAATTCGTGATTGCGTTTCGTTGAGTCACTTCCCCTGCTCTCTGTCGCTCCTACCACCCACATTCTCTCTCTCTTTCTCTCTCGCACTCTCTTCCTGTATGCAGCTGCGGTTTCAACCCCTTTCTCGATGCTTTATGCAAAACCCATTACGCGTTCGTAATCGCTGCAACCAAATTGCTTTGGAAAACATTCCCCCCAATTCATGAGACAGTATTGAAAAAAATGTTATCACTCTCTGTCTCTCTTTCGTTTCCACTTGCTACGTTATTCTTTTGATATGCTTTCACTCGAAATTGCCTCGATTGAACGGTTAAAGGGGCGTATTACTTTTGATTAACCTTTTGATTTTAAATCGGATTTTGCTAACAGGAAGGAGAAAGCTGCATTGTGACATAAGAAAATTTGTAATGATGCTTTTTAGTTAACTAGCATCAAACGCGCTCTCATCGCGCTTACCTACGCTGTTACATAATTTGTATACATAATCTAATTATTTTTTATGCTTCTACCTGTCTGCCTCAATTTTTCAGTTTCAGCCATTCTGTCACTACATCTCTGCCTCTATCTCCACTGTAAGAAAAATTGCATGGAATTTAATGTATACAAGTTTATATGCATAAAATTTAATATTGAATTTGATACACAAGTGTCATATACAACAAATTTGCAGTATATTAATAATTTTCAAAGTTCTTCAATTTTTATTATTTAATTCAATAATTCTTGAATTTGATCCACGTGACTATAATCCTAAGCCAATTCAAATTCCCTGCAAAATTATGTGTAATAATTTATTCACTGTTCCGAATAAAATTAGCGGAGGATCAATTTGGCGGAGATACATTTTGTTTTGGTACCAATTTGTGTTTTGATCATTTTACAGGGTTGAATTTGATTGGGAGATGGACTAGAAAATCCTGACATAACAAGATTTTCCTGAATATATATATATTTTTTTTTTGTATCCAAACTACAATACCCTTCGTTCCGGGTAGACATAAGCTCAAGGTATGTTTGCACTCTGTCGAGATAGTACATAGTCGGAGAGTGGAGCCGTAGATAGGACAAGCAGAATCCATCCGGGGGAATGGTTGCATGGGTTGCGTTGTGTATATCGTAATAATGGTTACTGGGTAGGAGAAGCAGCCTGCTTGAGGAAAACATTAAGTGTTGAACGCAGCCAAGTGTGCACGTTGATGCCTCGGCCGTTCTCTTCTCAGTCGATGTGAGTATAGTCCTCTTAACGACGGCACGATTGGCATGAGCATGCGCCAGTTGTAGTGGTAGTAGTAGTCGCTGCAGTAGTAGTAGTGGTAGTCGCGCATCAGCACAACGCGCTCCTGTCGTCAAGTGCACTGGTACCGAAACCATTTATTTCGTATTGTTCCCAAGAATCTAACAACCCTCGCCCGGTCGTTAACTCTGTTATACTACTACGCTGTGTGCTATTGCTAGCGCTGTTGGTTCCTCGCTCGAACCCGCTCTATGTATATATACCTTCGTCTGACTCGATACTCGCTCCGGTAACACGCCCTACGACGATGCGAGATCATCAGTCAGAGTCGCACATTTCTCCCCACTCCCCACCCCCTATTCTCAACCCCCTCATGGCACCTTCGCCAACGAATAATTACGCGGAATAACAATCACTCTTCACTACTCCTACTGCAATTTCGCACCTGCAAAATTGTTTCGTGTTTAACGTTCATCCTGCTATCATTACATCGCTTAGAAAAATGCGAATCTGTATATTTAAAAAAAAAAGAGAGAGAATGTTGCAAGGTGGACTTGGAATACTTCCTCATTATATACAAGGTGAAAACCTTGAACATAGTTCTCTTTGTGAGAAAGTATGCAGAACAATTTTAACTTCATCATACACAGTAAAAAAAATGTATGTTTAAAATGGGATTGCGTAATTTTTAATTAATAAGCACCGTTGTATTAATTTGACAAAAATGTTATATGATTTTAATGTTAACATTGAAAATTAAAGACGACAGATTAGAAACGGAAGGTCACAAATTTTGGGACGTTAAATTAATATTAACGCAAAAAATGTGCGAAATTGACGCATTTTTATGTTTCGAATTGTAAGTTATATGAAAAATGTGTGAAATTGGCAATAATATCAAAATGGTGTAAATTTATTAAATTCACAGTAAAAATGGTCATCTTGGAAGTAACACAAAAATTGTGTACTTTTCTCAAATTAACAGAAATCATTTTTTTAAATCAAAAGTGACACAACATTTGTGTAAATGCAATAAAAAAATATTGTGTGAAATGGAAAATACACATTTTTTATATCAAAATCACACAAGATTTGTGCAAATCGAAAATACACAGATTATAATAGATTATTTACGTACTTTTTCCGTAAAACTAGAAACTCGAATAATTCAAAACTTACTAATAATTCGAAGATTTCGAATTGTTCGAATTATTTGAATTGTTCCATTCTGAGAGTTAATTTTACTTTTAAATCCCATCAACTTTCAAAATCCGAATCAAAATCTCTTTTGAAATCAACGAAATTAAAAAAATAAATATTTTAGGTATTCAAAAAATTCTCGAAATATTCGTGAAAATTCGAGTAACTCGAGATATTTAGATAATACGTTTCAAACATTATTCAGACATTCGTAACGAATATCTCTATAAAAAGAATGTCATGAAAATAAAGCTTCCTCTATATGAGAAAAAAATGGTCAAATCTTTGCTGTGTTCAAAAAACCCAAATAGCTCGAAAACTGGAACCAATAAAGTTTCCACGCAAAGGGATATAAATCATGTCCATTTTTTATGGCTATTTAATTCTACTCCACGAAGAATGGCATTATATTCGATAATGCTAAACTAGACTCTATGAATGTGCAACCGCTGAGTGGATTCTCATGCGGTAAGACACACCCTTAATGTACTCCAGAATGCAATCTTAGATGGCACGCAGTATGCACACTCCCTTGCTTTCCCGATCCGTTAAATGCTTAGATACACGCGCAAGTGTTTTACTTTCGAGTTCTCTTAGCGGTGTGGCTGCAGCATGAAACAGGAACCCCGTCGGCTGCTTTGCTCCTCTAGTTACGCACCACTTCCGTCTTACGAGAATTTGAGTTCTCCCACACGTATCCAACAACCGCTCGGCTATACGTGCAGTAAAGTTTTCGAACGAACGTACTCGGGTGAACCATTCCACTCTCGACACTTTGCAGCGACGCATCAACGTATGAGGTAAAACGTATTTTCCGTCCTTTGTTCCCATTCCGATGGATTCGTCGCTAGGCGCCATCTCATTTCGTGTACCAACGACTTTAACACTTCACCTCATCTTAAGACGATATACGAAACATGTGAAGCGTTCTCTGTCAATTTAGTAACTTTTCGTCTTGTCACACAATTTTTTTGGATTTCACAAATCTAGGGATGACCAGGGTATGTCGGGAGGCGGGATATGTTGCAAAAATGTTGTTTTATTTAATTGTGTTGTATAATAATTATTATCGTGCTCCGCGCTTAATTATAATTTTCCACCTATGACCCGAGTAACATTTCCAAATCCCTCAAGAAAATACTCATGTTTTTCGCCACCTAAGGATTCTCGTATTAATCCAGTAGATTTTATACGCAAGATCGAAAAATAATACTGCCCGTATTGGCGTCCCGGAAGCTCAGCATTCTGGCAAATTCCCATAATAACTATTGGGGACTCGCGTAATAAAGTTGGGTTTGTTTTTCCTCCACGTGGTCACTTCGACTTTACACATAAATTTTTAACTGTGTACGATTCACGGTTGCCGAGATATAGTGGATAGAAAATTTAAAAAAAAACATTTCGTTCGTTTTCCATTTCGTCGTTATGAGTTAAAAATAGAAAAACGAGAGGATATGCTTAAAATATCGAAACTATATAGCTTGGTGTAGGTATATTATTGAGTGCACTATCACCGCGGTATAGCGTTCAGACAATAAAAGTCTCTGATGCATCGAGAGAAGCTGATGGTGTCAGTATGAAATATCTGTGGAAAAGGTTGGTTTAAAAAAAAAAAAATTAGGTATAGCTCGCTAAGCGAGGTGCTCTCGGGTACGCTAGATTTTATCGATAAATTTTGCACCGCTGTCTAGCGGCAAAGAGACACGGGAAGAGCGGAGCGTGCACACTGTGAAAGAGGGTGGGAGTATATCGATCAAGTGCCACTCATGAATAAAGGGTACTTTCACCGCTAAATATAAAGGGTAGTGCACGGACTCTTCCCGCCGAAATTTCATTTCACTATAGAGGTGTTAAAATATTTCATTGGCAAATGGTATACAGGATTTATTTCATGGGTAGATTGTGTATCGTAATAGAAAAAAAATTAGCACATGACGTGATCCCAACACGTGACTTTCTCACCACAATTGTTACTGATAATGCAAAGAAAACTGTTGTAATGATACTTGGTATTGAGAATGAAGGTATGCAAAACTAAAAAATAAAGTGGGGACCTGTAATTGTTAAGTTATTTCCAATTAATTTAATTTCTGATATATAGTGTTAATATATGCGGGGTATTCAATCTGGTTTCGACCTGGGCCAGACAATTGAATCTCCTGATTGGGTTTGCAATTTTTTATAGGACTCTAAAAAGCGCAAATTCTCTTTTTCAAATTTTTCTACACATTTTTAATTATCTACAATTTTTTAAAACAAACTATCGAACGACACATTTAAGAAATCTGAAAATATTCTGAAAAATATTTTTTCGAAAATAAACATTTTTAGTTCGTCGAGTTTCGGTCGAGCCGAAGTGAGCCGGCGATTCCATCTATTTTCCGGGTCTTTTTTCAAGAAAAAAAAAGTGGAAAAAAATAGTAACTTTACTATTTTTTCAGATTTTTCCAAATAAATTTTAAGATTTTGCTTAAATAATCTCAAACTAGGCATTTTTATTAATAGATAATTAACGTTCATTATGAAATAATATATATATACATTGGAAAAATCTGATAAAAAAGATTTCTAAAATCATGTGTTTCATCCAAAAATATCTTACTGAAAATACAAAAATTTGGTGAATTTTTAAAATATTTCGAAAAGTTTACGTTGCCAGATCTAATTTTTGCAAGTCTTAAAATATTTAATGTCTACTCAGTGTGGTGGATTTATTTGTCTATTTTATAAAATATCAATTTTGAATAAAATTGGATTGTAATTTATAATATATTTATAGTATATTTTATAAATTCACGTCAATCATTCAGCTATAAAGTAACTTTTATTTAGTTTGTGGCCAATTAATTCAAGTCCCTATTTCGATTAAGTGAGTTTTGACTGGTTTTATTATCAACTAGTTTAAGCAGTTTATATTTGTTTGGTGGAACATGAAAACACGTGTACCCTCAAGGAAAATAGGTTGGTAGGAGCAGTGGAGAACAGAGAGAGCCGCAAAAGAGCGAAGAACGTCGGGGTTGACGGCTCGGAAGCCAAGTTTCTCTGAAATTTGCATGAAAAGTTAGAATGGGAAGGTAGTGAGGCGACGGTGAAGAGGAAAAAGGACTAGCGGAAAAAGAGGTTCGTTGTACTCCGGGGGGGATGAGGAGGGGACTAGGTTGTACAGAACGCGAACCGCGTCCGCTTTACTTCCCCTTTCGTCTTTCCGCAACTTCCTCGGTGCCACGACTTCCGCATCGTCGGAGTGGTAATTAAAACGCAAAAGAAACACCACGATTCCTGAATGCACGCGTGTTTGCCGAGTGCATCGAATGCTATTAGGAATGGAGGCCCAAAAATAGGTCAGCGTTTCATTTTTTGGAAGAGTTTTACGGCATATATTATAGTTAGCACTCTGGGTGACATTGTATAAAAGTTTTGTATGGAATACCATATATCATAGGCATCCATCATCTCTCTGCCGGTAACTTCTAGATTGGGCTTCAAGTGGAAAAGAAAGTACTGTCGACGATCCTACGAAGAGAAATGATTTTCCATGATAAAATCCACTGGCGAATTCTTTCTCTATGTAATATATCACATATACGATGGCTATCTGCGATTGAATTGAAAATCAGTAATGGAAATTGGGGAAATGATCGCGGAATCTAACGATATCATTCTGTAACAATTTTCCCTAGAACGCCAAACATAATCTATTAAAATTGGAAATATGAGGTGAAATTGAATGTAAACCCGATAGTTTGTAGATGGGACTTTACGTGGAAAAAGGAAGTCCTGTCTAGGAGGAATGGTTTACCACGATAAAATCCACGGGGGAATCGTTTTTCGTATAATATATCGACCATACAATCACCATCTGCGATGAGTTTGAAAATCATTGGTGGAATATGACTCAGGAACCAATGATCCTCTTCTGTAATTTTCTGTAGAATGCTAAACATAATCTATTGTAATGAGAAATATAAGATAGCATTGAGTGTGAACGAAATTTCCTTTTGCACTTATTTTCTTTGTTATAAGCAAATGTCGTCTAAAATTTTTTTCCTTATTTTATAAAGTCCTAACGCCAATTTGATACCTGATGGAATATTTAAAAATCCAGTTCTAGGAATTGTAGATATTTGGCCTATTGGTTCTTTTAAAGTTATGCAGGGTGTAAAAACAACAACAACAACAACAACAATGATCATAGGTTACTCTCATATTATTGCTTGTATGTGTAATGATTCGATTTAATGATGATATTCTGGAGACATCAATTACAATAAAGACACGTTCGAATTATAATAAATTATAAACCAAAAAAATTTTATATAACATTTAAAAAATATATAATTTGACAACATCAACTACCCATAGGAATCACACAATAAAGACTAATACCGCCAGTTCATTGCCACTTTTCGTTAATTCTCAACATCCAACGTTTCACTCTCGCTCACTCTCCCCGCAGAAGGTAAAGAACGATTTGTCAGAGTTTTCATCTAATTCCCCCGGCGTGAAATATCGAACCGATTGGCTTCTCCGCGATGAAACTTCCATTTGTCTTCAACGCTGAGGATCTCATTCGAAAAATCCGAATAGACTTAGAAAAAGAATAATACTGAAAGTTTGGAAAATTAATGAGACTTTTCGGAAGTAGCGAAGCTTTGTTTATTGCAACTTATCAACTTTGTTTTCATTCAAGTATTTCAATTGCCAAGAGGTTAAAATGCATTCATGAATATAACTGCAGGTTCCGCATTCAATGTGTAAATTGAGGAAGACTTGACAAAGGTGTGTGTCGTGTCTACGTCACAACAAAGCGAGAAACAGTATCAACATCCATCCATATATCGTCTATTGTGCTGTCTGACATTTTGTCTCTGGCGATTCCATTAACAGAGTAAACAGTCCGTCACAAATGCGAAAGTCATGTGAGACAAAGCCCAAACGTTTTTTTTTCCGCCTCTCTCCCATGCTCTTCGGCTATTGCCGTCAGTCCGTAAAATTGCTCCTGAATATTACAAGGGAAATCTCATCCGTTTGTCTTGTCCGCTGTAACAACGGCTTCCTATAGATGAGACACGCTCCATACCGGAGAATATTCGTTCGCTATTATGTTCTTACTTCAGTAACAGGATATGTTTTACGCGTATATATACGACGTGTAGTTTCCGTAACGGGGGATCAGCAAACCAGATTGCATAAAAAGTGTGTCAAGTTAGGTTTTTTTTCTGTTGTAGGTTAAAGTTCAATATCCGCTCCAATGGTATCAAGCTTATGTGTCACGTCTTCAGTTTTTCCGAAACAATTTTATCAAAAATCCAGCTGACTTCATTGGATACACAAGAGATAATGAAGGGTGCGAAAATTTTGCACTATTTTAGTGTAAACCGTATTTAAAAAGCACACATAGTAGAACTTTGTTCATTCTCAAGTTTCAGTCTCATTCTCTTGTTCAATCTCAAGTTCAATCTCAAGTTCAATCGCAAGTTCAATCTCAAGTTCAATCTCAAGTTCAATCTCAAGTTCAATCTCAAGTTTAATCTCAAGTTCAATCTCAAGTTCAATCTCAAGTTCAATCTCAAGTTCAATCTCAAGTTCAATCTCAAGTTCAATCTCAAGTTCAATCTCAAGTTCAATCTCAAGTTCAATCTTAAGTGCAATCTCAAGTTCAATCTTAAGTGCAATCTCAAGTTCAATCTTATGATTGATAAATCGACCGTTAGATTTTTAATTTTTCGAAAAAAACTGAATTAGCGTGAATTAAAAATTGAATTTGAGTTTTTTCGAAGACTTGACCTTGCACAATGTTTCGTCTATGAGGAGGCAAAATAAAAAAGGAATTCAGTTAACCTCTCTGGTAATAACCGACAATAAAGGAACAAAAATGTTAAACCGAGAAACACGTGCGGGTGTACAGATGATAATGTTGTACGATGTAAGTCGGTATTATACGAGACACGAGGGGCACTCTCAGGCTTCTGTTGGTGGTGCTTGATCGTTTTATGTGCGGGGGATTGGGGGGAAGGGTGGGGGGTGATGTTGCCGGTTTCCTTGCGCTTTAATTTCACGACTGTTACGGCCATGAGCGGACTCTTCAAAGCCACTCATACCGCTACGTAGTACGTGCTGCTACTGCTGGAAAGTGGAAAAAGCACGTGGGACCTTCCACAGCCTGAAACTCCTGTGAAAGACACCTCTGAAATAGTGCTGCTTCGTTTCGAGTCCTCTATGCGCTCGCCGAGCATCGTCTGACTTATCGTCGACCGAGTTTTTTTTTTAAATCCACCCTCGGTTTATACCTTTCTCTCTTTTATCTCTCGAATGAGTTTACGATAATGTGGCTAACCTTGCGTAGATAACTTGTTGTTTTTTTTACTACCCAAAATGGTTCATAAATAGACGAGTGCCAATGAATTTGTTGATTTTAACAATATACGTCTAAATAATAACGAATTTTCTCTTTTTTTTTTCTTTTCGCTTTTCGCGACGTTTTAATGAATGACTACAAATTTTACAATTATTATTTAGCAATGTAGTCGCTACCTTCTTTTCCTATTTACTTTATAATTGTTCAAGCTTTAAAATATCAACAAAATTATTGTGATACAATAATTTTTTAATTTTTTTTTCTCTCGAGATTTTCAAATTCGGAACGAAATTGGAAAAACAATTAACGAATTTTTTGTCCAGACTCTTCCACTCGAATTTTCATGCAAATCACGAATTTAATTATGTTTTTGTAAAAATCTTTGAAAATATTGTGAGAAAAATATTTTAACAAGGTTGCAAAACAGAACCTTGCACATTGCTTCCAGTTTTACTTCCTCACAGAAGAAGCTTATTTGTGGACTATTTATTTTTCTAAATCATTTTTCTCGGTGTTTCAGACATTTTTAAGTATACGCACATGAAAATCACGAAAAAAGTGCATGAAAATAAAGCTTCCTGCATGAGGAAGCAGAAAGTCACAAAACCAATTTTGTGAATGAAAAAATATCGGATTCAGTGAGTGCTCAAAGTTTGCCATATCGAAATGGCAATAATCTACGAATTAACCCACACTCGTTTAAATTCCCGAAAACATCCCATTAAATTTTACTAGAAAGTTTAGCGAAATCCTTGGTGCAATAGTTATCAGTTTACGCATTGAACGAATTTCAATGCTCAAGAGATTAACGGTAGGTTGAGTGAGTGGCGCAGAAGCAAACTATAAAATAAGGGCGCGGTAACGCCGTAATGGTAGTCTGTCGCGGCCAGATACGATCAAGTTGATCTAATTCGGGTAAGCGTTTCAGCATGTACGAACTTTGTTCGTTGGTAAGACTGTAAGTGTGTATATATTCATGTGTGCGTGTTTATGTGTCTGTGCAGAGTCGCATTTATTCAATCGACAAGTTGGTCTCCTGCTGTGTATAGGAAACACGGAGTGTTGGTGATTTAGCGGGGAACCTCAGAGACCTCGGGAGTCGGTATATAGAAAGAGGGAGGGTAGGAAATGAGGACAGCCCCAAGTGGCAGGACCTTCCCCACTTTTTCTCCCACTTTCGAGGACGCACTTACCTCTCGGCATACTCCAAACTCCACCCCGTACCAAACCAGATAAAATATATCTTCCCAGAATCCAGTCGAATCCGTTTTCTACGAGGTTCTTCGCCCCCGATACTCGACACTCAATCCATCTTTTCAAATGGTCGTATTAAAAAAGAAAAAAAAACCCGGCGAAAGTTGCTAATGCAATTTTCTCATTGCCGCCACATCCTTTTTCATCGATCATGTAAAGTTTTCTTTTCCTCTACATGAAATTATGTTGATCAGTTTTGGCTTCTTCTTGGCACTTGGGTTTATGGCTTTAAACAAAAAAGTCATTAACAGAATACGTGGTAATATCCAGAACTACAACGGCACTCTGATAAGGGATAAGCGCATACGGCGTTACTAGAGACACCAGCAATATGCAAATCTCAGCGGGCATCAACGTCGCCACCCACCACTATACTGGCCCATTCAGAGTCGAGCAGTTTGCGCTGGTAATTACTGATGGATATCTCCTTTAGTATCTACTTAATGAATAGATACAGCAGGAACGATTTGCGGCCATGAGTCTCGTTTCTTTAACCCCTCTCTTCTATTCTGTTTTCTTTTTCATATTGTACTGCGTAGAAATAGCAAATAAATATAATTGTAATTAAATTAATGTGACTGTACAGCAGGGAAAAATGTTATAAACGCCTTTAAAGTGGAACACCATTGTGGCGGGCCACCATTGTGGAGAAAGAATATGTTATTAAGCATAATTTGAACTATGTTTACACCAACCTTTATTGAAAATTTTTTTCAAGAGGGCATCTTTAAAAAAAGTATTTTTAATGTAATTACGTTTTGTTTAAAATGCTTGGAGTCTTAACACTATTGGCTCACTTTTCACAAACTTAGATCACAAATGAAATAAAGTTTTTTCTCGATGTAGGCGTCAAAGTGGTTTTGAAAATATCTGAGGCAGTGTTACAGTGATTATTATTTTTTTTTAATAATGCAGACAAATGTAGAAGTAGATGGCCAAGTATAAACAGAATTATGTAGGGATGGTAATATGAGATTGGAAAATTTACTCACGTATCAGAAAAATCCATTAGAGGAAAGTTGCTAGGTATTCGCCAGGTTTGTAGGTGTATAAATAAACAGCAGGGCTAATGAGAACAGAGTATTTTGTATAGATGCCACGATCTCGAAACTAGCCAAAAAAGTTCAGCTCTTTAAAAAAAAATGCCACACTTGGTCGTCGTTCGTTTGACTTTATATTCAACCACTTTAATATGATGCGGGAGTAAATTCACGACACGGACGCGATTTCACCGCCCCTAAGTTTGAGGTGTAAAATTCAAATCTACATCACCGATTAATGCGTCCAGCGTTGGGAACTTAGCTAAAGCGCCATCTGTCCATAACTCGTGGTACTAAAAAATTCAACGCGCACCGTGCGCACCTTTCGACGATGATTATAGAATATAATTTTCGGTCTAATTTTTATTGGTATGTATTGGATTTTACAAAATTGAAATTTAAGAAAATTTCGATTAAAAAACAAAAAACGATTGTTATTATCTAGTGATTAGATGTAATCATTTTTCTACTCGTTAAACCAGACTTTATTACTTGACTCAAAGTAATTTGACAATATTAGCGTGACGCAAGGAATAATCATGATGAGAATATCAAAGGTTACAATTATGCCATTCATGACTATTTTTATTCAGCGAAAGTAATTATTATATGTAGCTTTTACTGTCGGATGAAACAAAAAAAATGTCGCCATAATTACTATATTTCACATGTGCAATTTGCATCCTCAGGTCAATAAAGTATTGGATGTGAAAATGAGGTGGAAAAAAAAACCTCGAAGAGGTATAAATTACACGCGTTTCCACGATCGTGAACAATAGAAATCGCGGTGACTTTATACGGTCGAGCAGACAGGTGCCTCAGATTATACGAGCGACGAGGAATAACGCGTTACCATGGTGGGAATATAATGCTCAAGGAAAAAAAAAAAGAAAAGGGAAGGAATGCGTCGTACGGGCAGCCCTCTGAAGCACACCTCACACCGGCAGTAACTGAGCTGCGAAAAGCTGTCGTCGACGCATTACGTGGGTCGTAAAGAAAAAAAATGTGTCGAGTCCCCGGGGTAAACAGGATCGTGGCATGGACGAGAATGCTTTTGGACGTTAACTCCCGGAATGACCTGGGTAAAAAGCAGAAGAAGGGTAAGAGACCAAAGCCGATAAGTGTAATTCGATAGGTCGTTAATTCGTCGTAAAGAGAAATGATAGTGATAGAGAATAGTGAAGCTATGGTGAAACTCGAAGGGTTTATAGTGTGTAGCTATATATAGCTAAGAGTGTTAATACTTAATCCTCCGTAAAGCTCACGTTATTCAGGATTTTACTTTACAAGTGACATTATCAAGTCATATAACCTCTAATTCGAAGACAATAATTTTTTGCAATTTTTCGTCAAGTTTGAAATTAAATGGTAATTTTTTTTTTATATCCAGAAAAAAAATAACTATAGTTAGGCGATGTATTAATATGGCTCAATTTTCATTATCAGTCTATTAGTTTTGTGTATTTTAGTATTTTTGTGGGTGTCTATGAGTGTCAGTGTGTGTCTGTGTAAGGAACAAACCCCTTTATCATGTTGTAGATTGTATCATTAAAATGTTCCATCAACATCAAATAACGACAAATTAATATCGATTAGATAACCAATACCGAATACACCTTTTAGGTTTAAAAAAATAATCTTTATAATATTTTGAACCAACTACGACGATGTAGCAAGCACTTCAGAAAATATTTTTATATCACACCTATAGTGAATATGACAACACGCTTATTCGTTCATTCGCTGATCGGCTTACCCTACTTTTACAGAAAGTATTCATGCATAAACGAGTATATAAAATTCATAAATAAATTGTGTAATACTGTAATACTTGTATACTATATACGATTGTTTAACGCATTTATTGTATATCATACTTGACTATCAAATTTAAAGGTTCGATGCAAAGTACATTAATTTTCATAAAAGGAAATGTTTGACCGTGCGGCCTCATATTTTTCACTTGATTATTTGATAAACGTTGGCATAAATGTGTTGCCGCCATTGGTTTTCGTGGAGTAGAGGAGACGATATCAATGGGGTAACGAGCAAAGGTCGCTGGACTTACCCCGTCAATTATTTCGGGTGGCGAAAAGAGAGAATCCAAGTCCGTTTGGGTCGTAAGATTTACTCGGTCGATCGAATCGGGTGAAGAGGCGGTTCTTCGAACGGCCATTCCAAGTCAAGCCAGCCCAGCCGTAAGTACAACGAAAGTACCCGTAAGCTCGACCCTCCAAGAGAGAAATCGTTCGCAGATCGATTCTCGGGTTCTCCTTTACGAAGGAACGTAATCGCTGGACGCCCCAGCCGTTCGTTCCTTTCGTACGTTTGTGCAGAAAAAAAAACGAAAGCGACCTAGAGGGAGGTATTCCATAGAGCCTAAAGCCTACGTCCTCCATTCGAAAGAATGAGCCACATCGAAAGGGAGGTCAGGAAATAATGATAGCGGTGGATCATCATATAAAACCACTACCAATATTTGGCACATACTCCATTGTCCTTCAATACAATACAAAGCTGTCTGTCAAGAACAGCTTTCCGTATGTGAATTATGAATAAACCAAATGACTGCGCTGTGCTGATGACTCCAATTCCAAAACTTATTACGGTACGTCGTAGTCTTTTAGGCACTCATAAATGACAAAAAGTCTCTATTGAAATTGTCCTGTCTGTGTCCCCTTGTTATTTCATGATAAATCCGCAAAGAAATGAATTCATCGTATCTTACACACTTCTTATTCGATTGTGGTTTCAGAATAAAGTAGCAGGGAGGGCGGCCGACGCGCAATAGCCACGCAGCTTATATGACGTCGTCGCTAGGAGTCGCTGAAAAGGTGGAGACAGAGAGGGATTGGAAGCTTCGAGGGATCAACTCCGAATACTCTTCATTCAGCTGGGACACAGTATTATTTTTCTTCTACTCATTCCCTATCCTTCGTATTTTTCGTTCGCTGCTCTTATGTATGGCATACGCTGGAGAGTGGTAAGAGCCGTAGTTTAAATATAGTACATATGTAAGCATGTACTGTATCATCACGACGTCTGAAGAATCTCAACGTCCCAGTGATCCACCTCATTCCCATCCCCGACGGTACCGTCTCCCCTTCTCGTCTTCATTGCCGCCTTACATCGCTATACCTACGTAGGTTTCCACTGAGCCGACTTATTCACAGTTTTTTTCCTACTCCGGTTCCATCCCGGCTTTCCACCTCCCCCCTTCCACCAGCTTCTCAATATACTCTCTTTTGCCACCGCATTGAAACGATCGGACGCTCGCGAAACTCAATAGGGATAAACCATCGGTATTTTCATTCTATTCGTCGAAAGAATATGGTATCCTTTTTTATGGGTACCAGTGGCTTTTTCAGTTGAGCTCTGAGATTGTAAAAGCCCTCGACGTTGGTATTGCTTTTCTATCACACGAATTGCAATTCAAATAAGGATTTACGTATATTCCAAAACCTCACATTTCACTCTTTTTAAAATCAAGACATATCTGCGGTGGCAAAAAAATCTACGACAAGTGCGGTATCGACGAGTAAGGGGAATCACAATACCATCACTGTCAACGTTACATGTTGTGTTGTGTACCTCAATCGACAAGAGAAAATTACACTAAAAAAAGTTACCAATGGCGTAATCGCAATACGTAACTAATTACATGTCCCTTTCTCTATAAACTGACAAAAATTGTATCAAAATTGAAAAGAAACCAGTTTTGGTATACGGATATCCTCGAATTCGCCGAGGATCAGTGCATGTCGGCAAACGATTGTCATGCTTATTGTTATTGTTCTGCGCTCGTGAGTGTAAAAGAGAAGAAGCGAGAAACGACCGAGAGAACCTATCTGTCGCTCTCGCTCAAACTGCTAAAAATACGTGGCACTAGAGAACAGTGAGCCCGAATAAAAATGCAGCTTTATTGTCTCTCGGGCGACACAGACATACAGACAGGCAGTAATGAGTAAATGCGTTTGTTTTTAATCTAAAAAATGCAAAACGTGTATGTTTACATAAAAATGTTGTAGTCAATTTCTGTTTATTGCAATATTTTACTAATTCTCAACACGTGACAAGAACTACAAGGGTAAATTGACTGGTAACATATTGGTTCATCGATAAATCGCTGTTGCGATCATAAATACTTTGAAAATTTGTCATTCGTGCAAATTCGAGATACTCCGTGAAGATGGAAAATTTATTTTAGCATGCTAAATCTGTTGGAGGACTACAAAATACGGTGGAAACAGTAACCGAGGCAGGAGCTCCGACGGAAGCACTCAGAGAAACTAACCCCGTATATCGATTTACCAGCTCTCGACTTGGAGAAACGTTCGGCCATACATAACGCTAGTCTGACAAAATCTGTGCAGCAATTCGGGAAGGAAACGAGAGACGAGTGTCGGCTCCGATTTTACTTTCTTATATCACGAACTTTATGGACTACATAAGTATTACAAGTTCATGTATGCAAAATACACTAGGAGCCATCATACGTCTGTATATACTTAACCCTCCGTTAGCAGACTGGAGATTTGAAGGCACAGGTGAATGTTCAACTTGATGTTTCTCCTAAATAACAGGATGACGGAGTTCACTTCACCCCCATGAAATAAAAAATAGGTAGCAGTATGGTTCTTGTCGCCAGGCAGCGCTATGATGTCACACATTACCTCCAAGCAGCGCTAAGTAAAAGTCTTGTGTGTACCGTTTTTTAGTTTGAATCACTTTGTTGCATGCATAATACTAATAGAAGCTTTCTTAAAATTATTATTCTAAACTTAACGTGTCACTGCTGTGTGACCTCAGCAAAGTTGTTGTACTTCACTGTTGCGTGAAGTACACCGCACGCATTTTTTTGTCATCTTGTGTGTGAATCTTTACCCTCACTTCGTCCGATCGTCAAACTTCGCACTTGGTGGGCTTTTCGAAAGCCCAAAATACTTTACAAGCCTGAAGTGTACTTCAAATATACCGACGAAAGTTCTGAAATACAAGTGTGCTGACAGAGCGGGTTAATAGCAAGGAGGCTTAGTTTTCAACAAGTTTTGAGTGGATAGTTGAGGTCCATCATTTTCAGCCAACATTATCAATATTCCCTCCATTTCCCATAACCTTAGACTGCATGCTGGTGATAGCTGTAAGACATCAATATTGCATCATGCTGTCGCAGCATTTGTAACGAGTTCGCAAACTCGTCCGCAGTTGGAAAAAATACATATATATGTATGTTTACGATCATGGATGTAAGAGAGTGCCGGCGGCTTATAGGATTGCATTCGCAGCGAAAAGTGTAACAGCAGCAGCAGCGGAACATCGAAAAAGGAGGCAAAATGAAATGGAAATGGTGAAAGAGCTCGGTAGGGAAACGTGGAAGGAGACAACCGAGTCTTCCAGCGGAAAAGTCGCCGCTGGCCATCGTATCCGTTAATTATTTTATATTCTGGCAATGGTCCAGATAAAGCGGAAGAGCCAACGATGAGAGAGGAATCGAGGAAAGGGGGAAAGGGTTAGGGGATGAATACAGAAGACGGAATGATGCGAGTTAAAATAAAACGAAAGATTCTGCCGAGGTTAAAGTATCTTACAAGGAAACAACCTTACCTAGCTGCCAAACAGTGGAGATACGTAGGAAAAGACTTTCGAGACCAATATCGCAACTGGCGATAATCAATTTCCGATGCGGCATTAGCCCAAGGCGGTTACAATTTCCAGAACTGGCTGCACAAGCAGTATTCCTTGGTTTGCTACCACGCTCGCGTGGAATTATGATTTTTAAAAGCTCCACACCCATATTTTCCACGATCACTGACAATCTAATGACAATTCAGAGGGTACTTATTAATTTTATCCTTACAGAGGTTATATACATTTCTTAGGTAGTTTAGTTCTTTCGACGGGGTTATTTAACAATCAACGACCTCACAAACCTTCGAATGGCATATTTCATCTAAAGCGAGTAACTTTTTCCTTTTTTTGTCTTATTGGCTTCGCCATTTCCATTTTCGGAATTTTGCTTTTAGATTCGTAATCAATGACTCTAAAAACCAACAAGTACCAAATATCATCCGACACAAGTAAATTTTTCTATTTTGATTCACGATTTTGAATTTCTACATGTTAAGCTTGAATTCGTAATTGGCGACCCCAAAATCTCGAGTTGTAATTTCATATGCATTTTATGTAAGAAAAAATGTATACTTCGAATAGCTAAAGAAATACCACTCCGAAGTTTCGGGTAATGCGTAAATATCCGACTGACAATACTCTAAAATCGCAAAATGTCCTTGAACAAAGTTTCGCATTTTTAATAAAATGAGAACAGATGTTCTAAAAACTGAGCTGATATTGCCGCAAATAAAGTCCGGGTCAAAAGGTAGAAAGATATAGTTGACGACACAAGTGAAGAATAGAAAAGGACATCGAGAGGATGTTCAACGTTTGTTACACCCTGCGATGCTTTGTTGTACAACAATGGAAATTCAGATGATATCTCGTTGAACTCCCTTACTCTCTGCCACTTGATGCCCAGACCTAGGAGATCCTGGCGTCTCTGGTCGACGCCAGCGTCGGAGATGCCTCTGCAATAACATTCAACTCTCTGACTCTCTTTCATGAAAACTAACAACAACGCTTTTGGCCTCGAACTGGCTTGAAGTCAGTTTCTGTGTCTACTGAGCAACATCAGAAATAGCAACAGCATTAGCGAATGGCAACATTGGGTTGTATATAAGCCACCCAGTAGCGTTGGAAGCAATAGGATTTTCCGTTCCGGCAGCTCCACTTTATCCACAACCCTACTCCAGACATTCTATAGTCCCGTCACTTTCAGTCCTTCCTACAGGCATTGAATTCGCGTTTGATGGTTACAAGAAATATCTTATCCACCTTCTGCAAGACGTGAATATTGCTAACTAGGTTTTGGGTTCTCGGAATCAATAATAAAAAAGAAAAAAAACATGATAAGTCATGTAGGATAAACTGTCCAATGACAGAACAAAACTTTTATTGAGCAAATATCTCACACATACAACAGCAAATCCTCTTAAAAAAATGCGTATCGTCGTATTGTAACTAGCATGTTGTTATTATGTTAATGCTTTGGTTATCTTTATTAAAGAGGCGTAATTTCATAGTTACCATAAGAAAACTTCACGAGGATATCAATTAATGAGTATTTTTTTTCTTTATTTTTTTTCATAATAGTAAGAGTGCCGTCCATTTTGAATTTAATTTCGAACAAGTTATTAAAAATATTTGATTTATAAAAAGCTTCTCACAATTGTTTACTGTTTTTGGATCCAATGGTATGAGTAATTTGATTTTTTACGGAAATCTTAATCCTGACTCCATTGTCCAAGAAGTTGTATACAATGTTGATCAAGATTTTGATGTTGAGCTGTTATATAATTAAAAATTGGATGTAAATAGTTGTAGCAGAGATACAGTAAAATAAAAACAGGACACATTGTCAAGCCTGGATGAAACAAATACTGCGAGAACCTCGTGCAGGCCAACTTTACGACTTCAGACTTTATGCCCTCGTAATTAAAAAGGGCCACCACAACCACCAACGCGACCAGTGTCGACGTCACTGTCGACATACGGTTTATTACGCGTCAACCTTAATCCCCCACCGCTAAATACACCCACGTCGTTCACATCCACCGTAATAAAGTCCACGAAGATAATCCGTGTCAAACTGTACAGCAAAAATTCCTTCACTTACAGTGTTCGTAGATACTTTTCCTAGAATCGTTTGAATGCATACAGCAAAAATTAAATTGAAAATTGTGTATATTTAACAGAAAGATTGAATTCAGAAACGTCCGCAGAAAGTTTGTGTTAAATTGACACGATTCTTGCTTGTAATAGAGTAAGCTTTGTTTTCATATTTTTAAAAAATTGCTTTATGATTTTCATGTCAGGAAACTCAAAATTGGAGAAAATTGGTTTAGAAGAAAATATCCGAACGGATATATACGAGTCATTCTTCCGAAACCCGATACACTTGTGGACCGCGTAGTCTTCGATCGCCTTATAACTTGTTTAAGTACGTCAAGCAGAGGACACTCTATTTTTTTCAGATTTTTAAATTGTCATTCTGTTCCTGGTACCCTTATTGAGATTTGTTAATTTTTCAAAATTTTATTAATCAATGAATTTTCAGCATGTAAACGTTGATATAATAAATTCCGAACACCATACTTATTTTAATGAAAAATTCTCAGCTTTTGAATAGAAATATTGATCTAATTCGTCTTCAAGAAAGCACTGAAAAACGCGAAAAAACAGTTCAAAAATTGTTTATCGTGGTGAGCCTATAATATTAGGCTGAAATTTAAAAAAAATAAAAGTTAAAAAAAAATCACTCGATTTTATGATTTTAAAAAATATATTTAAATTTAAAAAAGTTTCATTTTCCAATCTAGTGAAGTCCCAGTCCCGTTGCTCTAAATGAACTATATTTGACATGCCCTATCCGTCGGATTAAGTTAAACCAACTAATCTATTTTCTCGGTATACCATCTTTCACATTTCTATAAGTAGGCGTGATACTTTATACCCAAACGATACATCAACCATAATAGCAGAAAAACAGAAATAAACAGATCTACTATAAAAAGGCATGTTATGATCCTCCGAGCAGTGAACTTTCGTTCTATATACAAAAGACTGTCCCTTGTAATGCCGCGTTTGCGAATCAGAATGAAGAAGCTCGTAAATTTATGAAAAAAAAGTGTTTTTTTTCTTTGATAAAAGAAGTAGAAAATGCGAACTAAGAAGGAAAAGTCCATTATGATACGATATCGGATAAGCTTGAGCCTTTTATCCTTTACGATTGTGTGCCATCCCTCTATAACACCATAAACTATGTAAGAGGTTACTATAGAAGGTATAGCAGTATATTACAGAACGATACAAGTGTGAAGACTATGCTATCCAAGTCGCAGTTTCACTGCGAAAGATAGTCACGGTCTTGATGTACATAGTCATCCACGATTTCATCATCGTCTGTCCCCTAAGCTTATGATTCTCATACTGCTGGTTTTACTCTCCAAGCTCGATTCCCTCGTCGATACCACGATACCTATGAATACACATACTAGGAGCGATTTTCCGCAGCGGCGCAACCAACCGTCCGCACCAACCCACAAATCCATATTGGCTAGACGCCTGAGCAGCCAGCCAAGCATCGCGATTCCTCCGAACTTCCGAATCAGAGCAAACTTTCTCAACGTAAATCATAATCTGCTCCTGCGGTTGTGCTCGCTGACTTTATACGCCATTTAGCAAAATAATTTGACAATCTTCTATCCATGAAAATTTACTGACTACATTCTCAGCTGTGAAAGTATAATAAAATTGTTATATATGTTTTTTAATTAAAAAAAAAAACAAGCAAACGATTATCGTAATTTTTCAAAAATTATGTCAAGTTTTCACTTTCGAATTTTTAACTAAATTATTGTATTTTCTCATTCGACATCAGTTACCCTAAAAACATAAGTTTTAGTCAAATCACGATTTTATTAAACAACGCAGAGACGAACAAAATATGTACTTGAGAGGTTTGACAATTGTATGGGCTGCACCAGCTATATTCGAAGAGCAGGGTGGTTGACATTTTTGTCGCTACTAGCGATAGGCTTGAACGAGATGTTCAGTAAATTTCAGATTTGTATGTACTAAATTAGTCCGTCAATAAAATTAATACATGTGTTTTAAACAGGACACTTCAGCCACTTTAGACAAATATATATATATATCTTTTTTAAAAATTGTGGCATTTTTTTGAACTATTTGAAACTGATTTAGGGGGTGAAATGATTCAAATTTGCTTTAACCCCGTTTAGGGACCACCTTAACCAGTACCTAAAAATAAAGTATTCTCTCAGTATACGTAAAACTATAGGATTCTCGTATGAAATTTTCAAATCCTATTAGGAGCGAAGATTAGCACTTAAATTACCTCATGGATATAAGTACATTTAAGCGTATAAAGTTTCAAATTTATTCAAAGTCCACATTCGAGTTAACATGCACTGGTTCATCTCGGCGCGTTGGGGCATAATGGACTTTTTTACCCTATTTCCCACAAGTTTTATTTTTTGTGAATTCGATATGGTTATAGATACAGTAAGAAAAAAATGAAAAAAAAAACTAACATTCATTGTACGTTATTCTTCGCCAGCTCTTTGCGTTCTAATTGGCTTTTCGTACAAAAGGGTGCTCACGTGTGCGCAGACATTGCATTCACATGTCAGCACACGAGCATAACGAGCGAATCTCCCGTGAAAAGTTATACCCACTGCTTGTACGGCTATTCCTACAAACGTTACAACTGCATGCTTTTAGCAATTGCAATATCCAACTCGGCCCTACTCTATCCTCGCGTTTTCGGAGTATAACCACGATATTTTCCGTCATGAACCTGCTTCAACCATCGTGTAGAGTACTTTCGCGCCATTTCCTTAAATGACGCAAACTTTTACTTGACGACATTACAGTCACATAACGGTAGCAGAAGCATAAAGTTCAATTAATACTTTACAAATAAAACTTTCCATCTCTTTTTTTATTTCATATTAAAAATAAGAGAATACAATGAACCTAAATAAAAGTAACAGCTTTACTGTAAACGATTAAATCTGTTGATTGGTAAACAAAAGTGAAGTTTAATTAAATTGTGAGACTCAGTAGTAGAGCGGTGCCACGTTTGATCCAATGATCAGAAGTTTCAGCACCCGATTTGAGGTCAACGGTAACGACAAACGAGGGTCGACCTTGGCTCCCAGCCCTTTGCGGATAATAGTAGCAGGGACTGTTGTAGAAACCTATTATATATCGAAGTGTTAAAGGGATTATTGTCAAAGTAAAAGTTATTTGCCCGATGCGTTTACGGGGAAACAACACTGTGACGGGTCGAAAAATAGCTGATTTTTTTCTATTGCTTCTTCATAGAGGTAGCTTTGTTTTCGTGAAAAAAATTGTTTTCAAGATTTTCGTGTCAACATACACTTCAATTGATGTGAGTGGTCGAGAAAAATGAACTCGAAAAAATGTGCGGTGTTTACATGTGTGTGTGTGTGTGAAAATCTGACTGACTATGGCACGCTAAAGGAGCCTTTGCTTCCATTCTTTACAAATTGAATTGGAAGTGGTTATTTTGTTATCCTTATACCAATACTTAAATGATATACTAAATAAGAAAAAAAAAGGTAGTAAAAATCAGCTGTTTTTCCTACCCGTCACAGTGATGTTCCCCCTTAATGAAAAGCACCTTTCGTTTTCTTCCTGGACTGTTCCATTGGCCTGAAATAAATAACTGGCATGTCAACGACCAGCTGCATGGGCGCGGGTTCGATAAGGCAGCTATTTTTCGTATCCCATCCAGCCCCTTCCAAAAACATAGATCTGATGTACACTCCGTCCTAGAATAATAGATAAGAACACAAATAAACATATTTTGTGATTTTTAAATTTAAGGAGAATTTCGCAGTAAGGTCAGGTCATGTAAGTATCAAGATTTTTTAAAAGTATTTGGACATATTTTCAAAAGGAGGCTTGTATTAAAGCAGGTGAAATCCAATTTATGGATTCCACCGAAAGACCTTTGCATGGAAATTATCCAAACAGAGTCCAACTATAATTTATGCAAAGAGAGTCTTCTTAAATAGAGAATTGTATTTGCAAAACCATTTTCATCTATTGGTGCATATTGAACTCTATAACAAGTGGAAAATATGAAAAAAATAGTTGCACCGATGAACTTAGCTACAAAAAAATATATAAAATAACAAATCCAGTTACAAACTTCAAATTTTTTGTGTTTGTTTAGTAGTCATTTTTATCAATATAAAAATCTTTATAATTGCTGCCCCACTTTATTTTCAAGATTCTTAAGTGATTCACGTTAATCTCAAAAAATGTATGACCTAAGAAAAGTGGAATTACAACTTACCGATGGTGATTCGACAATCGTACTCTCATCGACGTTAAAGACAGCGAATTCCCAAGATAATGAATCAATGGAGAGATTCCACAATCTCGCGGAAGTTTGTAACACAGCGGTGAGAAAACCTGTGGGAAAGGTGTACGCGGCAAGCCAAAACAAAAGTGGCGGGTGAGTTGTTTCGGCCCAGTTTGCAAAGTGTTGGATACGACTTATGAGATCTCGGGTCCAAGATCCAAGAGGCTTCAGGGATGGATAAACTTTGAGCCAGGCGGCAGGTACCCGGCCTTCGTTGATGCAAGTAAATATCTCTTCCAATTCGACGGACATGAGAACCAGGCCTTTGATGCCACGCTCCAGATCCTTCAAGCTATTGTGCGTGCTTATCAAGAGTGTATTATAACGCCAGATCTCCTGTAGAAGTACAACATCCAGCGGAGTCTTGTTCGGTCCCATCAACTTCTCGGCATTCTTGTAATCGATACATTCAGGAATTTTCGACTCGATGTCAATCGCCATCTGAATTACCTGCAATTTCATAATTCATGTTTTATGAGTGACTAAGCGTCTTTAGACAAAAACATTCATTGTTGAACTATCGATAATTAATAATGATATTTTCGGTAACCCGATGGAATTGACTTTCATTTTTTATTTTCTTAAAAATGCGAAAGCTAGGAATGCATTTCAAGAGTTCCTCACCTCGTCTTCTTTGCTACTTTCTTCCTCACCGGAAACTGCCTGAATCTGGAGGCTCATCAGAGTCGCAAACATGTTCCTGGTCTCTATTATCAGTGATGTTATATCGGCATTAGGATGCTGCCCGAAAGCCTCGGGTCTGTCGGTGTTGGGGAGAATAGTTATCGAGTCTCTGTACGACTCGAGTGATCCATCCCGTGGCACGTAATAAGTGGGGAGCGACGAGAGCCTATAAAACGGCACGCTGAGAACTTGCTCGTTGAGATACTGTTGAACGTAGGTCATGAGAAGTCGTCGATCCCAGTCATCGGTTACGTGACCACCGTAACATACTCCAGCTATCAAATATTTCATGGATTCCCATGGGGTCTCCGGATATTCATCGAGATAAACTTGCAATAAATTTTCAGATACCTGACGAGAATGCCACATATATTAACCAAAGTAAGACATTAATTTCACTAATATAATAAATAATGCATACATGTTATTTAAAACAATGAATTGGTGTACCTCAAAGTCTGAATCGTTGAAGCTATAAATGACGTTCCACCCGAGTTGCTGAAATTTCTTACGTTCAAGTAGAACAGAGTGAAAGAAAACAAGACTGTAAAGTAACTTCTTGTATTTCGTTTTGGCTTGACAAACGTCAAATTGATTTTCCGTTATCAAACCGTAGAGACGCTTCATGTTCGCTTTGAGTCCGTTTGGTGGTTCAGTTGTCATTTTCACTCCCGCTTGGAGAATCGATATGGGAAATTGTGATGTTGGACTCGAGCTCAACCATAGTCTGATATATTTAAAAAAAAATAATATTTCTGCAGTATTACATTATTATCTTTGCCTGCTTTTATCGAAGTTAGGATTTAGAACAAAACACTTTTAATGGGAACAACATAATTGTCATTGCTGGCTATCGTTTAGTGAAGAGTTAATCGATTAATACCTGAATTGTGGATGAAGGACTTTACTTGCTGCCAAAATATCCACTATTTTATCAAGTTTCGGCATCCAACTGAGGGAAAGATGGCAATTCGCCAGAAACACCCAGGATCCCTCTTTTGCTCCAATTTGTATCATTCTGTTAACGGAGAATTGTTAAAAAAAAAAGGGCGGTAAATCGGTTCAAGGAAAACTTAAGGGTCGACCGAGTCACGTGAAAATCATGAAAATTAAATGGTGCGACAACTGCACATATGAAAATTTCTACGTCGATAATAATTAACACTGTGCAAGCGCAAAAAAATATACATTTTTTTGTAACTGCAATTTTTTAATTTACCCTTTCAAAGATGTTGAGTTATTCATAATTGAAACAAAAAAAATTAATTCGTATACCTGGTAGCAATTGGAGCTTGTCCTTGACCAAGAGACAGTGTCATAAAACGTTGAGCCATATCTCGACTCTCTGCTAGTTGCATCAAGGCATTTGTAGGATCTACTCCTGGCGACAAAACAAATATCAAAGGTGATTGGGCGACCGAATCGTCCATAACTTCTTTCATGTCCAGCACCGGAGGCTCGACAAATTTCTGACCAAGATTGTGAATAATAAACGCGGTTATACAGAACGTCATTCGATCTGGCCGGCAGCTTCGTATGAAAAGCATTTTTTGGAATTCGTTGCAAGCCTCTTCCCACTCGCTAACGAGAGATTTCGTTTCCGGCTCCGTGTGAGTGTACCTATAAATATTCATTGCATTGAATTATTCGTTTTAAGAAAAAAAGAGACAAGAAAATATGGCAGATCCAGTGGAAATGTAAAACTTAAAAAGTGTTTTGAATACCTACGAGGATAATTTTTCAATGTGAAACAAAAAATAGTAAGTATAAGGGAAGTCGCCTAAAGTAAGTAACACGTATATGATGAGAAAGCTTAGGAAATCGACATTACCAGTTGTGCCAGTCTCGTGGAAACTGTTCGAAGGACGATACGACACCGTGAAAGCCAGCAAGTTTGTCGAGCTCGGTGATGTTGTCCCAACTCTCGTCGGGTAACCAGCCAGTAACAGGATTGTCCGGTTGATTATCTCGGTCTAACACAATTCCACCTTTTAGCAGGAAAACGTATTCTCCGGCGATCATTTTCCCTTGTGCCTCGAGCACCTTGATGCACATGTGGAAGGAAAATAGGAGCTTGTGACGCTCGAAAAGACCACGACAAGTATTCCTGCAAAGAAAATAAAATAATCCCAATGAGTTTCTTATTACATATTCTATCAAAATAAATACGAAGTCTATCCCTACAAAACTGTTCGACCGTAAAACGACCGTTAAACAACCATAAAGCGGCTACAAAAACAACTGGTCGCGTAGTGCTAAAAACGAACCAAACAAACGACCTTAAAGCGATCGAAAATTTTAGTAGCATGGTCGTTTTTTAATTAGCGACCGAAAAGCGACCATCTACATCTCTGGATGGTCGCTTTACGAGGTCATCTTGCGGTAGCTTATTGATAAACAAGATTACGCTATTAGGATGTGTAGTCGTTTGTCTAGTTATTTGTTGGCATAAAACGACCGGACGCTTTTTAGGGTCGTATTACGACCGTTCGATCTGCTAAGGATGTAGTTGACTACAAATGGAGAAAGTACATTTTGTTTTAAAATGAACAAACTTGTATGTAGCGTAAGTATGATAATCATTGAGACTGTCAATTCTCTCATTGAGCTTGGGACTCTTCGGACTCTTGTCGATTGAAATCATGAAGAGGTTGATGTAGGAGTCGAGGGAAAATTGATACATCGGATCGATGAGGCCCATGTCGTTGAGAACAAAGAAGAGTATGGCAGCTCGTTTGGAGCAGGGTCGGTAGGCTTCACGTGCGATATCGATCTCCCTCTCAGTTTCTTCGCTTATAACGAGTGATTCCTGGACCGATATAGACGTTGACTTGGAACTTTGGAGGGTATTCAGCAAATCCAAATCGTCGAGTAGAGATCCCGAAGTGATGTTCAATAGGCTGTTTTTGAATACAAGTGATACAGCTCATTTGAACACATTGCGAAACAAGATTGAAGCTCAGTTCTACTTTAAGGGAATCGAGTCACCCAAAAAATAATGTAAATTAAATTGGTGCCACAATTGTATACACGAAACTATTTACTTTCATAAACATTACTACTAGGCAGTAAAAAAAAAATAACAATTTTATTTGAAGATCTTTCGAAGAAAATATAGCCCACTTTTATAGAAAAAATGTCCTTTCCGGAATAATATTTTTAAATGCATTTTCTTCTTCCCATGCTGATTACGCGTGGGATCCTGGGTCGAAGCGCCCGTGAATGGGGAGAGGGGGGGTTGGGGGGGAGGTCGAATTATAAATCATAGTGGGCCCCACTATGATTTAAAAAATTCGGTTTTATTCGAGATATTTTGGAATTTTTCATGTAATATACCGGAGTATATATTTTTCATCTGGGAAATTCTAGATTTTGGATCCGGGATCTTTTTTTTTTGTGGGATATTGTTGCGCGAACTATTTTGATTTTCGTGGGTGTTTTTTATTGGCTTACTTTGTCGCGGAATTTTTTTCAAACTAGTATATTTTTTCTGCAAATCTTTCGATGGAATTATCTGTCGTTGGAATATTTTGTCATGTCACCTATACATATGAATGTGGATTGACATATTAAGGATACCTTAAACCTTCAATGTTTCAGTAAAAAAAGGCGCCGTGGGAAAAGGATGATAAAATAAACTCATTGAAGATTCTGTGGACATCTTTTAGACGCTGTTCTTTTTCTACAAAGGAAATTTTAATGATTGCTAACTAGACATCAAAGGTATCGAATGCAACTGGTCGCCAACGAACTTCGGACCCGTACTGGAAAATGGCACTATATAAACTCGAGGCTTTGATCTGTGTGCAGAACAATAAAATGAAGGGTGGCTTTGTGAATAAATCTTTGAATCGTCCGGACAGTAATTAAACAAACCATAAAAGAAAAGGTGAAACTGAATGTGAATGACAAAACGTTTATCTCTCAGACTATTTAATAGTTAACAAAGAGTAAAAAAGTCCTTCAACAGATGAGAGCCTCCTTCTCAAATCAGTTAAATAGTTGGCAAAGTGGACGTGCAAATACGTTAAACGATGTGAGATTTCAAAGGGCGGATATTCTAAATATCGAATTATCTACAGAAACATACATATTAATTAAATAGATCAATGAATAATTCATTACAGGCACTTTACTTTAACACCACCAAATTTTGGATAATGTAATTATTGATCATTTATCGATATTCTCTAAACTGTGACCATTGACCGCCAATCCTATATACCGGTAATAAAACAATTTGCAAGCAATTTAATAGGGTTGAGGTATCGGTTTTGGTCACAGCACCGGTTTTGACAGTCTCCCAATACTTTACTTTTTTTTACATATTTGCTTCTTTCCTATATTCAATCATGATTTTTCGTCTTCATATTCATTTCGTCTTCATTACAAAAAATAGTGTAAGATAAAATTAAGGGTAATGATCCATTTCACCAAATTTTCCACTCCTTATATAAATGGACAAGATTTCGAGACAAGCTTGAGACGAGAGTCGGGTAAAATTGATACGCGTATTAAAAGACTAATCTAACTTACTTGGCCGCTATAGTATTATTTGAAAGATAATATGTACTAATGACATATAAAAAAAAAAGAATTTTTTCGCCAGGCAAAAGCATGCGAGTAATGGGGATCGCCTAAAATCATTCTATTTTTCTTTACACATTCTGCACACTTTTGAACGAGAACCAGCAGACCAAATATTCCCAAATAACACTCAATCATGCTTGAGCTTAGTCTTTCGGGAATGAGTATAGTGATTTGAGATAGAGGTAAAATTGAAATGATGTTATTAGGCTGAAACGGTTATTTAAAAAAATGATTTTAAGATCTTTAAGTTAAGAATTCGAAATTATGTCCTTCTCAGATATTCGAAATATACAAGTACAAACCCATTTTATGAATTTTTGGTGTTAATCATTTAAAAATGATAAAATGCTTACAGTGCGCCACAACCGGTATATCAACGTTACCTTGAAAATGGAAATATTTAAATGCATAAACTCACTATAAAATCTTGTCTTCGAGGTCCTTCAGTGTTTTCTTTCCATTGGCAATAGACATAACGAGAATATCCTTTTGTTCCTCAAGTTGGGGCTTTTCTCTTCTCACAACAATACCCAAAAGTTGAGCTTCTAAGCCTGGAAGCAAGCATTGGCGCTGTATGTCCGCTCGATGTAAACGGGACCGAGGCACACTCGCCGGGGTCAATCTATTGCGAGTACCGGGTTTGCACTTGGACCATTAGTTACCTTGTTCCTTAATGGCGAAGTTGCATAATGTGGTTTTAGTGGATATCTCAGGAGCGTAGTGCGGGTTCGGAAGTTTCGTCGTGATGAACAACCGGAAATTGTCGTTGTACGTAATCATCTTGTCGTTAAATTTAATCATGACAAAGTTGCCTGTTGAGAATACACGAAATTAACAACAGATGTAAATATCAATGTTACTATAATTTTTACAACTATAATAAATCTCATCAATCGTTGATCCTTCCTTTTATCCTACTCCTTAAACGGGGTTAAATCGAACTTTAATCGTTTCAACCTCTGAATCGATTTCAAATTGATCAAAAACACACCCTGAAATTAAAAAATATATATTTTTATGCTCTATCCACAGAGGTTGAAGTTCCCCGTTTAAAATGCATGTGTTTTTGATCTTCTTTCAGGATAAATATTATTGACGGAGTAATTTAGTACATAAAAATCTGAAATTTACTGGACATCTTGTCCAAGCATATTGTTACTAGGGAAAAAAATGTCAACCACCCTGCTCTTCAAATATAGCTGGTGCAGCCCATACAACTGTCAACCCTCTCATGTACATATTTTTTCGTCTCTCGGTTGTTAAATAAAATCGGGATTTGATTTAAATTTATGTTTTTAGGGTAAGTGATGTCGAATTTGAAAACACAAAAATTTGGTTCAAAATTCGAAAAGACCAACTTGAAATGGTTGTTCAAAGATTGCGATAATCGTTTGTTTTTTATTAAAAATGTATATGACAATTGGGCTGCAGCAACCGTATTCAAAAAGCAGGGTAGTTGACATTTTTTCCCTTACAGCGATATGCTTGAACTCAGTAAATTTCAAATTTATATGTACTAAATCAGTCCACGAATAAAATTTATCCCGAAAGAAGCTCGAAAACACATGTATTTTAAATAGGAAACTTTAGTCCCTGTGGACAGAAGGTAAAAATATTATTAAATTTTAATTATTTGAAATCAATGTAGAGGGTGAAGCGATTAAAAGTCGACTTGACCCCGTTTAAAGATCACCTTAATGTATGCATTTTAGTATTTCTATTGAACCAAAGTTTACACAGAAAATTGCCATCCAAATATGTATTATATCTCAAAAATAGAAGGACACTTGGATATTTAATTAAAGTTTTTATTGTACTTGCCCACTTTCACGAAAGCTCGCTCAAGTATTGGATTTAAGGTGGGATCCAAAGTTTCTGCAACGTTCTCTAGTAAAACCGGTTTCCCCAGTTGTATGGCTTGATCCAGAATCTGGGAGAAATCCGGTTGTCCAAAATCAATAACTTTTAATCCCTAAGAACAAGAAAAGTGGAAGAACACAAATAAATTTTGACTTTTTTTCTTTAGAAATTCCAAGCAATCATTGAACATTCTCAAAAACTCAGTTTGTTTTTTTTCTTCTACCCAGGTCATATGTATACAATTTAGATCATAATATTGAATCTCGTAAAAGGAAAGCCTCTTGCGATTTTTTTAGAGTTGGCCCAACAGGCTGTTGTATTTTCCACTTCATTAACACGTGAAATATCGAATCATTAAACCAATGGCGTGAGAAGTAGTAAAAAGTTTTTTTTTTGTATACTCTAATACGCTATAAATATAATCCTTAATAAACAAAAAATCACTACACCCTAATGGATATATAAAATTCTGTACTAACGTTTGAAGATTCCATATTTTTAATCCATTTTACAGCCTGACATTGTGGATCAATAACGAGAGGCCATCTCGTACAATTCGTTACAATTATTCCGTTTTCAGTGCTGAAACCATCAGACGGCAAACCCTGAATATTCCATTCCCTGATTCTCGTAGGATCACCGAGGAACTCCTTGATATCGAACTTTGGCGAAAACGGTATTTCCTTCGTCTCGACCTTTAACGTAAAAATCGATACGAGCTCAGCCTGAGGAATATCGAAGAATATTCGAGGGGACGTCTGGGAACGTGCTCGACACGCCAATGGTCGTTACGGTTATCGGAGCGAGGTCATGGCTAACGTTATCACGTCCCTCGAGATTTCTCATTTTTGTCAGTTACCACTTTTTCGATAGAGGCTCGTTGAGTGCTGCCAAGGATTGGCTAATATCTGGGACACCGGGACACCCGGATATCGAGTTAGCTCTTTGGAAACATTTTTCATTCAATCGTAGCCATTGTTGCAATTATGTATTTCGCAGCAAAGTACTCGTACAAATCAATGAAAACAGGCTTCTCACGTGAACTTAAGATTTATCCTACTGGTTAATTAAATTTTACGGTATTTACTAGATATAGTATACAAATGTGTAATCGTTAACAGCCCTGCTAGGCTAAGAAATGTTTAAAACTGACCGAATCACCGAAAAATTGATCAGTTGTTAAATTCATGAAAAAAAAAACTTCTGAGTGATGCCAAATGACCAATAAAAATATTCATCACAATTATTGTTGGTTCGCCATTTTCTGCTTCATATGGCGTATTTTAAAATGCCTTTCTTTTTGCAATTAATGACCAATCATTTTTCGGTGAAATATGGTGGAAACCATTTATTCTCGGACTTAGTAAGGTATTTAGTCATTTACTTGGAAAAAAATGTCAAAATAATGATCAATATTTATATATGACAGAGCAGGGTCTATTAAATCCAATTCTGTAATGGTTAATTAAGCAAATATCCTGCAGCAAGATTGTGCATGTGACAGCCGATTTGATATAATTTGGCAATGATCAATAGACCCATTGACAAGTCTGTTTTCGGATAAATGGTTCAAATCAACAGGATCTCACCTCGACGTGCCAAATGTTAACCAACTCTTGGCGATAATGGGATACGAAGGGACCAAGGTAAGAGATGAAAGCGGTGGATATCAGACAGTCACCCGGAAGATAATCGTACAACTCGCCCAGGGACTGAACCGTCTGTTGCCAGCGAATTCGCTCTCCCGATAAACCATCCACCAGCATAGCCGCTCTCTCTAACTTGGACTTTAGAAGTTCAGTCTGTAAAACAAGAGTAATGCCGGATAAACACGGTACAAGTAACCGAATGCTAAACAGCAATAGTGAAACGTTATTTTATTTCACGAGTTATAAAGTTATCAAGCTTTAACCGGTTAACAAGCTTAGAGAAAAAGAAACGCTGATCACCAACAGATCTACCGATGCACTGAAATCTTATCTGACTGATTATGCTCGTGCAAATATTAAGCTGTTTGCGAAGAGCTAAACTAAACTTCAACGACAAGATACAAAATCAACAAGATCAATATTGTCGGATTCGCTTCTTTGAAATATTGCTCAGAATTTCAATCGAAATTATAGGATACTGCTATCTCGTTGGTTCATCTTATTTTCAACGACTTTCGGGGCAAAAAGTACAGTCGGTAAATATTACGCCGAAGTACCACCCACCAGTCTAATTAGCTCTTCCTTTTCCCTCATCTTTGCGTCGTACATGCGCTGCAGTCTCTCCAACTCTTCGCGCAACTTTTGCAATTGCTCTATGGCCTCGGCTAGCGCTGCTTCCTTTTGCCTCAGAGATTCCAAAGCGGCTTCCAATTTCTCTCTCTTTGGCGCGACGACTCTGTGGATAAAACAAGACTGCTAAGTAACGTCAATTCAGTTTCTTGTAACCTTTTAATCCGACGGTATACTATATAAACTGGATAAAACATGTTTGGACAGCATCAGAAACCAAGAAACTAGCCGTCAGTTGCGTTTATATAAGTGTTTAATGTACTACTAGAGTAAATCGGCCAATAAATGGATGAAATCCATTTATCTGGCATTTATTTATCCATTTATCTATCATACAACAAATGTATCAAGATACTTTTTAATAGAGTTATTATTGCAGGATATAAGCAAAGATAGAGTCAAATGAGACACACACATAGAACGCAATACAATATATTTGTAACTAATCTTTAGTAAATCTAAGTGATTGAATTTTCAATACAATAATCATAAATTATGGCTGTTAAAAAATATTTTCTGTCAAATCAATCAAGAGTCGCGGTAGCTACTCGACGCCAAGTGCCATGTATACAGATGCCAAGTATTAAAAGAAAAAATTTGAAATGAAATGACCGTGACGCTAGCGCTACTCTATTTTACTCGACGTTGGATCTTTTTCGTCTACTATATTTTTGACTCTCGTACCTGTAGAGTTTTCCATATTTTTCCATCGCTATGACCCACATACAGAGAGATTTTGCAGCTATCGATACAACGCCCACTTTTATGGGGTCAAATTCAGGATTCGAGGTGTATTTCGCTATGGTTTTCAGGGTTTTGTCGAGTATGTGATCTTTATCGAAATCTCGGAGCTGGAATTAGAATATCCAAAGACAGATTGTGAATTCGAAATTTTATGTAGGATTAGCAGGTTACTATGGCCCAAGTAATGGATTAAAAGGTTTTGATTTGATCGTGCCAATCTGGTTTACAAATGGGCTGAAAATTGAACCCCATCGGGGAGGTCGAGTTTTGGCCGCTGGTTAATATTTGATGGAATTATTCATATATAAGACATTGTTTATCGCTTTCATAAACATATTTTTCGTAGCCCGCAGTGGTATATACAGAACCTATAGAAAAAGTTGACATAATAAAAAATAATGCGTGAAACCTGGAGAATCAGATGTGTCCTTTACCGTGTTTAGAAAATTCACGTCACCAAGTTGGCGTTTTGATTCTGCCCAAGTTGGTTCTGAATTTTTTAATATCATCACCGCTTCCATCACCATTTCGACTTTGGCTGGAGGACGTGTGAATGATTTTATTTCCGACAGGTCCTTCTTGTTCAGTGCATCCAGGGCCTGATGATCGCAAATTCAACGTAATTGTAATAGTGTTGATGGAAAAAATCAAGAAATCCCTAAATATGAGGTAAGGTAAAAAATTAGGAACCTTCATGGCCTCATTCAGCGCAGGTTCAACTGTCGCTAAATCCGCACGAGCAATTTCTTCTAATTTCTTGCAATCCTTTGATTCTTCAGTGATACGAATAGACTTAGCAGTCACAAGCTTTTGAGTCTCGTCAGCGTCACGACGTTGATTTACTATGGTCACGAGAAATTCCTCGCATTCTCTTGTTGACTGAATTACCTGCTGCTGAGTCACCTCCAATTCTTGAGCCATCTCGTGAACTTTTTCTCTTGTGTCGTCAATTTTGAATAACCCACTTCCCAGTTTGTTGGCCTGATCCGCCAATTCTTGTCTCTTCGCCGTCAGCATGCTATATTTTTTTATTAAAAAAAAAGTGGTAATTCCATTTTTCTATCTAATTAACAATATTTTGCCATAATTTTTCACTCTTTTACACAGTTTGATAAAAATATTTGAAAAGATAAGTGTAACGATCACAAAGCTACGTAGGTGAAAATGAGTTAAACGAAGTAGTTAAAAAGATTTTTAAATCACAAACTCTTTGTATCCGGCAACGAGTTCGAGAAAATTTGTGGGCGTGACATAATTGTATCGTTTCATCTCCGTCGCCATCCTGCGGGAAAATTGGGCCACGGTGTCGTGAATAAGAGAGAAGGTCGAGGCGATACCATCGCGAATTCTCTCCGAAAGAGGTAGAAGAGGCGTTGCAGTAGCGGATCTTCTCGGTTCCTAAAAATGAATGCAGATTGGGAAGAAAACAAAATCAGTCCTTAAAGAAAAATAAGGGAAATTTAGACATTAATTATGCGTGTTAACAGACAATATTCTTAAGCACCACGGACATTTTTTAATTTACCTTAAAATTAAAAATGTTGTTACGCAATTTGTATAAAATCTATAGAAACGAGGATTTGTGTTCAAAAACTGACTTCATTGATTTCACTGTAAAGTAGCTTGATTCAATTTTAGGATTTTATAGATTTAGCAAAATTCGTAGGTTTTGTGAATCTTACAGATTTAGCAAACAAATTTTGCGAGTTTTGCAGATTTAGCAAATTTCCTAAATTTTGTGAGTTTTATAGATGTTTATACGTGTTTCATACATAATTCTAAGTGCTAAAACTTGAAGTCATTATTATAAAGACATACTTGTAAAAAAATACATATATTATAATTGAGCCGAAAAAAAATTATATCAACCAAATGAGTACCTTGGATATGAGATTTTGAGGTAACAAACCGCGTTTTATTAAGTTGACAGAAATTTGATGTATTCTATGGATTTTCCTGTTAGATTATAAACAAGTAATCCAAAAATCGAAAATAAGTCGAATCATGAGATTTCGAATAGAAATGAGCAGTGAAGTGAAGTGAAAAGGAAAATTCTTAATTTCCTAGTCCTAAAAAGTCCTAATTAATGAAAAAAAAGAAGAATCATAAACGCTTGGATGAATCTGAGAAGTCAAAAAAGCAAACGAGCAAAACCAGGGAACTCACCACTTTATCCACGCCAGTGATAGTCAAGACGAGATTGAGATTCATGAGAAACTTGTTGCCAACCTCGAGAAGAGCTTCTCTTGGCCAAGGGAGAAACCAATCGATCGTTGTACAATTGATAAGGGATGGATACTGTCGCAATCGATTTCTAAAAGCATCGCCAATCGGACTCATGCACAGTATGACGTGCATATTTGTTCGAACTCTTTCAATTAGGAACAAACAGATCGCTTCTGTTGTGGGTATTATTCCTGCCTTCGTTGCCTCCTTTGAAAGTCGGTTCTTAATCTACAATTTTTTTTCAGAACATCATTAGTCAAGTCGTGGCATGAATAAAAAAAAAGAATGCAAAATAGAACTTTGCATACTGCTTCCTCATTATTTATGAATTTTTTTCTAAGCTACGAGTTAGTAAATTGATCAATTAATTTTGGTTCTATGTTGAATCTCCGAATTTTTAGTCCATACTGGTAATCAGCAATATCAAAAAAATCCAAAGTACAGAGTTCTTTTTTTAAATCGAAATAATAAACATGACATTAAATTTTCGATAAAATTGTATATGAATCCAGCGCAATAAAAATAATTTTTATGATGAACGATAATTTGTCTCACAAATAGCTTAGCGATTTAAGGCATTTAATATTATATAAACTGAAGACGATGAAAACTTACGTCCTCGATCTCGTCACTCTTATACAAATTAGGCACCTCCCCAGTGCTCAGAATATTATTGACTATCTCGAGAAACTGTTCCTCGACAACTTGGGTATCGTTGAAGAGGAAACTCGTGGGTTTCGACTCGACGCCGGTAAGAGAGTAGAGAGTCTTGAGGTCTTCTCGAAACTCCAAAGTTCGGTATTGCTTGGTAATACTTATCTGGAATGTGCTGAGCTCGCACATGTAAGCGGCAATCCTCGAGAGAGATTGTCGTCCACTTCCACCAATGCCTACCAGTAGCATGTGGCCGCGTGGCTTGTTTAATAATCAATTTTACAATTATATTTTAATCAGTTTATCAGCAAAATTAGCACTTACAGTCAGGTCATTTGCGTGCCAAAATTTCGAAAAATTAATTGTACACGTTTTCAAAAGGAAACTGATATTAAAGCAGGTGAAACAGAATTAAAGGCTTCCTGCTTAAAGATTACAAAATGTATAGCAATCAATTTACACCAAAATAATCCAATTCACGCCAAGAACTCACTAGACATATTTTGACGCGGTATCATAGTAGTCAAATTCGTAAATATGGTTATAAATATTGACAATTTAGAATTCATTTTGTTTGTTAAAGATGCACTCTGAATTCAATGATAACATTCTTGAAGCTTCCTAAAATCTCGAAACGCAATTAACTGAGATAGAAATTTATGTTTTCCACATACCTGTGATATTACACGAATAATTCGGCATATGTGCTCAATAGCGTCGCGGAAGAGAATGAGGTCAAGCCGGACGACACCGGCTGATGAGTTGTATTCTTCCATTTGAGCTTCAGTGTATCGTCGAAGATTACCAATGTCCTGAAGATCTTCGTAAATGTTCCAGGCATTCATGAAGCTACCTTTATGGGATTGTCAAAGTATTCATTAACATAGTGGAAAACAGACTGTGCATTATTATTTTATTATTATTATTATTGGAATAGTGGAGGGAAAAATCATTAAATTATTTTGGGCCACTCTAATACATATGTTCTTTCCTTACAGTTCTATTTTTTTGGTTTCAACAAGAATTCGAAACAAACATACAATCTTTAATAATCATTATTTTAAATTTTGTATATTTACTCGATAACTAAATAAAAACAGATATCTAAATAAAATTATTTCGTTGCAATAAATAACTCTGATAGTTTATATCTAATAAATATTTTATAGCCACAAATATAAAATATCTTACATTTAAATAATCAGACGTCTAATATAATGATATATTTTAATTTAATAAATCTTTTCTCTGGATGTACTCTGTGAAATAAAAAACTGCTGTCTATAATGCATTGTTTCGACAGCGTTGGGAACAGGCCAACGATGACGGGACATTTAACCGATATCGGAGATATTTCAGTATAGACTGACATACTTAAGAAATCCGCAAATGAGTGACGTTTACCAGCAGGGCTAGACGTTTTATACATAAGCAAAAGCTTGTGATCATTTTCCGCAAAATTCAATTGACGCTTTTAGCACTACTTTATATAGATAATCCACTCTAGTGACAATAATAAATAAAATTACTCGACGATAACAGCACAAGGATTCCGTGGAGCGAAATCTTCATCCACTTTCATCTAAAAGCTACATCGATGTATTAAAAACGTAACGATTGCTGTCTTACCAAAAATAGGCGAACGCTTCTCCGGAAAAAGATTGTGATACGTTACATCGAAATATTTGCCAAGCTGATCGCCCAATTGGCTGACAAACCACTCACGATCTCTGTAATTTTCATTTTTTGCATATTAATGATTTTGGAGAATCCAGAAAAAGGATAATCCGCGGGTTAACAGCTCGGATAAAATGTAACTTCAATTTGGTTGACGTACTTTTCGTCGGTCATTCGATCACTGAAAACTCGGAACGTTTCGTGAACCCACAGCCTCAGGAAGGTATTCTTCGAGTATTGATAATCTTTGTGACTACGAAGTAAACCTTGAAATATCTTGAATAAAGAATAAGAAATGGAAAATAATAATTATGGCTCATTAATCGTGTAATTTTGTGAGAGTCAATGATCTATATACATAATATTAGAACTTTATTTAACAGAATTGATTTTTACTCCGCTACTGCTATGGATGCTGAAAATATTTACCGTTTGACATTTATCTTCGCAATCATGTTATCTATAATTTCTACTAACCGATTTTTAAATTTCAATAAAGCACTAAAATTACATTTCGATACACTTGCTAAAATTTAAAAAAAAAATACATTAGGTGCAACCTTTAGGCGTAGTTGACGTGAAACATCTTTACTTTCAGTTGATTCCTTATGAATATGAATTAAGAATTTTTACGGATAAGTTTAATATGCGTTGTATTGTGTTCGGGGTAGAAATGCAAGGATTGATCTTACCTTCGAAATATCCCTTAAATTAAACAAGTAGTGCATCTTAGTCGGGGTGGGCAACATTTTCATTATAACATTATTGTACATTTCTATGCTGGAGGAAGTGATGTCCATTGCTGTTAGAGTCATAGAGGTGCATTAGAAGCGAAAATTTTAAGACGCACTTTACAAAGAAAAGTTTTACCGCAACAGTCATAATAGACAATGGACAGAGACGACATTGTACTCACAGAGACCCTTAACTTCTGGATGAAAATCGAGCAAGTGTTGATTCAACATAGTGCCGTAGATTCGCGTGACTTGTTTCTCCGCTGGGAATGTCATGTTTATAACGTTGAAACGAGTAAGCAAACGTTCTGTTATGGAATTGCGTCCTCCGCCTGGTGGGCCCATTGCAGCCATTAGTTGCATCTTCTGAATGTACTTTCTCGTTTGATTTTGCCTGTCGTACCTGCGAAATATAAGGACCACATCATTATACAAGAAAAGTTAATTAAACGAACGGTCGTTTTGCAACATTGCCAAACGCCATTTCGCCGAATCGTTAAATTGCGAAAATTTAATAATGAGGCATTTTTAACTTCAAACAGTGTCGTACTGTTAAATTTCGTCAATCGATTTCGGCTCAATAATTTGTAGGCAAAATTATGTGGCCTTTCACATAGATTACGAAATTTGCTAAATCTATAAATTAAGAATATTTACGAAGTTAGCCAAATCTATGAAATTTTCTAAACCCATAACATTTTCTGAACCTATAAAATGCACAACATTTTCAAAATTTGGCAAAGCAATGCAATTCACTAAAGTTATCGAACATGCTACATTTGTGGTAACGTTTTAAATACTTGACATGTTATTTATGTCAGAACCATGTTTTTGATTGAATTCTGAATTCTCCAAGCAATGGTAAATGTTTATGAGGGTCGTATTTGATTTTACCAAAATCCATAGCCAATCCACTGTCTTATCAGTTCCAAAGGTGGTTGGGATCCATAAGTTTCCTTCATCGGCATATTCAAGTCATCCATGAAAGTGATCATAGTTTTCCCAGCTAATGGAACGTAAATTCCCTTTGTACGTTTCTCCACTCTGCTTTCTATGACCTCCTGTAAATTAAAGTCGGCTCTCTCTCGGTTGAGAGTTTGCGAGTGGGAGGGCTTCGAAGGGGGCGTTTCAAGAGCTTTCTTTTCTTACCTGAACGTTGTTCGAGGTCGTTTGTGCAGACATGTTGACGACTAAAAGACTGTACTTTGTTCGATCCAACGAATCGAGAACTGACTGTGCCGTAGAGGTTTTACCTGTACCTACGGGACCCACCAACAGAACTGGATTTCCATTTGCGAGAAGTGCGCTCACCAAATATTCATATCGAATTGAATCAACCGTTGGTACGATTATTTTGTAAAAGGGTATTCTGCGGAACAGTCAAAAATAAAAATAAAGCGTTAGTTAAAAGTACTTATCTTCGTGAAATAACTTAAATATCTCTACAGAACAGTTATTTTTTTTATTAACTTTTGTTATGAGTTGATTTTTCCGCCAGAAAGTCAGGAGTGGGCCCCCTTGAATGAAAACTACATTTTCGAATGGAAAACCATTCAAAGGTGTAATTTTCATTCAATGGTGCCCATCCTTCCAACAAAATAACAATCCTGTAACTTTAAATTCTATTTAAAGTTACAGTCAATTCCTAACGTAACTTTAAATTCTATTTAACTTCGCCCACTTTTGATTTGTACATTTTTAAGGTAGGATCATAAATAGCAATTTGTTTAGACCTAAATCGCTGTGTGGAAATATGAAAAATGTAATCAAGTGATAAAAATGTTAGAACTAAGAAAACCCAAAAACAATTAGACGAAATCTTGACGAAGTTGATCACAGAGGAAAGTCGAAGTCAAATAAAATCAAGAGAAATGCGTTTAGGATAGTTTTGCAGAGCCAATATCCAAGTTTCTATACCCCTGCCGCATGTATGCGGTTGGTTAACGCGATTTTTGTTACCCGACTTGGAACCTCCACGACTGCGACAATTTCTCCTCCCAAGAGACAAAACTGCGCTGTCTTGCATCAACGTAATACTCGTAGATGGTGTCCCTCAGGGGAAATGACCCTTCCATTTCCCTTATGAAGTTATCCATTTTCTGACGCCCCTCTTCGTTCACCGATGCGCACAGTGACCATATCATACTATGGACGAAAGTATAACATTGGAAAATACTCAGGTAAATTGGATATCTGACGCTACAACTTTTGCTACCAAAGGAGGCTTTAGCGAAACTTTCACCTTATTCGAGTACCAAGAATTCGAAAATTGTTTGTACACATTTTTTAAAAAAGACAATGATATTAAAACAGATGAAACCCAATTTTATGAATATTTTTATGCATTTTTTTAAGTGAACATTTTTTTTAGGACGTTTTACGATTTTACAGTATAGTAAGTCAAATTAAGCATTAATTTGATACGCCGCGGATTTTTGAGGTTGCTGAATAACGAATACGAGTTCAACCGTAATTTTGTACACAGAAATAGAAAATGGCGGATCAAAATGCAAAAAGGTACTTGATTGGGACCAAACTTTGTTCGAGATACTAGAAGGCTTTTGACGACGCCGATTATAAATCCGAGCCCAAAATTGTGAATCCAATTTGGTGTAGAAGTTAGATGTTTAGTTCTGGCTCCTAATAAATTGCGACACCGAAAATTTGAGAACAGCTACTGTAATGTAAACCCATTTTCTTCTTAAAAGTGTGTAGAAACATTTTCCAACATCTTGATACTCGATTGATCTTATTGTACCTCTGAAGTCTTATTTATTGTATCATCGATCCACGAATATTATACTACTTGAATCATTATTTTGTCCAATTAAATAACAATATAACATCAGGTGGATGGATATTTTACACACCAAAAAAGAAACCAGAGCTTGCACATCAAATCGAACGTTTCTCTATCCGCACCGAGCTCCACGCCATTCTGTCGTGTCGCAAAAATCTCGAGAAGCTTACACAGGGACTCAACGGCATTCAGTTCAGGAACGTTTACAGGTTCGACGCATTTTGATTGTTTAAAACTTAAAACGGTGTCCACCATTCGATCGAACATCTGATTCATCTGTTTAAAGTCAATAAATAGTAAAGATTTAAAAAATTGTAAAAATTGTCAAAATAAGCTCTTGGTGCAAAAAAGAATGGTATATGGGACATTCCGTGTCAATTTACCAATCCTCGACATCTCAAATTATCCATAACGTTTTGTAAACTTGATTAGAATAAAAGAATTGTATCAATTTGTTTTCATTTGAAATGTTGACAATTTTTTTCCAAAAGACACCGCATTACTTTTTCAACTGAATATTTTATATATTGTTGAGTGTCAAAATAAGAAACTTCTAACAGGGAACCTTCTAGAGAGCAAAAAGAAAACCGGGTCGATTGAATTTGCTGATGTAGAAAAGGGAAAATTGCTTTTTTAAAAGTATATGATAGATTTCTAGATTTAATTTTTAATTTTTCTAATTTGATAAGAAATGATCATATAAAAATACACATTGTGAAGAGACTGAATGAAATACCTCTTCGACAAATTCCGGCCGGTCTTTGTAGTTATCCAACCAAGAATCGACTAGCGGTCGCCATCCTAAATCCTTGTAATCGTTGTAAACCATTCCAGCTCGTGAAACTGTAGCTGGTGAAGCCATAGCAAGATCCTCAACTTCAAAAAGCAGTGATACTTGTTCTGGCATCGTGATTCGATCATTATTTATCAGTGTCAATAGCTGCAACAATTTTAATGAAAAACAAATGTCAGGATTTGAAATATTTAAAAACTTTTTATTAACGGGTAATCAAGATTTTTTGGTAATCGAAATTAACTTTGTTGTCGTCCATTACGCTGTTCATATTCTCAATCCAGACGGCATCGACCGGACCGTCAAAAAGTATCCATTTTTCATCAGGAGTATTCTCTGAATCGTATACAAGAACAAAAAAATGTATGTTTATCAAAGGAAAAGGTAGTGTGTTTTATGGGAAAAAAAGGGAGTTTCCGCCTTTGTTTCATAACAAAAGAATATAAAAGAATGGGAGAAACAAACCTGCACAAGCTTTGCGTATAATTGACGATATAACACCGTCCAACCACTCTCCAGTTGACATGTTGTATTCACCGTATAGTTCGCCAAGGTTCAAAGCTTTCGGATTAATCGGATACTCGGTAACAGAATTGAAACCCAATTTTCCATCTCTCTTCATAGCGTTCATCGTATTTCTCAGAATTTTCCAAGTAACCGTCTTTGCGGTGTTCGAACGTCCGACAATCATCGTGGAGTGTCTCGAGTTCTTTGTTTCGTACAGCTCGATTGCTTTCGTGATTACAAGTGGTACAAGCTGTGCGCGCAAAACAATGAAATATAATCGACAGAAATGTCACAAGGGAATTTATTTAACTTCTTTTAAGAGTCTCAAAGAAATCAGTAACAAAAGTACAACTGATGATGTTCATTTTTTTGACATCTTTATAAGTAAACCACTAAAATCAAGTTCGAATACTTGCCTGCAACTTCAATTGCAGAGCTTCCTCTTTTATATAGTGAACGATCTCGTCGTAATCAACTGTCGGGACTTGAATACTTGGAAACAAATCGGAAGTGATGCCAGTGAAAAGTGGCAAGTCATCGGATGTCAGTTTAGCCGTGTTCATGTCTTTCATAGCAAGAATAATGACCTACAAGATGAAGTCGGAAATAAAATTTAAAAGATAATTCCACTCTCACGACCTAATTTTTATTTAATGTTGATATTTTTCTACTACAAAAAAAAAGACCAAAAAAAATCAGAGCAATTCTCAAAAAATCTGTGATGATCTGAGAGTGATACATATGAAAATGTTCTAGCCACAGCTGACAGTGAATTATTTTCAGTTTTTATACCTTCAAATGACTTTTCATATTTTTAAAAGTTTTTTTATATGAAAAAAAAGGTTTTTTGATTTTTTTTTTCGTGATAAACTCAAAAAAGAAATAGTCGCAAATGTCAACCCACTCTGGGTCTAAATATAAAAATTGTTGTCTGATACGGGATTTTTTATTTTTTTTCAGATTTTCAAATTTGGGCTATATCCATTTTAGAAAGTTGTAACAAATTCAAATTTAAAAAAAAAAGTCAGAAAAAAATGTTGTGCTCTTTTTAGAGTTGGGACAATAATACAAAAAATCATGGGCGAAATCCGAGAGGTCCGAGGATCAAACCCAGGTCGAATCGGTACGGAATGTCCCATATATTGACATATATTAAGCTTAAACACGATTGTATCTGGCTTCGAGTAGAAAGTTGATAGAAATTGTTGGAAAGCGTTCCATTTGCTCTAGGATGAGTCCGGAAATGGTAAAAGCCTAAACTTGACAACTTTAATTGCGTTCGGATGGGGTTGCAAGAGATGCAGCAAGAGGAGGTTACCTCCTCGTCCGGCAAATTGGGGTAAAGACGTCTCTTCTTGCCGGCATAGCGCGTCAGAGTGACAATTCCGCGGAGACCAAAGTCATAATGGTACTGTTTGCTGAGCTGCTGTTGTGCCAAAGTATACAGAGTGAACACCTGCACACAGAGATATGAAAGTTCAGCCTGTTTCACTGAACGTACTGCGTGGCTCTTCGTGTCTCTTTCAACTCTCTCACTTTGCCCCTTTTAGTTATCTCAAACTCAATATTTCGTTTTCCCAACGGAGTTTAGCGACGGTATATATCGATTTTTGTTTTGTTAGAAAGCGGGTCAACGCAAAATCATGTTTATCATCATACTCCGTAAGGGAATTTCTCTGTCAATGCGATATTTTGTTGTTTTAAAAATTTGTTGTTATTGCTAATAACTTGACACGAAATATGTACAGAATATACTGTTGTTGATTTACGACGGAAAATGGAAACAGTTGATTTTTAAAAAATTGGAATTTTGTTTTGTGTTTTCATATAATATAGATTTCAAAAATTTGTTTGATTGTTAGTCTATTTCTGCCCCCCCCCCCCCCCCTATCTTAAAGTAGGAAGGGTTCTCCCCCACAATCAAAAGGTCGTAAATCACCCTCTCACAATCAGAAAGTCAGATATCTATTAAAAGGGCTGAAGCATCCCACCCCGGCAGAATCTGAATATAGTAAGTCACCCCCTCGGAATCAGAAGGGCGTAAATTCCTCCGAATCTAAAGAGTCCTCCTAGAGTCAAAGGGCGGTAGACTCCCCCCCGAATCAGAACGACATAATTCGATCGATCTAAATCTCCCTACAGGATCTCCCATTTCCCCAGACACTGACCAAATGTAACAGTTTGCGGTGGCATTCAGTCGTGAAAGTATTTAAAATGCTTTTCATTCCACCCCCAATAGACTCTTGATTTAAATTGAAGATCAAATTAAAAAAAAAAAATTATCACGCGCATAAGCTAATATTTTGCATTCGAAGAGAATTTGTTCTTCATTACATTTTTGGACGTGATTGGCTAAGAACCAAACAGATTTGAAAGCTAATGCGAGCACCCGAGACCCAATAAATCTGTTAGTGAAAGATAAAATAAAGTTTCAAAGAGATTGCGAACACCATTCAATGTCTTTGTTTATTTTTTTTTTATTAGATTAAAATTAGTCATACCTTCTTCGCGAGAATGCGAGTATTTTGAAATCCTTCGCCAAAGAGATTGATCTCCGCAATCATACTGCTATCAGGTACCATCATGGAGATCGGTCGAAACATTGATTTCAGATTATCGGGCAATTCGGTTCGTCCGGCGTAGCCCGGATTCATGGTGATGAATATGCCGCATGTATGGATCAATGATATTTCGTTACCCTCGAAAACGAATTTCGTTAGTTTCTGAGCGAGCGCCGTCAGTATGGAGAGAATTTGTTGAGCCACCACAGACAGCACTTCGATGTTTATCCTGAAGCGAATCGAGAGTTTAAACCAAAAACAAAAGGGATATTCATCAAACTATAAATAAAATGGGGGAAAAATAGTTTTTGCCATTGATAAACGGATATATGAATCTCGTTATCGCAAAGCACGCATGTATTCAATACACCGTAACTGACAAGCGTGTAGGTAATATAGTCGTAGGACAATGTAACCTTGGTACAATATTTCACTGGTATAACACGGTACACAATCTCTATTTTATATAGTGTGTATAGAGCCTTCCTGCTGAAATTGGAGGTCTATTTCATGTACCTCATAGTGCGCATACCCTCTGATGGGTTTAACATCATGCGATCAATATTCCCATCGTGCAAAAGCAATTTCGATGGGATTCTTCTTTGAGATGTAATTATGAAGCTTTTTCCATTTAACGAAGATTTTACCTGTTAAATTCATCAAAGCAACCCCAAGCTCCGGTTTGTGATAAACCAGAAAATTGTCTTCCCATGCTCTTGTAATCCAAACCTTCGGAGCAATTTTGTACAATGACGTTGAAGCCAAGGGCCTTGCCGAGGTCCTTCACGGTTTCTGTTTTTCCGGTACCCGCTGGACCCTTCGGACTTGCACCACGGTAAAGATGAAGCGCCGTTGTCAACGTTATATAACATCTAAACGAAGATTAGAAAAAGTGAACTTAATGCGATTGCAAATTCTCTGAAAATGCACCTAATACAAATGTATCGAAAATTAAATTTGTATTTGGCGCTAACAAATATCTTTTATTTTCTACAGACAGACTTTTATAGGTTTTTACAATAATTGCAACCAAAATCTAGTATTGTATTAATTTTCACCCAAATATATCTAAGAAAACCATCAAGACTACAAGACTTCTGGCGATCTTGTTTATCCTAAACCCAGTTGTTTCCTTAATCAAAAGATATATAGCTTCTACGTAACATTTATATCTTTCGACGCAGCCTCTCTTCTATCCGTATTCTCAGACGGATGAAGCAGTAGAGAGGCGGGGATAGGAAGGAAATCACGTCGAAGCAGCGAGTAAGATTCTCAATTCTGGCGTACCGTATACGGATGCCGTAGTAATCGGCTAAGTGAATGGTCCGTACAAGCCGATACTAACGACATGCAACGCACGTTGTTGCAACAGCAGAGGAAACACGTGTATCGAGTCGGATGGAACAAATCCGCGAAGCACGGGCCAAAGATTTATCGAGAGACGGGTCCTCGATAAATTAGACTACCACGTCCTGCCTTTTATCGAGATTAAATCGATATTCCCGTTAACAATCAAGAGCCGGGTTGGTCCCTGTCCCGTCGGCAGTCGGCGACGTCGGCGTCCGGACCGCCCGGTGCGGTAAAGCCGAGCCGAAACTCTGCGTCGTTACACAATGTAAGTCTCTTGAGTTGGCTGCACTCGATAGCCTGAACTACTACGCACATGATACGACATCGATATCCTTAGTGTCTACAACGAGAAGACAGCACAACACCGAGCCAGCTCGGTATTGCTGCCAGCTTGTTTACGATTAACTCTTGTACAACGCACTGAGAAAAGAGTTTATTCAATTTAGCAAATACATTTAGTTGGAGATTTATCTAAAATGTTTGTTAACTGTTAGAAATTTTATTAATGAAAAATAAAAATGTATGTTGTCTTAAGAAAATCTTATCCTAAAAGCATTTCCGTTAAATCAATGATTATGCAATTTTTATTAGAAAAATCTTGACTTTGTGGACGGATATATTGTGGAATATTGATTTTTCTAACAATAAGTTCCCCATAAGAAACCCTCTAAAGAATAAATGAAGATTATAAAATTTACAAAAACCCCAAAAGCAAAATTTACAATTATTATGACACTGAGGGTTGTCGCACGAAACGCGCAGTCGAGCGTTGCCCCTCTAGTATTTATATATTGTGTATAATTTTTTTTTTTAATACTTAAAATATTAAATAAAAAATATTATTTCCCATAAATGGGAGAAACAAAAGAAATAATCCATTCTTGAGACTTCTCCTGATTCTTTCTGGTTTCTCACATCAAGGCAAGCCCAGCAGATTTGTGGACATTTCACACACAACCAACGAATTCCTCGTATTGTCCCAGAATCACTCAGTTATATAAACAATGTCAACAATTGAACCGCGTACTGCATTTTAAATGTAGTCAATAACACACGGTAAAACGGAAAGAAAAGGCGGCTACCATTTTATAAAGCTCCTCTCGACACGAGCGCACGTTTTCTATTTCCTTCGAATTTCGTCAAGTAAACAAATAGCTTTCTGAATATAAACCATACGTGAGAGGAGCGCTATATGTAGGCATCTTTGTTTATTCACGTTTCTTGGTTAGAAAATCACGTGAAAACCTGGAGACGTCTTACATATAATTCAGACATTTCGGGCATCAGTTCATCCAGACTTCTAATAATTTTCTCAAACGGAAACTAGTGTTGACTTTTTTCTCAAACTTTGCAAGGTTTGTAAGGTTTGTATTTGAACAGCAAAAAAAATTATATTTCTTCTTGATCGCATGGAGACTAAAGCAAAGGATTGCAAAGAAGCGAGGAAATCAATTGTTATTACCTTCCTCACATTTTTTCATTTATATTGTATTTCGATGATGTTTCAGAATTTGCAAACAAGAATTTTGATCTAGGTTCTTAACGCTACGAGGAATAGACTGTTGAAAGTATCGATAAAAGGGGGAAATAAATTCAATTACCGATCTGTCAGAGGGGTTATAACGAGACGTTCGGAATTGCCGAGATATTCGTAGCCGTAAACGAAGAAGGTATTCGTTTGTCGTACGATGCAATCGTCTATGTCTCGGTCCCAGTAGAATCTCAATTGAGACAGCCACTCGAAAGCAGAAACGTCTCGACAGTCTGTGAATTAAAACGATCAATCATATTCGCTGTCTGCATGCATTAACCATCCTCTCGTCACCTTGTAAGAAGCTTAAGATTTATCAAGAGATCCAAGCTTAATAACACCAAGTCCTTCTCTATTGAACACTAAGACAATATGTATTTTAAAGGATGATCGTTACGCAAGAAATTTTGAAAAAACTCACTCATTTTGTACATTTTCTCAATAACGTCTCTGGCATGAATCTCGATTACAACGATTGCCTTGAATTTTAATCGTTGCAGTCTATTGAGATTACCCCTAATTGCTTCCGAGTATTTGGCCAGTGCTTGATTCTGCTTCTTTCTCAATTTCTTCAACGGCTTCTTAGAGTCGAGTAATCTGTAAAACAAACAAAAAAAAAACAGAACAGTATTCGCCCTGCAACGAAACGGGATTTTGTGCAAGGTGAAAGATAATGAAGAAGCTACGTGTGAGGTTCTACTTTGCAGCTTGCACATTGTTTCCTCATTAAAATTCATTTTTCACAAAACTTCCACTATGAGGGGGCCAAAATTAATAAGCAAACTTCGTCATAGCGGTGGCTTTGTGGAAAATGAAATCTAATGAGGAAGCAATGTGCAAACTTCTACTTTGTATCATTTTTTGTAATGGTTAATGATATGTAGCTGCGTTTTTAAGTCGACGGGAGTTTGGAGATAGCACATTACATAGGATGTATATCTCGGATCATTGACCTGTGGGTCGTAACATCGAACCACATTCCTCGTATCCGAGTCGCTCGTTCTTCCTTTTCCATTTTATTCTCCATTCGTCTTTTCCAAGGGTTTTCATTCTAGTGTGTGGTCCTGTACGCGTGTCACTAGCTATACGCGAGCAACGAGAGCGAACTCTCTGTGTCTGGCACGATGCGTTCATGGAATGGCTTGCCGTTACTCGGACGAATTTTATCCGCGTGCAAAGCTCGTTGCCAGTGTGGTGCTGGCGCAGGAGCAGGATTCGCCAGGGTGCAGCGAATTAAATTATTCACGACACCGCTGGTATATGCAAACGAGGAATAGGGTCCGAAGGTGAAAGAAGACCGGGAATGAACAGAGAGAAAGAGATTGGAGTAGCAAAGGAGAATGAGGCATGACTACAGGGTGACCAAGAACTCACGTTCAGAGAAAACAGAAGCGTTATCCGTGTCGGAGTCAATTAGAAAAGTTGCGAATGGGCACGGAAGTATATTAAGGGAACTTAGAAAAATCAAGGCTGGTGTTAGTCTTATAGGGGGAAATCTCGCAGCGGTGACTTATATAAATTGGGGCCTGGAAAGGGAGGGGGCTAGTCGCGAGGGCACGAAGCGTAAAACAAATGTAAAACAAATTATTACCCATTAATTCTTTATATTATTAATAAACTTGTATTATAAGAATTCGTTATAAATTCGAATCTCCTTTTCGTCAATTATGTTTTTCAATGCATTAATCAGTAATACAAAAAAAATTTAACTCAAATTTGTTAAAATAATTTATATTATTTAAGATGCAATCATAGAATGAATCGTCATTAACTCATTTAAATAGACGTTTTAAAAATTATTTTCATAGTAGTCGAGGATCTCTCCGTATTATAAAAATATCTCGCCGCCTCCGCGGTGTAAGACAACCAAGCTAGCCGGGGTCAAATGACACACCAAGACCCTGATTTTTCATTTTTTTAAATAAAATGAGTATACTGCGAGTGCGCGGGCTACTACATGAGCCCTACTTTATTGTGATTCTTATAAATGAGTTAAATCTAAAATTGGTGTGATTATTTTGATGCATTTATAGGATATGTTTTACCTTGAGGATGTGAAAGGTTCCTAATTATTAAGTGTCAGAGAGAAACTTGTCTCGCCAAAGTCAAGTTTGCGCGAGTGATTGGGGTACTTTCAGGTGTCTGTGAGTGTCTGTGTGAATGTGTCCAAGGATATATACACCGCCCTTATTATTCATTATAGTTAAAATAAATAATTCTTTATTTTGTATAATGATCCTTTCGCAGAAGGCTTGTCATGCAAAAAAAGTCAGTGTTTTCCTAGCTGTGGTAATTCTGGAACACCCTTTATAAAGAGGTGGATATAGATGTTGGAAGCGCAAAAGAATCGTGAGTGCAAGGGAAATTGGGAAGGCGAGAGAGCGCAAGGTAAATTGAGAAAGAGAGAGGAAAAAAAAAGTTCGGAGAGGGAGGAAAAGGCAGAAGAAAGAGGAACGGAGGGGTTACGTGTTAGAAAGAGAGATTGGGTTAACTCGAGAAATAGTGAAATAGAGATACCGCGGGGATAGCGGATGCGAGTGGAAGAGGGAAGAGAAGAAGAGTCGGTATATGATAGAGTAAAGGAGGGCAGGCGGAGAAAGAGTATGAAAGAGGACATGGAGCTGGCCACTATATGTGTTGGCTACCGAGAGAGAGTACGGAATATGCAAAATTCACCTTATTAGAGTTACCATGGCTGGCCTGCTCGCTTAAGGCATCGTCCGAGTCAACCAATCCTGCAGCTACCAAGCCAGACAGGTACGTGTTGTACGTAGTATGTACGTACTTCTCTACCAAATTTACGTGTTGTATAGCATGAGCAGCACTCAGTTTCGTCCACACAGCCCGTGAGGAACCCCTTTTCTATCCCAACGCAAATGTTACCTATATGTATTCCCCAGCACCAAGTATTACATAACTTTATGATGTATCCGTGCAATTTACGTATTTACTGCACGGCAACTTCAGGATTCTATCGCATCGAGGCCATAAAACTGCCTGACACAATTTTCTTCTAGTTATTTTTAGTTATTTATTTATTTTTATTTACGAGAAATATAATTTTGTTTCGAAGCTTTCTTCGGAGCCTCTGCGATGTTTCTCCTAATTAGCGTTATGATGATGTTGATATTATTAACCCAAAAAAAATTGAGATTATTTTGTTTTCACTTTCATTTGACTGCGAAATTTAGAGGATTTTTAGAATTCAGTTTGAAGAACGTGGAGCATTCCTTGCCGATTCGACCTGGGTCTGACCCTCGACCTCTTGGATAAGATCCTCGATTTTTAATTCCATTGATGCAACTCTAAGTGGCAACCAGAATTTTTATTAGACATTTGGTATACTTTTGATTATTTAAAACCAACATATTGTTATCCGGAATTTAAAGATGTGAAAAAATTCTCAAAAATCCTACATCAGATATCAATATTTTTAAGCTTGGACCCAAAGTGGGCCGAACCACATTCCTATTTTTTCGATTTTTCTTTTTTTTCAAAAAGAATACTTTAAAAAATTGTATGCCTAAATCAGTTCACATTAAAGGTATATTTAGATTATACGAAGTTGGTACTTGGGATGAAGACATTTAAATTTAAATTTAAACTCAACTGGGTCGCTAGAGTTACCAATATCTGAATAAAATATTTGATTGCGATCGACCTTACTGTGAATCGAAATTCGAACGAAAAGCGATTCTAGGGGAAAAACTGTTCGTTATTAAAAAGTGGAAGCAAAATCCAAAGATAAACACAAACGCAAACGCAAAATCCAAAGGTCCCCCATTTTCCCCCACGCAGTTTTTATTCCACGCGAAAAAAAAAGCAGATTAAAATTTTTATTTTTACGCAATTTTACATATTGATTTTTATGTTTCCCCTGAATGCACAAGATTTTAAAGTATTAGTTTTGTTAACTTTGCTGGCAACTTTTCGTGGGCCAGCGATTAAAATATTGTTGGCAAGATGACTATCAGAATTCATTCAGATTTCGCATGATTCTGGCATTCCGTTTTTATTCAAAATTTATTTAGTGTGTACGTTGACTTGTTATACAAAAATCTGATGGAATTCGCAAAAGAAAATCTTAATATTCGTATTAAAATAATTGTTGTCTTTTTGTCAGAAAAATGTTTCCTGTTAAGATACATTTTCTGCCATTTAAACAGGATGTTATTTTCCTAAAATACAAAATAATGTAAGTTCGACAACATTTTAAACAGACATTTTTTTCGCTTCCGATTTAACGTACGTTTTTTGTCCCGTCAAGAAACTGACACAACTTTTTCTGTCACTTATAATTCTGAAAAAAAAGTGGTTTCGTCAAATTTACAAAATATTTATTACTTCGAAAACTGGCATTCCATTTTTTCACAAAATTTATTTGAGATATACGCTGGCTTTATAATAAACACAGAATTTCGAAAAATGATCAATATAAAATTCTGAAAAAAAAATATCACAGAACGATCTTTGAAGTAGGCAAATTATAAGAAATATCTAAAAAGATAAAAAGAAATAAGGTACTTATTTGAGTGAGAATAGCTCATATATCGTGAGAGTAGATTTCTTTCATGGCTTGTACGGATTCCAAGTTGCAATCTTGGATGGGCGTGAAAATTCTATGAACGATGCCATAGCAATTTGGAATTTCCTGTCGGTTTTCATGCAGAAGTGAAACCTCATCTAGCAATTCACATGGGAATACTGCTTAAAATAATTTCATACGTAAGCCTGAGTGCATGAATTTATGCCAGAGATTATTAACCGAGTGCAGAAACGCGAGATGTATATGCCATCTCAATATACACATGTCTAAAATTGGATGGAAAAGCGGTATAAGGCTTCACGGACGACAAATCAAACGCGTCATGTCGAGAATTGTAAGTGTTGCCCAGGGAGAGTGAACAGTTGCAAAAGCGGCGCAGGCAGAACCGGCGATAAGAGTGATACCATATATACGACAATTACTCACTTGCAATGTACAAGTGTTCGAGTACAGTCGGTCGTCCATTGTATCTGAGTGGATGTTATTCCCGGTTGGCTCGGCCACTCCTTCACCCACTTGTCCCTTTTCCCAAGCATTTTTCGTAGCTCCAGTCTACACTGTCGTAACACTTCACGCAGGCAATCCCGCATCGCTTTCTCTATTGAAAAATAACGGAAGAGTAACGTTAAATAAGAATGATATAACGTAAATTACGCGGTAAAAGAGGGTGACTTTCAAGCCCGGAAAAACGAAAAAAAAAAGAGTGAATAGCCAAGGGTCGCAAAATGAGGTTTGCTTTCGTACGGTCCGAGAACAAAAATTGCAGTCTTCCGCATGAGTGGAAGGCAAATTTCATTCCTGTTTTTTTCGTTCCTGGAACAATTTACATTCTAAATCCTTGCGGCGTGTCTCTCTCTCTCTCTCTCTCTCTCTACTATGTCCAAAAAGCTGAATATATATTTTTACTCGTAATTCTTCTGTTTTATGGTGTTCACTCATATGTGGGGACTTGGAATATAGGAATAGTGGACATTTTTTTTTTAAACTCGTAACGCTCACCGATTTGGCAAAGCCACGACTCGACTTGACCCTCAAGGGTTACTGGATGCAGGAACTCGACATATTCACCCTCGCTCGAGAACATTCCTTCGGCCAAATGTTTTCCAGTAATCGACTAAAGGGGATAAGAAGTACTTTCAGTTTATCGTCATTTATTGATGTCAGAGCTAGACGGTACTTCAAGTACGTGGAACTTGTTTGTTACTTCAGGTACATGGAACTTGTTTGAAACTTCGAGTATATGGAGCTTGTGTGGTACTTCAAGTACATGGTACATGTACGGTTCATCGTTTACACGGTACTTATTTGGTCCCTCAAGTATATCGTACTTGCTTGACATCTCAAGTATAGCGTACTCATTTGTTACCTCAAGAAGACTGCACTCGTTTGATACCTCAAGTAGGCTGTATGCACTCGATTTATACCTTAATTACACTGTACTCTTTTCACAGTTCAAATACACCATAATTGATTAATACCTGAAGTATGCTATACTCTTTTGATACTTCAAGCACACAGTATTCATTTAAAATTCCAAATACGATGTACTCGTTTGAAACCTCAAGTACACTCTACACGTTTAATACGTCATGTACACTGTACCCCTTAGATCCAAGTTCTCTGTACTTGCTTAACAACTCAAGAACACTGTACTCGTTTGATTACTTCAAGTAAACTGTACTCGTTTGATACCTCAAGTACATTATACGCGTTTGATACCTCAAGTACACTGTACTCGTTTGATACGTCAAGTACTCTGTACTCGTTTAATAACAAGTAGATTGAGGTGTCATTTGTGAATAATTTAGAAAATCAATTCATAAAAACTGGAAAATAATATTTATTCAAATGTTAACAAAATAAGCACTGAAAATTGAATCATTGAAATTGGGGTAAAAACCAAAGTATTTCTTCCGCAACGTATTCTCCTTAAATCGCTTTGCAAATTGATTTCTTATTACCTTGGCTAGCTTGAGGGATTTTATGTTATCGAAGAGTTTGTTGATGTGAATCTGAATGAGATCGGGCCTCCTCGAGTTGGCCAATATCTCGAGTAGATCGTCGTTCGAGATAAAGTAAAACCTTGGGAAGACGTGCCTCTTGGTTTCGAGGTACTGTTCAAGGGCTCGCTGTATAGCTTCGAGCTTGTCGTTGAGCTTGTTCAGACGCTCAAGGAGACCGGCTGTTGAGAACTTACTCATTATAACGTTATACACGTCCTTCATCTTTATCGCCAATTACTATAATACGTTTCATTTATCTTTTTTTTTTTTAATGTAAGATGACAATAAATTATACCGACACTCATTGTTTCCCAGACGTTTAGAAATCATGAAAATTAAAAGGTTCTGCAATTGTATATTAGGATGGCCCTTAAACGGGGTTAAATCTAATTTTATCTATAATTTTAACTGCTTCACAAATAATTCAAAAACACAACAAAAATTTTTTCAAAATATAATAATATAACATTTCTTAAATTAATATAAGAACACCATAAATTTGAACCTTAAGTGAAATTCCAACCATAAACCAACTGAGAATCGCCATGAATTAGGATTGTGTCAGGATAAGCATGGAAAACATACGTGGTTTATGGGTAGCAGGCAAAGCAAGGCCAGCTGCAGCCATCCTCGAAGTAATTTCCTTCCAAGTATCAGTGAATTTGTCAAATTCGTCGGTCTCCATGGGCAATTGCTTCCTGATGTCCTCGGCGTTAAAAATATTGTCGAGATACATGTATCCTCGCTGTACAAGAAGAACCATTTCCAGTACTTCGCCGACAGTGGACAGAGCGCGCTCCCAATGATCAACTTCCACTGCAAATGGTTCAACGAATCTGGAAAATATTGGACGAGACACAATAAATTTCATTAAAATCATTCAATGTTACATTATTAAAACGAGTTTAGTATTTTTTATCTAATTTCCAAACATTCAATAATTGATTCTGCTGTATAGTTCACAATGTTATTTTCACAAACGCTTCAAAAATTGTGTTTAACTTTAACTATGCTAAATACATTCCACATAAAAAAAATTCACCTAAATACATATTCATTAAACGAAAGAAAAATGTGGGATGAGTTTCTAGTGGAATTTCTACTGTTCATATTATTTATTCCAGAAACTTTTCGATTAAAATTAAAAAAGGTGTCTGAAAAAAAACCGTCGTTCCTCTAAATTAATTAAAACAAGCCCGCAAAGTAAAACCCTGTTAAATTGCTTTCTTAATGTTTTATACCTTTGATATAGCCACCTTTATGAGGAAATACGTTGATCAATTTTCACTTTCACATAGTAAAACCTGTATCAAAGGTATAAGAGCAAAGCAATTTGCCAGGATTTGCTTTGCAGGCTTGTTCATATGTTGTATACATCAGTTGTACTTAAAATAACTTCGAATTGCCACTGCTCAACGATCACTGTTGTAAGGTTTAAGCGAATTTATTAAAAATATATCATTTTAACCAGGTACAACATTTTTTATTGATATTAAATTCTTAACTTGGTTTATCGAAAAATTAAAATTCTTGTAAATTAAAAACGTTTTGATGGGTTCTCACCAAATTTCATATCAATCATTTTTTTAATTTCGTCCTCCTAGAGTTTATTTTCATAAAAAATGATGTTTTCGAAATTTTTATGTCAGACTCATAACCGTCTAAAAAATATCGAGAAACGTTGAGAAAAATGGTTTAGAAAAAGTGTTGACATGTATACGTTGTACGTGCTCGTGTGCGAGTTTTCTTGTTAGCACCTTGTGCAATTTTTAAGATATCGTTCACGCGCACACACGCACACAATCTAAACATCCTGGTATAAAAATACTTTTTTTAAATGTTGAGGAAAACAAATCTTTCTCTACGCTGAAGGAAATGGAGCAACTGCCATTAGATTTAAATTTGCCTTGTAGATTTCATTGCAGACAATTGAACCTGATGATCCTCCAAAGTTTGCGTAATCTCGTCGACAGTAGTTAGCCTGAAGATTCCTTTATGCTTGAAAGGAGCCATTTCAATGGGCATAGTTTCCCAGACTTGAATGATGTTTCTCAATCCCTGAATGTAGAGAAAAGAAGAAATGAACAAACAATTCTTTTGTTCGATAGTTATTACACTATAAAGATGACATGAGAAATGTATTTTTTAGTATTAAATAAACTGGCTTTCCGCCATGTCTCATTCATATGAATGTATACCGTCTCGATAGCGAGTTCCATCGTAGCTGCATTTGATATATCACTGATTTGTTCAGCGAAAAGTTGCATCTGCATGTCAGCCACGGCGTCCAGCGTGAAATTCTCGGAGGACTCGTCGAAATCTCGGCCAACAGTAACCTTTACTCTTTGCCAGTGACGTTCACGCATCGATGGATTTTTCAGATCCGTTATTAGAGGCAACGTACGTCGGAATTTGTCCACTTGTGATCTGAAGAAAAATCGTAACAATACGGAGAAAATTAAGGTACGAAAAATGTAGAAAATTGTTTATTAATCTGCGATTAAATTTTTAAATAAATATATCAGATCTTCGATATTTCTTATAGTTAGCCAGATACTTCAGTACTACTTGAGAGCACTTTCTGTGAATTTGTTAAGACTTAAAAATCTAACATTTCAAAAAATGTATTTTTTTTTAAGTATACATACACATTAGAGTGGTCGAAATGTTACTTTTATTTTTTTTCTACCCGGTATCTGACAATTCTATGAGGAATACTGAAAAAAAATGTCGAAGAATGTGGAGTTTGTAAAAAAAAAAACATTCAGCCGTCGCTGTACAGAAATAAAAATTTAATTTATTTAAATTTATTTTATTATTGCATATCCTTCGTTTATATCAGCATAAGATAATCAAAATCAAACATACCGAGAATATTCAACAATCTCCCAATTATTATCCTTCAATTCTCTGACGAGTCTCGTTAGTTTACGAAACAAAACGTTCGCAGTAACATCCATATCATCGACTTCAATAGTCCAGAAATGTTCGGTTTTATAGCGTTCCCAAGCCTCGTCCCACTCTTGAGTTAATTGCCACACGAGCTCGATCGCCATCAAGTCCTAATTGCAAATTGTTCACTTCGAATTATTTTTGGTCAATTTTCCCTCAAAGATAGACCATTTACGCTCTAACGAAAACGCTGAAGGCGTTCATTTTCGTTGCCTATTTGCTCTTTACTTCGTGACCATCCACTCTTGTCACTCACCTATCTGAGCATACGTATTTCGCATAGCCTAAAGGGGCTGTCAACTCATGCCCTTACCTCTCATATGCTTTCAAAACAATGTCTTGTTACCAATAACTTTTTACAAATTCAATTTGATTTTGATAAGTTCCACAATTCATAATAACCAAATAAAAAATAATGCCGTGGTAAATTAAATGTGCAACAATTGCGCATAAAAAAACTTTACAGTGAGAAATATTTATACTACACAAGCACAAGAAAATGAAATATTCTTGTAAGTGCATTTTTGTTGTTGTAGCAAAGTTCATCGATGTACATTTTTTTTCAATCTTTTGCACTTGTCGGAAAGTACAAGTTGCCAAAGATGGGATCAAATTGATTTTGCAAAGACTAATTGTAGGAAGACTCTGTCCGATCCGAATATAGGAATTTCCATTTAGAGATTTTTCCAAAAGGAAATTCTGTTTAAAAAAAAATTACTACGCAGAGAAAAATTCACTGTACAAAAGTGGGAATATTTTCTGCAAAAACCTTTCACAAGTTACAAGGAAATTCAGTTAAAAAATTCCGACAATCGGATCGGACTATTTTTCTACAAGTCATCCTTGCAAAATCAATTTGGTTCGAAGCAACCTCAACTCTATGATAAGTGCAAAATATTGAAAAGTATACTCATCACTGAAATTTAATACAAAAAGAAAATTCACTTTTGAAAGCAAGCTTCTTTTTGCTTGTTTAGTAGTAATATTTATCAAAGTAAAAGTTGTAAAATTACTGTCCCATTTGGTATTCATGATTTTTAGGTGACTCAGCCCCTTTAAACTATTCACACTGCTTTAACGATGAAAACACAGACTTTATAGTACCTTTTCGATTTTGTTAAGCTCCAAGGAGACTGGCTGATTAATACCAAAAATCGAAAGTCTTGTTTTCAAAGTATTCTCAGTGTCTCGAAGAAGTTCCAACCGATGTCGAAAACTTGTCAACCAATCTATCGCATCTGTAGAATAAAAAAGATTCATCAGGATAAAAGGATTCCGAAAATATGATAAATCAAAAAATCATTCCTTTAAAATCTGAATCTTGGAAAATTAAACATCCACAGTGAATTGAAAATAAGATAAAATTGACTAATATGGCTTACAAAATATTGAATACCTTTGTTCTATTTTTTAAATATAATAATTAAATATCTGTGAACGCATTTAGAGAGAATGTTCGATAGTCGACAAATTTATAAAATATTGACTTTATGTGGAACGTGTAATCATTGATTCGAAATCTCTACAAATTCAAAAAGCACGTTTCTCATCGTTGAAACTTATTTCTTTATTTTTTTCTCTTCAATCAAAATGCTAATTCTCATTCTCACTATCAGCAAGAACGTGAGATTTCTTAAGGAAAAATGCAGAATACGCAATGGGCCACCTTTTGTTTTCCAGTCCGAGGTGAACGGCCCGTCCTTGTAGAATCCATTCAAAAGTCCAATGGAGTCTCCCTTGAATACAATTGCCTGCTCCAGTAGTTGGTTCTTGAATTGTTCCTAAGGGACAAATATCAGTGTACTTTAATAGCTTTCTGTATGCCAACGGAATGCGCACGGGCCTGGCATGACAATTGGACAAGAAATCAACGGATCTCCCATAGGAGCCGACGGAAACCTGGCTGGAGGCTACTTTCCATTTAAAAATAAACCAGCGGGTAACATAATTTGCAATTACGGAAAAACATTGGTCAATGAAAAAAAAAAAAAGCACCAATCTTTACCAATGGCAACTATACGTTACACAGTGGATTACGAACATAATATCCGGAGAATAATATCGTACGATAATATATGAGGCAAAACACGTCAAGTCGACCACCCCAATTATTCATGTCTACAAAACGTCCTCAAATTTCTTCAGGATGTTGGCCTGGTTGAAAAAAAAACGTAGGAATTTTTTCAGATTTTTTACTGCATATTCCAGATATAAAAAATGTTTGAAAACAATCATTGTTTATTTTTTAACGCCAATACTACGGCTCGCACAGAAAAATCATAAGAACATCAAATTTTGGTTGTTCAGTGTACTTTCCAACAACATTTTTTCCAAAATTCTCCGATTTTATTTTATGTTATTTTTCAATTAAATAAAGTTGCCACTTTTTCCCTCCGAAACAGCATTTCCGATCTAACTAAAATTTTCACATTTTGTTCTTTGAAATATCTAGAAAATTGGTGAGATGGACGGCAATTTCGTCCCAGAGTTACAGCTCTTCGAACGATGGAATATCGTGGTAATCTAATGTGTAATTGCTCTCTGCGTTCAGCAGGGCTGAGATTGTCTATGGAAAATGTTCTAAAGCCCGCATTACATTTTTTTATTATGTAATTCTTAATTATTATGTAAAAGAGCTGTAACTCTGGATCGAAATTACCGACCATCTCGCAAAATTTTTCTAAGATTCTAGGCATTTCAACGAACAAAATGTGATCCAGTCTCAAAGTATCTTGTAACAATTTTGTTTTTTTTTTTTTTGCCAAAAAAAAATTTATCGAAAAACACTGCGTTTGAACTGCATTTTGAACATATGAAAAAATTCTAAAGTAAAACGAAATCTTACTTTTTCAAATTCTTGATTTTTATTTTTACTTCCTGCCTAGAAATCCATTGGTTGCAGATTGGTGGCAATTTTGTTTTTTAACTTATTCTCTACAGTATGAATTCCACAGATTCACAACATTCTTTTTGGCATTTTACCAGTTTAAGAACAAATGATCCGTCGTATACAAATAAAAATGTTGTAAGAATGACAAAAACATTTCAGTGCATATAAAAAAATTAACAATTTGTTTTCGTACTTAATTTGTAAATTAAATTAAATTAATTAAATTACCGAACTTTTTAAATTTAATATAAAGAATGGGTTGCTGTGCAATTGCGCCTGTACGGACACGAGAAATAGATACATCAACCGTACTAGCTTTGGTGGATGACGTTAAAAAATAATAAAGAATGTAATTGTCTCCCACCAACAAATATAATTACAAATACTTTACCGCCCCTGCTCATAAAAAGAGGGTTCCGGGGATCAACTTCAAGGGGTGCCTGATTGAAATAAAGATAATTATACTTTTATTAAATGTAGGCAGCCCTTAAAGTTGATCGTCAGATTACCCTTTTTATAAAAAGTAGCAGTAACGTATTAACAATTACAGTCTTCTCTTTAATGACAGTTTTTGTAAAAAATAAAAAATAAAAAATTTGAAACCCTGCGTTCCCATGCCAAAAAAACCACACATATTTTACTATACGGATATTTTGAGGCAGGATATTTTTGCAGCAGATATTTTGTTGTAAGATATTTTTTCAGCGGATATTATGATGTGCTTCCAGTTATGTGAATTTCTAAAAAAAAAAATTGTAATAGTATTTTTATTAGAATTTTTTTTTCAAAATCTATACCTTGATTTCTAGTAGAACTACTTTTGAGGACGCGAGCAGTTCCAAGTATGCAGCCCAGAAACTTTCGACATCTCTGACCCTTCGTTTGAATTCGTAAGTCAGGTGTACCTCATATTTATCTAAAATTAGTGAATAATTAACATTGCTTAAAGTCTACACAAACGCACCTTTCATTTATGATGCTAATTCTCAATTAGCATCAATCTCTGAACGCGTTTCCCGTACTATAATTATGAAAGCGACGCGCGTTGGCATCTCGCTAATTACAGCATCAGCCTATATATATTGCAAGACCCTCCGGCTTAATCTATTCGTTTTTGCAGCGTCTTAAAAGTATGTCACTGACATGTGACATAGCTTCGTCGATAAGGCAAAATTCTAAACCTATAATTTCCTGCGAGCTGATTGATTTTATTTTCTTGTTTGAAAAACAAATTAGATGAAACTGCATTTAAGATGAGCGACATTGAGACTAATAGGATTTTGCTATAAAAGCAAAAATTATATATAATTATTTATAAAAATGTTGTAGCACAAATATTAAAAGTTTTTAATATTTGTTGTCGCTTGAGTACTATTTAATTACTAGATATTGCGAGTAAAGATAATTAGAGTAGAATTTAAATGCTTGAATTGAACTGTTAATTTGATTTACTGTTTTCCTTATTTCTCACTGTTAAACGAAATGGAATTATACATGAAATAAGAAATAAGGATTTTAGGTAGCGACTCTTGTACTTGCCTTGTATAAATACACCAATAAGAAGCTATATAAACTCAGAACTGCCTTTAAGCCTGAAGCGTATTTAAAATTTCAGGAACAGCCCTTTATTTTCTGCACGTTAGAAGCTATGTTCACTTTATATTGTGGTACTTGAAAAACCCTCGTGGCTTACCAAGAGTCTGGTACTGCTCGCGTATCTTAGGAAATTCCTCTTCCATACCAGGAATTTCATCGTTGAGCCTTTCGAACAACTGCAATGCCGATTGCATTGTGTCGAGATCGGTGGGCTCTCGGCTTACTCTGCAAGGGAAAAGAAAAAAGTGGAAAAAACCGTGAAACCTTCGTTTTATTTTAACAATGGATTAACGATATTTTCATAGATTTATTAGAAAGTTGCGGTGAAGTAAGAGCTAAAAATATTTTTTATTAAAAACTAACTTTTCTTCTTTTTATACTAATGTCATTCAGCCAATTGTTTATCTTTATGTTCCATGGCATTTTTACCTTTCGTAACAAATTTTGAGGAGAATAAGAGATGAAGATCTATCCAACATTAGACTCGCAGCATTTTTTTTCTTTGAATTAATATGAGAGGCATTCTAGATGAAGTGAGCCACCCTGGGATGGTTCTTAAACGGTGTTAAATCGAATTTTAGTCGCTTCGCTTCCCTAAATTGCTCTCGAATATTTAAAAAACACAACATACATTTTATCGACGGACTAATTTCGTATATAAATATTTGAAATTAACTGAGCTGCTTGTTCAAACATATCGCTATTAGGGGAAAAAAATTCGGGGAAAAATTATTTACGGATAAAAAAAGGTAATAAATTCATATTGAATTTAAAAAAATTGTACGCATTTGATACAATTTCGTTTCTCATCCTACTAAACAACCTATACAATTTTCAAGGAAATAAAACATTTGACAGTAAATTTATGGGTAAGTAATTGTCGAACTAACTCATATTTAGAACCATCTATCATTCCAAATGTTGCAAGAACATTATATATTAAATTTGATTGGATGAGAAGATTTGTTTGAAAAATCAAAAATGAAAACGAAAAACGAGCCGAGACAAATGCAAGAATAGTAAGCATATCATGTTGACATGAAAGCTCTATGGCAAAGCGGGAAAACTTTGATACGATAAGGCAAAACTGATGAAACGAAAACTGGTTTGTATTATAAACGAAAGAGATGGGATTTTCTACTTGGAAGGAAGGTGATTGCGTTTCCGTCAGTGACTTGGAAGATCTGGTGGTAACCAGTAAGCGACGTATATATAACTATAATTTGAATAAAGTATCGAGTCGATAAGATCAAACGAATAGAAGTAAAAATTGAGTGCTTCTGAAGGAGAATTGAGTTGGCGTGTACAGAGGGTAGATGGCAGCAAAGCCAATTCAATTTTTTTTTTTTTTGTTTGACTAACTTTTTTCCATTTTCAGCAATATATTTGTATACATGATCGACTTTGGCTTCGGTCATACGCAGCAGTAGCTGAGTGAGTTTCTCTTGCCACAAGGAGCATTGTTCGATTATCGAGCCTTTCAAACGACCAGAATTCACGTCGACAAAGTGCACATTCACAACCGTTTCCTGTATTTGAACGTTATTCGCGACTTCGGTGTACCTGCCGATGTCCGCGTCGAACGAAACTGCTGTCGGCTTGAGCTTCTCGTATCTTTTAAAAAAAACGTTCATACATAAATAAAGAAAACATTTTTTCATAGAGAATCTATTATTTTAAATACAACTACTTCAGAACAAGACATCAGAACTTAGGGTAAATCGACCAATGATCGAAATCACTTCAATCTTACATCAAATTTGTTATTCCGAATGTACCCTTAAGGTTTAAAAAAAAATCTGTATAATATATTGAACGAACATCACAGATGCTGCAAGCAATTCAGGAAATATTTTTATTTCGCACCTCTAGCGAATATGAAATCCAATTTGTTCATTCACTGGTCGACTTACCCTATTTCTTCAAATAGGACAAACTAACTTTGAAGTCAAAATTAAAGAAGATAAAAAGGACAAGATGATATGTTTATTGAAAATCGTACCTCTGCATGAATAAATCTTTGTTCACTTCCCACATATCTTTAAAGGGTTCCCAGGTTTTCAGATAATTTTGTAATTGTATGAAGCAATGGGCAGCCTCTGGTGGGAATAAATTATTAGTTGAGCTGATGAAGAAATAAGTCATATTTTTATTATTTTAAGGCAACTATGTAACCTAGAAAAAGACATTTTTTTTCTCTTTTGTTTTTGAAACTATTGATTTAGAAAAACTGGGCTTTAATCTTCATAAAATGTATATCAAAGGCTACAAATTTTGTAACTTTGTTAGTAAAAAGTAAAAGAAATATTTTACAGAAAAGGATGCATCTAGGTAGATCTGAGTATTTCCTTTGAATTAAATATTTAATGCAATTATATGTTATATTATTGATGGCATTAAAAATATAACATATTAATGCACTTTTCTCCGTAAAATTTTTTTTTTGCTCGGCAAGAATATCAAGTTGCAGGATGCCAATTTTTTATACGCTCTCAATACACAGTTGGTGGAGAACGCCTCTAATATAAGGTATATTAATATAAGGAAACAAGATTTATTTGTTTCAGAAGTTTTTGCAATATTTGGCAATTATATTATCGCCATATTGTTAAAATATTACACACACAATGTTTTGAGATCATTGTAAGATTGCTGTAATATTTCAACAATATTGTTAATTGATTTCAAAATATTCTTGCAATATTTCGAAGTAATATTTTCGAAACATTTCGATGCTATGTGGGTTATGCCTTTTTTAGACGATTCAGAGACTCTAATCTCAGATAGAAGTGAAGACGGCTCTTTCAGAAATCATAGAAATGTGAGTACCGTTGTTGAAGCTATGTTGCAACTGAATGAAAGTTTCATCGTTGGTATACACGGTCCAGAAGGACTTGGTGCCCTGATGCTGCACATTGAATCTCTCGGTGATCCGTGGAATCGATTTTAGCGGTTGAAGAAGATTGCTCGATATGTTTGCCACTAATTTAGCAACATCGACGAACGAGGGCGAAAAGTCGATCTATGAAAAAATATAGAAAAATGTATGCCCACAACTCAATAAACACAGTGCGAACTAAGATTTTGTTAATATTATACGAGTGTGCGTTGGCCATATGATTTCAATGTGGAAAGGCGACCATCTAAAGATGCGACACCATCTCACTAACAGATGCCACTTTCCACATCGAAACTTCATTAGATTCAGCTAGGGAAGTTCATGAGCACGCTCGAACTATGATTGTAACGCTCGAGCGTAATATGAGCGCTTATTCCACTGAAACGCTCATTTGATTCGAGCGCTCAGCCGATACGAAAGGCTCGAGCCCTCAGCCGATACGAGCGGCTCGAGCGTTCAGCCAATACGACCGGCTTGAACTCTCAGCCGATACGAGCGGCTCGAGCGCTCAGTTGACACAAGCGGCTCGAACGCTCAGCCGATACAAGTAGTTCGAACGCTCAGTCAACACGAGCGGTTTGAGCGCTCAATGGAGATGAGCGGAGATGATACATCTTCTGGAATTAGAATCTATAATATGAATTTTATTTATATTACGAATCCACCGCTCGCGTTGACTGAGCGCTCGAGCCGAATGAGTATTTGAATGGAACGAGCGCTCATATTACGCTCAAGCGTGCTCGAACATTAATTTTTCGAGCTGAGCAGTGAGCGCTCACACACATCCTTAGTTTCAACAAAAAGCTTCGTACTTTGCGTTCAATAAGGTCGGCTTGCAATAAAAGAAGGGGCGAAGGTGACATTGCTCCATCCCCGTGCAAAGCTTCATACATGAGACTCAAAGAGTTCTTCAGACAAAGTTTGAAAGCTTCTTCAAGAAGAGCATCCAAATTACCCAAATAGTTTTTCCACTCGATTATACTCTAAGACAATAAGCAGAGATAAACAAATGTCAAAGTTTTTTTTAAGTGACTTTTGTTTTTTGCGTGAGACTGAAGCTTAATTTTTATCAAACTATACTCACGTCTGCTATCACCGGTTGAAAACCCTCGAAAACTACAAGAAGATATTGCATGATCGTGTCGTAATTTTTGCGTATTATTTTGTAAACAGAATCCCTGCAAATCAAAAAAACAAAATCATTTTGGTCAAAATTTTGTCACTTTGTGTCTCAATTCGATTGGTCTTTCAAAAATTATTTTCTATCATAGTAGGTTATAAATTATAAAAAATTATAAATATAAGTTATAAAAAATTCCGTCACGATCTCTAAATATTTCTTTTATTTCATCGATGATTTATGAGTTGTTTTTTATAATAGAGAACAGTTTTGAAGAGTGCCCCGTAAAAAAAATTATTGTGAAAAATGGACATAAATTTTTTGTTTTATCAACTACAAATTTATTTGAACGTACTCAATCGAATATTTCATTGATTCATCTACTTTTTTTAGTGTAAGATTAAAATCATTTCGTACATTTATTGATCGGTTTACCCTAATCATTTTTTTAAATACCTGATCTCTCGCAACTCGTCCTCTAATTCTTGTAGGGTATATGCATAATTGGGTTTTATTTTAATGATCGGTGTGTCACATATTTTCTCGCATATCTTCATTATCTCGAAATTCGATTTCTTGTAAGTGTCAACAAAGTCTTGGAGCTAAAAAAAATAAACGCCTTACAATTGTAATATTAATAATAAGCAGCCTTCGCTGTTGACCATTTGGACATTAGTGAATAAGAAACATAGTAATTAAAAAAGTATTCGATCATTTTTCTATTTAAAAAAAATAATTGTAAGTCCACAAGTCGTGGAACAAAAACCTTGAGGAAAAGGCTAACCCTATCCGATGATTACAACTTACCAATGTAGTCTGAGCAACACAGTCTTTCACGTAAGTGTCTATGAAATCAGAGTCCCATGTGAGCTTCGTTAGACCTGGCCTGATCTTGTGATCGACCAATTTCATTAAATCACGGAACAGAGCACGTTCCTCCGGAGACAAAGCTGTACAATATCAGTTTTATACATATGTGAATTTTTGTGTTATTGTCTCAACTCTAAAAAAGCACAACATTTTTTCCCGATTTCTTTTTCGAATTTGATGAGTTATAATTTTTCAAAATGAAAATACTCTTAGCCCGTATTTAGAAAATTTGGTGTGACGAAAAACCAAATGACTTACGAGGAAAAGAAAAATTCATGAAAACAAAGCTTCCTCTGTGAGGAAGCAAAATTGAGGATACAATATTTTGAATTTCTGATTTTTTAATTGATTCGTAATCAGGAACGTAAAAAATGTATCGAATTTTTGTCGTTGTAATATTCACAGAAAATTTAGGCACTTTTATATGATTGTGCGAAAAATAGAAAATAATGAGCAAGCAATGTGCAAAAGCTTCTACTTGACATTCCTGTTTGAACAAAAATCGAAAATCTAAATTTTACCAAGCCTCTCATCCTGATTCACTTGAAAAATGTTTTTATCAACAATTCTAACTAACGACGAATTGTGAACCAAAAATTCGAACCAAGTAAATTCATGTATTCACAAGTTGTGGATGAGGAATGGATGTAAAGCACTTGATTTTACCTTGAAGAATTTTGTTGTACCCAAGAACGACAGTGAGTACACTCTCATAGACGAATTTGAGAGTTTCCCATTTTCCATTTATCACTTGAACGTGTACAGGTATTTCGAAGTTGAGTGCACTCCAATAGCGTGCCTCGTGGCATAAACTCAGTATGCTTGGATCAATGTTGGATTCAAGGAGGCCAGGCTTATCGACGCTGGAGCGCATCAGGTATCGATCGAGCAGGTACGTCGGATTATCGCCAATGTCGTTCAACCACTTGTGATAAAGCTCGACGATCGCGTCCCTGATAGATCCAACGACTATCTCGTATTGGCGATAAACTTGCTCGCTCATGCTGCAATAAGGCATCCAAGTAGCCTCAGCTAACATTTCTCTTGTATGCTCGAGTCTTTTGCGCTTGAAACCAAAGTTCAAGGCTCGTCCAGCGTAGTAAGGAGTTAGAGCAGGATACTCTTCACTCTCATCGAGTATTTTCTGCTTTGTCCTCTCAATATCTTCGCCAAATATCTTCCAAATCTGATCAAGTTTTGCCAACAATGAAATCATATATTACGATTCAATTCGGTATTCTCATACTGAATATTTTTAATGTTATAACGGTTTTAAGATTTTCGCGGCAAATCGCATATTTAAACGCACCCGAAAAAATACGAGTTCACCCGAACAGGTTCATGAACTCATCAGGATTTTGGATTGTTTTCAAATGTATAAAACATAGTATAAAGTAATATCGAAAATAACGTAAACTTTCTATTGAATGAATAATAACGTCATAATGGGTTCTACTGTGAGTTATCGGTGATGTTTTGTGCCCAAGTGTACGATTTCGACATAAAGTGCACTTGATGTGTTTACATACCACAAACATATAAATGTTTGTTAAATTGAGAGAATCTGTTTCCATAAACCCAAATTATACTCCATTTGGTAATGTTGTTAAATAGTATAATTAGCAAAGCACTGAGAAATGTAGATCTATAATATTTCATACACTGTTTATTATTATTAAATCGATTTAATTTTTTTCGTGTTTAATCCGACTAAACCTGTCGAAGCTATACATTTGCTGTCATGTCATTTTTTTATAATTCATAAACTTAATAACAAAATTTTGATCAAATTTAGAGCGAAATCAAGACAATCTCGACAATGTTTGTTTTACTTTGTTCGTCTCAAAAATGTATGAAATTTATATTGCGCAGATATGAACATTTTTTGTAATCACAAGAAAAACAAACAAGTCTAACCATAGTTGTCTTTCTATCGAATAGAGACTTCAGATTTCTTCGACTCATGTAAATGTAAAAACCATGGAGATTTTCAATTCCTTTTTGAACGGTTTCAACATCTTTGAAGATCTCTGTCACGAGATTTTCTAAGATTATCTCGAGGTCCTTCATCTGTTCACGAAAAGTGAACATGTTGTCGTACCAAGTGGCATGTTGAACGTCCAAGATTTTGTAAGACTTTAACTCAATTGCATGCAGATGTTCTAAAAAGAGTTTCTCCACTTTTTGGCACACTTTCTCGCGTTCCTGACCCTTGGTGCCTCCGAATCGAGGCTCCGGGATGTGCGTAGTCTCATCCATTCTGTAAGATCATCTTGTAATTCGAACATTTCCATTCACCCAATCTTTTTTTTAATACTTTTCATTACATTTTGTTTTAATTACCTAGCAAAGTCAATCATGGCTTGACAAATCTCGATCATGTTGTAACAGCGGCCGACAAATGTTTCTATGTGACGAAATACTAAAGCGTTGTCCAAATTCCAAATGTGAGTAGTAGCACTGTTATGTGCATCTGCAAACTGCATCAAATAAATATTTTTCTTTTAAACTTGAATTTGATTATTGAAAAAAAAGTTACTTTCATTATTTAGGTTAAAAAGATAAATTATTATTTCAACAATACGATTTAGTAATTAAATACAATTTATTAAATTTAAACAAATATATATTTTTTTAAATGTTGTAAACATTCCATTGTAGTTTTCTTTAAAGTAGTTCGTTCCCATTACCATAGCGACCATCTCCATAACAACCGTTACCATAGCGACCTAATTATTACAATGCGAGGGCGCAGATTAAGTTAGGTAGCTTCCTCTATGAGTTAGTTGAAATTGATCGACATACTTCCTCATATAAGACACGAAAAATAGAAAAAGTTTATAAAAGGAGTAATGAAGAAACTATGTGGAAGTTTTTACTTTGCAGCCTTTTTTAAACAAAATTTCCTTGTACCTTCTGAAAAGATCTTGGAATGGTAATTCCTATGCTCAAAGAGAATTGTCCTTGTAAAACCAGTTTGGTCGATCGGTGCAACCTGAACTCTATGACAAGTGAAAAATATAAAAATATATATCTACAAACAAAATATTGCAGTTACGAAAATGTTAAATTTGTTGTGCTCGCACAGTAGTCATTTTTATTAATGTTAAATGATTTTTAGATGACTCTCAGTCGCCTTAAGAATAGATACTGCAATATCTGTGCGAAGAGAGTGTCTCGTGTCTGCCAAGAAAATCCGCGAGATTGGTAAGGACATGTAGACACATAGGGACGGGGGTTCTGAATGCGTTGGGGGTTTGGGTGGTTGTCAGGATAGGAGGATAGGTGTGCGGGTGCACTGCGTTGATACCCGCATTTCCGGAGCTCCAGCTCACCGAAGCCGAGCGTTAATCGACGTCTTGCTAAGGGTTGGAGGAGTGTGCTACCAAAGCCGACGGGGGATTTGAGCATTCTCGGATACCGATACGCGCCGAGAGCACACTGAAACCACTGGGTGATACCGTGAGAACGGAAAATTGAGCACATCTCCGTAACGCCCATACGGTTCCGCAACGATCGCCCACGAGAATCCTCCTTTATAACTAAACCTTTAATTTAATACTCGCGCATATTATGCATCTATAATAACAGTTCAATGCGGCAAACAAATGGAATAGTATATGCAAAGAAACTTCTCCCATAAATTTAATACACTAGATTTTCTGTTCGTATAACTCGGGTGTGTAGGCATCGAGAAACATGTACACAGTAAAAACTAAATTGACAATTGTTACAGTTTTAACAAAAAGTTTATGTCGACAAACGTCCAGTGAAACTTTGTGTTACAGTAACACACATTTTTTCGTTAATTCCTAGTTGTACTTTGAAAAAGTACAAAAACTATGTGTTACAAAAAGGAATATATATATTTTTTAGTCGAGAGATTTCCACACACCCAATGACGAACGAATTTCTCGACTATAATATGATAAGGATTTTTAAAATTATTTCACAATTATTATTGTAAAACTATTATTTTTGAGATCACACTCCTCGACAATTATAGATACATTGACATGAAAATCTAGAAAAAAAAAAATTCACGAAAGCTTCCTTTTTGAGACAAAAAATCAGAAAAGAAAATTGCATTTTTAAACGAAATCACTAAATGTACTGGCAAACCTTGTTATACATTTGTTCATAATCCTTGCAAGCTGCAATACAGTTGGCAAGCAAGTGCATGCCTCTCCGTGCATTCCCAGCAAAAATGTTCTTCAAGTCGACGAAACTTCGACAAAGGGCGATTATTTGATTGTTGAGAGCGCCGAACAAATTGCTCATCTTCTCGGGATTGTTGAAGTATACCGAATTGAGCCAGACTACACGAAAGAGGTGAAGAATGTTTGGAATGTGTTGACCAATTGCGTCAGGATTCGGAGAAGCGTTCAAATCAGCGCAGGGCTTTTGCAGCAGTCGAAGGAATTCGATGTTCGACTTGGATTCCTTCATTCCGTGATCAATTTCGTCGCTAATCATGACGAATTGACGAACATAAGTGGACTCCGTTGCTGTCAGTATATTTACTACGTGCCTCACCACTGGGTTCTGTATCTGGTAACTCAAGCTACTCAGATTCTCATCTGCAATAAAAACTTTTCTTCTATATTCATAAAAACGTTGCTAAATCTAATGGTATTTACTTTTTTTGATTTTTATCCCCAATAGCCTTTAAGGGAATACAAACCCCCTCCCTCCTTGAAAACTTACATTTTTCGCATTTCAGTCGACCATATTCTTTTTCTCTTCAAATTCTTCCTTAACCATGATTTTATTAATTTGATATAAGAAGAACGTTTGAACAAACACTTACTAACATAATTTGACATTTGGAGGTCGCTCATGAGTAATATGTAAAAAACAGAAATTTCTCTATTTGGACCGTTATAAATCATAAAAAGTTCGACTCTTAACGAAATTGAAAATTTCAATCGCTCTGTGCAACCTCAATATTCCTTTTGCTAACTTAACTTTACGATCGTTATTCTATATGAACTCAGTTCCTGAAGAAGAGCTGACGACAAAATCATTGAGTTATTTTAGCCCCAATATGAATACTATTCTAATAGAAATATTTTTGGGATTCACTGAAGATTTTTATGTCCTAACCAAAATACCCTTTGTTTCAGGAAATGTTATATCACTGTCAGTTGCTCAGTTTCTCAGTGGATGTTGGAACAAGGGATGTTATATAGACCACCTGGAAAATGCACGATGTAAAGTGACACAGTACCGATGGACCCTGGAGCAAAATTCCTCTGGTTATTTTGCTTCTTCGCGATGATGCTATTTCACCAGTTATGCGTAAGAGAGGGAGGGGGCCAGAGGAGGGACCAGCGAGATAGCTGACAGAAGAGAGTAGTGGGAGTGAACGTCAAGGGAAGGTTGCACAGGCAAAAGGAGAGTGATGAAAGGGGATGAGGGAAAGGTCGAGGGTGAGAGGGGAAAGGCAGTGAGAGAGAGAGACAGAGAGAGAGAGAGAGGTAGATCCCAAACAGGCCAACCCCGGGCAGCCAAGCTTGAGCTCGCGAGAGTCTCTGTTCCCCAAAACCAAAAGTCCCGCATAGACCGGATTGCCGCACCGTGCACCAGGAATTTAACTCGTAAAACTGACAAAGTACATGCGCCACCACTAGCCGGACTCGAGAGCACAACAGAGCAGAGTTGAACACAGCGAGAAATTTGTGTAATACGCTTTTCTCCTCATACACTCGGGCTCATTTTCTCTCCGCTGCGTGATCCAATTCTTTCCTTCTCCAACGTTTTCTCTCTACCGCTCCGCTGTGCCAGATGCGCACTGCAAATCTCTCTCGGAATTTAGAGTTGATGACCAAATTCATGGGAACGTAACTCCTTATTTTTATCATTGTCCTCATATTTCTTCACTTCGATTCATACAAATTTTCAGAAATTATAATGTCAGATGAATATTGGAAGATCTAGATTTCTAATATTTTTACAATGAAACCAGTTGATAGAATCGATTCTGTCATGACAAAGAAATTCTTTATTTAAGTACTGAATGGACAAAGTTTTTATAAAATTTATCATGTACTTTAGGGGAAAAGACCGTATGGAGAGAATCGTGATGTTAATTCTTTTCATTCTAGAACTTTTTCAAATCCACAGATACACATGAAGATCTTGTCAGTTTTGCAGCAAAACAAAATTAACGTTTATTTGAATAAACAAGAAATAATGTTTAAATTTTCTTTAGTGAAATATCAATTTTACATGGTTAATAAAATTATTTGAAACCTTTCATTGTGGAGCGATAGTATAAAACTGCAGGATTGTCGGAAATGTTGGCTTTAAAAATTTGGAAAAATTCGCAGAGAGTATTCTCAACTATTACACTAATTTTAAATAAAATCAACTCAAAATGGCTAGTTTTGAGAAATATCTAATATTAGGGTGAAAAAAATAATAATTGCCTGAAATTGACAGCAAGAGCATCATGTGTACATTGTTTGATTTGTCTTACACACACTTTGAGATTCCGTTCAACGTAGATAAGTAAACATAGATGATTCAGTCTGGCGAGCATCTTCATCCCCCCCCCCCCTGAACAATCCTGGAGATACCGTACATACAGTAGGTATACATAGTATCAGGTGCCCCGAGAGGCTAAGCTTATCCCGCTCCCTCCGGATCGCAAACTGTGATTTGAATCGCGGCTCTCTAGTAGAGACGTCAGCAACCAGAGCCATTAACCCGATTTCACTGAAACCAAGCGAGAAACCGCTGTCGACTAGATCCCACCCAGTCGAAGACATACCAAGAGATCATGACCCCCAGATATTTCGACGATCGATTACCAACCCCCTTGGATTCTCGTCTTAATTTACAGTTTACGATTTGCTCAACTTTACGACTCGCCAAATTCATACGTGTCACTCTCTCCGACTCTCATCGCTTATTCATCACGCCAGATAAAGTTATAACTTTAGTACTTTTTTTTCCTTACAAAAATTAAACTTATTTTATTCAACAATTATAATTATTCTTATATTACTAGGGGGCTTCTTGCCTCCGCGTGTTCTGCGCGAGTCTTTAAATGGTTGCTATGACAACGGAAGTTCCGGGTAATCCAAGAATACTGGGTAATCCGAGGATCCTGGGCAATCCGGGGATTCTGGATAATTCGACGAATTTTGAGTAGTCCGGAAATTCTGGGTAATCATCGATTCTCCTTCACAGCGGCGACGGTGACGAGTTGCCTGTGGGACAATCAAGGATTACCCAGTATTTCCAAATTACCCAGAATTCCAAGATTACCCAGAAATCCCGGATTACCCAGAATTCCCGGATTACCCAGAATTCCGTGATTATCCAGAATTTCCGGATTCTGGTCGAGGTCAAATGATACACAAACGCTCGAATTTTTTTAAGTCCCCTGCGAGACACCCTCCCAGGGCCTGATTTTTCTAAATTATCATGAGGCCTCGCTGTAAAAAATAGAACAATTTTACAAAATTCCGAAAGGAAGATTTACAATTACCGTGAATTATCAGAGACATATAATTATCAGTGTATATTATAAAAATATCGCTTCGACCGCCATTATGTATATATATATGGGATTCCATGGCATGTAAACCCCACCAGGCCCGAATTTTTCTAAGACCCGCAATAGCTTCCTCCATCGGGCTCGGATTTTCCTAAGTTTTTCTTACCTTTTTTGTACTTAAGGGAAAACCGGATTGCTTGTGAAATTTACAAAACAAAGGAAGACAAATGGAAAGACAGAGAGTGAGAACGTGTGTCTAACTCACATCGGTAAATCCAAAAGGAGTACTCGTCAGAGACGCAAAGCAGTTGGTGAGGAGTTGATTGGTCCTGGTCGCTGAGAGCCAACTTGATTTGCCTCGTCCAATGTACGACTATTCCCTCGAGTCGCTTTACCAGCTCCTTATCGGCGCTCGCTTCGTCTACGCTTAGATCGCTTCCCTCAAGCGGTAGATATATCACGGTTAAGCCCAGCAGTTTGTACCTAAGGTCCGTGACGTTTGCCAGGAATGTGTGTAAGCTAGCGCAGAAATCAGCCTTGACGCATGTTGTACGTTCACACCGAAATAGTTAAGGGGAAATATGGTCAGTTTAACGTTTTTTAAATGCTTCATCAACTCAATTTATCGGAATCAGCGACCTCAATTTATTGTTGCAGCAGCATTCCGAAGAACATTTTCTTCGGAGAAGTGCATTATTACCTTTTCCAGGTAATTTTCAAAATATATTGTATTAAGTTTTTGTAAAACTTAGGAAAAGGTGATATACAATTTAGCTAAAGTTTCGTACTTTATCCAGTTTCAAAGGCTACATAATAATATTTTTGTCGATTTTACGAATACACCTTAAGGTTTTTTTTCTGCCGTATTTTTTACGTAGATTTTTTTTTCAATACGATTTTGTCAGAATACCATACAGAATTATGTATTCTTTAAGAACAACTTTTGTTTCTTTTTTTTCGAAACGTTTTGCTGACTTGCTTCAACAAATCTAGTATAGCTACTTTAAGGGGAGGCTATAGTGATATTTTCGCCGAACATTGCATCTTTTTTTATTTTTGCAAAATGCTCCATACATCATGAACGAATTATTTGCAAAGTTCCGAAACCTCCAGGAATCTTGTCGATCTTGAAAAAAAGCCACGGTTAAAAATCATAACGTATTGGTTTCGACAATTATTTCAAGATGCAACTGCTCAATTAAAAAATACAGATAATACACTATAATCTGCATCAGAAATACACGAATTCCGGTGCACCAATTATGATTATTAAAGGACTTCACACTTGAGGGGAAATGTTCAGAAAATTGGAAATTAAGAAATTTAATTTTTTTTTGTTCCACTTATAATAAAAACTTTGCCATAAAGCTTTTAAGTCACTATGCTTAAAGTATATTAGACGAGAATAAAGACGTCGAAGTGGATGGAAAATGATCGTTAGCTCGCGATATTGCTTCGCACAACAAATATTGACGCTACGAGTTAAACGAGCGCGAGATATTGTACGATGCATTTAGCTGAAAATTATGGTAATACAACTTGGCGCCGATAATGGTTCTCCTGCGCTTCTCCTCTCTTTAGCTCTGCTTTCCTGTATTCCCACACAGCCTCTGTTTCGCATAGTCTAAGCTCTATCCCTCCGGAATTTCGTCGCTCGTTCCTCTCATCCTGGCTCCGCTAATAGGATTGTGGTACCAAGCTATACAAATACCCTCTGGCACGTCATTGATGCTCAATTCTGCTTTCAAATTACTCTTTGAGACACACCAAATAAACCTAAATCTAATGAAAAATGTTTTTTTAATCTCCATTTTTCATTTCCTTTCAGTATGTTGAAAGGAATTTTACCTCTTTTCATTTCAATCCGTCATATTGGCGGCCATTCTGAATTTCTGAATTTTGAAATCAGATTCTGAATCAGCGACCTCAAAAACTCTCAAGTATCGAAATTCATCCAAATCATGTAACTTTTTGCATTTTCGACCGTCATATTGGATCCGCAACTTTGTATTTTTACAATCGATCGACCTTTTTGAATTCCAAAATTCTGAGTTTATTTGTAATCAGTCGATCTAAAAAAAACTGTCGAATCTCGAATTTCATGAAATTCAAGTAACTTTTTGCATTTTAGTCCGTCATGTTGTATTTCTAAATGTTAAACACGGATTTTTAATCAGCGAGCCCAATTCACGAGTGTTTAAATTTAAAAAGTTAATATCTTTCCGAGTGTTCCAAAGGATACTGTCTGGCCACTTGTCGATCTTGAAGAACGCCGGTGCCAACAGATTACTGGTCATTTTGAGAATGGTAACCTCGACGTTTTCGTTTACCGTGCCAAAAGTCACATTATCATGAAAATTATTCAGAGAAAAAATGTACATGGGTTCTCTGATGAAGTACGTGAGATCGTACACGGGTATTGTAGGAATATTTAACTCTGTAGTGAGTATATCGTTGTTGAAATAAATAGTGAGAATCATGTTCTTAGGGTCTCTGAAAAATTCTTTAATGTCGTGGTAACATTGTTCGTTCCAATCTTCCTCAACTAATCCACCCAGCGTTGTCAAATCTTTGACATATTGAACCTGAAAACATATTTTTTAATTCGCTAAATCGTCGTTACGTAATTACCACACACGACCTTAATTCTTAAGTTTGCATTTTTCTACACAGTAAAACAAATTTTTTTAGTTACATTAATTTAAGCAATTTCAGCATCTATAACATTTTTGTTAAACTACTAATTAACAGAAAAATCCTAATATAACTAACTTTTTTTTGCGGAAACGACATATATGTTATAAAATGGGATAATAATTTATTTCATGTAAAAAAGAACATATCTTTTATTTTTTTGCACTTTTGTTTGCGAAACTACAATTTAAGAAGTTTAACTGTAAAATGAAAAATAAACGGAATCGTGGACGTAAAGATACAGTTAAATTTACAGAAAAACATCATCTATTGTTTTTATGGTCATTTCTACTGATTTCTGGATATATTGCTTCGAATTTGAATTCTACTTTTTCAAAATTCCGGTATATAGTGCACTTGATATAGGTTTCCAACTGTAGATTGTTAGATGCTAATGATGTACTATTATGTCTCTCATAATTATCAGCGGTTAGCCCATTAACGCCTTCAGCTCTGTGCCTATGTATACTGATCCGCTTCTGGATATAGGTAATTAACCAGGTAATCGGAGTGGGTTTGAGAGGTCGACCGTAAGGCTCACGTTTACGTAACCACCGGCGAGTTAAGGATGTGTTATCGCTACCTACAAATGACATTCTGATAAAAACATAGTTTTTTTTTAAACTAATGACCAAAAAAAATGTTGGCATTAAGTCTAGAGATATGTCTATCAAGAAATGTAATCAAATGTATATTTTTGCAATTTTGTAGTGTCTTAAAGTGCGCCAGCTTAATTTTCCGACACATCATACCGAACAACTCATCTGGGCCATCTCAACACACTACAACGCATACTAATGGACATCTCAACACCCCCCCCCCCCGTCATATCACAACAAAATTGTCCCATGAGAAAACATAGTCCGAACAAATCATCCCAAATAAAAATGATGCAAAGTAGAATTGTGCACATTGATTTCTCATTGAATTTCATTTTTCACAAAGCATTTTTCATTGAGGTAGTATAAACTTTGGAATTCATAACTCCAAACAAATAAAACTTGGGATTATTAACTCCAACCAAAATAAAGTTTGAAATTCGTCACTCCAACCGAAATCCAACCGATAAATCAAATTTGCTTTATGAAGACGTTAGATCAAATGATGTTTGGAACTCGGTTGGAACTACAAATTCGACTTTGCCGACCCTGGTTGATTTACTTGAGATGGTTGGTGTTTCAGTTAATCTGTCGAAAGCAACTCAAATCAACCGTAGGCCTATCAAAAATGGTCAGACTAACAGAATATGTAACCCCTAAAGTTTCAACTTATTGATTGATTTCATTAAAGCAAACGTAAAAGCATTCTTTAGAAGATTAGAGAAAACGTTAGTTTAACGCCCCAATCGACCGACTGGATTTCCGGTTGATAATTGGTTGCCCGGAACGCGAGTTTTGAGGACGTCCCTCTTCCCTAACAGACTCAATTACCAGCTGAATGACCAAAAAATTGACAGGTCGTTAAATGCAGAAAAAAGAACACTGAAAAACGGCGAATGATCGAATTATTGTTAGTTGGTCATTTTCTTGGTTATTTCGCATTTTTTCAATAATTTTCTTCTCACATTTAACGACCGATCGTCTTTTTTTTTATCGTTTTTCGGTAAAATATGATAGAAAACCATCGGTTAGCGGAGTTAATAGCTCTAGCTGCGATCCAACCATGCATGAAATTCTCACATTGAAGAAAAAAATTTGAACGTAACTTTATTCACCAATGCTTATCGTCAAATTAATGTTCCTGCAATGTTTATATTCACCTCGTCTTAAGGTTAAAACATTGAGACTTTTTCCTTCCATCTAGTATAATAGAAACTTTTGTACGCACAAATCATTATAATAAAAAAAAAGAAGAAAAAAAAGCATTGATCGAAGCTGGGCACGATTTCCTTCTGCTTTCTTCTCCAACGAAACAGGGGGGGAAAAAAGAAACATTAGTCGAAGCTTATAGTCGTGTAAAATCTTAAACTCCAGGAGCACGATCCGTTTCTGAAACTTTTAATAGCCGGGCATGCGTTCTTACGGCAAAAACCTCGAGGCTCCCATCTCCGACCATCGGACACAATAAAACCAATTCGTGGTGCATGGATTTTTCTTTTTCTCCGTCCTTCTTTTTTCTCTTTTTTCCTGTCGTTACCCTTTCCGATGTTCGTTAAACTCACCAATTTATCCAGTTCCTCGTCGTCGTATATCGGCCTGGTTCTCGAGGACAATTGTTCCTGTTCGCGGCGGTGGTCGCCTGCAATTAAAAGTTATACGAGCGTGTATTGTGGATTCTGTTCATTTATGGCAACGGCTATGTTAGTTCACTTTAAAGGCATCCGAAGCGAGCTTGCAACACCACTCACTCTAACAGAGATGCCACGGATGCTGCAAAGCCCTTCGACCACAAATGATTATTTCGCTCATTACTTGTCACCTTACTTAAGAGGGTTTATATTCCAGTGAGGAAAATTCAGCGCAAAGCTTCGTGTATTCAACTATCGGTAAACGGTAAATTACAAATAAAAAAAAAACTATAAGAAAAAAACGTAATTCAAGATTACATTTATCTAATTGGATTTTCACGGAAAAAAAATGATGAATAATTCAAAACGCAGCCGGAAAATCACTAATGTTCGAACATAATTGTATTCATTCACTTGCACTCTATCACTATATATTTTCACTCACATCAATTGTCAAAAATTACAATGTATAATAATTACTGATTATTTATTTATTTATTCAGCGGAAGGAGCAAATTCTTGATATATAGTGTACATATTGGATAAGCAAATAGGTAACATAGCAATGTAAAACACGAATACATCAAGTAAACGTGAAACTAATTAAATTTAAATATTTCTAAAAGGTAAACACACGATGACCAAATAGTACACATATATGTCATTTAGTGTGTATTGCAATATTTTCGAAATACCGAGAACATATGTGTACATTGAAGCTGACCATGAAATATGAATTTTGATATAAAACTTTTTGTATGTGCAATTGCTGCACCATTCAAATTTCATGATTTCTTTTTAGGTGGTCCCTTAAACAAGCTTGCATAGTAAATCCTTGCACGTTTCTTCTTCATTATATTTTCCACTTTTCGTAAAGATCCCTCTATGAGGAAGCCAAAATCGATAAACGTACTTTCTCATAAGAAACAAGCTTTGGGAAAGATAAAAAATAATGAAGAAGCAGTGTGCAAGTCTCTATACTTTGTAGCTTTTGTTTAAATTCTTCGTGGTGAGTTATTTGTTATCGAGGAATATCAAATCTGCCTAGTTTGAAATAACTGTAGTGTGCGACACGTAGTTTCGAGAAGATAATAGAGAATAGAGATACGATCGCCAGAGCGTTGATATCGTGCGGCAGTAACACGCGAATCGAACGATCCTGTCCCCGTAATGCCAATAATAATGTCACCCGCACTGCATCATCCCCACAGCATTTGCTCATCCCTCTCCAGTTGCCGCGGCGACTCTCTCGTTATCGTCGCTACAGCCTCGTGCAACCCAACTATTGAGTCGCATTACCCGCATCACCACCGCGCCTTACCGCGTAATCTTTCACGCTTCGAGCAGTGTTCTCCCCGTATATATTCACAAATCGCACTATATATATATATAGCTATTCTCATCGAATTTATCGTCTCTCGTTCAGGACACATGGGATTGGGATTTGCTTCGAGATATCAACATACAAGACATTGAGCTGTAAGGAAATAAAGTATATGTACTGAAAGCTGGCAACTATGATGGAGTATACTGCATGATTTAGATCTTGCGATTTAGTCATGCGAAACGCAAAATAATAATAATTGAATATGGGTTAATCCATCACTTAGTGATCTAAATCGGGCGCAATTTTTATGTTTCTTTTTATATTTTTGATCAACCAACAAAAGAAAGAAATATCGAAGTCTTGCAAGATGTAATAATTTAAGTACAGGTTTGTCTATTGTTATTCTTCTCATTATATAAATATATTTACGATACAATATTTCTGCCAATTTATGTAATATGTAATTTTGATGTATCCTATGCGTTTAATTAAAAAAATGTATTCAAATTCAAATGTATATTCAATATATCCAAAGCAGGTAACGACTAGCGCCGCATGGTGGTTAGCGATATCACCGGGGATACGCTTCAAGGGGCTGATACATCGAAATATATTTCGACCAGGGGCCCAATTCTCCAATCTGCCCTAAGGATTCTTGTATACGAATTTACATTTAAAAAGCGTTGACCAGTCGCATGCGAATCTCATGCAAACGGTTCGAGAATTGGGGCTCAGCTTCGGCAACTTAGGCATTTTACGAGTCATTCGTAGCCACCGCTAGATGGCACGGCGTGGTACAGTTAGAACGTTTACCCAGCCTTCGCAATGCATTTTCACCTGGCAACCGAGCTATCGTCGCCAGCGCCATCTTTCCGTCGCCGCTAAACTATATTTTTAAGTCAGATTGCCGAGTCTCCGACATGTTTTGGTAAACAAATTTTGAAAGCTGTTTTCTCCGTTGCTATTGCATCGATTTCGATTAAACAAAGCTCAAACGGTGCGTTGCGCAGTTGTGCATCGGCTAAGGCTCTTGGCGTTACGAACCGATAATAATAACGCACGAAATTTAGTGATTTCTACTAGGATAATAGAAACTGTAAAAATATATTTCAAGATTTCGAAAAATCGAGCCCAATTGTGCCATTATTTTATGCTTATGTTCAAAATTTCATTGCGATTGGATGCTCCGTTTAGGAGAAAATTGATTTCGGAATTTCGATGCGGCTTCGAAGTGATGAAAACGGTTCTGCAGAGGAGTGGGAGAAGCAAAACTGCCAGTGGCGTAGATCGGATCGGGCCTGCAGTAAAATGCTTGACACACTAAAACTGTACACCGAAAATCTCTACAAACAAATAATCTCCAAACTGAAAATCTCTACATCGAAACAACTGTATACCGAAAATCTCTTCACCCAACACTCACGGAGAGTGTTGGGTGAAACCTCCTATTAAACCTTCAATTGTAAATAAAAATACAAATCCTAATGATCATAAATTTGTAAGATTAAAATTGATTTTTATTCCATGAATAGTAGCTAATCATCTAAATACTTTAATTACTGTTGAGATAGCAATAATTATAGTAGCAGATGTAAAGTAGGCTCATGTGTCAACATCTATTCCAATAGTAAATATATAATGAGCTCATACAATAAATCCAAGAAATCCAATTGTTAATATAACATAAATTATTCCTAAACATCCAAAAGTTTCTTTTTTTCTTCTTTCATTATAAATTATATCTGAAATTATACCAAATTCAGGAAGAATTAAAATATAAACTTCAGGATGATCAAGAAATAAAAAGAGGTATAGAGGTTTTCGTTGTAGAAACTGTTTGGTGTAGAGATTTTCGGTCCAGTTGAGATGATCTGGTGTAGAGATTTTATTGATTTTATTGCATTCAGTCCCCTTGACTTCAGATTCATAATCATCGACCTCAAAAACTCCCCTACGTACCAAAATTCATGCAAATCAGGTGTAATAACAATTCTTAATTCATATTCATAAAGAATGTAATAAAAGTAAAGAAGTTTCACTTCAACTGCACGTAAAGGTGACACGCACCAATTTTTTTTTTTTTAGATCTAAAAAAGAATGTTTCTACTCTGATCTGCAATATAAAAAAAAATGCCTGTATCAAAATCTTCAAAGCCGTCTCCATGACTAATACCATCAACACATCCGCTCGAACTTAATAAATTTCTCTTGGGAAATCATAGTTGAGCGGATACTACAATTTTTACAGATTTCTTTATTTTTTTTTAACGTTCCTTATTCTCAATACAAAACTTTCCATCACACGATATTATACAATTACGAACTCCAAGCGACGAAAAACTCTTTAAACTCTTTCTTAATAAAAACAACAACAACAACAACAAAAAATCCCAGACAACGTACAGATTTCAATTTTCCATTGTGAAAAATAATAAAAGTTTTAATTAGAGTGTGCGCGACTAGCGAGAAGAGAGTTTTCGTGATGAAAATTGTGTTGCGATACTGTTTTTCTGCGTTTCGTATTAGTCGCGACTATAGAATGAAGAGAAAGAGAGAGCGAAAGAGAGAGCTGTCGAAACATCATTCCTCGTTGTTAGGTTATCCCGCGCAGCCAGTTAACTTATTCATTCGCGCAATGGTTCTGCTTCAGTTATCACAGTTATTCTCTCGTTTGTCCGTTTCGTTTGGTAAGCAGTAACTTTAGTTTACACTATATATATATATATATATACATATCAACTGTATACACCTTGTCCTACGAGAGCGTTGATTTCGTTACGCAACTTTTCAGTATTAATGCACATCGTTTTCGTTCTCGCTTGTTCATCATTCTGTTGCGGTTTAACTGCCTCGCTTTCATCTCTCGCTGTTACTACTTTCTACCAGTTACAACCGATGTATGTACAACTTCTGTCTCGAGTCTGCAAATCCCTACCGCAACTACATATATATACATATTCATCCTCCCTCTATATTATAAAAATATCTCGTCGCCGCCGCCGCTGTATAGGACAATTGAGCTGGCCGGGGTCAAATGACACACTAAGTTCCTGATTTTTCTAAGTCCCAATAAGTTCCCTCCCAGGGACTCCCCCCCCCTACGATTTTTCTCCTCTAACGAATAGAACAAATTTACAAAATTTACAAAACTCTGAAAGTAAAATTTGTAATTATCGGAGGCACTGAGACTTGGCGAGCGAAACACGCCAGGGGGGGGGGGGGGGGGGGGTTCCGCTAGTATATACATATGTATATATAGTATATATATATATATCAAGCAAAAACGTCTGCCCAATTCGGCTCAAAGCTTTAAAAAATGTTATATCTAATACAGGATTTTTGAGAAAAATTTCAAACTCTCAAATTAAACATTAAAAAATGGGTAAAAGAAGTGTTATTAAAAAAATTCATGAGAATAAAAAAATGTCATTTAAAAAAGTCTAAAAACCATTTAATTTTTTTTCGAACATAGAGAATAGTATAAAAATTATGGAGGGAATTGTAAGGGGTCAGGGTTGAACACTTACTGAGGTGGCCAGGAATACCTCATATATATATATATTTACCTCGCTTCTCGAGAGATTGAGTCCATCGCGGTAGACCAGTTCGTCGGCAATTAACGAGCAAACTTCGTTTGTACGATTCAGCGCCTTTCTCTTTTGTATTGCATCGCTATAATATACATGCGGAATATTCTACATGGCCCAGGATGCTTTTTGGCTGAGCCAAATATGGGGGCTCTGTTTACTTTCAATTTCCAAGCGGAGCAACTGAAAGAGCTTAATAAAAAAAAAAAAAAGAATTCTGATCGCAGGTGCCAATCGAAAATGTAGATTTCACTCTTTTTCATTGCTTTGGATCTCAATTTTTTTTGTAACATTCTAAGTATTTCCAGAAGTTTCCGGAGCGTTTAATAAATTCATAAAAATTGCTTTGAAAAATTCTAAAAGTCTCTAAAAGCTTCTGGAAAATCTAATGTAATGAAAATCGCAACGATTTCCCACGGCACGACAGTAAACCACTCAAAAAAACACGACGTGATTCAATTTTTCTATCGACTTAGAATATTTGTGCTGCTGGTAAACACAGAAAAACAAATCGTACCTGGTGTGACTGAAAAATTCTTTTATGAAAGAAAATTGAAAAAAATGGTATTTGTAAAAAATCGGTATCGTGAAATACAAAATAAAAAATCTGAAATAATTTCGATTCTCTAATCCACTTTTTAAAAAATGGATCTTTTTTTGTAACATCTCGAAACAGGGGTGGGACACTTCGTGCGGAATGCCACATAGGTATAAAGTTAAAACAATATAATTATAATCAGTGCGACTAATTTTTCATAGTGTAAACCATAAAATAGTTTCAATAACTATGAAACCGTTACTATAACTATAAAATGGTGACTATTAACGATAAAAATAGCTGGATGAACTAAAAATAAATAGTTCGTCAGTTCATAGTTACACCATGACTATCAAGATTTCTCTGAGTGATAATTTCCTTAAAATTATCCGAGAATAAATGGCATTTATGTAGTGAGAACTCCGAACATTGTGTGGGCCATTATGACGGACAAAGTGAGAACGCAAAAGTGATAAAAGACGATAAAAAAAAGGAGTAGAAACGACAAAAACAAAGAAGTGCTCTCTCTCTCTCTCTCGAAGGCGAACGGGTCGAAAGGGTTTAATATTTTCCTCGTAAATCTTACTTGGGCTCTCCACTTCGTCGCTGCTGGACTCGGCATCCAAGTATCCTCGTTTAGGATCCAGTTCACCCAACGACTCGTCTCCTCTCGGCTTATCTTTCCGTCTTTGCATTTTATTGACGAGAGTACGACGAATCTCAACCAAGATTACGAGTCTCTTCCTTTTCACGAATTTATGTACCCGCTCTACTCACCACCAAACTATATTATCTCGTTGAGATATTTATATATTCCTATCATCTCCCTTTCGCCAGGAGTTTCGGAAGAAGAACCCAACGAGAAACGTCATACGAAAATCGAGCGTCTATAAAACGTATGAGCATCGGTTTATCGTACAATCCTCGCCGCTCCAATTTCTTATATATAACTTTTTTCAAAGCCAACTGGTCTCGCTACCGTGAACACAAGAGAGACCATCGAATCTCAGCTTTCCTATGACTCGTGTACACTCGCAATCGTACTTGCGACTTGTGAACTCTAGCAATCAAAATTTATGTAATGGTGTGCTTCGTGTTAACCTTGATTTTAAAAAAATGCCCCAGAATTCTTCAGAATTTCTTATATTGTTGGAAATATTGAGATTTTTCTTCTGATTGTTTTTTATTCACTATTTATGGAATATGAAATATAAACTAATTTGGTGTTGCTGTGGCCGTAATCGATAACGATGGATGCTTGGGTTGTCGGCTATGGGCGGACTTAGTTGAAAATTGTTTTTCATTCAATTTTCATTTTTGTTTGAAGACGTTTCTGCTCTGATCAGAGCTCTCTTCAGTTACTTTATTGTGTCTGTTTTAATAAAAATTATTTATAAAATACTTATTAAATGAAGAGAGCTCTGATCAGAGCAGAAACGTCTTCAAACAGAAATGAAAATTGAATAAAAAAAAAATTTCAACTAAGGCCGCCCACAGCCGACAACCCAAGCATCCGTCGTTATGAAATCTGTAACCAATTGTCATATTTTCTCACGTTTCCGATACTCTCTCAAAAATTAATGTAACTGAGAAAAAGAAGTAAGGAAAAAAAGTAGAATGTAGAAAGATACCAAAAACAATTATCCAATTTATACTGTTTTACCTTGTCATTGAGAAAGCTTTGTTTTTGTGACCAGATATTTCATTTGGCTTGAATTGATAGAGAGATTCTAAAATTCTTTTAAAAAATGTATGAATGCATTCCATTTAACTGCTATAGCTCGGGTACGGTTCTATGTATAGATCGGAAATTTGAAACTTGAAAGGAGTTGCCTCATAGTGAAGAACAACGCAAATACGCTATATTATGAGAAGATAAGTGTGTGAAAAAAAGTTCAATTGCCCGGATTGAATGGGATTCAAAACTTATGAAAGTAAATATTGCAATATGATATTGTGCACATTTTTTTGCGATTAGAGTGAGTTTTTATCTTCAAAATGAACCCAAGTAACAATTCAACAATTTTTGTAAAAGTTATAGATTTTCAAAATTGATGGTACACATGTATTCCATCAGAAAGGCACGAAAGGGTCAAGGCATTCAGTAAATTTCATTATAGTACATTCCCTTAGTACGGTTCGATAAATCAAATTTTATTTGTCCTTTCTTCGCCTGCTTTTCTCCCAGAAGAAAGTTCGACTCCTTATACCAACGTCCCCACACCAACTTACTTTGAAACTAATTTTTATATAGCCACATCATAGCACAGAGAGGAGGACGCGCATTCGCGGTATATATATAATATTCATACATCCGACAACTTCTCTAAACAGCTTCAAGAGTGGTATTTAACTGTCTCGACGTGGTTAATACGATGTCTAAAAGTTGCTCCCTGCGTTCGCGGAACTTGCGATTAAGTTGAGTACCGCTCAAGCCATTCGCGTCCTTCTCCCTAATAAAGGCGTTGATTCAGCTTCCTATCATTTTACCATGAAGAGTACGACAACTATTCAAATGTAGACAAGAAGTCAAGATCCGCAGTGGCTCGTACTTGGGGTAACAGTTTTCAAGTATGAAAACTTTGCTCTGTGACAATCTTGAGACGACGCGAATGAAACACAGCTAAAACCGCGCTCGCTACAAAGTACTCTTCTTCTTCCCGCATTTTAACGACGCACAGCCCATTATATGTCACGCTGTTTCTCTTCCTTCTGCGTTTTCTTGCAAATACAATGCATACTAACAAATGTGATGCATTAAAGGTGACTTCGAGGATACAGTCACGTCGTTCGAGTACCAAAAGATTTCGAAAAATTATTTTTAACCCTGATGAAAACAATCCTTGCACATCGCTTCCTCATTATTTTATACTGAGAGACGGTCGTTGTTAAGGGATAGAACACATCACATGACGTATCGAAAAATAGCTGCCCTAACAAGTTGACGGATCGAAAATCGGGTACGTACGTTGGGGAACGAAGAGGACCGCAAAATGCTACAAAATGGACCGCTCTTTTCTTAAACGCTTAGCTCTGGATGTGGAAACCAAAAAGGACCGAACTTTTTTTTCGAAAAAAATTATTGGCTATATTGCGTTAAACGGAACGGCGGCATATCTTGATCCTTCAAGTTCATATTCGAATTCATGGCATTCAACACCAGAACAACGTGATCGTTGTTAAGATTCGGACAGAGAATCATGTCCCTCGCAAGCTCACAGTCAGCGGAAAATTTTGAGATATTATTAAGAAATATGAAGTTTTGCGATTCAAGTTATCAACAATCGTTTCTTTCTGTGCCTACAAGACGGAAAATGCGCGCGATGGGGTACATTGAAGATTCGATAGACAACAACAACAACAACAAAGATCTGCAAGCGAATATGCAACTCCGAAAATCAGAATCGACGAAGTCCGAGACAAGCACGAAGCCGCCAAACAGAGGAATTCAAGCAATTCAAACTTCAATACGTTCCCAACAGAATGCTCGAAAGCTGAAATTGGCAATGCCCAGCTTTTGCCTCAGGGCACGAAATAAACTATACTATTCTATTTTAAATTACTATAACTTTTAAGCAATTAACACGACTATTAAAAATGTCTAATGGTAAATTCATACTGAATCTTTCAACAATCAAAATGAGTTTTCACTCATTAAGATCTAACAAAAAATACAAATTTGTCTCCTATAAAAAATATGTCTCACGGATTATTGGTATAAGTTTAGTTTTTTTTTCAATGTATAGCTATTAATTTATAATTAATTGTTATACATCTTTTTATACATTAATTCGGACCTCTTTAAATTAGACATATTTTCATCTACACTAATTTCTGCGTTGAGAACGTGTAGAGTTTTAAAAATCTTATATTAGTTCCAAGATTAAGCCCACTGTACCATTTAGATGTCTCCTTAAAATCTCAATTAAACATGAGAAAATCCGACGAGGCTACTTTTTTTTTCTCACGAATATTCTTCGTTCAATTCTTTTTTTTTTTAACTCCTTAAAGAATGAAAATGCTTTAATATCAACAAAAATAGTTATTTATTTATTTATAATTAAAGTATGAGTGCGAAAAATAATGAACTTCGATTATGAGGAATGTTCGATAGAAACGGTACTTCCATTATTTTTGTCTTTTTTAAATACAAAACAAGAATTAGATGATTATAGTCTCTCTCTCTCTCTCTTTTCACTCTGTCATCAGAGAATTTGAAACCAACGTGTAACTAGGAGCGCATTATATTCCATATAAACCAATTTAATAACAAACATATTATATAGCATAACTTCGTCACAACAGTATTGTATTTAACAATCAACACTCGAGACAAAACAAAAAAAAAGAGAGACAAAAACGCTATCACATTCTGTTCGAGCAACAGTTACGCGCAAAAAAAAAGAAAATTTATACTGGAATGTGTGTTTTGACAAAACAAAAAGTTGCCCTCTAATAATCTTTCACGAATATTCTCTCATTCTCGAACCTTGAAGATAAACCCGATAACAATTGAATCGTTTGCCTAGAAATATCAAGATTCTTTCGTGTATCTTAAACTTTAAAATATTTCATTCGCCTGTTTCAACTGTTGAGAGTCGTTCAACGATACAAGTTAAAATTACGCTTACACATTTCTTTTTTTCGATTCTTTGTCGTAAATAACAACAACAAAAAAACGTCCTTTTTCACGTAGATCTCCTATGTCTGTAGTACAAATTGACTGTTTTCCTTTTTTCCTTTTTGTTACATATAAAACTATGGAAACTGAATAAAACTTGTTTAAAAAATAAAAAAATATATATATACTATCAATGATGTAGTGTTTTCGCTTCACTTGACCGAAGCACAAAAATATGTATGACGATCAACGAGCGTGTATCTGTATTTTGTTATTTTTATTAAAAATTACAAGTCCAAGTCACTTGTTGGCTATAAAATATTTAAGTATATTGTTTGGTTTTGTTTTGGTGGTTTGCCAAGAATTCTCAACGTCCCTCGGCAAGTCAATAGGTAGAGTTCTAAGAACATTTGTATCGCTTGTCGTTTGACTCTGCGCAAGTTGCATCGGCGACGATGATCCAAGTCTCAAGCTAGCCATTTCATTGCTCGGCGATTCTCTTCGTCCACTTAGCCAAACTTCGAGTTTCGTTTTCTTCGGCGAAGGTTCAATTTCATTAGCAACATCCTCTTCGTCGGTTGCTATAGCAAGTGCCGAGGAAAAAAGAGACGAATGTTCAGAATCGATGATCCTCTTGAAATGTTCATCAGCGCCCATTGCAGCGACGTTGCCGCTGCCGCTGCCGCTGCTGCTGCTGCTCGCACCTCGAATTTCTTGCGAAGTTTGTGCTCGCAATTCGTGTTCAACAGCGTCATTACTATCCTGATTGATGCTCATAGGCGATCCGAGACTTGTGTCAGAAATACCCGCCGATTCCGAGCTTATATCCAAAACCGATTGAACAGCCACTTGTTTTCGCAAAAACGAAGTAATGCTGCTTCTACCAGAGGTGCGTTCCTCAAATTTCGTAAATGCAACACCAAGTAGTGTCAAATGAAATGGTCTCGTGACATCGACAGCACGATGAAAAAGTTTCATAGCAAGTGCCAACATTTTTGCATAATCATAAGCTCCACATTTGCTTGATGGTAATAAATGCGGTGGTAAAGCGCATTGTCTTGTTTCGCGTTTGCTGCTCGATCTACCTGTACATTCGTTCTTACGAACGGTAAGTCTCAATGCTACGGGTATTCTTCCGTCTTCGTTAGCTAATTCCGTGAGTCTTCTCAAAAGGGCCCCTAATCTTGACTCTACTTCGGCAACGAGTGAAACATTGTTAAAACCATCTTCAATACCGATTGATTGCGGTTTACCGGATGGTTTAACGACATTATCGTCGATACCTTCGGCATTGTCTTTGAGCTTTTTCGATAATACGCTTCCAATCTTCATCTCCAAATCTTCAAGTGTTATTTTACGAAGATCATCGACGCTTCTTATTCCATTTCTCGCTAACAATTCCTGCGTCTTTTGACCGATACCCGGTATCTTTGCGACAGATCCAATTGTCGATAACAAAGTACCCGAAGCCCATGGATAAACTAACGTTTGTTGATTAGGTTTGTGCAGTGATCCAGCTAGTTTTGCTATTAGCTTGTTGTGACCGATACCAGCGCTACAAGTAAGACCCAATTGCTTGTAAATACGTTCACGCATTTCAGAGCCAATTTTTGCGGCTCTGCGAAGACGCGAATGACAGCCGCATGGACATTCCTCGTCCGTAGAGCCGAAAATTTTGCTATACACTTCGGGATTGTCGTTCTCGGATGTTTTGTCGCTCAAACGCGAATCTCTCGGCGACAGATTTTTTTCTGAGGACTTCCAGTCGTCTACCATTGTCGATACATCGACGAAACTTTCGTCAAGACCCAAACGCTCGACAAGCGGTGTGTATTCCAATAGAATTTCCGAAATTTTCGTTGATGTACGACGATAATTCGTTAAATCTTCACCGCGAACGAGAACCAAACCAGGACATATACGCATTGCCTCTTCCACGAGCATACACTTTTTAATTCCAAACTGACGAGCAATGTAATTGCTCGTAACTACGATATTTTTTTGCTGAACACCAAGTGGCTTTCCGGCCAATTCAGGATGACGCACCATTTCTACTTGAGCATAGAAGCAATCCACATCAAGGTGTATAATCGACCTTGGATGCTTCATTTCGATGTCGAAGTCACTGGTATCCATTGCATTTGACGGTTTGTTGAAGCTGGGAACGTTTTTATTTTTCTGGCCAATGGAAAATTAAGGTGGCTCCCATTGATTTTCGCAGACTTAGCGATGCAGTCTTTTTCTTTCGGCGTGACTATTTTTCTTTTTAATGCAAACGCGACGAGTGTAATACAATTATCGATGTAGCCTCGGGAGATACGTCTGAAAATTAATTCCACTAAAATTAGACGCCGTTAAAAATAACAAAGACGAACTTCTTAGTTGCTTAAGAAAGCTTGAGTGGCTTACAGTGAGAACACTCGAATGTCAAGATTTCAAAAAGAATATCGAAATTATGATGACTGAGATACTTAAAAATCGTGATAATGAAATGGTTTAACAATTGCATACGGGGCATTCGATACCGATCCGACCTGGGTCTGACCCTCGACCTCTCGTATTTCGCCCATGATTTTTTGTATTATTGTCCCAACTCTAAAAAGAGCTCGAAATTATTCTTCCAATTTTTCTTTCGAATCTGAATTAGTTACAGCTTTTCAAAAGTTAAATACTGTTACCTCGAATTTAAAATTCCGCATCAGATATAAAAATTTGTAAGCCTAGACCCAGAGTAGGTTGACATTTGCTTCTGCTTTTTGCGCAGTTTTTCTCGAAAAAAAAAAAGAATCTAAAAACTTTTTTGAATATGAAGAAACTTTTAAAAATATGAAGACATTTAAAGATATAAAAACTGAAAATAATTCAGTCAGCTGTAGCTATTACATTTTCATATGTATCACAGGATTTTTGAAAACTGTTCTGATATTTTTTGTCATTTTTTTATGCTAACAAAAAATCAAAGTCAAATAAAAATGAATGGAAACTGCCAATTAAAATTTTTTAAAATAAATACATTTTTTTTTTTTTTAATTAAATTAAATTACACATTATTTCCATTAATTCTGTGCCAGATATTATTTCTGGTATATCATAAGTTATGTTTTTGCAAAGATCAATATTAAAATATTTGCGAGATTTCAGGATCAATTTAAATTATCCAAATGGTCGGAATGTGATTTTCTAGCTAGTGCCTGGGTTTAATTTCACATACTTTAATTTTATTGTTGTCTTGAAAATGTGTACAAATAATCTTTGAAATCTTGGTACTCAAAAGCATTGACTGTACCACCGAGGCCTTCTTAATTGGACAGAGACATTTAAAAATCATGATAATACGATTATCTTGCACCTGCGAATATGAAATGTTGCAAAACGATTTAAAAACATTATACCATAAAAAAATTAATGCAAACCTTACATTGAAAGATTAATATAACATTTGAATTCCATTATAAATAATGAAATGTTTCTTAATATACTGGTATATTAAATTAATTATACCAACTGTTGAAATAATGAATATTTTTATTCATTATCAAAAAAATCATATCTCTGAAAATATGCATCTAAAGAATTAATATTATAGAACCAAAAATTCATAAAATTAACTGCACTTTCCAAAGAAAAAAAAAAACATCACTTTCAATTCGTAAACATGTATCTCCTTTAATTCTTAATAGTACGACCTATCTGCAGTCAAATATATTCCAGTTGGTTAATATACCTTTATCTACGTTTGTAAAAGAAAGTTTCTTTAATATATGAAAATAAGTAAATCAATGCAACGCAATTTTATTATCATGATTTTTAGGCAACTCATGCGTCCTTAATAGATTAGCAGTAATTTACCAGTATCGCAGCTGAATTGCCACTGTATAGCTTTTCTCATTGAAAAATTCCCCTTTTGGAAACTGGATGGAACAGCTAAATTACTCAATCGTAGGGTACGGAAGACTCTGCAAGACTAAAAGTCTGAGCAAGATAAAATAGCTGATCCATTGTGGGTCGAGTGACGACCTACAAAATGAGAATAATGGAAAAAATTGGTGGTGATTAAACAAATTTGTAGGTTATAATATTTGTACATGTGTAGTATTTAAAGGATGTTCTTAGTACCTTTTAAAGTATATTGTCGCTGGATCAATCGGCGATACGCAAAGTAGCTTTTTTTTTGTTAAATTTGCAGTGGTTGCAAATTGGTTATCGCCATAGAAGAGTCAATGCTCGATTCGAAATTACTCGAAATCGAAATCGTAGCTTGTTAGATGTGTGGATAGCAATTGACACATTGATCCTGTCAATCCTTAATTTACGACGATACAACAAATAGAGTATGATTTAAAAAATGTCGCGACTGAGAACTTGTTTACAAAAAACATCGACGGTATGCGCGATATTTCAACACGACAGCCATGTTTACAAGTGCGTGAGAGAGTGTAACATCTGGTAACATAATGTACTAGGTTACTAGAATGTCACTATAGAGTCGCGCACTTTCCTTGTGCTGTGTTTTTGTACGCGCGACACAAGCGAATTGTGTGAAAAATTATATTGAGTTTCCACGGAGAAATACATCTAACCGAATCGAGACTGAACTTGGAAAGTCTCTAGGTGCCAGCCAATCGTGTATGCGATACGACTCGCAAGGCTTCCGGCACATGGAGCTTCAAGTTAGCAACAAGTTTTCAATTTTTACTCTACTTCCGGTGAAACTACGCAGCATTTATATATGCGACTTACTCATGTATGCATCGTACATATACGCTAACACAGTTCGGTGAAGTTAGCGGATCAACTTTAAATACATGAACTTTTTTGTTTTGCAGTTTGTTGGTCGTTTGCAGGTGATTGTTGGATTAATTATAACGTTTGTCGGATAACGGTTTATTTAAATTTTCATAAACAAAAATTAATGTTATCTTGGCCGGATTTTTTTTCTATTCTTACCTCTCGCCATTTTTACGACGGCTAATCGATGGGAAATTGTTTGTAGGTCATGAATTATTGAATTGCAATATTTGTTGGATCATTACTTTAATAAGTCATGCGAGAAACGTATTAGGCACTTTTTTGGCGGGACGGTCATGTGACCGTGGGTACTTAGTTCATAAAATCAAAGTTCAGTGGTTTCGCCTGATTGGTCGGTACAAATTACGCTCACGCTGGCGCACAAAAAATACGCGTCGTGAAGATCCGGCCTACCATTCGACTACCTCGCATTATAGTGCATCGTCGTAGAACACTTAACACAAAGTTAAGCGGGTTGACTTTGTACGCTCAAATATTAACACGTGCTTGTGTTAGAAGTGTTTTCCTGATATAGTATACAACTGTAACATACCAAAAAGTAAGCAATTTTAGACTATTAACTAATCTGGTATTTACACTTTTTCTTCATACCAATTACTACGCTGAAGTGCATCTCAATACAGAGTAAATAACCCTATAATGACTGCCAAGCTTGTTACGCATAACCTGACTAATTTTTTCACGTGTACTCTATTTTCCGAAAGAAATATGGCCAAATCACTGCGAAGCAAGTGGAGAAGGAAGTGCAGAGCCGTTAAACGTGAGCGTTATGGAGCAAAGGAGCTCGCCAGGCTGAAGAAGACTTTAGGTATCGATGAAAATGCTCAAGGCGATGTTGACATGTCAGAAATATCAGAAATCACAACAGGTAAAGCTTCAACGATGCAAAATAATTTTCTCAGACAGCACCAAATATTTCTGGAATATTGCAGCTCATTCGGCATTTCATTAAAATGAAAACGGCACAATTTTTTGGTCTTTTGTTGCTAAATATTTCATCGCAAATTTAGAATTTTTATTTTGTGTTATATTCTTAAAGATACAACAATTGAATCATCAGAAATATTGTAAAAGAACTTGTTTGAAAGATTTCATTTAAATATTATTTCAAAAAATGTCTCATATTACAAATTACTCTAGATTAAGATCTCCAAATTTTTCTTACAATATACAAAATTACCAAAAAGAAGATTTGGTAACCAAATTTGCCAGAAACTTATCTTACTTGATATTAAGCAATAATAATTTTTTTAATTATTATAACATTTAGATGTAATTAATGGTAAATGTTACGGACCAAAAATATTATTTATTTGTTTTAAAAACGTATGCAACTTTTTGAGCATACATTACAAAAGGGTTGGTATGGTTTCATAAAAATTTTTAATAAATTTTTATATTTTCTGGCAATATTACCAAATCTTAAAAGCATACTTCTACAAAATTTGTAAATTTTTTGGTACTTTTTTGGCATTTTATTATTAATTCTCAACCACTTATAGTGACAGATGCAAAGGCGATAGAAAAGAATGCTAAAGCCAAATCCGATCAAGAAGATGTTCAATTGGAGCCAATGGACCAGGACGGAAAACGAATTTACAACAAGAAGACTTTGCTGGATCAGTTTGGGAATTATCCAGTTTGGATGAGTAACAGAAAGATATCGAAGCACAAAAAGGGCAGGGCAAAGACAAAGAGGGCGACCTTCAAGCAGACACGCAGACTCACCAGGAAACAGAAGAAAAATTCAAAAAGCAATGTTAAAACGTAATCCATAAAAGTTCTATGAAAATAACGATGATCAATTTTGTATTGTTTTTCTTTACAAATCTCAATAACAAAACATACTGAGATACAATAATAGACTTAAAGATAGATACACACATAATTAAAAAAAAGATGTATAAAAAAAATGGCAGTGTAAAGATTTCTCGAAATCTTATTCAAATAAATTCTTATCATTCAATGTTAGTATTAATATTAATGTAGTTATTATTATTATTTTTGTCCTTATTGAAATATTGGTTGCCTCATTCTCTTGCTCGTTTCTATGCATTTTTTTTTTAATTAGTTTTAGCCATTGATCGAAGTTCTGCAGCGAAGCTTCAGTCTGTTTTCAATATCGGTCACGCGATTTGTAAGATGTTGGAGCTTTCGGCTCTCCAGCTCGAACTGCTTCACTTTGCCTCTTATGTCGTATATTTCCTGTTGCATCAGTTGCTGCAATAAAACATATGTAATCAGATATGTTCATCAGACTCTATGTATAGTAGGATGGATAGGAGGATTCTTACACAATTTTTTTCATATTAAGGTCGCCTCTAGCCGTACTATCGTTAACAATGTCAGCCATAAAATAATAAATTAAAAGTTCTTAATATTAATGGAGTTTTGGAAAAACTCCGGCTGCTCCCTAGCAATCTTGCAAAAACCATCGGTTGGTTTTTGGCAAAAAAAAACGAAAATCAGTCGTAATGGCTGTGAAAATGACATGAACATTTTCTCAACTCGTGTGATTGCAATTTAATATACTATTATCGCACTAGTGGGAGAAGTAAGCACTACTCGCACCGCGTGGCATAAAAGTCTAAGCATGTTATACATTTGTACATTTGTATAATTGTGTCTTTAGTTGTAGATATTACATTTTCGAAGCTCTGCATACAAATACATGCGGACATTTTTTTCTAAACTACTTTTCTCGACGTTTTGGACCATTCTGAATGTTCTGTCATGACAATCTCAATAAAAAAATTCATGCAAAACAAAGCTTCTTCTATGAGAAAGAAAAGAATAAAATCGGGTTGATGTATCCACTTAAGAGGGAAGGGGGATTCCGTCAAAATATTATCTATATGAAACATGTTATATTCGTTATAACGGTGGCAGAATTGACTTTATATCAAGCTCATTTACAGAGTTTAAGAGAAGACACAAGAGTCACTTACTACATTATCGACGACTCTTCTTATTGCTGCGACTCCATCGACTGCTTGCGTTACTTTCGTGCTCAACTCCGAGACTTCGGAATCTCTCTTCCTCCCCTTAGCTATTTGTTTCTCCAGCTTTGCGAGGCGTTTTAATATGATCTCGTAATCCTTATCAAGATTTCCTTCGCCTACCTCGTTCTCAGTATCTGCAAATGAATAACTCATTGCGTTACTAAATAGATTAATCTTAATTATCTAAGGATTTTTGGTAGAAAGATTATTACTTTACTAATGAACGGTCTTCGACCGTTTGAAATCCCAAAATATTTTCATTAAAACCACTTTAATTTTCATTTTTTTTCGAAAGTGTGCATCTAACAGATATCAAACGGTGATTATCGTGATGCGCCAGTTTGGGTGATCTCGAGAACATTTTTAAAAAATCGGCTGCGTGGTGGTCGATTTTATAAAGATTATTGTATAAAATAATCTATGATTTATTTTACGAACTGAAATTCTTTTTTCGGCGTTGGAGTATTTTTTCCGATGATAAGTGACTAATTTTATAACGTTCTGTTTTATTCTTATTATAGTTTTAAAATTGTAGCATTGTTTTGAAGCAATCCAGGCACTTTTTGTTGTTGTATTTTAAATCTTAAAACTGACAAGATTCAAAAGAAAATCTGTGCCCAGCTCAGGTTGTCACTGATTACGAATCTTAAAAAAAAAATGCAAATCAATCTCCCAAGTATAGAGTTTTATCCAAATTAAATAATTTTTTTCCGTTTTTGTTCGTGTTAGGGTAAAGTGGGACATAAGAGGGTCCCCGGAGTAAAACGGAACATTGCGACAGTCAGGGCAAAACAAGAACCTAGAGTGAAATGGGACCTTGATAACTGTAAGGACCCTTGATAATTTTTAATTACTTGCAAAATGATCTCTACTCATTTTTCCAGATTTTCTATGGATAAGAAAGAAAAGCTTGTTGGCGTTACGATGGAAGCTCTCACATCTTACGTTCACGTAGCGTACGAAGGCAAATTGATGGGGACGATCCGAGTGTTCACATTGGAACGACGAGTGTAAGCGAAAAAATTTGTCTGGTTTTGTTGGACGCCCACAAGTGTATTATTGTGGCGTACGTTTACTCCGTACTCTCTTCACAAACAGGCTCACATGCGCGTGTACACTAACCCTGTGACGACGGTGTTGTTGTTTGTCTTGGCACTTCGGTTGTTGTGCTGCTCGTATGGCCGTAGTCGTTTTCCAGGTCATGGGCCTCAAAAGCTGTTCCGTCACTACCTGTGATAGACAAAACAATTTATTTGCATACTTGATAACAGGCATAAAATCATTTCCATGAAGAAGAAGAAGAAGAAGAAGAAGAAAAAAATACATTGTTCACCTTTCTCACATCATTGCCGTGGAATTCGTGATTCACAATAGTTGCCAAATTCTATTCGAAGGAGCAAATAGTATATCCTTACCGTTCTTTCGACATGATTGCCCATCCGGCTGAAGATGAAAACCGTACCTGCAGTGACACTCGTAGCTTCCAGGTACGTTTGTGCAGATCTGGCCACAGGGCTTCTCAATAATGCATTCGTCAATATCTTCAAAAAAAAAAAAGAAAAAATGCTTCCTCATTAAATTTTATTTTTCACAAAGCCACCTCTGTGAGGAAGTTTATTTATTAATTTTAGCTTCGAAACATTCTTTCCACGTTTCTTTACACATTACCTGTCTGACACTGTGTTCCCGTGTATCCCTTAGGACAGTTGCATCTTCCGTGGGAACCGCAGACACCACCGTTAAGGCAAAGTGCCGCGCAGGTGGCTGTCAACAAAGATTGTTATTCATGACTTTTGCAACACGAAGCAACTGTACAGTCGCTATTCCTTATTGAATGCTCTAACTCACGTCTGTTGCAGCCATAGCTCGCGCGAGAAACCTGAGACCATCCTGGGCAGCAAAGAAATGTTGAAGCTGTTAATTCGGTGTAGACCAATCTAAAAGGACAATATTAATAAAGACTAATATTGATAGCTATAATTACTAATCAATATTAATAAAGACTAATATTGATAGCTATAATTACTAATCAATAAAATGTCATTTTGTTAAATTATACCTGTATTGCGTCGAACGATGATGGTGAGCTATGGAATTTGGCGTTTGTCTTGTGCAAACTCTTCTCCTGCGAATAATCGAAATACAGATTAACTAAGTTGCTATACTTGGACCTTCTGTATTTCTCGGTGATACATGCTACAACAAAAGTGATCGATTTGGCCAAAACAGATTTGTGCACTGTACGACCATACTTTATGCTAATTTTGCGAATACATTTCTGCAATTGTGTTCACTTATTCATGTAAAAAGCAATCAGAATCAATGACTTATTGATCCTAAATTGCTTTCTTAAAGATGTACATTCAAAACTTTCATTTGTCGTAAGATGTCGATTGATGCTCCCAGAAAAAAATGTTTGATTCGAATTTTTCAAGATTGCCTAAATAATATCCTAAATAACAGTCTGGGCGACAATTCATACATATAATCATGAATACTGCTCTTGTAAACGAACTTAGCTTAAGTTTTAATACCCATTGTGCTTTTGTTGCGTTTTTTCTCGTGTGTCAGCATTGTGGCTATCGAATTTAATGTAGCTCGTCGTATTTGAAAGATAAAAAACACATAAAAACATTTAACTTTATGAGAAGCGACCAACTAGGCAATATAGAAGTGTTAGGTGGTAGCATTCCGTGACCGTAAGATTGTGTGACGTCATCAGGACGTTTAGATGCAGTCAAATTATTGTTATATTTGGGGTCGAGACCCTATCGCGACTCTTAATACGTTTCTGTGCAATAATATTTATACAATTTTGACTTACAGTTATTGTTCCATTATTAAATTTACTGATTCCTTTTGGATCATACTTTTTAACGACTCCGAAACGCTTTTAGCGAAAAACGAACGACATGCTTAACATAAACGGCAACAACTATTCTGACTCTTATCTGTATATATTATTGGTTTGGCGTTGCTGAAATTAGCACTTGACTGAGTAAGCACATCGCGGGAGGACAAAGGAGACAAACAAACCACAGAGGCCGAGTGTCGGAGTTGAAGAAGTATGTTTAAACGAGTGTCAACGATGATAAATCGCAAGGTCGAAGATTTATAAACGTGGCACTCAAGATGCAGTATAAACGAAAAGAAAGGCCTCCCCTGCAATGTTTAAAATAAGAAAGTGCAAAAGATGTTAAAGCGCCTTTGGGTGGCTTCGGGAGTGATTCTGGTATGTGATATGCTTCAGTTTGATTTACGAGTGCACCATCGTCTCAGTTCACGAACTTATTTTCTGTTCACTGTCAAAGGAGACTATAGCGTCTCAAGAAAAGTAACAGTTCTTGAGAGGTCTTTTATATTTAGAATAAGTTGTGAATAAATAGAGAACATTTTTTCATCGTGCAATCGATATACAACGGCTAGATGTCATTATCGATATTCGACGAATTCGAAAGCTTTTTTGAAACATGAAAAAATTATGTGTTCTGCCCTGGTAGAAAAAATGTACAACTCATTTTAAAAAAATGGTAGGCGGACAAAAAGCCCAGAAATAAAACCCTCGTACTAATGTACTGAGTATACGTGCGCTGGAAGTATTACTATAGTTGAGGTGCAATCAATCGGACGATGGTCCGATTGATTGCACGGGGCATTATTTGTTAGCAATATGTTATAACTGAAACCCTCTTCACCATTTGCTATTTTCCAGATGAAAATGAAAAAAACCGGAGACTGGCGGAGTTAAGGAGGTTCCGAGGGCGCAGGGTCTGTGCGCCCCTCGATGGGATCGAGGGGCGCCTTGTTGGGGATTGGGCAGGGGGACAAAACGCACCCGCTAACAAGACAATTTTAAAAAATTTTAAACAAATATAAATATACACAAAAATATGCGAATATGGTGTTAGCTACATATGTTACCAATTTCTAGATTCTTTTGTTTTCCCGAACGAATAATAGCAATTACATCGTCTGGATGTTGTAATTATTCGACCAGATATGTTTTGAAACGATTCTGGAATAGTTTCATTGAAAAAAGATTGTAAAGAAATTTTTTTTTGAATGACCCGCAACTTTCTATGAAAATGTGCGAGATTTCGAGAGGTTTGGCACTCAACCGCTAGATAGCCACTTCGCGACATCTTTCTCGCAAATGAACGTTACCAGACAAGCCTATAAAGCCCCGAGTTCCTTTGCGTTAAATCGAGGTCATTATACAAAGGCAATATCCGACTGGTTCTAAATATGATTCCTACTACATCTGGTAGGAATCATACTTTCGATAATTCCATTCGAAGGAATAATCAAAACATTTTAGTAGTCAGTTGCACATTATCATAGATATTATAGATTATTGGCATCGTAAGAACACTACTAAAATTAATATTTTGATAGCCAGTTATTAGCTAAGACTACACTTTACTACAAGTTACTTTAAGAATTTGCAATATATTTGAGATAGAATACCGAAAAATTACAACTATCAGAAAGAACAACATTTAGAACAAGTTTGTAGATTGTTGTATATTTTTGTAGAAGATCATAGCTAACCAACATCCTGTTGACACTAATTCATTGTAGATTGTTTGTAGAAAATTGCAACAACTTACATCCATCTTCGAAATCTCGCACTTTTGCTTCCGCGTCTCTTCACATACATCAGACAAAAAAAAATTATTTCGCCGCTCTAATCTTTTTTAAACAGTTTCTTATGTCGATATTCAACAACATGTTAAATAATGAGCTGAAAAAATGATGTGATGCATTGAAAAAGAAAATCACAGAAAAATGTACAAAATTTGCTTTTCTGGTCCAGTTTATAAGCACCTAAGTTATTTGCTTCAAAGTGGGTGGATATGGAATATGTTCTATAATTCAATCATTAAAATTGATCAATGTAGTCGCATATAATCAGAATCAATGTTCCCAAGATACGGTTCTTCGGTCCGTTCAAACTAGAAGAATAATACAATATTTTGATACATATGCGATAAAATAGAATTGAGATGAAATAGCCCATATGCATGCGTGATGCATTCTTGACTCCCGGCGGCTACTTCGACCGGCTTTTAATACCCTTCGAGCGAGGAGGCATCCTGACATAGAATAAATCATGATATCTTAGATCGTAATTCTAAAGAAATAAACTCAAAGACAAAGGACATAGTGGGCCAGAAACCGCGGGGTTCATTTGTCCGGAGGACCTTGCCTGAGGCCTACTGAAAGGAGCCTATTCATGCTCTATCACTACCGATATCTCTCACTCGCTCCTACATTGTTTCTGACCGGTAAGGAATGATAAAACTCGTTTTAACACGAACTGCGGTTCGTCGGCACGACTAACACGTCTGTAAATAAATAAAAAATTACAACCTTATACGGACGCCCTAGAAGCCATGGTATCTCATTGGGGATTTGGTCATGACTATATCTTTGTCGCGGTACCTGAAGTATACGCAAATGTATTGGGTAGTATATAACTTTTATAATGATTCGTTAGTGTATTAGCGATAGTAGATGAATGCCTGCGACAAAACGATCAACTCCAAATGGTTAAAGAGTAGGGGATAAGAAATAATAATTCATGTCAAATTCTGGTTTTACGATTCGGTCTTATAGGGTTGAATTTATGACATCGACATCATCCGACGGTTGCTCATTAAGAGGAGCGGGTCAGTAGAAAAATAAATTTCAGAGATTTATCATTTTTATTCCAATCATCCAATAAATATGAAATATCGTATGCGACAAGTGCGTAAAATGCGATTTTACGCACGAGTTCTATTGGATCGAGTGCGTAAAATCCAGTGAAGATCACGCCACGAGTGCGTAAAATCATACGCACTGGTAGCATGATCATCACTCGTAATAAATAGTAGCTGTTACTCGTGGGTTAAATCGGATTTTACGCACTTGTCACATAATATACTATTTTGACATACAAAGTACGTGGTATGCGTAAAATTTAGTATGCGTAAGTGACGTAGTATATGTAAAGTTCCATTTTACGCATAGAACGTAAAAAGACTTTTATTTCAGCGAGTTATTAATTTATTGTACCGAAATATATCTAATAATCATCTCATTCACTTTCGGAATTGATGTCCCAAATTTGGTCAAGCCATTTGTTGTGGTTTCGAAGAAAAGTGATGACGTAGATAATTAGTACACCGAAGACAATGGATTTGTTGGAGATGACTAATGGCGGTAAAATCAATATTCCCAAATAGGCTTTTTGAAAAACTCTTTTACCTCAAGAAGTTCAATTTATCCTACGCAAATGTATCTAATAACCACCTTATTCGCATTTGGAATCGATGTGCTAAATTTGGCTAAGCCATTTGTTAAGGTTTCCGAGAAAAGTCGTGACATAGAAAATCGCATCGGTCAGCTGATCGCCGCTAAACGCATAACTCCCGGACTTTTTGCCCGGCGGGCTGTCGGGAGTAAAAAGAGATCAATAGGAAGAGAATACGCAAAAACCTGAAGAAGGTGTATGATCGAAGCGAATAATGTAACAAAAGTAATAAGGACATTAATAGTGAATACATAAAACTAATAACGAAGAAAAAAATTCTCTTCTATATGTCAATGCGATTTAAAAAATGCCTATCATTGAGTTTCTAACATCATCGAGTACACAATATTTTTCAAGTATTAAATATGAGTATCACATTCGGCATATATTCTGTACCGAATTTAAACAAAATTGATACAGGCGTTTCCAGTCCTCCGTGCAGAAAAGTGCACTTTTTGCAAGCTGTTGCTTTTTCCAAAAAAACGTACGTTCCCGTCATCGTACTGAAAAATGTTGTTCAACACTCGAGAAGAAAGCTTTTTTTCTCCCCAGTGTCGAAATGTACTATTATATACAAGCGACTTATAATATCTCGAAAGATTTGCACCCCCACGTAGCCTGTATTCTCGTCTCTTGTGGCCGTTGCGGAAGTCCCGCAATATAATATTAGTGTCGGTTTGAGCCTCTGTGCGATTATCATTGCGAGTGCGTATAAGAAGGCAAGTGTCCGTGAAAGTGTTTGTGTAAGTGTTTGTATGAGTTTCTGTGAGTGCCGGTGTGATTGTTCAATGGACTTCTTGAATCAGTACTTCATTTATTATCTAGATCACATCAAAATTTCGATTTTTTAAAAAATAGTGTTGGTTCAAAAATTGAAATACCTGAACATTCAGAATCATTTGAGTATTGTAAATAAGACTCGACATCACAAGCAGATCAGTATAGTTGAGGACTTATTGCAATGAAGATCACTCACCCTGCATGGTGCTTAGTATAAGTTGGCGTCTCAGCAGACGCAACAAGCTCATAACCGGACCCGACACTCTCCCGCGTCCTGGTAGGATTGTAATCGACATTGTGATGATGGTAACCGGCATAAGCTACGGCCCTGGTGCCTGTGTACTTGGACGCAGCGACTGCGGTTAGTTTTTCAGACTCGCTTCTACCTTCCCTCGCAACGCTACTGCTGCTGCTGCTGCTGCTGCTGCTGATGCTGTGCATCTTCGTCGGCGACATTGGCCTTGCGTTTCTCGACTCGATGAATTTGTTGTTGCCGTCACCGTTCGCAACTTGAAGACGGGAGGAACTCCTCCCAATCCCACCGTGACCCGACGAAGACGACACATTCGCCGTGCGATCAAATAAACCATCGTCATAAAAGTTTCGTCTACGTTCTCTCGTCTCGGCCTCGTGACGACTTCTCGAATTTCTTAACAAAGTGTCGTGCAGAATACGTGCTCCTGCAGGAGCAACAGGCCTCATTCGTTGAGACTCTTGTCTACCGTGAATCCGATTGTTGCCATCACGTTCGTGTCTCTCACGTGATAAATGACTCACTGACGATTTCTCATGATGATGGAACAGGGCAGGCCAAGAAAGACGATATGAAGATGCATTCTCGAGATCAAGTGGCAATGATATACCTGTGATTCGAGGAACAACTGATCCAAAAGCAAAAATAATCACCGCTGCGCGGAATACATTGGTCCAAGTCATCTTTGCAATTTCTCTCTCGTTGTTTATATTGTTTTCTTATATTTGTTAAATAATGAATTCGTTTATTTTGAATTAATGAACCTCTTTTCAGCTTAACATTTCATTCACATAGTCACTGAACTTCAGTCTATCTTGATTCTACTTTCCTCGATGATTAATAATGTAACCAAAAGGATGATCGAAGATGACAACGGTGGGAATGCGACGTTGGCGAAGGACGCGCAGATATTTCGGTGTGTTGAATTGTCCGAAGGCAGTGGAGGCACTACTGAGCCAACTGAGAAACACGAGACACAACGCGAGCTCTACTCGCGGAGGTCTCTCTCCACGTGCTTGTGATGTCCGTGTTCTTTTTCCCCACCCTTTCTGCGGATGAACAACGCGCTCCGAGGGATCGCGGGCGAGCTCACGTGCGAGCACGTTTGCTTACAGTATGCTGTGGATGCTGGGTCACACTCGCACTTATTCTTCGCCCGTTCGATTTCCCTCTCACTCTGTCTCTTATCCGCGTTCTCCTTTTTCTTCATCCCGCCGATAGTTTGTGCAGTTTCTGGTTCAATATACTTTCTTCTTGGTTTTTCATCACTCTTCATAATATGGTAACATGTAAAAAAGAAAATGGTGCAAAGTAGAACTTTGCACATTGCTTCCTCAATAAATTTCACTTTCACAAAGCCACCGCTATGGGGAAGTTTATTTATTAATTTTGACTTTCTCATAGATGAAGAGGAATTTTAGATTAACATTTTTACACTTTTTTCGGTTGATCATTGTCAGTACTGGAACATTAAATTACGCGCAATTTTTTTGTTTACCTTGTTGTTAGAGACAAGGGCGAGGGCTAGGCATAAGCAGAGGCAGAAGCGGAGAGGTAGAGGCAGAAATAAGTAGAGTAGAGGCAATGGTAGTAATATATATATATATTTTCTTTTTTAATGTTTGTGACGGAAAGTTTTTACTTATAAGCTGGTATATTAAATTTAATGTACGACAATTGTGATGTAAAATTAATATATTTTTACAGTAAATTGCAGCCGTTTGGTGTAAAGATTTTTATATACAACTTTTTTAGGTTTAGTGATTGCTTAGCGTAAACATTTTCGGGGTAAAGTTTTGATGAAGAGATTTTATTATGTCAAGTTATCTTTTGGCGTAGGTCTGTTCTGGTCCCGGCTTTGGATGCACAAAATTTGAATATTTCAAATAACAATGAGCGAGAAGTTCTGTATTATCGACGTTAATTGTTTGTGCCGGCAAACCCCTTTCCAGCATTGCCGATTGGTAGTAATACAAGCAATCATTTCAAAGTAATCAAGCATTCAAACCCTTTAACTGACTGTTAAGATATGAAATCTTAAAAGTCAGGATTGAATTTATGATATCATGTAAAATATTTTAATATATGAAGTAGGTGGGAAGGCTTGTCCCCTAGTCATACAATTGTTTTGTGTATCAAATATAGGCTTCGTGAACAAATCTGTGGTATAACTTTCGCTAGATTACTAAAATTTGACTGGATTTGCTTCAGAAGTCTTTTTATGGTGAAATTTTATACGGTGGACCAAACTGGTCTGGGGACCAGTTTTCTGGCACACACATACATTCGAACACTTTTTCTAATCAACTTTTCTCTGTCTTTTAGATCATTTTCAGTATACTGACATGGATATCTCGAAAAAGAATGTCTTTTGTGAAAACAAAGCTTCCTCTACAAGTAAGCTGAATAATACTATTTAAGAACCAATAATTGGTTCTCAAAAACCATTACAGATTTTTTACGTTCTTTTAGGTTCTTTACAATTCACTTAGCTTCTTATTCTTTATTTGTGAAAACGGAAATACATTATTTTGAAAATCCTCAAAACTGTCACTGCACATTGATTATAATTGCTTGTGCATAAAATCATTACCCACCAAATTACTTGTACTCATATTTCCAATCAGACAAATTGATTGCGGTCAAACGTTGCCCTCACGTAGCATATAAACTGTAACTCCTTTGATGGTGTTATTCATCGATCGCTATTGACTGATAGTAATTTACAGCATTTCGTACTTCATTGTGCCTTATTTTCATGCCTCTGTTATTTTGGCGTAAGAAAGAAAATGAAAAATGTGTATCGTCTCTCCACCATGTATGCGTATACACGGACCATAGGGGCTGATTGCAACTTACATGGTCGTGATTTTCCAAGTTAACTGGTCGGTGTGACTTATCTGGATGCAACATGCAACTTACGTGGCCTGTCTATTCGTATATACACGCTTCCTGAAAGTCAGCAAATGATTGTAGACAAGAAGCGTGTCGAGCGAAACCCGTTTTTCCTGCTCGATGCGGACACGAGAGTCGAGCTCTAACAATAATCGAATGCGGCGTGTACGCAGAGACGCCTTGAAATGCAAGGCGTCGACGTGTTCGCGCGGAGGGTTTGTCGCGGAAAACGTGCATGACTCACGGCTACGGATTTCTCATGGTTTCTTGATATCTCTCGGTACTGGCTCCGGCATATATCGGTTCTCTCTATACGTTATGCGCAGTACGCCAAACATGCGATACCTTTATTACGACGGACATATCGGACAGTTATTACGCCTGGAGGTATATAAAAGGTACGTAGTATGTATGTATATAGATATATGCAAGATTGAGGATCATTGTCCTGTCCGTGCTGAGACTCGATTGCCACCATGTTGATACAGGGGGCGACGAGTGGTGCGCTTGCTAGCTGGCGAACAAGACAGCGCCGCACACCGAACATGTGGATTGCACGTCAAAGCATTTTGCCGCTGGTAAAATACGGCACTTCACCTTTCAGAGATAAAAGCGGGATATCGTAAATTGCAATGATTCTTTACGTAATATTGAAATTAAATTTCTTCGTTATTCTTCGTTAATATGTACGGAATATTTTTTAATTGACTATACCGATCGGAATGAATGTAAAGAATGATGCTTTTTTGTTATTCTTATTAAGGACTTACTTTTCTCATAAAATATAAGTGTGACTCGTTAGTGAGATCTATAAAGTTTTCCTTTGTTAATGTGTATTTGCTAAAATTATGGTAATAATTGAATACTGAAGAGGATTCCGGTAGGAGTCGAAATAACGTTAAAATGGATTCATTTTCATTTCTCGACTGTATACATATTTTGAATACCGCGGTCATCATAGTTCTCATTTCAGATAAGAGGGTAAATATATTTTCTTGTTTTGAAAATATTTGAAGTATGTTTTTTAAGGTGATTCACACATTTTTGAAAATTCAACATAAAATGTCGTTAAAAACGAATAAAAAATAAAATTTCGTCTCCCACCCCCAAGTATAATCACAACTGACTAACCACCACTTTCTACAATCAGAGGGCTCTCGCAACCAACTTTAAGTGGTGCTCAATTAAATAAACTTAGAACATATTCTAATGATGCACCCCTTAAAGTTGATTATCAGACCCCTCAATTTGTAGGAAGCAGTGATTTGGTACTTATAATTATACTTGGGGGTGGCAGACGAAATTTTATTTTTTATTCATTTTTAACAACATTTTTCGATGAATTTTCAAAAATTTGTGCAACACCCTTGTTTTTTTTAAATGATTTCAAACCGATTTAGGGGGTCAAACGATTATAATTCGATTTGACCCCGTTTAAGGACCACCCCAGTACAACATACCTATATCAGAATGAACAAGATTGGAGACGGATGCTTCGGAATCTTTCCTTGTTAGGAATGTCATTAGAATTTCCAAAATGAAATAATTTACAAAGATTTTCAGTTCACTAAAATCCACTGCCTAATATAATGCCACGAACGCAGCCGAGAATAATGGCGCAGGGGGTGGTCAAGTCGAAAATCGGACAACGTCAGACGAACCTAACACCATCAAGTGCACGCACAGCTGACCGCTCGCGATCCTTTGTCTAAATTCACGCAGCTTCAAATGTTATTTACAAGATAATAATTTTACTTTTTTTTTTATTAACTTTTGTACACAAGTTTTATCTTTTACACGATTGTACATGACGCGTAGAAGTCGGAAAAGTGATCGATGCCCGATGGGCGCGTAGAATTTCACGGTCCGCAGAATGACGTTTTGGGCATTGAAAATCGTAAAAGTCGTGCGCTGAGGTTCTCGTTTCCGTCGTAGAGGCTCTCCAGGTGTTTTATCTTCGGCTCAACGTGTCCTGCTGAAAACTCGTCGACGTGTAAAGAAGATCGGTCGGACACGTTGTCGCAAATTAAACGACCATTTTTTTTTTTTTTTTTTTGGTTAGACGACTTTAGACTGCGTTAAAAACGTTTGGCTGTATAAAAAACACGAAGCGGCAAGAAATTTCAAATCAAAAGCTTCCTCGAGTAGAAGAGAAGATGTCACGAGGTTATTAACGAACACCCTTTTTTTTTCAAGTAAGTGATGTGAAACTTCAAATACATCTGGTGATTTTCCCTTATCAGATTTTATTTTTACCATTTTCATTTTTTTAATAATAACAAATAAGTGTTTTCCGAAGAAAAACATCAGAAAAATGTATATTTTTGAAAAATTACTTTCCACTATAAATCTGTCTCTTAATAATGTGCATTTTTTTAAATTACAATTTTTGCGTTACGATCAATAAATCGCATTGATTTTCCAAGTATAGCTTTTTTCTCGAAAATAATTAGAACTATATAAGTAGTGTGAAACTGCATGAAACATACTATTATTTATATTTATTTTTTTTACGTTAATCATATTTTTTATTTTTGGAGAAAATATTTCACAATTGTAGTAAGCAATTTGGCAATTTATATCTTCGTTTTAAACGTTATTTCTAATAATTAAGGACATGGATTATATCTTTGGAATAAATAAATAAAAAAATATCTGAATTTAACGATTGTTTTTTTTACGGTTATTGCGTTGAATTTGGTGTACGCATAAAAAAATCACCCGTTAGATGTGGAAGTTTCAATCATTTACTTGACAAAATTAGTGTATTCTGCCCTTAATAAATTTCCACACAGACCGAATGCCGTTAGCGAATCTCGGCTGACGTCGCGATCGATTCTTGACACCTTGCGCTCAGTCCAGCTTTAAATTGAAGACAGACATCATCGGGAACGAATGAAAAACCTGTTTCGAACGTCCACCGTAGTCCTTGTAAGAATTCTACCCTTCGCTCCTGTCCCTTTTAAGCTGATTCGAAATTCGACACGTTATTGCGATTCTGATTTCTAGTAAATCGTCGGTCCTGTACAAATTACGTTGAAGAGAGAGAATATTTGTCTTTCTTGTACTGTCGCGCGGCTTTCTTTTACAACAACAACAAAAAAAAGGAAAATGAAAAACATGCTAAAAAATGCATCAGCTTATACGAGACAACTAAATTTATTCTGCTAAATTTTTTTTTTGGTATCCATTAAAAGATATTCGTGCTAAAATTTGATACAGAGGAAAAGCTTTGTAAGATTTGTAGTTTCGTTAAAAAATTTAAGTTCTCTTCACTAACAATAAGAAAAATTAAAAAAAAATTATATATTAATGCCAAGAAATGCTGAACAAAGTTCAATAAGAATAATATCATTGACACAATCAAAATCGAATCAAAATTGATGACACAAGTTGTCTTGGGCCATCTGACAATGATTGTTTTTTGTTATGAACAATGATTGTTTTTTTTTTTCACTCTTCCACAGGTATTGAGTTTTAGACCTGAAATATTGATACTGAAGTTTTTAAAAAATGTTTAGACGTCGCTCAAAGCGGTTAAAATTAACGATATTAATAAAAATCAGATTTGAAAAATAGAAACTACTTTTGAAGTTTTTTACTATATAGAAACTGCCATTGATACTCAGTGTTTTCAAATTACTCGAAAAATAACAGAAGTTATTAAACTACTCCATATTTCAAGTACCAACTACTTAAAGTACTAAGCACTTGAACTACTGATACTTAAAATAATTCTCCCAGTTCCATTTCAACCCTTAGAATTAATTAAGTAATAAAAAAATACACGATAACGAATAAAACTGAAAATCGAATTTTCCTTCTAGCAGGTCCCCGTTGATTATAGTTCCCGTCTACGGCCATTCTATGTTTCGACTAGTCGATCGACCCCTAAGTTATCGGCAGCGTGCCAGTGAGTGGATCTATAAGGTCAGTTGAAAGTTTAATGCCTTTCGCGAGAACTGCAAGGCTACGGCAACCGTTGATAGTCAGCGTAGCCATAGAAATCTCGAAAAAAATGTGGCAGAAGAAAAAGTTGCAAAGTAGAACCTTGCACCATTGCTTGATTTTTTTTTTTCGACCGACATACACAAAGTTTCCCGTATGAGAAAGCCAGAATTCATTTTAATTTTGATTAACAAAAGTTCTTTTTCATAGAGGTAGAATCTTGGATGGCGAAAAAAAAATCTTTTTTTCTTCTGATTTCGCCCATCTATATTTCGACAGCAAATCAGCGGCGACTACAAAATTGCCGTCAAAGTATAAAAAGGTACCAGAACTTACTGTGCAACATAAAGTAAGTAAAGCTTAGTCCTATCGTCAATAGTAAAGAAATATTGATGATATTACTCCCTTTTTGTGACAACGTGACCAATATTGTCGGTAGTTTGAAACGATGAGTCGTCGATTTGTTTTTATATTATTTTTAGAGGAAATCAACATTAAGGTGATAAATAAATCCCTCGATAAATAATAATGTTATAATATTCCATGGAATTCATGATTTCACGACAAATTAACAGAAATTTAGTGGACAATCTACAGGGACGACCAAAAAGCAATTTTACTATCTTGCAGACAATAAATCAATGGTAACATACCGACAATATTTCTCTGATGGTCACAGCAGTGGAATGCAAAGATATTTCTTTACCGTCGTTGGTAAGACTAAACTTTATATATACCTTAACTCGTGTGGTAAGTTCCAATACCATTTTATTTTAACGGTAATTTTGGGATGCTGTCATAAGTATTTTTTTCGTAGAGCGTTTGAATAACGCGCGACTCTGGTTCAGGCGCGAAGTTGTCAAGTCTCGGCCGCATAATCGACTTTTAGAGACAATAGAGATCTCATTAAAACGCATTATCTTTCTTAAAATATGGGCACACACGGATTTGTTAATTTTCATGTAAACCTAAGACATCAATGTACACAAAAAGTACAAATTTATCATATTAAGTTTTCTGCAAACATGCGCTTCTGCCACAAACACAACAGTCTTCAACCTCCATTTTAAACTGACCATTTTAAATTACCGAATTTTGTTAATTTATATCAGCCATCGCGGATTTACTCGACCGTAATTATTAGAGATTAGTGTTTAGTTGATTTATGGTTGGAAGTCAATAAATGGTTGATTCAAAGTTGAATTTAGGTTGATTGATTTCGATTCAATCCAAAACCAACCGTTGGTTTGTACGCTATTCCAATTGAAAAATCATGAGAAATATCTCGGTTGGTTTATGGTTGATTTACAAAAAACCAATTTACGAATATATATTCTATGACAGTTGAAATAAGGTTGATTCACAAATATCTAACTATAAATCAACCATCATAGCGTGCCATGTTTGAACCATTACGTATCATGGTTGAAACATGGTTAGGAGTTGAACTTCCAATTGTAAAAATTCACCTGAAATGGTTGGATTAGATGGTTGACATAGTGCACCAACCAACCCTTGATTTTCCGTCGGTCGAGGTTGAGTAAGTCCGCGAGGGAGCTATGTGGGTAAAAATAATTAAGATATCCTCTCTTAAAAAAGACATGACACATCGAAAGTCGAAATATCGAAAACTGAAGCCACTATATTAGGGCCAATCACGAGCGTCTCTGCGGCTCACCTCGTCTCACTTCACGTCGTACATTAAATAAGCTTACAGCTCGATAGTTTACAGAAATTCGCCGTGCTTTTCTTCTACAAAATAAAATAAATCATGACAAAAATCTTGGAAAATGTTGTGCTTGTATAAAATCCTTAAATATTGACATAGATGCTGTTTCTCTGGTCGAGGGAACCAGTACCGGGTCCTAGGGCGGGCCCTTGGTTTGCCTGGTTCGCGACAGCTGTGGTACTGTGGCGCTGTAGACGTCGAATAACAAAAGCTATACTGGCAGTCTCACCATTGCGATTGATGCGGCGTCGTTGCGTAGCTCCGATAAATCCAAACAACGGCATCATAACGAAATCCTCAAGCCGAGTTGAAGCGACGACAACAACGACGCAACAGAGTCTCACAGACATCGAGAAGCATTCAAAATTGGGTCTGATACTCAATCCAAAGCACACGACTGGTATAAGAAGACGAGTGAAGCGTCTCTGCACTGGTGACGGACCTCATGTTTCCCGTCGTGTTGGTATCATCCAAACGACTCAACAAGTCAATTACAGGGTAACCAGAAGCGGCAGAGTTTACGGAAAGTATCCCAACAAAATTGTGGCAGCGCCAATGTAAAACCAAAAAGCGCATCGAAGCTTTGGTCTATACTTCGAACTTGAAGTTAAAGTTAAAGTCACAGTTATTGTGTTTTTTTTTTTGTTATTGTATTACTGTACTCATCCTGTATAAATCGCATGTATAAATTGTAATAGAAGCCAAAATTGTAGCATTACTTAATTTCCTCAATAACACATATTTTTACTTTACTTTTACTTACCGATCTTACAACTGCATTGTAAAAACAAGAGTGTTGCTTTAACACGTTTATCTGTAGCAACTTCTAACACGCGTTAAATCAACACGTTTTTCGTGAGTTAATATACAATTTAGCTGTGTTGTTGTAATTCGCCTCGTGAGGAAATCGACAGTCAGCGTTCGTAGTGGTGAAATCGTCCAACGTTGGATACACTTTCAGAAAATTTTATACACGCCTTGTCCTATGCGAAATCGGTGTAAGGAAATAAATGTTGCGGATTTTTCGAGAAATCTAGCATCGTGGCTTATTTATGTGACAATTTAAATTTCATACGCAGTACCAGAAATTATTTAGTAATAGTTTCTGCTTGAAGTAAGGCGATATTTGTTCATAAAAATGGTGCAAAGGCGAAAGTCAGCTCATATCCTCACACACATTATGTGCAGACGTCGTTCTTGAAGAGGAATTTTGCCAGTTATAATTTTTTTGTATCTGTATTTTTATTCACGGGTGTCCCACCGATTGTCTACATCTTAGTAGGCGACAAAGATGACGAAAATACCCGTGTCTGATTTTTCAAATGAAAATGGCGATATAACGAAGTCGTATATTTCAATCGGTTTGAGCGACATCAAAAACTTTTAAAAAATGTTTGGCTCATATGTATAATACTGTTTCTAAGGAAGAGCTAATAACAAAATCATTCTTTTTATTTTGGGCCACTGTAATACATATAAAACCAAAATTCGGAACAAGTGTAGTGAAATTTTCGTGAACTTCTGACATGCGGACCTCCGAAAAAGATAGATGTAGCAAAAAAATCTACCTAAAAGTGATAGTATCAATATCTACATAATTTTTCGACTAAGGATTATATTCAAATCTTCCAGAATAATGCTGGGAACTTCCCACATATGATAATACCATTTACAATTGAAAAATTCTATGACGATTGTTACTGTTAGAACAATAATCGCGAAACAATAATGTTATCGCCCGCATTAATTTCAGCGGAAGCGTCCTCAACGGACGATAAACACGCGGAGTGTTGCAAAAAGCTTAGTAAACATCCACAGGTCAAGTTGTGCAAAAAAATCGATCGTACTTCTCATGAGTTTTCAATTAATGTTGCGATTATCACAGACCATGACGAAATCGAAAACATATTGCTGGGCAAACGAGCGTCGTTCCTTACTGATAACCTCGGGGAGAGGAACCTTCTCGACATTGCCCCATCTAATAACGACGTGTGAGCTCGCTGAGGCCCCTTTCTCCGCTTAGCCATTGATAACAACTGCTGTTTACATTCACTCCCATCAAAGTCACCCAATTTTTTTTTTTTTCGTGCTTGCCTCATTGAGCTTTTTGCTGTCGTAAAAGAAGCGTCGACGGCGTTAAAGCCAACAGATCGTTTCTTGGCGTTGAAGAGTTCGAAGAGTTTTCCTTTTAGAATACGTTATATGTTGTTCTTCGATATTGTAATCGATTTGCCAGACGAGTTAACTTGAGCGACATTCACTTGTGATTTAGTAAATAAAGATTTTTTTTTTTTTCAAAGTTATCCCGAGTAAATTGGATTCTTGACACAGCGCCGAAATGGACGCTCAAGATATTCCAAAATCCGCAAACTCGGAGGGAAACGTCACAAACATCAGCGGCTCGCCACCAGACAAGGTGAGATTAATTAACATCAGTTTATTGTGTTGATTGTCTTTGGAAATTAGTTACGTTTATAACATATGGAACGTTCCGGTTCAAAGCCTGTTTGCAAATTTATTTGTTTACGTTTTAAACTTATAAGAGGCAGTGATACTTTCTCCACTCCTCTGCGGAACCGTTTCCCCCCACTTCGGAGTCACATCAAAATTTTCAAAGCTATTTTCTTCCAAACGGTGCATCCAGTTGCAATGACATTTTCTGAATATAAGTATAATATGGCGGCACAATTGCGCTGAGATTTTGGTTTTTCGAAATTTTGAAAATAATTTTAACAGTTTTAATTAGCCTAGGAGAAATGACTAAACTTCTTGCGTTATTCTCATCGGAGCGTTTCGCCAAGAGCTTATGCTCATGCACAACTGCATAATGCACAGTTTGTGCTTTGTTTCATCCAAATCGATGCAATAGCAACGGAGAAAAAAAACTTTTAAAATTTGTTTACCAAACAATGTCAGAGACTTGTCAATTTGACAAAGAAAAATTGTTGAGCGGGTTTCGAAACATGGCGTTTGCGACGATAGCTGGGTGGCCAGGCTAAAATTCAAGGCGAAGGCTATGTAAACGCGACAGCAGTAACACGCCGTGCCATTTAACGGTGACTAGCAGAGGTCCGCAATATTTCTGACTTTGCTGAAGCTGCTCGAAATATATTTCGGTGTATCACTGTCTGTTAATAGAATAACTATTAGGGAGTTTATTATTCTTCAGTCCTCTGTGCAGAAAAGTGCACTTTTCGCAAGCTGTCACTTGCGGAAAGCGCACCTTTCCAATGCCGGACTGAAAAATTTCGGTCATCACTCGAGAGAAAACTTTTATTTCACTGGGTGCGAGAATGGCTGCTTTTCGGCACGTCCCGCGTGCGTAATCAATTCAAGAGTTCTTACTCTTTATCTTTAGCAAGTTCAATGCGCCCTCAGAATTGACATGACCCCCATCGTCGACTTTCCTCAATGGGATAACTCTTATCTCCCTTGCATGTATCGCGAAATGCATATTTTTCAAATCGATTTCGGGATATTATAGATACAATGAGAAATGAAGAAATTGGCATATTCCGGCAAAATTATCTCAAAGATCTAATTTTTAGAAATTTTCTGAAATTTTTAATTTTTAGATTTTTAGAAAATTTCTTTTTCTGGGTGGCTGAGTTGATATTCATATACCGCAAAAAAAAACAATCCAAAGAATAAAATAAAAATTATAAGCGCGGAGGGGGGAAAAAGTTCGGATTTTTACGACTAAAATATAAAAAAATAAAAGCGACTGTATAAGTACCAAGAACAGCAAAAAATGGATAAAAAATTCACGCGATGCCAAAACTATACGGATTCAAAATTGCCCTAGTTATAGGAAATTAAATTTCTTTTTACTTATAACACACACACACGTGACAATCCGGAGACAAAAATACAAGCAATCAAAAGGAAGCAAAAATCATAACTACAAATAAAAATAGAAAGCAAAATCCATTAACTCCATTGAAAACTACATTTTCATTTGATAATTGTTGTTATTACTCAAAGGCGTCTTGCTAAATTTAAAGAAAAGTCGTAGAGGCCCGCTTACTGCAACATAGCTGGAAATTGACTTTTTTTTTTGTACACGCTTGAGGTGAGAAGCGGGGGACAAGTATAAGCAGATCATAGTACGCGAGTCTTCACCAGAAGTCCCGCCTATCACGTTCCACATAATCATATATCATGCATTGATATATTACTATACTTCAGCATCAGCATATAACCGTGCTATACTTGGACAGATGATGCAGCTCCGTTTTTATCTCGCGTTAATACACTCTCACACTTTCCTCGATAAAGCTACGCATTAGATTACCAATTGTCATGCGATTATTCCGCGAGAAATAATCAAGAAATGTGTTTCAACGTTGGGTATTTAAAAAAAAAAAAATGACCTAATGTCAATATTTTGGGTCACCGAGCGATAATCTTGACTTTAATCCTTACTGAATAATAACCGAAAGAAGGTACGTTCAGCTGTCGCAATAGCTATAACCAGTGAAAGATTACCAAATTTAATTATCATGAATTCATTTAAGAGGTTGTGATACTTCTCTCGCTCCTCTACTTAACCACATCGCCCCACTTCGGAGTTGCATCAAAATTTTAAAAAGCTATTTTCTTCTAAATGGAGCACCCAATTGTAATGAAATTTCGAACACAAGTATAAAATAACCGCACAATTGGGCTAAGCGTTTGGTTTTTCGAAATCATGAAAAAAAATCTTTACAGTTTCAATGACCCTAACAGAAATGACTAAATATCTTGCGTTGTTCTCATTGGATCGTAATTCCAAGAGCTTAAGCTCATACGCAACTGCACAATGCACCGTTTAAGCTTAGTTTCGTCCAAATCGATGCAATAGCAACGGAGCAAACAGCTTTCAAATTTTGACTAAAAAAATAGTTGAGCGACGTCCGAAAGATGGCACTAGTGACGATAGCTGTGTTGCCAGCCGAAAATCTTTGGCAAAAGTTATGAGGTGGTTAGCAGTGACACAACAAAATTTCTGCCTTATCGAAGCTCCTCGAAATATATTTCGATGTATGCCTCTTAAAAAATGAAGAAGCTATTAAGAGTCACACTGTGAATGAAAACTCATCGCAGCGTCCTAGTTTTTTTTCTTTTGCTTCGGCCAATCATAGGTCGTAACGTTTGAACTGGAGATAATTCTAAATATGCGCTGGAAGTTTCTCGAATGGGGCCTGAAAGTGAGAGGCATACAAAAACTGGGCTCTGCATTCGAAAAAAAAAGTTATCACTGACCAAAACAATGAGACTCGCTCAACATATACAACAAATTTCATCAGCTGAAAACGAACTAAAAAAGACGTATACCAAGGCCTCGTGGAGATGCCTAATTGCAAATGGTGCAATCATGCCGCAAAGTCGAATGATGCAAAGGATTGTTAGGATTGCACTCAGTACTGAAGACGCGCTGCGCTTGTTTGTTTACTTTTTTTACTTTTTCCTCCCTCGTGTTCTTTTAAATAATTTAACAACCAAAGTGAGCGGTTATTTATCAAGATCGAATTATTATGATTATTACATATGAAAAATTGCGTAAAAATATGTCCCATGAAGTTCTTAGCTTAAACTGATTGTGAGTCCTGTAATCTTTTTGTAATTTGATTGTCGTACATTTTTTTGCACATTAAGCAGAAATAAAATAAATTCGGTTTCACCTCCTTTAATATCAGCTTCCGTACGAAAATATGTGCACAAACAATTTTCGATATCGCTTTGGAAGAAATAAAACTGAGTTTTTATCTCTTGGAAAAAAAAGTGCGAGGTCATCTTTTAATCTACACATAATAGCATAATTTCTGGTAACAAATGACGCAATGTTTTAACAGTTTAAAAGTAAAAAATCTTTATTACGATTATGAAGAATAATGCTTCCTAGAAAGCTATTGGCAGCGAGGTTTTGATAGACGTTGAATGCAAAATGAACGGATAATGAGCACCGGAAGAAAGAATATCTCGCGAAGGGGATTACTTAAGTGGTGGAAACTTAAGTGAAATGAAATACAAAGGAGAAGGGATAAGTGGCCGAAGGTGAGGAGGGGGATCACTTTTTATATAAAACTAAACCTTACGCAGTTTCGTATTATCACTCTGATGTCTTGATCCTCAGTAGCAAGGCTATATTTCGTCCGAACAACAATTCAATAACAACGAAATAACATATCATTAAATCGCGGTTTGTGTTGTATTGCCTGATTTTTTTATCAAAAATGCGACCGGCAGAAGGATTGATAGGTGTACGAATATTTATTCACTTGTTCAACAAGATTTCGTGAATATAAATAATAATAGAATTGTTGTTTGTTATGGTTGCAGCCGAAACTAATACGCGGTGGAAATTATATCAAGGAAGGCAGAGATTCGGCAAAGAGTACTTGCCTTATTTTTTCACCAAAAGAAGAGGATGAGATAGGAGCTCTCGGCAGATACTTGCAGCTTTTTGCCGTGAGTATATTCAAATTACTTTAATCTACAAACCTTTTCAGATATACCATGCTACTCTTTTAATTAACATTTTAGACACCAACGCAAATTTTGAATTTTGAATTTTGAATTTTGAATTTTGAATTTTGAATTTTGAATTTTGAATTTTGAATTTTGAATTTTGAATTTTGAATTTCGAATTTCGAATTTCGAATTTCGAATTTTGAATTTTGAATTTTGAATTTTGAATTTTCTCCCAAAATTTGAACCCAATCTAGTTATTTGAGTTATTTGAGAGAAAACGGTCTTCAAAAAATGTTTAAAGTTTTGGATGAAGTGCTCCCCTTTAATGATTACGAGCCGTGTATCCCGCAAATTATTAGAACAAAGAATTTCATTATTATTCCATATCCAGGAACACAAAGTGAATTTGTTACACATAGAATCTCGGAGTTCTCTGCGTCAACACGATGGCTATGAGTTTATGGTGGAATGTGCCCCAGGAGGTAATCTCGGTGGTGCCATCGAAGCTCTTCGTGGACAGTGTGGATATTTCTCTGTTATATCCAGGTAAGAAACAAAATCTTTTTTCTTTCCTTCATTTTCGAGAAACTTTTTTTATATGAATAGAAATCGTTCTGAGATTCGCATGTTTGAATTCTTCAAATCATCCGAAATGTCCGAAAAAATTTAATCGAAAAAATGTCTGATGTTTTTTTTAAATTTCTGTGAAATCTCTAAAAACTTATTTAAAAGCCGCTTATATTACCGGCCTCTCATTTAACATGCTACTAAAATAAACATTCCCGCTTGTTCGTAATATTTTTCACACACAATGTATACCAAAGAATCATTGAAATATACTGCTTACCGTACAAATATTTCTCTATGAGGAAGCATAAATAATAAATTTTATTGAAAATTATGTGCGATCGATTTACCTCCTAATAACTCAAAAACAGTTAAACAAATTGTTTTTCTACATTTTTTAAACAAGGATGCATGTCTTGAGCATTGCTCCCTCATTATTTTTCATCTTACACGAGACTTCCTGGATAAAAAAAGCCATCAAGGCTGATCAACATGTTTCTTCACAGAGAAGAGTTTGTGAGAAGCAGGAAATAATGAGGAATGTGCAATACTCTACTTTGCATCCTTTTTTTTACATCAGTGTCCTGACAATACGTTTTTTTTTTAAATAAATGTTTTTTTAATCAGAAATCACAAGGACAATATGGGTACTGTCCCTTGGTTCCCGAGAAGAATACGTGACCTCGACAAGTTTGCAAACCAAATCCTTTCATACGGTTCCGAGCTGGACAGCGATCATCCGGGCTTCACAGATCCAGTTTATCGCGCAAGGAGAAAGTACTTCGCCGATCTGGCCTATAATTACAAGCAGTAAGTACAAGATTGATGTTTATATAGCTCAGTAGTCCATCGACGACGGCACGTTGTCCTTGACGTCCGTGAAGCATTTTCCATTCTAGGCAATTTTCTTGATCGGTTTTTTGCCGCAATAGAATTGCGAAAAAAATATATATATGTTCAACTGAACGTATATTCCTTCATGGAGAAATACTATTGACACTGCGAAAAGTCACAATTGATGGTACCAATTGTCAACGACTGACATCTCAATAGATATCATCACTGTAAAAACAGGTGTATTAATAGACTCACGTGTATATTCAATTGCTAAATTGAATTAACACACGAAAAATATGTCGTTTCAATATGTGTTAAAAGTGACTGTGATTAACGTGTTAAAACAGTAGACTTATTTGTAGAGTGGCAATAGTAACTTCGCGGTGTTCAGTAATGTTTTTCCGAAGTAGTAAATTTAATCATGTGCATACTTAACGTGAAGGTTATTAATATAATATTGCAATTATTTTCAGTGGTCAGCCGATACCACACGTCGAATACACCAAGGAAGAAGTAGCCACCTGGGGTATCGTATTCAGAAAATTGACGGAACTCTATCCAAAATACGCTTGCAGAGAGCACAATCACGTTTTTCCACTGCTTATCGAAAATTGCGGATATCGCGAAGATCATATTCCACAGCTGGAAGATATATCCCAGTTTCTCAAAGGTATAAAAAATATATGATTAATTGAATAAGAATATTGATTAATTAACTTTCGTACGCGACGCTAATGACATATCTTCCCATGGTTTATTTTAATTATTTTTTTTTTTTTTTTAGACTGCACAGGTTTCACCCTGAGGCCAGTAGCAGGATTACTGTCCTCGCGAGATTTCCTTGCTGGCCTTGCATTCCGAGTATTTCACAGCACTCAGTATATAAGACACGGGAGTAAACCTTTATACACACCAGAACCGGATATCTGTCACGAGGTCCTGGGTCATGTACCTCTCTTCGCCGATCCGGCCTTCGCTCAATTCTCTCAGGTCATCGGTTTAGCCTCACTCGGTGCGCCTGACGAGTACATCGAGAAACTAGCCACGGTTTGTATTTCCGATCTATATTCGAGTCTTCAAAAATCTTAATTTTTCTTTCCTCATTGAGGAAGCTTTGTTTTTATGAAAAAAGTAATTTTCGCGATTTTTATGTCAAGATACTCAGAATGGTCCAAAACGCCGAGAAAAGTGGTTTATAAAAAATATCCATACGCGTGTGCGTGTGCGTATTCGCTTTGTAAAAATTCGAAAACAATGAGGAAGGAATGTGAAAAGTTGTACTTTGCAGCCTTTTTTCTTTAGCCTATCACTTTACAAAACTTACGTTTTTAATTTAGAACACGCATCCTAGAAAACGATAAGTTGCTGTTCAGGATGTTTCATGGATATTTTCACCAATAAAGCTTATAATCGATGAAAATTTCGGTATTTTGCAACGGGGCAAAATTCTTTTGAGAATTAATCATATTGAAGATAGTAAGAACATTGAATTTGAATAATATTGGTGTTGCAAAAAAGTTATTACTAAATTAGTTAAAACATTATTTACTTGTTTTCAAAGCTTTATTTTCGCAAAGAATATTAATCTTTTCGCACGATAGCTCTTGCAATATATATTATCTGATGAGCTAAAATATCACCGATCATATCGTTATAACGACATATACGGTCTGGTATTAAGTTTTGGTATTAAAATTGATTGGTATTAAAATTTGTGAGAATTGCTCGAAAGGTTTAGATTTGATGAGATTTTGAGTTTTTCGCATTTTATGAATAATTACTATACATTTTCCGAATTGACTAAATCTTGAACTTTCAGGCTGAAAATTTGTTTGAATGTTTAACAGAGCCAAAAGAATGCTGGAATCGAATTTGATGAGATCTATGCGTGCATAAAATTTTTGTAAAATCTAATTTTTCTCAAAAAATTAATATAAAAGTCTTTAGTTATGGTGCTGAAAGTTTGTACAAATGTTCAAGACACTAAAAGCAATGTAAATATAAGCGTATTGGATAGAACCATTCAATAGCACGGTTCAATAATGGAATTCAAAAGTTATGAAATTAAATATTGACGGCAAGGCTGCTAAGTCGAACCGTTTGCTCACAGGCTTCTCATTATTTGTCATCTTGCATAAAGCTTCATCTATGAAGAAGTCAAAATTAATCAACATACTTTCTCATAGAGGGGATTTCGTGCAAGGTGGAAAGTATTTCTATTTTTTGTTGCATTATTATTAAATAAAATTCAGTGCTCGCATTAAAGATACTGAATACCAGTATCTTTACACTGCGAGAACTGAATTACCGACTTATGGTCGGTTTTGAAAATTCAGCCGAAAGCCACAACCATCGCTGTTCTCAGTTGAGAGCTGGAATTAGGATTATTTTGTCTTATTCAACCGTAAACCAACGTTTTATCATGACCAAGAACAGTTGATTAATGGTTTTGGATTTAAAAAATTTAGAAATCGTAAATTAAAAATGTCTTACTTCGTTTTTCAACATCTTATTATACATGACATATTTAATACATAATTTTCTTTTATATCGACAAAAATAAAGCTTCAGGAAAATTAAAAAAAAAATTTATTAGAAAAATTCATGAAAAAAAAAAATTAAAGTACTTTTTTCGAGCATACAGCTGTTTATATCTAATACAGGGTATTTGAGAAAAATTTCAAACTTTTAAAATGCGGCAAAACAATTCTAATTTAAAAAATTCATGTCAAATTCAAAAAAGTTTCCGAAAAAAAAATCTGAAAAAAATGAAAAGTGCTTTTTTCGAGCACAAATTGAAAATTATGGAGCAAATTGGTGGGGGTCAGGGTTGAATTCTTATTGAGTTGCCCAGGAATACCTCATATATAACTATACAGATATATTACTCTATAAGTAAATTATCAATATTTCATTCTTTATATAAAAACTAATATATAGTTGAAGACGTATGTACTAAAGGAATGCCGTTCTGTGCATACAGTGTTTCTGGTTCACGGTGGAGTTCGGTCTTTGCCGGCAGCACGGCGAGCTCAAGGCTTATGGAGCAGGTCTCCTCTCGTCATTTGGTGAACTCGAGTACAGTCTGAGCGGGAAACCCGAGCTTCGATCTTTCGAGCCAGCCAAAACGGCATTACAAAAGTATCCGGTAACGGAGTATCAACCAGTGTACTTTGTGGCCGAGGACTTTGAGGACGCCAAAGAGAAGATGATGTGAGTAATCTAGTGAAAAAATGTCTAATCTGCTTCTATATTTAGTTGGAGCGATAGCTATTCTCGTTCAATGGATTTAAAAAAAAATTATCAGCAATAAATTCATTCGCTTCATAAATTATGCTGGTTCGTTTAGCTTTGATGCTCATATTTATTCCTCTTGTTGTGTTAAAACCAGAAGCGATAAATTTATAGAGTTTACAAATCGAGAAATAGTGTACAGAAACATTTCATGTATAGTAACGGCTTTGACGATCATTTTATAAAAACCAGGTTGTCTTTTTTAGAAAATATATTTTTTATTCTAAACTGTAGGTAAATTTAAACTGTTAAGTAATATTACAATATTATGATGACCATCGATTATGACAATCATTCAACGTGATCTCAACATTCTATTGCAGAAAATTCGCGCAGACCATACCCAGAAAGTTCGGCGTTCGACATGATGCGTACACTCAAAGTATAAGTATCATAGACAGCAAATATCAAGTTGAAGAATTGGTGAACAACGTTAATCAGGAAATGGAAATCCTGATGGACGCACTGAAGAAATTGAAGAACTGATAGACGACATGTTTATGTGATTTTCGTTGATACTTTAAGACAATAAATCAATTACGCCGATAACGTTACTGCCGAGACGCTGAATTAAAATCAGTACTAGCAGTAGTAATAATAGTACATTTATTGCCAATACATGACCGGTTACAGTTTCACATATATAATTAATACAATTTTATCGGGTGTTGCGTATTGACAATAGGCCATCGACCGTAGCCCCTCAGCCCATAAAATCATTAGTTTTTGATAGAACATTGTTTTTTTTTTGTCGTCTGTTATTCTACGTTACTGTTGAGTCTCATTTCCCGAATAGCATAAGTATACTATTGACATGCCTCGATTCCCTCACTCTCGGATCCACGTGGCGTAGTTATAGTCTAAGAAATGTATAGTACATATATTACCTATATAACATATACGTATAAGTTTTCTGTAATTTTGAAATAAAAAACGAAAATATACATATATTACTTTTTCATATAAAAGTATAGTATACTCTCACCTATTTCAGGAACGTTTTCTCTTAGCCTATATTTGTAGCCACGAAATATTAATATATCGCGCTAAATTTTTAGAACCAACCCTTGTTTACATAACATACCGTAAGTTTCTGAAAATATGTAATAATTATACTTTGCAGCAAAAACTTCTATGTACGTAAGGGTGATCCTTAAATTGGGTGAAATCGAATTTTAATCGCTTCAGTCCCTAAATCGGTTTTAACTCATTTAAAAACACAACCCTAATTTTTTTTAAATAAAAAAAAAGTACTCTCTATTAACAAAAGTTGAAGTTTTCCGTTTATAAAACACGTGATTTTGGTCTTCTTTCCGCATAAATTTTATTGCCGGACTAATTCAGTGCATAAAAATCTGAAAATTACTGGGTATCTTGTTCAAGCATATCGCTATTACGGAAAAAAAGTGTCAACCACACTGCTCTTCGAATATGCCTAGTGCAGCCCATACAATTGTCAACTCTTTCATGTACATATTTTTTCATCTCTGCGTTGTTTAATAAAATCGTGATTTGACTAAAATCGATGTTTTTAGGGTAACTGATGTCGAATTTGAAAATACATTTTAGTTAAAAGTTCGAAAGTACAAACTTGAAGTGGTTATACAAAAAATACGATAACCGTTTGTATTCTTAAATGAAAAATGTATATGACAATTGTATGGACTGCACGAGCAATATTCGGAGAGCAGGGTCGTTAAAATTTGTTTCCCCTAATAACGGTATACTTGAACAAGCATATCGTTTGATGGAATCCATCAAATTTCAGATTTTTATGTACTTAATTAGGCCGTCATTAAAATTTATGCCGAAGAAAGCTCAAAAACACATGTATTTTAAACGGGAAACTTAAGCCCCCGTGAGCAGAGGATAAATATATATTTTTTTAATTAAAACAAAATTTGGTGTGTGTTTTTGATTGATTTGAAACCGATTTAGGGGATAAAGTGATTAAAATTCGATTTGACCGTATCGAAGGACCACTCTAATGTATATTTTAGAGAAATTTATATAATTGTTACATAATGGGTTCCTCCAGTCTCGACTACGTCTCAATTAGGATAGGAATGTACTGGAATAGTTGTCAAAATTCGTTAAGTTTTGGCCATGATACGACAAGAACAATTTTAGTTTATTTTATTCTTTTTATACGAAAGTATACAAACTTGAATACCCGCAGGTAACGCTTTACTCACTTTTTATTTACATACGACACTTTCCAGAATCCTCTCGATTATTTACATAAATTCGAATTCTCGTCGTATTAATTTCAATGGCATAATTGATTAAAATAAACAATTTTTTTTTGTATTTGATAAAAAATAATAAATATTCACGACATGTTCTATTGTACATAGCCTCTGCGAGAACGCCGACGCTTACACATTATTTTGTACAATTTAGGATTAACCCAAGCACAAGAAACTCTTAAGTCATGGATTCTCATGGTGTACATAAATATAATTATAGCTATATCCAACTTTAACTACGTTTATATTACAAATAATTTATTTGTACAAAAGTTTGTTCAAAGGGCCACCGAAGGGATGTTCAGGTAAACACATGCAACTGATCATTTATTTGACCCTCGTTAATCCTTGCACTCAGACTGCTAATAACAACTACAATGAACTTTTAATAAGGATAAAATCATACGTAATTTTAAGCCATAAAAGTAAAGTATAAAAAAATAAGTTATAAGTTACGCAATTTTACACTTATATAGCCTATAAAATGTTACCTCTGCATATCTTTGCGGACTATCTATACAATTTTATCAAGAATCAAGGCCGTTCATTGAATTAGTATATGTACATATTTTTTTTTGTTCAGTCCAATTGAGATAATTCAATTCGTAGCTTAATATCATTGAAAAAACGCATCGAAATTTTCGAAAACTTTTTGTACAACTAAATATTCGTCCTATGCTGCCCTGTAGTTGATATTTCTTTCCCCCGATTATGAAACTACTAAAACTTATTTATAGAAAATTCGAATAATTCGTGATAAAATAGACAATTGCAGTTAAACTAATTTTGTATCGACGTTATAAAAAAGAAACCGTTAAATATACATTATTTTGCACAGCACTGTAAAAGAATAACTTCATAAATGTACAATGTGTGTGTGTGTGTGTGTGATGAGACTTAAATCAGGCTACTGGAATGTAAGGTAAATAAAAAAAATCTCGAATCCAGTCGAGTCTAAGAATGTCAATGGCACTCATATTGAGCAGAAACAATGTCACAACGCATTAAAATAAAAAAAATCTACATACACCACTTCACCTGAGCGAATTCGCGGAAATAATTACTGTTCTGTAGTTAAAAACAAAATCGCAGATTAAGAACATTGGTGAACGAGATTAGTTGCGATTCTGTCTCAGCTGTGCACTTGCGGCAGTGTCCACGCTCGAATAAATTATATCGTTCTGTGGACAAATCTGGAATGGCATTATCTGTGACGCATGATCTTGTTGATGCGTCGTCTGTGGGAGATGTTGAGTATGCTGAGTAGGATGCTGATGTTGGTGGTCTTCGTGCTGCTGGATTCGATGATGTTGTTGCTGTTGCGGAATCATTTGCATAGTGTCGTCAGTCTCAGAAAGTAACGCCGTGGACTGTCGAAACGTTTCCATGGGACCAATTGGCATGGCAAGGGTTACGGAAACTGGTGGAACACTTAAAGCTTCGACGGAGTCAGTCGGGGCCAGACTCGTGACAATGACGTTTGGACTGGTGCAGCACTGCGCTGCTGTTTGGCACGGATTTATGTTGTACGGTAGGCTCACCTGTAATTAATGTTGCATTTAAATAATCGATCAAAATGCAGAAGAATCAAGAGCGTACAGTGAAAAAAAGCCTGCAAATTGCTTCCTTTTTTTGTATTTTGAGGAGAGAGCTTTTCTTTGAGCTCTCTCTCTCTCTTTCTCTCAACGACATGAGTGAAGTGAGTTGAAGCTGAAGTGGGTAAATCAACTAATATTTTGTTGTCTACAATCATTTTTTTCAGTATATTCCTAGATGGACACTCACATTAATGAGTGGGGACAGAATTCCATATCTTGCAATGAGCAATTGCTCAGAGACCCTCCTCAATTCTTCCTGTTGATGGACAATGAGCTGCTGAAGTTCCTCATGTTTTCTCTGCAATTCATCTTGTATCTGATTCTGTGCAGATGTCATCACGATATTATGTTGATTCACGAGCTGTGGAAGTAATGAAATGAAAAATCAATTCTAGTGTCGGAAAATCTATAAATTCGCAACTTTCTAGCGTTAAATTCCTCTTACCGCTGAATTTGTTAATGAAATAGGTACAGACGGTGCAGCTGGAGCTGGAAAATGAATTGGTACAGCCGGTCCTATCGGCTCGACGTAGTTGACACGTGATTGATCGACTTCTGGTTGCCTGTGATTTTTCACAGTAGCGTCAAATTGCGGAAGTGACTTCGTCGAATTCATTGATGGAACTTTGAGTTTAGAACTGTGTAATGTTGAGAGGGAATGTCTTGAACTATGAGAACCGGCGGATATTGATGTTGTGTCAGATCCATGGTAAATCACTCTGGATCCACTCACAATAGGTTTCGAGGCTTTGGACGATTTTTGGGACCACGCTGAAGATCGCACTTGACCAGGTACGACCACGGGCTAAAAGCAAAAATGATTGTTAAGACATTAACAACTTCTCATCAGTAATCAACCAAAAAGAAAAAGCATTAATTTACCTGGTGCACTTTTGAAGTGGACGGATTGACATTGGAATCTCGATCATTGCCACTATCGTTGATGTCCTTCTTGAGCCGCTTTATCACGTCCGTATAACTGACGACGTTGTGCGTGCAAACGATGAATTCCGGTTTTGAGTTCCACTGATTGTAGTCGATGTAGAATCTCGTCTGTAGCCATATCCACTGTTGACCTTTCGTAAGAAACCTATAATGACAGGAGGTGCCCTCGCCCTTCTGCATCACTATAAAAGAAGATTTTGGGATCGTTAGTGATCCACCAAACCGGGTCTTATTTGTGACAATTAGACTACAAACTTAAGTTTTTGTATTTTTATCACCATTTTATCAATAAAGTAAAAATTGATTTTTATGAAGAATAAATCAAATAAGAAACACTTAAAAAGACACTAGAACGTTATGCGGATAAACCCCCGTTCCTATGTCATATATATATGAAAAAATGTATATACATTATGGGAAATCGCTTGTTTGTTTGTCGTAGACCAGGGCTAAGTGGCACACTCTGGGAATGCCCATGAGCTTTTTCCGTTAGCTGTGTGTCAGATTTTCTGCGGTTCAGGCGCTGTGGCTCTTTGCTCTCGCTTATTTCAAACATACCTTTCCATACTCATATTTGTCGTTTGGAAGACTTGTAATTTGAGCTTATGTTTGACTTTACAAATATCTATCACACAAAAAAAAACACATGTTTTTGTTTCTTAGAGATATCGGTAGGATTGATCGTTCCCGAGATATAGATTAAATGAAAAATGAAAAAATTGGCATATTCCGGCAGAATTTTTTTTCTTTATTTGAAATTGGGTGTATCTATTGGAACCACTGAAACTGATTTTAAAAAAATTGATTTTTTTTGTGCCTGAATTGGTACGGAATGCCTCATATACAAGAAGTACTTTGATGAATTTAATGACGCTGCGATCGAATAAAACAAAGGATAATGTAATTGGTGAAATAAAACTCACGAGATTCGTGACACGTGACCACGTTCTCAAGATCGTCAACGTGATAATAATCGTAACCGGAAGTGCCGAGAACCTCGAAAGGAAGATAGCCGATTATGGGCGGTGCTCTGTGATCGAGAAACAAAAACTTCCACTCGAGGCTGTGCCGCGACGTGAACTCAGACTTCGTGCTGTCGACGAATGACATGTCGCGAATGAGCTGTGGCGTCTGAAGACGACCAGTCCCTACGAAGACTAATTTCGTATCATTGGCGACGGTGTTGCCGACACGGTTGTTTGGTATTAGAGTCTCGATATCTATGTTAGAACCTGTTGGACATTATTAAATGAGGTTTAATTTGGATCGAAATAAATACACGTGTATAGAAGTGTTTTGTCCTTCATGAATGTCTTATGGATCTGCCGAGAAAACAAAGATTAAAATACAGTCTATGAAATGATATTCTGGACAGTAGGTGGACCTTGAAAACTCATATTACGGCAAAAGAACCAACTGCTATTGTATTTACCTAATCAAATACAGCAGTAGTACCTACTTCTTTCGTTGATATGAATTTTAGAAGATCTATGATGCAAAAATGTCTCACTGCATGTATATGGGACATTCCATACCGTTTCAACCTGGGCTTAACTCTCGAGATTTCTCTGATTACATCTCGGATTTTTTATCTCATTGACCCATCTTCAAGCGACAACTAGAATTTTTATTAGATTTTTTTTAGACATTTGATATACTTATGAATATTTAAAACCAACATATTGTTAGTCGGAATTTAAAAACTTGAAAAAATTCTTAAAAATCCTGTATTAGATATCAATATTTTTAACCTGGAACCCAAAGTGGGTCGCTTATCGCTCCTATTTTTTCAAAAAGAATATTTAAACAAATGTATGCGTAAGTGGTCTGGTTACCACTTACCGTTGGGTCAATGGGGTAAAAAATCGGGGATTTAATCCGAGAGGTCGAGGGTCAGCCCCAGGTCGAATTAGTATGGAATGACCCATATTATCTGCATTTTATCAATGGATCCATAAGGCATTCGTGATGAACTAAACACTTTTATACGGGTAGTTGATTATCTGGCGGACAAACTTACGAAAATATCCAATGAACTGCACGAGCTCGTAAGTATTCTCTTCCCGGCAGTCAAGTCCTCCTCTTTTAATGTGGCACGTAAATGATACTTGATTTTCTTTAAAAAAATAAATAAATAAATAGCCCGAAGTTGTAACATAGTTGGATATTAATAGAAATAAAATATTAATAAAAGTGGGAATTAGTAGTTATGAGTGGAACGTTGGCGTCCTCGCGGTATTCCGGTCATCGATCATAATTTGACTTTTTACGTGTAAATTAAAATTCAGCAGTATACTTTATCGTGGAGCAGACTGTGCCAACAACAAAACACAAAAAAGACCACGAAAAAGTAATATGTCAGACATTGTCCATGATCAAAAACAGTTTTACAAATATTTTCAAATATATAGAAAGAGTCAGAATGCAATATTAACGTAAGTATTTTCTTTTATACGAGACTTTCGGCGTTGAATTTATATTGAAGAATAAAAAAGAATGTTGATGTTTCAATGGCAACGCAATTGAAATCGTGGAAATGTAAAGATTCGTCTTTGACGACTGATGTTCAGGTCAAACTCCTTGCAAATTACCTTCTTTAACGCCACGCTGATTTCGATTATCCCCAGGATTGAGTAGTAGATTGTACAAGTACGATTGATCATCCTGATAAGCGATCTGGTAGATCGTAGCGTTTGCCAATTCGCTCGGCAGATAACCGAGCAATGACGTAACACTCTCAGAAGCGTAGTATATGCGTCCATTCGACGAGAAGACAATTATAAAACCATCGAGTGCCTCTAAAATGAGATGGGTAAATTCTTCGTTCGACAGGAACGAAGGCTTCCAGTCTTCCTGAATCTCATGAACCCGCGACCTTACAGCAATTTCTGTAAAGAAAACAAAGTAGAACCTTAGACATCGACTCCTTTTCGCCCACCATATTCGCTAAGCCTCATCTACGAAAAATAATTTTACAAACAATTGTAAAAGTTGCTGTGTCCAATTGTATTTAATACTAAATAAGGCCCTTTACGAATTATGATATTAATCATCACTGTAACGAGATCAAGACAAACAAAATTAAATATAGGTCCTTAAGAGGACCCAGAAAAAGGGTTGAATATGTAAAATATTGAATTTCAATGTCTACCCCAACGTCATAAGCAAAATCAGGCGAATCATTGCGGCTGCTTTTTCAACATAATTTTTCAAAAATAAAAAAAAAACTCTCAACTGAAAAAATAAGCTTGACTAATATACAATATGGGTATAAAAATGGTGTAATAATTGGACATCCATTTACATATCATAGTCGGGAGATTTGTTTGTCATTAGGTTTTCATTTGTTTGGCCTGTTGTTTTTTTCATTGTCTACTTGAAGTAAAATTCAACACCTCGTTCAAAATTCAACACCGCATTTTTCACAGTGCACATCAAAAACCATCACGAGAAAGTTTAGCGTCCGAAACATTAAGTTCTGCTACGTTTGTTATAAAGTAAAGTAAGTCACTCGCAGATATAAAATCAAGGAACGCATCCGATTGCCAAGTATTAAAAAAAAAAGAAATTAATGCTGAAAAAGTTTTTTTTCACAATTTACACACCATTGTGGTTCTTTAAAAACAGTATTGTCGACTTGAGCACCGTCGATTTGTCCATCTTACGAGTATTAGAGGTGACCATGCTTCCCAACTCGTTGACCAGCATGTTGAACTGATCCCTTCGCTTTTTCTCGCTGAGATTTCGTGATTTTCTATAAAAAAAGAAAAAAAAAATAGAATACTTCGTTAGTTCTCAATTCTGCACCATAGGAATATGACCAGCTGAACACGGTTAGACGCCAGTCGAGTGAAACATTAATTAGTCATTTCGGATAAGAATAAATATATTATTAATCTTCATGAGTTATTATGACTAATTTCAGAATTACGTTAGAATACTATTTCTCACATAAATTTCGGTTCAGTTTTTTTTTGTATTGCTACAGGAAAGTAATCTACGATCATTTTTGCCGAATAATAATTCAAAAGGTCTTTTAACCGTGCTCATCCTGCAACTGGTTAGTACATAATTTTTTTTATTTACCGTTTTGTATCATCTTTATCGTCGTTGTCATCATCCATGGTTTCACTGAAAAAAAATTACAATTAATTGTCAATAAAGAAAATCATAAAATCGTTACAAGTGCCCAATTTCATGAATCGGATCGCGCATTGAGAAGCAAATGACAATGATAGAGATTAAAGATTGAAAATTAATTTCAATCTAATGCTATGCATTCTTTTATTTCATTGACTTTTATTGTAGCATATCAATTCATTGTCAGTCACCTTTCACATTTCAGATTGTAAATTCACACATGCTTCAATGTTTACACCGCACATTAAAACAATCTCACGTAAAATTAGAATACCAGTTTTCGAAGTGATAACCCGCATTGTGTCCATTTGACAGAATTATATTCTTCATTTTACGAATTTTTCTGTTAAAATTGAAAAGGATCACCAAGATTAAATACATGTGGCAAATTCACAAAAATTACGTAGAATTGTCGAATTTACAACAATTGGGAAGTTATAAACGGCAAAAAAATGTCTTAAATCAGAATGGACACAATTATTTTTTGTAAATTAGTCAAATTTGCATTATTTTGTAATAAGACATGATAAAAAGATATCTGTTACCATGACATCAAATATATTGTAAAAGAAAATGACAAATACTTTTTTGATATGACAATAAATATACAAAATTTCTTACAATTTATCATTTTTTTTAGTTTTTTTGTAAAATCAGAAACAAAACAAATGGTATGAGATTGGCACAAAGTATCTATAAACGTTGATGAGCACAAGCTTTCTGTTAAAACTACACAATTTTCCATTGTTTTTCATTACCGTATGTGCTAACTGCGCTCAAAACAAAACCCGCCGTTAAAATCTAAGCAGCAAGCAATGATAACCAGTTGCATTTGTGTAGTGAGGTTTGAAACAAGAAAAAGATAATATTCATTCGTCTGAGAGCTACATAATAAACGAATGTATACATTTCAACCTACAAAACCGGCTTTACAGTCGAAGTCAACAAACCACATCCAACGCTTCGAATTCACAGTTATTCCGTGTTAATTAATTAAACTAATCATGTTAATTATTCAAACTTAATTAAGCTGATAAATAGTGTTATTATGCCAATGTAGACAGCAACGTATACATAATATCGATCTTAATTAAACACTTTTATGTGGCAAATATTTGTTGATAATCAAAAGAAATTACATCTCCGAGTTTAGTGTACAATCATAACATATATATTACTTGTTGTAACTTACTATAGTGTCATACATATTGCTTACAGAGCGTAACATAGCATACATCGGTATATTTTCAACAGATTGATTTAATCTGCAGAATAGTAGCTATTACGCCATAATTTTACTTCAAGACCTTTAATTATTTATTAATAAAGGTGTAAGGATCTTATGTCTAGATCTCGATGCATGTTCGTTTTGCGGTCTTGAAGTACTGTAAGGTATGCAAACTCGAAACGCGGAATAAAAAATGGTGGATCAAATTTAGTGGTCCCAAAATAGCTGAATCCTATATGGGACTTCGATCACACTTCCACAAACCTTTGATGGTACACTCGAAGGTTTTTGAGACTATTTTAGATTTATTTCAGATTTCAAAATGGAGAATGGCTGAAATACAAAATAAATTATAGCAATTAAAAAAAAATGGATTTTTCTCTAAAATTCAAATATAACAAAAAAAGGATGCAAAGCAGAGCATTTGGCACATTGCTTCCTCCATAATCCTTGAATGTTTACAAAGCTACCTCAATGAGGAAGTAACTTTATCTATGTTTGCCTCCTCATAGAGGAAATTTTGTAAATATTCAAGAATCATGACGAAGCAATATGCGAAGTTCTACTTTGCATCTTTGTTTTAAATAAATAAATAAATAAATAAATGCTGTTTATATATTTTGCTCTCTTTTCACATTTCAATTGATCTAGTTTCCGTTGACCTGAGTTACACGAAAATATTATTTTTTAATAAATTCAAAATACCATAAAATCCAAACCCCTTTACCTATAATCTCCAAATTTGGTACATAGCAGTGCAGAGTATTATTTTTCGTCTGTAGAAAATTTCAGTTTATTCGATGAGATTTGACGTGAGTCAGAGAAAAGTGAACATTTTTCGAAGAATTCAAAATCCCATAAAAACCGAACCTATTTGCCGGTTTATCTCAAATTCAATACCAGTCGTCCTTTGACATGGTTTTATTATTTGTAACAAATTTATTTAACTCGATAGCTAAAAATTTGCTAAAAATAGCTAAAAATTAATGATGAACTTCATCATTACGAAAATAAAAAATTACAAAAATATAAAATCTATTTTCCTTAATTGTAACGTTACAATTGTTTTGTGAAAAGTTTAATTTGATGTTTGTCATTCAAACATTTGTTTAAATTTTATTCAAATTTGCATTTTTTCGAAAAATGTCTAATAATATCTCTGGTGAGCTGAATTTCAGCGAGACAGTACAAAGCGTACTCTAGTTACAAGAGATTCATTTTTAACGTGCAATCTCGACGGGGCAATCACACATGTACCAAGAAGTTCACGGACCACTTTTTTGTATTTTGTTGCGTATTTAGTATTAATATTCCAAACGTTTTGTTTGCATAAATACCAAATATTTAGTTGGTTTATCGGCAATAATAGCATAGATTTTTCTCATTACATATCAATTGTCGAATCTATGAAAATCAATGTTGTTTCAATAATACAACTAATAGAACGTAATTTATTCACAAAAACATATAAATTCCTGCGAGACAATGACCGGCGTTTTATTTCCCAAAGTGGTGTAGACATCAAAGCGTCTGACAGTAGAAAAAGTCTCGTGACTCCGTATGCGGTCGGACGTGCCACAAGCGTGTGGCTGTGCAGTTGGTCACTGCGTGAAAATTGGCGCGCATTGCTTATATCGCATTCTAGCGGCTCAAGGCAATAATCTAATCGAACCTTTTCTTTAGAAAAAAGTCTGACCAAAGAAAACATTAAACCATAGTGTCAATGATCATATAGATGCCAATGTGTGGCGACATGTATATCTCTTTGTATATGAGTAAACTAAGATGATTAGATAATCATTGCTGGACCCACGTGCAGACATCTTTACCATCAGAAAAAAAGTAACCAAACCTGCAATATTCTGACCGAGTGAACATCAATTGCGAATCTCTAATTAACATAAAATCGTTGATTATAATCGTCCGCTCACACGATTCCCAACTATATTTCCTCAGCGTGTCTCTCTCTCTCTCTCAGACTTAGGCTGAAATCTCTTTTCCTTTTTCCACTACTGAGATAACTTGAAAAAAAAAGCCCGTGGACACTCACTCGGATTGCCTCGCTGAGCTCATAGTAACGTAATTCGCCATTGCATGTATCTCTTTGCGTAATTAGAATAGATAGTAGCAATGGCTGCCGTGGTGAAAATCCTTCCAGTAGGAACGGCGAGCCTTCAAGTCCTCGGCTTCTCCGTCACCGTGGCTTTAATGCTCACTTGATCTTGACGCGATCTTGTGTGTGTTTTCTTTTTGTTGTTGTGTGTGTGTTTTTTTTATGCGGTTACACTCGGTCACAGAGTAACCGCGGAGTCGATGCACCGTTCGACGCAACGAACGCGACTGCGTGTGCCGCACTATCGTTTGCACGATATTCTCCAGACCGTGGCAGTCGCGAGAGCCTCGGCACACGGCTTTAATGCTACACAAACGCGACGACATGAACCTGGTTTTAGAGCTTGTAGAGCAGTTGGCTAACACTAACAAAGGGAATGTTACTACGTTCAAGTTGCACGTAGAGTTGTTATATAGCCACTAGTGCACATGTAATTATACTTCTCGAACTTTATAACAATTCTCTGAGGCAGCATAATTTCTAGCGATACTCGTGACGTTGTTTTGCACTGAAAGACATGGATGAGAGAAAGAGACAGAGAACGACTCTATGCGCAGAATCGTGGATGAAGCTCTTCCCCGATGAACGCAAATTCACGGCGATCGATGAACGCACTCGACCGACATATCCTAGGTTTCTTTGTCGATTAAAAAGTATTGTTATGGAAAATTTTCGATACAAATAAATTACAAATTTTAAAAATTCAATTCTCGAGTCTCAATTCTCAATCGAGAATTGAGAATTGAGAATTGAGAATTGAGAATTGAGAATTGAGAATTGAAAATTGAGAATTGAGAATTGAGAATTGAAAATTGAAAATTGAAAATTGAGAATTGAAAATTGAGAATTGAAAATTGAAAATTGAAAATTGAGAATTGAAAATTGAGAATTGAAAATTGAGAATTGAAAATTGAAAATTGAGAATTGAAAATTGAGAATTGAAAATTGAGATTTGAAAATTGAGAATTGAAAATTGAGAATTGAAAATTGAGAATTGAAAATTGAGAATTGAAAATTGAGAATTGAAAATTGAGAATTGAAAATTGAGAATTGAAAATTGAGAATTGAAAATTGAGAATTGAAAATTGAGAATTGAAAATTGAGAATTGAAAATTGAGATTTGAAAATTGAGATTTGAAAATTGAGAATTGAAAATTGAGAATTGAAAATTGAGAATTGAAAATTGAGAATTGAAAATTGAAAATTGAGAATTGAAAATTGAGAATTGAAAATTGAGAATTGAAAATTGAGAATTGAAAATTGAAAATTGAGAATTGAAAATTGAGAATTGAAAATTGAAAATTGAGAATTGAAAATTGAGAATTGAAAATAAATTCAATTCATTTCACGTTTAGCAAGGAATTATAGGGAACTTTCGGTGAATCGAAACAGTTTATTCAATTATTAACGCCCGTTTTCCTATTCCTAAGAGGCCAACCACATAAAAAATCTTAACAAGTTACCTGAAAAACGAAACGAAAAAAAAGATCAATGTATTTCGATATCAATAACCAAACTGCAGCGTTCGTGAATGATAATTTGGATTATTTATTTGTTCTGCAAGTTACTAGTTTTCATCTCGGAATCTGATGGCTTTTTAATGCAAGTTAATTGATTTTTTGATAAGCCAGAAGTTGTTCGTTCACCTATCAAAGTCTTTGAACCCGAAGTGTTGACATTTATATTTTTGTTACTGGTCGCCAATTGGCTATTTGTGTTTAGAGTTCTTGCAGCCGAGGTTTTTATACCTGAAAAACATTTGGATTCAGTTTTATCGCTCTTTGCCCTCTGGTTTCGCATTCCTTCTTCTGTTCCAGCCTTCGAACTCTGTCTGCTTGTCATTGATTGACGCGATTGTTTGTATTTGTTCGCCAAATATGATCGATCACACTTATTCGGCCCTGTATCGTCATTGGCTTCTTTAGGCGATTTAACGGAATCAATGCTTGTATTCGAAGACCAAGTTTTCTCAATTCCATAGTTTTCCGGCGATGTAGATTCGTCCGATCGTACAATATCCCCAAGACAACTGAAGTACGAATTAAAGACTCTTGAACGTTCATGATTTTTCTTTGCTTCCTCGTGAATGAGATCAGCAAGTTCCAAATTTTTCTTCTCCACAGTCGAAAATCCCTTAATCAGTCTTTCACCGGTCTTCAATATTGTTGATTTACTCGGTGCTCGTGTCAATTTTACTTTTCCCGTAATACTGTTAATTGTTGTGTTTGCTGTCGTAACTTTGGCGTCACTCTCGCGATCATTACTCGCACTTTCCACAAACTTCGTTACTTTCATTCTCAAAATTTTCTCCGACACTTCGGTGACTTTTCTTGATGTACATACAGAAGTTTTGTTATTGCGAATTTTAGTTTCTTTCGGATGTTGAGGTGAATTTTCGGTTGGCCTTTTTGAAACAGAAATCGTCTTAATGACTTCCAAAGGTGTTTTAGAAACAATCTTCGCTCGAACTTTCGATGAAGCACTTCCCTTGACACCCGCCGTCGGGACATTTCGTCCTTTGGCTCTGACGCATCGTTTCTTCTCGCAGTAACCACTCTTTACTGATGCCTGCTGCATCAACTGACCCTCATTGAAGACACGTTGCCAGCCCTTTTTCAATCCACATGAATTATCCTCCGAGTTCTTTGTCTTCCCCGTGATAACGTCTCTCACGTATTGCAAATCTGATATTCCTGCACAATAAGCATTCCGGTAGCAAGAAAACAAAAATAAAGAGCTCATTGCACGCAGCTTTTTTGTTCATCATTCCTCATCTTGCAGAAAGCTTTGTGTAAGATACTTTCCGCATTACACATAATGGACATTTTTTTCTAAACCACTTGTCTTGATGTTTGGATCCCTCTGAGTATTAATATAAAAACCGTGAAAATGTTTTTTTCACGATAATACATAAAGCTTCCTGTATGAGAAGACAAAAATGTTTACGCATCAAAAAGTTACCAAAAACCCGAAGGATTTGTTCCTGTAGCAATTTGTCGTTCTCGAAGTCAGCAAAGCTGGTTGATTGAACAATTGGTGTTCTATGAGGCCCGTGAGAAATTTTCCAGAGGAAAAGTTTCACCTGTTGTATTTTACATGAACGGGGGTTAGGCCATGTGATTTCGGAGAGAAAGAGAGTGAAAAAGAAAACATATTCGTTACCTCGTTCTCAAGGATTCTGATACCGTAGTAATCTCTGCTTGGGGCTGGAGCTACCGAATATTTCTCCAGATATGTGAACTCGATGGTCATCGGTTGACCGAGAGCTCCGACGTTGACAAATGGGCAAGATAAATAAAAAAAAATCGAAGACTTGAAGCGCTCGAATAAAACAGTTTTCTGCTCATCTAACCGGTGTAAAAGCAGTGATATTTATATTTTACCTAATGAAAAAGCGAGAGGGGCACTTACTTGGCAGCTAGTATTATTTGGAAATTATCTGTACTATTGATCAATCGAGCAAAATAATTTTTGCAACTTGGCTTTACGCGGGTAATGCGGATCAGCTACAATAATTTCTTTTTGTTTTTATACTCTGCAAACATTTGAAAGAGAACCGATAGACCAAATATTCCCAAATAATTGGCTTATTCGGATAAGTTTTAGCCGTTATGGTATGAGTGTAGGTTTATCATTTTTAATAGAAAATTGATAATTCTATAATTTATTTCAGAAAATGTTTTTTTGCTTCCTTATAGAGCAAGCGTTGTTTTCATGAAATTCTTTTTCTGTAACTCGCGCATGAAAAGCGGTGCTTTTCATGGCAGTTTTGCGGGCCGAAAGTGTCTCATTTCAAGTTAGTATAGAAAAAATGAGTCACGCATGCGCAATTCCCGATTTATTCACTTTCGACCCTAATAAAGCACCGCTATTCATGCGCTCGTTACAGAAAATATGATGTGCAATGAGGGTCGAATTGGCAATTGCGACTCGTGTGACACCTACGACAACCTCGCACTCTTCACAATCACCAACATTCGACCCTTGTTGCAGAAAATACTATTTTTTTAAATATTTTCATGTCAGCATGCTTAGAGTCATTCAAAATAGCGAAAAAAATGTCCGTATGAGTGTATGTGTTAAAAATGTGCAGGAGCGCGCTCGATCCGTGGATGCGACACTCGAGCGTAATATGAACGCTCATCCCGCTTATTTGGCTCAAGCGCTCAGTCGACACGAGCTTGAATGCTCAGTGGAGATAAGAACTTATTTGGTTCAGATGCTCACGCTAATTCCTTCTGGAATTTGAATTTGAATGAAAATAAACCGCTATATTTTCTGGATTTTGGATTAATAATATGAATCTTAATAATTATAATTATAATAATGGTACTATAATAATTATTATTAGATCAGCACCGTTTGTCTGAGATTTTCGACTCGGTATCTTTTGACCCAGGTTCATTGTGCTCGGGACCTTATAATCGGGAACTAAATGAACGGATAAAGGTGACGGATTTTTTGTTCATATTTCAAAGCCACCTCGTATAAATAAATATCATCAAAACTGATTTCACAATGTTTTTATTACAATATTTCGATATGAAGAGATGAAGATAAATATAGAAATGTCGAAGTAAAAATGGAAAGTCGAATGGCAATATATATATACATACACACAAATGTGTACATATATATACGTATATATATGTAGAGTCGTAGTAACAATATACAAGGAAGGCTATAGAGTAATATCACAATGCATGATTCGTAATTTCGTAAAAGTCTAGAGAATAAAGAATAAAGTGTATATATAGAGATAGTTGGTTTACGCTCCAGCTGCAAATTTCGCGTGGATTCAAAATCGCGCAGCACACGTAAACGTGTTCTTTTTTCCCCCTTAAATCTTTAAATCGATTGAAAAAAAAAGTACTTAAAAAATACTCTCGTTCGAGTTTTCGACGAGAGATAACGTTGAATGGTCGCAAGAGAGTAAAAAAAAAAATGGTGTCGGCGATGTGTCGATCGCGGACGTTAACATATTCTTTTTTCACAATGATCCACCGCGTTCGCGATAAAAATAATAATAACATTCGCAAACAACACACATCCAACAGATCGATACAAAGTCCATGTTACATCTTTTGTAAATACTTGATTGCCCGATTGTTATCACGTTTTTAAGTCCAACGAACATTTCATTTACGCTCTCGTTACTCTCTCACGATGAAGATCACTTTTTTATTATTATTTTTTTTTTCAATAAATTACTATGCTCTAGCGTATTACATGCGAAGTCTTATCGGCGATGGAATAAAATTAAAGGATAATTATCTTTTGTATTTTTCTTTTGTTTTTGTTTTAAATAAAATTGAAAAAAAGTGTTTGAGACTAATTTTCCGTCGAGTTTTTTTTTTAGGAAATCGCGTCGTTGTAATTGGAAAAAATCAAGTTGGCCTCGCAATTCCAGAAGCTATCGTTGACTTCCTGTCATTTATCTCGCGATTCAGACATAAATAGACGCGATTATAATTCGTCTCATGTGGAACAGAATCCAACTTTGGAAATGCAAAGTTAGAAACATTCGGTTGCTTTTGTTTTTGTGAACGTTCGAAGACGTTGAAAGTCTAGGATATCGCACAAACATCAACTTTTTTTTTCGGGGTGTCATTATGGAATTCGTACCATTGGAACATTAGGCAAACAAAATATGTCATATTTCAAACAAATTCGTACGTTAATTCATTGTTGTGTACGAAATTTAAAAAAAATTTTAAAAATGCAAAGCTAGAAAGATTTCCATACTTTCTTTCATGGGCGTTAAAGATTTCGCAAAAGAATGGACGATTCTACTTTTTTAAAGAGAAAATTGTCTTGTTTTCTCGAAGGGTCAACATCATGATTTTTTTCTCTCGCATCATTTGCGACGTGAAATTATGTTATCGAGCCAATTTCGCTTCCTCGTAGAGGAAGCTTTGTTTTTTTTCTGTTAACCAAAAAAATTCATTTTTGCCAAAAAAAGTTTTATTCATAAACGCGAACGTATTTATTTTTTAAACTGTACTTAAAATCGTAACTTTTCATATTTTTGGTATCTCATTTTCTCAAAAAAATAAGATAATTTTTTTTTTGCTTTTTTTGTTTGTTAGGAGGACATTTTTTTTTTTCGTGCAAAAATGTTTTATTTTTATATTTAAGATTTTTTTATTTGTTTCAAAATATTACCTGAGAAAATAGTGACGTCCAAGTTATTTGAAAGAAAAGCTAAATTTTTTAAATTCTTTTTTAAGAAAGTAAATAATTAGCTAATGACAGTACTGTACATAGATAGTAAATTAAGGGAGATAATTGAGAGAGACCACCAATTTGGAATAAATCGATGAGGGCAGTGTGTAAAAGTCAAAACCAACAAATTGAAAAAGCCAAAATACGTTCTCAAATTTCGCCTGTTTGAGGTATCAATTATTTGATACGTTCAAAATACAGATTAAAAAGAAATTACTTTTGTATTTTTCGATAAAAACTTACGTTTGTCAAAAATCAATGTTTTTAGTTGAAAAGAAAGTCGACTATAACATCATTTCCTGTCGCAAATAAAACAAATGAAAAAAAAAATCATGTTGCTGTCTAGAAAGAAAAATAAAATTTTCGACCCTTCGCTTTCCCATGAGGATGTGTGATTATGGAATTCGTCCCTTGGAACACACTCAAAAGACAAATTCCATATTTCAAACCGAATTCGTCTGTTAATTACGAAGCGCTCGCAATTTCATATTTCAACCACCCGCTTCCATATGTATTCTGATTTTTCTCTACGTGTATACATAAACGTGTGTGTATACATATATGCATTTATGTATATAGAAATATTTTTTTTTATTTAAATTTTAAAGGTAGGTGTAAATATGTAATTATGGAAGAACATTTGCGTATTGCATCAGCGGAAGAAGCGTCAACGCCTTATGAAGAAGAACGATGTTCTTTTTTTCTTTCTATTAAGATATGTATATTTTCTGTATACCATTTTTTTCTCTTTTAATCAGTAATAACATTTTTCGTCAAACAAATCGTTCTGTTATTTGCTGATAGTCGCTCTTCTTGATAAGGTGTCTCGCTGAAATCTTTAATGGCTATCGAATGCAAAAGTGTTCGAATTTAAAGTCTTGCGACGAGCTTTTCATGTAGATTTTTAGATAAAAAACGGATTAAGAGCGAAGGAATCGGTTCGCTCTTATACTTTCGATTTGGATTATTAGAATTTTATTGAAAAATAAGAAAAAAGAAAAAAAGCAAGAAGAATCTTCGCCACGTGTTTTATCGAAGTGTAAACTATCGTCGTTTCTTTCCTTTTCGGCCAAAACTGGCTGGAATTTGCTCTGCAAGAACGAAACGACTGAATCCTCAATTAACCCATTTTCACTTTTTCGGTTTATTTACAAAACGTTCTTGCAATTCTGGAATAATATTTTGGTTCATGTGCATTATAACAAAAAAAAAAACGTATGCATTTGATGCATATATTTTTTTTTTGCGCATTCGATTTTATATTTTCGGGGGTTTTTTAAGCCGCTGATTTCCAAACTGCAGTAATAACATCGTTTATGTAAAATTATTTATGTAAAATATTTTATGTTAATTGTATTTTTTTTTTGCAATTTCTTCAGCCACTTCGAATCTGTAAGTTTCCAATTTAGACTGAAATACCTCAAAAACTGTCATGCAAACGAAGTTAGAAGATGCATATATTTTTTTATAATATAAAGTTCAAATTGCTCTTCGAATTTTGAGTTATTTAAAATTTTTTTTTAAAAAGTATTTTAGCTAAAATTCGAAATCAGCGACCTTAAAACTCCTACAAAGAGCGTCTAATTGAATTAGATTTATATGTAATGTGTTTTGTTTGAAATTGCAATTGTGAGAAATAATAATGTCTCATTTTTAGGAGACCGAGTCATCTAAAAATCATAAAAATGAAATTGTGCATCAATCGCATATATAAATACTTTTACCTTGATAAAAATGGCTACTGGGTAAATAGAAAACAAAAAATGAAAAAAATTGTAAGTGAAAAAAATATTTCTCCATTCGAAAAATATTTCATTTGAGGTCTATCATAGAAGTTACAAAGAATTTTACTAAAAAAAATTCTTCAAAAGTGGACATATTTTCTGTGAAATATCTTTAAATAAAAATGTTCACACTTAGACCATTCCTACAAAGATAATGTCCTTCCAAAACCAATTTGATCTATCGCTGCAATCTAAACTTGATGACAAGTGCTATATATAAAAAATACTTCCGTCAATTAATTTTACTACAAAAAAAAAATCCACCCACAATTTCTTTCCATTTTTTGTGATTGACCAGTAGTAATTTACGGATTCATTTAATTTTCATGATTTTTCGATGACTCAGTCTCCTCTATGAATTTATGAAAAAGAAGTCGAGGTGCATAAATGGGTTAATTTCTGAGATAAATAAAAAAAGAAATAAAGTCTAAGAGTGCTGCACGACAGACACGGCCGATTCGGTAATTGCTCGTCCGTCTCGACAGATACTAGAAGATGTCGTAGTGTCTTCGGACGGTGCAGCAGCTATGGTCAATTGTCTCTTCTCCATGTGGTCCAGTGTTTTCTCGATGGCCCTCAGTCTCTTCTCAAGGCTCGTCGTGCCAAGAATGCCAACCTGGAGTTGTGGTCCAAGTGGAAGAATCGCCAGCAGCCACCATGTCCACGATGGACCGTCGGGTAGACGAAACCAGTCTTCTTCGGACTCTGGCATCCTGCCAAATACTCGCTGAATCTCTCCTTGTTGAAACGACGAAACTGTCGACCACCATCTGCTGCTCTTTGACTTCACCTACAAACCGAAAAAAAGAGACGCTAATTCTGTCAATATTCGGTGCCATATGACCATGGGATTTTGATAACGCAGTTTTTATTTTGGTGATTCCACCAAATATCGAAGAGTTTATTGAAATCTTTCGATTTCTCTGTAACTTTGTGAGTTACCTTTGTAACAGACACTACATTATTTATTTCAGATTTTGTGCCCTCACTGAATGCTCTGTTTTCATGAAATTTTGTTGTTGAGATTTTAATGTTAAAACACTCAAAATGGTCTGAAGCGTCGAGAAAAGTGATTCGGAAAAATTGTCCGGATGTAAGTATGTGTTTGTACGAAATCGAAGTAACTGAACATGTATGTGTGTTCAGTTACTGTGATTTCGTACAAAAAACATACATACACACAGATTTCATAGAATTTTGAAGTTTAAAAAAAAAGCGCATGAGCACGCTTACGTTTTTGTGTTATTGCGCAAGTAGCTACTAAAAATATAGTGGTAACAAAATGAAAAAAATGTTAATTTAAATTAAAAAAGATGCAAATTAAAACGTTGTTCCTCATTAATGAGGAAACAATGAAACCTATGAGGAAGCCAAAATTAATAAATAAACTTCCTCAAAGAGGTACCTTGAATGACCTGACTGTACCACTGAAGCCTCTTTAAACTGTAGGTGAAAAACAATAGCTCACTTTATCGTGAAGTTCCGTTAATTTTCTTAGATTTTCATGCTGAACTGGTGAGTCCCGAAGCAATTCGACCTGTGCTGTATCGTAACCGTCGCGTTCCCCACCCGAAAGGACTCGAAATCTTCTTCCGCCAACAGTACTTAAGATACTGCAGCCATCTTTCATCAAGACTCTGTCCCGGATTTCCAATATTGTACCGTACTCGGCGTATCTATGAGAACATTAGAAGAATAGAAAATTAAAAGATATTTGTTGATTAAAAGGGGACGAATCGGAAAAAAATGATTTACAGAGATTTATATCTTTTATTCTAGTCATCCAATAAGTATGAAATTATTAATATTATTATTATAAGTATTATTTCAGGATTATAATAAACTATTTTTCTGTCAATATTAAAATCAGTTTTGTTGACTGTTGATTCACTATTGAGAATCAGTTTTAAGCGTTCTTAACTCTGCGCGTGAAACAGAATTAAGCACTCTTAGGATACAATTCTATGGCATCACATTTTGTTTGTAACAAAATTCTACATCGGTTAAATTTCATATTTATCACTGAAAATCATTTTTTTTTAATTGTCTCGCGCCTCTCTTTTAATGATTTCATAAAAAAGCCAAAAACTGCAAGTTTTTCGTACCTTTTTGTACCCGTTGCCTCCCTATTGAGGCAGGCCGCGATACCAAAATGTCGAACTCCGCTCTCGACGCATCTTCTAACCATTAACCTGTACCTCGGTTCGTATACGAATAGTGGACAAGCAACACATGGAAATGCCGTCGTGCAAACGAACACAGCTATCTGTTCGCTCCCGAGAAGACCCAGGCCTTGAACCAGCTCGAGCCGATGGCTCGACGCCCTCAAAGCATATTCCGCCGGTGCAACCATCTTCAGTGCCTTTTCAACAAAGTCCGTCACGGTTTTTTGGCTGCTTGCCAAATACTGAAATTGTACAAATCGATCGATCAGTTGATTGACACAACTTCGAATGCAGTTGTGACGAAATATACTTGTTGGCTATGTTCAATTAACCTTAACAGCTGCAATTTATATAAAAGTTCCGAAAATTAAAAAAAAAGGTGTCCTTGAAAATGTACACTGAGAGAAGAGTTTAATTTGTAGGTACCAGGATTTGTCAACAATTAACATTTGATAATGTTAAATATGGCGAAATTAATATTTTTAAAGTATATGGGATGTGGTTTTGAATTATTTGAAACCGATTTAGGGAATGTAGCCATTAAAATTAAGGTTGACACCGTTTTAGGACCACCCGAAAATCCCCACTAGATTGTACTAGTTTCAATTCTGGTTTTCGGCAAATCATTCTATATTGATGACTAACATCGAATGAGTTAGGAAAAAAAAAATTACGCAAGTAAATAGTTCATTTGACGAAATTGTCTTTAGCATAAGATTTTCTTAATTAAAAAACTAATTTTTATTTTCTTTTCATAAATTTTGTGACCGTTAACAAATATTTTACATAAAGTCGCAACTAAATATATTTGGTTTTAGTGAATAAACTCTTTTCTCAGTGAAGTTGATGTTTTTTTGCAAATCCATTCGTTTTCAAAATTTCCCTAAATTGGCGAAACCTATTGAAATACAAATCAACCTCCACTAGTGTCAATTAATGAACTCAACTATATTATCAAATCATTACGAAAATTTAGAACTCATGATTTGACTTGTGTGCGGCGCTGTAACCGCGTTAAGAGAATTGACGTCCGTATTAGCTGGATAAAGTGGGTATTCGGTTTGACGTCTGGTATTGTAGTGTTTCGATCGCTAAATGAGTGGCTCCCAATAGGTGTATTGAAGAGAACGCTATTTTAGTTACTACATAATACTCTGTTTAAGTACGCGGAAGTTTGGTATTAACTTTGCAAAATAGCCCGAGGGATCAGTAGTAACGCCACGCGACCGCAAACAATCATTTCAATCTCGCAGCAACATCAGCGAGTCGTTGCATTCGGTTATAACTGTTTGAGGAAGAAACTCGTGCAACATCTTATTTACGTATATTTACACACAGAGGTGTTACCAGTGAAACAGGAGCCAACCATAATAGTAGCAAAAGCTTTATTCCCCGGGTGTAACCGCTCGTGACTAACGAGTACAGATTTTTAACGTTTCACCGTTCTCCATTTTCTATCCTCGTAATAGGAATTTTGCAACCTCTTGAGTCCGGGTGCTCGAGGTTAATACCACCCATCATCGTCGTCATCCATCCCCAATCTATTCACGACTGTGAAATCGGACTGGCTGGTTTATGTAATTTTCAGCACAGAGTTCTCGTTATATAATCGTGGTCTTAAATTCGATATGGTGAAATTAAGACAGAGAGGCTGTTGTGCACATCAGTTTGACTTACATCGGCGAGTGAGGTGACGCATAATGGACATGCCGATGAATAGTCGAGGCAACGATCAAGACACATCCAACAGTAGGTGTGACCGCATGGTGTTGTCACGGGTTTCCACAAGGGACGACAGCACAATATACAGTCGAGTTCTCCCGCCGCGCCGCCGCCTACCAGGGGTGGTAATAGGACATCCGCTGGCCTTGGATCTATCCCTGAAAATTTGTGATTTTATTCTTTTAGTTCGATTTATTTATTTATCGAATTTAATTTGTCACTAATTATTACTTCTTTTCTCACTAAATATAGAAAATATTGCGAAAATATGTAGAAGATAAGCTATTACTTTGAAATATAACAATATTTCCACAATATTTTGAAGTCCATCAAGAATATTAATTAAATATTGTAGTGGTCTTGCATATGTGGCATTCCATACCAATTTTGCGACAAAAAACACCAAATTTCAAACTAGAAAAAAAATTGCTGCGGATGCAATTTTCACGGTTCTAATTTGCAAGCTTGTGAAACGAGAAGTGTGACTCACTCTTTAGCTTTTCCACTTCCTGATAAACCCTGTCGAGGGTAGAGTGTAGTTTCGAGTTGTCAATTGGAGTCGCGTTTGACAAGCGTCTTCTGCATATTGTCTGCAACATAAGCAAAATAATAGTGTTTATTGTAAGCAACAGTTATTTCAAACATAAAATGTTCGTTGCGTAATGTAATGCGATTTTCTTACATATTACAAAATTTCATCGCATCAGCTCGACTTGCAAAAACAAAAATAGTTGGCATAGTAGAGTCTTGCACATTGTTTCATCAGTATTTTCCACCTGTATGAGGGTCTAATTTAATATATTTTGGATTTTTCATAGGCGTTCGGTCTGAAATCCTGAAAAACCTAGAATTGTCACAAAAATGTACGAAGCGCTTGAGCTCTTTCGGTAAGTACGACGAGGACCATCGGAGAATTGCTATTACGCAGCTCGATTGATCGTTGCCGTGTCCTTCGGACATTACGTTGCTGTGATCTCTCTTGTCGTTGACAAAGTATCGACCTTCTTTTGATCGTGCACGCATGATTGACTCGATTATGTCGGCAAAAAAAAATATCTTTCACGTAATCGCCACCATACACGGATGTCAAGAGACGCTGTAGAGTCTCGCGAAGCTAAATTATTTCTAAGAATCTGCGATCAAGCAATTGATTATGTTCCGCAGGTAATGATCACTTGATTCGTATCTATTGATCACATTTTATATAACAGACCGACGCGTAATATTCGATCGATGCTGGTTTTCACTGGTCGCTGCACAGAACCTTTTTTTATTATGATGATCAAAGTGCATTTTTACACCACTAAAGTGGTTTTTTACATGTAGCTATTTGAAATTTGACCGAATCCATTTGGTAAGTTCTATCAGTTGTTGGTCGGAGTTGTGCTTCAAGCCTTAGGGTGAAAAAAAAAGTCGCGTCGAATTGTCGATTTTTAAAGTCGCTCGTCTCAACATGTCACGGTCTCCTCGACATTAGATTGCATTTTTTAAAGTTGATATTGTTATTGCTTCCAAAAATGAAAGATTACATTATGAATCTACTTTCGGAATCATTTTGCTGAAAAGTAATTCAGCGGAATCGTCGTTTTGCTAGAAAAAAAAAAGAAAAGACAGTGTCAAAAGTCATTTTGCCAAATCGTGATGTTGCGGAATCGTCAAATCGCCGAATTTTAATAATGAGGTATTGTTAAACTCAACAATGTAGCATTATTTAATGTCTGACTTTTAATAATTTGGTAATATGATAATTTGGCAAAATTACATTCGGCTGAATAAAGTTTCGGCAAAATGATGTGGCTCTAAATTTAGCACGCAAATAAAATAGTCCAAACTTCTTGTCTATTGGAATTTTTATTAAAATGTATATGATTTAGTCAGATTTATACAAAAACTTTGAACTAACATTTTTTTTTAAATACGGACGAACAGCCAAATGTAAGACAAAAAATGTTGCATAGTCAAAGCTTGCATGCTGCTTTCTTATTGTTTCAGTTCGTCCTCCACAAAGCTTTCTTCATGAGTAAGCTAATATTGATCAACAGATGTATTCATAGAAGAGCATACAAGCTTTTACTTTGCAACTTTTTCGTTTATCCCAACAAATGTTCCAAGTAAATATCGTCAGTTTATACCTGCGTAAATTCATCCTCGCCGCTGCTGATGTCCTCGCAATCGGAAGTATTCAGTACGTTTCGTCTATGTCGCTGACTCGGGCTCATAAGCGGCAACAGAAGATGATTTTGCCGGTGTTCGTGATGACGATGATGATGTTGCTGTTGATTACGATGCCGATTTCGTCTGCTCTTTGGGCTCGTTTCTGCAATATTGTTGTAAGGTGATCGGGTGGACGTTGGTCCCTGACGTCGCAGACTCGGTGACAATATTCGATGTAATACCTAACAGACAAAAGAAAAGACATTGAAACTAAAATCTCAAAATTTTAATTCGGTGATTATAATTTTTTATATCTTGTTTGAATCGTTTACTCCTGGGTGTACCACTGCTATTAGGACACAAACTAATTGTACCTATCCAGCTGTATTTTTGTTTTTCCAACTTTAAAGGCGTAAATGAGTAGATGCAATGTTCCGTAACAAAAATATCATAAATATTATTGTTCCGTCGTTAAATCAACGTTGTCTTTTCTGGACTATCTACATCGATATGATGAACTTTTTTTCGTAATAAACGAATACCATCGTCATAAAATAACTATAGCGAAATAAAGCATTTGTATTGCGACGTTCTCGTGAAATAAGCTAGATATATAATAGAGTGTAGCGAGTCCGCTCGTCATCAGGGAGTAAATAGTAGTAGCGTGGCTGTCGTTGCCCTTGGGTTTCTACGCGGTCACTCACCTCCCCATCATACCGAGTCATTCAAGTGCCTCTGCTGCGCGGCACTCTTGTCCGAGAGTACGATGGCCGGAAACGACGTGTGTATGTACGCGCTCTCGTGTTCGCGGGCGTACTCGTTTCGTACCGCCGCTCGTTCTCTCAGCCACAGGAGTCACCGAACAGATAGATCGCAAGTAGCTATAGTACACCAACAAGCCTCGGAGTTCGAGGCCACGCGGAATTACACGTAAAGTCACTCTAGTGTGACGAAACGTCATCATCACGCTGCACAAATTTCTTAGGAAATTATGGGTGTGTGGAGTATCCAAAAATGTATTTGTCGATCGGTCATATAAATATATGAATATTAGGGTGTCGTCCGGCTCTGTTGGTACACGTAAAATTATCGAAATGATCAGTTACGATATGATACTGGTATGTTAAACCGATTTTCGATTGTTACAAATTGGCTGAAGCAATGAAAAAAAAACAAATATTAACGCAACCCTATTGTATCGTTACGAGTCGTCAACTCGTGGTCCCATTCCTCGTCCAGGATTTCATATTATTGAATCCCTGTTCGTATCATTGACAGCCAAGGGGAATTCTGTCTAATGTGGGAATATCGGGTAATCTAGTAATTTTGGGTAATCTGGAAACTCCGGGTAATCTGAGAATTCTGGAAAATCTTGGTATTCAGGGTAATTAGGGTAATCTTGGTGTTCAGGATAATTCGGGCAATCTTGGTATACTCTGGGAAATTTCGGGAAATCAAAGAATTCTTTTAATTTTAGATAATTTACGAAATCTAGGTAATATCTAGGAATTCTATGAAATTTTGATAATTTCGGAATTCATGACAATCTGAGTGAACCGCAACATTTGAGTAATTTGAAGATTCTGAGTAACGGAGAAATTACAGAAATTGTTTACAATTTTAGAATTTTGGGAATACCGGGTAATTCCGGTAATCTGGGAATTCTCTGAATTTTGGGTAAACTGGGGATTTTGGATAATCTAGGAATTCTGGGAATTTTGGAAATTTTATAATTTAGTAATCCTGGTAATCTTGTTAATCGTAGTAATCTGATAATTTGGGAATTGTGGAAGCTTTGGAAATTGTAGGTAGACTAAGTATACAGTTTTATTTGAAATCAAGGGTAATCTAAGAATTCTGGGAATTTTTGATAATGTGGCAATTCAGGGTAATCTCGGAATTCTGGAAATCTTTGACAATTTATTAATTCTGGGAATTTCATATTTTTCGAGAATTCTGGAAATTTTCTTATAATTTAGGGATACTAGGATTTTTTTAATTCGAGTGATCCGCGAATTCTGAGTATTCTTTTAATTCTGAGTAACCTAAGTAATCTGGGTAATCTAGCAATTCAGGGTAATCTGAGATAATTTGAAGCTTTCCATCGTCCCACATTGGAGCCCTAGTATATTTACCCGGTTACAAGCATGCGAAGCATGTTCACCTTGCCAATTCATCGACAAAAGTTCCCTATCAAAACTACTGCTTGATTGGCAAATCGCATCCGCTCTAAGCGTCCACTTAGGCATTTCAGCTGAGTTCAGATGTTTTTAAGTGTCGCCCGAAGAGTGGAAGAAATAGTGTGTTTACGAAGAAAGTGTGTTTATCAGTTATAAGTAGCATTCATACAACATTCATCTCCATTCAGTCCAGTCATGAAGATCGAAAAATATTTTCATCAATCTCCTGTACGCGGTTAAGTTTGTAACGAATTTATAGTAAACCGGTATTCAAGTCAATGACAAACGTGACGTAAGAATGTTCTACATTCACTCAAAATGATTTATACCTGATCATTCTGGATGCTTTGCCAAGGTGCCTGACTCTCGGTTTCATACGTTTTTACTGCTAACGTCTAGTGTCAATGGAAGTTCTCTATTTCAATAAGGACACTCGATCATTTAATACTTGCATGAAACGTAAAAAAAGTATAAGATAGGATAGCAGAGATTGGTAATTTATATTTAAGGGGCATGATCGATATGTTGATCGACGTTGATTCTTACCCTTGTTAGTTCATGTCGAACACCCTGAAGATTTTTGTCGATGGCAATACTCGTGCAAAGGGCAAAAAACGCCTCTTCGTGTCTTCCCAACGTTGAGAGTGCAACGCCTCTGCGGTAATGTCCCTATTGATCAAAATACACAATCGTTGAAAGTCTCTCCTCTTCTTGAGGTGCATTCGCAATTTCTTTTGTTATTACTGAGGTTCATGCAACTTAAGACATTACCGACGCTATTATTACCGTGCTGTTATTCTTCATTGAGTGTATTCATAATTATTCAATACATTGCTGCGCGTGTCTGATTTGCAAAACATGTTTATCCATCGAACAAATGTGCTTAGTATCATTCAATTTCAAAAGAAGACTCCGCGTAATTTTTGTACCTGTCGTAAGTGAATTGAATATTTTACTTATGTTGTGATAAGTGCTTGCTATTGCAAGGCTTCTCCAAGTTTATTTATAACTGTCTTAAGAAGGAAGTTGAGACGCCACACAGCTACAAACTTGTAGACTTGGTATAGAATAAAAATGCTCACCTTGCCCCAGTCCGGACGTAGCCTTACTGCGTGGTCAGCATCCGTGAGGGAAGCTTGTGGCCTATTAAGCAGAAGCAACGCGTGGGCTCTGTTGCTTAGATAGAGTGGGCTGTTGGGTGCTGCAACATATCAAACAAAAAGAAAATCATTTATAAGTCAACTGAACCAATTTTTTGGTCTTCAGATCTATTCATAAACAGATAAGAGATAAATCTGGAATAATACAAATCATTGTTTTATTAAATGTAATTTATTTTCGCGGATTATTGGGAAAATCGAATAAAAAATATTTTCCTACTTTGTTACTTTTCTTCTTGAATATATAATGATATATATCGGACATTCCATACCGATTCGGCCTGAGTTTGATCCTCGAACTCCCAGATTTGATCACCGATCTATTATGCTCTTTTCTCAACTCTATAGCAGATAACCAGAATTTTTATAACATTTCTTTTTAAACACTTCATATACTTATGATTATTTAAAACCAACGTATTGTTAGCCGAAATTTAAAAATCTGAAAAAAATCTCACAAGTCTTGTATAAGAAGTCAATATTTTAAAGTTTTTGGACCCAAAGTGCGCCGAACCTCGCTTGTATTTTTTCAATATATATATATATATATATATTTTTAAAATGGAAATTGAAAATAATTATATCGTAAAATTATATTGTGATCGTTTTGCCCCAGACTGACTAGTTCAGTCAGTAGCGAAATATCCTTGAAGTCACGAAATCCCTCTTTCATAATCCACACTCAGACTTTGCGTAACGATCATAGAGCTACACCGCCTACTACCATATCGTACTGCGGATAATGGCTGCTTACATCGTTCCCCGGTCCAGCGACCCGGTCGCGAGTTTCACAAACTCTTCAGCGACCAATTATCTTTCGCCAATTGCCGTTACGAATTTTAACGAGTCGTCTGACCGGCCTCCCCCTAACAGCCAATTATGGTCTTAGCAAAAGCAACTCGGTCGAATAATCGAAATAGTAGTCGCTAGCATAAAGTAGTATCAATTCAGTTAACTGGATTTTGTTCAGCATGTCGAAAAGCTATGATGTGTTACTTTTGACTCAAGTAATATTATCTGATTTCGACGATAATCACACAAATGTTGATTAATCGGGTAGCCTTTGAAATTTGTCTCTCTCACACTGACTAACGCATTCACTGCAGTTCCAGTCCCGTTTCCATCCCCATAACTTTGGTCAGACCTCAAGCACCTTTTGTTTGTTGGCCTAATCACTAACGTCTAAATACCCGGTCGAATATCTTCAAAATTGGAGACAACTTGTTCTAGGGGTTTTTAGTGCCATCTGTTATTTTTTTTTATTCCAATCAAACAGAAATTTGCCGGAGAAAATTGCTACATTATATTGACGTAAGCTGGTTTCTTAGTTTTTCGACTCGAAAGTGTCCAATTTTGAGCACAATTGCAAAAATTGTAGTCTTCGTTTGGTAGTTATGTCGGGAAGGCTACGTTCACTGCGGCTCTTGAATTTTTTGATATGTTAGAGTATTCCATTGTTAAGCATAACAAATCCCAAGATGCCATTTGAATGAATAAATTAATGTTGGAAGTGGAATTTTGTATACAGCGTTATATGGGAATCAGGCCAAGTCACTATTCAGATAGAAAATGAACCTGCTTAGATATTACTTGAAAAATCTACCAAGATCTATCTATTCGTTACATCTGTAAGCACATGTTGAAAGCATAAAAAGGAGAGGTTGCCGGACATTTGGGCGTGTACTTTAACGTTAATTTTACGACAACAAACCGCGCGAATTCAAAGTTTTATTACCATTCATGATGGCATCGAAGGTAGGTAATATCGCAATTTAGGTGTAGTAAGTAAAGCTAGAAATATATTCAACAACTCCTCCCTTCAAACTTGTCGCTTATCACATTTTAGCAGGGTAATCGTGCTGTCAAACAACATATCCCGCTGTCACGCTGGTAATGCACAAAGTATGTTATGAAGTTGATTAACCCAGCTCTGGTTAGACAACTTATGGTTTGCGGCTTTCCCACAATTTATTATTTTCTCTCAGAGCCAATGACGATCAAGTCAAGAGTCGAGTCCAAATCAGGTTCATAAATTACATTTTATAAACTATGTACGCAAAAGTAGGTGCGTAATGTTATCGGGTAGGCGTTGTTAATTCAGGACATTTTTATTTTTTAACACTTAGAGTCGACCAGTAAAATTAACTGGGAATTATACAGTCGCTAATAGTGTCTATGACTGCCGTGGTTTTGACATAACTACCTTGGATAAAAATCTGAGATGCAAAGTATTAAAAATCCTACTTTAATTTCAATATTCGAGAAGGCATTCAACATCAAAAGGAGTAGTAAACAATACTTTCTTTTGAAGTCGACGATGGTAAGAATAACAAATTAGTGGCTGCTTTTTGTGAGGCAATCCGTCTGTGGGCATGTATATTTATATAGACGTATAAATGTATAAACTGGCTTGCGAACGAGTTAGTAACAGAGACAGAGAGGGAAGTGACACAAAGGAACAAAGAAACGTCGCGTTGAGCGGGAAAACCGGCGGCGGATTGGAGGAATCGGTCAGTAACACCGTGGAAGACGAAGAGAAACAAGAGAGAGAATCGAGTACGAAGCATGAGTGGCGTGCACTCATATCGGCATAGAGCAATTCGTGCACAAGTAAGTACGTCGAACTCGGTCAGCAGTGTAAACTATCAGCAACAGCAGCAGCAGCAGCAGCAGCAGTGGCGGCGGCAACAGCAGCAGTAACAGCAGAGGCAGTGTGTAACTTTCGTCGGTGGTGGTTTCTCTCGCGAATGTCGAGGTCGTTACTATCGAAGCGTTAAATCGACGCGTTCCTTGCTATACACGCGCTGTTCCAACACCAAGCTGTCTAATCTCGCGCTCTTTCTCGGTCTTGGATATGTACTCACGCGTTATGCAACCACAAGCACCAACAACGAGTCTACAGACTACAGTACGTATTTGTCGACTGTGAATCACGCAGCTTTTCATAATACTGCTTGCTGCTGCTGTTGCTGCTGCTGCTGCGGGTGCTGCGTGCATGCAACGGTAAAACGCGCTGTGCAATCCCCCTCTTGGTAAATTTATAAAATCATTAGGAAACATTGACTCGCTCTCAATCACGCTGCTACCAAGCTTATACTTATTCTGTCAACGATTTGCAACATTTTATAATAAACTTGTAGTCAAATGTACTTATATCATGCGTCAGTATATACTATAAGCGTTACTGATTTAATCTAATATAGCGTATGCCATGGTTTGAATCAACATTTTCAATCTGTCTATGGTCTGTAAATGTATGAGGTATATTCCAAATGTCATATCGGAAAATGATTTACAACATCTCTCAACGAAACTCATTTTTACGTGTTTGTCGAATGGTCATTTTTACAAAGTAGGAATATTTCATATGTGCCATTACAACATCGTTTAGCTTGACATGTTGTTCAGACCTTAACATAGAATAATAAATAAAATGGTATTCACAAAACTAGAATCTCATAGCTGCGATAGAGCTGAAGTAGGTATGCATCCACCAGGCGGGACTAAATCCCAGCTAGGCATCAGACAGTTAGCGCTGGCAATGTCATTGCCTTCGACGCGTTTGCCGTGATGCCTATAGTCCCTTTGGCCGTCGTCGCCGATGTGCATCGCATACTGGCGCGTCCATAAATCCCACAGTAGAGATTCCCGGACGACCGTTTAACGTCACGCGGCACGAGCTCTATATAGTAGACGATCCCGAACTCGGCGGTGAAATTCATCCTCCGGGAACGTAGTAGGTCTCCGTCGAATTCGTTAAAATGTCGTCGAACAGTAGTCTAACACATTACAAGTTGAAAAATCGTTTGGTTATGCAGTTTTCTGGCTGTATGATTAAGAAGAAAAGAAGATGCTGAAGAGGTCGAAGAGCGTCAAGGGTTTCGCCGGGTTTGTACTCTTCACCCGGCGCTGGAGCTACCATCCGTGGATCGATAAGGTTTTTCAACGAGCCCGCGGTCACGGACCTGCCGTATCCGTACAGCTTCCCGGGTTTTAATCTTGACTCAAGCACTTCCCTCATCTTCTAAAACACAGCGTCACTTGATATTTTCGCTATTTCAGAGTATTCCGACTGAGGGCGTTCGTATAATGTCGTGGATTTTTATCAATTGATACTTATTCCCTATATAAATATTAGAGTCGTCCATTTTTGCACTATATCTGTTTTTTTAGGGGGCTCCCTTCAAAATTGTTGTCTTATGATGAAAAGAAACCTCGTAAATCCTCGATAAAATAAAAAAATATTTGGAGGGCGCGACGAAATGTTTTATATTTTGTTTCCTCATAGAAGAAGCTTTCTTTTCGTGTTCTTTTTGTTGTTGAGTATTTTATATCAGAACACTCAAAATGGTCTATTATAATAGAAAAAGACATTTTTTAAATCCATCGCTACCGATTCCCAAACAGATTTTGTGAAAAAAAAGAAAAAAAATGTCGAAACACCAGTAACCCTTTCAATGCACATTATTTAAAACAAGTCCGCTAGCACTTTTTTCGATAACTGTGGATATATGTTGGTTCAGTTTTTCTTTGCATGCGACAGTGGGCATACACTAGTATACTGGAAACTACCCGGGTATGCCTTACCAGAGGCGTGGACGGATCGATGGAGCGTTTTCAACCCCCTACGAATGGGGCATGTACGCAGTTAGAGCCTTAAATGGGCCACATATATGTGCGGTGCTACAAGTATAATTGTTTTACTAACGAATTAAAAAAAAAAAACTTTTTATAGCTGACATTAGATCAATTTGTTTAACAATCCTTTAAGGTCAATATTTATCCACGGAACAAAATAAAAATTTACCATCAGTAACCAGCAAAAGCCTTAGTAACAGCAATCTACTTGAAGATACTTGAGAATATCGTAGGATCAATGCATTTTCCGGATGAGCAGGACAAATGAATATATCGAGAAAATATTCTTCGGTACAGAAAAAAAAAGATATATAAGTCTAGGCGTTAACGATCCGAGCAGTAGGATTAGCACATTAGTGACGTTAACGAATTGAGCGACTGTTATTTAATCTCTTGACTTGTACTTCCTGAGCGTCTGTTCAGTATCCCATATCGCTACGTTTGTCTCATTCTATCATCTCCCCCTCATTTTCCCCAGTCATGTCAGTGCACTTTATCATGGGTTTGCTCTCTCTTTCTCTCTCACTCTCTCACTCCCCACGTTCAGAGCTTCGCTACAGGAGAGTCGCATACACCCACACCCTGTTCTACCGCCGTCTCGTCTATTCACTCCGATAGCCCGGAATATAACGAGAAGCACATGCCACTCGACGTCTCTCATGTCTCAGCGAAGAGTGTTAGGTACATGGCGGGATAAATCACGGGTAAGTAGTGTCTAGACTATATATATGACTCCATCCGGAAAGGAGTCAATATTTCCTGCAAAAATTCTCACCTTTACGGAAAATTGCCAGAAAACTGTAATACATTTTGGATAGTGATTTAGAACTTTACAAATTAAATTACATAATTCATGTTCGATAAACCTGAACATTAGAGAAATCTCAAATATATTTTTAAAAACTACTGTAACAAAAAGTTTGACGATTTTAAACTGAGCTTGATTGCTTCATACGTATTCAGAAAAATCAGCAAATTCGTTTGATAAGAAAAAAAAAAAACTTCTGATTTGATAAAAATTGTTTCAACTATTATAAGCTTTTTGACCTTACTATTATTATTCAAAATCAAAATGTTCTTGTTCAATGCTGTTATTTAGACATTACTCAGGTCGCAAAATATTCAACTTCTAATCGAATATCTCCATTGATTGGGAATGTATGTTTCAAAAATTCTCAATTCCAAGTCATAAGTATTCTATTACATTTTTTTTTTTTTTAAACATCGACAATTATAACTTTGGTTCATGATAATCACACATTAATGTGATATTGAAAAGATAAGAAAAAATAAGTGTCCGACAGTGGTAAAGTGAACGATAGAAGTGATGGAGAAGAAGAGAGCCGAAAAACCCGAGAAAGAGAAGAAAGGTACGGAGGTTTGCGTGGCCGGGTGACCGACCTTTACGTAACGCTTGGCTGTTTGCTGGTGACGTCTACCACGAGTGGACGCATCGTCGTCGTGTTGCGCTGCTTCTTCTTGTAGCCGCCCGTCATCGTCGCACACTCTCGCGATGCTGCTGCATCGCACTGCACGCCCCGAGAACGGCTACACGCGCGCGTATCTTACGTGCTTTGGCCCGCGCGCGCCGTACAGTACCTCGCGAGACTGACCGTACTATAAAACTCACAATGGTGCCGTACGAAGCTGCCCCGCGCTTTGCTTCACAACTTCAAAGCCCAGACACACACGAGGGACTTGAATTTCGACTCTCGCGTCTATAAATTATGTGAGTGGCAATATCACTCCTCAAAATTATAAAATTTTGTAACCTTTTTAAAGAACGAAATAAAAAACGAATATCACACTTTCAGCGTAATACTTATATTCATCGTTGCCATCGTTGAAATTGAATTCCGAAAGATTGATACATATTTACATAACTTAGAAAATTAATTTTTTTTAATGTAAAAACATCAGTGGTATGTAAAAAACAAAAAAAAAACATTTTGTCCACTTGTTAATAACCAATGGTATGATTTTTACATATACAATTTTACAGGTAGAAAAAACGGTAGTTATCAAATTTTGTTGATGATTAATTTTGTATACAATATTTCATTAAATGAAGTTTTTACTTATTATTTGTTTGTTTATTTAAATGATAATATATTTTTCCATTTTCGTCTAAATTCACTAACGACTTTGTATTATTTTGTCAGAAAATACCTTTTGTCTTCAACAAATTTTTGAACTACATGGATTTTTCTTTCATTTTATACATGATGTTTGGCATAAAATTATTCAAACAGCCAGCGTCATGGAATTTGATGGGAAACACACGTAAGCCTTGTTCTTCAGCTGCAAGTGTAATTCTCCGCAGGATTTCTCTCGATTTCCTATCCCACATTATATGCAAAGTGGAGCAATGAGAAAGGTAAGATTCATCGCCTACCAGACGTATGTATGCATGTACAAGGTACATATATTGTTACGTGTTTGGAGATAAAAAGCAGGCGTGACTCGTATAACTATCGCTACAGATTACGTGTCTCTTGCTTAGAATGTCAACGACTAAATGATCCGTACCGATATATCGCGATCAGAAATTAAGATAAAAATATTGTGATTAATGTACACGTTTTAACACCACAATTACACGTTGCTAATTGAATCAGATGTCAAAGTGGTGTAACGTTGCCCCACCCTATCTTTTTTCTTTGTCGGAACTAGTTTTTTTCCCACTCAGGATCGCTTTTCATCTCCAAATCATGAGAGATTGATTTTTTGTCTCATGGATTAGATAAAAATTGAATTGAATTGCATTGAAAATGCCTTTTTTAAAGTTGCGCTACCGCTACTCTATTTAAAGGAGCTTCTTGAAACCTTTTAGCCTTTAAAGCTTATTATATAAACTAATATTTAAATCTATTTGGAAGTCATTTGCAGCATCTCACGTCGAGAGGTTGTGCATTGAGTCACAGACTACACGACAGGGCACATTAATTGGGAGAGCAGGTTGGGACATAAAAAAACCCTTATTTTGCGCAATTCTCGCTCTATTATACGTGTTTAGAAAATATGAAGCAATTTTGAATTGCATTCTGGAGAGGTGTGGTTCACCTATATTATCGCCGCTGTTGCATGTATTACGCCGGGACTGTCTAAAGTGTATGTTTTACGCCGGAAATGCCTAAAGTGCAGCCAACGGGCTCATGAAGACTGCGCCATCTGAAGACACTTTTTTCAGTTTTTTCAGTGCGAAAATTGCGTCTGCTCTCCTCGTACGAATAGAAAATTTAAAAAATAATAATTAAACTTGTACGTATAAGATAAATTTATAATTTATTGTCGTATTAAATATGAATTTATAATTGCGCATATAAATATGATATTTCTGCTGCGTCTTTATGCATTTTTAAGCCATTTCAACTTGTCCCGCTGCGGGGCAGTTCGGCACACTTTGCGGACCTTCGTATTGTTCGCCACCACAAATAGATGGGAGCCATATAAGACGTTCCAAATTAGACAGAATGTACTCAATCTATCATGGGATACAACCGCCATAACAATATTGCAATTCATTAATAAACAATTTATTTTAACAAAAGCAAAATCAAAAGTGTCCCTACATGCCTCGGTGTCCCCTACCTACAAATAAACTCTTTTCTCACTGTAAGACATCACTTCTGCTCGGTGGAATCAACAGCAGTAACTTTTATTGTCGCTTAACGATTGGTCACAGAAATAGCGCTATTCCGCGTTATTTTAGTTGCGTATAGTCTTGCAGTGAAGCGGGAAATATATTACATGGAGATATGAATATAGTGGCGAGGATTTCGATATTCCCGAGTATTTCGATCGTGAAACCATCGACTTTGTTACGAGGACGCGTTATAACGACGGCGTATATAACGCGCCTCGGCCAGGTATCTTGGGTAATCTCTTTCTCTTCCCAAGCTCCGTTGTATATCTGCTTCACTTGTTCGAACGGGCCGTGGCTTCCTTCTCGTAACGGCCGCGAGCACCGAAGAGGAAGCGATGCAATGCAGGCTAACCGTATAAGTTTGCCATACAAATGTATCGTAACGCGTCTTCAAAGCTCAGAATATATGGTAGAAATAGTTAACACGTTATGGAACACTTATACCGACGAACCATTCCTACTTTATTTGTACCTTAGGATAAGTGACGGTGGCACGTGTGAGAAACCCTATGGCTCGCTTTACGATTCCAACGGCAGTAACGAATATACATATACCTATATATGTGTGTGTGTGTATAAGAACTATTTATGTTTCATTCGTATTAAAGATAAATATAATTTTAAGTACTGTTGGCAAATAGCCAAAATCGAGATTTAAGCAGATTTGCGAATAAATGTACCAGTTTAGTTATACCGATGGATCTTAAAAAATGCTTTATGCCTCAAGTTATAATAAATAATATCTCAATAAATGCGACTTTTTTGATATGTCTTTGAATCACAATTGTCGGTAAAATAATTATTTGAATTAATTTAAAAATCAATTATTCTCACTACCGGAGCTTAATAATTTAATTAATAAATACAGAAAAAGAATGTTATAATGAACCATCGATAACACAACGAGACAAAATATTTTTAAGTATTCAATCGAATATATTATTAACACTGAAAATAATCTTTTCATAAATAATATTTGATATGAATTCTGTTTGAAATTATTTGGCGTAAAAAAAAACTTGTGCTTCAGATTTTGTGGCGAAAAAGTGAATACAGCTTGAATGAAATGACACTGGACCGTTTGTTTGAGTCTTAACGATAGGATGTTTTTGTGAAAGCCTTTATTGCTTGTAGCAGAGCTATAACAGTGGTGAGTATGCTATTGTGTAATGTCCGACGAAATCTAACAAGGCCCCGATGCTATACCGCGAGGCCACCCGCCTAAATTTCTTCACGGGAGCCACGGCACCGCAATCGCAACGAATACGATGAGACGGTATATATGAATTACGTGACAGACCAACTTTATCAACTATTACGCGAGGACTGAAGACACGAGCGGTCGAGTATATATATAGTAATACAACAGTCAACATTATATAATCACGACAATTACGTTCTATTGCTGGAATCTATTTGTGTTAGTGCACGGGGATTGCGATAACTGCGATGTGAATGAGTTTCAATATTACGAGTATGACTATTAGTTTCCATCAGCCGAAAAATTCAAAGTGCGCCACTGACAAAGAGAGAAATGTTTATTTGCAGGTACGAGAATTTTTTAACAGTTAACAAACGATAATGTTAAATTTGGCGAAATGAATATTTTATTGTAGTTAACAAAATCGCTTATAGCTTTGAATTTTCAATAACAGTCAATAAATGTATATTTGAAAAGAAAAAAAGAATTTTGTTACACCCAAAAATAGGAAATCTAAACTTTTACATTTAATATTTTAAGCATTTAAAAAAAATTCTACACAATATATAAGAAGCATTCCATACCGATTCGACTTGAGCCCGACCTTCGACCTCTCGAATTTCGCTTATGATTTTTTGTATTATTGTACGAAAGTCAAAATGAGCTAAATTTTTCAGTTTTTCTTTTTTTTTAAACTGAATTAGTTACAATTTCTCAAAATAAAAATATTGTTAGCCGGATTTTAGAAATCTGAAAAAAAAAAACATCCAGTATCAGATATAAAAATGTTTAAGATCAGACCCAGAGTCGGCTGACTTTTGCTTCTATTTTTTTCGGAGTTTTACTAGAAAAAACATGAAAAAACGTTTTTAAAATAGGAAGGGACTTTTAAATGTATGAAGACACATTTAAAGATATAAATACTGAAAATAGCACATCATCACTTGTGACTAGAACGTTTTCATATGTATCACAGGATTTTTTGACAATCCTTGCAATCTTTTAGACGTTTTTTTTAGTACTAACAAAAAATCAACGAAAAACGTCAATTACAAAGAATTTCATATTATTTTCATTAATTCTATCCCCGATATTAGCTCTGGTTTCTCATAATATAATTCTCTTTGTAAATCTTTTTGTAAAGAAGATTTAAAAAAAAAATGCGTGATTTCAGGGTCAGTTTAAATTGTCGCAGAATGTGGTTTTTTAGCTCGTGTCCGGATGTGTGTGTGTGTGTGTGTGTGTGTTGGCGTAAGTGACATAAATGAAATCACTAAACCTCATGAGCGGCTTCGGCTGGCGATTTGACAATTAATTGATTAATGGTCAATATATTTGGTTCTAATGAATAAACTCTTTTATAAGTATGAGCTTCCCGAACAGGAAATGGGAAGTGGAATATGTTACTGGACGTCGAGCACATCGAGATAAACCACAGCGTCTAGCCTCAAACGCCATACGTGAATAGAATGTTAAAAGCCAAGGAAAAAAAAAAGAAAAAAAAAATATCGAATTCCCTCAGAATTCGTAATTCCACGCAGTTTTCACGCTTCTATAGTCGTGTCACGAAAAGTCGTTGAAGCCCTCACGTTAGTCTGTGACTATTGTGCAGTAAAGTGGCAATAACTTTAACACACTGCCGGAAGTGTCGAAAGCTTCGAATTGCGGAATATTCACAAAGGAATGAAGCGTCGTTAGCTTATTCTACGATGGAACAATGTATGTGCGTGGGTTTAGGATTTTCTTCAGGTTATCGGTACTCGTCGATCAGCAGGAAATATAGGTGCATGCTCGTTGTGAGTGCGGTCTATGCGGTATATATGCATCAGAGGAAGCTCTCTCACAGCGCACACCGCGAGTGAGAGCCGCGTGGCCTACTATTGGCTCTGTCGCACAGTGAGAGTCGCTATCATTCCCAGTAGGTATTACAACAGCTCAGACAGCAGAGTACAGCGTTGCTTTTCACGGTCAAGTACCCCGTGCGCTCTCTGCGGCGCGTTGCTGCTGCTGCTGTTGCTGCTACCGCCGCTTCCGTTCGATCGAGTTTCCTAGTCCTCGTTTTTGCACGTCCTGTTCCATGCCACCCGACACGACGGATCTTCATATTAGCTTCAAGAGAAAATTCTATATCCATCTCTGACGATCCAAAAATAATATTTTCTGTAGTTTCACTGTTTAAAAAAAAAATAAGGCATTCTTTACAGTGAGAAAAGAGTTTATTCACTGCTACTAAATATATTTAGTTGCGACTTAAGTCTAAAATATTTGTTAACAGTTAAAAAATTTATTAATAGAAAATAAAAATGAGTGTTGTCATAATAAAATATTACGCTGAAGGTAATTCTGCCAAATTAACGATTTATCTGTGTCGTTTTTTTTTATATATAACTCATTGGATGTTTGTCATCAATGTAGAACGATTTCTGATTACAAGATTGAAACTAGTAGAAAAGCGTGTGGATTCGATAACATTTTTAAAAAAATTTACTTGGGCAAAGTAATAGTTAATGAATCTTCATTTAATGCTAATACAGATTTGTTAATAGTTACCAAATATATCTTTAAAATAATTACCGGCCTCTTGGCATGGCTATTCCGTTTATCTAAACTCAACAAAAAGTTATAGTTTACGATATTCGCATGTTCCATGTGTCTGAATTTCAATCGATTACAATTTGTGTGCTCAATCATTTTCATTTGCATCACATCCACCGGGCAAATATTTTTTATTTTCTCAATTTTCAGTTCAAATTTGCAATTACCGGCCTCAAAGAGCTGCCACTCTTTAGTCGCCTATGACTTTGTCTGTTATATGATGCAACCGATACGTCATTAAATTATAAGAAATCTGTGTAGTCAGTTTGGTCTAGTAGTTAGTGCGCTCGTCTCTAGGTTGTTAGGTAGATAAGTAGGTCGAACATCACTTCTCGGAAAGCATTACGAAAAAGGTCGATTTTTTTTTGCTTTCAGTATCAATCAAATGATATTACCAATACCATTGCATCAGATTCGTTCTAAAGTGAACCTTCTGTAATTCATATTTATGTATTCTGTATAATTATTTTTAATGCTCGAAATATGAAATAAAAAGAGTTTAATTCCTAAAATGAGATTTAGTGCCGTCAACTAGTTTCTTTCTTGGGTGTAACAAAATGTTTTTTTTTCTCTCAAATATACCTTCATTGACTGTTAATAAATCCTTGGTTGTGCCAATTCAAATTTTACAATTGGCGATTTATTAACTGTTAACAAATTCTAGTACCTACACATAAACTCTCCTCTCAGTACAGTTCAATCACCAAACAATAATCATTGGTACCATGAAGACATATATGAACGCAGTTCGTGCAATATAAATCAAGCACCCTAAGTTCTATTTTTTTATGACACGTTTAACCTTTTGTACGAAGTTTGTCATACATTAAATAATAAATTTGTACTCGTAGCTCATAAATGAAGTATTTGGGTTTTTATGGGTTGAATACTCATACAGACTCTACAATTCATTCTAAGAAAAAGGAGGTACAAAAGTGTTAGTATCATCGTCATATCAGATGTTCAATTATGTTTGGATGTAAAATTTCCATCAGTATATTAGAGCGAAATGACAGCGTTACATAATTGAACTTGTTGAAACATAATGGATATTACATGTAGCAACATAAGTTAAAAAGGACACGAACACTGAATGAAGGGTTGAAAATCAGAAGATGGAGTAATCGGAGTTAATTTAGAGTGATATGTGGTTTGCACTGGCGTACATTATACTATAGAGTACATGCGCGTCGAGTATTTATCCAAGTGACGATGAGCAGAGCGCGCACCAGCTACGGACCGTCGGTGGTGCGGCCACGCACGCTTATGCGACGTTCGAAGCGTTCTTACATAACGCTTTATATTATGTAATTGAGACAACGAGAGAACGCGAGACGGCCCTCTCTGTGGTTCGGTACGTTTCTCGTCAAGTTATGCGTGATCGTCCCTCCCCGCCCGCCCCCAGTACAAGACCCAAAGTACCAAAGCGAACAATCCCAAATAGCAATCACAAACCAGGAGTGCGATGCACTTCTAGCAAACTTGTGATAAACCTTCATTTATTTCCGGATATATTAGGTAAAAAAAAAACAGTTATTCAAATTCAACGAATAATAATGCTTAGTACTTTTTTTTATTAACGACTTGAAATATTTCTTTGGTCCGTTAGAAAAATTATTTTCTTAACATTCTAATATTGACAAAAGATGTCAATTATCAATGACCAATTATAGTATATGGTAATGAATCCATTGTCGCTGGATTGAGATGAACAATTTGCGAACATGAAATAATATATTTCTTTTTATAAATTGAAATTATTTTCGATATTTTGTCATATATTTAAATATTAAAACCTGTGTACTTTTAGATGTACGGTAAATTCATAACATTTTATAGAAAATAATTGAAGTATCAACGAAAACGTTTTCACATTAGTCCAGGTGATTCAAGTGCCAGAATCTCGAAAATTATTTGTACATGAGTTATATTCCTGGCCAGCTCAATAAGCGTTTAATCCTGACCCTTTCTAATTTCCTGAATATTTTTTTTATTCTATTTTACATGCTCGAAAAAACACGTTCAATTTTTTTAGATTTTTTTTACTCAAACTTTTTTTTTCATTAATTTTTTAAATAAAAATTTCTTGCCCCAATTAAAAAATTTGAAATTTTCTCAAAAATTTTGTATTACATATGAAAATTGTTGAGCGTTGACCCAGAGTGGGCAGACGTTTATGTCGATTTTTTAAGCCATTTTTTTCGAAAAAAAAAGCCATTGAAAAATGGAATAAAAAATTAAACGAAATGTCAGTCCATGGTCGATTGTTGTTTAAACATTTTATAGATAAATTGTAGTGAGTCATTTTTAACTCTTGATTTGTAGATATCTAAAATCCAACCGTCAATCAACCGTTCTTGGCCACGATGAAACGTTGTATGACCGCTTCTGTAAAATTCAACCAAAAACCAACGGTCGCTGTTCTCAGCTCAGAGTTGGAATTAGGATTATTTTGTTTTATTCAATCGTAAACCAAATCGACGCAAACGTCTGCTTACTCTTTGTCAAAGCTCGAAAATTTTTATATCTGATACAGGATTTTTGAGAAAATTTTCAAATCTTCAAATTCGAACAAAAAATGAAAAAGTAAAAAATACACGAAAAAAAAATTATAGTGAAAAAAATCTAAAAAGAAATAAATAAAAGTGTCGTAGACTGAGCTATTTTTGTGTAAACAAATTTTTTTACATTTTTTTAAAACTTTAACCAGGAATCCATAAACTCGGTTTCACCTACTTTAATACAAGACTTTTCTTGAAAATTCGTAACCATCAATTTTTAGAATCTTGGTACGCGGATGAAATGACTATACCACAAAAGAGCCTCCCAAAATGCGAATAGCTTGGGTACATATAGTTATTGAATTACCCGAATATCAGAAAGAGGCTGGAAGATATTCAACCGCTGGAACATAAATTTTATTTTTTAGAACCTTTGGGTTTGTCCTTCCGTCATGCCCTCCATATGTTTCCGTACATGTAATTCGGATTTATCGGCATCGTATGCATATACGAATTGTTGCCTTGTTAGATAATAACGACGGCGACGACGACGACGACGAGACCCGGAGAGGCGAGCAAGTGAGTGGCTCCGGGCCGCGCGCGCTCGCTCACTCGGCCGGGGCTCTCTGGTGTCAACGTAACCATTTATATAAATCTATCGTTACGTAATCCGCCGGCCGATCGCTACGAGAAGATAGATTCGGCTGGTGCGGTGCGCGCGGTACCGCACACCACCAGCAGAAGCGGCGTTACGCGGTGCTCGATGCAAGCAAACCACGTGGAGCCCTAATGTTTCTACAAGTAGGGGATACCAGGGCAAGACGAGATACCTGAGCTAACAAGTCCGCCAGAATTCTATCAACGACGTAATTTAATTGCTATTCAATTTAAAAACTGTAGTTTCCACCATTTTTATCGGGTTCCATGTGTAAATTAAACTTCGATCAAATGACTTGGGGACAAAAATAACTTGAAATTGAATTTACGAAAAAATGAGCGATGGAAAAAAGGCAGATTTAAAAATCACCACAGAAATGACTTCGAAGAGAAACTTCATTTATATCATAATACCACAGAATTCATGTCACAATTTTCGTTGTAAGAAAACAAAACTGAAACATCAATTTCTTATAATATAACTATAAATAAAACACATCAAATTAATCAGAAATGGAAAATAACATATCTTTGCATAATAGTATGCGATTACATGTAGAAAATGCAACAATGTTTCTTGAAGAAAACACTTTTTTGCGCCTCATTATTTTAAGTATCGCAAACCAACTGAAAACTCGATCATCGGATACATAATTGTTGTTTCCATAAGGACAGAAATGCGGATAAACTTTTAACATAAAACAAGTTGATCGTATTTTTCGGGTGTATGAATGGAAAAGAAATGTTCCATTAAAAACAAGGAATTAACAATTGACCAAAACGAGTCGCATTATGAAATATTTACAGGAGGATGTACAAAACAAATATATAACGTTCTTTTTAATAATAATTTTCTACAGATTACAAAAAAAAAAGAGTTGTGCTATCGACGAGGGGGGCTTCACCCTCCAACGCTTGTTTACATAAAAAAAAATTGGGGTGGTGGGAGAACATTGATTTATGACCATGAATTTAGTCAAAGAAACGGTCGCTATATTGGTAAGTTTCGATTTTGCTTCATAATAAAGAAAAAAATTCTGTCATGAAGAAAAAAATTTTTTTTTTGCAGATTTAGCATAAATGTGCTTCACATATGGACTACCATTGAACGAAATTTGAGTAAAAGTCTGATAAAAATCGGCCAAGCGATTTAAATTTTATGACATTTTGCATTTTTTTTAAGTGTCTTTCAAGCTCAAACAAGCCTGCAAAGTAAAATCTTTCCAATTGCTTCCTCATTATTTTGTATGATTGAAAAAGATTCTTTTTTTACAAAGCTTCCTCTATGAGGGAGTCAAAGTTAATCAACATTCTTCCTCGTAGAGGTAACTTTGTAAAAAAAAACTTTGTCAAAGATACAAAATAATGCAACGGGAAACTGGGATGGCTCACTTCCCATTACTCATTGTCATATTTTTTATTAAATAAGTAGAATTCTGGTCGAATAACTGGGTAATGTCCTTATACAGATAATTAACTTATACAATTGCACTCGAGGGCCTTTAAATTTCGAAATGTTAACGAATACTTCCTGCTTTTTTTTTTTTTGTAAATCTGTAAATCATCGAAAATGTGTAATTATATTGCTTTGTCAATTGGGCTGCTGTGTTTCCGCTGCGGGTGGTGTATACCGTTTATAATGTCGAGTGTGCGACATATGTGCTATATATAGACTACAGGCTCGTCGGTTGCAGAGAAGCGCGCAAGGGATTACGTAAGCGAATCGAGAATGATTGGGGTATGATTCATATAAGTGTCCGCCGGAGTCCCGGGACCCCGTTGATCGAGCGACCGGCCACTGTCACCGTTTATACAATCTGTTAAAGTTCCGTGCCGCGCGGCTCAAATTCAATTTTACGAGTGCGGATCATCGCGGAGCAGCCGGCAAGCTCGAGATAGACGATTACACGCGTGTATTTTTCTCGGTCTGATCATATAGGAACGCCGTTGGAGCAGAAATAAAAAGGCTCCTAGAGCAACAAGGTCAGAGAAATGTGGAACGGAACTTTCTATAGCTCGGCTTTCGCTATTCCAGATAATATAACCAGTGCTTAGTTAATTGCTCATCTCAGTTTATATTTACGATTAAATGAATAAACCGACGAGAATATTGAGTTTCAAAGTGATAATGAGATCGTATGGAAAAAGTATATATCAGGAAGATCCGACAGACAGACAGAACAAAATTGATCGCACTTTGAGAGAAAAATAAAAGTACTATACAATCTATGAATGTTATCAATTGGATAAATAATGGATGTTGATTAGGGGTGGGAGAGGGGGAGGATGAAAAAAAATGATTTTCAGATATTATCAATAAATATGAAAGAATTATATTATTTCAGGATTAGAATAAACTATTTTTGTATCAGTATTAAAATCAGTCTTGTTGATATCAGTCTATTGCGAAACAGTTTTAGGCTTTTTCAACTCTGCGCACGATCCAAAATGAAGCACTCGCAGGATTCAGGTCTATGATGTCTCTTTTTGTCCGTATTAGCAAAATTCTACAGCCAACTAAGCGCGGCAAATATTAAGAAAAGCTAAAACTTTAAGAAGCCCATGCCTATAACCACCAACATTATTTCCTGAAGTTGTAAATCAGTTGATATCTTTGGGTCTTAGGCCTCTAACAAAAAAAACCCCACTTTGGGGTGGTTTTTGATGACTTGGAATCCGTAATTATTAGGGATCCATTGAAGACGAATTTTATATAGGAAAATATATATCTTGCCACCGACGAAATATATCTTAAACATTTAAAAAAATGTATAACAATAATAATTATTATTTTATTTGATAACATTTATCGATACCCCTAATCTTTTTTACTCGTTTGAGTGCCACATCTACTTTCTTGCATGTTTGGAGTGGCCCAATGAACTTGGGCCAGTGGTGACATAATTCGCCCTCAAAGCCGGCCTGGTTTCCAATGAAACTCAATGTTTCATAATTACCTGACGTAACATTGTTACACCATCGGGACTATACGCCAGTGCGAAGCACTAAAATCGCGTGTGTTCTGTAGTACTCTGAAGGCTCAGAAGATCCGAGGGACATTTCGTAATTCGGAATTCAGGGCGTAAAATGGTCATATTACCATTTTGTTTGAGCACTTATGTGAATCGGGCGTTTTGAAGCACGTTTCATATATCCCCAAACATACGATATTTCATAATTCCTGAACGCAAAATAGTTATACACTACAGGGATTTTATTTTATCAAAAATATTTCACATATTTTTCGAAAGTTATAAAGAAAATATATTTCATTCATAAATATAGGTTATATATAGATAAATTTGATATAGAAAAAATGCAGATATTGCAAAACCGTTCGGTATGTATATTGTTTTTGAGAAAATTAACGTTTTTGTAAAATCTTAAGATGCTGCGATTTTTTTTATCACCATGCTATAGATATCGGAATATTCCAGACTTAGCATATGTATATTCTTAATAAAACGAGTTTTTGTTTGATTATGTTAAAATTCTGCCAGTTTGCAGATATAAGTACGCTGAATATTTTGTATGTTTTTTTTTCTTATTTTAATAATGTAGTTTTTTTCACTGTATACAGAAATCTCTGTAATTTTAACGTTCAGAAAGAAATATGCAAAAAGAACGTTTTTTGACATTTAAACAAATTTTTTGACATTTAACAACTTTCGAGAAGGAGTATTAAAAAAATGTTTTCACGAGTTTCTTCTTTCGCGTCGGCTTCTCTTTTGAGTGAAAGTACTTGAATCCCCATGAGCAACCCCATAAACAGGTGTATGATACTTTTTTCAACTGTCTAATAAGGAATAAAACAAGTGAAATATTCGTCAACGAATATCGCTGATTTTTACCAAACTCCCTCCTCTTAAGGTGGTTCTTGCACAACTTATGAGTTAAGTAAGCTTCGCTACGATCAAATGTTCAAAAATTAATTTTGTCGTTAATAAAAGTTGCAAATACTTTAAAGTGACAGACCGGCAAACGCTTTTTCCTCTAATCCTCCGTTATTATTTGTAAATTATGAAATTATCGTAATTTAGTCGCTTGACATTCTATTGCAACATTATTTTTTCAGGGCATGCATATGTTTCGTTTAGATTATAGTCTTTGATACACTGTTAAAAATCCGGTGTTAAAAAATTAACATGGTGTGGACTTATAAGGTGTTGCATAAAGTCAACATCCTGTTAATGGCCGGTGTTAAATAACTGGTGTCATTTTGCACTTTAACCTCAAAACTTTAAAACACATTTTATTTGGAAGTAGCCAAATGGAATTCAATTATGTTCTTTGGCTTTTATTTGTGCAATGATTCTGCATCGATTGCTAAAAATTAATTGATTTTCATCGACTTATTTCAAATATATATGGGTTTAAAGTTTTGAGGTGGAAACCCTATAATTGTAATATCTCCCGCTTGTGTAAACTTAACACTGCAAAATGTGTTATTATTAACACCAAATTAGTCAACACTGGTTACAAGTCCACACCTTGGATTTATAACAGTGTGCTATCGTATTCTAATACTGTACGGTGAATCATCTTGGATTTTTATCAATCTCTGTAAAAAATGTTCATAGCATTTAACGCATAGTTTATTATTCGCTTACCAACTCTGAATGTTTGATATTTTTAAAGGTAAAGTACTGCCGGGGCTGCTTCCCTAGACCTGTTAATTGAGCAAAGTTTGAGACATATTTCCGCAACCGGTACGGTTGAACTATTTTCAGCTTTAGAGAGACACTTTCTAGTAATATTAATCTTTCCTTTACTCGATTTGTTTTTATCCTCTAAAGGAGATTTTATGTTAATGTTATTTTTTTATGTTAAATTATGCAAGAACCACCTTAATACGCTACTGAAGTATCTCTGATGCGTGACGCGTGTGATTCTCGTAACTGAGAGTTAAGTTTTCAAGAATTACAAGTTATAAAATTGGAACTGCAGATCCTCGGCTTTATTGCTCGTATATACATTCAGGACATATATGCATATATCCTTGGATACATGGTTTGATGACCATTGAATCATGGATTCCCATGATTCAATGGTTCAAACTCATGATTTGCATTTTGTATGGGTCATATTAGTTCGGCGAAATCACAGGTATAGCAATTTGTTGCCACTAACAACGTCCAAAAGAAGTGTCGCTTTCAGCGTTACTTCAAAACAGCCAATTGCGTGTAAGTTGTCAAGATTGTTATATTCGCTAGTCCAGCTTACAAGGTCGTAGCGCCAAAGAAATGGGAACTGGGTACGGTCGTCGACCGGAGTTCTGGTCCGCCCGATGTTGGTAGCAGCAACAGCCGCAGCAGCAGTAAGCGAAGTACCATCTTAGTGTTTCCGGGTACAAAAATATCGTGCGGGCGCCAGAGATGAATTTCCACTTCCGCCCTGCGAATTCAACGATAAGACGTTGACTAAGAAATAGAGCAAATGCGGGGGGGTGAAACCAATGGAGAAAGAGAGAAAGCGCCTAACGCGAAGGATCCCCCCGCTGACTGCTACACCAATCGTGTCTAACACTCACTCTTCCAAAAATAAATACGAGTCTGTCTGTCGTGGCGTGCACTCGGTGGCGGTTGCGACGACGTTCGCGCGATAGATGCTGCTCGCGATCTCAAGAGAGAGAGAGAGAGAGAGAGAGAGAGAGAGAGAGAGAAAGAGGACGACCGAACAGAACCACCGCGCCGGTGATGCTCTCTGCGGCATGGATGGCGCGCCGCCAACGGGAATCCGCACGAAGTTTACATAACAGAGTTTGACAGTAGAAGGCCTAGCACGTGACCGTGCCGGAGACCGTTTATCTTATCACTTGGGAGTGAACACGACTCTACTCGCCACAAGCGGATCTCTCGCTTTGTACTCGACCACCACTCTCTATCCATCTCACTTTGGCACGCTGTTTATTCCTCCTGTGGGAGACACAATCATTCGCCTCGACTTTTCTCCTTCACCCGGTATACATATGTCGATATGACAAAGAAGTATTTGAGAATAAAATGGAATGTGCTTCAGCAATGGGCGGCAATGGGTTAATGAGTTAGAAAATGTATTATATGTATCGGCTCATGGTCGGGATCCTCTTCAGTTTATTCAAATAGGCTACTAAAGTTGATAGTACTTACTTATTTGTTAAACATTTAAAGTTTTTCCACCGGAGAGTCAGTCTATCTTTTCACCAACTCATGATGATGTCAACTCATTTGACTCATGATGATGTCAACTCATTTGTCTCATGATGATGTCGACTCGTGAGTGTCATGATGATGTCAACTCATGAGTCTCATGATGATGTCGACTCATGAGTCTCATGATGATGTCAACTCAATTGTCTCATGATAATGTCAGCTCGTAATACATTGTCAAGAGTTTAGTGAACTCATGAGACATCATCATGAGTTAATGAACTCATGAGTCTCCTGATAATATCGGCACATAAAACATCATTATGAGTTTAGTGAACTCATGAGTCTGATGATTACGTTAACTCATAACGTCAACATTTATGAGACATCATGATGAGTTTATGAAAAGATAACCCGACACTTTGGTTAAGAAATCTTTACAAGTGTGACAAATCTTCAATAATGCCTGCCCACGAACATCAAAATTGGATTACAAGGCATAAATTAAAATCAAAATAATGTGATGCCCGGGCTAACCGGTCAATTGATCAAACTAAAAATAAATCTTTTCTCAATGTAAGGTTATCAATGATACACTCTTTTACTTTGATAATATAACGAAGTTAATTTGGATCTTGCAAATGTGTACAATGGAAGCAAAATAAATAATGTTAAAAAGTCGTATACATAATTTTATGCCATTCTCTTATTTTTTTACAGTTCAGGTAAAATCCCAAAAGGAGTTGGTGTTTTGGTTTGAATTTCAATACCGATACTATGTTTTCACTCTGGTGCAAAGATTCTTCCGAAAATTTCGCTTGCGGACGACAGGGACAGAAATAAGTGAATCTGTTCTTTTTTTAAATCTAGGACACCCAAAACATCTACTTACACCAGAATCTAGCAGACGAATTTTTTTATTTTCTATTTTAACACTTTCTCTTTTACATGACTCGTATTTAATGAGAAAGTGAATAAAAAAGTAAGTTTTATCAGTTTGTATATGAATTTATTTTCAATAGCAGTGATACAAAGGTATCGATGAATTGGTGCGAAATTACACATTTTTATTAAAAAGAAAACGACTATAGGCTCTGCAACGAAATGTTTGATATTTTGTTGAGTTTTCGGTTGTATTGGTAAGTTGACAGGGCTGGTTATGCTGGCTGAGAGATACATTGCGATAGCAGACGTACAACGTCCCGATGAAATATCGAGATCTCGCGTTGGCGTTACGGGGCAAACTAAGTATCGAGATAGTTACGTGGATAATATCGAGCGTGGCGGAGAGGCTGACGCGGACTGCAACAAGCACCACTAGTATAACGGTGGCATAGGTTCAGGCTTACGTTACTACGATCTATATACATATATATATATATGTATATGTATATATATACCTCGACGCCCGCTATGCTTTTGCTATCGTGATCGTTACGTGGAATCGTTTCGCAATTTTGCAACACGGAGCAAACCAGCAGCAACAAGCACGATTATACGTTCCCCGATATATCGTTGTCCGAGGAAAGCGATTTTTCGTGTTAGTTTGTATGCGCTGTCGAGAATATAACGCGACTTCAACATCGACATATTTTCAAGTGGAAAGACAACTGCCTGTAAAATCGTTAATTTTCCCATATCGAGTCTGCTATCACGATTTCATCGATCGCTAGCTTCTCTTCATTGTGTGATAGAGATTGCGAGAATATTGATGACAAACCCACCGTGACTGTCAGCATGCCTCGATGAGAGATATATCGATATCCTTCACTTACAATGTCTATGATCCTTGCAGCTTATCCCTAATTACGTAAGGCTAATTGACGCCTGGACTATAGACGGTGTATTTTTTTTTCTTCTGCTGTGCATAAAATATCACAGAACAGCATCACGGCTCATGAACGAACATAACTTAACATACTTAATGAACCTAATCTAAACAACTTAATAAACTTAAAGAGAGTTTATATTATGAATTTTAAAATGTCTGTCGTTATCAAGCGTTTGTTATCAAACTTGCACATTCATTTTATATTGTTACTTAACCCTAGTCACTTACATCTATGGAAACTTTCACATTACTTACACATCAGTGGCACTCTGACCCCAGTCAACATTGAAAGGTTGTCATATTAATTCGGCCGGAAGTTTCATCGTGAAAAAATTCCTGGTAGTACTTTAGCATCTCGAGGAAGGGTTCTAAATGGTTATTTGAGACAAAATCAAATTTGAGCCTTGTAAAATATTCTCAAATCGAAGAACTCAGAAAAAGTCAGTTGTTTTGCTGAAAAAAATCATAACTTTTATAATTTGTAATATTTTTGGCTAAGATGTTATTTGGATATTCTTGAGATACCGTACTTCAAGAAAAAAAAATATTAGAGTCCATGGCCTTCCGAAAAATATAATTGTCTTGAAGATCGTAAATTTTGGGTTTTCTTTATTCACTAGCGGAGCTAATGTCAAGAAATGTCAAAACTTTAAGAGGCCCATGTCTGTAAACAACAACATTATTTCCTAAATTTCTAAATCATTTCATATCTTTGGTCAGAGGACCTAAAAAAATTTCCCCCGCTTATCTGGTGTACAATGTTGTAACAATCAAAATGAGACGGCATACACTTGAATCCAATGAGTGTTAAATTCTGGATCACGCGTAAAATTAAAAAGGCCTAAAAATAATTCACAATAGTATCAGTCAACAAAACTGACTTTAATACTGACAGAAAAATAGTTTATTCTAATCTTGAAATAATATTTTTATTTCATATTTATTGGAAGACTAGAATAAAAAATAGAAATCTATCTAAATTTTTGTTTTCACTGATTCGCGCCTTCGTCTTAACGATCTTAATAAAATTAAGTTAGACTTATCTTGGTTTGCTGTGTGATAGAGATGGTAAGAAATCGATGACAGTTCGACGAGAGACGGTTGGCCGCGATGAGAGATATCGATCGTTACCATTCAGAGTGTCTGTGATCCTCAAGCTTATCCCTAATTACATAAGGCTACTTGACGCGAGGACTATAGACGGTGTATTATTTTTCTTGGACTGTTACGAACGTGACCACGGCTCATACGAGAAGTAAACCTTGAATTATCCTGACGTTCATAATTTCTACATAGTAGCAATGTATGAATATGTGCTGAAGTAGCCACATATAACTCTATGTGCGAAGATAAAGGCGATTAGAAATAATGTATTACATGGCATGTTACATGACTATCTTGTTCTGTATTCACTCATTAGAAACGATAAATCATTTTTTTCTCATTTCTCATCCGGAGAAACGAATGATATTTTCATGATACATGTTGCATTTACTAATGTCAAGCACTCGAAGGTGTATTTATTAATACCCATTGAATTAAGAATATCGATTTACATAGAAAAAAAATAATTTTTATATTCCAATCAACAGATAACTATGAAATTTATCTATCGGTTAAGAACCAGAACGAATAATTTTTCTGTCAGTGTTAAAAAAGTCATTTGGTAACCAGTTCGCTCGATGAATTTCACTCTAATGATACACGCACACACACACACGAGACATTTTTTTTAGACTACTTTCCTTGAGTATTTCACGTTATTTGGAGCATTTTGTCATAAAAATCTCGATTTTCTGTTCACGCAAACAAAGTTCCTCTATGAGGACACAAAATAAACCAAGGTAATGTTAAACACCGGTAGAAAAATTGAAAATATTGTTTGAAATCATTCGGTTTGCATGAGGATTCTCTTCTTCATTATTTCGCAGAATTTCTTTGAGTGACTAATATTAAACTAAAACGATGTTTGAAAAATTGAAATAAAGTAACTAATTTTTTCACACAATTCAGACGTCAAACGGAGTAAAAAAAAAGTAAAATTTGAACAACCCTAAGTTACACCGCTTGAGATAAAGTATTCGATAGTATTTGGTGTAACATTTTATATAAACAGTCCAATTTATAAGTCGGTTAGCAATGAAAGGGCTAATTATTTAGAACAGGGGATATATTTGCGCTTGACTCATCATCAGAGCTCTCGAGAACTTAAAAATTCATGGTACGATGAAATGGCTCTTTCATCGGACAAAATAGTGAATCAGAAATGACGATGTGCTCGTTCGCCGTTGACACTACACGTTGTGTAGCGGTAGCGTGAGTAAGAAAATCGGACGAGGTGCGATAGCCAGTGGCTTACGTAATTGCGCGCATTGCGCTCTCAGTGGGCTTGTGAGCAAGCAAGCACTTTGGATTCGTAACGTGTGGGCGAATAAATTCACGAGAGAACGAGGAAGAGAGGATTTCGAATTTGGTACGGAAATGCGATATTTTGGTATTGAATTCGTCGGCTGCCAAAATTAATCTCACTTTCCACAATATAGTCAATTGGGTTTGATTCGACGGTCTAGAACTTTCCCCTCCACGCCAAGAGTACGTTCAACAATGGATGAATCTATATCCGGAATACAATGTAGACAAAGTCGTAACAATATTGCGTGGACATGAAAGCATTATTGTTTAAAGGTCACCGAATGATTACGAGACGAAAAGTCTTATCATCGGTTCTATTGTAATACGAAGACGGGTAATATCGAGCGGGTTTTCATTCGAAATACATGATGTAACTTGTCGAAAATAGAAATACACTGCTAAAGGTTATAAACAGCCCGGTTTATAACCTTTCTAACAACAGTGACCCATCCTTCTTTTTAATATTAAATATCTGATGTAATATGAGAAGCTATAGCGGTTTTATTTTCGATGCAAATATATCATGAGAAGAAATATCTCCAATGTGCCTAAAATTACAGATCTGTCATTCGAGACTGTATCACAATATCATCAGATTTAATATGTTCCTGCCCGGAAATGTTGCTATAATAGCCATCAAAATAGTTAGAAAATAATACAAAGTAAAACTTTGCAGATTGCGTTGTTATTAAATTTCATTTTTCTCAAAGCCACCTCTATGAGGATGTTTATTTATTAATTTGGGCTTCCTCGTAGGAGAAGCTTTCTTTGGAAAAAAATTTTTTGAATAGATTTACTGTCAATTCAAGTTAATATTTCTTTAATTTCAATATTATATTATTAGTAGTAGGTTTAAAGTACATATCAATTAATTTCTAATAAAATTCACATTTTGTATAGTTATGAAATGCGTATTTAATTATCCAAAGATGAGTGGGAGACTAGGGATGTAGTAAAAATTGAATACAACAAAGCTTGCAAATTGGTTCAACTTGGATCCTTAACGAAAAAATCCGTTGACCAACTTTGGATTTCTCATAGAGTAAGTTTTGTAATCAACCGACTAAAAGCAGATGGAAGTAATTTTCAAGGATCTAATTTGCAGCCTTTTTTTTAAATTTTAACCTTACAGAGTCAGAGCTAAATATTTTTTTATTGACGGCCCTTCGGTGAAAACTTTCCTTTTGCATCAAATTTCAAGAATCACGGTAAGCAATAACATTTTAAAAATATTCCCCTTTTTGGAACAGGTCTAATGTATACTCAAAAAGGATTAAGTCTGCATAGCAAGCTAGTATTACAGTTAATAATCTATAGCCACAGATCGATCAGATTCAAACAATTATATTTTTTTTTCTTTACATGCATCGTATTGGGTTATTTTGATTAAAATTGCGATCTTGCTGCTGATTATGTAATGTACAAAAGCGAAGTTAGATAGGTTTTAGCCGTAGGCGGTTTTTGAATTCCACTTTGGATGAAGAAGATGAATAAGATGGAAAGCAACATCCAGACTTCAGTGTCGCCTTGACATAGTTCACGATTGCTATAATACCTTACAGATTAATTTCGTTCGGGTGAGATGTTACATAATCCGGACTCGGTAGAGCGAATTCGTGTTACCTGGAACTTTGTGGCGAAATACGAAAAATGGAGAGTAGCAAATTCGGTGAGGGACAATTGGTAAATCGTGGACTCGTCGGTTATCGTGGTTTAATTGAAACGAACAGCGTTACGATCTCCAATATTGATCACTGCATATTGAAAATTGTTTTATTTTACTGCTGATTTCTGACACACGCCATTGCGGGTATGAAGAGTCTAGTTCCGCTGCCTCTTTCTGAATCGCTCAATAACACGCAACAATTGCGCAAAAGTCGTGCATGATTTATAACATAATGAGCTGTCCACTATGGCTTATTCCCACTAGGTATATAAGAATGGTCAGTATTGATCTTAGAATGAGAATATAAATATTAGGGTGATGCTTAAACGGGGTCAAATCGAATCTTATACGCTTCATCCCCTAAATCAATATAAAAATAAAAATATTTACTCTCTGTCCACACATCTTGAAAATAAGTAAATAAAATACAATATCTTTTGGATTTTATTGGTGCCATAAGTCTGCATTGGTTACTAACAATTTATCGATTTTCATCGATTTATCCTACACATAAATGGGTATAAAGTTTTCAGGTGGGTCCCCAATAATTTTAAGAAACTCACTAGTGTGAAATTAACACTGTGAAAAGTGTTACTATGAACACCAAATCAGTCAACACTTGTCAAAAGTCCACAGCCACTTGCTTTCAACGTGCCGGATTTCTAACAGGTGAAGGTGCACCGATCGAGCTGAGTGAGCTGGAGTGCTAACTTTTCGAGCAGCTGCGCTTACTCAACTTGATCGTCCTACCACCTGGCTTTTCAGCCACTCTTATATAACTTACTGTTTAAATCCATTGATTAGCCTTTTTCGGTCACCGAAGTTACGGAGCTCGTTCTTATAGGTCGTATCGAGGCCATGGACCATTTACGGAACCATAGCTCAGTATTTTTACCGACAATAGTTAAATTCTTGTTGCTAAACGTGTGTGTACTGGAGAAACTTTATACTTTTATATTTATATTTAATTATAATATTATGTCAGTTTCAGTTATGTTTAAGTCATTAAAAATGAGGATGCTTATCATATAGATTTGCAGTTAATTTATGTTTCATCCTAGAAACTCACATCATTTTAAGACTAAATATTGCAAGCACATGTAAACAGTCCTCGGAGCAGCAGGAAGTGAAAATATGTCTCATGAATTCTTGGCGCAAAATGTCTTATTTTTCTATAAATTGATTGCCATACATTTTTCTAAAACTTTAAATAGGGATCCATGAATTTGTTTTCCATGCTGTAATACCCAATTTTCGTTTGAAAATATGTACAATCATCGAAATCTTGGTAGTGGTATCACCTGGTTGTATCGCTGAAACCTCTTTAAAGTCTACAGAAAAAAATCTATCGAAACAAAGCTTCCTCTACGAGGAAACAAAATGGGCTGCTTCTTTGAACCAGCCTGATGGTTCAAAGAAGCCACCTGCCATTTTAAATAAATTATTTTGGCACACCTAACCAAAGCTTATTGATTAGCAAGACTGTGACTAGCTTCACAATAAAATAATCCGTTGTATTAAACAGAGAAGTTTATGCAAATGCTGCACATGAGTCAACGTTTTGACATGCAGAGAAATTGGAGCATGTCCATGAATTCTCGAGGTCATCGTCAGCGAGCTTGGTGAAAAAAAATAAGAAAAAGGAAGAAGAAGAGAAAGAAGAAGAAGAAGAAGAAGAAGTAGAAGAAGAAGAAGGAGCAAAGACGTAGCAGTAGAGTAGAGGAAAAGAATTGGAAGAGTGGTGAAGGGGGTGATGAAGTGCGGGGTTACACCGATTCTGTTGGTGCGAAAGGGGTGGAACGGGAACAACGTGTCAGGGCCACGAGTGCACTCTGATGCTCGCGAGCAGGTCGAGGAGAAGCTCTCGGGGCTCGCGCGCCTGCCGATTCTATTTCTTTCTTTTTTTTTGTTACATTCGTTGGTTCGTTCTCTGCCTCGGCATCTCTCCTTCTATCTCCGTTTTCTCTCTTCTTACTGCATTATGTATGTGTGAGTGCGTGTGTGTGTGTGTGTGTGTGTGTGTGTGTGTGTGTGTGTGTGTGTGTGTGTGTTTACGGATCTGCGCTACCACGGCGTTCCACCAGAAACGTGCGCAGTTGTCTACCACAGTGCAAACGTGTGCTATACTTTCCATGCGGGTCTCACTGAGAGAACCGACTCCCACACACAAAGGAGCGCGAAAATCAAGCGGTGGCGGCGTTGCACGCACATAAACCCCGAGTATATAGTCGGGTGTAGCGAGCTCGGACAAGAACGCGCGCGCCCAGAGTCGTTCACTCGAAGGCCAGCGAGTTTGCTTCGTTTTTCTGTATGCTATCACTACTGGAGTTCTCTCTTTGTCTGCTTTCCTTATTGGTTTGTTTATCGAATGCTTAAAAAGTCAGAAGGGCAGGGCTCGGACTACTTATAATCTCCACTTTTTATTCTCCTGACTTCTTAGGCTGTCGACGTTACGTTTATACGCGCAGATGTAACACATTTAGTCCGTAAGTTTAGTTGGAGTATTTTGTACTGTTGGGTATGGAATATGTGTTGAAATATTTGTAATAATTGTGTGGATTGTTAATATAAATAAACAACTGTCTATTTTATGAATTTAATGCTTACATCGACTCATTTGTTTGTTTAATGCATTATCAAGTGCCTGACACGGAAACTCCAATTTATTTTAACAGCAACCAGTGGTGCTTCGGTTTGAAACCGATTTGAGAGGTGAAGCGATTAAAGTTCGATTTAACCCCTTATGGGCATACGGTTTGTGAGATATGTGGATCTTCACTCCTGATGGGATTTTTAAAATGCCTTTAATGACTTGGAATTCGTCGTGAAGCCTGCCCTAGATGAGTGTTGCCCGCAACAATAGGTGAACACTTCTAGAAATAAAGATACTTCTTTAAATCATGGTACGAGAGTTGACACTGATGCAAGTTGAAATAGCGAGACTTGCAGCTTCATTTTAACACCGAAACTCTCGAGGAAGACAAAAGAAGAAATCTATTAGTGGGATGGAACTGAAGAGATAGGATTCATCACCGACTTGTTTGAGCAACGTTGTTTATCGTTTTGAAGGCTGCAGCAACGAATTTGATAGCAAAATCTGGAACGTCCATACGTGCTCTTTGTTCATAAATACATCTGATACAACACTCCTTAATCGCCATGATCTATTTAGATTTCACAAACAGTTGATTTTTTGAAAATATAAACTATATATTTAGGCATAGAAAATATACGCCTTCCAACGAATTACTTGATTTTCACTAGTATTCATATTTATGTCATATATATTAAAACCATTCGGCAACTTAACTATTACCGCACATTCAAGTGATTTCCTGTATCCCAATATCCATTACATAACCAAACGAGCAAGAAATGCTATGCAATACCAACTTACAATATTTTACCGACTAAACATTTAATTACGCCGACAATTACGACATTTCATTTTCATTTAACAGTCATTTCCAACCATGGATAATCAAGAATTTGGATTTTTCTATAAAAAAAAACATATACTCTGTTGTTTAAAAAAATTAAGCGCTTCGTATTTCCCAAATGACTTTTTAATTCTTTGTCATCTCATCTAATTAATATTCCAAGTCTCCTGGATTTTACGGAATTTATTAATTTTATCGAACTGGAGAGTTATTTAATTTTGCGCCGAAATTACGTAAAGGTTTGCTTCAACGACAAAATCCACATACCTCCGTTTAGCGCAGTCGGTAATAGGTCATGAGGGAGCTGTGACTGAAACTATAATGTTATGTTATGTGCGAGCGTCTAAAAGCCTCTCTGGAATAGTCGACCAACGATTTCATACGCTACTTCGTGGTTCACGTGGAGACAAGAAAAAGAAGAGGATAGAGTCAGAATGCCAGGTGCAAGAGAGGTGCACATCCAGATAGTACGCGCTGGTAACGTAGACCGAGTATATATACTTGCAGAGCTGAATTACGTAAGAGGAGCAGAGGAAAGGCGAGCGAGTGAGTCTGACTTATACATCCCGCCGTCTCAGACTGGCCGTGAACTTATACCAGCGTGGTGCAAAGCAGCTCGTAGCATAGGGAGACTCTCTCTTCTCTGCGCTCTCTTCAGGCAGCTGCGTGTCCCTTTCTTCGCGGGCGTTTCTGCTCCTCCCTCTTATATATATATATATATATATAAATATATATATACACGCATCCATGTGTTGCTGCTGCAGCATTAATACTCTTTGGATGCACGCACATTTCTGTCTTTCGCGTCGCCACTTCCACCTAATCATCGTCATCCGACGGAAAGGCCGAGAAGATCAAGAACAATGAAAACAACAATCGTACAAAAATAAAATATAAAACACCCAACCGGAGATTTGCAGAAAAATTAGTTGAGACAGTTTTTTTCCTGTAATATTTCTTATGATTTTTAGAATTTACGTAATAATTATTCTGTTTTTATGTAACACATTTTGGAGATGGACGTTAAGAGGGTTTTCGATTTCGTAGTATTTCATCTTATGTATCTTGTGTATGCCTCATCAATGGGTGATTTTTCACTTTATACTATGCGTTTTTACGTCGAAACTTTTTCATATTCTCACGATATTGAGATTTATTAAACGTTCGAGACTATGTCTATTTTATCGATCATCGAGACCAGCCTGCGTCAAATTGATCCTGTATCATTTTTTATATGTATTGCCAATTCGAAGGTGCGGGTTCAATTGAGCTGAAGAAAATTAGGGATATACTTTTGATATTCCTAAATGTGATGGTATAGTGTGAAAGTGTGATAGTTAATCATGAATACGAAACAAAATTTTGGAAAAAAAAAGTTTGAAACATGTGTTTCTAAAAAATCCTATTTTTTCATTTTTTAAATATTTCTAGCTAAAAATTTAAATGGATACTCTTGAGACATGTCTCTACTTGAAAAAAAAAAATACTCTCATGGTGGAGCTTTCAAAAAAGGTATTTATTATGCACAATGTCGTGGACAGTTTTTGAAGGATATAAAATAACGTATTTACAATAGAAAAGTATAATTTATTTTATCATAAATACATAAATATTTTATCATAAAAACGTTAGAGTTGAGGAATGGGTCAAAATGACCCAGAGTGGTCTCGAAGGATTAAGGCAAATTGCATTCACTAATTTGTGATGTTGTAATAATTGAAAACGTGACATAGGTTGGATATATGCGTTGATAAAACGAATGATTCTGCGACAGTAATAAGCGAAACATTCAATGCGAATTTACGTGATCGTAGACTGCGATATCGTTGACATTTAGAAACATACAAATCGGCTTTCCACCGACTTTGTCCTATAAATATCCTTATCTCTACGATATCGAACCTGTTTTTCACGATTTATGCAAAAGGTTAATGGCTAACAGAAACTTTGTAGCAAATTCTTTGTCAAAACGTGTTTTGTCGATTATTGACACATTAATAAGTATGTAAACAGCTCAACTTACGTGATTCTCGGTAATGCGCGCACAACCCAGCATCGACAACATGTTTAAATATTTCTAATTGATCGCTCTGAGAGAATACAAGTATACATGGATATTAACAAAGAAATTGTTTGGTCTTACCAATAATTTCATTGGTTTAACCAATTAATCGTCTGACGCGTATATAACTCACCGCTTGGTTGCCCTAATCAACCTTTTTTCACGGTGTATAAACTGTATATAAAATTTAAGAGGCAGAGTCCAACATTTTCAAAATTTCGAAACCTATTTTCTCCAAAATAAATCGATAGATTAGGCTGAAAGTTTGCGAATACGCGAAATTATAGTAGAAATGGGCTAAGATTAAGGCTCCGCGATATTCAAATCCATTTTCTTTTTCAAGAGAGTCAAAACTGACGTTATAGTGCGAGAGAGACAGTCGTATAGGCGTTTAGCATTCGGCGAAGAAATATCCACTGCATCTTAATGCAAGACATTCTCTCCAACAGTTTTTTTATCTACGCTGAATTGTGCTTAAAAAATGTGCTCTTATCGTTTGGATTTAGTTTTGAACCAACGAATTTTACTTTGGTCTCGATTGAACTGACGAAAAAAAATCTTCCCAGTCTTCGATTTGGAAAATTCGATGGACAAAGGGAAAAAAAGACAGGAAAAGTGAATACAAAATGGAATTTGAATGGCCGGATGGTGGGGCACTGAACGATGTGCACTCGCACGTCTAGAGATGAGGAGGCATAGAGGAAAGAAGAGAGCTGTGAACATTCAGGCATGCGAGCATCGGTCCTGCTTCTTCTTTATGGCCGGTTTATTAATAGCGGGGGCATATAATGATTATCAGGTGGGAATCCGTTCGAGCGAGAACGTTGACCCATCGCGTGTGGCCGTGACTGTATGTGTATAATACATACATTTGTGCCGGAGCGCCCATTCGTATGTCGCGCGAACTAAATTATATCTGATGAACCTGTCGAGCTATCGTCGTCGTCCTTGGCTGTTACTCTCCAATCCTCCAATCTGCCTATTTCCCTCAGACCACATTTTTCTTTAACAATAAGCTTCCAGTCGATTAAACTGAACAAAAATATTTTGTTTATTAATTTCCAACTTGGCATCTTAGGGGGACGAGTCAGTGCAAAAAAAAATTTTTTCAGAGATTTATATTTTTTATTCTCGTCACCAAATAAATATAAAATAAATATATTATTTCAGAATTAGAATAAACTATTTTTCTGTCAGTATTGAAATCAGTTTTATTGTTATATCTCTGCGGATAATCCAGAATCAAGAATTCATAGGAAATATTCAAGTCTATGGCGTCTCATTTTGTTTGGAACTCCATTGATCGATAAAATTTCATGCCATTTTGTATATTATTGCGCGTTATTTTTACGTCTTGTTATTTTTGGCGTTGTATTTATTGACGAATGGTATTTCGATGTGATTTATTCTGTTACTTTGAAATGTTACCTAGCCATCAAAAGATCGTCATAAAATTGAATTAATATTTTGGCGAATCCATCCACCATCCAAGGTTTTTTTTCGTAAGTTATGTGATAGCAATATAACACTGGGTGTCACTTTTACTGATCAAAACATGTTTTTAGTAGATTATTATACCCTCGTAACATTCTTGAATGATGTACATAGAGATTCATTGGGATAGATTATGGAAGAAGTATCGATAAATTGAAAATCGACGGGTCGGAAAAAAAAGTGACACAAGGTAGAGCCAAGTCTCCCCTATTTACAATATGGATGACATGAGAACGCGTAGCGCGAACGGGGAGCAAAGGCGTCTCGATGTTCTGCGCGCCCGCGCTGTTATAATCCACAACGTTCAGGGAGACCCGGACAAAGGAGCGTCTGCTGCTGCTGCTGCGTATGCTTCGCCGCTGCATCGGGGTCGTCAACCAGAAGCGAGCGAGCGAAAAGGCGGAGACGCCTTCGGCTCTCTGCTTAGCCTGTTGACGATTAAACAGCCCACACGAGGCTGCAATTTCCCGAGATAAAGAAGTCGAAGAGAATGACAGAAACTAGAAGAGTGATACAGACGAAAACTAGAATTTTTATAATGCACTTTAATGCAAGCTCTCACAACAACAAATTCCAGCAATTTCACATATAGATTGTAGTTATTGTTCTCATGCTCGTTGTTCGACTAACCAGCAATTGGGTTGAATTTTATTCAATTGTAACTCATTCGATAAAATATTTCGTGGTCATTAATTGACTTGAATATTTCTTCAATGCAAGATTTGATAATAATGATTCTTCAATGCAAACTTGATAATGATGATATATATTTCTACACAGTAAATTTATATCAATGATGATACTTGTAATATAAATCTTCACAAGCAAAGAAACAAAAATACAATATAACATAAGATCTAATGAAATATAGACAAGAGTGAATAATATAAAATATAAGACGAAGGCTCATTTGAGACAAGTGACTTTTTTTCTAACGAGTAAAAGCTTCTCAGGATGATTATTGTTTATGGATCTTTCGGGATTTACATCTAAGATTCGATACGCGATGAATCTTGTAGTAGAGAAAACCGTGAAGAAAGTTTAATTTTAAACCTAGCTATCCCTTAGCCGGTATCTGCGCGAACGAATAGTAAAATTCCTTTCGTGAGCATATCCCTGCGAGTACGTGCCAAGATAATTGGTGAACAGCCGCGAAAGGGTAATAAATTTGGCGGCCGGCTGCAAATCAGCGAGACACACAGATGACGCCTTTAACAGAAATTATTTGATGAATTTTTACTTTTTTTTTTCATCTTGTCATCGAGATCGCGTTTTTTCAAATATTCTAAGCGCGGAGGTGCGTTTTTTGGGTCTTAAAGATTTTACCGATCTTTCTCTCTCTTACCGATTTTATCTGTCAATATTTACGGATGCACAGTACTCAGAAGAATTTGTAAACGTGCATTAGTAGCAATTGTATTAACCTTAAAATTCGTTGAATTTTCTGTGCTGCCAACGATGCGTACCATGAATGCTTTGAGATCAAACTTATTGTCTCATATTTCAATAATATTTATACTTGTGTAAAATGATGGTGACTACTTTTTAGTAGAATTAGCAGAATGTCGCATCGGATTCAATCTCATAGTCTAGGAAATCGATCCAAGACTCGCTCATTCATTCGTACAAAAACGCGTTAATGGGTAACGATATATCTCGATTTTTTATCGAACCTACTTGAAGTGCCATTGGCTACATTGTGGCCGGTTCATTCGTTCTGTAATTGGCTGAATTTAATTTACTATTAGCGTTAGATCTGACATAACATGACAAACGCTGCAGCGCCCGTCATTTTTTAACGCGATATAAGAGCGCAGCAGAGAATAATTTTTTTCAGACGTTCACTTTAGCGCCACTACTTAGCATTAGTTCCCCTGTAAAAAGTTAATGAGAAAAACGATATTTTATATCTCGAAATAAAGCGCTAGTTCGAGATTTTTGTTGCTACCTTTTTATTCCTACTGTAATTGGTTGTGGTCAGACACTGGGACTGGGGTCAAGTTCATTTATTGAATCTTTTTGTTTATATCAAATGTAATTTTTTCAGTGATACATGAAAAATTTATGCCGGAAACTAGGTATAGCCATTTAGAAAAATGTCTTTGAAATTCTGCTAAGATTTCCTAGATAAAAGTCCCTTGGAATTAGTCGTTGCGAGAGTCTGGTGAAGATTCTTTTGTGTCTTCCAAGAAGAAAAAAATCGCAGAGCTCAGAAAAGAATCCACACGAGAATCTTGGATATTTGGATATTATTTTCTTAGTGTGGGATTGTATACTCAGCGAGATTTTGTCTGTCTTTACTATCCTCTATATCGAACTCCAATCAAGATTTTCTTCCCACATTTTCTTTTTTTTTGGCGGGAGTAACAACGATAGAAATTATTTTATAATTCGATTTCATAGCATAATATTTCGTGTGACACTGTTGAATCTTCGATAAAAGTTCATGTTCTAAGTGCCAAATTTTTAGTCTTAAGTACGATCTGAAGATCTAAAAATTAGGCCCTAAAACGAACACTAGAATCATTAAATTATTGATGTTTTGATTATTCTGACTCTGTAAGAAATACATATTAATACTATGAAAAGATTAGTTCATTGTACGATGAACATATCCAGCGGTTGATCCAATTGGACTCACCAAGATGAACAGCCAAGTTGTACCGCTCGAGAGCCTGACCAGGATGGCCCTCCTTGAGTAATAGGTCGCCTTCGTGTCTGGCCCTGCTGGCCTCGGCCTCCCTGGGCCACCACTTCTCCACGAGTCTCTGCACAAGTACATTAGTCTCGCCCATAGGTCCAAGCTTTTGACCGCAATCACGGCAGCACTTGGCTGCCTCATAACAGTTTCTACAGTGTGTATGACCACAGCTTGAAGTTACAGGTTGATAGAGCGTACCATCGCACGTGGAACACGTGAACGACGCTTCCATTCGTCGTCTCGCTGTGATTGTATTCGCAGCACCATCAAGATCCTCGATTAGTGCCATTGCCAGATGTCGTAGTCGGTCAGGCGCCACAGGACTAAGCGCCAAACAGCGAGCGTAAACGTCAAGCGACTCACGAACTTTGCCGCAACGCGCCAAAGAATCACCGTAACCAAAAAGCGTCTCGATGCTCGGTGTCTGTTGCTTCAAGCTACGCTCGTAAATCTCAAGAGCAAGCCTGTAATTTCGTGAGGCAAATGCCTCCTTGGCAACTTCGGTCATTTTGTGTCAGTACGAAAATGTATTTGCTTGGTCATATATATAACGATAGATTGGAATATAAGGTGGATACGACTATGTAGACGGGGTAGAAGAGGTTCGGCTCGGGGGGTAGAGAAAATAAAATCGAGCCAAACCAGTGAATCCACCAGGTGTCTGTAATATCAACTATTATCTATGTATCTACTCTGTCTTCGCCCTCGATCGATCCAGCGCGCACTGTTTAGTCCGGCGGAGCCAGACCGTCCTTCTACACTTGGACGTAGTCCTCTCTGTAGAAGCCGCTCCCTGCCGATTTCGAGATATTGAATACTCTGTACATCGTTACAACGAATTTCTTGACTCCTCTCAGTTAAAAATCAAACACTGGGGCTTCCCGCACATTACACATAATCCACGGTCATGTTAGATTAATGTTGACGAAAGAAAAGAAGAAAGAAAAAAAAAAAACAATTATCTAATTCCTTTTGGCACGGATATTTATATACTTCTCAAATGTATTATATTAGACTCTATTTCACTTTTCGTTATTTCATGCAACTCTCTCAAGAGCCCGCACTTTTACGTAACGCGCACGCGGACATTTCTCACTCGCGAAATTCAATGAAATTGTGAATACTTTTTCGTATAATTCGCAAGCTTTGAATTAGAGGAGATTTAATGGATTGACGAGAAAAAAAAAGCAAGAAAAAACGAACAATAATCTTGCGAGGTGACACCGTTTCAGTAGTTTGACAGTTGAGCACGCGGGCGTGCTCAGATTGGCTAGCAGCACGCTCAACAATGAATGCTTGAACCAACTGACGTCTCGGCTGTCAGTGGCACACTGGCGGGCCAGTGTCAGAGTCGTGTCGACGTTCTCGGCGGCGTCGCGCTCGTGGCGCAAGCGGCGATACTCGGAAACCAGCAATACGGAGCACCGCACCACACAGTACGTAGCGGAGAAGCGCGCGCGTTCTTGGTTACGCCGTCGCAGGATATTCAACGACCACACCCCCCCCACCACTACAACGACGCGTAACGTGAAATAGGCAACCCGTCGTGTGGTGTCTTAGCTACGCGCGTTTGTATATCGAGGTGCGTCCTCAAGTTGATTTATTTCGTAACAAGAAATAATTATTAAAAAAAAAAAATGTTAAAGTCCAGATTGAAAGAGAAGCTTATTTAATGAAAAAATTGGGTAAACAAAAAATTGTGAAATAATTAAATAACCATTTGCACATCATAGTCGGGAGATTTGTTTGTCATTAGGCGTGAAAATCTCCCGATTATGATATCCGAATGGTTATTTAATTATTTTACAATTTTTTGTGTACCCAGTTAGCGGAAATATATCGCTTAGAACGAATGGCGAAGGACAAAAATCGATATCTCAATCGTTTCGAAAAAAGTGATCGTTCCCGAAACTTTTTCTCGGAGTTTTGGTTTCAACAATCGGCAAAAAATCTTGATCTCGAAAAATTACTCTAAAAAGATTTGTTGGGGGTACGATCAGTGCGGAAATATATTATTACAATGATATCATCCTTGCTCCAATTAAATCATCAAACTAAAATAAAATAAATGAACCTAGCGTTCGGGCTCAAAGCGCAAAAGTAAATTCAATGATGCTGTTGATATTTATAGAATCAGGCTGCTGTTTTGATAGTGGATTCACTCCCATATGAGCAGTCAAATTCTCCTGGCATGATTAACTGAATATTAAAAAGGTTATTCATAAATTATACAATTTTGACAATTAGTCGTTCAAAAACAACAACGATTTTGTTTATCTGACAGAAAAAAAAATGCATCATCAAAAAGCAGCTATAACTATTAAAAGATTATAATGATATCAAATATCTATATGGTGAACTTTTAAAATACCGAAAATACCATGTCTCAGTAAAATTAGTAAAACAATATATATTCGCATGCTGCACTTGACCTTCAAATTTTCGTAAACATTCATTTAGCTAGAAGAAAAAGAATTCTTTGACGCGTACTTTCCCCTCCTATTTCACCAGCGATAAATGCGAATTGTTATCACTTATTGCACACCCGCGGATCTGCATTTATGCATCGACCGTCCGCAAGATAATTAAGCCACAGAGATTTTCGATATATTTTATATATATATATTTGTTGTTGCGTGAGGGCGCGATGCGCATATTATCGTCATCATTATCAACTTGAGACTGTCAGACGGATTTTCGAACGAGATAATCCTTGGATCGCGATGCGGCTTAGCACTGACCTCGTCGTTTGACTCTTTTGTCCAGGGGATATCGCTCTTGTAGCGTGCTCTCAAGCTACAAGATCAAAAGACGCTATAGTGTCTCAGGACAAGTACATTTACCTACCTTACCGACCGAATAACTGACATGTTACAAGATTCTCTTCTTCGAGTATTTCAATCGCTTTTTTTAATCAATCGGTTATGTCGACGGATATCAACTGATATGAGTGTTGCATTAGGATGATCCTTAAACGGGGTTAAATCGAATTTCAATCGCTTCACCTCCTAAATCCGTTTCAAATAATTTAAGAAACACACCCGAAATTTGTTCAGAATTAAAAAAAATATTTTTCCTCCTTCCCACAGGGGTTGAAGTTTCCAGTTTAAAATACATGTGTTTTTGAGCTTCTTTCGGCATAAATTTTATTGACGGAGCAATTTAGTACATAAAGATCTGAAATTTACTGAATACCTTGTTCAGGTATTAGGCAAAAAAAATGTCAATTCCCCTAATCTTCGAATATGACTGGTGCAGCTCATACAAATGTGAACCCCTCTTAGGTCAAGTTTCAAGATTTCATATGTGTAACTTTTAATACAAGTTTGTAATTCACGACATTCAAGTAACTCGGCTAAGTGAAGGACTCCGCAAGCTTCAGAGCAATTATTTTTCAAAACAAAAACAATTGAAGACATTTAGGTTGATATTTCTGACAATAATCATGAAATTTATTGTAATGGAATGATGTGATATTTGTCGTGAAAAAACACGAGTCAGAGCAATGGAGTTTATCTCTATAGGCTGGAAGTGCTGTTCATGAAAGCCAACGATGCATTATGCCGCAAAAGACAATATATAAATATACATAAATACACTGGTAACAGAATACGTACGCTTTGCACGCTCTCTCACAGCGCGTATTTATCTTGGACGTTACATAAGCTTATTTGTGCCGTACAAAGAGTCACCTTTGCTGATCGCAAAACAAATTGTTAATCATCGAAATAAGGCGTATCTCTGTACGCGCGCAAGTGCATTACGTAAAAGAGAGCGAGCGACTCCTCGGAAACGCGCGGGCCCTCAACGTGGCTAACTCTGCTGCGTATAACTTCATGACATATAACGTTTTGGCGAATCAACTCGTCAAGCTCTCATCTCTCGCCACTTTTCTTCGTCTTCCTTGTGCATATTACGCCTTGCGTTTCCCTCAACCGGAAACGTGCCAATTATTTGGACACTTCTAAATAGAATATCTTGAACACACTTGCGCCCAAGTGGAGCTGTACTGGTGGACAAAATAGGCACAGAACCATTCAATCGTGCAGTGTCACTGAGCGCCAGTCATCGAGCACAATCATCCTGAATTTCTCACCAATTAGTCACTCTTAGTTTTCATATTTACATTTTTCTGCCTTGAGATGACGGTCACTGAAATTATAGACAGCAGCAGATAGTCAAGGGGAGGTTGTAATTGATTTTGAAATGTTTGTCCTTGTTAAGCTTTTACCAAACTTACGAATGAAATGTTTGTCCTTGTTAAGCGTTTACCAAACTTACGGTTTCTTTTTATTTTAGATTCACTTCAAAGGTTTACATATTTTATGTATCATTGCTTCCTCATAGACAAAGCTTTTTGATGGTAAAAAAAAAGAGAACTTTTTTGCGCGGAATTTGCGTAAATTTTTGGTGGTACATTGCTCATGGTGTGAGACTCTCAAGTGCCAACGTCCCGCAGATGCGAGGCAGTGGTTGTACTGACGAGCGAACTGACTGATTTTATGCGTGAATGACTTTCGTTGTCGTTGATGATTTTGTTGCTTGAGCCTGCGACGATGTTGATGAGAGTTTAGATCGGATGTTTCAGTGTCGATTTAAGTTGGTTGTCGAGGTACTGACGACGAAGATGATGAAGAGTGTGGACTTGTTGGAGTCTGCGATTATTCCAGTTGAGTCAGTGCTGGCGCATGTACCAATTGAGGTGAAATCGGTACTGGCGCACATGCTGATTGAAATCTACGATTGAAGAGTCGTATCAACTGGCAAGCTCGATGAATCTCTCTTGTTTATCTCATTTTGTTGAAAGAATTGTTGTAAAGACATCGTTTCGATAAATGCTGGTCTTAATCTCTCTATTGATACCATCTTTGGTTCGCCGTTGATGAGTATTTCGAAGACAACATCTGGGATGTGGATCATCACATCATGAGGACCTTCAAAGGACTCTCTCACCCTCGTCGACTATTTTGGTAGAACTTGAATACACATGTAGGGCGTTCTACTGACATAAAAGACATCTACGAATCCATTCGATTATGTCCTCATTCGTGAAAGGCTATATCAACACAGTATTGTTACTGTTACTAAATCAACACAGTAATTGTTACGAACGAACAAGGGAGGATTCATAAAAAAAAATCAGAAACAGAGTTTTAAAAAGAGGCTTCTCACACTGATTTGAGGATACATTCCAAAAAAAGTATTAAAAAAATATTCCTAGTGATCAATAAAAATTCGTTTTCCTAATAACAGAATTCCATTGAATTGCTTATTGGTGCAGGATGCGAGGAGCATTGTGAGCGCAGTGTGTAAATACCGAGTAGGCAAAATTTCAACAATTTCCTCAAAAAAATGTGTACCTCGCGATAACCTTACTTAAGGTCATATGTTTCAAATATTATTCAGAGAAATATGTCCGATACAAAAAAAAATTGTAATTGCATTTTTCAGGATGTGTCGTCTTACGGACAGTTCCCGTGTTTTGTTCGACCTTCCCCTACGTGCTATCAAGATAATTTCGCCATTAAGCAGAGATATTGCGTAAAGACGAGTGTTTCTCGACGAAGCAACAACATTTACAGCAGCATCAGGTCGTAGATTCGAGAACGACTCGATCGTGCGCAGCCGGCTCACACACAAATATAGTGAGGATAGCATAAAGAATCGCGCGCGGCGCGCACGACTAAAAATAAAGCCGCGGAGGGGGGAGGGGGGTTCGGGTAAACACTGGGGAGAGAAACCTTTATGTAATGAATGAGCGTGAATTGCGGCGCCGCGAGAGACGCGGAAAGCAATGTTCGAGACCCGGGTGGGGGCACCCGGTGTCATATTTGTCAGTGTTGTCGTACGTTTTGGCTTCATCGTGAGCTATAACCCGCAATCTGCGACCAAAGTGTATTATTTGGCTCGATGTTGGCAAAGGTCGACAGCCACGCGATTCACAGCGCCGGGGGGAAGGTTTTACCTGAATCCTGAAAATAACATCCTGGAAAAAAAGCTTTCCAGAAATATCTCCGAAAAAAAGCTTATGGTGAAAAATTCACAAGATTCAATTACCTGGCTAGGTGTCATTTTCAACTATTCTGTTTCAAATAATCCTATATTAAAAAGTTCGTGAGTAACGGAGAGCATTGTTAGAAAACTATTCGACCTGTAATTGGTTGTCAGGAAAGTCCATTGTACACAAAATCAGTTTGATGTCAAATTAGACATAAGAGGATTAATTTTATCCGGAATTTTATAAGCGTAATTTTATTTAACGGAAGAGATATTAATTTTATATAATTAGTATGGTTTTCTACGGTTTGGATGCAAGCACCCTCGCACCTATAAATCTTAAGGACTCTTTGCTCAGGACTTCATATTACTGATTCCTCTGTCCTTTTCTAGAGGGACATAGGATAATCACGTCATGGGGGTCTCATAGGGGGTATTACTATTATTAGACAAATCATGTCCTCGTCTCATTAGGGTGCAGAGAATTCCCGGCCTGGATGAGGGGTTCTCATTCGGGAACACAAAAATCTGGACCTAGACTTGGGGGGTATTGCGGGACTAAAAATAACACGGGGCTGGAGATGAATCTCTCTTGGATTCAATCAGGATACAAAATACTGCGTGTACTCGACCACATTATAGACAGGTTGTAAAATGAAAATATGAAGTTCGCCGAAAATGAAGTCGTGTATTAACCTAACTAATAACAATTAAGTAATTCTATCATTTTAAATATTTAATACTTAAAAATGTTCTATTCTCGTAATCGAACAAACGTAAAAGTTCGCATGAGAATTGACATTTGGGGATTGTGTTTGAACGATATAGCAGCATTCTCAGTATATCTTGTGATATTACACCATACGGATTATGTACGTGCGGTTATAATATAAACGTGCGTGTATACAGTGAGATATATCACTCATAGGGCACTTACACAGTGTGTAAGGTTACGTAGTCGACTTGCAATACTTAGTAGATACCGTTGCGCTAAGCAGTATTATACCCAACGTCACGCACACTTTACAGAGAGGACAAATCAACGTGCACCCGTGACAACTCGGTTGGCTGTTGATTCGATATTCCCGGATAATAATTCTAAGGAGTTGGGACTGCAGTCTAGACAAGTTTCTGCCCCCTAACCCCCCTTAAACCCAGCAGCTGTACCAAAGGCAGTGGTTATAAGCTCAGAATATAAATCTGATTGCCTGACCGGTTCCCTCCCCGTTGCAATTGCATACCTAGGGCAGTATGATGGTTATTATTCGTGTGAGTTCTGTACAGTTAAACCTCGATTATCCGACATTCGATTAACGGAGACTCCGCGTTATCCGCGAGAATCAGCCCATTCTAGCACTATGCATTAACTTTATTTCTTATACAAATATCACCCTGGAAAACTCAGTAACCGACTTTTAACCAATTTTCATTATATCTCGATTAGCTCCCGTTTCACCAAATTTCACTAACCCTCTAACCAATTTTTTGTTTTTCTTTTTTAATTAATTAAGAAATCAAGAAATTTGTAGCGTTTCACTTATCCAATTAATGCTAAATATCTTTTATCATTTTTACAAATCCTACTTTTCACATTAAAAACTAAACTAAATTTTATGTACATTAAAAAAAATAAAAAGTTTCACATACACCCCAAAAAACATTTTGCTGATAAAAAAAAATGAAAATTGCTATTTTCCTTTAACAAGATCCTCGGATCGAACAAAATATAAAAAATATCGGTTAACATTTCAACGAAAGACGGTGAGACTGAGAGGGGGTGGGCTAACCAAGACATATTTTTGTGGTTAAAAATTCGGTTAATTTTAGTGATTTTTGGTAAAAACTATGATAATAGAGTTTGTCAGGATATCTTTAATTTTATGCTTCTCTTTTAAATATATAAAAGCAGTAAAAGTTTTTGGATTGGGTATTCGATGTTTTCCGTTTTATCCGAGTTTTCACTTATCCGATGTACGCTCTTCCCACATTACCTCGGATAAACGAGGTCCTACTGTACTGAAAAATGGTCCCGATTTATACAAGACAAAGTCTCACATGTCGAATTAAAACTTCTAATAAATTACGCGAATGTTGACACCGTATGTATTGAATGGATATTACATAATGACACTATAATCATACTCCGAAGCAATACATTGTTGCAAAACGCTCTGCACAGTATAATACAGTATTACATATGCGAATGTTCGGGTTGTTATGCTGATCGATCTGCTGTATCTCGTAAGTGTTCCACTCCTTCTTACACCTTCAATTACGCGACGACGGCGAACCGATAACGAGCAGTCCGAACGTCACCTCAGTGATTATTTATGTGAACTGAAAAAACTTAAAATCTGTCATAATATCATATTGAAATAATAATTTGCAGAGATCGAATTTTACAGAGTTCTGTTACACGTTTTTTTTTTTTTTTTTTTTGTAATAAACCAAAAAGAAGTTTCCGAACTTGTCGACCTATTTAAGATCTATGTTGTGGCTATTTATTACAACTTAAGCATTTTTTCCGCGCTCGAAGCCTTCAGACTATAACCGGCTCGCATCAATCCTTGATATTTGTTACACTTATCAATGTTTGCAGCCATATACGACACAGGCAATCCCTTTATTTGCAACTGCAGCCGACTTTCCCTACCGTTTTGCATTCGCTTCTGGATACTGTCTACAGAGAGCGCCCCGAACACATGAAAACTGCAACGCACCTGGGTCGATACAGTCGGTCGCAAATATATGTTTCACGCGATGCCACGGCTTGTCATGCGTTTCGCTGATATATACTAATACTCGAGTTACAGGTTATTATATATATATATATATCATTCCGTAGCATATAGCATTCCATAGCAAGTGGAGCATTTCTGTGTGAACACAAAAGTGGTCCATTTAGTTCAGATTAGATTGAAATTCGCGTTTCCGATTTCTTTAAAATGCTATAACTCTATAGAATGGTTCAAGCAACTGATCTAAAATGTTACATAGTTCATATTTTTCGGAGTTCATATTTTCGAAAATATAGACTGTCCAGTTTTTTTTTTTTTTTTTTGAAAATTCAAAAATTTCCTACAAGTTCAAATTAATCACCTAACATTTTGCACGTTAATCGAATAGGATCATCGAATGTTTAATAGTATCTGCAAAGATTGCTTTTTATAAAAGCAACAACCTCATAGAGAAGGTTTTATTTTGCATATTTTTTTTACATTTCAGGTAAAGTATTGCAAGGAGTTGGTGTTTTAGTTTAAGAGGCAAACTTTCCCGGTGCTACTTTCCCCCACCACCTCAAAAGTCCCGAAACCTATTTTATATAAAAAAAAAACTCGACAGATTGGCCTCAAATTTTGAGAGAATCTGCGGAAGGATGGTACAATTGGGCTAAGCTTCTGGCTTCCCGAAACTAAAAGCCGTCTTATCGGGAGTATTGAAAAACCGAAAAGTGAGGTTAGGTGCGAGAGAGACAGCCCTATAGGCGCGTTTAACATTGCACGAAGAAATTTTCAGCGGTTTATCACTGCCTCTTAAATCTCAATACTAAGACAACATTTTCTACATAGAAGATACACAAAATATTTTACTGCGTTCCGTGGTATCTTATAAAAATAATTGTGCTTTCGGACGACAGAGACGAACAAAAATGAGGAAATGTGTTTTGTAGAATCTAGGACACTCAAAAAACTGGCAACCAAAAGCTGGCACCCGCGATTTAAAAAAATTGTATTACTTTCTCTGTTACATACTTAACATGAAGAAAGTAAAAAAATATGAAGAGAAGTAAAAAGGGTCGGTCTTCAGTCTGTGTGAATTACTATCGAATGCAATATACACTGAGCTCACAGATTTAGTAGTATGCAGGGGTATCGCTTCGGAATACTGAACGAACGATTGTAACGTGATCGAACATATGTGAGACGGTCTGATATCCCGTGGGAGTAAAGCAAACTGCATTTCCAGGATCCGTTCTAGTGCGAACGTGTAAGTATAGAACGACGAAGAAAGATGCAGATACGGCAGTGATTATTGTAATGAAATAAGGCAGCTCTCGTAATAGTTGAGACAGGAACGAAGACGGGAGTGCCTCGCGGCGATAGGTACATAACCGAAGACGAGTGAGCGAGCAATCCGCGCAGTTATAAGGAGGCGTAATCGCGCTATTTTCGTAATTGCATTATTACGAAGGTAGCTAGCAGCTACAGCAAGCAACCGAGCAGACAGATAGCACCTAGGTGGGGGAGAACAGCACGTTTTTCTGTGTGTCTTTCTCTCTCTCTCTCTCTCTCTCTCTCTCTCTCTCTCTCTCTCTCTCTCTCTCTCTCTCTCTCTCTCTCTCTCTCTCTTTCTCTTTATGCTTCGTTGTGCAAGCGCCCTGAGGTTATTCGTTACGTCTATGCTATATTTCTCATTTGTGTAAGCAAATAGTATATTGTGTGCTTGGGCTCCGTACACGTAGACGATTGTGTCTACTACATACTAGGGATGTGCATGAGCGCTAAGATGCTCGTGAGCTCACTAAACAGCTCGAAAAATTAATGCTCGGGCACGCTTGAGCGTAATATGAGCGCTCGTTTCGTTGAAATCCTCATTCGAGTGCTCAATCCCAACAAACGGCTCGAGCGATCAGTCGAAACAAACAGCTCGAGCGCTCAGTCGCAACAAACGGCTCGAACGATCAGTCGCAACAAACGGCTCGAATGCTCTGTCACGATAAGCGGCTTGAGCGTTTAGTCAACACGAACAGCTCGGACGCTCATTCAACGTACGGTTAAATATAATGATCAAAATATAAAAGAAAAACAAAACATGTGGAAATATATTGCTGCACAATGTCACTGTGTTGGAAGAGGATCAAGAGATTGGTTTCTTTATTACATTCACTAGCAGTGGTTACCTCATAGCTACAATGTTTACGTGCACAATGTGACACGACTTACGACAGTACAGCACTGTATACGCGGCGTGCTGGAGATCACGAAGAACATTTTGCGTTCAAATCATTTCGAATTTTCATTCGGCTTCATTTCGAATTCCAGTGGAATAGAGAAACGTATTTATATATGAAATTCATATATATATACATTGATCGGGACTTCTGACATTTTTATCATATTACTCACAAGCGATTATATTTTATTTAAAAAATGATGGTTAAAATATGATATATTTAAACGGTAGTTGAGACTGTCATTGTCAAAATGATTTGATAAACAAAAATTGTACTTGGTTTTTAAAATTCCGCACATCGTGGTGTTATTTAGATGTGCCTATTCATACTGACAGCAGCTTAAAAAAACCAAAAAGTTCTTTGTAGACCATGATTTATAATAATTTTTTTTAAGTAACAAAAATCTGAAAAAATCTGAAAATTTTTTCACGAGCCCTGTCTCACATATAGAAATGTTTAAGCAATAGCCCGCAGTGGAGAATCACTTAAATATAAAATTTTCTTCAATTTTTTATCTTTTTAATTCGGAAAACAATAGACGCGACGTCCCGCCAACTTTGGGAACAAGCTACATTTAAGTTTTTTTCTTCAGATTTTTAGATTAGGTCGAACAATATGTTGGTTCTAAATAATCATAAGCATTTTAAATATTTTTAAAAAATTAATAAAAATTGTGTTTGCCTCTTAGAGATGGAACAATAGGATAAAAAATTGTAGGTCAGATCTGAAAGGTCGAGAGTCAAACCCAGGTCGTATTGGTATGGAATGCTCCATACACAGGTGGATCAGACATTCTAAAACGTTCCACCGCCTTCCGGGCCAGTTCTCGATCTTCTCTTACAAATCCCAGTGCTGTAAAGTTGCGCGTAATGTCGCAGAAAATCTGGAAGAAGTCAGGCCATGCGGTAAATGTTAACGGCACATGTATGCACCTTACGAGTTCCTTTCATCCGACCAATTGTCTTTAGTGCTGATCTAAAGAATGGAGATGATAGAATTTAAACTAATTTTCAAGGACGGACAGCGAATCGATCTGATTAACACATGTCCTTTCCATAGAGTCTTTCAAGTAACTCTTCTAGTAACCTTGACCGCTGTAGTCGACTCTCACTTTTTTTTTCATGAGAAAAAGTGACATTGGCTACATATCGCAGACGAGCAGATATTCTCCGCAAAGGCCTCAAGAGACAAGGTCATCCAATAGTAAGCTGTTTCCTTGTCGATTATAAAACAACTGTAGTAGACAGTGTCGAAAAGTACTGAAATATGGATGTATAATTTGCTGCTCTTCTTTTCAGACTAGCTCCGAAAAGCGTACTGAAATAACTTTCAGGTAGTTATATTTCATTTTAGCAGATACTAGTGCGCAGCCAATTTGCGCACGTTAAACCACCGCACAATTCATGCTGGAATTGAATAAGCGTCGGCAACTGAAATAGAGTACAATATGGACTTATAGTATAGAATAGTATAGAAATCGTCTACGTCATATATATAGAATCACCAGGTCTCGTCAATGGCATAAAATGCTCGACACTGAACTTCGAAAGTTTTTATTAAAACCGATAATCGTAGACCCGATCGTATATTTCATGATACAGGGAGAGAATATCATCATAACGTCTATAACATTTTTGTATTTTCAAGCAGAAATCTTTACAAGTTTATTAATTATCTTGGAATCAAGTCTGTAATTAGGGGAGAAGTGTTGAAATTCAAATTGATTCATTCGATCCTGCTTTACATGTCCAATATATGTATTTTCTTTAAATCCCTATTTGCTTTAAATCCCAACATTTATTTAATAATAAATGAATACTCAATAGCGTTCACGTTGCTTCACGGATATAAGTATTGGTCCTGTATTTATATTATGTTCTTCCGTGTTCGGCTTATTTACCATTTCAATATAAACGACGCTGTAGGTACTGCCTATCATCCACCTATTCATTATCTTGGAGTCTTGATCGTACTTCACGAGCTCGAGTAACAGCGAGATCTCACGACTTTTTCCAGCATGACGTGAAGTGATAATACAGATGAATGGGTACTCGACGAGTTTATGAAATGTAGTAAATAAGAAATTTTTTATACAATATTTATGTCTCCATGTAAACTCGCTAAATACTAAAGATGACGTTTCATTAAAATTGGATTAGATTACCTTTAAGATTAATGTGATTCTAAGCTCTTGTCGTTCGTCTTGGAAAGTCTAAATCACTAATCTAAGTCACCGATGTACAAGGACGTCGCGAGTATAGCGTGGCTTTATCCTTCACCACGAAGAAATGTAGCGCGAACGATTAATGTTTCAACCTAGGCGTGACATCTAAAATTAAGGAGACTTCTTAATCAAGAAGCTCACGTGTTCACCTGTTCGCCTTGGTATGACATGGTATCATTACAGGGATATATAAAGATAAACACGGTGTCGAAATATGGTAATTCAGCAATCATTATTACTGTACATTTACTGATTTAGGCCCAGATTACCACACGTTCAAACCACGTGTTTAGATAAATGAACGGTTTTGAGCTTTCCGCGCTTTTCACATTTTCCCGTGATACTGGGAAATGCGCAAACGCCACCCCCAACTTTATGTCTATCCTGGACCGAATCGATGCTGATATTTCGGGCGTCCATTCATCTACCTCGCTTCTTCAGTAATTTTATTTTAATTCTCTTACTTTTTAATACAAAAGAATCATCAACAGTATAAAGTATATCTAATCTGGGAATCAGAAATATGATAAATTCACATTTTATGGTCAAGTTTTATAAACGATTTTTCATCGCCACTAACTTTTGTAATTCTTTTAACAATGTTTAATAAAATTAAAAGAAACATTATATGATCTTGATTCACACATATCTAAACATGCCCCCATTCCAGGTACCTGTGCCCAGTAATAGCGGGTACGTGGATCTCGCTAATGGCATAACAGATGATCGTTGGTCCATTCAACATCCGGTGGCTTGGAAATGTGCGACAGGGGAAAATTCGCAGTGTACCCCGCGTTGGCGCAGTCGCCTTGGAAACGCTCCGACCACGTGTATGTGTGAGGCTATCCAAAGGGCATGCTTCAGAAGGGGGGGTACGAGTGAAACGATGCTTGTGCGTTAGCGTCCAGGTCCAACAGAGATGGAACAGTTCTGAGCAGCTACGAGCCGGAGCATAGTACAAGTGGATGTCAGGGGGGAAAGCGGAAGGGGTTGGCGCGGTGCGAGAGAGCAAGGAATGGCAAGGGGAGTTGGTGAAGACAGGGTAAAGGTGCGCCAGCTGGGTTGGAACTGGGAGTTCGGAGGGGTGTCTGTAGAATCCAACAGAGAAAATACCGCGCTACTATCTACTGCAGTAAGAGGGGTGACGTTGCTCTGGGGCCAACTCTGTACTCGGAAGCCCGCACGCGCCTCAGTCTGTGTTTTTTTTTCGTACAAGGTACACTGACGCGTGTACACGTTATTGACATGGATTCCGTGGACACTTACGTACAGTGAAATTGTCCTGCGCTACGGTGCGCTACTACTTGATAATTTTTTTTATTGCGAATTAAGTGACATTATTGGTAAGGAAACGCCTTCACTGTGGGAATGATAAGATTGGTGTAAGGAACAATGGAAGACCTCAAGATTGGTTAGAGACAATGGAGAAAATGTTCAGGTAATCCTCTGAAATCTCGAAGAAAGCATCAAGATAAGATGAAAGGAGTGCAGAGATTAATGGAAATGGGATAGTGGAGCTCCTCATTGTAGTCGTTTTGTGATGAACGGTGAAAGGATATCAAGAGATCTCTATCCTTGTTATTATGTTACTAAGTGCCCAGGAAATTTATCGAAATCTCGTAATTATGGATTGAGCTATGTATTGCGAATTGTAGCTATAGTGAATAAAAATATGGAAGAAAGTGTTCGTGTTGAAGATCCTGCCACCGATCCGGCAGCTTCAACCTTTGTGCACTTCAACTCTCCTTCACGATTTTCATGAATGAAAGTATTGGATTAAATCCAATTTGACATTGAGTTTCAGTAGGAAAATATTTGGAGAAGGAATATACATGATTTTTCAAGGTTATTGATGAGTATTAGGGGGCGGTGTGTTCGAACAAAGTTTCGAAGACATACTATATCCTGGAAAAGCTTGAAGCTCAATGTGGACCGCTACTCATCCGGTGTTACTCGACCTTGTACGAGGGTGCGCCACAACCAGTTCTGCTGTGAGCTCTTTGTCTATTGTACTCTTCGCTTTGTCACCCTCTTTCGGTATCCGCGTATGTGTACATCGTTTTCAACATTCCTTAGTACTCTACTAGAGACGTTACAGTCGATAGTAATAGCATTAGTTTCGCGAACATTGGGAACGATAAGGGTGTTACGACAATTCCGTAACTAAATGCATTACACGACAGATAGCCATAGCCCACTCAATCACGTTATCCCATCGTTACATCGGAACCAACAATTTTGCAACTTAAACGCCCAGTGAAATGGTTCGTTTCAAACCGGAATGAAGGGCCTGATGACTTAAATGTTTGTCTAAATCTATTTTTAATGTGATAAAACAAAGTTCGAGTGAGGTGTCTTGACAATTTATAGTGGAGTAAAGATACAGTTAGGTCAGCGTATGGGTAGAAGTTCAGGAAACAGCTATCCAGCTATTCCCGAGTGTAATGATTGGTTCGAATTTCAAGGATTCACGTTGTCGAAGGGGAGAAGGCGACAACGTAGACGAGAAATATATGAGTTCGTAATACGTAAGTTAGCTGACTGTTCTCTGGCAAACGGAGATACGTGCTTGCTATAAACGTGGGTAAACGTACGTGGCACGTTGAGGTAATCGTATAAAGCTGGTGGAATCAAACACGATACGTGAATCACCGAAGAGGCGAATCAACCGGAAGATTAACTGGTCCAAGTGGAGAACAATTAAGCCAGTCTCTTGGGAAACTGGAAGGGACAATACGAACTTAGATAACGGATGATGTTAACAATGATGTGGAACGGCACAGAACAGCAGCGAAATTTAGCGAGACAAAAATACCCAGAAATCGATAATCACAAATTGTCATATCCAGTCGAAAGACTAACAAGGTAGTGATAAATATCAGCGAGATTTTCTCGTGTCGAAATTTTATTACAAAGGAAAAAGAAGTCTGTTGAATTATTGTTAAACACATGTTGCGTAGTTATAAACGCTTGTTGAAGAATTTTTACTGCTTGCCGTTAACGAGTGTTGGTTATATATATATATATAAATAAATATATATATAGTATATACACACATAAATGTATTGAAGAGATCATTGAGTTACCAGAAAGTTTTACGCTGTTTTATCATTTAATCCACTGTGCTGTGACATACGGATGCGATATCATAAGAAAAAAATTATCTAGCATTCATTAAACATAGATATTTTCTTGGTCGTTGATTGTAACAATCTCAACGGACAATAAATCAGCAATTAAACTGACACGTTGTATTCTTGTAGTGGAATGATACAAAAATAGTTGAATCACAGCAGGTATAGTCGATACCGCGGCCTTGAGAATAATAATGTACGCATGTACAAGGATTGAAAGAAGGGGAAGTTAAAAGCATTTCCATTAACTCTGTTGTGGAAACTCGAAAGGTTTCACTTGAGCATAAGCAACAAGCACCCAATAAGCGAACCCAGTGAGAACTAAGCAACCACCATTACCATCAGCATCGTTGATACACATACTACTGAGTGATAATGGCCGAGTCCATGAGTTTGCCGTTGATGTACGGCCGTCCTGAAATATTCATCACTCGGTGACCTGGCAGGGATACCGCAACGGGGAACGGGTAGCTAGCCTTCACATGCACATGTGTGCAAGTATATCACAAAAGCAACCATACGGGCGCTTGGTGGCTCACGCGAAAGCTGCCTCATCCTCGCGCTCTATTTCTTCTTCGTATAACGATAAAGTGTGCTATCCAGATAGGACCGAACGCGTAATACACGTCAAAGCGAAGGGAGGCTCAAAGGAGTGAATATATTGTTGAGAATTCTACCTCTGCATTTTATTAACCAAACCACAATAATAATTTAAAAAAACAGCCTCTAAACGATAGTCCTTGCAAACAGAGGACACCGGCATTTCAATTAAGCTGAATTCCAAGGAAAAATGTGGTTTCGATGTCAGGGACGAATTTGGTCGTATAGATGATTCAAGCTGCTCGGTTTTCGCTCTGTTTCATCATCGCAAGCCTCGGGACCCACTTCGAGGCTCGAACGCCTCGGCCGAACCTCTCTTGGATATGGGAGCACGTGGTTGGGAATACGAAGCTTTACCAGATCTCAACACGCCCGCGGCAGTTACCCCGTCATCTACACCACCGACCGCTCAGAGCCAGCAGCAGCAGCATCAACAGACCCAGCAGCAGAAGATACATTCATCGCCGAGAGTATGCTTTGAAGCGGAAAACCTGGCGTCAACGCGAAGAAGAAGTAGTGCTAGACTTCCACCCCCTTCTAGACGCCGAAGCAGGAGCATGAGCGCTTGGAGTGACTTGTCTCGGTGTTCCTTCAGGTTGGATGAAAGGTAGGAAAACTAATAAAGGAGCTACTTGGGAATATCAGCTTCGATTTTCGGTTGAATAGTATTTACAACTTAGATAAACTAGTAATGAGATTTCGCGCTATTGAAATAGCGTTGAAACAGACTTTAAATGTTTTTGTTTAGTTGCCGATGTTTCTTCAAAAATTCGCTTTATAGGAAACAGGGTACTTACTAGTACGTTTTATTATATAGATAGATGGTTACGTTATCCGGAGTAACTATAAGAATCCAGTTTGATAGCTATGGATAAGTGCTGCCGACAACAGCCTTTAGAATTTACGAGACTCAGCGAACAAAGTGTTGGGTTATTTCTCCGTGTAACTATTTCTATGCGAGTGCTGCTGAGAACATTTTCGATTTTCAGAGACAGTATTTACAACTTGGGTACACTGGTAATGAGATTTACGTCAATGAAATACGAGCCATTGGAACATGTTTCCAATGTTTTTGTTTTTTATTGCCGATGTTTCTTTAGAAATTCGCTTTATAGGAAACAGGGTACTTACCAGTACCCTACATAGTACGGAATATGACAGAAATTATTGCAGAAATGTTTCTAATATTTCATTACAGTTGAAATATTGCCACAACTTTGTAGTCGAATAATGCACGGGATTTTATTGAAAAGTTACAATGTTAATTTTATGAGAAAAATTGTTAAAAGCTATACAAATTAAATGAATCATATTTCTGAAGATTTCCCATAATCCCAAAAGTCTCCATAGTAAATGCCTAGAAAGAAGATTTTTTTTTTATAAATCCATTATCCACCTTAATGATCCATTTTATCCATATTGTATTATTCCTGGCAGAAAAAGTCTAATGTAACAATCTCTTTTTATTTGTTTGTATGTTTGTTTTTCGAAATTTCCTTTGCCGGACTTTGAAAAATTTTGTTTTACAATAATTTTGTATAAACTTGATTTCCAGTACAAAATAACCAAGAAGTGAAAAGTAGAGCGATAAAAATCTCTTCTTATTCTTCTTTTGTCTTTTTCTCCTCACTCTTCTTGGCCCGTAGTTTTGGCGAATAGTCTCACGTACTCGATCATTTCTTCTTACGGTTCCAATTTCAGTGCGATCATCGCACAGGGAAGATCTTCCTCTCCTCTGTAAAGGGCGGGCTCCATTCCTCGCCTCAGGTTCGCTTAGCGATACCGATCATGCCATTGCAATTTCACATATATTGAAAATGTTTCTGTGTGTGCGCTGCAGACTTGACAGTTTTGGTCTGCCATTCCACTTTCTCCTCTTTTGGTGATATTTCCGCGGCGAAATCCGAATCCATAATAGATTAAGTAACGATATCCAATAGGGTGATCGTTGAACGGTGTTAAATCGAATTTTATTCGCTTCACACCATCTAAATCGGTTTCAAATCATTAAAAAATACATCACACATTTAAAAAAAATGTTTTGTTGTAGAAATAAATTATTTGTTGTCGATATAGCGGTAATGAGTTGTAGATTTTTGCCGCCATGGTTGGTAGCAATTATTACCAGATTGTCATTACAATTATTACAAAATGATTGTATTTTATGATAACAGTAACCTGCGATTGTTATGTTGGTTGGATCATACGAGGATGCTGGCAGAATATTGTAGTATCTGGGTCGTTACGAAAACGAGTTCTCCATGCATCCTCTTTAATACTTTAAATACATAGAACGACTGTTTGTCATCCGACTTGGTACTTTCAACCGGAGCTGCTTTGTGCACCAAAAGTGCATCAATGCTGCTTTGTACATTTGGCAGTCGTACATATCTGCAAAGTATGTGTGGGATCAAAGCCAGATCTGGCATAAGTTAGCCGAAAGAATAGCCGGCACATACAAGTGACATACTCTACTTTTTATTCCATTTCGTCAATCCAAGTATTACATTTTCAAGCAGCATATGGCATATATTTCTGTTACGCCATTTATAGTACAAAGATGGTGCACGTCCGGATGATGGATGTACGAGAATTGAGTAATATCAAAATAATATTTCGCTGTTAATCAGGGTCCATCTGCACAGACAGGAGAAATAAATAGTGAATTAAAAAAACCCTTATTTCTATAAAAAGTTATGTTACATAAATGGTGTATCTACATTTTGGGTTCAGATATATATATCGTAACGTTTATTCGTTTTAAAAGAGTAGTGACAATTAGTGTCTTTAATTATGACAGACTTTGTTAATATTTATTGTTTAAAGACAAATCATAAAATCTCTCGATTTCATAAACTATAATAAACAGGAGCTTTTTTCATTGCCATTTATAAAATTAATTCGGAAAAGGATGGAGTTATTTCGAATATAATTTTAGTTAACGAACAATTAAAATTATAAACATACGCTTAATTCCGTCCCTACAATCGTGTGATGACTTCTCCCAAGTTAACAAAAATACACATATCATAGGGGAAGGGTGCTCATAGCGGAACCCTTAAGGAAAAAAACGGTCCTACAAAGGTGCCAATAGTGCAGATTTCTTGTTTTCTTTTTACTTGGAAATGAAGTTCCAACTGGTTTTGCGATGCGACGGTAAAACAAAAAAATTGGTGCCCCAATACCGAACACCCTTTTTTCAGGGTAGCCGGACATTTGTTTCCCCCAATTCTACTGTTCCTAAATCTCACCTATCGTTCCAAAATGAGTTTAGATAAAGATAAAGCAATTAAAAAAATAGTTTAACAATTTTTTGACAGACATTAACTTAATTAATTTTATTTTATTTATATTAATTTAATTAATCTAAAGATCGAACTTAAGCATGAATTAAGTTAAGTTCGATCTTAACATCGAACTTATGACTAACAATTCGGCCCTTGATCATATTAATCAATTATTTAGTTGCGCTTACCAAGTAATTCGTTTTTCTCAGTGTGTACAGGTTGTTCGGTGTAGACATTTTCGGTTTACAGCTGGTGTAGATATTTTATTGTATCAATTTTTTTTTTTTTGGTCTCCGGTTCCATAGTTTTTGCTGGTGTCAAAAGTTTAGCCATGCTAGTTGGAATGGATTTTGGGCTAGAGCGTTATTGCAGAAGTGAGATGGTAACCACCCCTGTTTATATATGAGACAAACAAGGCACGCTCTCATGTGCCAACTGCCGGCAGAAGCACATCTTTAGTTACCGACAGTACCTTGCCAGTCTTACCTACATAGATAACCAAGTTTTACGAGCGGCCGCAAGCAACATATAGCCCTGGCCTGGCGCTCACCATCTCTTCACTCCTGCTTACTCCTTTCATCCCTCGGCTACATTTATCACAAGCTCGAAACCCCCTGCCAAGCTACTCTCGAACTAATGTCTGTATAATTCATCTGGCAAGTTTCTATTACCCGAAGTACCATCGCTGACTTACGATACTGCCTTCCTCAGCTCAAACACCACTCACTGGTTTCTTGGCTCTAATTATCCCGGATGTGCCGTTTTCCCACTTTCCTGTGTATATTTGAGTAGCGAAAAAGCTACAAGGGTTAAAGAGAGTAAGATTCTCGGTGCATAATTGACCCAAAAGTTCCCGTCTCCGACTTTCTGTTATTGCGCAGGAGATTTCCCTTGCTACAGTGGAGATACTTCAGGGGTTGGTGAGGAGTCCGTTTTCTTAGCTCTAATTGGCTGAAATCTCACGTTGACTACTTTCCGTGGTGTCTTAGAGTTACCGGGGGGCCTCACAATCCATTCCTTCCTTTCTTCTTCAAGCACTTTTTGGAGGGACCCTTACTCGAGCATACCTTGGTCGTGTCCGGAGGGTTGCATGAGTTCAGGCGTATTGAAATGTTTTGGGGATGTAACAATAGTTGCAGCTACAGCACACTACGACGTTTTTTCTTTGAGTTTTTAGCGAAACTGCGGCGTAACAGACTAAACAGTATTACTTCTTCTTTGCTATAAGTCGTAATGTAAAAGTAAGTAGGGTCAATCGGGGTAGATAGGAATTTTCAAAGTCCTACTTTATGCAATGATAAAGCAATAAATTTATCTTACTTTTCGTTTATTTTTTTTTCGTATAGTATAACTTTCATGTGTTCTCTGCAGGTAACTGATGCATTTAAACATCAGTTAGCTGAAGCTAGCTCTAATTTGGACCTAATTGGCAGTCTATTTTCAGCTTTGTTACGAACAAATAGTCAACAGCTGATTCTGTCGTTAATAAAAGTTGTAAACACGTTAAACTGACTGACCGACAAACCTCGAATTCATAATTCCACTATGGTATACCTGACTTTTTGTTTTTTTAAATTTACTTCTACAATTCTCTATACCTGCGATCTAAATATGATTCTTAAAGCTCATATTATCCTTAATCCTCGTTTGTCTGTTTCAGGTGAGTGCTGATGCGTTTCTCGGTCAATGAGCAAGTGAGTTTTTGATACGTCGCAAAAAGTCCTCGTTGTCATATTATCAACGAGCTTAAGTAATCGGATTAACGTCGCTCCTTTTGTTTTCATATTACCTCTGGTTAAAAACGAGAAAATTTACTATACGTCAGTAAATTCGTGAAGCATTATATTATACGTCAAGGTTCAATATTAAAAGGCCATACGAATCATATGTTCATTTTAGGTCATCGCGAATAATCTTACGTAAGAAGACATTGAAAACTTGAATCAAAGATAAATATTTGAGGTTTCTGGAAAAAAAATTGTGGCTAGAATTAGAGTGTATATATGTGTAGAAAGTAAACTAGTTGCGAAGTCACGATGTCGGCAATGTTCTTGTTAGGTAACAGAGACTAGAAAATTATTACGTATTCACCGCCCAGGGGTAATTTTCGACAGCGTTTTCAGAGTCCACAGCCAGTTACTACGTGGTCGAGTACTAAGGGAATTACGTGCCGAGTACGTGTCCAAATCTGGGGCAAACACATTCAACCAAAAGGTTGACGCGAATGAAAGTATACTTCGCGAAAAGATCATAACCGTTTTAAAAAATTAATGTTATTGAGAATGCAAAAAAATAAATTTATTCTGAGTAATAATTAATACCAAAAATGTATTAAGTCAATAATAATAAAAAATTCATTTCGATCTTAAGATAATCTTAAGTTTCTTAATGCATTATAGGTATTGATTCCAGAAAAATCGAAATTTATCGATTTATTATAAATGTTGCTCTTTAGTGATCCGCGATCCACGTTCCACGCCCTGGTAATATTATATTTTTTATAATAATATTTCTTGTATTTATTACTGAAACAAGCGAATAACGAGAGAGCATCTAAATGAACGGCGAGAAACGGCTCTCGCACCAGAAATTTCTGAAGTGTATAAAAATGTGGTCACCAAGTTTTCAATAGATAAAGAGAGAACATTTAGTAAATCAGTACAGAAACGCATCGCTAATATACGTCGAATTTAGTTTGTGAGATACCACTTGCATGACATTTTTAAAGAAGACATCATGATGTTTTTGTCACACAAAGTCAACGTGAGTACGGCGGAACACGGGTTTTAGTGCTAATCGAGCTGTAATTGTTATTTGGGCGAATTATTAGCCGAAACTGATACTGAAGGATTATCGGATTTTATTCATTTTTAAGTATTAAAACATTCTTAAATATAAAAGAAATATCAATAGCGTCAGAATAAATCATGCTATCGATTAGATATAAATAATAATTTCTTTTCCAATTAATAATTTTATTGCATTTGCGGATACCGTAAATGGATCACGGAAATTAGGTTAAGTTGGAGTTTCAGCCACTTGTTGCACGAGCAATCGCTCAAGACGTTTCTATATTTAATTAATCTCCTTATAATAAAAAAATCTTAACAAAAAGCAGAACAAATTTTTTAAAAATGTATTAGCGAAATATAATTTTTTGTAATTCATTAACATTGTCTATCCCAATTACGAACTAACATACAAAAAAAAAGCATGAAACTGAGATAGGTAATTGGTAATGTCAATTAGCTATTTTATGCACAACTAAAAAATAAACAAAATTTAAATCATCTTGTTTTACGTTCACGTGAAGATGTTGTATCGAAATATAATATAATTTCTACTAGTTAATTGATTTTGTTTATGACTGATTGTGCTAATTTTTAACATTACTACGTACGCCGATTTCGGTACGTTTCGAGTGTGACATCTCAAAGCATTTCAAAGTCGGTTATGATGTTCTCAAAATTCAACATAAGGGACAGATATTGAATACTCGATGATGGAACAATCTGCAATATGCGTAACCGGAAAGGGAAAAAGGGCCCCCTGCAACAAGCACCCGATGGAAGGGAGAGTTAGGGGTAGTTCTGACAAAGGGATCGTGAAGGCCTCCGACAACTCTAAGACACCAGGGAAAGTTGGGGACGGTGGGTTCCAGCTATTTAGAGCTACGAACTTCAACCCTCTCCAACACCCAAAGGCAGCTCCAAGTCCTAAGAAAAAGGGAAACCTTCTGCGGTAATACCAGGAATTGGGAGCCGGTGACTTCTAGGCCAATTATGAACCGGGAAACATACCCTTTCCAAGCCCTGAAACATATGCGCTAGCTCTAAAAAACCCAAAAAGCGGGAAACGGGAGTTTTCAGCCAATTAGAGCCAAGAACTTTCTAGAGAAAAGTTACTCCTTTTCCAACTTCTGCGTAACACTACTTTCAGTAATTACAAAACTATTTAAGGAGCAAACTTTGGATAATTTGTCTGTTATTATTCTGTCAAATTAACAATCAACATCTCCGAAGTCTAAAGAGTACAAATTGTGTTTAAAATAAAAGTAAGTTGGTAAAAGTTAGAAACAAAAAGATTCTTGCAACAAAATTCTTGGAATCTACAGTAAAAGTCTGTGTTAACATTTTTCTAGTCTAACACAAACGCAGCCAATGCTGTTAATGAATGTAACCGGGTTCGAAGTTTTGTTCATAGCAGCTAAAATCCACTTGCAGGGAAAAGCATGTTGTATTTATAAGATAAATTGATGACGTCACAATTTCGGAAATCTAGATCTGGAATATGATTTTAAAGGTTCAGATCGATATCTCTCAGTTCTCGGTGTCCCAGTTGATATGTCCATAAGTCTTGGTTTCCCCGATGATCCATAAATAGTTGACGGTATCCCGGTGATCGCCTCGTATTTTTCGGTGTCCAAGTCGATCTCACCATAATTTTCGGTGGCTCTGATATTTACGGCGGTACAAGATGCATTCGCGATCTCGCTATATAACCTCATTTTATTCGTCATGGTTTTTGCCAAACTTGACACAACCATTCCTTGCTTACTCCACTACTAGTATAATTCCTTCTTAATAAGCCACTAAATCGACTCACAACCATCAATCTAGTCGGCAGTATGTTTCACCGTTTCGTACCGTTTCACCAAAAGGTCCGAGATAGTGTCTCTAAGAGAATAATCAAAAGTATGAGAGAACCGTCGGGTAAAGATTTGTTTGTCAATTACAGATTTAGGGGATCCAGATAATTCGAAAAAGGGAAGAACAAAAACAGCTCAACATTGAACAATCAATTAAATTAAAGCTGTTTGCTTAGGACCGGAAAGTTTGCACCTTGGACAAACGTTGACTGATTGCGACGGGACTTAAGGACGTGATTCCTCGTACACTGGCTGATATCGAGTATTAAGATATACTTAACAACGATCGCAAAAGCAGATACAATAGGATCGAAAACAAAGAAAGATTGAGAAAGAAAGGTACGCAAAATGGAAGAAAATAATTTCCTTAACTTACTACCTCAACTTCCCTTCTGACAACGATCTCCCCTCACAGACGACACACTATTCGTTCTTCAATTTATTATTACAATAATAATAGTCTTTTAAGCCGTTCTTTTGTTACAAGATTCATTGGTAGTCAGAAAAAATATCACTCATCTGGTTCTCAAAAGGAAGCCGCGGTATTATTACTATTGGCTTTTTCCCCAGACTCGTCTTCAACATTTTCTGCATGAAAAAGGCAAAAAAGTAATGAGTACAATGCATTCCAGAGAGTGTCCATATACATAATAGTCCAGGATGATATTTATCTGCTTCCTATTATTCTTTTTAATTCTGCACTTATGCTTAATATCAAGAGTCGCAGCAGCGACTCCACGCCAGGTATTAAAAGAAACAATTTGAATGAAATGATCGAGAAGCCATCACGATGACTGGGACGTCTACTTTATTCATGTTCGGAGATGTTAAGGACAAAATATTTTATTCTGTCACCCGCAAGTGCTTATCTGCTTTTCAAGTCATTCGAGCAAGCCAATCTCGGCAGCGTGGGTTACCGGTGTGTCCGGATTTGTTTTGGGAATGTCCGGGGCGTCTGCGCGCCAGAATCTCATTGTGCCTATATCCCGATGGTTGCTGGTGGTGTTACAGGGAAAGGACGAGGAGGCGGACCTTAATAAAGAGGGTGCGGGGTGTTGCGTCGACGAAGCACCGCTTGGCTTGGTGTGCTTGTGCTATCGGGACGTTCGGGAGGCTCGCTGCCGCAGTCGTCCCCGAACCGTCGTGACGTCGAGATACGAGCGTACCGACTTCCCTTGATACCGACACGTCCCCGTGCACGCCGTTCGCGATTTTGCGCGCCAATACTAATTCTCCTCTTCCACTAACAACGTGCGCGTCATTTACTTTAGGTGCTGGCAAAGCGTTGACGTCGTCGGTAAAAAAAAAAAGAAAACAAAAAATTGACGCCCGATATCTCAGCCACGAAACCTCTTGAAAATCCTCCCGTCACCTCACTGTCAACCTTATGGTACTCATAAAAAAGACAAAAAAATTCACAACGGAAGATAAATAGCGGAAAATAATTAAATTCGAAAGTAACACATATCTTCGTAGCGTGTACATCGACTCACGGAGACCAAGTGAGAACGATAAAGAAAGGGGGGGACGAAGGTCACACAGCCACGTGATAATTAAAAAAAAAAAAAAAAAACGAAACATATAAAGTCTGTACTATTCGGATAGCCCGAGTCGACTGAGCCATTAAATAGTAGCATTTGTAGAAATGGGAACGTCCAAACAATAACTTATTCCAACCATTGACAATCTCTCTATTTTTGAATAATCGAATCATTTGATACCCCGCAAAAAATACCGAAAATATGTTACTCCTTCTATTTCAGTGTGAGTGAAGTTTATGACAATTAGTTTAGATCTTAAAATCATCAAGTATTTAGTTTGGAGTGTTGATGAGCAGATGGCGCGCAATTCGGGGATCTTAATGGTCTCTCGAAGAAGACAGAAGCAGCTCCGTGCGATAAATCAGTACGCGGAAGACGTTCTAAAGTGAAGAATCTGAAGTATAAGAGAAGCTTGTACTAAACGTTTGTTGACAATCACACTCATTGTGAGCAAGGGGAATCTAAAGGATAGAAGAAGAACACCAGTTGAATATGAAAATAATTAATTAGGCGCTGGTTATATCTTTGGACCATACCTCGCTCAAATATTAGCTAGGCTCCGACGGGACAGAGAAATGTGCTTCCCCGGGGCGAACATCTTGTACTACATTATTAATCTTAATTGCCAGAGCAATTGAGAGAGGACCAATAGCAAAGAAAGATTGAGACGAGAGAGATTACATGAGGGAAGAAAATCATTTTCTCATCTACGATCATTTTTCTCCTTCTCTATTAACGACAATAAGTCAAAGACGACGAAGTTTGAAACGAATTACTTGGAGACTTTGACGTGAGAGTGGAAAAAGTAAAGGGAGAGACTCAATTTGTTCACTCGACCTTGTGGGAGAAGCGTCATTTTCAATTTTGTTGCTCTTTTTTTTAGCTCTTGTACCGCTCCTTTTTTTTGTGTAATTTATTTACCCGGGGGAATAAGGGTTGCACGTGCGCGTTAACGGCTCTCCACAGTGCAAGCGAGGCGTCCACGACATAAAGGACTTACGTAGAGCGACTTAAACAATCTCGGCTTAACAATTTAGCGGACGCGATATAATTGATATACACAGTTGGATTAAATATACAGAGAAACACTATATATATGTATATATATATATATAAATTTTAAAAATCACGCATGCGCAGACGGTCCAACAAACACTTACTTACATATATGAGCGCGCGTGAACGGGCCATCGAAATATATTTTAAAATCATAAATTTGTATAGTTTTGTACTCGTGAATAAAATAAGTGTACCGAAATAAAGAGTTATATAGTGAAGCGACATTGGAGGCTCTAATGTATGGTAAATTTAAAAAAATCAACACTTCCGGTGAGTTAATATATTTGTCGAAGAAATGTTTGTATAATAGTAACCCACATAGCAACGATATTTCGAAAATATTATAGAAAAATTCCTCTGAAATACGGCAATAATGTTAAAATATTTTAAGATCTCTGTGAAGAATATTGTTCAAATATTGGGGCAGTCATACAATGTCCACTCAAAATATTGAATATGAAATATTCCAATAATATGACAGTGGAATATTATACTCTAAAAATATTACAAAAAATTTGATACAACAATAGGGAGCTTCAAAAAAATGCATTATTTTGATTTTGCTTCTCCCACCATGTACAAGTTTAGATTATCATCTTGAAATAAACCTCGCGAAATTGGGGCACTGGAAAAAAAAAATTCTGAAAGGTGCCGCATTGGTAGTATTTATACCCAAAAAATGGGGCAACTGTCAAACTTAATTGACAGCGGCTCCCTTTTGCGAGGTATTTTTATTTTACACGCTCTAAAAAAATTGAACTTCACCTTCATTTTTATTATTCTTTTCCCCCACCCTATAAAAGTATAGAGTTTGAATCTTTGGCATGATGGGAGAAGCCAAAAAACTAGTGGATTTTTTTTAAACATCTTCTAGAAAAGAACATTTGTTTTTATTATTAATGGGCATGCTTGTATTATTTTTTTGATAATATATATTTTTTTAAATCGTGGGAACTTAATATTTTTGGCTGGCTAGAGTATTCGAACTTATGAACGAATTTTCCACCTAACTAGAATGCTAACCACTTCTCTATCGAGCATGAAATCTCGATAGTTGAATATCTTCATATACACGGAAAAAAAGAATTAGCTGACACAACCAAGAAATGAGTTGACAGAATCAATGAATTATTCTAATTCCCTTACAACTCTGCTTAGTTATGACATAGAAAAGGTTGCACGAACCAAGTTTCATTGAAAGCATAGCTAATCGAATGATTGATACAACTATTTGAGTAGGCAGGAGTTCCATTGGATTGGTTGTGCTTAGTATTTGATGAAAACAAATCATAAATAGTCACCGTAACCATTCGAAGTTATTATGGTAATAAATGTGTGCTTTGTCGCAACTAATCAACACAAACAGTGGTACAGGAATGTGAAATTTTAACTGGTATAACAAAACTTTTCTTTCCATGTATGCATATTGACGGGGACTACCTTCATGCTCATAGTAGAACGTGGTTTAAATAATCGATTTGTGTTGACTTATTGTAGACTGCCAAAGTCAATAACCATTAATAGACTAAGCACCAAATAACCCAAAGCACTCAAATTTAGCATTAGAATTAGTAACCGTGTATATTTAAGGTCACCGACTTAGAATCCAATGCCAAAATACACTTTGAATCCTCACTTAAAATTACATGTAGTAGATCAAATGCAAAAGATGTCTTGATTTCGATAAAACTCAGTACTTGGGGGGTATTCTAGGTTGCTGATTTCGAGTTTGAAGGCATAAAATTGAAAATAGCGAATGGAATGTGTCGAAACAAAATACAAGATCTTATTTAATGTAGATGACGCTTGGTACGCAGTGGTTTTTAAGTTGCTACTATCAAATCTCAAATCACTATGGGAAACTCTAAATGGTAGATCAAAATGCAAAAAGTAACTTGATTTTCCTGGAAATTCCTCTTATCATTCGAGGAAAGTCACAATAAAATAGTTGGCTCAAAGATTATAAAAAAATCAAAAAGAAATCTTCTTAATTCGCGTTTTTTAATTACCTCGACGAAAAGTGTAATTGAATATTGAAAACATTTCGGAAATATCGTGTGCTATGTGGGAAGGGTTTATTTATTTATTTGTACTTATTACCGACTGTATTCCTTTCGTTGTTTGGTTGGTTGCACCCAAAAGACAATTATTGTGCTGATGGTGATTTTTTAGAAGTTCGTCTTGTGCATTGCGGCTACATTGCCGACTTGAGATTGAGATAGAAACACTCATCTATGAGACATTGGGAAATCACAGAATACCTGCGTTGAACTTTAGTACGGCTAAGCCGATTCCCTAATCATCACCGTACTGAGAGATAACTTCTTAGATTGAGTGAATCGAAATTGCATTAAGTCAACCAAATTCAGTTGACCCAAAGAAAATTTATTAGATATAATTTAAACCAGTGGGATGAGGAAAGAAGCATACGCAGGTGCACGCTATACTTCGCTTGGAATTCCAACTCTTCTTCAAGGAATCTGTTACCACTGTGAGATTGAGTCAACTACGTGAAGCTGGCTTAATTAAATTTTCTTTGAGTCGACAAAATCCTATTGGCTCAATGAAAACTCGGTTGATTACATTTAAGGACTTACCTCTCGGCGTGAATGTTTATGGGGTATTCCCCCTGGTTTCAACTTGGGTCTGATCCTTGGCCCTTCCGATTGGGCCCCCAAATTTTCGTGTGATTGACATAACTTTAAAAATCACTGATTAAAAAATAAATCTACTAACTTTTAATTATCTACGATTTTTTAAAACAAATTATCGAAAGACACATTTTGAAAATCTGAAAAAGTGCCGAAAAACGTTTTCTTTTTAAATAAACATTTTTGGTAACTCAGCCGAAGTTACCTTCTATTTCTTTCAGGTTTCTTTCAACAACAAAAAAATGGAAAAAGATTAGAAAAAATAGTAATTTTTCGATGGGTAGCAGCTAGAAAATTTTTGTATGCGATGCATGATTTTTAGAATTGGGAACATAGAAATTTAGGTTGACGTAAAGGGGGGGGCATCAAAAATTTAAAAAAAATTTTTTTTTTAAATTTTAGTTCTATATGTTATGTATTACTTGCACACCAAATTATAGACAAAAGTTCTAAGAAAATTAAAAAGTTTCAAGCATTTGGATCGTTTTTCAAACGTAAAATAGCATTTTTTAACGCCATGACGTGCATGTGTTATTTGTTCACGCAGCGTATTATAAATAAATAATCTAGAGGAGAATCCACTCTTAACCAATCCAAATTAACTAACCCAACGCAATTTAGAATGAAAAATAGAATAAAATATAAAGAAACATGAGATGGGTTACTACAATAAAAGAGTTGCGTGTTGTCGGTAACAATGTGTTTGGTATTCTTTCGGTATCTACTTCTAATAATCACCGCTAATGCCACGCATCATCGTTTCGGCGATGATTTACAACCACGTACAGCCGGCAGCAGGGTGTGTTAAAGTGGTAAAATATAACCGGTCACCGAGATAACCTCCAACATAAACGTAAAAATATTTTTATTTTGCCCTAGTCATTTTTATTTATGGTATGATTTTTTTTAATGTGCTGTTGCAACATTTTAATAATAACGGTTTTATTTTTTTAAATATTTTAAATAATTTGTTTTTTGTGGTTGGTATGAAAAGTTTGAGTGAAAGTTATGAAGAACTTGGGATTATTTTCTTGAGCCAAGAAATTTATATTTTTGCCAACCTTCCGGTATTTTTGGCTCAGCGGTGTAGCTATGTGGCAATTTAATTGGCAACTTTTTTTGTTAATCTGACAAATGGAGAGAAAAAAATAATATCAAGATTTCAGTATGTCGTTAATTCGAAGATTTTTCATTGGAAGAAATAGCTGCCACGATTTATCACGGTAAATCTCACGTATAATCTCACCTCCAATACCCGGTCGGAGTCATATGCTTGGGATGGAACATTTACAGACAGACCACGCATCCACGGTAAATGTATGAACGCTAAAACTCACGAAATATATATCTATATACCAGTTTATTCGTGGCATCCGCTGCTTGAGATGAAAAGCTGCGACGTGGCACAATCTTGTTAAAATTTTCGCAATCTACCTTGGGCAAGGTGCAATATCAGATGCTATTGCCTCAACTCGGTTTCAGTTGAGTAGAAGATGCTTTTTACCATTCAGTGTGAGTCGGTTTTATCGTCAAAGTTTTATGGTGAAAAAAAAAAAATAAATTGCAAAATAATCTACGTGATTTCAACAAGAAATTATGTGTTTCTGAAACAACGTATATGAAATTCCTCACTGAATTAATTTAAAAAAAGGTCTAGTTGTTCATTAGGTCATTCCTACAATTTTCTGCGATGAGCTATATTGTTCTATAGCCGAGAAATGGTAGCATCTCGATTCTACAGAAGCCATCGGTGGCGCGTCTTCAAACATAAAGAAAGGCACCACTGTCTTTTGAGGCTCAGACTATTTCCGACAGAGATGACGTGACTTAAAAAATCTCAGTTATCCGCTCAGATATAAAAAATCCAAATTGCCAACCAAAAAAAGTCACGAAAATAAAGCTTCATGATGAAGCGAAATAGCCGTGTATAAGACAATGACGGAATCGTGCCTGTGAAATATCAGCCTATCTTTCGGAAAATCGTTTTATCGCTCACTCACGGCACAACGAGGTGAGATTAGCGTCAGGACGTTTCTCCAGTAATTGCCTTTCGTGGGAGGGGGTTTTATAGAGCAATTCGTTTAAAGCCACGTTTCGAGGCTTCGAGAGTACAACCCCGCCTTCTATCAATGTTGGATGCATCACTGAATATCGATAAACACGTCCATCGCTGTAGCTGCTTTTCTATATATGATCACGGCAAATGTTCAAAAGAAAACAGTATGTCAAAAACAGTCAGTCAGTTTCATATGAGTGATTCCAGTATAACCCAAAACCGGACAAGTAGCCAACATTATTATAAATATTGTTACTTTCACTCAAGGAAACATATCTATTTTATGCACATTCCCACCGCAATTTCAGTTCAAGGTTTCAGTTCAATCAACCAATTTGAAAATTCCGAATCTTCATATTTTCAAAGCATATAATTTCAAATAATAATTTAACAATTTAATTAATACTTCAATAATTTGACGCTGTTAAATATGAACAAAATGTTATCGCTCATTGTTTTATCTTTTCCGGAAATTCCAACGATGAAACATTGAAAAATTCAAAATTGTCTTAAAACTTGAACCCATTTATTAACATAGACAAAACTTTGCTCCAAGCAGCAATGAATATATGATTTCGTTCCTATAGAAACATTTGGGACATTAGCTCGAATTTTGAAAAGTTAGTGCGGTAATTTGATATATTACAAAAATTTTAAATCCTACATAATCCAAACTTCTTAAAACCTCTTGAACATATCCGCAATTATTGAAGAATTATTTGACTCGAGAGCTGACGATGATTCACGTAAGTTAGGGCTTTCGCCTTTTTTTTAGAAAGTTAAGAATTCAGTAACAATTGAAATCGTGTGGAGATTGTTGTGAAGATGTGGCACGAAAGACACGGAGTGTGATACTGTAACTGTGAAATTGAAATTGGGGAAGACCGGTCAAGGCGCTCTCGAGATGAAACTGCCTGAATTTTTAGAAGTTCGGACCATTTTTGGCAGAATTAAAAAAGGGCGAACGTTAGCACTAAATGTTTTTGTTAAATCTATAGAAAAATATTATTACCTTTTTAAGTCTGTAGGCCTGCTGTCTGGTGGATACGATATAAACACAACTCAAGGTAGTTGTAGCAATCGTAGGACGCTTAATTATCATATTTATCGTTCCTATAACTATTGGACGGATCGTGTTTCTCTAGCGCGTGTACCATTTAGTAACGCGCATACTTCGTATTGGCTCGGTGGTTCTTTTCTTGCCGGTTAATTTGTGTTAGTCACGGGAGCATACGTTTACTTTTTATTTTTTTTCCTTGCGTTCCAATTTGTCACATCTGCACATCAGAATATTTTGGGAGTGGACCATTGGTCTTGATGGAACCCAATGGTATTCTCTATTACTATTATGCTGGTTTACGTAAATTGCTAGAAAACGCTGTTGTTTGCCTCTTTGACTGCTGAGTCATAGCTCTTATACCATATTTTTCTGAGCTGAAGGGGGTTCTTGATGTTCGGGCAAGGTGTGCGTGAGTATGTGAACGCCAGTTCGTCTCCCTGGGCCGTTTTCTACTCGCAGACTCGTGCAATTACTCTCCTGGTAAAGCCAATCAGGTCCGTTGCTACATCCAAGTAAATTTATGGGCCAGACTGGAGACAATTACACGAACAATAATTTCATCACCAGATGTCTGATTTATCTGTAAACAATTTTCTTCCTGTTTGATATCAGTAAAATAATATTATGAAGGAGATTCGAGCGTTACATCAAGTATAAGAAAGAAATTATAATTTTTGCTTCGACATAAACAAAGCTTTGTTTTCGAATTTTATTTTTATTGAAATTTTCACGTGAGTATAGTGAAGTTGTCTGAAACGTCTGCATGTGTGTGACTGTTTGTGTTCACATGAGGAAGCCAGAATTTGATCTCAGAAATCTTTCACATAAAAGGTGGCATTGTGAAATGAGGAAAATAATAAGGAAGCATTGTGCAAGGTTCTACTTTATAGGCTTGTTCTTCAACATATTCATAAGTATAGTGTACGTCTAGGTGCAAAATTATAATAAATTTGTATTCACCGCTTTTGAGAAATATTCTTCTGAAGTTTGCACCATTTACACTGTTTTCTTCTGACAGATCGTAAAAAGACATAGTATTTTAAGATTTACAAGCACGGTTTTCCCAGAAAATCTAAAAAACTGATTGCATACAGTACGCCATGGTGTTCATTACACGGGATCAAATGGAATTTTAATCACTTCATCCCCTAAATTGGTTTCAAATAATTCAAAAACACATTCCACATTTTTGCAAAATAGAAAAATATTTATCCTCTGTCCACAGGGCTTAAAGATTCCCGTTTAAAATACATGTTAATACATAAAAATCTGAAATTTACTGGGTAGCATATCGCTATTAGGGAAAGAAATGTCAACTACCCTGCTCTTCGTATATGGATAGTAATGTAACAAAAGGGATTGGTAGTTTAATTTCAATCTTAATACAAAAACAATATTTTATTCATAGAATATAATTAAGATATTTCACAGAGACTGTAACAAAAATATTCATTTAAAAATATTAAAATCTCAGTTAATTCAGAGTGTCAGCAAAAACCCCTGAATGATTCTGGTAAGGTAGGATTTGATCCTATGCGTGACTCTTTTCTAGCAATTCTCTTCCCGAGCCTGGTTTCCAATACTGTCTTTTTTTCTGCGCGGTTCGTGATCGTAGCCATTGCTATTCAATAAGCAGTCTTGATCCAATTTGCCTCTGATTCGTGCAACCACGTTTTCGATTTCGCGTATGACTCGTTACTTCACGATTCAAAAGAAGGGAGCCTCGATTACTTTTTCAATCAGACGGGAGTAATGCGAAGTTCTATAACGGGGACTATTCGAGGCGAGGTGGATATATGTAACATGAACCACGTCTAATTGAATTGCCTCTCTGGAACATCTTTTTGAACTGTTTGATTGAAAGAAGTCCTGCTGTATAGTGTAATGTGCATGCCTCGTAGCGATAAGGATATTCGGTAACGGAGTCCTGATCGAAAAATCGAATAGAGTGACAAAGTCTCTGGCTGCAAAGGGAGAGTTTCCTTGAGAATTAATAAAACGGGACGAATAATAATCGTCGTGCGGAAATGTACGTAACACTCGCGTACGCTTCTACTCTAATTTATTTTACTCGATATAATTGAATTTATTTCGATTCAGTTATCGACGTTTCTTTTATTACTATATGTATGGAGACAATCAGCTAGAAACCCTGTTGGGAATTCAAAGGCAATCTGTCAATACAAATTGGATACATCGCAAAGAATTAACGACACAATGCGTCGGTGACAATGTGCCAATCATATCCCCGTAATAAAAATCTGCGAAACCATATTCTTCGTACATGCAAATAATTTCACACACGAATAATACACCTTGTATTGTCTTTTGCTTCCTCATTTATTTTCATGAAAAAAAAAATGTTTATAATAATGTGATACTAATTCATATTTCATTCAATACATCAAAATTCCGAAAAATCCTTATGCTTCCTCCAAAATAGGATTTTTTGTTTAACGCATCTATCTATGTATATATATTCCCTGATGGGAATAGTTGTACAAGGATAGATGCGTGTATTTCTAGACTGGACCTACGTATTTACTACTGGAGTATTTTATCATGCCCATGTCCTCTTGATTAGATATTTTAGAGCTAATTAACTTTAGCGTTACGTGTCGATCGTGTACGACACTCTCGTAGCATTTCAGGCCGACGTACCAACGAGATTGGTCATCCAATTTCTGCGAAAACGAAGTTTCGTTATTTATTAATCGTGTACAGTTTTATGGATCTCGGACAGGGGAATTTAATTCAAATATAATTATGCGGAGAACATGCGCAATATATCCCAACTTGCGCTGGCCGGATATTATTAGCAGTTCGAAATGTTAATTTTCAACTATGATCGTTTTAACTTAACTTCATCAAGGCGAAGTTCTTGAGCTTAATAATAGTTGTATAACCTTTGTTCAACGCAGTTCTTTTCGGAGAAAAGTCTCTCGGAGCTATGATCAAAGTTTATGCAACAGTGTTAGTAAAGTTTATGGAACGAAATATAAAGTACTCATTCCGAGGCAATTACAAAGCAATTTCAGCGACAATTCTAATCAAATATTTCGGTATTCGCCGAAAAATATCCTTGGATAAAAATCATGAACAAATAATATCTGATAGAAATAATAACTGCGGAGAGAATATACCATTTTTTTTGCCATTGTGGAAAGTAAAACTTTGCACATTGAGAATCGAACTACACAGCAACCTTGTCCTCGTACTTTTGGCATAGTATTTTCATTATCACGCGCGCCTTCCCAACAAAGTCACATTATTAGATCGTCTCGAGTTTTTCGACACGGAGTCAGCATGACTGATAGCGAGTAAATATGTTGATAACATATCTAAAATATCAATATATCGAGAGACCCTGTCTCGTGTGGTGCAGACTTGTTGTTATTCTCTTCACCGCCAGATGTGTATCTTTATCTTTCTCAATCGACTCGAACTTTGTGGTAGAGAGCTCTTCGGGTTATGGTAATCTCTTTCGAAGTATCAACCCTCCTCTAGTCGACGTGCGATCGAATACATATTTCATCATTTCCCTTGCACCCTTGAGAATATTGTAGCACAGACATCGTACCGTTTTCCTTCAGAGCAATATTCACTTCTATATAACGATATCGGGATAAAACTCTTGAAATATATAGGGCACTCCACGATAATTCACACAAGGATGAAACACAAACCTCTCCAATTTCTCATATAATTGTATATGTACTGTTATTGTCAGTGAATCTAATATGTGTTTGATTGTCATGACACTTGGAACTTAGGAGTTCTTGGGGTCGCGGAATCCGAATTCAAGAACAACATTTAAAAATTCAAAATGGCAATGCGTGAAGCGATTTTTATAAAATTTATACCAAGTGAAGATTGGCGAGTACTCTACATGGTATTAAAATTTGAGCTGGTTCTGTCGAATAGTTCAAATGTTATGGTAATATAAATTTTAGGCCTTTCATCACACACATATTCATACATCCGGACAATTTTTCTAAACCACTTTTCTCGACGTTTCAGACCATTTTGAGTATTCTAACATGAAAATCTAGAAAAAAATGTATGAAAACAAAGCTTTCTCTATGAGGGAGCAAAAAGTATCGTTATTTACACTCTATGGTCCTCCAGGCTCCCTCCTAAAAGTGCCTAAATTGAGTTGGCTCGGGTTATAGAATTTTGGAGACACTACTGCATCCGGTTGATTAATATTAAATACAGTCATAGTCGCTATCCAAAAGACTACATATATAATTCTTTAGTTAATCACCATCAGCAGAAACATTGTGAAGGATGGGACTTGCGGTTGCTACCGATTACAAGACACCATTGCTCTGATAGATTCGTCAGAGCAATGCTGACATCCACGAACTACGCATCCATTTGATGCGTAATTGACTTACTGACGTTTATCTATCTACTATTTCGCTAGTTGGCGAGTTCGCACTCTCGCCTCTTCCGCATCACCAACTGCGAATCAGAGCTTGACGTGTTATCACGCAAGAGCTTTCGGAAATGTCCCTCTGGGACATTTTCCGGGCGGCTTGAAGGCGGAGCATCCATCTATCTATCGGAGCGCAAATCACGACGTCAGCACAGACAAGTTTTTGGGGTGTGAAATGCTCAGCTCTCGAAGACCATGCCCCGCAGCGGCTTCTTTGTTTTTATGGCATATCCAAGGCGGAAAGTTACGATGAGCCGGCAGATTTTCCAGCTTTTAGTTTTAGTCGTAAATCTCGGTACGCCAAGGTGAGGACGCGGTTTTGCCCGCAGACATATTCCGGAATGTCTAGACAAGTATATCTGCCTGGATTTGAAGCGGATTTTGTATTGCATAGAACACTTTTGTCGACCGCGGATCACACAGATATGATAAAAAGGATGCAAAGTAAAACTTTGCACGTTCCATCCATATTGTTTTTTAATTACAAAGTGACCTCTACGAGGAGGTATGTTTATCTATGGTTTGCTTTCCTCATGGAGAAAATTCAATGATATATAATAAGGAAGCAATGATCACTAAAATTCCATCCAACTTCCTTACAGGATGACGCAGGTATAGTCGGTGCTCTGCTAGCTTTATATAAAGGTAGCAGACATTTAAGAAGAAGCACACATTTTTTTAATTTCCCAACAGAATTAGCACATAAAAAGCACATTATTTCTGTATAGACTAAAATAATTTTGGCGACTCTGCTCTGCTACCTTTATACGGGTGCTCCTCTTTTCCGCACAATTCTATCGACTACAGCACAGATCCCACACATTCGTTCCTCCACAAACTCGATACTAGTATATACAGCTATTCCATCACTTTTCTAATGTTCACACGCTTTTTCCACGATATTGCGATTATACATATTGACTGCTACACAGGCTTGATCCCTCACGTTGGGTTGACTGCACAATTCGATTATTCGCAAGCATCTGACTAGACCTTTTATTTCAACTGAAATCAATTACACAGAATCTTCTCCACCCATAGGCATTACTGTATAACCCGATTATCCACATGGGCATCGCAGCGCGTTTTTATCCATCACAAACGATCCAACCCCAAAGATCTCCAACACATTTCAATCGCACACACATGACCACTGCCGATATCAACTCACGAAAATATCTCGTGCCGGTAAGGTAGAACTGCAAGCAACTTGGTCTATAGACAGAGGTTCTCACGCGAGTTTGTATTGGTACGGGCTGTCGCCATTTATAATTACCACGCCCTCGATTAACGGTATATTGGGCATCGAGAACCTCTGCTTGAAATCAGGGGTTAAAAGAATATGGAAATCTCCAAATCCTAGGAAATAAATCCTGTAAACTTTAGTTTTTCAAAGTTTTCAAACATATGATCCCAGTTTTCTAAGCTACTATTTTTGAAATTTCGAAGAATTATGAAGTATGTCTCAGCCCGCTACGACAAACTTCGCATATTTCGACTTTCAATACGTCAGAAATACTATTTTCAAACTACGTTTCTTTTTTGCGCGGATTGGCTCGAATAGGAGTTAACTACCGCAACTTTTGATAAATCTTAAGTCGGCCACAGGCGCAATGCACAAGACAAGTTTTCAGAAAACCACCAGAAACGCTGTGATGGATGAGACTTGTGGGTCCAACCTATTACAAAAGTTATACGGGCCGGTGTGTGGTACAAATAAATGAATAAATGTATAAACAATGGTTTAGGATGGGGTTTCATGTACATTGTATGAATATAAGTGTACGCCATTCTTTCATTCCAAGTGACAGACAACAAGAACGCAAAGGATTACTGAAGGATTTTTCAGTACCAAGAGACAAAGTTTAGATTGTACCAATTACTTATACATTTTTGCCTATGTTGAAAAACCTTGTGGACCAAGAACCATCATCAACGGATAATTCGACCAATTTATCACGAAGATTTACTCAAGAAATATTGAACAGCGTAACGACCAACTAAATAAAAATAGTTTGCTACAACTTTACCTTTACATATAAATACAAACTAAATTGAAGGGACCATTCATTAGATCAAGAAATTCGTAAATGAATTAAAATTCAACAATGAGAAGATTCAACAAGAATACTGAAAGAGAAACAGATTTGAAACCGATTCTAGTCAATTATCGCATCGAATAATCCGGACAAATTTAAAGGAGATAATTAAGTGAGCGAATAACTCATTAACATTTAAATGAGACCAATTAAAATATCAAACAGAGAGAATACATGCCAGGCCACCACAAACAATTCAATAATGGAGGCATATTATTCAATCGCGTAGTTATTAGCAGCTACAAGGACCGCCTTGTTCGAGAACAGTGAAGTGAAAAATAAACAAACAACTTTACAGGTACTGTGCACGATTGGAGATCAAGTCTAAATCACTTTTGCAAATAGAAAATCACTTTGTGTTGTACTTCTGTTGCACGTTGTGTATTGATGTGAATGTTTGTTGATGTTTAGAAGACAAACTCGTATCAGATAAGCTCATTACAAATCTCGCAGTGTTAAAGGGCAAAAATAATATATTATGACGAAAAATTTAAAGACCAGCACCGCAGAATTATTGGTTATCGTACTTATTAAGCTCTAGAGATATTTGTTGCCGTTGAAGCTGAAAATAGAAGCGCTCCGTGATAGATGGTCGTCCAAGCCATGCTTGTTCAATATTCTATCCTAAGCCTCCGACAATATTTCCACATCTACGGAGCAAAGTGGATCTGCTGCCGGAAATCCGAAAGCTGAATTGCAGCGGAGTTAAGAAATATACGTGGAAGATGTATATCTATCTATATTATACCAATATCTCGCCGTTTCGATAAAAATGGTGTACATAAAAAACATTTGACGATTGATCTGACTAAGAATAACGTAAAATAAGGAAGAACTGCATTGGCTTAGCTCATACATTAGTATGGGCGAAGGTTCTCCATCGCCAGACGCCATGGAGAACCTTTCTCGAATCGAAATATATGTCGGACGGCTAGGCACGGTGACAGGGTTTCACGAGGGGAGAATTGCGCGTTTCGGTCTCAGAGCAATGGGTTTTGGATACGACTCCCTATAGACCTGTGGCCGAAACGCGAATAAACTACGGTTTCTACTGACGCGTAGATTCGCCAAAGTTTCTAACGGTCCAATAGACAAGAGTTTGTAGAGACGAGTGACCTATAGATATTTTATTGCCAACAAGAACTCCAACATCCTGCGAGATATATAGCATCGCGGAGAGATGGAAGTTTTTGCGGGAGCCCACGGACATCTGGGGTGAGTCGCAGAATTACTGTACGATCTCTCGGTATCCCAATTCACCTGTCGCAATATATAGATTGGTATACGAGTTAACCCATTTCGATTGCGTGAATCAGCTCCGCGTGAGGATCTATCATGCGCGCAATCGATAAGTGATCGTGTAAGACGATATTTATGCGACGGTAGATACGGATTCACGGACGTGTGAACCAAACGCTATAAACCAAAAAAGATTATTCGAGTCTGGTGCAACATTCTGATATCTGAAAATATAATATCGCGAGTTATGACATTTTGACATCGCAATATACTTTTTTGATTTATTAAACTGTCACATCACAATTTATATATCATTGAGTTATTGCTAATAGTACGGAGATTTTTTTATATAACGTATTGCAATGTAAGCCAATGGAAATCGTTTACAATTGACAACCCCATGCAACGACCTCGAGCTTTGTTTCTGATCAAAATGTCATCGAATAAAATTATTTGGTAAACTACGCTGATATTAAAACATCAACGATGGTTTTTGAATACGGCAACTAAATGTTTGTTAAAAAATCGGACAAAATTGGGTGTATTCCATTTATTAAATATGAAGTGATTCCGGACTTCCAGATTTTTTTGCAGGAAGTTCACAGATTTTGGCTGTTCGATTTTCCGTGGAATACATTATAAGGAAGACTTATTGCTGAAATATCTAAGACCTTTCGCTTCGAAATTTATTTCTGCATATTAAACGTTAATTTGTTTCGTGCTAATAATTTTATGAATTCCTGAAACAATTTTCGCAATAGAGAGATTGTATTTTTTTATGCCATTTCTTTTTGTTTTTTTTTTATTATTCACTTATTATTGATTTATTTACATTTATGGATTTACTAACTATTGATTTATATGTATTTTTATTAGTGTTATTTCTTTTCATCATAGACTTTCTTCAAATTTTTTTGCATACGTATATTCCCTCATTTTGTTCCCTTTCCATTTCAATTTCTTTCATCAGAGACCTCCCGGAATGTTATCCGCAGCCACTCTTTCCTAATGCACTGTTGTATCACATTTGCATGAAAGCACAAGGAAACTGTTGAAAATCTGGTTGACACTGTTGTCTATGTTTTACTGCGTTTCTATTGTATATGAACACCGGAAACTCTGAAAAATCGCCTCCCGCGCAGCAGTTGGCGCGCAAATCAATGTACGTACTGGCAGCGCAAAAAGCTGGTTAACGTGGAAGATCGTTGAAATCACACACGAGTCGCACATCAACTGCTGTTTTAATTTATTTATTATAAATATACGTAAATATCCTATATTAATGTAAATCAATAATAAGTAAGAAACAAAATTTTTGCTAATAATCAAAATGAAAACAGTGATATGTATATATATACGTTATGTACCAGGGGACCAACCCCCTACGCGCTTCGTACACCAAGCCCCCGCGTCACAATGATTGTAAATTTTGCTTCTGGAGTTTTGTAAATCCCATAGTAACCCCCCCCCCCCTCCCCCTCGCCTTTCCGGGCCAGAATTTTTGTTAATCCCCCTATGATACCCCTCCGGTCCAGGATTTTTTTAAGTCTCCCCTATGAGGACTCCTCCAGGACTGGATTATTTTAAGTTCTACAATATCCCCTCTTTAAACCTGGATTTTTCTAAGTTTTTATGGCCTGGAGGAGGGAGGGTATTGTGGGACTTAGAAAAAATTCGGGCTTGGGCACTCAAGGGGGGACTTAGAGAACTCCATGTTTGGGGACTCAAGGGGGTCTTAGAAAAACCCGGGCCTGCGGGGTCTGCTTCACGAAAAGGGAAGGGATCCCGTTTGGTGAAGCTGACTGGCTTCTGCTTATAATAACGGGAAAAGAGGTTAGTTTCGCCGAATGGGCCCCTTCTCCTTATGGTAAAGCTGACGCCCTCGATTCTTAACACGGTGACAGCGAGATCTTTATATAATATAGTGATTTTTGAGATTTGATTGTTTTCTCATATAATAGAGATATAGTAAAAGTAAAGCCGCCTGATTCGGCTAGATTCCCCGTAGTTTCCTTGTACCCTCGTGCAATTATAAGAGTGTCTTGAAAAAATAGAGATCAAGTTTAACCTAAATTATTTTTCCGACCGTTTGCAGGACAATTGAAACAAAAAATTTCAAAAACATGCGTGCGAAACAAGCGATGGTGGGGGTTTCTTTGTAGCGGGCTGCTTAAAAACACGGAAATCCGGTACCGACTTGTGGTATTATAGAGTGTCGACTGTAGGTATATTTGCACTATGTCAATGAAATGAATTAACCCATTGTTTTGCCTTGCGGGTCGTCAGGATTGGTAAAGCAGATTGATATAAATGAAACTACAAATCATCATTAATGTATCTACTGTTTGTCTAAATCCAAGTAGGGTGACTCGCCCATTGACTGAACACCCACCAAAGGATCAACAAAATTTTATTTAACGCCAAATCTGAGTTGCATATTAATCTAACACCCTGATTTATGTAATATTGAAATTGTATTAATATAAATACCACTATGTAAAATATCGCGAAATTTCACATACATTATGTCAAAGAAAAAAAAGAAATTGTTGGCGAATACCATTTTTCGGTATATTCTAGTTAGAAACTGACTGTTACCCACTAGTGCTTTAAGAGTATTTTTCTACGGATTTAATGATCAACGGTGGAAAGTTTCAAGAGTTTCATACAATTCTGTGTAAATTTTCTACTTTCGCAAGGCCAACAAGCTGAGAAATTACGTGTTACGCTTACGTGTTCATTCAATGGACGAGTTACTCAAGGTGCAATTAACCCCAACTCAACAAATTAAAGTGAAATGTTTTCTGAAGTTATTTAGATTACCTTAAAATGGAAATATTCAGACACTCAAATTATTGATTTTTCTTTTTCTTTTTAATTTCGTTCCACGACTATAGCTATCTTTCGTAGTCGACGAAGCTACTACTTGTGTTTCCTGAGATACTCAGTGGGGTCGTATCCAGGTCGAGTACCTCGTCGTCCATGGTTCAGAGTGGTTGAACTGTAGAACATTGCATCCCCGTACCGCACACCAAACGAAGTAAGCTCTGTGGTGGTGTTAGCTGAGGTACACTACAAACGTCCATATTGAAGTAGAAATATATGGGGTATAGCTGCAGCTGGAATAGTAGGGTGAAGTGGATATAGTGGTGGTCGACTTGGGAATTCAAGAGGTTCGATCGAAGGGTTCACTTTACGTAAGAGTTACTGCACGCGTATGACTAACTCGTGTCTCAGTAGGGCAAGGGGCAGATGAGTCTCTGGCAACCTCTCCCTTAAGAGCACCTCCTTGCCGGTTCTGTGGATCTAGATTGACGTCCGAGGTTGCCCTACTCCTACGCGTTCTATATGACATCCTCTCTTCTGTACTCGGTGTCCACTTTCGTTACGAGTGATTTAATTAAGGTTGCATAATACCACTGCGGACCAAGCTCTTAGATTGGCAAGCCCGTATCACCGCTGTGTTGCCTCGCGACTACTAGACGCCGGGCACTCCCTTAATAGCACTTCCACATTCATTTCCTGTAGATAATTTATCATCCACCCCAAGAACCTTACGACTTCTATTGAATCACATTCTTTTTTTTTTTTTAGAAAAATGTTTCACTTAACTTGATTCACATAAATTTTTATCAAATGACATTGACTTTACCGATATAATTTTATTATTATTTTAGAGTGTGATGATTTTTTTTTTTCGAACCTTTTGATTTAAAATGTCGATACGCCTTATAATCACTTATTTTAAGCATTAGGGGAATTGAACGTGGCTTCCAGCCCGCTGATTAGACTAAAATACGTGTTAATCTTTTTGATCCATTTCACGTGAAAGTAGGCCGTGTTTAAGCAGTGCGGACCTCGGTTCGCTTCACCCGTTGCGGACCAACCTTCAACACACGTTCGTTATTGTGTTCAGAGGCCTTCGGGCCATTGGCAATATGATAACCTAATGTTACGATCCAGCATTACATATAGATGATAGCTATGGGAGAAATACCTAGGTAAGATTAGCGATTAGCATTAGCAGTTTGCACTCTTGCCTGCACCTGAAAAAGTCACATCCGATTATTCGGAAAACATTAGGCTAAATTAGAGAGCAACACAGAAACGGTCACTAACATATACGTCAATAACTTCTCCCTTATTATTAAAAAATTGGATGCTTATTTATTTTGCCGGGATCATATTTTGCGTGCTAGTGACACGAAGTTAAGGTCTGGGGTGGTGCCCACGATGCCATGTCTCAATAACGCAATGTCAACGCAACAAGTAATTTCAATACGGTCACTTCAGCACAAGTTATATCTCAACACTTGTCAGATCAACACACACGCACTAATTCAACAAAATTTGTTATCAACGGAAAAATAGCTATCGGCGTCTATCGACGAGTATTTTAGTAAATATTTTGTCGTTCGGACGTACCCATCAGGACACGCCGATCCCGACGACTTCATCCTTACCAGAAACTCACATCATCACTATTGCAAATAAACCGTCGGAGGTCATTTGGGAAAAGCACATTATAAACAGAAAGTTTGCACCATCCAAACGGAAAAAGTTGGTAAGTCACGACCACAAGAAGCAGTCACAAACTTCGATCTGTAGACGGATATTCCAAGGTATATCTACGAGATATCTAACGGAAAAATCCAGAAAAAGAAACCAATGAAAAAAAAGCTGAAGAAAAAAAGCTAGTGAGAAAAAACCGATGGAAAATTGTCGCTATCAACGTACTTTTAAGGGGATGCTGAAGGCGAATATTACTACTAACGCGACCCCAACGATTATTTTAAATACTTGTACACCAGTGTTGAGTTTTCGTGATGAATTTGTAATTCTCAACATTGTCATCGAGGGTTTTGGGGAACCCCCCTTCTGTAAAAGACTACCATTGTTATCAATGAGAAAACAACTGTGCCTTACTTGTTGCTCAACAAATTTGAACTTACTGACTATTTAGTTTTCTTTTATTAATCTTGCAGCTACATTTCTTTCTGACAGAACGAAACTAAAATAGCAAAAAAAAAGAAAAAAAGCCTCGAGCTTACAACCAACGAAATGAACGCGTGACAGCTGTAAAGAATCATTGCCCTCATAAAGTACAAACAAAGTCGATAACATCAGGCTTCTTAGCTGTTATCTTCTTGACAATAGAAAATAAATAGTTTTGGTCGGTGAGTTAATAATAAACCTAAACTCAATGTCAGCAAGAAAGGATGCACGCGGGATCAGTTGTCCAAGATTCACAAGACCTCTAATTATCTGCGCTACGTTTTTGCCTTGCAAAAATGTCGCTTGAAAGCTTTTAACCGTTACTTAATGTAAATGTACATGATTAGAGGTATTTTTCATTCAATATTAACTCTTGAATATCCTGGAAGTCGAGGTACCGTATAGATTCGCCTTGAATCTACGCTGAAAAGATTTTCCGGACGCGCGACTAAAGCGCTAGCAATGGCAAACGGGGTCGCACGTACGCGAGGTTGCGAAGAGTTTCGTTACGGTCACGGTCCAGTGCAGCTCACTCTAACTCGCGGGATAATTCAATCCAGAAATTGCCCTGGTGCACCTGTTGGGAAATGGAGTTTCCGTTGAAGCAAGTGGCCTGGAAAATCTAATGCAGGAATAGCTTGCTCGGAACTCCGTACAGTGTACTCAGGCAATTTGCCATCCGCATCAAAAAGCAATGCGTCCATTCGTCAACACGTACCTATTAGTTAACGTAGGACCAAAATGATACAATGAAATTCCTGAAAAACATTGTTATTTTGCCGTTTAATTTAACAAGATTGCGAAGATTAGGCGTGAAGATTCCAGGCCATATGCAGTCTCTTATTCTTCGCTTCCAAGTCTTCTACAGATAGATTCTGTCAATTTTCGAATAGCTACATGTAAACTTGGGGGACTTCCTGTTGCGTTACGCACGTCATAAAATACCAAAAGTAGAATCGATGACATACATTCGAAGCGTATTATAGACAAAGCAGCAGTAAGATACGACCGTCCATACTCGATATCGATTAATCGTAGCAGTCGTCACTCGATCAGGGAGACGGCGACACCCTTGTAGCCAACCGTATTTTCGTCGACGTACCTTGATTGTACTAAGGGTTGCGCCATACTTGTACTTTTGTGTGTGGAAACTTTTGCGAGTGACCGAATAAATTCTACGCCAATCGGGTTCTTTCTTTATACGTGACTGAAAGTCGCCCAAAGAAGTCTCAAGAGATTACTGGAGAAAACTTTTGATACTCTCTCTTTTCTTCGAACCTTTTAATCACAGGAAAGGGATATCAATGTTTCTATCACTGACAAATGAACTCATTAAAAACACCGGTGGACCTAATTAGAGATAATGCGTGGAATCCAATTGAATAAGATAACTATCGACAACTATACTTTTCTTTGCGCGATAGTTTTGTCACGCAACTTATCCATAAAACGTGTATAATGCCTTGCCACACCAGACACAAGTCATTCTGGATTCTACTGTATGATAAAAATTCCTATGCGAGTTTTTCTCCGTGCGTATAAACTAAATGATACGCTCGTGAAAGAATGAAGCTATGGCCTATGTCGGACAATTAAACACCAAATAATTAATCAAACGAATTGTTTCATTATTTAATGTTTGTGGTACCATATTATCTGGCGACAAACAAAGGTCTAATTTTTTTTTTGCTTTAGAATTATTAAATGTTTTTTAATTTTGTTTGTTTCTATTTCTCAATGAAATTTTTGTTTAACTCCAAACGCAAAAAAAATGTTGTTCGGGTTTATAAAAAGATGTCGCCATATGCATAAATATTTAACAATATGTACTTGACAATTCGTGTTATCGGTTTATTTCACAATTTTCTGCATAAATTGTATGCCACTGGTGTAAATGTATATTTGTCTTCAGTTTTGTTATACATTGTGTTGGGTGGTTGGGGGGGGGGATCGAAAATATTCGCAGGAAAAACACCACATCACAGAGGCTCACTCTGGTTGAAAACACACATTCGACACAGCTGGTGCATCGTGTTGTACGTAACACTATTTTTGTACAGAGCTGGTTAATACAGACAACCTCTCGAACCAAGAGTTTTCCTCACTACATATAAGTTCGCTTACTCGGTACTGTTTTGTTCGTACGACTCTTGAGATACAACGATGGATGGAAGAGTACCTGTCCCGCACAGCTTACATTTTCTCACTTTGCATTTATCATGATCACTTTGCTGCTGCATGCATGTTCCTCTGTGTAATTATGTGTTCCCGTTTGCATTGGCATGTGTGCGTCCGCACTTGTTTTGCACAAATTGTCCATGTACATATACAGAAAATTAAAAAAAAACTGGAGTAAAGATTTTTCGTTCGAAAAAAGCCGATTTCACAGCATATTTTTGGTGGTGTTGATTTCCATGCATATTCAAAAACATAAATTAATCCTTTAAAAAAAATATGCACATAATTGTCTTATGAAGAGGAAAATAATGATATTTTGTTGTTCTTTCTATCTCTTTTTGTGTACACAGCCAAATTTTACACTTGCCAGAAGGGTCAACTTAAGGATTTCTTGGTACATTTTAACTACAACGTATATTATCTGCTTCACTGTCAATAACAAATTATGTAAATATTATGAAAAAGTGGATATTATGAAAAAGCATGTTTATACTACTACGATTTGATTACGTTCGGAAATCTTGTGGTTTTAGAAGTCCTGGAATCCGAATCTGAAATAAGATTTTATAAATCCAAAATAACAAATAAATTCGGCAAACAAAATATATAAAAAGTAATTTGAATTGAAGCCTTTTGGCACTCAGGGTTGGTGCAGAAATACAAAACCCTGATTTGATTTTTCAAATCAATTTACTTTTGCATATTCGTCTGCTGTATTGGATCCATTTTGAATTATGAATATTTCATATATCAGATTCGAATTCAGGAACATCAAAAACCGGTATACTGAAACTTCATGCCATTTTGAAATTTTTGTCAAACATGCTTTTGGAATGAAATCAATTTTTTTTTCGACTGACTACAAAATTCTGACACGTGATTCCTATCACTTTAAAAATTGACTGTTCTTCCCAAATATCGCTGTTTGCTTCCTTTTAAAGAAAAACAAAAATAACTTTTTATTTAAAAGCAGCCTCTAGCTGATGACTGGTTGGCAAGTGTAATGTTGAGGTTTATTTAGCTGTAGAGTAATTCATGGCATTGAGAGAGTAATCATATTGCCACTCCTCCCCTCGGAATCACACAGATATGTCGGTGTTCTTCTTCCGTCTTCACAATCTTCGCCGTCAGGCGGAGGAAGCTCGTAAAAAACAAGAGAAACGTGGAACCGGTCAGCGAGGTCAAAGAGGGACAAATTGTGCTGGAGATCAACTACAGCCAACAGCTGGATCCATGCAATTTTGCAACAAAGTACATCGAGGACCTGGCAAACTGTTCGAACGTGCACCCCTGCAGCCTAGTGATTCACTTGACGAGATCGCCTTTCAAATACCCAGGTGAGTCAATGACCTTTAGTACGTCATCCTCAACGAAATGCAGGTAGGCTAAAAAGGTAATAAATATTTTATCTCCTCGACATAAAAATTGTAATCCTAAAGTGGAAAAGCTCTGCTTTCAGCTTTGCAAGTCGAATCTCTCCGTTAATGGGATAAAAGCACTCTATGAACGAGCAACCTGAAAGCATCTTAAACTCACGAAAGCCAAGGAGTCAAAGAGAGAATGAGAGACATGGACGAAAATTGTATCCGGTTGTATATATGGAAGTTTCGCAGTTCAAAAGGCTCAGAGAGGTCAGGAAGTGTCGGGCTGAAATACTCGTTTCCGATTTTCTCCAATTCTTGACTACTCGCTTGCAAGCTGACAGCTTTCAGTTTACATTCTATAATTTTTTCTTCCTTATCCTTACTTATTCCTTTCACGTAGTTTTAAGCGCAGGACGTGTGTAAAGTAATAGAGCCCGAACACTCTTGAACGTTTGCATTCGTACAGTTGGAGTCGTTCAAACCGTTTGGCTGATGTTGAAATATTTATTAAGAGACGTCAATGTTTCTGTACATTAGAGTGTTTTAAAAAAAAATTTCAATCAGTTGCCTCTTCAACTATTCATTTTGGACATCAGACTAAGCCACGTAAGGTTTGCGGACCGGCAAAAATCTAAGAATGGAAAAATCTAAAATAGCAAATAAAAAATCACAAACGAAGTTTTTTATTTCCTATTTTACTAACATATATATCAACACAGCTTTTACTATACGTCGCAATTTTTAAAATAGCGTTATTTAGAGTTTGCATGTTTTCTTGACATCTGGAATATTCCACAGAGAAATCCTTTCTTAAATTTGATGTAAAAAACGTACTGGGACGAACAGTTCAAATATTCAATTTTTTTAAATAAACACATTGCCGAGTGTCGGTGTTTGTTTCATTATTTGCCGGCTCACTCTATATACATTTCAACTTTGCGTCTCTATTTTTTATTTTTCATTTTTTTTTTTCATGAATGCCAAAGACATGATTCTAAAACACAAATTTAACTAATAATGTCAAGGACGCAACATTCAACTGGATGTGTGATGGCTTCGTAAGGCAGCGAATAGCAAAAAAAATACCAATCGTCGACAATGTGCCTAATTTTAAAAAAAATCTTAACTTGGAAGCTATTCATCTTATGGATTGTAATTAATCGTATTCATTGTAAACACAGTTTCTCTTCGACCACTACGTGTCGAAAAGTAGCTAATTTTTACTATTTTTTGTTCGCATTTAAATTATTTTTTAAGGATTGAGAGAACGATATGTTTGTTAAATATATTTTGAACTAGGTTTACACCAATTTTAACAGAAAAATATTTTTAAATTCTAAACTTTTAAGATACAACATTATAATATACAAATTTCACGTGGCGCTACCTAAGGTCCAAAAGTAAAAGTCAATACGGCAATTGATAGGAAAAAAATGTATATATATATACACTCTACTGTGCATGTTCATTTTTGAAACATTTTACAAACACTTTTCATATATCGAGCAAAATATTTTTTGTAACATTTCCAAGATATTTCCGTTTAACGTAGTATTAATAGTAATGCATGATTCGTTGGGACTGAAAAGAATTGAACATATATACCTCGCAGGTTTTTTCATCCTCTCGATACTTCCTTACTAGCATCTCAGACTTGTGCATTGACTTCATCATGATACTGAGGAAAGGGGCGACCCTCAGTTTTCAGTTAGTGGTATCGAGTAGACAATATATAGTCCTCTATAACACGAAGGACGGATTAGCTCAAGCATCTCGTCGGACGGAATGCTTCGCTAACGCGGTCTTGTTGGTTGCTATCTGGCATGTGACGTCGCAGCGACCTTTCCGTTTCTCTGCACTATCGTCTGTTTTCTCATCGCAACGTTCGGGAGTCAAGGTTTTACGAGATTGCTTTTTGTCGTTAGCGTCTCAACATATAAGCAAGATTGTAATCGTGATGGTGGAGAATACCTCGGCAACGAGAACCACTAAACCTCGACATATAGCAGCCTAACGGATCTGTACAACCGGAAAGTAACTAAAAAGAGACGGTGCTTTGCTTTTAACAAAATGTGAATCCCAAAAGAATGTAAGAAGAAACCGAATGTTATTTGCTGATGGAGGTTTGCCCGTGTAAAAAAAAATTGTATATGATTGATCAATAGTTGATGTGTACGTATAGGCTCGCGGTCATTTCTTTTTCCATGTAAATATTTTCCGTGCTTTTCCGAAAATGTCACGTATGGATTCTCATTCGTAAATAATTATGAAGCGAATACAATTACAACACCTTCAGCGATCCTAAATTTCGTCAAAAATGAATTAGAATAATTGTCTGGAGAAAGCTTTTTTAAAATGAAAAACACTTTCTTTTTTAAGATTCCAATGTCATACAAAATCTCGTGGATCCTCGGCAAGTCATTTAGGAGATCACCAAGAGACATTAGCCAATGGAAATTCCAAAAAGGATTTTTAAGCTATTATCGCTTAACCAAGGATTATGCTTCTCGTTCAGAGAATCATCAATTTCGCAAAACTTAAATGGGTAAAACAAATCAAGATCCAAGCAAGATATACTTACGTAGCCGAATGGATTTAAGATCACCTACAGAAAAATCCCACATGTCAAATTCACATAGAAAACGAGGTTAAAATACATTTACTTAACAATTTCACCAATTAGGCGAGTTATTAAAATAACATTTTTGTTACAAAAAAATTAACCACTTACATAAATGAAAAATATTGTTTTTTATATCTCCTTTTTATTATAGTTTCTTAAAGTCAGTAGTTTTATTTTAGTTTTCGTATTGTTGTTATTTTCTCGAGTCCCATCTGTATACCTTAAATATTAATTGACTCATACAGGAATATCCAATAACTCTTCAGCATTGGCACTCATCCAAGTTTACTATACCCACATGTGGGAATTTGCAATTTTAGTATTCGAAACATTTGTACCCGGGGGGATCGTAGGTCACGTGTTTCCTACCAGTAATACTTATCTCTTATTCACCCGCACATACTGGACACCGGTCGATAACCATCCACGGCGAAGCGCGTTGCACATCCAAATGGGAAATACATGAGTGGTACGATCATTATCTCACGTCTTTCTATTATTAATAAAAGTTTAAAAAACCTATTCTTCAAGACCCTCATAGCGTCAATCAAAAACGGATGTAATGACAATACATAATGTAAAATATCGAAATCTACACTCAAATATGTTATAAGTCAATAATTATGGTTGGTTATAAAATAAACAAAAATTGATTTCGTTAAATAATATTGTAATGAGTCCAAGTATGTATCCTCTGGGCACTGCTTCATTTCTACAGATTCCAACTGAACACAGATCCAACTGTACACCAAAAAACTCGACTTAACAAGACTCAACACGGCGCAGCTCGACCATCAGATCGACTCAACTCCACCTTGATCTAAATTGACACAAGAAATCAGTTTGGCGATTGAGCTTTGACACAACTCATCACAAACGGACGAGATCTGAACAACCCTAAAAAAACTTGATACAAAAAATTGTACACGGAGATTGTTGGGTGTAGAGATTTACGGTGTACAATTTTTTCGGTGTAGAGATTTTCGGAACATCAATTGGATGTTTCATTTAGAAGAAAATATCTTTCAAAATTTTGATGCGACTCCGAAGGGGGGAAGTGGTTCCGCAGAGGAGTGGGGGAAGTATCACTGCCTCTTAACTGGACGGGATGGAAGACATTGTGCTTTCTCACTGCGCATGCGCAGAGTATGCTATTGATAACACACGGTGACATAAACCGGCGAATAACATAACCTGCTAATACTTTCAAATCGACCGGTACGATGGTCTAGTGGTTAGCGTGCTCGCCTCTAGACCAGAGGACCGGTAGGTCGCGGGTTCGAGTCCTGGTGCCGTCGATCTCGCTGGCGTGAAAACATTGGACGTGACGTAGCTCCAGATACACAGGACAACATGTGTATCTGTAGTCCAATGTTTACACACAGTGAGTCGCGTACTAGCTCCGGCAAGGTGAAGCGAACTCAAGACCGACTGTGTTGACACAGGTTTTTCCGTAGTTTCCCTGTGTCCACTGGCGAATGCGATACAGTAGGGATAAGTCGGCTACGGGCGCAACTTGGGGGATTTGGAAGAAATTGGGGGTGAAGGAAATAGGTAGAGTTGGGGACAGTAAAAGGGGAAGAACCCCGTACGGTGGAACACGTATAAAGAAAAATACTTTCAAATCGAACGACGAACAACATACTTAACCTCAACACATATAGTCGTGAAATATAAAAAAAATCACAATAAATCGTCTGCTTGTTGGTATACGAGTATGTATTGTTGTTCAGTTCTGGTATAGAAATTTTGTTGTGTCAAGTTTTTTGGTGCAGACCTGATCCGGTCCCGACAAAAGCCCAACTTGATACGCGCCGTATTGGATCCAGATGCTGAAGATGCTGAAATCATGCTAAATGATGACAATATATGATAAAAGTTGATGAAAGTATAATAGCCGACGTATGTTTTGAATTTCTACAGACTATCGTGATTTTCTAAACAATACGTCAATAAAAAGTTTTCGACCCTCGCTGTAGATAATTACGAAAACGATTATATCAACATAGCGTTAACGTGTACTAATGTAAAATGATAGATGGCACTACTAAAAACATTAATCGATAGTTTTATGTTAGTTTCCCGGGTATTCTTGTGCGAATGAGATACAGTAGGGTAGTGAAATGTCTGTACACGCAAGGGAGGATATGGTAAGCAAGAGATATCTATAAGAATTCGACTCTCCGCTAGATAGATGAAGTACCAAGGTCAATAAATAATAGCAATAGTTTTCTCCTTCATTGAATAAATTTGCATATACCTATTACAGAGGACATGGAATTAACATTCTCCTTATTCGTGTCCCCACTTTTGGACCAATTAAATCATAAATTCAATACTAACGGCGAAAATACCATTTCATTACAATACGAAATGACACTATAACCGATCCAGATGTTAACGCACCGAGTCTCGTACTACAAGGGGAACTTAGGCAGTTAGGGCAAAGTTGCAAGCATGGCTATAAAGACTCTCAATCATTTTCGTGTTATGTCCGTAGGAATGGTAGCATATCGAATCGCTTACCCGACAATCTGTTGCGCCATATTCTGTTTTCCATGCCCTAACCATAAAAAATAGAGGCAGAGTTTTGTTCACAGTTTCTTTGTTAAAAATTCGTCAACTCTGGTTTGATTAATGGAACGTTAATTAAACTGATTCAATAAATTAGAATCGATATTTATGAAGATTCGTAAATGTGAAATTTGAATTAGGCTTCAAATTTGAATCGCCTTTACGCGCTTTACTGAGTTGTGTTCGGACAAAAGTAATATCATACCTGACCGAAGATAGTAGCTAATACCGAATTGAGCTTGTGTGTCCCGGAATAACAGGCAGGTTAAGGTACTAACGCAATTTAAGAAGAGCTATGAAAAAATCTACAATATAAAGGGCAGTGCGTGTGTTCCTTGGACACTGACACGGACCCTCACGGACACTCGTACAGAACATTACAATGACAATTCACGAATACTCACAAACACTCATAGACACTACACTCACTCACAGGCTTAAGGTGTCTCATGGGAGCCTTATAAAAATCAGGGCTTGGAGGCGACCCAACCACGGACTTCAGATCAGTGCTTGGATTGGTGATCGCCTGCTGCGATTTTCACACGTCGGCGAGATAATTTTATAATATCGACAGACAATTCAGAAAGTGGCTTGTTTTAAACACGCAATCGAATTTAGATTGTGTAAATATATATTTCGACGGTCCGAAATTGAAAAACAAAAAAATGCATTTACTTTCATCTATTTGTTTGTCTGTGCCGTCTGGGGAAACCCAATATAATTTTTGAAAGAGACTTTGGACCGCGAATTAATTTGTAGTACAAATTCGGGGGTGGACATTCTTTGAATAAAAATGTATTTGAAATACTACCCCAAACAAGTAACTGTGAATATTATGCATAACTTAATATTTATATTTTGGCAATAATTATGAATAATTTAGATAAATTGCTCTTTTACAGTTAATATTTAGTAGATGTAATAACTAGTAATTATACAGTCATGAAAATATTTAAAATACATGTTCATTGGACGAATGCCCATTCTTTTAGGAAATGCAGTTTTGGTATTGAAATTCGAACCACCAATTTAGCATCGATTTCCATGGTGCTCCCAACTTTAGTCCCGCGCCGAATACTAAGCTTGGATCCTTTCTATTTTGAGATCCTTCTTCATAACATCGTTAACGTATTCCTGTCCGCGATATGACCTAATGACCTTTAATTTCTGGCAGAGTTTCATTTTCATTTACTCAATAAAACGTTTGACTAGTTGAGTCCTATGGGATTTATTTTTTTATTCCATATCATTCCATATCAATTCAGCCTCCAAAAAAAAAAAAATCCCAAAAAATCTCTAAAAATCAGGTTCAGTGATTTCAATAGAATATCGATTTTCAAACAAATTTCTGCCGGAATATGCCAAAAATATTAAAAATTCGGCGGTCACTTACAATATTTGAAGCAATTTTTCGGATAACGATATCGGAAGTCCTCCCCCTAAGAAAACAATATTTTCGTTGATTTTGCGATAAAATGTAGCCTGAAGTTAAAGAATTAATTTTGAATAATTTTCTTTTTCATGTGGGGCATTAAAAAACGCACGTTATTGTTTTTTTAGAGATGTCGATACGATGTATCGTTTTCGAGTTATTACAGATTGAATGAAAAATGAAAAAAACTGGCATATTCCGACAGAAATTCTTTTAAAAAATGTAGAACTTGGTATAACTATTCGAACCACTCAACCTGACTTTTAGAAAAATATTGAGAATTTTTGTTTGGTTTGCTGAATTGGTATCGTTGTTACCGTAATACTTCTATGTATCATCGTATGACTTCATGCTATGCATTACGACGCTACTTTAAGAAAAAAAATACCTAGTGGAGTGGAAATCCGATCTTTATTTAAAGGTTTTATAGCCAGAAAAGTCTAAGTATTCTATTTGATGCGTTCTTCGTAGCGTGTTTTCAATAAATGATCCTGATGTTGATGTAGGGTCAAAGAAGTGTCGGAAAAAGAACCGTGCTGAACGATAAATTAAACTAGGTGCCGGAAAGCTAGAAGATCCTCGAATCACGTTGGGAGGTCTCTCCCTTTGCCAGACAAAACGAAGGACGCTCTACGCAGAACAAATGTCTACTATCATCCTTCCATCTGGGGGGTTGAAGCGTAGCGCAGTAGCCGGTTCACGCTGATATGTTTTATTACATATTATCCCCTCTGGGAGAAAGAAATCGAGAAATTATTCAGTGCCGTGAAGACACATGGAATATATTCCGCGCTAACAGTGTTTTATTGAATACATTTATTTTGTAACGATGTCTATTGCATCAATTTCATGGAGCTTACACAGTACATCTAGACGTGAGGCGCAGGAGAAAAGTGGTTTCACCACTTCTTGCTGATGACATATTGATTCAGCCAGTGCATAGTGCAGATCGAACTGACGACTCTAGATGAACCTCAAACTTCCGTCATCCGGGAGCAGCGTATCGATTTCTCGTCAAGATTGATTTTTTGCTGTTGGGAGAAATACATAATTTTTAATTCACCTCTGTGAGAATTATAAGCTTGGAAATGAAATTCCAAGTCGTAATACGTCGAGCATATGGGTTATTCCGCCAATTATCGTATAGGTAATTGTATGCGGCGTCTATTTTTCAATTTGACTACAAATTTTACGGGATGTTTATTAGAGCAGTAAAAGAAACATTTGCGCTAACGAGTTCCACATTTATATTCGAAGCTGGTGGAGCGATAAAAATTATATTCGCGAAGGCTGTGTCTAATGAGCATTAATGTACAATGCACAATAAAAGCAAAGCTTCGCGGTTTGTATAATTGTAAAGTTAATGCGGCAACGCTAATTTGACATACGACGCAGATGATCGAAGGTTATATACCGGATGCGTATTTCTGTTGAGCTGTAGCTGTAAGATGGAAGACTAAAAACAGAGAACCCTGGCCAATTCATGCAAGGAGGTCGAATATACGACATTGTCAGAAACCATGAATGGGAGTCTATACTTACGCCAGGTCATGGTGGAGTTGGCCTTCAAGGACTCGGTTGATGGAACCATCCTCTACGATAACACAGGGCTGAGCTGTTCTCGGAAGAGTCAAGGTTTCGTGCGAGGACTGTGGTAGATGATTGCTCAGAGTGCAGGCAACTAACATTATTACATTAAATTGTAACATTATGTAAATATCCCTGCAAGTACAACATTTTTGTAAGTGTAAATAATACAAAAAATCATGAAAAGTGAACTTGGGAATGGTTTATTTTTTTTTTTAATGCAAACTAAATTTTTTAATATTGTCTTTTTGTAGGTAAACCTTATCAGCATCAACAAAAGTGCCAATCAACGCCCCTAAATCTAGTTTAAAAAGCGAAGCTGCTAACCAAATTGACTTTAAAACGGTCAGAAAAATGATTTTTTTCAGTCTTAAAATTATAAATTTTGATATTTATTGGTTGACTGGAATAAAAAATATGGTTCTCTAAAAATCATGTTTTTTCTAGCTAACTCGATCCCCTTAAATATTCTTTTACTGCATGAAGCATACAAATTTTACAAAATGCGCGAATGAAAACATCTATGCACATGACATCAGTCTGTTATAAACCCGAAGAAAAAATTCCTGCATTTGGAGGTAAACAAATGTTTATTGAAAAATAGGAACATATACAATTTAAAATAATTTCCGCAATACTATAGCAACAAAACTTCACCTGGCTAAATTAGTACCTGGCGAGTTTATATGGTACCATAAACATTAAACTGTGAAACAATTGACAATATTTCACAAATTCGCGAAGTACTAAAGTCTAATTTTTTTTTGGTGTTGCTTCCACGAAGATGCTCGTAAAGTGTGTTGTGGACGCGTTTATTGGGCCAAGTGGGGTCCAAGATTGGATTTCCTATTATAGGTACCTATACTCGAGTATTATTGTACTTTGGCCGCTCGGCTACATTTCTGTACATTACACTATAGATCTGTATCCAGCAAAATTGGTACCCGTTCCGTTGTGATAAAGTACAGAAATACTTGCATTGGATGAACGTCGCTTCCCTCGAAACGTCTTCTACTAGGCGGTTCGCGCCGTGTAGTTACGTGTAATATCGGTTGTTGCATTAACCGCAAATTTTCGGATCAGCAATCTTTTGAAAAATGAATTAAATACGGACTATAGTCAGCCAACCGATGAATAACCGCATTAGCTGATGCAGCTGCATGTATTCATCCACCACATGTATCTGAAATCGTACGCAATTACCATAAAAGAGGACTCAAGACAAAACGACGATGATACCTACAATTAGCGATTCCATTTACGGCGATGAATAGCTTCGGGTTGGCTCAGTGTGCTCAACAGAAGCGAGGGTTCTCGTAGTATACAATAGTGCCTTCTGTAAGATCGGATCCAATTTCGGTGGCGTTCGGGATTTAATCTGCGGAGATAATTACTTACGTCTTCTACCGCAGGCAAACAAATTAAGATCACGATATTTAACGCCATCTTAATGTACACCTATTTACAAGTATACATGGGGCATTTCAAGTCAAGTTACTTGGTCATCGGCTTAACCCCCTCGGAATCAGTTGACGAATCTTTTTTTAGCATATTTTGGTCCAAAGAGGAGCTTATTTTTTCAGAATTTCATCAATTGTTTTTCCCTACAAATAATTTTTTTTTTTTCTATAACTTTTGAATAAAAATGCCTTTCGACCAGATTTAAATTTCTGAAATTTTTTATCCACAAAATCTAGGACTAACAACAAGTATTTCCATCATACTTCGGGCGTGGGCCGAAAATAATTTATATTTTTTTTTATATTAATAAAATGTTTTTTTTTTATGAAATTGAAATGGCTTTTTGCAATTTTATTTTAATTATTCGGCAAATTTTCAGCATTTTATTCTTAAAATATGGAAATTATCTTTTTACCATGCCACGTTTTATTCTTTTGTTTTCCGTACAAGAAGCCATCATAGAAATTTCTAATTTTCAAATAAAAATATTATTTGTTATTTTTAATATTCAAGAAAAAATATTCTCTTTTTTTCGACCAAAGTACACAAAAAAAAAAAAATTCGTCAACTGAATCCGAGCGGGTCAGGCCAAAGACCAAGAGAGTTGACTTGGAATGCCTCACATAAAGGTGGCTGTTGTATACAAACGTTCGGGCACACCAGCACTCTAGAACGGATAAATTGCATGCGCTTGTTCGTACAACGGAAATTGCTCGGAGTGTCGTAAATTTTCTGAAAATCCTCTCGGAGGATAACAAAATTCTTAGAGATATTACCTCTTAAGTCTTTTTAATACGGCTTCCTTCACTGGGCCAGAAAGAGCGTAAAAAATTGAAAAGCGGCATGGCATTTAGTTTTGACGTTGCTTCCATACATAGACAGTAGGGTAGTCCTTAAACGGGGTTAAATCGAATTTTAATCGTTTCAAAGAGAGAGGGTATGTGATACTTGTGTCCCAAAATTGATGAAAGATCCGTCAAGGCGTTCTCGAGATACAGTTGGCTGAATTGTTAGAAACCAACACGCACGCTCACACGCGTGCACGTACATACGTACACATGCAAATATTTTATCTGAATGTGATTTTATGACTATTTGAGATATTTTTAGTACTTTGGCATAAAAATTTGAAAAAGTCATCGCGAATGGGTCAAGCAGTTAAAATTTTATGACATTTAAAAAAATTTCGAAAACGTCGTTCGTCTACTAGCTCACGTAAATTACGAGATATCGGACGGGAATGTTTTACATGAATTTATTGATACTGATGAATGATTGGAATATAATTTTGCGAGAAGCATTCGATTGAGTTGAATTTTCTCAGAATTAAAATTTGTTGGGTTTTTTTTTTCGTTTTGACTATTTATTTGCTGCTATGCACAAATTAGCACTTTCTCATTAGTTTATAACCTTTAACCTGTGTTATATTTTTACTTTGGCTTCCACATAGAGGTAAAAATGTATCACCTCTATGTAGAAGCCAAAATTGATCGACGTATCTGCAAAATAGGTGGCTTTATAGAAAATAAAAAATAACGAGGTAGGAAATTGTATGATTCTATTTTACTTTGCAGACTTGTCTATTCATTATTTTTTTTCGAAATACTCCAAAATTTAAATTCCACAAATCGATTTACACCAAATACAATCCCAAACTACATTTAATAATAGTCCATTTGTGAGTCAGATGGCCTATTTACTACAACAAAGATAGCTCGATAGGAACAATCTAGAGCTTGGGTAAAAGAGTAACAAGAAGTACTTTGTAAAATCCAACCAAGTAACCACTGCACATAATTAATAACCTAGTAACAAAACCAAATACTTGATGAAGTTTACTAATAAATTGGTTAGACTTACTAAATATTTCGTGATACACTTTTAACCAAGTTCTTGGTTGTTCTATCCAAACCTTTTTCATAGTGCAAGCAAATACACGCATAAATCCGAACATTTCCTTCTTTCCGTCACTTACTAGGGGTCGAGATGATCCCAACCCCAACTTTCATTCACAATTTCGGATGCATAGAAGATGCTCGAATCTGAACCTGCGGCGCCGGAAGACTCATATCAACGTAGAACCTGTATTTTGTGAATCAAGAAAAGTCTCACTTACGATCTTCAAAATAATTACACTTTTTGGAAGACCATTAACTGTATTCTTCTTTCTTGAAATACGATATCTCAAGAATATCCAAATAAATGGTTAGCCAAAAATATTAAAAATTGCAAAAGTTATCTTATCTTTTTTTCAGGAAAATAACTGACACTTTCTGAGTTCTTCGCTTTGAGATCTGTTTACAAGACCCGAATTAAATGTTGTCTCCAATAACTAATTAGAGTCCACTCTTGAGATGTTAAAGTACTCCCACGAATTTTTTCATGATAAAACTTACAACAGAATTAGTGTGACAACTTTTAAAAATTGGTTAATGATGAGAGCAACCCCGTGTAAGTAACGTGGGAGTTTCCGTAGGTGTAAGTGACTAGAGTTAACCACTTTACTTGACGTGTTAGACTATCTAGAGTATCCTGACATGAAAATCTCAAAATCATTCCTTTTTGCTTCCTCATAGCGGAAGCTTTGTTTTCGTGAAAATGTTTTTTTTTGTCGAGATTTTCATGTCAGCATACTCCAAAACGTCGAGAAAAATGGTATAGCAAAAATGTCTATATGTGGGTATATGTGCGTTAGTGCGTGTGTGCGTGCGTGCGTGCGTGTGTGTGTTCCTGGCACAGAAAATTCAATCGTCCATAACTCACGAACGGGACGATGGATCGAGGTTAAATTTGGCACGCAAGTAGATCAGTAACTCCTCTTTAATTGGTGTGACTTTTAACAAAATGTATCCATATATACAGATTTTACAGAGTTTTTAATTTTTCGAAAAAATTGCGTGATCGCTCTAACTTTCGTAAAAGTTCGAAGATTTAGGTAAATAGTTCTTCAGAACTGAAGACAGGTTCAATGTTGTTTGGTATTGAATTTCGACGAAATCGGTAAAGTGGTTCGAATTTTAAAGAATTTTGAATTTTTCGAAGAATTTAAATTTTCGCTCTAACTTCCGCAAAAGTTAAGAAAGTAAGTCAAAACTTTGTACTAGATGGAAATATGATGCAACGATATTAATTACGGAATTTTCGTTGTCATGTGTAACGTAATTTTTTTTTTTTTTTTATAGTTAATACATTTTTAACTTTTAATTTGTATTGTTGCACAAGCAACTACCAAAAGTATAGAGGTAACGATATTCAAAACATGCTAATTAAAATGAAAAGTGATACAAAGTAGAACTTTCCACGTTGCTTCTTCATTAAATCTCATTTTTCACAAAATTAATAAATAAACTTCCTCATAGAGGTAGCTTTGAAAAAAATAAGATTTAATGAGGAAGCTACGTACAAAGTTCTACTTTGCACCTTTTTTTTTGTTTTTAACGAAAACCAAGTTTCCTCCACGAGAAATAACTGGCCCGGTGTCCCGTCAAATTATTGGTAAACACATCTGGGCTAGTAAAGTTTGATCGGGTTAATGATTTAAGCTACGCAATTACTTTATACGTGTCGAGGTATCCGGTACGAGAATAATAACGAATTGGAAGACTAAAGGGCAAAAAAGAGGTGAGAGCTTACGAGAGGCGGGTTGGAATTTATGATTTTTCATTCTGTCTGCAATGTTTATTCGTCATGTGCCCCTACCCTGGATGAAATAACGGTGGGGCGCCGCAGCAGACGAGCTTGCGCGGAGCTTTTCTGCGCGGTGAGTCGCGCGACGCATCACATAGCCGCTAGTCGGCGCTCCGTGAACTTGCGGTGTAAGCTCTCTGTTCCAGCTCACCCGTCGTTTCACGGCGGGCAAATGAAAGCGCGCGACACGAGCGTAGCCAGCGAGGCTGCTGAACGCGAGCATTGGTGCTTACATCGCGGCGCGTTACAACCTCGCGACCACGGTGGTGGAAGCTCGCCGGTAACGAACAAAATAAAGAACTTTTGGAGATGCAATTCCTGAAGAGGAAGTGTCGCTGTCTTGTTGCAAGTAATTGGCAATAATGAGGTGCGGTTCGATTTTTTTTTAATTGTGAATGTGCAGTGATTTGAAAAAAAGAAAATGCTTCTCTAAAGATCTATAAAATAATAAAAACTACGGACCGTAGATTCAAAAATAAAGGAAAATTTTTTAGCTTCATTCCAAGTTGATACCAATCACTGTTTCTTATATTCCAGAAGATCCAGAAAATTGTTACATTGGTGATGTGGCAGACAAAAGTGTATGGAAAGTTTTATTTACCGGTTCAAAGGACAGTAATATGAAGCGGGAAATCGAAGCGTTCAAGATATCAATAATAAAGTCCAAAACTTAGGCAGGCAAAATCAGTCGAGTACATTGAAGTGTTATTGGTAAACAGCCAATTCTGAGATCAATTATGTACACGAGTTTTTCGACAAAGTATATATATATATATATGAATGTACATATAAAATTTTTTTTTTTCCTAACGACCAAGCCCTCGTGGAGCAGGTAGGAGTGTCGATGATACGAGGGTACACCGCAGCATAATTAGAGTGAAAACACTATCATATCTTTGTGGACGTAATTTGTATATTAAAATTGTGCGCTGGTTGGCGGGTCCAAAAAAAACAGAAAAAAAAAGAAAACGTAGAGTACGTCACATTAAACATTTGTCAAGTGTATCTGTTTCGTGCGGCGTGGAAATGAAAAGCACACCTGCAGAGCTTATTTACGGTTCGTAAAATAATGGTCCAAAGCTGAAATAGTGTTGTGGTCCAAAAATCTCTAGTGGCTTAGTTCAAAATGTGTCTCAACGAGAATCAAGGTGTATTTTTTACGAGTGTTTACCTGTTCGCTATCGGAGAATTTAAATTTGTTTGCTTAGTGGTATTAAAATAATATATATATATATATATATATCACAAAGATTCAAAGACACGCGTTAAGAAATTTTGCGTCGAAGTCCATTGTCAAAACAATATTTGTGAGTGAACGTTATTCGTTGAAGTGTCCGTGATTGAAGAATTAAATGTGCTTGTCGTGTGCAGCGATGAAATAACTGCAAATCTCGGGATTCTTTGTGTTTTTTGGCTGTTAAGAGAGGGGGCGAGGGGCTTAAGACCATGCCTCTCTCGGAAAGTCGATGCCCTTTGAATAAATGATAATGATCGATACGTAACGCGGCGGCAGCAGCTTAACAGCTGTGGCTTGAACTAAGTCGAAGGGATTACATACCTTTCAAGAGATACGAGAAAGTCTTGATCAACGTTGGAATGGTAGCGATGGCGACCTCGAGTAGATACAGCAGTTACAATTGTCTCACGAGCTGGGACAGCTACGATCGTATCCCAAGGTATATCGCGCATTTATACGACCCTCGAGTCAGATCAATGTTTCCCCACACATAAAGCACAATTTTTCTTTTCTCTAGTGTTCCTTTGTTTCCTGTCCTTACGTATAACTTTATCCTGTCCGTTTAAATAAAATTCTTTCGGACGTAAATCAAAGATTTTATTTTTATTTCATTGTCTTTTACGAACTTGTTCGAGAGTCTGCGAAAAAGTGACAAAGGTTCGGCAACGAATAAACTAAAAATCGACGGACCATGTTGTTGCTGTGTTACAATGTATTTAATTTAACTGATATCTGCGAAGCTGTAAACTTCCGATTACTAAAAGTACCACTGAAGTAGGTAAAACTCAATTAAGATATCTAATCGTTTTGATAACTACTTTTCATATTTATTGCTACTAAAAAAGGAGCACAGTACAATTTCCAGACTGTGATCATAATTAAGATCTTAACGAACACAAATCGATTTCGGTTCTTGCTGCTGTGGATAAGATAGAAAGTATTACTTTTAACTACTTTCGTTCGCGTTCAATTCAACTTTAGGAATTGTCAATTACGTTGTTTAATGTATTGATTAAAAAATGTTGAATTACCATCAATTGCGGATCATTTTGTAGGACATTCAGGTAAATCTAACAATTGTCCAATTGTTTCAGTCGTTGTTACTACATATATATATATATATATAAGGAATTAGGATTTTACGACGAAAAAAAATTGTTAATTGTTAACTCTTGAAAATGTTGCAGCCTGCGGATATTATCTTGGGACCCTATGAATTCGGCGCAACCAAATAAAAAAAAGAAACAACACTTGCTTCGAAGCGTATGTTAAATAAACTGGAATTTAGTACAGCTCGGGCGTTACGCGCTGAACATTTTAAATTACCGAAATACAACTGTTCCTGTTATTGACCCTTCATGACGCTCGGGGGGACTCAGAACCCATCTCAATTTCGGGGGATTTGGAATAATCCGTCATTCGCCAAGGACTTACATTAGAGAGACAGAATAATCTGGGTCTGAGACAGTGGAGACACCTCGGGGTGTCATAGACGAAAGTTTCTCGATTCTCTTATACACTATTGAAGTATCTTCGATGAATGACGGGCGCTTCTCACCTTGTGCAATTCATGCAACTAAAAGTAACATTTCCAAGAGTTACAATTTATAAAAGTGAAACTGCTGATTCTCGGTTTTACTATTCGTGCATTTAGGACACATTCAGGAAATATCCAGGAATATGCGATGTTCGATTTGTATGGTTTAACGATTCACAAATCTTCATTCGCATTGTATGTAGGGTGTATATTTTCGCTGTAGATTTTTCACTTTTTAAACTTGACTGTCTTTGAGTTCTATTCTATTCACTGGTGTACACGGCAAATAATGTTTTTTTTTACTCCTCCAAAGCTTCATAGCTGTAGGAAGATGAGAAAATTAAATCAGATAACATTTTTTTAACGGTTATTACAATCAGAAATTATCTGCGTTTTGAAAAAAAATGTATATAACCGATTCTGAAACAAAAGATAATGTCTTTTACTCTAATAACTGGTTTTTTTATGAATTCAATCGTTTCGTCGAATATCTTAAGAATTTTATGTAATGTTAGTAGGAAATCCAGAAAATTAAAAGTCTTTTGAAATCGTGTTGTTTAAATTAGTAATCAAGAAAAAAAAAATTACAAAAAAAATGGTCAAAACATAAGATGTTGATGCTGATGAGCTCCGCCAGAAAAACAAGAGATCTTTTTGGGCAGGACTTTTTTATTTGGCATTTCACTACTGCGAGACGGTCATCGACATTCGCAATAGCGAGATATCTAATGATAGACTGAAACTACATTTCTAGATTGAAACAATGGTAAGTCTCATACCTGGGAAAAGTTATCATTTCGCCTTGAAAAGGGCATATTCTTTTTCTAGAGAGGTAGAACATATGTCCGGGGAAGGTGTAAACCTCTCCCCTGAGAAACATGACCTCTTTCGAGATGGATATAATATATACATATATAGATATACATATACATATATGTATACATATATATCTATATAATAAAAATATATCGCTACCGCAGCCTTGTACAAGAACACAGAAACCCACTGTGAGATCTCACATTGAGTCCCTCTGTGTATGGTTTGCCCCAGATATGAATTCCTAGCCCAGATATCTTTGGATCATGTGAGTGTTAGATATATACATACTAACAGGTAACAGTAGTTTGCCCACTCCTGTTATAAATAATTAACCACGACTTTCTACAAATAGAGGGCTCTGATGTCGAACAACTTTAGGGGGTGTCTAATTTATTTAAAAACGATTTTGCGTTGATTTAATTTTAGCACCCCTTCAAGTCGATCACCAGAGTCCTCTATTTGTAGAAAATAGTGGATAAACGTCAGTAATTCTATTTGCTGATGGTGGGTGAAATATTTTTATTTTATTTTGTTAAAGATGATCTGAAAAAAATTCTAAAAATCATGTGTTCCATACAAAAATGTTCTACCTGCTGCTCATAATAAAGTTACTATTTATTCACATTTTTTACATGTATTTTTGTCGAAAAAAGTCCAAACAAAATAGAAGGAATCACCGACCCCCTTCGGCTCGGTTACCAAAAATAATTATTTTCCAAAAAAAAAAACGGGTTTCCAGAATGTTTTCAGATTTTTCAAATGTGTCGTTCGATAATTTGTTTGAAAAAATTGTAGTTAATTAAAAATGTATATTTTTTTAAATAAGTGCTTTTTAGACTTATGGCAATCATATACAAAGATGCGGATCCAATTTGAAGGGTCAAGGATCAGAACCAGGTCGAAACCAGGTGGAATGCTCCACATATTGTCAATTTTTGTTGGTTCAATTAAAAAAAAAGATGTAAAAGGATGTAATCACGATAACTCAAGCAAATAAGACTAAAGCCGGGTTGGTATTGCATTTGGTCAGAATAGACAAAGCCATTTCAAAATAACGACATTTAAAAAAAAAAATGTATGATTTCATTTAACATCGATCTAAAATTTAAATCTCAAAATAAGTTGTCTCATTATAAAGTACTAAATAACGCAGATGTGCGCTTTGTTATATAAATGTAAGTGTAAGTGAATAGAAACATTAAATCACTCGGATAGATAATGAGACTCAAAACTTATAGATGTGAATATTGAAAACAAGGCTACAAACTAGACTGTTCAAAGTATCCTCGTTATTTTTCACCTTGCATAAAACTTCCTCTATGAAGAGGCCAAAATTGATCAACATACTTTCTCATAGAACGGTCTTTGTACAAGCTGAAAAATAATGAGTAAATTATTTACGCTATTCTACTTTGCCTTTTTTTTAATGTTTAGTCATTTTTTTTCATTAGTTTATCAACTCTATTTGTAGGTATTATCGTACATACTAGTATACTCGAATGGTGTTGTGTATCAAATAATTAGCTTCACGCTAGCCAGCGTTTACCTTGTCGGCTACCCTAATGGCTATCCATTTTTAATAACCAACATCAGAACATATTTCAGGACTATAAACTAGTGTCAGGGTGGAACAAAGCTCTAGTTTCTACTTGGAAATAATTCTGGTCCTCCAGTTTTTCCTGCTTCACAGTAAAATATCAATTCTCACGAACTTTTTAAGCAAGTGATTTAAAATATTAGTAGCCCGGTTGTGAGATACATTGCGTATAATTGGTATACTTGTGTATACATTGAGTATATATAATTGCTGTACTCCGAGAATTTATATTCCCGCTGGTGATGAGCATTTTAATATGAAACTAGCATGAGCGAGCACACCGAGTACGCGTGCTTATCGAAGAAGTCGATCTTCCGGTACGCACGAATAGCGTTCACTGGCGGAAATTCGACAAATTCTATTACGAATAGAACGAAAAAAAGAAAGAAAAATAAGCAAACAATGAAAATACCGACCTAGTGAAGCGGGTAAACAACTTTCTAATGAATATATTATTCAAAGTATTTCTCCCTAGTGTCCCTCAAGCTGCACACGACTATCGACAAAGCGCAGGTGCTGAGTCACTTTTTCGTGGAATACATTTGTATGCTCAAATCGAAAGTAATTTCATCGTCCGCCTCGAGCAAAACGGTGTTGGTGGCAATATAACCCGAAGCTCATGGGATTTTGTTATTGACGAACCTTTCGTCGGTATCCCGATAAATCCCTAAAAAGGAAGTTTCGATACAAGTATCCCAAAAGTCCTAAGGGGTATCGAGTTGGAATAACGTCGAAGGAATTCGGAAAGACAGGGGCGGTGGAAAAAAAACTTAGTACTCCGCGGTTGTAAGAAGTCTTGCAGGCTATCCGTAAGTTTCCCTTTTGCCGTTACGTATAGCTAAACCATTCGGTTCCGACTGCTTTCGACAGGCTCAATTTATCCCTCGTGGCTTCAGGGCCTTGGAATTTCAACGGATCCGATAATTATGCTGCTCGCAGATCTCATGGTTATAATCCTCATGGATTCAATTGTCAGACCAATTTGGCCAGCTGGTATCGTATACCATAAGTGCCGACACCGATGAGAGCCTGTCGGTGGTTGTCCTCAAAATGCATTGGTTCACCTCAGACATAACAATACAGGGGACAATATATTATTAATTATATATAGGTATTAGCAGAGACAGAATGGAATCGTTATATTCAAATACAAAATAATGAATTACCGATGTTTTGAATTTATTGCTGTTATAATGAAAAATATATCGCTCCTCTGCGCACTGTTAAAAATCCAGCATCTTGAAAGCAATTGCTGTGGATTTGTGATCAGTGTTGACTTCATTTGGTGTTAACAGTAACATTTTTCAGAAAGTTCAATTTACACAAGCGAATGTGTTCAAATTATTGGGTATCCACCTCATATACTTTACACCCATGTATGTTTGGTATAAATCGATGAAAATCAATAAATCGTAAGTAATCAATGCAGGATTATGTACTTATAAATATAGTATATTCAAATACTATTTTATATGCATAATGTATTACTAAATTCATATACGCTAATTGAGAAGTGGAAATTAATGTTAAATCACAATAATAAGCACTTTCTTATATTAAATCGTATGTTAAATTGAAAAGCGGGGTACCTTTATCTCTAATTTACAACAAACATTTTTATACGAACTTTTTCATTAAATTTTTTTAATACTTCAATGAATAGTTCCAACTGTGTTGGATGACAAAATCGTGATACGCTGAAATAGTACAATCAAAAGCTTGATGGCTGCTGAAACCATCATTGTTTCGCGGTACTTTTAATTACGGATTGTATTATTCCTGCCATTCACTGAATAACTAAAGCAGATACGCCCAGGCATTCCTGCATTGATGACCACTAAGCGCCAACGATTCAGACTTGACACGAATTTCATGACAACTACGATACACTGACAGGTTTTTAACAACAACAAATTTCAGTTCCGTTCACGGAGCAGCTATTGTTACATTTGAAAAACAAAATAATATCTATCGTGCCAGCAGGGCGACTTTTTCCGTTCAACTTTCGCTACTCTTTCAAATTTGTGTTTTTTATTCTTTTTTCGTCAACACGTACACATTACTCGTGCATGATAAAAAGACGAAATATTATGGATACATGTTAGATCATCGAATAAACATCAAATTTCGTTTGTTGCAAGTCGTACTGAAGCGAATTGCGTCACTTGAAAATTATAAAAACGAAACCTCGCAACTTGATATTAGAAGAAGTTAAATACGTATGGTCTCATTCTTATGAAAGCATGAATATTTAAAAGGGTAGTCCTTAAACGGGGTTAAATCGAATTTTAATCACTTCATCCATAAATCGGTTTTCAATCATTCAAAACCACACCCCAAATTTTTTTCAAAATAAAAAATGGACCCTCTGCCCACAATAGTTGAAGTATCCCGTTTAAAATAGATGTGTTTTTAATCTTCTTTCCGCATTAATTTTTTGACGGACTAATTCAGCACATAAAAATCTGAAATTTACTATCTTGATCAAGCATATCGCTATTAGAGAAAAGAATGTCAACTACCCTGCTCTTTGAATATGGCTGGTGCAGTCCACGTATTTCTTGTAGTATTTTTGTATGAAAGTTAAAAGAATTCAACCGTATAACTATAAAATAAATTTTCACGATTTTCAGGTGAATCCACCCCTTTAAAATGAGTTTGAAATGTATGGAGAAACAGGTTTATGCAGAGTCCGATATTCCGTCTCGTCTATTTCTCTCCACAGCTTTCCGATATCCTACATTGCTTCGCTCACCATCCTCAAGCCTTCTGAGCTACAAATATTGTCGATCTCGAGCGTAAGATATAACAAATAGAATTATTTATTCAAACGTATTCCCGTATAGGCCAAAAGATAGGATGAAAAAATGAGCAAAAATCATCCCTTAACGGTCGTTAGTACAATAGGGCATTTCTCGACGTTTGCAGGATTTTCGTTGGAATTATTTTTCATCAGATATTCTAAGCGTAGGATTTCCACCGTTGTGGAAATGCGACGTTTTTACTGGCTGACTAAATTAATCCCGGATTCGTTCACTCCTGAAGCAAAAGGACTTCGAAAAAGAAGGGAAATCTCGTTACTTCTGCATTCATTCAAATTTTTTTTCTAGCAGAATCGTAGCGTGAAAATGCGATGAAAAGAATTAGGTCTGCTTTAATTTTGAAAATTGGTCGTCCGTTTGTATCATGCAATGTGAGTGTAAATCTTTGATTAACTCGTTTTCTTCATCTGGACAAAACTAGACATGAAATAAAATTTAAAAAAAAAGTGAAACACGTAAATATAATTTTCCCTAATCGAAGGCGCCTCGGATATCTCATCTATCTCTGCCAAGTTAATTCCATGACAGAGATTCAATATTATTTTGTGCTAACCCGGATGTTCGTTAACATCGCCGGAGGACTATCGGGCGTGTCGATTTCATCCCTGAAGGTAATTAAATGTTCGATCAATCAATCGAAACTATTTACATTGGCGGGAATTCGATTTAAAAGCCGTAGGCTCTGTACCAATTACTGAAAGGGTGGGGCTTGAGAGCTTCGTTAGTCTAACCGCTCGATTTAATGCTTTATCTATTTATTCTCGAAGAGTGATATATTTTTGTTATACATCTGGTTTATACTCGGTAAGTAAAACAAATGCTCCAGCTCGAAAATCATATAACGTCGGTAATGTGTTTTAAGAAAGCAGATCGGGTCAATCAGAAAAAAATGGATTGAATCTCTCTTTAATTGTCTTTCTGATTGGCTATCGTATGTACCCATAACTTATGCTGTTCGATTGGCAGCTTCAATTGTATATTATTTCATTCTTTATGTCAATTGTCAAAATTCATATAAGTGGACCCGGGTCCGCCTAACTCTATTAGTTATTATAAAATAAATGTCGCCACCACCAACCGCCATCATCGTATCAACAATCGATGAGACTAAGTTTGGATAGTCCATAGTATGTGTTAATAGTTTATAATCAATTCAAAGTCAAAAGACCAGGATTGTGAACGAAACTACGTTTCGATACGAGGACGTACTGTTATGTTTAATCGTGTTAAATCATATTCATACGATCGAATAAACGCATTACCTTCGCTAACCTATCATTGTAATTAGCCCAATCGAGTTTATCCGTTCAATCAAGCAGTTGATTTCTATTAAAATACAGCCCAGTTGTTTCTAATTTGGTGCCAGCTGTAATATCGCAAATGGTCGGTTCGAAGACAGAGGAATAATTCAAATAACTATACTGTAGTCCTGTTAACCAAATGAGGTTTATGAATCAAAGAAAAACCAACTAACGTTTTTGGTGAGGTTGAATCAACTTACTTACTCGTTTCGCAGTATATCTAAACTCGTGAAGAGCTTGAGTCAACCTAAATTACGTCGTTCCCAACAATTTCTTTTTTAATGTACAACTTGAAGAAATCTTCTAACATAGAGCCAACCGACTTTACTTTCAGCCAATAGAATTTTGTTGACTCAAAGAAAATTTCATTGAGTTAAGTTCGCATAGCTGACTCAATCTCACAGTTAGGTTAAATACGGCGACTTTCATAGTGAACTTGTGTGAACTAAATATTAAGTTGAAACAACTGATTATTGCTCGGTTCAAGTACATGATGAGGTAAATGATGAGGTTGATTAAAGATTACAATGAGACTGGTCGTACCTACCTTCATCGGGAGATTGAGTTAATTATATTCTTTCAGCCCAATTAAATTTTCTTTCAGTCGATTGAATTCGATATGCTTAAAGTTGTGACGGCCAGGATAGCAACGAGACGGTTTATAAATTAAATAATATATGGAGTTGAGAGAGCGAAAGTTACAAAGGGACGTTATTCGGGCTTTGTCTTGGGCCCTTGGGTCCTGGTGTATCGAGGCGCTCGTGATGAGGAAGCTGTAGCGCGCCTGAATGCTGCGCGGCGGACGTTCTGTTACCGTGGGACTTCTGACACAGCTTGAAATATGCTCTGACACTATAGTTCTTAGAATTGCAAATAATGGACCATTACAAAGTAATTTCCGTTGGCTCCATCTATTAATAAGTTTTCCCTCAGTTCATGCGACCTCTTGCTCGTTACCACTAAAATAAAATTCGCAACCGATGCCCGATTAAATGACACACGTCAACAAGCCTTCGGAACGTGTCAATCGCAAGAGCTGTGCAACGGTTGAGTAAGGTAACACTGCGATTTATTCAATATCAAACCCCTACATGTCCTATCCCACTTCGTCACTCTCGAGGGGTCTTCGCTAATTACGTTCGTTGCCACTAGTGCCTATATGCTTTCACTCCTTTTACGATTTTCCGAGATCTGAAGTACCATCGATAAGTGGAACAAGAGTAGGGTGTGGTAAAGTTGGTTCGACCTTTTCCCCATCCGCCGTTCGTTACTTGAGCCCACCCTCTGTCTTTCTGCTACTGAATCCCAGTGACGTATGTCGCATTTAAGACCAAGTCTCCGTGTTCAAATCCTTGGGAATAAGGAGAGCGATCTCGAGAGGGTTATATACCACGACTTTTTTTTTGCTTCCTTAGTATTTCGACGCAAAACGAAGAAGAACAGAAAATGTAGCAGAATAGGGAAGAGTGAGGATCGTGTAACTTCGCTTCATTGAATCGAATCATTATACTCAAGGGAAATAGCTTTCACATGACCATAGTCGGACTTGTCTCGCCAGTTTAACGCTCATCGCACTCGACTTGCGTCTCTAACTCTATTTACTTCACACGACTAGACACGACTTACAAACCAGGTGCGTCGTCTAGCTCACGCGAAAGCTATCGATCTCTTGAACTCTGCTTCGCAACGAAGGCGGAAGTGGAGGCCGTTGTGTAAGCCCTATCAAGGGACGTGTAATTAGGAATCAAAAACATCGTCTTTGGTATTGAAAAGAACTATAGAGAAACAGATTCGCTTATTCATACATATGGGACATTCCATCTGGTTTAGACTCTTGACCCTTCCGATTGGGTCCGCAATTTTATATATGATTTTTCAACAACAAAAAAGAGAGAAAAAAATAGAAAAAATAGTAACGTTACGATGGACAGCAGCCAGAACATTTTTCTATGCAACATATGATTTTTAGAATTTTATTCAGATTTTTCCAATGTATATATATTTTATTTAATAATGAACGTTAAATAACCATTAATAACAAGGCCTAATGTGAGATTATTTAAGGAAAATCTCAATTTTTATTTGGATGAATCTGAAGAAATGCTCGAAAATCATGTGTTGCATACAACAATTTTTTAGCGTTGCAAAGTGGACCCCTATATCTTTTGAAAAAAATTGTTTCCACCTCCAAATTTGTTTTGTCCACCAGTATATGTTGTGTACATAACACACATCTATGCCATTTATAACCATAAAAAAATATACGTCGCATTTTTTGTATCCAACATTTGCATATGGGCGCCAACTCCTGGATCCCCGATAGTCTGTAGATGTATTGGAATTTATAAATACCCAATGCTCTATTTCAACGGTATGACAGAACTTCACTTCCGTTCAACAGAAGCGTTCCATTTTCATCCCTCAAATCGTTGGCGAATATTGTCGAACAGAAATTTAAGTATAGACTGAGGAAAAAATTAATAATAATTACGATACGATATTAAGTCAAGATGGTACAAATGTTTGCGCAGTAATTTTAGCAACATTTCCAGCTATCAGGTTATCATATTCAGTAAAAGAATAGAATAAAACTTGATTCTATACTGAAATCGCTCCAGGAGTTCCGACTTCGTGAAATATATGAATTTTTCAAGTTTGAGTAAAAAAAGAGTATCAAAATAATTTCCGCCGCCGAATTTTCCAACACCACCAACTCATGATCGTAGAAACTATAGAAGAACCTTCCAATCGACAAAATAAAAATTATTTTATTTTTCCGGCCCGCAGTATACAAATCTTCCTCTAGTAGTGTATAACGTAGGATGCATGTATTGCGAACCAAAACAAAATGGCGAAGCAATGTACACAGTTGTATTTTGTAACACTTTTTTCTGACATCAACGACTGCGAGGATACTTGTTCTATTTTATTCGGCTAAAAATGCCTGCAGCAAGCGAAGACCTTAACCAACTCTGTATAAGTTTCTGGTAGATCATCAGATATTTATTTTCTTCTGGTTGCTTTTGGTCTTAGCGCAGATGGAAGACCCCGGACTGAGAATACTTGAAGTGCCAATTACCGTTTCGCTCATACTTTCCGTGGCTCATATGTCACAGAGTGTTCACAGCGTGGTATCACCAGCACGCCGCCACAGACTTGTCTGTTGTCACTGTTCTCGTCTTCGTTCTCTCCAACTCCTCCACTTATTCTTCTATCTCTCCATCATTAGAAAGTTCGGTCGTTATACAATGGTCAAGGAGCCGCGTTGAAAATAGGTCCACACACTTATCTCAACCTATATCTAATTGAAAGTAAAACTCTCTTCAACAAGAAGTCATCACATAAATCAGTGGATAATTATTGTCCAAAGCGTCCATTGCATAGGTATTTTAAGGACTTTAACTTCTATGATGGAGTTAATTGAATTTAATTGGTTGAATGAAAATTTCATTAAGCTAATTTCACATAGTTGGTTCAACCTCCCGATGAGTTTTGATACAACGAAGTTTATGGTCATCTTGAACGAACCCCTGATAAACTTTAGTCAGCCATATCATGAAATGTTCGTTGAATCAACTAAATTCAGTTTGCTCAGAGTAAATTCGTTTAGTATTAGATGTTTTCTCTCAGAGTACTGTCATAATAATACGTATAATGAAAATTTTGGTCGACATGCGTCGAGGTCACAGAGTTCGCGATAGTGAAACACGCTATATGTATTTTTACGTTGTTTATCCGCTACGCTTTGCCTATTCTGCTTCTCTCACTGGAGCCACTACTGAAATAGAATATGGTACCTCTACACGCTATCCGATTTATATGAAGTTCTTGGCTTTGGCACACGCATACCCGTCTCTGGGCGAATACCTGTATACAGTATTCGGTAGTATGGGAGCAGAGCAATTCACTACTTGACACTCTTTTTCACCTGCAATCATCGTCCACCTCATTCGGATTTCACAGATGCCTCAGCTCTGATAACCACGCTCCAACGCCTATTTACGTAATTGGGTTCATGCTAATAAAGAAGGGGAACAGAGGCCATCAACACGACCAAGACTTTTATTGAAGTGTACGTTTCATGATTATCTAAAAAGCACAATGGTGTGACAAACTACGGACAGCACTTAGATAAACAGCGGATTATACTTTAAAAACGTATACTTTGTACTCTTTTATTTGCACAAGTTTGAACAGAAAAACTACAATGAAAAATAGTACAGAACAACACATTTAGTACAAAATAAAATACACTTGAGAGTTCCGGCGAAAAGCTGAAACATTTAGTCACTCTTCGAATCATTAAATCTGTCCGCTTATTGCTGAAGCGTACTTCCTATTGTTACTGTTAATACCAAATTGGTTAACACCGCTCAAAATTCCACACTAATCAGTGTGGAATTTCTTAATACGCTAGATTTGTAAGAGTCTATTAAAATGTGTTTTATTTTAAGAAATACTCGAGAAGTTTTGGGGAAAAAGGAGCTGACCTGTCGGAAAATGCTTCACATCTAATAAGATTCGTAGATACAGTGTTGTAGTACATATGTAGTTGAAACAGGGCGAAGAGGGATGCTGCTATGTAGGTTCGCGTGACGATCGCGAACGAGTTTTTCCCGCGGTAAATTAGCTGTTATTGTGGCGCTGCAGGACACGTCGTTTGCTTTGCGCGGCCGTTGATACCGTAAACGTGGAGGGGCGGAGGTTTGACGTGCCGGAGGGGTCGAAGGGTGCTTTTACGTGCGGAACTTGTGGGCCTCGATACGGTGCGTTGCACTATCGTCGCAACGCGACGACCTCCTCCCGTACATTCTATGTTCTGAACGTCATTTCACTGCGGCAACGCGACATGCCGAGGAAACGCTGGCTGGTCGGCAGACCGTGTTCATCAGGAAATCCTTCTAGTTCAACACGCAGCCCACTGCAGTACTATTCAGGTGGCTCTATACCCTTCTGTCTTACTGGGACAGAAATACACGCATTGTTCTGATGCTGGTGAATCAGTAGTATGAATAATGATTGGATTAATTTTCTTACAACCGTTCTTGCAAACTGTTGGAGTACCAAACATCAAGAAAGTATGAATGGCAAAAAAATGAATGTCAAGATGACCCAAAATTCAGCTAGAATGAGTCGACTTTTATCAAAGATTCTTGGAACCTCTCGCATTCGCTCGATATGCTAAAGTAAATTGCGATGTCGGGAACTCTTAATTCTTTAGAAGGGTACAGCCGTCTTCGCATGCAAAACGCGGTAGAGGCCGAAAAGTCGTGGCAGACACGTAATTGATTCTTGAAAAGACGTTTATTTGAAAAAATACAGAACGAGCAGCGTAACAGCGTTGCAGAGTATTTGGAAATTATTGACTAACTAGCCTACGTTGGAGGTGGTTCTTATAGGCAGAGATGGGGTGGAATCTTGGGAGAGGATCGTAGGTGGGGAAAGAATTTGGGCGTCGAAAAGTTGTGGAAACGGGATTATGGTCAGTTTCCCAAGGAAGTCGATTCATAGGGAAATGGAAAAAAGTTAATGAAGCGGGCCATGGATTTGATTATTTTATTATAGTAGCGTTTTGGAGACGCTGGACAGGAGATTAAGATTTTATGGGAAAAGTAGGAACGCACGTGTTTATGCCGATAACAATGTGACTAGGCGAGTGTTAAGCAGCGGTTGGAAGAGAATAGGCGAATCATGAGTCTTAAGGAGGTATCAGTGGGAAATAGGGACGATAAGTATGCGTGAGAAGGGCTTGAGATGCAGTCTATGGTAGCTGTGATTTGGAAAACTCAAGGGACCGAATGGACGGGTCGCACCTAGATGTGGGGCAGGGAACGAAAAAATACGGGATAGAAAGGTTCTCGTTACAAAAGGTACTTATCTTGTGACGCTACTGCGACTGTAGATAGATACTACGACTTGTGGAACGCATTTGTCAATCGTATACACTATATTTTGTATTTTGGAGAGATACAGGATATATATAGAGAAGGTCGTATCCTCGAGAATTTCAAAGTTAATCCAGGTGGGAAGTTTTCGTTTTCTCGATGAAACTCACAGTATACAGTCCGCCATCGTACAGATTCGATTGGTTGAGTTGTTCCAGTGGACCTGGCACACCCTAACCACCACCACCACCACCAGTACAACACTACTAAACTTGCTACATTGAAAGAACTAGCTATAACTTGTTACTTTTACAGTAATCTCAAAGTTCGAGGGTAGACTTGTGTATACAGATAGATTAGAATTGCAAGTGGATGGTGGTTGCTATATACAGCAAGCTACTAGTTTTATTAAAGTAAGAGGTAGGCGATGAAGACGGCGTGAGATCGAATTTTCCAGCAGAGAAAACCAATTTTAGATATTTCATCGAGGTTCGTCCTCCTAGATAAATCGAGCAATCTTCCCTCGGCGTGGATTCATGACCCTCTCGTTACAAGGTACTGCGCTTATGAAACTACGCCAGTCGACATCGTGCGGGACGAATCAATACGATTTTGAATGCAGCCTGTAAAGCGAGGGAAAAGAATATTTTCTACTCGAATTGCCACAAACTCAGAGTCAGTGCTTCTGACTAATTAATGGCGCTAATTATGAGATGCAACTGTTTTGGAGAGAAATCTCAGGTAAAATATTTTCATGGTTTCGAAGACATCACGAAATACAATTCCTATTATAAAAATGTAAACCTTGTAAGTTTTGCTTTCTCATTCTTTTACTTTATCGTTCACACATTTCCATTATAAAGATATCTGATGTCTCGATATGCATGCACATCGAAACATTTTTTCTGAACCACTTTTCTCGACGTTTTGGACCGTTTTAAGTATACGGGTGACGTCACATCCTTTGTGAGGAAGAAAAAAAGGGTGCAAAGTCAAGACATGCACATTGCTTTCTCATTTTCCACGTTTCACGAAGCCACCTCTTCGAGGAAGTGTGTTCATCAAATTTGTTTATGAAATAAAAACACTACGAAGTAATGTGCAGCCCCTCCTCTTCCAGACACACACATCCATCAATTCATCCTGACATTTTCTTATCCGTAAAATACAAATTCAATATATTCAAGCTATTTTTCTACAAAACCAGAACCGCTTCATAGATTTTGCTCAAATTCCATACTGATCCCTTTGAAAATACACCATTCACGGTAGGATACATTATATAAATCTATGTTAACATATAATGGCCGCAACCTACGATAGATGGAATATCTGTCTACATAATAAGCGATTGTGAATCAATACTGCCAGGGCCACGGCCACTGTTTTGCTAAATAAAGACAACACCAATAGAAATTCGAAATTGTCCAATTCTTCCCAACTACAATTTTTTACAGTTTATTTCATAAAATACTATGATTCTAGCTTGTAATGTACATTCAGTATCACCTTGAACCAAATTTAATTCATAAACAATATTCTCTTGACAATACGTGGATCAAAATGTTTCGAGTTAACTTTAAAAATGTTTGGTAATGTAGAAGTGCTGGACCATTGACGAAAATGTTCTCCTCTCAAATTTTTCACACGTTGTGTTTTTGGAAGATTCAAATTACCTGGTGGACGATATTCGATAGCGCTCGCGCCCCAATGATTAACACTGGCCATACATCGATGGCATCACTGACTCGCGAACACGATACACTCGCACATAACGCTACTGTTCCACTTCAGTGTGCAAAGCCAACGGAACAACCCTGCACGTGCTGTTCACAGTCAATCGGGTTTGATGAAACACGATTAAAGCTCGCCCCGATACGCGGGTGAAGCTTTATCGTAACGCATTCCACTCTAATTAACTTAATTAGTAGGCCAAATGAATGACTATTATACTTTTCAATTAATCATGACTACTGTTATTATTGTTACCATGGGTCCTCGAATTCGAATCTGTATCCTTCGTGAAAGCTAAAATCGAATAAGGCAGAAATCTGCAAAGTTCTACTTACAATCAGTAGACTTTTTTTTATAAAGCAACATGCTTCTTTGTTTTGCTTCCTCGTAGAGGAAGCTTTGTTAAAAAAAGAAAACATTATCAAAGGTACAATATAATGAGGAAGCAATCGACAATGTTCTACTTTGCAGGTTTGTTTGCGCTCGACAGACATTTAAAAAAAATGCAAAATGTCATAAAATTTGAAGCGTGGTAGCCCATAATTATATTAAATTATATTAAATTCTTTGCACTAAGAAATTTCTTGTAAGTGAAAAGTAACACATCTTTTTACTACTACAACTCTGCAAAAAAAGAATACGTTGATAAAGCTTTCTTTGAAAAGGCCGATATATCGAAAATGTGAGACTTTGCGGATAAAGGAAAAGTTCTCAGTATCATCTGCCAAGTCTGGACTAATATTCCAACTCGGCTCTAGATGAAAGAACTTTTCTTTCCTGTCATCAGTACTTTTTTCAATCTGTCATGAACTATGGACTGGAAATTTGTGACTCAGTCTGTACCGTGAATACCAGCCACGTTGAATCCTCCAAGCTTGTCAACTGGAAGCCCCCATGACGTCCTCGAGTTTACTCCCAGGAGTTTTCTTGAACGTATATACACATGCAATCGAGCATAGTTTCGCTGTACAAAGAGCACGTCAGTATACCAATATACAATGTACACTGTTTTAGCAGCCCCGTGGGCCTTTGGGGTTAAAGAACCAGTACACAGGAATCGGAAACGAATCACTAAGTCGTGCAGACTCGCTCTCTTCTCCCCCGCCCCCCTCGCCCTACACCGCCATTCTTAAAGTATATCGGTGTGACGTCACGCGATGCTATTTCTAGACACGCCCACGCATTTACAGTTCTATAAATAGTCCTATAGTATGACGGTAGAGCAGCCTGAACATACCTACAACACTCTATATGTTGGCATCGCTTGCGAATGTACCGAAACAAGGCGCCACGTATACTTATGCGACCAATGTGAAAATGACCTAGATGTATTTTGCGTGACGAGACACGTGTACTAGAATCCTAAAACTATTTCACGATTAGCAAGTAGCGTAAAGGAATTTCGAATTAAGAAGCGTCACATAGAATACTTAACTTCTTTTCTTCCAAAGGTGAATGAACAAAATTGGTTTTAGTATCGCTCAGTCTGCTTTTGTTTTGTTCAGCCTGACTTCGCCCTGGTTGGTGTAATATATTCTGAAATAATAGTTTGAACTTTAAGAGAAAGGTCGTCTGTCCCGGATTTATAAACTTTGCCTATGACATACTCGAAACAATCTAATGCCACTTTTCAGCCGACACTTATTTATTCTCTCGAAACTTATAGCAGGATTGTAGTAGGGGAGACCAAGGCATATAGGGAAAAACTTTAAAAATCGACGTTTCGCTGATCCTATTACAGTTAAAATTGTCTGAAACATCGAAAAAGTGGTATAGATGTATGTGTGTGTGTTTGTGAATCAATTCCGAAAAATTCAAACGGCTATAACTCGAGAGTGGTCAGTGGTATGAAGCTGAAATTGATCACAGATGTGAAAAACCTTATCGTTTCGTCCAATTTTTGTGTAAAATCTATGCAGCCATTAAGATTTTATGCGATTTTGAAATTTGATGAAAATGTCTGTTCGCACGATAGCCCTTGCAATTTATGAGCTATCAGCCTTAATAGTTCGTCAAAAGTAGGTTAATATCGACCGGTGTTTGTTATTGTATTTTGCGAGAATAGTTGGAACCGTTTTAATTTTATGAGATTTTAAACTTTTCTAATTTAATATGAAAAATCGAGCAAAGTTTATATAAACGTTCAAAAGACTAAAATCAATACCAAGATCAAGTTCATCAAAAAATCAATACCAAGATCAAGTTCATCAAAAAATCGATACCAAGATCATGTTCTGAAAATAAAATTATGCCTATTGTATATTGGGTGAAATTAGTCAATATGATGGTTGTCAAATACGTTTTAAATAATTAAGAATTTTAACAAGTTTCAAATGTAAAACCTTGCACAATATGCTTCCTTATTATCTTTCATATTTCACAAAGCTTCATCTGTGAGAAAGACAAAATTTGATCATAGAACTTTCGCATAAAGGTGTCATTGCAAAATGTAGAAAATAATAAGGAAGCATTGCTGTAAAGTTCTAGTTTGCAGAATTTTTTAATTAGGTTTATAGAATCCGATTCCAGTTACGGATTACAAGTAAAAGTGAAACACGTGTACGCCGACACTGTTATTGCTGTACACTAGCATATATTCTTTCTTGCACTCTCTCCTATATATTACGATATCTAACATTTGGTATTTTCTTTCATTTCAGAGTTCGTGTAGAATACTATGTGAATGAGAATACGTTCAAGGAACGACTTCAGCTATACTTTATCAAGAACCAGCGGTCGAGTGAGTGAATTCAACAACCTTTAGCTCTCTTAATCTTTTGTGATGATTTTCGCTGAATACTTTTCAACTCTGTATGAGCCGAATTCAAAATTTTAATTGTATTTATTATAATATAAATTCATAGTATCAACCAAACAAGATTTACATTCGGTTAGGTTGTACCTCGCTTTTGGATTCATCTTTCAAAGATACAAAAGAAAATATGATATAAAGAGTTTCTGCAGTGAATGATCTTATTTTAAAAATTTGTAGTTGTGTTGGCGTTTCGACTCTTTGCCAAGCTCCGCTTCAAGAATATTTTTTTTTCTCAGAATTTCTGGGAAATCAATCGTGATTATATGCGTAAAACTATATTTGACCAATATATTCATCGTTAACGACAAAACAGTTTCGATTTTACTTGCATTGGTGCTTTTCACAAACGTGAAAGAATTGATTTCAAATTCTCGAATCAAGAAATTCAAAATCACGCTGTCAAGATAGCCCTAAATTTAAAACTGAACTGTACATGGTTTGAATTTTTTGTTGTTGTATTCTCCTAACGTCAGTTGCAGCAGTAGTGGAAAGTACTGAACCAAAGGCGCAACATACTCTGTTTAACCTTTGGCCTCTGAGCTGTATACTATAGTGGTTTCTACGATTACAATTGAAAACAGCAGGTGCTATCGGCAATTTACCTTGTGAAATTCTTAGTGGAATGTGACATAACACATACCCGCATATCTGAACGGTGTTTCTCTCTTGCTACCGCCAGTCGATATGTTCAATCTATCTGTCTTTTCACCGGTCTACTTTTATTTCAATTCCTTACAAAATCTCTTTGTACTTTTCTGCGTTTCATTTTCTTTCCATGGCTCTACCCAATTTTTCTTCACAAATATTGTTCTATGCAATACATCATGTGAGAATATTGAATTTCCTTGCAGGTTTGAGGATACGGGTTGCCAATCTCTTTTTCAAGCTGCTGACATGCTTCCTCTACATATTCAGGGTTATCACGGACAGCGTTCCTACTTTTGCATCATGGTGAGTTTCCACACTGAAGATCATAGTGTTGACGTTTTTGCCCAGTTTAACTTCTTTGTAAAATGTAAAAATCGGACACCTTTGCCAAATGTTACTCAATCAATCACTATACCGCCTGGGCCAGGTTTCAGGGCGATGCCGCGGTTGGGGTTGGGGATCGAAGTTCTCCGATGGGCGCAAATACGTATAAAGGGTGGGAGAGGAATAAGGAACCTCTAAATATTCCAACATTTGTGTATATGTGTGTTGAATGTCCAGTTTCCCCCTGGACCCGAAAATTGTGAAATTGGAATGAGACTAGGAAATAGTAATCCAATTTCGTCTTCTGCCTTACTGGCGACGCAATATACAATTTATATTTTAAAAAGTACAACATTTTTTAGTCAAGATTCTAAAAGTCTAGGTCGTTTAGTTTAAAATGGTTCAATTCCGATACATCGTTTAAGAACCATAGTTCTGATGACGGCGCATAATTACGAAACAAATGCTTTTTTCAAGAAACGATTTTCACAACCTCGTTTCTTATGGACGTCAATATAATCTAATATCTTTAAATATAATTGGAAGAGGTAGGGTTTTCAGAGTTATTAAGTCGCCATAGAATAAGCCTTTTGTTTAATCTCATGATGACATCAAAACCATAACTTTTTTTGTACTGTGTGACATTTTTTTTTTAACGCGTACTTATTAGATGTAACAAAATGAAAATATCAAATTCTAACGCTGTTGTTGGGAATTTTGCATATGTACTCTTATACATTTCAGCTACGGCTGTCAGCCAGGAAACAAGTCCGAGATTTTGGCATCGCAGATGCTCACGGAAGAAGAGTTCCAGGAACACTCGACCATCAACTGGGACGCTATCTTATGGGTGAGAAGACCGCTGGAATTGTGGGTGGTCCAGGTGATACTCGCGATGGTATCACTTACGGAAGCCTTACTCCTCGCCTATCTCGGTTACAAGGTACGTCGCTTTTCGTTACGAGGATATTTGTCCTATTGGGTTTCTTGGGTGTATCTGATTCCATGCGCGTTTTTGCGAATTATTCCTTCTAATTTTGATCATTATCATTATTCGCGTTTTTCCGAAAAAATATATTGACATAAATAAATAAGTATATTCATATATCTCAAGAAGCTAGATATTGATCGGCTCGAATTTTTAATGTTAAGTTCGAACTTAACTTTCGAACTTAAAAACTTAAAAGTTAAAAAAATCGACCCTTATTTTGTGGATTTACTCATAGTCATCTTATATCCTGTGGCATATTATCATTTATTGAATTCGTTACATTCTTTGAACACCACGAAAATGAAAATCGTCGTGCTACTTTTCGTAAAAAGTTATTTGCTTATCGGGCATTCCGTACCGATTCGATCGCGGTGTGACCCCTGACCTCTCGGAAAAAATCCCCCATTTTTTCATCCCATTTACTCAATTCTGGCAACAAAGGATTTTTAACAAAAACGAGAATTTTTATTACATTTTTTTTAAACATTTGATATACTTATGATTATTTGAAATCCATATATTGTTTGCCGAAATTTAAAAATCTGAAAAAAATCTCAAAAATCCTATATCAGATATTTTTAAGCTTGGACCCAAACTGGACCGGACCTCGCTCCCATTTTCTTCGATTTTTTTTTAGCAAGAAAATTTATAAAAATCGCAAAGGTAATCCGAGAGGTTGATGTTCAAACCCAGGTCGAATCGGTATGGAATGCCCCTTGTATAAATAAGATATCCATTTGCGGTTCTCAAGTTTTATACGCATTGTGTTTATGATGGTCTTGCTTATTTGGGTATGCGTGGGGCTCTCGAGTTCGTTAATACCCACAAAGTTTCCAATGTATTATTACGGCATAGCTGCTGAGGAGCTGAGGAGCTTCATTACCGGCGTAATTTTGAAGCATTTTCGCTTGGAAGAGGCTTTGTTCAGTGTATACTAGTTCAGAAAATCTCACGACTTGCTGGCACTGTGTATAAGGTGCTACCTACACCTTCAATCCTCCGTTCAGTTCAGAACACCCGGGTTAGGCTTGGTGATCACACAATTCTGTTCCACTCGCTTCGAACTTTAGATTACGGGAAGTTGAAGCTGTCCCGGAGATGAAGGTTGGTGAGCCACCGTCCCACCGAACCGCAAATTTACGTACCCTCACGAAACTAACCGCTCGTAACCTAACATCTATACTAAGCTTGAGGAATCTGTATCCGCCCAACGAACAAACAATAATATCGTAAATCAATTTTTCTTTGTAATATTTGTCAATATTTTCGGATCACGGAGGCCGTGTCAGATAAAAATTATGTTTTTTGTTTTGTGTATTATTTTTTACCTATCGATTGACAAGTATGATTAAAAGTTTATTAAGTAAGAACTAAAAAGAGGCTGTTAAGTAGAATCACATATAGTTTCGTTATTACTTTTCACTGTGCACAATGTACCCTCTATGCGGAAGTATGTTGATCAATTTTGGCTTCCTCAGCTGAACCTCCTCGTTTTGTTTCCTCATAGAGGAGACAAAACGAATTTTTGTCTGTTGTCAAAACCAATCTGGTCAAGTAATTCCCTCGTAATTCGTTTTTAGGATTTTTTCAACTCTGGGCATAGTTGCGATAAACTACTCGCCGGATTAGACTTTACGACATTCTATTTTCTTTGCCTCATTTTTTACTGATTGAAAGGAGGATTTTTTTTTGTTGAGATTCCCAATTCAAACTATCGACTGACATCAAAACTTTTTTACAATGTGTTTTTTTATTACTAAAGCTCACAAAAAAATTATGTTTTCAGCTGATACAGACCCCTTAAGCAAATTAAGTGTACACACGATAGAAAGGTTTAGTTGTTTGCAACTAACATATGATCATGATATCGTATTTTGTACCATCTGGGGAACATCCCCTTTAACAAACCCGCATCCGTACGTTCGCAGCCATCTTAACCCCACTGAACTGCTTTTGTTGAGGGCACTGGGGTACTGCGGAAAACATGTGACGATGTCGGCGATGCTTTCGTAAGTCGGATTCATGCAAATATACACTCGAGCACGAACACCAGAGTGCTTACGGTAGCACTTCCTGTCCATTAATATCATGTTCCAGAGACAGTGTGCGACTTAAATGCTGGCAATCCAACCAATGGGAGTCGCTTTTGAGGCCACCTAATTGGCAAACTGACCGTATACCTATTTAAATGTTAACGGTCTTAACGATTTATACGAAAATCATGTCAAGTAAAGAGCAATATGTGTTCTTCTTGGGTGCAAAATTTTGACACGTTCCGTCAAGCCGTTTTTTCTTTCTGTCTAAGAGACAGCGACTTTCAATTTCAATTACCCTAACGCTGAAATCTTCAAAATTGTGTGTTCATGAAAGAAATAGAAAAAAAAATCATTAAAAAAATTGCAATAGTCTTTACTTTATAATTGTATCAACTTTATTAGGTTGGTGTAATTATTTTAATATTTTTATTCAAATATTGTTATGAAAGTACAACTATTATAGTGAGACATTTTCCTATAACTTCTGAGTTTTCGAGAATACGTTGACTTAAAAAAAATGGCGCTTTTTCTGAAATGTTGAATTAAAAAGTCTGAAAAATGCTAAGGCCGTACTTCACCAGTAGTACTGAACTGACTGACTGACTGAATAGATAGAGATTGCCACGTAAGCACGTGTGAATCTCGCAGATGTATGAATGTACGTACTCCTTTATCTGCACGTGTACGATGGGAAGATTCCGCGTACGATGAATCGATATCGCTTGTGATTCCGCATGGGAAGCCGGCAATGACACATGTTGAAGGACCTACACTGGTCCCTGACGTTACCAGTGGTACGTTCGAAATGATGGAATCTCTGGGATTAGGGTCGCACTGTCACGAACGAACGATCTCTCACTTGTCCGTTACATATCAGCGCACTGTTTACCAGAACGGTCTATCTCACACCAGTGATGGGTCGCGTCCTGCGGGAATACCTGAGTAGAAGGGTTCGTTTCAGAGGACTTACGTTCATTGGACTCAAAGGGCTTTATCGGGAGACGTGATGTCGATACCGTTTGAGCGCATTAATTAATACGAGATTGCGACGAGAATGTAAAGTAAGTCTTCACGTAATTGAACGGTGAAGCCTTACTAATTACGTGTGTCAATCGTGATGATAAAAAAAGTTCAAATATAACTCGTATTGGAACCTTTATAAAAGACACGATATTTAAACAATTCAAAAAAAAAATTCTAATATTCTTTTTCGCAACACGTGCATAATTCGCGGCGCTTTCCATGGCAGTCTTGCGAGACGAAAGTGGGCAATAGCATCCCAATCGTTAAATGACAGGGGTGCGCATGCGCAGTTCGCGTTTCATGGACTTTCGTCCCTAGAGCTTTTATTTTTCCCGCTTTCGTCCCTAGAGACGTAACCTCACTTGTCACTGCAACTTTCGACCCTTCTTGCTCAAAATACTATTTTGTTTTATTGAAATTCGATTTGTAGGGTAAACGTACCATTTGTGGCCAGTCTCTATATTAATGGTGAATATTAAGATCTATTAATATTAACATCTATTAACTTCATATTAAACTTTATTTACAGTATCACACGATGATTCCCACTGGCATATCACGCATTTTATATTATTTCCGCGTTACAATTCAATAAAAAAAAGTCTCTCCTACTGTAAAGTAGCTAAGGAAAGACTGTATTATGGATTCTAAAAAAACGACTCTGAGTGTAAGTTGCGTTATTTTACGAAAGTGCCAGTTAAGTTCTACAGCCATGCGCCTGACGGGTCGATAGCTGTGCTGCTCTAGCAGCGATGGGACTCGCAGGGACTCGTTACGGGTTTGTTGGTGAGACGTCATTGTCGTATACGTAGATATAACACTAACAAAACGTTTTTATGTACCAGTTTCAGTGTCATACCGACAATCGTTCGATTCGTTTAGATGACGTGATCAGAGGCGTACTGCAAAATAATATGACGCTTAACTGGATGTTGACTTTAACCATTTTGAAGATACCGATGTTATAAGGAGACTCCGGAAAAATTTCGAATGGTCTGTTTAATATTAGGAACATAAGTAGGGAAAACATGGGGAACGGATTGGTTCGAATGTGATGCGTGCGCAGATTTAGATCCCCTCCAGTAGTTGATGGACCAATAAACACGCGCATTTTCATCCAACCGACTAGTACAAAATTCACCGCCAGATGTTTGTTTGATACTGACTTATATGGAATAACTCCATAATCATCGCAATAACATTAAGTGTTCAAAATATGAATAAAAAAAATTATTAAAGACTTTCAACTGAAAAATATTTCGTCAAGAAATTAACAAATTAAGTTCTACATCTTGAATGAATCCGCTGCAGACCGATCACCATTCCTAAATTGTCATTTCTTACCTAAGGGCATTCTCATAGCCGCATACTGTCAATAAATACTGCAATAATTTTCAAACACAAAATTATCGATCCCCTTAAAAAAAAATATTCGCTTTTCCCTTTGTTTGCAGGATTGTGCCTATTACATGGTCAGCTCGGGTCATAGCAGCCAATCCCTCTAACTGCGGCCGACTTCCCCTAAACTTATTGTATTTGCCTACGAATAGTACTAATCCGCACCCACAGATCACAGAGAGACTGCAGAAACCCTGTTTCGATACAGTCGGTTTCGAATTCAGTTCACGATACCGAAGCTTATCGCGTTTCGCAGAGAACGTAAACACCTTAACTACAGTGTATACATATATACACATAAATTGGAGCTACATTGTGTCCGAATATTTTTATTTCTCAGCGAAACTACGGTACCGGGATTCGAATCGTCGAATTACCGATTCTCTGGTCTGGAGGCAATATACCGCAGTACTGGTCTGTAAATGTATGTGTTTATAACCTCACTGTCGAAACTGTTCAATAAAAGCATTTTTATTAATTTTAACGTTAAATATGAATTAATATCAGTGTATTTCACATCGATAGCCGCTTTAAACCGCTTACTCTGCGTTCATTTTTTATTGGATCTGTAACAAGATCCATATTTCACACAATGCATATTTTTTTATAAACAATGTTTACAATCTTTTACATACTTTGAATGTGATGAGAAAATAAAAAGCGTGAACAAATTATGAACTTACTAGCAGATTATTGTGGCTCGGGCGCTTCGCGCCCTCACGGTTTTTTTGCAAATCGTCTGTAACCCCTCCAGGTTCTGATATTCCTAAATCTTCCGATGAGGCCCTAACAACCCTAATTTTTAGAAATCCCCCTATAAGAATTGGGCTATGATTTTTAAAATAAATCCTCCGGTAAATCCGCTCCTTTCCCAAGACCTGATTTTTCTAAGTCCTCCTATGAGACCACCTTCGGCCCTGATTTTTGTAGATCCCATAATGGGCCTCTCTGGCCCTATTTTTTCTAAGTCCCACAATTAGACACAGGGCCTAATTTTTAAATATAAGTCCTGTTATTAGACTCCCAGGCGTGTGTGTGAGTGAGTAAATGTCTGTAAGTGTGTGTGAGCGTCACTGTGTGAGTGGGACAAACACACAAACAACTTTCCAAAATATATATAAGATTTGCTTCACCTTACTGATGGAAGGCACTCACAATCACTAATAAGAATAATTAATAAAAGTCGCTCAAATGTAGAATTATAAAAACAATACCATGTGGATTACGCTCCGTTTATTTATTTTTTTCATACATACTATATTCCTGTACCTGTTACATTTAGCTCCACTGAGTATTTAAATCGCAAAGCTTCCGAAGTGAGATCGGATAACATATAATTTCTGAACTGCCCCACATGAAAGTAATTGTATGTCAGCACGTACATGCAGAACATGTATTTTTAATGCAAGTACTAGGTGTTCAATATATATGTCCCATGTATGGCCATACATGCGACATGCTTTTAAAATATATGTAACATACTTAAAGCTCTGCTTTGCAACGTTAGTTCCTCATTCTTTTCCTTTTGCATAAAAGTGGAAGAGATAATCAATTAAAAGCAGCCACTCCCAGGGTACACGAGAATGTATTGAAAAATTATATTCTTAAAAATTATCTATTTACCACAAATAGGCAGTCCGCTTTATGGCGATCCTTTTGCTGTAAAATAAAATCCACTAGACACAAATATACGGATTCTCGATTCAAGAATCTACGACTTTTCCGTAAAGCCGATAACCTTTTTGTCCCAAGATGAAACCCGCTTGAGACAAGCAGAATATACCTTTTGCCGTAAAAGGAAATTTTCGCTTGCACGTAAAAGGTAATTTTCACTTGCTGCAAAAGAACTTTTCTGCTTACACCAAAAGGATAGTAGTATATAGTAGTGCTGATTCTAAGCTACTGCGTGTGCGTGATACGTGGTGACGATATGGATGTGTTGGAGATAATGAGAGTCACACAGATGCACACATGCATAAACCGAATGTTCTAGAAACTTTAAACTGTGTGCGTGACCTGTCACTCGTTATGGGCAGCAGACGCTGCGCATCTGAGCGTCACATCGTGAGTAATAACAATAATTGTAACAATCCCTGAGAATTTGTTCTCTATTACTCTCAAGGATATGAGGCACTGCGCATCTACTTGAGTTTCGAGGAGTCTTCGGGACTCTTCGAGAATCGCGAGACGTAGAAATGTTATCCTTGAGGAGATCTACGGAAAATCCGTAGGAGGTATTCTTTCACGACTCTCGCGAGGTGTATGGCAGCAACTTTGACGAATCTTGATGAGAGTCTGGAGACTCTTGCAGATAGTCTCGAATAGATACTGCATGAGAGTCTCGCCGAGAGTTCTAGAGAGACTCTTACGGGTAGTTTCGAATAGAAACTGGACGAGAATCTCGGCGAGAGTTTTAGAGAGAGTCTCTTTGAGGAAGTCTCAAACAAAAAACGTAGCCTAGTATCTTGGTGAAAGGTTGGGGAAGAGTCTCGAAGTGCAAGACACTGGATTTTATGAAGAATTCTTTTTAGATTCTCTCCCAGACTCCAATAGAGTTTTGTCGAGAGTCTAGAAGACTCTTTCCGAAACTCTTACCAAAACTCGTTCCAAGACTATTTTCTTCAACGCAGACCTGTAGATGTAAGGACATTGGAATGTGAGATATGAATTTATCACAAAATGTTCTGTGCACTGATAAAAAAATATAATTAATTCAAGAACAGTGATCATTGCGGGCCGCCAATGACATAAGACATCAGTGCAACTTTATTTTCTTTCTAACGATTATATATCAAATTAAACCAATGTCTAAAAAAATTCTAATAAGATGCATTCTAACAATTCCATACGTAATTGTTAGTACGCATATAAAGTTGTTCTGAGAAATTATGTCATTGGCAGCCCGCAATGGTCACTGTTCTTGAATCAATGATATGTTTTTTCAGTGTGAGCGTGCGAGAGTAAAGTTGCTTGATATAAGATAAATGTTACCTATCACATATATTCTATATATTTATGCTGCTAGGGTACAATTGTCTGGTGTAAGACTACGTTATACTCTAACCAATCTAGCAATTGTTATATCTCCACCAATTCATACAGAATCAATCATTCTTGAGAATAACTGACGGCTTAAATTACTGGTGTTCTCTGCCATGTGTAATTTACAATATGCCCCACGATACGCGATGATTACTAGTGAATCCACAAAATAATAATGAATTGCTATCCGGTTTGTTTTATTGGGTCGGCACTATACCTATCACACGACAGAATAAAACAGGTAAAAATAAAATGATAAAAAAAGAATGAAAAATTGGTAACATGTCAAAATAACATTTCAAAGGAATTCACGTGATAATAACATTCATCAATAACACTAACACTACGACACATACCACTACGACAAAATTACATTCATCAATAAATATACAACGCTAGCCAGGATTTCACCTTATTGTGTTTTCGATTTCGCCACTATGGCCCCGGTCAGAATTGTTTCACCATCGTTCATTTTATTTGTTAGATCTTAAATCATAGTGTTGAAGCAGCAACTAGTATATTGATAACATTGATTAACAATATACGATTTTTCGGAAATTTAGAATGTTGTCCCGGAGTCCTATCTATGTTCACATCGGCGGCAACGCGATATTTTGTATTGTGAAGTGTGATGTAATACAATAAACATGTGTGTAAATTATTTAAATTTCTGTCCATTAACAAGAGGCAAAGCTTGTTATTATATTTTATGCTCATTTATTTGTTAATTATTTTTCTGTTTTAACATTTACTGCTTTGGTTTTATGTATGTGTAGATTAAATTAATGTAGATATTACTGTACACTATAGATAGATAAAATAGTTGATTTTTTATTGATCAATCCGCGCGCTTAACTTTGTTAAGTATGTCGCTGGGTATGTTGAGCTGTCCTCCTAATGTCCACAGGGAAACGTCTGGCAGCAGCTCCTATCCTTCCACTTCATCCTGGAACTGGTCAACACGATACCATTCACGATTACGGTTAGTACAGTATATTACATATATTCACTCTTCGAACCAAGTTTTTGTGTCAAAAAGCAACATCAGATATAGATATGTTCATTATTTTCTAAGTTGTACGTAGCTGGAAATAAATCTAAAAGTTATTAGTTTTTAACTGCCAAGAAAATAAGTACAGAACATTTTTCTGCTGTTTTAATATAGCCAACAAGTGTTTTACTTTCACAGCGGAAAAATTAGATTTAAAAAAAAATTAGTTTGACTTATTAATACAAATATAGAATTATATTTGATTTTACAAAAACAGTTATGATCTGACTTTTTCATTTTTTTTGCAACTGTTTATCGTATTAATCAATTCCACTGCAATTTTATTCGCATTTTTATTCGCAATAGAAGTAATTTAAAATTGCTGAATATCCGTAATTAAAAACAGATTACAGCTAATTTTCTGCGTATCTGTCTTCTTTATGTTTCTTATGTAATTCTAGACAAAATGGTAAAAGAGAAATATATAGAAAGCTATAATTCCTTCGAGTCCTCGTTGATGGTAACTGGAAACGTTGATGCAAGCCGACATCTTTACTCTTGCTAAGTAGATTCGAAGGGTCGCGTTTCCATAAGACAAATAACAACAAAATTCAGCCTTCTCTACATGGAATGGCGCGTCAGTAATGTCGGATCCCATTATTTATTATTTTTTATTTCTCTTCTATTCTCCCACCATAATTTATACAGCTTTGCGTTCTTCTAATTTAACTTATCTTTCGCAAACGCGTGCACAGATATTCTATATAAATCACGTAACTGACATAAGCTAACTGTAATTGATCGTATGGATTTCGACCCATAGGGATTAAGCTTCATCGTGTCTATACTAGTATACATGCGAAGGGCGAACCGTTAGATGTGAGTAACTATGTTACGTGTAGTTGTTGCCGTGCTCGGGAATTTAATTAACCTAACCCCATGAGCATTGCGTCATGAGGTCAAGCCCAACTGCTGCGGCGATTCTCATGCCCAGATGCCAAGAGTGTCAACTGGATAGAGAGGATTTACCCTTGTGCAATTTCACGCATGTGGCGTATGATTTAGATGAAGTGGATTATCCTCCAACTCTCTTTTAAGGTTGTCAATCACAAAAGTAAATTCAATGCCAGCTCGTCGAAATTTTTACATCACGTGGATGAATAGTTTCTCCATCGATTGGAAAAAGTTCGACACTCCTAATAATCTTTATTTTCGAGATATTGAATGCTGAAGTTGACCGGAGTCATCACGGATATGGATTGATTATATGGCGTGAGGCATAACGCTATATAAAGTAGCGGATAAGTCGACCATAACGTCATGATAAAAATCTTAAGTTTAGGACCATAAGTTTGGGATCGTGCCAGCGGGTTGACATACTGTTTGATTAACCATCGATAATAGTACAACTTAACACTAGGGTGAAAAAACATTTTTTAGAGAGTCGATTTGTAGTACGTGCCGAAGGCGAGTTCTACACCGAACGAAATTTGTCAGTACGACGTCAGGCGGTGTAAGTGACAGCTTCCGCAAAGTTCACTTTTCTCTACGAAGGACCGAAGATTTATTTCACACGTGCAATTTCACCGAGCTGACATAACTCTATGTAAAATACAAATCAAAATTTTTGAACCATTCACTCATATAGATCGAAGATCATATATTCCTGAATATGTTCTATGTGTACGAAGAGTGAAGCCGAGGAACCGTAGTTCTAATTTTGTAACTTGTAACTCTTGAAGATGTAACTCTTATTTGGAAAAATCGTACACGATCAGGCGCACAAGTCATCCATCAGAGTTACTTCAGTAGCATATACGTTTCAATTATTTGATAGTAGTGATATTATTATTAGTTCGTAATATCCTCATTGAGTAAAAATAATTCTTCAAATATTTTATAATGATCTTAAAGTGTCGTTTTCTTTAATAAATGAATTTGGGTTTTACTATCCGGCTCGTGTTGCCAAAAAAAGAGATTTGCGTTTTTTTATTGCCAGTAAAGTCTCTCGAGAGTTCCAGACTCCTCCGAACTTTAATCTCTAGTGAACAAACATCTGATACCTGTATTTGCAGCTTATTTTTTCAGAGACAGTCAGACTTCAACCTAAAAAATTCTAAGCTGTATATACTATTCAAAATCTGCGGTTTAGTATTTAGCCTCTAGACTCTAAGCTTCATATTTAACGTAAAGCTTCCGCAGATCAACCGCGATTAATAAGTAGGGTCGTTTTTCAGGATCAAAAGCAGCTTAGAGTGCTTCTGAGTTATTTTTCTTAGTAGACATCAGTAAGCGATCATGATCACATACTACCGGAATTGAGGGTGTTACATGTATTAGAATCCACGTAAAATAGTGAATATAAACCAGTTGTGATGTTAAACGTCTATACATGAAATTAAAATATTTTAACTTTGAAAAAAAAAGACATAGAGAAGTGGTTGTAGTACTGAACTGTATCTGATAAAGATGTTTTCTCTATATAAATTTTTACTGGTCATTCTACTGCAATAGCAATTTAGACACGTGTAACAAGTTTACAGATTTAGATTACAAAGCACAAAACGGTAAAAAAGGCAAAAAGAAAAGAAGAACGCGCGGTTTTAAACCTCACCGTGAAATCTTGGTAGTGATTTCATTCAGGCGTACACAAATATATTTGCAACCTAAAGGAATAAGAAGTAATTGCATTTGAAGCTTTTGTATATTTTATTGTATATGTATGGTGGAATATTTATTATTTTCCATGACGGAAATCTTGCATGTGTACGTTGAAAACTGCGTGGCCTTTGACTAGGCAATTCTAGGGACGACTACCAAAATTAGGCTATACAATTGTGCCTGCAGCTATTTAACTCGTCGTTTGACGCTGCAGCATGGGGAGTAACAGGTAGGCTCCGGATTGGGTAAACACAGGCAACGTATGCAAGGTAAACGACGGAACAAACGTGGAGCCGTTAGCCGCCGGTGAACATGTACGTTAGTCTATTGTCCGTAGTTGAAATGTCGATCAGTCAATAATTATTAGCCAATTTGTTGATTACTGTATAAAAATCAAGTCGTTTATTTATCCACGTGAGGAACAAACATACGGATTGGGCAAAATAGGTGTGTTTTAGTAGGTTAGTACTTTGATGAGGTAATTAGCCAAATAACCCAACATTATTGAAGAGTATTCCAATAGACCGCAATCACTCAGCAGTATTCTGAAAGGTAGTCTAAAGTATATAACTGAATATCAGGATTGCCTAATCGGAAACTTACCTCATTATCTTCTTCATGGTCATAATGATCAGATGTATTGTAGGGTATATGTATTTTCCATGAGATCGACTACAGCACACACGGCTAATCAGTAGAATAATTTAAATTGCAAACTCTGTTTCAGCTTCTGTATCCACCAATGAGAAATCTCTTCATACCGGTATTCCTGAATTGCTGGCTGGCGAAGCACTCTCTGGAGAATATGTTCGTAAGTAAATATATATACTGAGCACAGCATGCAGTCTATAATATCGACGAGGTTCGTGGAATCACGTCGGAAGGCCTGTCATTATTTAATAAAAAATAAAACTTATTTTCTCCCGTTTCATTGGATCACACGCAGAACGACTTGCACAGGGCGATGCAGAAGTCTCAATCAGCTTTGAGTCAACAGCTGATGATCCTAAGTGTCACGTTACTGTGCCTTGTATTTACCAGGTAAGATGGGACTTCAAAGGACTTTCATATACGAAAAAGCCATCCATGAAACATCAATGTTCATGGCATTTTTTTTTCAAGCAGTCGGATATTAGGATCTCAAAACCTAAGCTTCAAGTCACTCATGTCGCTTGAGTGCTCGAGCCATTCGTGTCGGGTGAGCGTTCGAGCGGGATGACCGCTCATATTACGCTCGAGCGCCAAAATCACGGCTTGAGCGACTTCGAGCGTCGCAATGACGGGTTGAGCGAACTCGAGCGTGCTCATGCACATCTCTGCTAAAAGGGCAAAACACTGTACGAATACTCTCATCTCCAATTTTTCAGACTTTAAAACGATTTCCTCCCTCGACTTGATGGATATATATCTGCGTGCATTATTCATCCTCATTCAGGAGCTATACATTATATGTATTGTATGGGGATGCTTCAGTGCTATCTTAGAGCTGTTCCGGGTTAGTCCCTGGGGAACCTGCGGATCCTTCAATACTTACCGAGCAAGCTTGGGTTTTAGAGAGGATTTCCGAGTTTCACGTAGGTTCGGGTAGCCCGACCGTGCCCAATGCCAGAGGCAGAAAGTAATATTATATATACATGCAACAAATACAACAAGACTGGTTAACCTTGCAGCGGTCAATGTTTTTTTTTCCCGGAGAACCATGAGGTTCCATACTTCCGGTATTCCATTCAACTATTCTATTGTTGATTTAGGAGCCATAAGTCAAAGTTATACGGTTACCTGCCGGTCGAATAACTCGCCAACCCCTTCATACGAATTGTACATAAGCCTCTGCGTCGAAACTCCAGCGAGGAAGCTAACGATTAATAGTTAATTCAATTAGCAGTGCAAACAACAAGGCAACGCGCAGCTCCAAAACATTAGTTAAACTTGCAGACACCCGCTTCTGTTATTAGCAATTGAAGTAATTCTAGTCTGCCAACACACACAAGTGGTGTTTACATATTTGTAGAGTGCAGAGCATGTAGAGTTTTTTATTTAACTGAAAAAACAGGATAGTAAAATATTCGCAAGAATTATGAATGTCGATGTTGAATAATTATGATAGGTATTAGCGGAACGGACGAGTGAAACATTTTTTGTCCTCCACATTTTTACTCTTGTCGGAGTCCTTGTCAGGATTCTTTTATTAACAAATAACCTCAGCAAATTTGAAACAACATTGGTGCATTTTTATACCTCACCACGAGCTTATCTTTTTATTAAGAAGCTATTCTTTAAATTAAGAAGAATGAGTTTGAGAAAGTTGATACCAAATTTTTTTAATATTCGTAGGTGAAAATCCAAGATGATTGTTTTCATGAATACCAGATGATGAGTAACAAAATCTGGCCAATGCGTATAATCCAGATAGTAAGGTACTCCGCCCATCAATCGTAATCATACAAAAACCAATGTCATATTATTTATTCAAAACCCAACTTGACGTGTATAAGTATATTTTTAAAATGTTGGCTAAATGCAAAAGGGCATATTTCCTCGGCATTTGCCTTTGGTCCACTTTTTAAAATCACACTTGTTTATGAATGCGACCTTCCGTCAGTACAGTCAGCTTTTTGGCGCATAAGCCGTATTGTTTTTAGACAGGATATATGTTTTGGTTCGTTGTCCTCAGGCAAACAAATTGGTCCAGTGTGGTATCTCACAGTCAAGGCGAATTAAATGAGAAACAAATTTAAAGCTCAATTATACAGTTTGACATATTATCAATCTTGTGCAGATTTGTGCAAAAAATGTTAGGTAGTATCTCACGATCAGACATCAAAGCAGGAATCACCAATCTCCGATGTCTCTTCACGGTGATCGTGCCCGTTCTTCCGCCTGGACTTCCCTTAGTATATAACTCCGTAGGTACTATATGCTGGCGTGGTCACCCAACATCGATCCTCGCCGATGTCAGGAGTGCCGCACCCACTTGTTCAACCTCCGACAAGACCAACGTGGCAGCGTAACATCGCCGGTGAATGCTCCTCCGGACAGCACATGTATTTCTCGGAGCTGACAGACTTCATTTCAGCGCAGGTTTTATACGAAGACTTTCCTGTCTCAGAGGAGTGATAACTCGTCTACAGAAACGCCAGAATATTACAAAAATATTTTGGAATCTCAATAATAAATAATGTTGCACTGATATGCATGCAAGATATTTGCATACTCATAGAGGTAGCTTTGAAAAAAATCAAAAATGTAACACATTGGTTTTTTTGAGGGTACAGATAATGCCTTACAAAGGCGTGGCTGTAAGTAACAATCTGTCGGATCATTGTGAAAAGAAATTGTACGGCAAGAGGACAAATGGAAGGCATACGGAAAAACCTGGAGAAGGTATACAATCTCAGCAAATAATTGATTTTCAAGCAGCCAGTTCCAAATTAAACCAATAAAGATGGTATTCTCTAGGCTATAGTCAGACTGCTATGGGAATTAATTGACCTTGTTAACTCACGGACGCTTCGGGTCTTTTAATTCCTTTTTCGATGACAGGTGTATCACGACTTACTATGAGGGTATTTCATCCCATACCTATGTAGCCCTCTGAGACAATAGAATGTGAGAAGGGCGGTACAAAAGTTTAAGTGCGAAACGTTTCACTTCGTCTCTGACGCTCGCCATCGTCGTCATCGTTGCATGTAGTTGTAGTAGTAGTCGTCGTCGTCGTCGTCGTCGTCGTCACCATGGGTGCTATTTCCCAATAATAGCGTCAGCCTACTCTGGAGTTCCACTTTGTCGTTAGCCCTGTGTTCTCTGCCAGCAGGGAGTTTCACCTCGTTTCCAACCCTCCTTTTCATTTCATGCTGCCGATAACACCCCCTCTGGCAGCCGCACTCCGACCATACAGGAAAATAATCCAACTTTTCTCATGCCCTCTTCAACCACCAATGTTTACTCCTCCATTCCGAAATATTTAAAAAAAAGTTTGTTGCATTTATCTATGATATGTTGTGTAGAGAACTCTCACGGAAATAAAGTATACTCAAACGTAGAAGTATGCTTTATTTCCATGCGAGGGTAAGTGAAGAATGAAGTATACGTGAATGAAAGATTTTTCAATCTATGTACGTAGTTTACGGTTCTTCGTATAGGCACTTTCAGTGCATTATCGCGGGCTGGTAAAAAAAAAGTATTGCAAGGTGCTGAGAGTCAACGGGCGAAGCTCGACGGGAATATAGAGATCGGGTATACGACCACGAGAGCGAGAACAAACTCGATAAGCGGGTGAAGTCTCTCGGTCGTCGGTTCTACTATTAAGGTGAGTTGTAACAAGTGTAGGTGCGAGAGAGAGAGATATATATATGTATTACTCATATATATCTCTCATTCTCTCTCGTCACTCATGTTGGAGCGAGAGAGAAATACCGCGAATATGTTCTACCTCGTCTTAGGGATAGCAAACTTAATTTTCGTTTTCCACGTAGAGTGGGCGAAGCTCTCCAACGAGAAACTCGTATCTTGTGACAGACAACTCGTCGTCTCTTGCCCGTGGCACACAGTCTGGCTTGTTTAACGTTGACTTGTACTACCTCATAACTATGATCTAAAATTCTAACTAAAAATGTGGGTGGTTATATTCATGTGTTGGACTTGTTGGCGTTACATTATATGATTGCTTTCCTCATGCATATTAAGCTTGTGTGAACTTTTATACTTGGTGCTGTTCGAATATATGTTTCAAGTACTAAGAGTGAGGTGTGAACACGCATAAAATTGATTAACATGCATTAAAAAAAGTGTTACATTTTGAAGGTGCTAGCACAGTTTCACGTATAAGGAGCTCCAGTTTAATGATAATAAAATACAATCAAAAAAAGGTTGCAAAGTATAACCTTGTGTATTGCTTTCTCATTTTTTTAGCACCCCATCCGCAATGTCTCCTCTATGGGACAGTACGATAGCTAATTTCTGCTGCCACATAGAGGACGTCTTGTGGACCATTTATTTATCTTATCGTCTAATAGAGGCGATAAGATAAATCTTATTTAACGTCCAAAATGTCAGGTCATTTATTTGAACACGTTGGGGAATCGTTAAATGTTTGAAAAAAAAGTCGACACATTTGAATTGGGGGGGGGAGGGGGGGGAGTGTCAGTAAAAAAAAGAATGATGTGCAGAGATTTATATTTTTTATTCTGCTCATCCAATTAATATGAAATAAATGTGTTATTTCACGATTGGAATAAACTATTTTTCTGTCAGTATTAAAAATCTCTTTTGTTGACTGATACTGTTGTGAATCACTTTTAGACTTTTTCAACTCTACGCGCGTTTCAAAATTAAGCACTCATAGGATTCAAGTCAAATCAAGTATTTTTTTCCGCGGCTATTTTTTCCATGGTTAGTTCTTCCTAGATCCAAACAAACATTCATCACTGTAAACGTCCTGTATCTATAACCTGGATGTACAGTAATTCCATATGCGCTTTTACGCATATGTGCTTTCTTTATAATTTACATAATTGCAGTCCATATTACATAATATAACCAATCTGAAACACCTAATTTTATCAATTTTAAAGATCTCATGATTGGGGCATTATACGGAACTATAAGAGAAGCGTTAGCACTTTTCTAAAAAAGGTATCTTTAACGTACTTTACTTTATTTTTCATACTCGACGTTAAGTTGCATCCGCGACTCTTGATACAAAAAACATCGATATAAATGTACGCGAGACAACTGAATTTGTATGGCGGCTGAGGTGAAAGTCGTCGTCAGACTGGCGTCTCTCCGGGGTCAGTTCCACTCCAGAAATAGACATTGATGCACAATAATATACCAACCGACAGACACCCCTTCCTACCGATATACGTCGATATCGCGGTGCAGCATCTAAACTTTTACGGTAAATGTAAACTTGGCAATATGCTGTTGTGGCTAGATTGAAGGTGGGAGGTGATTCGTACGGGAGACACCACGACGACCCCTGTCTACGGTTCGTCCTGGATCGTTCGTAATGTAGGCCAGCGATAAATACGTAATCGTAGCCAACACACGAACGACCGAGTGGCCAAGCCGATGGACTACTATTTTATTGATCCTCCTTAGATTTATTATTTATGGTATCATATGCTCTTCTATACGCGATACGCAGTGCTCTTCCATGCGACACAATGACGAAAGCGTAGTGGCGAGTTTTCAACATCCACTTTTCGACGCAGCAGTACGCAGATGTGGATACGACCCCCAATTATTAATAAGCTGACACGAAATGGAATTGTGCATGGAGAATAATGTACAATAATGAGCCTATGGATACAATGAGACACGGGGTATTCTTCTTAAGGTAGCCAAGCCACCTGAAATTTACAAAAAAATTATTTTTTTAAATTATTTCCCTTGGCGATTTTTTCCTAGATCCATTTTTTCAAGCATCGTACAAATAAATAAGCTAGACGAAAACCCACTCTTAGCCAGTATTGCTAACCCAGTATTACTAACCCAGTGCAATGCAGAATAAAAAGTCGAATATTTTCTGGGGAAGGGGGGATAGAAATTCATTTTTTTTTATGTTTGCTCCCTACACAGTTATCAGCATTTTCCATATCACAACGCCAGGTAGTTTATGGGATGGGTGTGGTCATGGATAGGCAGTAAACGCGTCACTGTCCTCCCGCGGGACTTCTGACCCGCGGAATGGAAATACACGCACGGTGTATAAAGTTACCTTGGTATGAGTGTTATTTCCCTTATTTGTTGCTGACTTTATGTGCTCGCTGTGGAAAACATAAAGAGTAAAGAATCTCGTTAGTGTATCCTGAGTTCATATATCACGCACACACTGTCCCGTGGCTGCTCGCCAGAATACAGTTAGTGATCCATTAATTAAGGAGATCACGTCATGAAATAAAATATTCAAACTAATTTATTAAATTTTCTGTATAAGGCGTTTATATGATGATTAGCCAGATTTGTTGAGTCCTACGAATCTAGGAACGAATATCCGTGGAAAAATATCCTTGGAAAAAAGATACCAGTTGAAATACTTGGAAAATGCACCAATTTTCTCAGTTTATCACGCTAAAGATATTGTCATTGTTTAAAAACAGCAATTGATTTGTGTCGAAACGGGATGTCTCATTAAGTCATTTTAAGTAATTGCTTTGTGTAGTAGAGTGGAGCGAAAAAAAATTCATTTCTTGGGTTTCGAATTCGTTTGAATTCTCTTCGAACTTGTAAAACAAGTGTGCAAAAGCTGGAGCCTGTCCGTGATAATCTTCTGCCCGCGCAACTGTGTCGCATCATTGAAGAAAAGAAATTTTAAGAAAATTTAGTTTTAACTTCAATTCGCAAAATTTTTTAGATATCTGGCTGAAATTGGGTTCATAAGTAGATTACTATCAGACAAGGTTTGGCACCGAATAGGAAAGAATCCGTTGAAGGGTTAAAATTGAATAGCATTTAGAATTTTATTCTGGTCTGTGCCGGCAAGTGGTGTCTCAGTACGGGCTGTGTCGCTTTTACCGCATTTAGGTTCTTTAAGTTCTGTACCGGTTTTGCAGTTTCAGAGATTTAGGTTCTGCGTCGGTTTTGCCGTTTTAAAACATTTAGATTCTTTATTTTTCGAAAAAAGTAAAATTAATCTTTTTCCGAAAAATGAAAAAAATCATAAAATTTAAATGTGTTCAACCGATTTGTATGGAACGCAATGTTTGTGAACGAAAACTTGTGGTAAAACAGTCTTAATGTTAATAATATAGATGAAATAAATTGTGTTAGAAAGTTCAGCGCACAATCAGTGAGAATAACGAATATGTTGGATCGACATAGTTGGTGAATGGAATTGTGCTGAAATGAAAGTCTCTATCACCAAAGGGATATTAACAAGCCACAAATTTCCATCTCGTCAAAAGCAAGATAGTGTATACGTAGCAGAGAGTTTATGCAAATAGATTCATCGTTGAAGCTTTTCAGTACTGGGCTTTAATGAATGCCGTGTGCTTCTCGTTTTGACAAAATCACTTCGTGAGGAATAAACATTCACCTTTATGGAGGTTTACAGCATTTTATAGTTGCGGACGAAAAGCAGAAATATAAAGGAACATAAAACGGTGCCCTAAGATTTTTTTTTATCTCAGACACAAATGACGAAATGGGGCCGCATGCATAATGGCTCCAGAGTAGTTGAAGTTTTTCATTATTGTTAGACCCGCCCATCGATCTACCGGCTTTTCATACGCTATATGATTGAACGAAGTCGGCCTGACTCTCCCGAGACTAGAAGACCGCAAGATCGAATGTGTTCCTTGACCGCCGTTGAGGTGAGTCAATATTTACCACTGAACGGTGTCTGCAGCTTGCATTAACCATATACCCGCGTTACTGACTACCATCGTGTTGACCAAGAACTAGCAATTTCAATAATTACCAACCCAAGTGTTGGTAAACGCTCCTCTGAATCGGTTAACATTTTGATAAACTTGCTTATTTCTAAAATAAGAACTGTTGCTCTTTTTATAAATACTCCAGTGTATTTAGGCAAAGAAAGCGATACTTTCTGCATTAACTCCAACAAAGTTGTAAATGGCTTCATCTGCTTTATTGTGGTATCAATATCATAAGACTGAGTTATCCCTCTCAAGTGGCTACTGCGAGTTATTTGTAATCCCAAAAGAAATGTAATAGTACATACGAGTGCGGAAAAACTTTTTCTCACGAGTGTGAGGTTGCAGCACGAGCCGAAGGTAAGTGTTACAATCACGCGAGTTGAGAAATAGGTTTTCCATCGAGTATTGTACAACATTTTATTTGACGTAAAATCGCGTTTCTCGCACCGTGTGGCATAAAAATATTATTTATTGTACTTGGTGAATAATGGATTAACACGGCGTTAATCGACGATATCAAGAAAATGCGATGTAGCCAAAAGTTTACGGCACTACTTTCTATCATACACCGTCGATCTTACATAATTCCGGTTCTTGTAACTTTCGTCGTAAAAAAAATTATCTTCTATAATTTAACACAACATTATATTTCGATACTATTATAAAAATATCATTTTGTATGTAAAATAAAACTGATATTTGTATGTGTTGCAGTGTTTGCGGAATTCAACATTTCCAGAGGGCTGGCCACAGACATCTCAATCTGTTCCAGAGTACATATTTCGTCGTGGTGACATTTTCAACGGTTGGCTACGGGGATTTCGTTCCCGACATTTGGCCCTCCCAACTGTATATGGTCCTCATGATATGTGTTGCACTCATAGTGTTGCCTACGCAGGTGAGTTCTTACCGCGTCACTCCTCCACTAGTACAACCTTTTAATACCCACGTAGTTGTCCGAACAATTAATGAAGTAGAGACGACAAAAGTTACCTCAGTAGGGTTTGCCGACATTCGCAATACGTCATAGCACTGGCGCATAATTGACTTGACTTGAAACAAGCATTAGGCCAAAGTGGCACATACAACATTACGAAGTTGGTAGTGATGACGTCTCACGCGATGTAAAATCATAGGAGCCTCCCCTCACGCCTTTACTCCCGTGGGGATCGTGTTCTGCAACCTTAAATGGGGATGCAAGCAGTGAAGACTCTGTAGAAGAACTTCTGGTTAAAAAAAAAAGCAGGGCAATAATAATTCATTGACGAGTTCACCTTCTCCTAACTTGTCATCCCTAATATCAATATCGGAAGAGAGAATTACGAAGACTGTGACACAGGAAAGATAAATCTTCCATTCAGCGACGAAGAATTATCGGAGGCGGAAACAAGTTGTGTTAATATGCAATATATTTGACGCTCAGAAATATATGTCACCGGAACAAGATTATTACTATTATTATTTCATTTCAGTCTTACAAAATATATGCGCGCTTTGTTTTGGTATTCCAATTGAATAAATCTCATCATATTCAATAGTATTTTCAAGTGTACCCAAAATAGTGAAGAGCCTATGGTAGTAGATTATGAGGTGGACAGTGTTAGAGAGGGACACCAGCAGTAGCACGGCAGAATAGCTTTCGAAGCTGTCAAGCTGATGGATAGACGGATGGCCTTCCGACAGACGGGAAAAGCAGCGTCAAACGCTCAATGCAATTCGTCTGTCAGGACATGGGAGTAACCGGCGGCCTGATTTTCACCTGTCAGATGCACAGCGCGTGGTATTCGTTTCCGGCGGTCAGCGTCGCTCTCCATCCACATGGATTTACAAGCTTGTGTCGCCAAACGAGCATTTCGTGATTTAATTAATATCAGAAATACGTCGTAATTTCGATTTTGGTGTTACGATCGCGAGATTAACAATTGAACGCTTAAATGAGAAGCCATAGAACATTCAAAATGTTGGAATGTTATTTGACAGCATGTGGAGATCAAAGATTTCCTGTCACTATGTTCATTTTGCGATAGTATTTTACATTCAATGTTTTAAAGAATTTTTCTAAAACAATAAAATGAGAGTATCAAAAAAAAAAAATGTTATTACAACATATATGGGTCATTGTTTAAATAAGCGACACACTCGTAATCGTACCTCATGGTCTGCGATCGGACACCGACAGATAGACAGACAGAAATGAGTGAATGTGTTTTTTGGAATGTAGGACACCCGAAACATCTATTTACTTCAAAATCTAGCAGTCGATTTTTTTGTTGTTGCAATGCCTTCTCTTTTACGTACTACGTATGTGTTAAGAAAGTACAAATTAAAATAAAGCTTCATCAATGAGGAACGAAAATGAAAGATATGAAAAAATATTGGTGTCATTCACTCCGGCATAAAATTCAGAATTTGTCAAAATAAAAGCAGGCCATTACTCAGTAGTATATACTTTTCCCTTTTCATTCCTTTGTCCAGTTCGAGCAATTGGCATTCACATGGATGGAACGCCAGAAGCTGGGTGGTTCTTACTCGTCCCACAGAGCACAAAGCGAGAAACACGTGGTGGTATGCAGCACGACCCTTCAAGCAGACACCATCATGGATTTTCTTAACGAATTCTACGCCCATCCATTGCTTCAGGTTATTTTGCGTATATTTGTATTCAATGGAGTCACCATAGATAAAAACACAAAAATGCTTTTCCTTCGACCTGAATATTTTTCATGGTTGCAATTGCATTCTCACGTTGAACTTTTGGTTATTTCACATTTACCCCTCCCCCCCCCCCCCTGCCCCGTTTCCTTTTCAAAATACAATAATTTTGAAAAATATTATAAATATATGGGACCTCCAATTTGCAGGATTATTATGTGGTACTCCTATCGCCAATGGAGCTTGACACAACCATGAGAATGATCCTTCAGGTCCCAATTTGGGCGCAAAGGGTAATTTATATTCAGGGTTCCTGTCTAAAGGACGGTGATCTCGCTAGAGCAAGGATGAACGAAGCCGAGGCTTGCTTCGTCCTGGCTGCAAGAAATTATGCTGACAAAACTGCCGCCGATGAGCACACTATTCTCAGGTGATTATTTATATATTACTGGATTTTCTAACGTTGAAGAATGATGAGCACATATGGGCTCTCCTTATGATTTAAGATTCGTTACCCCTTGTTACAGATACCATCCTCTTACAATTGTAATCATTTTTGTATATTTCCGTAGATTCCTGATCATCGTTTACCTATGTTCACCTTTTATATGGACATTTTTCTTTTCTTGCTCCGACGCAGCATGTCTTTCGTTCCACCTCTGTTGTACACTATCAATCCAGATCCGTCTACTACTGACCCTAAGTTTCCTCTTATTTTCCCTTTCCTTCATTGTGCGTCCGTCTAACTCTATCTTGGTCCCTATCTTATTTTCCCGTACAGGAAGATCGATAACAAAAAGTTTTTGGTGGCGCTGACCCGAATCATGTCTAGCTGAAACTCCATCTTAATATAAATGTCACTTATAGAGAAAACTACATAAAATCACTTGCTTTTTGGGAAAAACTTGGGGACAAAATTCTCTCTATGAAAGAGCCATAATCGACTAATAAACTTACTTATAAAGGAGGCTTTCTGAGCATGATGTAAATTAAGAAACAATTTGCAAATGCAGTTTGCAGGGTTCTTAAAACTTAAATTTCTTTATTCACTTCACATAAATTATATTTATGTTCTTCATGTAATCAACGCCAAAATTTAGTTCTTGTAAAGCAGTTGCAATCTTTGAATTCTTTTGTTTTAAGATCGTGGGCAGTAAAGGATTTTGCACCAAACGTTCCTCAGTACGTTCAGATCTTCCGTCCGGAGAACAAACTTCACGTGAAATTTGCTGAGCACGTGGTATGCGAGGACGAGTTCAAATACGCAATCCTCGCAAACAATTGCACGTGTCCCGGTGTATCGACTCTTGTGACACTGTTGTTGCACACATCAAGAGGACAGTGAGTAATGCCTAAGTAAACACAGATTTAAACCAAGAGAGATTGGCCCCATGCAAAACAAGACAATTAGGTTTTTTTCTTAAAGAAATTGAGGAATCGAAATTTCCTAAGTGTACGCATTAAGAAATAATTCCATTTTTAACACAAAGTTTGATCGTCTCATCGGTCCATAACACCAAAGGTTTTCCAAACTGCTTCGAATTATTTAATAAAAACATCTATTTTGAAAGACGGTAAAGTCGAAGTTGTTTAAGAAAATGTACCTATGTCTCTTAGTTTATTACCCTAATGAAAGAATTAATTTTGCAATCCTTGTTTGCGAATTTTCAATCGATAACACGTTTGCACAGAGAGGGCCAACAGTCTCAAGAAGAATGGCACAGGCTTTACGGCAAATGCTCGGGCAACGAGATCTATCACATAATTCTCGGTGACTCTCGTTTTTTTGGCGAATACGAAGGCAAATCATTCACTTATGCCTCGTTCCACAGTCATAGGAAGTATGGCGTTGCCCTGGTCGCTGTGAGACCAGCTGAACTCCCGGAGTTCTACGAAGATACCATTCTCCTGAATCCTGGTGAGTAAGACAGAATATGCTTACGCGAATCACCGCGTCATACCCCGGTCTCTTCTGTTATAACAATTAACAACATCATACTGCTTTACCTGTCTGCAGAATTTCAGAAGCCTTAGTCTTGTAGAGCCTAATCTTGTACTACATACGAACACACAAGTCCGGAAATTTATTCTAAATGTGATTTCTAGACGTTTTGACATATTTAAACATTGAAAAATCGATATAAAATGTTTGCCATCAGATAGTTTCCCTTATCGGGAAGTGACTCGCATAAAATCTTCATCACACCCAGTTGTATTCATTCTACACTCTAATTCTATAGCCGCCTCTTAATAAACTACGATTCTTATCAGCGTCAACTCACCAGGTCCCCGACACATCATGAAGAAGACGGATACCTGTTACTACATGAGTATAACGAAGGAAGAAAACTCGGCATTCGTTGTGGCGAATCATCAAGGTGGTGTCGGTGCAGAGCCAACTGCAGTGGTTGTGGATTCAAAAACCGATGGCTCGACGATGGGAACCGGTGACGCGTCAGCAACAGGAACCGCAGCAACGACCATCACCTCGACGACACTGACGGCGACGCTACCATTAAGCGTTGTAGCTGGTGGGAACGGTACATCATCAACGTCAATTGGCCACTGTGCTATCGGGCAACAGAGATATACAAACTGTTATTCCTTGACGTGCGATACGGGCAGGGACCAGGAGGCGCGAGGGGTTGTTCGGGTCAAAGGTCGCACTTGCGTTCCCACGATCCAGACACCCTTTCCACCCCCAGTTATCTTGCAGGTCCTTCCTAGCACGCCCACACTCCAACATCACAACATACTAGCATCCGATGTTCACCGTGAGTGTCGCATGCGCCCGTGCTTCGTCACTCTTTATTTTCTCTTCTTTTCAACTGTTATTATCTCGTTCTGCTTGCAAGATGAGGTACCTGAGTATTTGTTTTCCTCTCCATGTAACTATTCATTGAATCGCGATCGGATTTAAAAATTTATAAAACGTACATTTACGTACATTCAAATTTTTTAATGGCATTTGATAAACCGTAGATGCTATTATCGTGACAGTCGTCATTCTCGCTGACACAGTGATTTTGGACAAACGTTTCATGGTGAAACGGATTCTCAAAATATGAAATATTCAGCAGTAATCCATGTAGCAATTTGTTTCTTTTTTTTTAAACGCACTTGCGATTACTTGAATCTAAACCTTGATATTTCTAAAACTAAAAATCAAATCTGTTGCGCCTCAATGATAAAAAAAAGTGGTTGAGTAAAACAAAATCCTACGTAGACTATTATAAATCTATCCAATAACATCGTGTCGAAATATCAAGAAAATTGGTCCAGCTGTTTTTGAGGTACTATTGGTATCGATTTTCGAAACAATGTTTCGAGATTATTGAAGTTTAAATACATTATAGGCTTTTTGTAAATCGCTCACAATTTCCTCAATTTGATGAATTTTAAGATAAAATGTAGACACAATTATTCTTCAAAATATAAACTTGACGAGAAATGAAGAAAAAGAGACGATTTAAAAAAAATTTTACTCGAGTACCTCACCTTAATATCTTATTTCTGATCGTATTGATTGTTAAAGTTACACCTGCGGAAACGCTACAGTGAGTTTTATGGGCATAATGAAGTGCGAAAGCGACGTGTTCATATTAAAGCAAGTAAATGAATCATTCAGATGCATAGAGTTAATAATATTCTCGAATGTACATTCGATATACAATAGAAAGTTGTTTATAGTATCAAGAACATTTATAAAATAAAACAGATTTTATAATTACGTATTTCACAAAGGAATAAGAACCGGCATTATTAAAGTTTTCGTAGGTTCGCTGTATATTAAAATCGATTCAAAATTGCAAAAATTTTCAACAGGAAATTTACGTATTTGCATGTATTTTAACATTTAGAAAATCTTTATAGGCAGAATAAATTTCATGCATTTTTAGTGGTATAAGGAGTAGTCCGTTTTCTTTTTGTCGTGAGGGACCGTTTTGATTCCGCTCCAAATTTTACACAATTGTAATTATTGAAAAAAATTGATACCCCAAACAGGTAAATATTGTAAACGTACTTTTGCTTTTTCTAATTTTTGGTTTTCGACTTTTTACTTCCTGCCTCATCCAATCGTTGCAAAATGCTGAAAAAAATGCTCTTAACTTATTCTCTATGTACCAGTATTATTGTAAGCTAGTTGTTTGATTTTTCGAAAAACAACAAAAAAATTATATTTTCATTCCTTTCTTTTTTGCTTTTTTTTAAATAACTGTTTTGTTTTTTCTCATGAGCTTGATTAAATTTTTTACTGGTATAACCCAATCGCGTCTTAAAACTACAATTTGTTTTTTTTTTAAGCTCTTAAGAGAAACTCACTATAGACTTTCCTCAGTTAGTTTTTGCATTCCGTAGATTATCCTCGGTTTTTATGGCTTCTCTTAGACTTCTTCTATAAATTCTCTATTTTTCTTATTCTGTAGAATTCTTTAATTCGTATCATTTCCCGCTCTTTGTGCTTTTTTCCCCGAGCTTTGTCAGTTTTACAGATACGAAGTACTCCAGTGGTCTTGCTGCATTATCGTTCGCATGCCTTTTCGCTTTAACGATAATTCATTTCAGACTGAATATGATTAGAGACAAATAATAAATATATAGAACAATCCATGATATCACGATCAAGATCTGGAGGTGATGTTTCAGATCTGTTTCACAATACTTATCACATTTTAAAAAATACTTAGCATCTAGGATGTAATCTCTTTTAATTCCAGAAATATCCATTTTCTGCAATCTTCATAATCATTATTTAGATACAATGTAAGATTTCTTTTGACACTATTGCAAGATGGAGATTTGGTAACTGCACATGAAAGTTTTGTTCTTAACATTAAAAAAAAAATGATTGCAACCCTTTAGAAAAATAGTAACGCGCGGCAGCGCGCCCGGTCTGGCTAGTGTGGGTTAAAAAATATATATTTTGAGAGTAGTGTTTTGAAGCCAATTGAATCAAACAAACCGCACTAAAATATTTGCTACAGAGTCTTTCTACAAAGAGTCCCTGTAAAACCAATTTTTTCCCATCGGTGCAATCTGATATCTACGATAACTGGAAAATATAAAAAATAATTGCATCGATATACTTACATACAAAAAAAATCCACTCAGAAGTTCTTTTCAGTTTTCATTTTTTATTATTACAAATTTTCTTTTTCTGCACCATCTAATTTTCATGGTTTTAAGGTGACTTGGCCCCCCTTACGCATAACTTGAGCTTTCTTTAATTTCATTTCGTTAAGATTCGTATCCTTTTTCGTTTTTATATTTTCCAATTCTCCAATTTTTTCTATTGTTTATTTTCACATCTTCATCCTAAGATTCTGAGGTAACGTCGCCAGATCTTGATCGTAATGCCATGGTATGTACCATGTGCTTTTGATGTAAACACACGTCCGTGTAGTAAACTTGTGCATACTCTTCTACTCAAAAATCTCACCCATATCAAATTCCTTCGAAACATCCTTGACTCACCAACCTAGGAGACGTCAGAAAGTTTCCAACTTGAGGAATTCCCAGAAATTCCGCTCACGAATTCCAAAGAACTTTACATAACATTTTTCATTTTGAGATAGAAAATATCTTTTATATACAAGACTAATTTCTGATCTAAAATACAATATTTCTCGTATTTTCCAAAACATCTTCCTCGATGTTTTTTCTTTTTATTCAATAATATCAACATTTTCAATCCGAAATTAATTTTCATGCTTGGGGGGTTTCGCGTTGCAGCGACTTATCTCGATCCTGGAAATCTTGGAGACTCGAGACAGTGTCTGCGAGAAGCAGGCTCGAGTCCGCAGACACCAATAACAGCGAATCATCTCGACGTACCACGATCTATGGATCCCAATCCGAATCTCCTTACCCCGGAGATTCTAATGCAGAGGAGAGGTTTGGGAATTATTTGTCAATTACAGTAAAAGATCTCGAAACAAGGAAGGGCAAAGTACTTAACGAATTCAAACAAATAAACTTAACGTACTAAATAAACTTGTCAGTGAGCCACCTCGACTTTTTGCTAAATTACTTATTAAGTAATTTCTTGAATATGGATCGAAGTACAACGGACATCCTCTTTTATTCAACTTCCTCGTTTCGGGATCTTACTTTACCTGACTCCAGCAGATCATGAAATAATATTTGTCCTCTGATTTTAAGGATTGTTAATGTATGGATGTTTCGACAATGGACAGAGCTTAGGTTATTGAGTGCGAAGAATTAAATGTTTTGGCCCCAAAGCATCCACAGATTTGAAATCATACGATCAATGCTCATTTAACATAATTTTTGGATTTTTGTTTGTCAGGAAGCCGACGACCAAGCATTCTTCCTGTACCGGACATGTTAACGAGCTCAACGCTGCATCTACCTGGTCAAGAATCCTTGGACCACGAGGGTGACGAGTCTGAGGACGAGATGGATGACGACGTGCCCTGGAGATCTCCCAGCGAAAAGATTGCGTAAGCATAATAATATACATTATATCGATATATGTATTTTTTTTTCAAACGCTTACAGATCTAGACTTTTGCTAAGATGTTACTCGTCGATTATTTACGTTATATTTCATATTCTTTGAAAATAGATTGACAATGTCGTACACGTCTAATAGAGGAATACAATATTAGACGGATATGAGACGCTTCGGCACTATAACTTAAATTCAGGCAACATGATGCCAAACAAATCGTATCAAGTTATCTTGTTTATTGACCCTCAACGGCTACACTAGTCAAGTTTAAAAATGATATTTAGCTTGCCGAAATGCCCTAAATTAGCAATAGCAATAAACACTGCCATGTTAATGCGTCACATAAATGATACTGTTTACTATAGCCACTGAGGTGCGTAAACAAGGTAAAGTGCTGGGCATAATAGAATTTAAAATTAATTGATAGTACTTACATTAAAAGAACAAACGAAAACATATATTTGAAATTATAACTAAATCATACACTTTATTTCAAATAATAAGCCATTCTAAATGCTTTTTTTTTAGAGATTAATATGCATTAATGTGGGCCGGAAAAACATTTTATTGTTCTACCGGTTCGTAGTAAAACATCTCTAGTATGAGAACACTAAAAAAATCGTTAAATAATTGGAGCTTCTAACAGGTCCCGTATGAATCTAGTTTTTAATAAAATGAAAAATGGTGAGAATATAAGATGCTGGAATCTTGCACGAATAGAAGCCAAGATGAAAAGCGCCGAGGAAAAGGGGACCTCGAAAAAAAAGTTACCAGAAATAAGTGGTATTATATAATACATATTAAAATTTGCGTAACATTTTATCATAACGTATTATAAAAGTAATAATTTTGTAAGTGGGGGGGAGGGATCACCCCACTACCCTCGATGTTTGCTCACGTGAAACAACACGACTCCCGATTATAATCACGGCCTTAAATTAATTATAATAATTCAAATAATTACGTAACTATAATTTAATCTGAAATTGTTTTATGCTTTGAAATCATAATTATTGTATGACAATTTTAAATTCTCAACTTCAAATTATATTTTGCCCAGCACTGCAAAGGATTTATCTCGAGAATACATTATTTTTTAAGCATAAATCGCGGAACACGATTGCATGTCGCGATTATACATTCTACCGATCTCTTTTATACATTTCTTTAAAGTTCTTCTTGCTTCATTTTAAGCATTTCATTTCATGTCTTACTATAATATCGCACTCTTGCTCTCTTCTTATTAGGGATGTGCATGAGCACGCTCGAGCTGTGACTGCGACACTCGAGCGTGCTCGAGCGTAATATGGGCGGTCATTCCGCTCAAACGCTCATTTGGCTCGAGCGCTCACTCGATACGAGCGACTCGAACGCTCAGCCGATCGAACAATCACGCGACACGAATGGCTTGAACATACAGCCCACACAAGTGTCCGAACCGCTTGTGTCGACTGAGCGTTCGAGCCGTTTGTTGCGACGGAGCGCTCGAGCCGAATGATTTGAGCGGAACGAGAGCATATTGCGCTCGAGCGTACACGAACTTTAATTTTTCGACCTGAACAGTGAGCGCTCGAGCATCTTAGCGCTTCTGATGCACATCCCTACTTCTTATAATTGAATATTTAATGATAGCACGTACGCAGATGTACTGTCCGCAAGAGTAACGAAGTAAGCACTCTCCCAGTGATAAAGTACGAACTCGAGTACAGCTAGAAAATGGTTGTGAGATGCGAATTTACACGTACACACAGGAAATACGAGCGTGCTCACTCGTGTTCAATCGACGAATGCACTTTCGCTAGTTATCTTCTTTCCCACTCTTTATCTATCACCGTGTGCTCGTTCTCTCATCTGGCACCTCTTTTTACGTGACTTTTCAGCACTTTTCTTACACAGAACTTCATCGATACTTTCATTAAATAGTACTTTGAGGAATATATTAATTAAATACGATAGATTAGCTTTTGCCTTAATGACAATATGCATCGATGAACTTCGAAGGGAAAAAAGATCGATGTTCGAAGTATTGACCGTCAAAAATTGTCTCCTTACAAACGAAATGTTTTCTTAATTGATACAATTCGATTTTCCTTACAGAAGTTAAATTCGGATAATGGCATTGTATAAAGTCGCAAATATTATTATGCAATCTTCAGTACAAGGCCCCTATTATCTTTGTAAGAAAAATGAACTACTATTTTACTAAATAATTAAATGGTCAATTACTCCGACGTCAACTTTACTATTATGAATATGTGGCCGTCCGGATAGCCCACACTCTGTCGATATGGAGTTGGTTATGCATATGCGAAAGTTTCTGGCTTAATCTTTAATTCCACACAATACAAAAAGTAGACAACATCTTTAAGTGATAAAGTGATGAAGTTAGTCGCTTCTAAAGTAAAAGGTACAGAAATCGTAATTCTGAGAAAATCGAAATTAAATTTTTTTATTATAAGCTCTGCACTTCCCTTATATTTCTCATGCGGACGGTTACGTATTATTTTACAATATCATTTGTGCATCTATCAAATAGTCGGTAATTTAGCCAAAGAAAAGAAAGAAATAAGAACATGAAGCAAGTCTTGATACGTAAGTCTTGTATGAGCTCCTTTTATTATCAATTCACCGTCAATGTATATGTCCTTTCGATGTCTGTCTGATGCGTGTATCAACGTGGTGTCCGTTGCACTCGTCGTACTACCATGGCTGTGTCTCTCCCGCCTGACACCTTAAATTAAAAAAAAAAACAAAAAAAAAAAAACAAAATCGTTCGTGGATGTGTGTTCGATATCTCTGCCTCCCTACGCATCACCTTTGTGCACACTTCGCCTTGCCGCACGCCACGCCTCCGACCCTCTACGGTCTGCAGCTTCAAGGGGTGAGTTCATGATGCACCGCGGTGCTATCACTATATCTTTTTATTATTATTTAAGGCGACGAGTCAGCCGGAAAATATGATTTTCAGAGAATTAGGGAAACACGGGACAGAACGAGACACTCCGTCATTTTTGGACAAATTGCGTTTCTACAAAACAATTTAACGGAATTAATCAAAATATAACGTTTTCGAAATCATTTTGAGTGTTTAAAGCAATCGTGGCGTTTAAATTTAAAATCCAAGAACGGGCCAAAATAGGAAATACGACTTCGTTCGTTATTATTATTATCACACTAAGACGCATGCGCTGAAGCACGGTCAAAAATATTTATGATTCGTATCGCACATGAGCGCTTGATACAAATCAAACAGAGCCAATATTTCGAAGCAATTTGAGACTGTCCTATTTTGCTTATGACGATTATTTCTCGGAATTTCAAAATTAACCAAAACACAGAATTGCAATCACAATACGAACAACGTTTATGACGTTCAGTAGCATCCAGTTAAAAATATACATTGTCAAATTTGTGTCCCGTTTCGGCCCAGAATTTTATTTCTGACGCTCAAAATCAACGATTAGAATCTATTTTTTTTTTTGGGTGAAAAGCAATAAAAGAACACTTTTCGTATCGTGATAAAGCCATTTTTCGCATAAGCATCCCGTTTTGTCTCGCATTCGCCTATATATATTTTTTTATTCCTGACAACCGATAAAATTTAATTTATATATAATTTAAGGACTTGGACCAAGAAATGTTCTGTGTCAGCGATAAAACAAATTTGATTAGTCGGTTATCTTGCAGTCGGTTATCTTTGTTCGTAACAATATTCAACACGGGTTAAATGAATGGATTTTTTCTGATGGTCACCCCATTTCAAAGTTATCCACTATATTAAAAATTATGAAAATCATGTTGGTGTTCAGAGGTATGCGCCTCTTAAAAGGGCAGGTCATAATAACTTTTGGCGAAAAAAAATATTTTTTTTTATTTTCGCTAAATATTCCACACAATACGCCCGACTTTCTGTCAAAGTGACGAGATCCCCAGAATTGTTTTTCGGCACCGGAGAAATATCTTTGCTTTTTGAAAACATTATTTTTTTCAATTTTCAGAAAAATTGCTTCTTCCTCTAATTTCTTAAATTTCTAACTAGCAGAAATCTAGAAATCAATTATTCTTATTTGTTATACTATTTGGGATATAGTTGCACAAGCAGTCAAAGAACCTTTAAAAAAATGTTAACATTTTTTTTTTCATTTTGGCTGACTCGGTCCCCTTTACAAAAAACGAAAAAAAACTTGATGATCTCCACCAGAGTGGCCCTGTAGATTTTCAATGAGTTACAGCCCGGTCGGGCGTTGTAAAAATGATTATTATTATTATTATTACATCTGCTGTTTCCGTAAATGTTTTATTATTACTTAACTTATAAGCTCTATTATCTTCTATATTCAGCCAATTTCTAATCTCTCGCTTGAATTATTACTCCCTATTTTATAAATAATATTTCTTTTTTCTTGAACATTCTAATCGATATAAAATATGTTCGATTGCATGGACAAGCCGGAAATGTGTGACAAGATCCCATAAAGTCACGTGTTGAGCCTTCCCGGCTATGGTGCGTCCCACACCGTCAGACTGTGTCATGTGATGGATTATGTTAGCTTTTGACTGGCATTGTATTTGTGTCGTACACTGGATTTATATTGGATGTTAGTATGATGTTTAATCTTTTATAATACAGGTGCTATGAAGTCACAATATGCTCAGTCTCATTGTTGGTTTAATAATGAATAAATTAGTTTCAAAATACAGTTCACCGCCGCAGTTCATTAATGTGCATTGAACTATCATCTAAGTATACTTAATGCTAATTGTCTTTTATTTTTGCTCTTTAATTCGTGTGTTATGGAATATACGAATTATACGAATGAGGTTCTGTTTCACGAAAAATAAAAACAGCTACAATTGAATGATCTTCAAAGGATTTTGTGTATTCTCGGTCAATAGTGTCATCGAAAAATGTGTCAATAGGGGAGACCGTGATACGCGTAGGGACACTTTTCGTTCGGTATTTTTTAAAAATGTTTTGTGTTCTTGCAAAGACAATAATATTTTTTCATATAGCTTTACCTTGAAGCGTTTCGAAACAAGTAGTTCACCTATGTTATCGATCGACGAAACGCAGCAAGAATCTCACTCGAGTCAACGCATTACAGTGATATTTTGACAAGCATATATGGTCATATTAATGAACTACGAGCATTTGAAATATATTTTATTGCTGCAGTTAAATTGCTTATGCATTGACTTACAATATTTCAGTTCTGACCAATGGGAGCACTGTCGCTGTAGGCATATTAATAATATGACTTTTTTATTTATATTGCAAGCTCTGAATCGACCTCGTGGTCATCGTCGCATCCCCTCTGTCATTAGAGTTTTCTTTATTATTGTTATTTACAGTCTCGAGTTTTTAAATTACAAAATGGAATAATTTATAAATCAAAGTATTCTTTATTACAGTTTTTTCCAGTCATGTGCTTATTATATTTTTGTGACGTTTGTCCTTCAATAAGATTCGTTTAAAATTTACGCATTGGGTAACAAAATTATTCAACAACTTTGAAAAATTAACCCACAGTTGCCCCATTTTTTAAAAATTCATTTGAAAATAATAGGAGTTGAAAAGTTCGTAAGCAAAAACCAAAAAAAATCCACCTATTTTGGGTATTCGCTTGCAAATTTGTATACAAAATACTGGATTTTAGAGAATAGAGGCACATATTGATCAATTTGATATAGAATGTCCCATGAGAGAATCCGAAAATAACAGCTCCAATAATGGTATCAAAAACTGCGCGCAAAGAATTGCTCATAGTAATTTAACTGGAAGCCAAAAACCATGCAAATAGTCACCAAAAAATCTCCAACATTAAAAGCCCTTGGAAAGACAAAAGGTATGGAGCGATTAAAAAATCCAAACAAATACATATTCAGCACGCAAAGAAATCGAAGAGAAGTAGATTACAATGAACATTAGCTTTTGATCGATCCTTTTTTCATGCACGTGTTATAAAAGATGTATTACATCAATATGAGAAATAAAAATGAGTGAAAATCATTCTTAGAGATGCATAAAAAATATGGTATGATAGTGAATATGTGTATATGGTACGAAAATAGTTATTTCTGCAAGGATGTAAAAACGATCATTGTGTGCGACTGAGGCACGAAGTCCATAAAACAGTATTCAGGTGCTTCGTGCAAAAAATCAGACTGTTAAAACTATCAGCAGATGCATGGGATGAATTATAAGGAATATTTAAACTAAACTACTTCAAACAGGTTCATAGAAATATGAATTAATATTCTGAGTGCTTTGTGTTTAATGACACACGATGTTCCAGGATTGTTAAAGGCTTCCCACCGGTTTCGCCCTTCATCGGAGTATCACCGACTCTATGCTATCTTCTGAAGGAAAAGAAACCTCTTTGTTGTCTTCAATTGGCCCAGGTGAATTGATAAATGTCATAAACAATAGTAAATTGTTATTTAATTCTTTGCTTAACGTACTTAACTTGAGTTAGATTCAGAAGCCTCACCTAACACACCTAGCGAACTTAACAAACTACATTTTCTTAACGAACTTTATTCGAAATGAGAGGGTTGATAATTGTATGGGCTACACTAGCCATATTCGAAGAGGAGTGTGGTTAACTTTTCTTTCCCTAATACCGATATTCTTGAACAAGGTATTCAGTAAATTTTAGATTTTCATGTACAAAATTAATTCGTCAATAAAATTTGTACCGAGAGAAGCTCAAAAACACATGTATTTTAAACGGAAAACTTCAACCCCTGTCGATAGAGGGTAAATCTTTTTTTTTTTTCTTAATTTGAGGTCTTTTTTTTAATATTTGAAACCGATTTAGGAGATGAAGCGATTAAAATTGGATTTGATCCAGTTTGAGGACCACCCTAATACTCAGAGGCATATAACGTACTTAAGCGTTTTCTTTTTATTTAAGGTTTGCGAGCACTGCAGCTACAGAAACGCCAAGGAGTACAACTGGCAAAACAAAACGATAATATTAGCAGCGGATTACGCGAGTAACGGCATTTACAATTTTATCATTCCCCTACGAGCCCACTTCAGGTAAACATATATGTGACGCAGACTTTTCTATTCTCTACTGCACTATTCGACAGGTTGCTCAATGTCGATGATGATTGATGTGCGTGACGTACACATTGTAGGTCAAAAACGTCGTTGAACCCGATAATCCTTTTGCTGGAGAGGAGACCGGAAATTGCCTTTCTCGATGCGGTATCGTATTTCCCTCTGGTGTACTGGATGCTTGGTTCGATTGACTGCCTCGATGATCTTCTACGAGCCGGTATCACACTCGCGGAGAACGTTGTCGTCGTCAATAAGGAACTCAGCAATTCAGCCGAGGAAGATACCCTGGCTGACTGTAACACCATCGTTGCTGTTCAAACGATGTTCAAGTAAAATTCCTTTTCATTTATACTTTCTATTCTCATGTCTTCGTATTAATTTTAATTTTAGTCGTGCTCATTTTGTCAAAACATGGTAATAGGAAAAATGCCTTGCAAAACTTTATAGATACTAATCGTGCAAAAAAAAAACTTGCAAAGTAGAAGCATGCATATTGCTTCCTCATCACTTTCCTCTTTTCATAAAGTCCTCTTTGAGAAAGTAGGTTGAAGGACTTTTTCATTTAAAAAACGCTTGATAAACAATGAAAAAATGATGAGGAAGAAATGTGCAATATTCGACGATAACCCGAGTTAAAATTGGAATCTCCAACTAATCCTTCATTGACGTCAAATTGATAAAATATGCCACTTCTAGAGGTGTTGCGGAAAGATCTAAAAATCTCGGTTCACTTCACAGAATCTAATCGCAGGTCAAAACAAAAAATTCACTTTATGGTTTTCTCCGTTCACTCCAAATGGTTACTAAGTGCTATTTTCGATGGCTTTGTAAAAAGACTTGACTCTTAGCTTACTACGTTAGACTTTTCGGGTGAATGAAAAAGCCTCAAATTCAACCTGAGATATTTCATAAGCTGCTAACCATATTTTTGATTAGGGTCAAACTGATTGGGAACTTAAGTAGAACCATATGATATCTAGTGGTGAAGTTTCTACTAGTCCATTGGATCCAAATGCACATCTTTACTGGTTCATTAACTTATGTAAGGGATATAAATCTGCGCGGGCACTGCATTTGATCTAATGCCTTCACCACGTTACCCCCATTTGTGTTCCCAATAACGACCTTGTTCGTATATCTACTCTCACATTTGAATGTTTCAGTATAGTAATTGGAAATTTGCACGAGCTTGCGAGCTTATATAATTACGCATATTTAAAAACTTAAAAAAAATATAAAACATCTTCTGCAAGATGAAAATGTAGCTTAAATGAACTGTCGGTCAAATAATTGTTGTCGAGTATTACACTTTCCGTTCATGCATTGATGTTAATATTATATAAAATTTAAAGAAAATAATATTAAACGAAAGTCGCTTTTCCTATTGCCAAATTTCATTAGATACTTGATAGATATATTAAATGTGAAAAAAAGCTATTGAGGTAAATGGTGTTTATTCCAAATTCGGGAATTTCGACAGATTTTTTCCGAGCATAAAGAGCATAACCGAGCTGTCCCAATCGAGCAACATGAGGTTCATGCAATTCCGGGCGCACGACAAGTATGCCCTGCACCTCAGCAAAATGGAAAAGGTACTCCTCACTGCTACTACAGATGACAGCTATTCGGCCGAGCCTGCAATGGGCTCCCCGGTAACACATAACACTCACTCTGTGACCTCTGATTGAAGATTGAGTGATATCTGACTGACGAGTTGGTTGTATCTGGTTTTGTCTGTCACGATGAGAGAGTATCAATTTTATCACCTTTGTAGTTCTTACGGGTAGAATTGAGGCCGTTGTTACCAATAGTATTTAATTGACGTGTCTTCTCGTATTCATTTCACATATGAAAATAACGAGAAGTAACATATTCGCAAGGAAACATAAAAATGTATGAGTTACATATGTCTCTGGTCTATGTCGTATTAGTGTGATTCCCAATTTTTTAAAGGTTTTAAATAAATGAAATAGACGGCAATTGTTGTTTATTTAATTACGGCACCCCTTAAAAGTTAGTCGACAGACCCTAACTGTTTGTAAGAAGTAGAATCGAAATTTGCGCTGTGATATATTTATTCCAGCAATACCGTAAAGCTGTTTCAATTCTATGAGAACGGAAAAAAATATCTGATTAAATGTACCGTGGATCTCTCTCACCTCGAGTCTCTCTTTAAAATCCTTTTATTTTCATTTTAAATTTCACAGATGCCTGCATTTTTTGCGTTTACTATTATAGCAGCGACCTTGAGTTTCTACTCGATAATAGTCGAAGCACCCTTGCATCGTTAGACATAGAGAACCCGTAGACAGATGAAATCCTATCAATTATGGACTTTAGAAAAAAAATTGGCATGGTCTGTGTTTAGATTACAATTTCAATATAGAATTTAAATAGAAATCTACGTTAATCTAAATATAGTTCAAGTCCTTATTTATCTATCAAGGCTATGACAGTAGACAAGTCAATTGATTTAGTTTTTATAGAATTCAATTGCAGGTTATGAAAAATTCATTATTCGCAGAGGGAAAAGGAGAGGGGCTCTCATATATCGTATATGTTCCGGTTACCATTTGCTGCTGGGAGCGTCTTCAGTGCATCGATGCTTGATACGTTGCTCTATCAAGCATTCGTCAAGGATTATGTAATCACGTTTGTCAGGTTATTACTCGGCGTTGATCAAGCGCCTGGCTCCGGATTCCTCACTTCGGTAAGACATTAGTAATTCAAGTGACAAATTATGAAAAGTTTAAGGTGAACCAATTTTTTTTTAAATTTTGTGATTTAAAAAAAATCAACACATTCCTTAGAAGCATTTTTGAATGTCCTACAAAACGCATGTATAGGTACTAAATGTCACAAAATTAGGTTTCATAATAAATTAAACAAAATATTCACATACATTTATTTTTGGCCGAATTATCCATTTTTAACGTAAAATTTCGTTTTTTTCATACGTTATTCCTATTTTTTAGGTCAAAAATTAATTTTCGAGTGATGGGAGCGTAAAAATATAAAAAAGCCTTTTCGATTCATTATTCTACTGCGAATGATTATTTGACGAATCAAAGTCTACTTTCTAGTTTACTTTTTCCGTAATTTTTTATTCCAACGGATTTTTTCACGTGGGTTTTTTTTCCATAGGATGTTTTTCCTGGCACGTTATTTCCGAGATCTTTTTTTCCAAGAACTTTTGTTTCAGAATATCGAGTAGATGCAGCATGTAAAATATGAACGGTATAAAGAATCAGACATGCGATGCCAAAAGGGGTATGAGGCGTTTATGCCTCTTCGGCAGTATACATATAGTGCTGACTGCTAAAAAATCGTGAAGCAACATATAATAACGGCCCACAGACAACGCGGCTCGCGCCGGTGCAGTATCACATAAATTCTGAATAAAATAGAGTCCGTCAAGACTCCATCGCGTGAAGTTGTACATGAACATTTTAATGCAATTAGAAAAAATATATAAAAACCGAACCGAAATTTACAAAAAAAATTGTTTAAATTTTCAATTGTTTATAACAATAGTAGTTTGATATTTCACAACTATTGACACAATATGTCATGATAAAATATGTCAGAGATATTAATTTCCGAACGAGAATTCATGACCTTGAAATTTTCTGCATCTACAAAAAATGTACTTTAGCAAGGTGTAGCGCCTAAACTATTGACTTGGAGGAAAAAAGTCTGCGGACCTCTCTTTTCCTTTTTCATTTATCTTTCAACGGATTTTTTCAATAAAAATTTTTAGACTGTTTTTCGAAAAAGTAGTGTCAATGTTTCTTGGGAAAAAAAAGTCTGGGAACTTTTTCGAAGAACAGTCTAATAAAATTTTGTAAAAAATCCCTTGTTAGGTAATCGTATTAACTTGAGAATGAAAAGTCCCCAGACTTTTTTTTCTCAAGTTTATAGTTTAGGCGCTACACCTTGCTAAAGTACAAAGTAGTTTGCAGATGCAGAAAATTTCAAGGTCATCGAGAATTCGCGTTTATTTTCCGAAAAAATGTCATTCCCCATAATTTTTGAAAACAAAAAAATAAAAAACTTCGGTGAACAAAAAAATACGGTTCGACTCCTTTCATGTATAGATAACGTAAAAAAAGTTTCATCCGATTAAAAAAATACGCGGTCAAAAAACACACAAATCTGGCTGATTTCAAGAAGAATGTCGCATATGCTAAATTTCGAATATTTTCGCATCAATTAGACCTTAATTTCCACCTTCATGTCAATAGGATCTGATAAAAAATCAACTCTTTGTATAAAATTGTGTGAATCAACTACATTACGTCTTACGAATTTCTTTAAGATGTGCATAACGAAGGAAGACATGTGGATAAGAACTTACGGAAGGCTCTATCAGAAACTTTGCTCCACTACGTACGAAATACCCATCGGAATTTACAGGACTCAGGACACGAGTGTAGCGGACACATCAAACGTGAGTAAATAATGTACACAGGTAAAAAAAACAATCAAATATCAAAAACACCCTGAGGCTAAAGGCCCGAAGGACTCGTGAACATTCGTGGCCGTGAGTAGCGCATGACCGTGCTCTCTCGTTCTCCTCCCCTCTTACTGTCGCTTGTTCCATCTTCGTAAATCCCTAATGACGTAGTGCATACAATTTAATCATTCCGAGTAATTTTCTTAAGAGTCGTCATATATTCTTTTATTTTATCGAAAAATAATTGAATATCAAATTTATATCAATTTTTTTTGTTAAAGAGAAACAAAAACACTTGTGGATCGATATTATTGAGACAAACATAAAGCTGCTTGAGAGTTGATTATGAGTTTGAAAGAAAATCTTTAGAAAAAAAATCTGAAAACACTGAATTCTCAATCACCCTATACGGAAAAATGTTACTACATTAAAACCCCAGTATTCACTGAATAACTCCAAAAGTCTCTAAGTTCCTCCCGCACGTAGTCCTTTGTGACTGTATAAATAATACACCTGAGGCAAATGAAATAATGTCAATATTACACGAATAAATTATTAGAATAGATCCTTGTGATTTAGAATCAAGGATACTAGAATGTGTTTTAGAACTAGGCGCACCTGAGTTTACCTCATTATAACATTTGTAAACCATTCGATTAACGTTACTTGTGGCTAAGCATTGACTCACGCGATCGTTGAACACCCTCTGTTATAAGTAAATTATTATCCCGATGATATTATCGTTGCTCACATAAATGTTTGTAAAGCATATAAGATTTGTTATGTCTCATCCAATATAGATCCGAAATAGTTACTGCATCTTGATAATATAGCCAATCAATTTGATAAACCGAGTGCCCATAAACTATATAGATCGAAATAGCAACAGCGGACTTAGAGTGTGAGCGCACTCGACGGTACTCTTGTTCAGATCTAAGGACAACGTCGTTGCGCCCAATGTCTTACGCAATCAATAAATTAATCGGGATTGCTCGTCTTCCGGTAACCGAATAAACAAATAATATTATTATTATTCGACAATCGCACTATTTCACTATTTAATTATGGTTCATGGTACTTACGTTTTCTTCTTCTTTTTCTTCCCTAACGCAAAACAATCTACAACACCCTACGCTGAAAAAAGCGATGCAGTCACTACAGTAGATTCTACTTTACCGACGGTAAAGTAGGTAAAGTAGTTAAAATAGATTCTACTTTACCGTCTGCAGAACGTAATGAACCTAAATATCCCACTTTACCAAGTGCAGAACGTAAATGTCCACCACCTGCAGAACCTTACCACCTGCAGAACCGAACTATCCTACCTTCCCAACTACACAACCTAAAGAACCTAAATGTCATAACTTACCGACGTGGCTCAGAATCAGCCTAGCTTATCTACCAACTGCTGTGTGATTCGTCCGCAGAATGAGATATCGAATAAGTTGAAACATGTTATTATATTCTCACCAAACAACAAATATTAATTTATCTTATTCATCTCATTGAGCAAAGAATAATATTGTTAACGTCACATAAGTTTGCATATATCGGATCTAAGGACGAGGTTATTTTAACTATTTTAACAGCAGCTCGCAGTATTTTCGTGGAGATTTTCGAATCTACAGTTATACCAAATTTAGCTAGTTAACTACACGATGATATATGGTAACCGGTTGGCGAGAGACTTCGTAAATGAATCTAAAATTGTTACGGTCCGCGGCCATCGTAAAAGGCCAGATGCGAGAAAAAGCGCTTGCAAAGAAAGAGTGCAACGACGGCGAGGCTCGTAGTAAGGGTAGTCTTGCTTATCATTTTGACAGGGTGACTCTGACGCCGAGAGCGATCCAGGCGTCGGGGTGACTTACAAGGTGCGTCGATCCGCGGCAGCTTCGTGTCTCGCGAATTGCGCTACCCGCGACAAGGGTGCATCAGCTGTGAGTACAGTCACGCTAAAGCGGGACTAAACATTTGTGGTATATAAATGAACATTTTTTCTTTCCTCTATGTTGATCTCTTTGTGTCTCACTTACTTTCTGTACAACTCCTTAATCACAATCGTTCTGTGTCTCTCAGTGCCTGCTGAAAGATTTTCAACTGGAAATTGCGAATCGCATGCAAATGAGATTTAGGCTTATGTGCATGTTGGCTTTTCATCGTGATTTAAGATAATTCTTCACTGGAAGAGAATTTATAAATGTCCAATAAAAATGCGTTAATTGTATAACTTTCAATTATTAAGTTCAAGTCTTCATTATTATAGGGAAAAGGGAGGATATAAAAATGAAAATACCCTAAACCCTGAAGATTACGAAACAGCTAATTATCAGTAGTATGAAAGTAGATTAGTAGGCTAGAAGAAAATTGTCGCTGCTACTTCGGTGTCGTTAGAACACGCAAACATAATCAGGTGGTTAGATGCATTGAAGAATTTTGTATTACCTATGAAGGAATACGAATAAATGAATGATATTCAAAATACGAGTTTGCTAAAGTACTCTGTTGTCCAGCAGGTCCATATACCAGTGATATTAGGAACATACTAAGCCCATTTTGATTTTGGAATCGGCTTGTACTCAAGAAGTAACCAACGCTTTACAGGATTTGTAGATATGACTAAGTTAAATCGTTGCTAGCAGAAAGAATATTGATTGTCCTGTTGAATTTCTGAGTTCCAATAATTTCGTTTTCACTAAAAATGTTCAATATCTTTGGTTGACCTTGCTGAAAGCTGCGTGTATCAAATTATGACTGTCGTTCATTTTTCGAAATTCATGGAGTTAGAAGTATATTAATAAAAATATTGTTTCGGCCTAAAAAGGATCTTTTCCGAGTACCTTATTGATGTCCAAAAAATAGTCAATCGTCTGCATTTGTTACTAGAATTACCGGCTAATAACTATTTCATTGATACGGCTTTTTACTTTTTTGCTTTTTTTTACTGGAAATTCATAACTTGTCCATTAGTGTGTTTTGGCTACTAATCTGTTCGTTCATTAAAGTGTTTCCATTCTGTATCATACGCATGTGTTGCTTTCAATGTACGTAGTTTGCTTTTGGTCGAAAGGCGTACTTTTCACCGCTAATCAGTAGGAACGAAATTTGAGGCATAAATCGTCTCGAGATGCCGGTGATTACAATTATAATTTAGGTATTTCAAGGTGTTCGTAAAAAATAAAAAATAAATGATCGAAGCGGGGAATCTTCAAAATCTAATTTTCAAGTATATATCAACATAAATTAAAACTAACACAAAAGTGTATAGTAGAATTCCATCGAGAAATTTGGAAAATTAGATTCTGCACATCCCTGAATCGACGTCAATGACCCCAATACTAACGTGTGAATTTCTTCTTTTTTTTACTGTTTCCACCAGTATTCGGTAAGCCTGGCGGACGAGGCTCGTGACAACCATGCGCAACAGATCGAGCGAGCAGAGATCGCGAATCTTGTGAGATCACGAATGGAATCCCTGAATCTCCCTGTGGCGGATTACGACGACGTCTCAGAAAAGCGTAACAGTCTGTCCTACGTAATTATAAATCCAAGTTGCGATTTAAAGTTAGAAGAGGGTGACATAGTGTATCTTGTGCGTCCGTCACCATTCTCAGCGCAGAAGACATTCGAGCGTCACAATTCACGCCGTAAGAGCAACATAAGTTTTTGTTCGGCACAATTGGTTGCGCAAATGAGTGCAGCTGTAGCGTCAGCGGGAATACAGGCGGGTCCAGCGAGTCGCCGGGGCTCGGGGATCGGTTTGGCTAGGGCACCACCTCTTGGTAGCACGAAATCGAACTCGTTATCCCTGCCGGACAGTCCCACCGTAGCCGGGAGCTTGCGGGGCCGTTCGAATTCATTGCGGGTCGTTGATGACATACTGCTGAGACGAAGCAACTCACTCCGTCAGGGATTCACCACGAGGAGGAAGAGCAGCCTCGAGGACATTGGCCTCGGTTCACTCTCCCATCCGTCCAATCACAATCCAATTAAGATTGCATTGAACGGCTCGATCGGCCTCGAGGTGACTCCACCGGAGGAGGGTACTCCGGCCGGTGGTGCCAGTAACACCGGTATCCTCGACGTTGGACTTCCCTCAATGCCTGCACTGAACGCCGGACTCGTTGGTCCGAGTCTCGGTACAGGCATCGGTGGATCTCTCGGCGGTCTTTACGATCCACAACCAATTGCCGTGGCCAACAAAAGCCCACAATTACAGAGCCAACAGGGTCCGTTGCCAAGCGGACAACAGGATCCACAGCACATACAGGGAACGATAGTATGATACAACCTCATGTGGGGACGCCGACTCTCCAGTGTAGTTCGGAACAAGTGGCTTTAGCGTTCCCACATTAGATTCGTTCACGAAATTAGACAGTAGTGAGGTAGCGGTGAATTGAGAATTCGTGCCGAGCAAAGACGTGGCATTGGAGGACTCCCGACATAATATGCTTGTCGTCTTGACAAACGAAATTCGAATAGAAATTGGCGAATTTCGATGATGATTTTTTCAGTTGCAGTCGGAAGCCACTTATTTGACCTGCATATATTTGATATACTCGAAGTATTTGGATACATTAGGATCGTGTTCATTAATAGGAGTGTCGACAAATTTGGACTATTCCGCCCCCTAAACCTGGGTGCGAAGGAGTAAAAACAAATATATGTAAAAGGCCAGAGTTGTAGGAAACCGTGCCTCTGAGCACGTTTCATTTACCCATTCGAATAACATGGGTTTTTCACACTATTCCGGATGATATTTATAGGAATATTTCGTCAAATGAATCATACTTTTTTCGACTATGATTTCCAGACCCCTACAATACTTTACATTTTGAAGTTTATATACATGCATGAGATATAACGAAATTTGTCAACAAACGGGAGAGTGTTTGTCACAACGAAACCAGATTTGATGTACTATGCGTATGAAAAAAAATGATATCAACCTGGAAGAGTGTGAAAATTCCATGCTATTCAAATGAAGAATAAAACGAGCTCAGTTTAACGCTTTTTTATTGAACAACAGCTCTGTCCTTTTACACAAATTTGTTTTAATTTATTAGAAACCTGTTTAGATGACACCTCTATCAAGAACTATCCTGGAATACATCTAACATATAATTAAAAAAATTTGTTCGATCACGAGTCCGAAAGATAGTTGGGTTCCGACTGCATATGTTGTGAAAATTAAACGGTTTATATCCGACACGGAAAAAAAAATTAAAATTTCTTTTTTTTCAATATAAATCTTATATAAATGGCAAGTATATTATTTTCCGTGGGGGAAAACATGGTGCCGTGTATCTTTTGTCAAGTGGTACACTATTAAAAATCCAGTGGTAAAAATCAACCCCATATAGTATCCATAAAGGTCACCCCGTGTCAATATGGCCAGTGTTCGATAGCTGGTGTCAATTTCCATTGAAACCTCAAAACTTTTAACACATTCTACTTGAAAATAGGCGAATGAATTTCACCTGATATTTAAATGCCAGTGATATATTGATTTTCATCTACCTACGCCGGACATAAATGGGTCAAAAGTTTTGAGGTGGGAGCCCAATAATTCTAACACACTAGTGTGAATTTAAAACTGTAAAATTGTTAACTCTAACAACACTAAAAAAAGTCAACACTGGCCAAAAGTCCACAACCAATTGTCTTTCACAACTCTAGATTTTTAATAGTGCATAATCTGGCATGTAATGTCGATAATTTATCGAAGAAGAGGTTCCAATTAGCGAGTTCGAACGGTTCGACCGGCACGGAGGCCACTCAGCCGGATGATGGGAGCTCCGGGAGGTGGTGCTCGTAACACCCCATGTCCCGGATAACTCGATATCCTTGGACCGCCAATTTCAGACGCCTCCAGGACATCGTTATGCATACTGGCAACTGGGCGATTGAAAAACGAAATACAAAAAGAAAATTCTTTGTCTACGAGGATAATATCGATAACCCTTGTAGGTTCGAGCACGCAGAGTCACGTGAGACACGTGTGAGAGTTAATAATTTTCATACTTAGCCGTGAGAGTGCGAGAGAATAAATATCGGCGAGAACGAGGATATATAAGTGAGCACACGACCATTAGAGTTATATCACGCGAGCGACGCTCGATCGGTACTGTTAGACTGTATTTTAGAAGGTGAAATAGACGAAAAAGAAATAACAACAAACAAACAAACAAACAAAAAACAGGTTTTCTAAATAAATGTTATTGAGAGAGGTGATTATTAGAGACGAATCAAACTGCGATTGGATATTAGGCGAGGACCACGTCAAGTCCGGATAATTAAGTTAGTGTGTACCGAGAAAAATAATAACAAAGAAGGTATAAGACGACTTAATTAGACACAAAAGGAAGATTTTCTGCGACGAACTTGAATGAATATTTGTTGATGAGTTCCTGCCGAGGACTCCCCTAAAGTATAACGTGACCCTAGAGTGTCTTTACCCTAATCTGTCTCAATTGAACGCTTAGGACAACTTATTAATTAGATTATCGCACGGCGAATTATGAGACGGACCGATCAATCGACGACCCGGCAAATCATTTTTCCTTTTTGCTTTTTTTTCTTAAGGCGCGAAGGAGTTCGCCGGGAGAGTTAGCTATTGGAAATAATGATTTAAAAAATCTAAAAAAAATTCACCTCCATGCTTTTGAGTTCTGTAAATAACATATTTTGGACTAAAGAAAAAAAACAAAGATTTTTTAGCACTGTCGATTCTATAGATTACGAAAAAAGATAATACGATTGATTGTTAAGAATAATAATAGAATACAAAGCACGAGAAAAAAAATGGACACGTCGGAATATTAAAAATGGTAGCAGGAGATACATTTTTTTCGAATCAAGGGCGATATTTTTCTTTTTGAATACTAACACTATTTTTTTTTTCTCGTAAAATGCAATTAATTTAATGGATATCAGGTCCTATTGTGTTAATTGTTTCGTTGCACATTTGCATTTAGGTGAATTTTTTTCAAATTTTTCGAATCATTATTTCCAATAGCTAACTCTCCCGGTGAAACCCCTCCCCGACCTTAATCCTTAAAGATATTTACACGAATATGCTTCAATCAATTTATGTTAGATAATTGCTCGAACAGTCACAACTGATTTTTCATATTTTGACAATCCGTTCGATTAAGACGATCCGATTTTCCGGTAAATCTTTTTCAAACAATTTAAATCGCTACAAAAAATGAAATTGATAATCACCGTTTTGCGGGTCACATACCCAATAGCGGGTGCCAAATCCATGAGCGTTGAGTGACCAATTTACACGAATTATCTTCAATTACACAATTTATACGTTTGAGCCCGGTTACTCTACCGTTAAGAATTTCCGTTAATACTAAAAGGATTTTTCTTAATGCAAGTGTTTTGTCAAGATTTTTGTACCTTTTTGAAAAAATAGTTATGCGCCAGAGGCAGTCAATGCAAAAATGTTTATTACTGTCTCATTGAAATAGGAATGAAAAACGTTTTCGGAATTATAAAAATGCTCAACGAATTCACGTTTCTTGAATTGTCGTCGACATGTTTCGATTAAAAAGAGAAAAATGTTTCCGATGTTACTATTTGTTATTAAATACAGCCTCTTCGACATTTTAATTATTTAACGTTTTATCGAGTCTTTTATGAAAAAAAAATCCAATTTTTGAATGCACTCCGCCAATTATTTGCCTTCTTTTTTCGCAGACTTTTTATAATATATACTTTATAAATATTCTTCGGATCAGCAAAGTGTTTTAATTAAAGGACACACAAACTTCATCACTAAATATCTGTAGACAAAAGTTTGTAAAATAACCCTTATTTTTGAAAATTCAACATTGACAAAGTTGATGTAAAAATACTCACACATGCTTCGTACGCGCGTCACCGATTGCTTTGCAAAAAGGTACAAGAATTTTGACGATCAATTAGTAAAAAAAAATGTAAAAATATTCGCATAGGCTTCGTATGCGCGTCAGCGATTACTTTGTAAAAAAGGTACAAAAATCTTGATGATCAATTTAAAAAAAAAGAATCTCAAATTTTAACCACTCTGCGTTAACAGTTACTGTATCAATTTTTTAAAAATAGCTGGAGTGGCGTTCAGTTGCTATCTTTTTCAAGATCAAGCTATTAGCAAAAAAAAAAACTTTTTGTACATAATTAATATTCGGTTAATTCTTGAGAGAGGATATTTGCTAGCAACGGGCCCACTCCAATAGTTTTCTCACACATATCTAAAACCTTTGTTATTTAATCTACGTCAGTCCAGAGGGAGCTTACCAATAAAAATTTGAATTCATCCACCAATTTAAAACGCGTTTTTGTTGCACATTCAGAATATTTTCTCTCATCGCAGCTTATAACCCAACACTTTCTTTAGAAAAATTTATATTTCACCGCGTTTAACAAAGAGAGAGAATTTCAATCCTTTAGATTAGTAAATCAATTCGAATCCCACAGAAGATGCAAGGTGCAAACGAGGTCCAAACAAAAAAAAACATTACCCGCGTTGTTCGTTCGAAACGATGTTCGACACGTCGATAAAAAAAATCGAACACTTTTCAGAAATTATGTAATCGAAGAGGGCGAGACAGAGATGTGTCATATAAAAAAAAACTCGCCTTACTGAAACGAGCGGCAACTCGCGAGGAAAAGTAATTAAAAAAATAAAACCAATAATGGAACTCTCATAGAGGCGTGCAGAGTTTTATTCGCAGTCTTATAGACGTACACTTTACTTGATAAGGCATTCCTCGACCAGAAATTTAAAAAAAAAATCGAAGAAAATGTACGTAATGTAATATAATGACGAAAAGATAAAAGAAATATTTAAAAAAAGCAAAAAGAAGAGAATGTATCTATCGTATGATGTGTCAGCCACTCAGTCGCGTGAGCATACGACACATATTTATAATAATAAAATTATTATAGAGCACATTCGCCAATTAATTTTCCCATCCACATATTTCCACATACCCAGTAACGAATCAAACACCCGACTATAATATTCTAAGAATTGTTTATTATTTCACCATTTTTTGTTTATCCCATATGTTTATTAGTTGAACTTTTATTCAGACAAGAGCTTTTGAATTTTTGCAAAATTATTTTTTTGAAGACAAATTTTTTTTTACAGCAGTTTTTTTAAATATAGTTTTATTTTTGCAGACGGGAGTTTGAAATTTTTTCAATTTATTTTTCATCTTTTTTTTATACACGTATCTGTATTTTAAGGCTGAGTTCGAAATTATATCCTTTTCAGATACGAAATATATAAATGCAAGTTTGTTTCATTAATTTTGTTCGTAATCGCAAGCAGTTTGAAAATGGAAAAATACTTAAAATGTCGACAATCCGCACAATCTACCCTACATATATTTTCATAACTAGAGAGGTCAGTGAAGACAGGTACGCCAAAGGAATTGTAAGTCTTTCTTGATAATATTTACGTGGAATGTTTATTCTACTTGTATTCGCGTACAGCAGATGAACAAGAAGCTAATCTTCCAATTACTCTTCAAGTATATATCACAATCGAAATTTCTAGTTTTACAATATTCCGTGCTTCAGCAGGGAAACCCAAAAAGTCAATTGGGTCTCAATGAAAAAAATTGTGACCGCATTTTTTTTTCCAAGTAATCAGAAAGTAAAAATTTTGCTCATATCTACGCAAGAATGTGATTCTTTTAAATATATATATATACATTATATATGCGTACACGATCCAATGTAAGAGATATAAATACAGTTTTTGTTGTTGTTGTTGTTGTTGTTGTTGTTATTTAGATATACATTATCGACAGGTTTGCGAAGTCCGTCTAGCGGATCATGATACGCTCTTAACCGGCTTTGTTACGTTCTCCGTAAATTGGCCGACTATGTTACCACGCGGATGATAACAGGCGACGATGACGCAAGCGCCGTCTTTCTTTGCCATTGCTATTCCCATTGCCGTCGTGTTTTTCCATACTATCTGCGTAAAGTGACCTGAAACAGCCGATAAATTTTCCTGTTGATTCAACAGTGTCAAAGAAATATGATAATAGATCGCAGCTGAAATTTTCGGCTCGTATAACTCACAGGTATTGAGGATTTTCGGCTCAACACCAAATTTGTGGTCTTTTTTTTCGGAATACCACTTTGACACAACTTCACGGGCGGACGCTATCAGGTTCGGATCAGAGCACTGCATCGAGTAAATATTTTCACCGTACGGCGATCCTGATTGCGGTACGAGTTTATTTGTATTGAGCAGAGTGCAAGCCCATGCCTGAAAACAAAAGAAGAAAAACAGAGTCATTTTATAGTAAAAGACTGCAAAGTTGAATCTTCCATATAGCTTCCTCATTATTATTTTTTCACCTTGCACAAATTCCGTTCTAATGAGGAAATTTGTCAATCAATTTTGGCGTCCTCATAGAGGAAGCATTATGCAAGGTGGAAAATAATGACAAAGCCATGATATGAATATGAATATGTGAGAGACATCAGCAATGATTCAGTTTACTTCTTGTATTAACTTTCTGAGGACTCCCATTTAGAGTCGAAGCGTTATATGGAATTTTTATTCTCCTGCTACGCGACCGATATCGTTGTCGATGTCTCACATATTCTTAATTATTACATTACGATTTACAGAAATAATAATTAAGAGAGAGAGAGAGAGAATCAATAAAATGTTGTTGAGTTATATAATGGTTGAGATACGAAATAATACTGCACCTTGGCAGCCGCTGTCAATTCGGGACTTAGTCTGAGGTCGGGAACCCTGTGACGTCTTCTGTACTCGTTGTGAACGAGTAGAGCTTCCTGTTGCCAAACGACTTCACTGGCGGGAGTTTGAACTTGTCTGTTAACGTCAGCGCTTGATCTTTTGCTTGGCGAGCAACCACCCTGCGGCAGTACGTTCTCCGTAAAACTGCCAAGGAAGTTTCCGGCTGGATTGTAATTGCACACGACGTAAACTTCACCGTTGCGATTTCTCGCCATCCCGACACCGAGCTCCGTACTGTCACGCCATACAACTTGCGTGAAGTGGCCGGTCTTCAGGGTCGTTGGCTCTTTGGCGTACTGATGCTGAACCTCCTCGGCATACCTAAAGTATACAACGTTGCCATAAGAATCTCTTTTTCCAAACATTTACGAAAACATACTCAATCATCATTTTTTTTCTATTAATAACTTTGTAGGTCATAACTTTTTTAAATGGACCGAGTCGCTGAATAATCGCGAAGTCAAAATTATTTGGACGTTAAACTGCAAAAAAATAACGTCAGAAAAGTGTTGACGTTATACTGCTATAATATTCCATAGATTATATTCTCTATAAATCGGGCTTCATCCAAAATATTGGTCTCTATACGCAAAATACGATGAAACAATTGATATTTTCGATAATGCGTGTCCTGACATTGAAAAACGGATATTTATTTCGAAAAAAAAATTCAAACTGATATAACTTATGAACATTTGGGAATCCCATGAAAATAAAAAATACTCAATATTCGGCGATCACTTATAGAATTTTAGGCTATTTTTCCGATGACGATGTCGGAAGTCCTTCCCATTTAAAAAAATATATATTTTCGTTGATCTTGCCATAAAATGTGGCCCAAAATTACGCAATTAATTCTGAATATAATTTTTTAAACTTTTTATACCTGAACGCATTAACAGTTTTTAAATAAACAATTAACCGAATGAAAAATAAATGAATAAAATCAAGAAAAATAATAATAATAATAATAATAATAGAATAGCAACACCATGAAACTAAATAAATATCGTATCATCAACTCACCACTCGTTCACAGGCTCGTCACCGCCAACTATAGTCTTCGGATTCGAACTCCACATGCAATAAAGATTTTCACCATACTCTGTATTCGCTCTGTGCTCCAACCGTCCTCTCGTTGCCAATATGCTGGCCCAGTCTTGACTCGTTTTACACAGCTGTGATATTCGTCATTTTATTAATAAAACATCAATTCAGTCCACCTAATACAACAAAAAGGTGTGATTTATAACAAAACAAAAAAATTATATCAACCTGCTTGCTGAGTCTCAAGGGCGGTACTCCGTGTCTCGAACGATAGAAGTTGTGAGTGTCAAGACAGAGATCGATGAATTCTTTGGGGGCTCCTGATCTGCGCACAGACAGTTTACGCGGTTCAGTCTTTGTTATCTATAACACATAGAGACACAACATCGGTACAAAAAGAATTCAATACTGTGCATATTATCTGATGAAGAACTAACTAGGGCACAACTATATCTAATGAACGAACAGTGTTAATTTTACACTGGTGTCTTGCAAATACTAACAATACAGTATTCTTAAACAAATGTTCAATGTTAAAGATCTGTGTACCTTAGACTATTTTTTAATCAAAACCTTGAACATACTTTTTGCGCTGTTTTTTAAAAATAAAAATTATAATATTACTTTCATTTTGATAAATGACACTTTATTTTATTCCCTAAATGCGAATTCGCCGAGTAATTAGTTTTGTTTCTCTTTTCAATTATGAGAAATGTTTAATTATTTTCATAGCTTCAGTTAAAAAAAAGTAAACAGATGGTTCTATTTTTTTTTATAAAGGATACTATAAAAACAGCTCTCCGGTCTATCAATAAAACATCTTCGATAAACAAAATAAGCTATTGTTCTTCATATTTGAACTAAAATTATGTTTATAAAAAATTCTAATATGAATCTGGATGACAAAGACATCTCATTGGACATTTCCATACATCAGTGTATTTCAGACACTGATTAATTTAATTAAAGTTAATTTGTCACAAAGTTTCCTGTATGAGGAAGCCAAAATTAATAAATAAACTTCTGCATAGAGGTGGCTTTGTGAAAAATGAAATTTATTGAGGAAGCAATATGCAAAGTTCTGCTTTCCATCTTGTTTTTTATTCATAGAAAAATAAGGAATTTGTACTCTTCATTCATTACGGGGGGTGTTCGTTAATTGCACGGTTTACCCTAATATAAACTGAGATGCAAATAAAGATCTTGAATAAATCGACTGTGTAATTTTATGCCTGACTTCCCACGTGTGCATTTTTCTAACAGCACGCAAATCGACCAGGGACCTTGCACGGAAATAAGTTACGAGGTTTCACAACAACAAAAAGGCCTCATAAAAAGTCTCACCTGAATTGATCTAACAACATAGAAAGAATGTAACTTATCCGTTGCATTGATGTGAATGAAACTGACCGATATATGTAATTTCCCATCACTCTTGATTGAGCAGTAATATGTTGCATGACATCCCACCGAATTACTGGACTATCTTGTCACGATGGAGTCTGACATTTCCGGTGTCAATTAATCGCCAAAACATACCCGAAGTTGCAGCCAATTGTCGAAAAAAAAAAAGAAAGGGAAACGACTGGCTTTGGGCACAAATTGACGTGAAAAGATATCTAATGTACTACATTGCAACAGCTTGATTGTGCTAAAAAGTCTCGTAAATTACTCCACATGAATTTATTGCCGAGACTCTTCTTCACGCTAGATGACTAAACGAAAACAGCTCAACGGCTGGCTTTATGTTACTCCAGAGAGAAGTCTCGTGAACGATTTTTTCGCCTCGTTTAACGCAGCATTCCCGACGGACTGTAGTAGTCCAACTCGCACGTGCGTGCCGTCTTGTTCTCATTCGCTTTAGGATATGCTCGTCTTTCGAATCGCAAATATTGGACTATATACACATAAAATACAATATTCTAGATTAATCTGTGTATAACAATATGCGCGTCTGCAATTTTCTCCTCTCTCGCACACGTGCATACAGGAGAAAATATAGAAATTTCCAATGGTGACCTCGACAGTAATTTCCGGATTATAATTTTCACCATATGTGTGTTCAATTTCTAATATGCTACCTTCTGGTCAAAGATAAAGTCGTTCTTTCTAATAGCTTTACTAGATTTAAAAAAATATTATCTATGAGATTTCAAAGGAAAATCAATATTTTAAAGCTTAATAAAGAAGGTTGCATTTTAATTTTAAGAAGGTAATGAAAGCAGTAACTAAGTGAGTTTTTATTTAACCGAATCCTCATTATTTATTATTTGATCTTCCGTTTATAGTAGATGTCTATCTTTGACATTTTCCGGTTGTCCAAATGAAACGTAAAAGAAAGCCTGAAAAGGAGAACCTTGCCAATTCCTCGTTTCCTTTGACAACGCTAACTCTATAAATTACTTTGATCAATTTTGATTGTCCTCATGGAGGATTTTATTTCAAAGGTATACAAACAATCGGGAAGCAATATGCAAGGATCTACTTTGGAGGTTTGTTTAAGTAGTGCATTACTAGTTTATTACCACGATATTTGTGCGAATCAACGGAGCAACAATAAAAAAGAAGACACGAAAACTGTTTTTTCTTGACACAAAAAGCTTCCTCTGAGGAAGTAAAAATGCAGAAGACTTATTTACCTGTGCGGAGGAATAGCGAGCTGAATCTGGTGATGCGGACGAAGATCTTGCGCTGCTACACGACATGCCATCGCTTCCAAGACTCCCATGAAAACTGCCGTGAAAAGAGGACATCGGTCCCGGTGACGCCGGTGACGCAGTTAAGGGTGACTTGGATCGCACTGACTCGGCTCTCGATCTAAAACAAACCAAGATCATCGTATCAGCGAAACGCTCGTAAAATAGAGAAATTCTGTTTTCTTCTGAAGCACAGGCAGAACATAAAAACAGCTTGAAATGCGGCGCTGTTACATTTTAGCAGTTTGACGGCAACACTTTTTTGATGTCGTTTTTTTATTGATTAACGTTAACATTACTGACGTTATATTTTTTTTGCTATAACATTCCAAAGATTGTGTTCTCTATAAATCAGCCTTTATCCAAAATATTGGTCTGGTACACGAAACACGATTAAAAAATTGATATTGGCGATAATGAGTGTCCTAACATTAAAAAAAACAGATATTTATTTGAAAAAAAAAAAAAAGAATTCAAATGACTATATCTTAAGACCATGAAAAAAAAGCTCGAAATGCGGAGATCACTTCCAGAATTTGAGGCAATTTCTTCGATCGAGATATAGTGAAGTCCTCCCCGTAAAAAAAAATACTTTCGTTAGTTTTGCAAAAAAAAAAGTTCCATGAAATTACACAATTAATTCTGAATACATTTTTTTTCTTGTTGGACATAAAAAAACGCACATTCTCGTCTTTTTTTTAGAAATGTCGATATGATTCTTGATTAATTGTTTTCGAAGTTTTAAAGATTAAATGAAAAATGAAAAAGTTGGCATATTTACTCTAAAACGAAGTATGTTGCCAAGTATGTTTTTCGCTATCCTTTGCATTGTGGTCACTTTTAACAGAATTTTAAACGTGTTGTTTTTATGTATCATTGCCATGTTAAAACAACACGCTTGTAGGTGTGTAAAAAATGACGACAATGCACAATGCATAGGATAGGGAACAGCGCACTTGGCAACACACTTCGTTTTTAGAGTGTTCCAGCAGAATTCATATATTTGAAATTTCGTGTATCTATTGGAAGCATGGAACCTGATATTTAGAATTTTCATGAGAATTTTTTTTTGTTGTGGCTGAAATGATATGGAATGCCTCATATGAGATTAATATTTTTTAAATCGTGGCCTTAGGCCTCGGCCATAGTGATAGTCCAGTGAAAGTTGCAAATTTCAGTGTTCACTCACTTTCGAAGCGTTTGGAATCTTGAAGAGAGCGCGTGCTTTAGCGTCGTCGGCAATTTGTTCTTCGGTATTGTCTCTCGGGCAATTGAAATGGCCGATTACGAAACGGCAAAGTGAGTTTCGTTATTGCGGTTTATATGTTTCGTGGTAAGCAAGAGACTAATCTACATTACAGCTTTTAAAAAATTAATCGCGTGCTCGTGCAGTACCTATTATACACATAATTTAATAAGATACAAATAGCAAACTACGACATCTATCGTGCTTATGGTGTATTGAGAAAAAAAAACCTTAATTCTTTTCATTCAAATATGGATACATTATTCCTAGATGAACATAGAGTATAAATGTAAGTTTAAACAGTTAATATTTAGAAGTCGAGTGACTTCTAAATGCGTGTAGCGTTTCTTTTTAGAAACGTGTCGTTTCTAAAAAGAAACGACACGTTTATCTGGTTTATCATTTAAATAATATGAAAAAATACTGCACCATCATTGTGATTCTGAATAACTTTATCAATTTTTAAGCGTATGGAATAAGCTTCAAACTTTGTATCTCAATTTAAAAATTGTAAAATTCGATCCTCGAATAAACGATGCTGCATGGGGGGAAAAAAGAAAAACATTAAATCTAGTTTTTAGTTTCAAATAACTCTACTAATTTTAAAGTTACGGAGGCATGGCTTGCTCGAAATTCTGAACGAATTCCATTACCCCTCCAGTAACAGAGAAATTCTTGTCTGTTTTTTTGTTTATAATAAAAATACGGATAGGTGTACCTAAATTACTTTCACAACATTGAAATAATGATACTTCAAGATAATTTTGTAACTAAAAAAATATATTTCGACTACCCATAGTAGTATGTTTAGAAAAATCCTCGATTTTTTGTTTCGATTTTCTTTTTCGTGAAAATAATGGTGTATTTGAATAGAAAAGAAAAACGTGGTTTGATCGACTTCTAAATATCGATTGGTCCAGCTAAAATTTATGTTCCACGTTCATCTGCCTATAATAATTCCATAACTGCACTCAGAAAAAAAACATGATAGTCATGGTAACCATAAAGTACGGTAATAAAAATACGGTAACTATTTCATAGTTATTGCAACTATTTTATGGTTACTACAACTAAGAAGTAATAGTGGCATAGATTAAAAAACAAGTAGTTGTACTTTATGTTACCAATACCATATTTTCCTCTCGGCGTGCCCGGAAATTAAAAAAAAATTAACACACCCTCATTGTGCTATGTAATTTACGAGTGACTTCATTCGCTTATAATAAATGTGGGCTTCTGGTACCTGTCTGGCGACAGCTGGTCTACGAAACCGACGACCTTCTTTTTGGTCCCACTCGAGCTGAGTGAAGGCATACTACAGGTGGAGAACAACAATTCTAATATTTTTTTATGGTGTCGTTCAACTTACACATCAACACTTAAAACAGATGTGTTTGACTACATAAGGGGCATTCCATACCGATGCGATATGGATCTGATCCTCGACCTCTCCGATTTCGCCCACGATTTTTTGTATTATCTAAAAATCACATTTTCCTACCATTTAGACAATTTAAACTGCTGACCCTGAAATCTCGCATGTATATACATATATAGTATATATATATATGTTTATTGTTCTTTGCAAAAATATAAGTTTCTCATGAGAAATCAGAATATCGGGCCTACAATTAATGAAAATAATATGATTTTTTTTAATTGGCGGTTTTCGTTCATTTTTATTTAACATTGATTTTTTATTACTACAAAAAAAAGATTCATAAAGTCTGATAAATTCTCTAAAAACCTGTGATACATATGAAAATATTATAGCTACAGTTGACAACGAATTATTTTCAGTTTTTATATATCGTTAAATGTTTTCTCATGTTTTTTAAAGTTTTTTTCACGTTTAACATTTTTTTCTGATTTTTTTTTCGAGAAAAACTCCAAAGAAATTGAAGCAACGTCAGCCTACTCTGGGTCTGACATTTAAAAAAAAATGTATATCTGATACGAAATTTTTTCTTTCGGGCTAATAACATTACCATTTTGAAAAATTGTAACTAATTCAAATCTGAAAAAAAAATTCGGAAAACATGTTCGAGCTCTTTTTAGAATTGGGAGGATAATGCAAAAAATCGTGGGCGAAATCCTAGAGGTCGAGAATCAGACCCAAGTCGGATCGGTACGGAATGCCCCATATAAACAACAGTTACATAAAACATCCGAGAAATTGAACTCTTTAAAAAGTTTTACAAAATGATTTTAAAGTCTAGACGGAACTATACCGAAATACGTTTTTGATTTTTACAAAGGTATAAGCTACCGTTTTACACTGAATGTAAAAACGTGAATGCACTCAGTTGACTCTGCTGACTTGACTAAATAATCGCTGACGCACCTGTTCGACTTTGGCGTTACTATGTCCCTCGTTTCCGAAGTATACTTCCTCTCGGCTCGTCCACCGTTGAACAATTCAACGGTCTCGCGGGTAACCGTCTCGAGCAAGGGTTCGCCGCCCCTTCGCCCCTTGCTGAAGGTCCTCTGATCGGTCTTTCGGACCATCACGACCCGCGATAGCGGCTGGTTGAACTCGTGACCGTGCATCGTGGGCGGTATCATTGCCAAAGGCTGTGAGAGCGGACCACCGACACGCGGAGATCTGGAACAGAGAGATTCAGATTTTATTCAACGGAAATGTGCTATCATGATGACGATTATTATTATTATTTTTAAGGACAGAGCAATTATTAACAGTAGATACTCATATAATGCCAGATGCAAAAGAAAAATAGTTTGAAAAAAGATGTTTTATGTGATCGAAATAAATAAAAGTCTGGCATCATACGCCGAAGTTAATATTGATTAACGTACATTCTTTGTAAAAAAAAGCTTCGTCAAAGATACAAAATAACGAGGATGCAATTTGCAAGGTTCTTCTTTGCTTTTTCTTTTTTTTTTTTGTTACAGATGATTTTCCCTTTTTTTAATCAATTTCAAACTGGCTTTCAAAATTCAAACAATTTGCAACTACTGTATTTAGTTTTTAAAGTTAATTTAAACTTGAAAGATACTTAAATTATTTGCAAATAGCTGTATCAGGAAGTACAAGTTTGTCTTTCCTCGAATATGTATTAGACTCACGTTGATATTCATTCACTATGAAAACATTAGCTTCAAAAATTAGTTTCAAAAGAATACTATAAACACACTGAGCTCCACTTCTTTGCTAGTGTAAATAATAAAGATAATATTCTTTTGCGTGCGAAATCGAGCAATAAGTCCAGCTACACAGAAACCTTGTCCAGAGCAAGCGCACATACAAGTCAGCGAGTGATTATTTTTGCTACGTTTCACACTGTTGCTTGTCTTAATTCGCTTATGTGTGAGAACCTGAAGTCTACCTCGGAAATAAAACTACGACGAGGTCCGATCGTTTCGTCGAATGATTAGTCCATGAGAATTTCTAAACGCACAGACACACTTGTCTGAGCTGTTATGAATAAACTGACAATATATTTGCTATATATGAGGTATTCCAGGCCAACTCAGTAAGCGTTCAACCCTGACCCGTTTCAATTCGCTTCACTTTTTTTTTCATTCATTTTTTTTATTTAAATTTTATGGCCCAATTTAAAAATTTGAATTTTTTCTCAAAACGTTTCATTGTGGCCTAGAACAGTTGGTTGATAGTTATATTCGTGAAATTTGCAAATCGGATGTCAAAAATGTCTCACTTGATATTCTATTTCAACATCTCATTATTTATACATAATTTTCTTTTATACCGATAAAAAAAAGCTTCAGGAAAATTCGAAAATAATCTTGCATTATGTTGATGCAACCACTGACCGTGAACCGACATCTCGTTTCATTTTTTAATGGCATTTTTTTCGAAAAAATGGCAACTGTTTTTATATCTAATACAGGATTTTTAAGAAAAATTTCAATTTTTTAAAATTGGGGCAAACGAGTTTTATTTTGAAAATTGATAAAAAAAAAACTACCAGTAAAAAAATCTAAAAAAAATTAAAATTGTTTTTTTTCTTTTTTTAAGAATATATAATAGTATAATAAATTATAGAATGAATTTGAAGGGTTCAAAGCTTACTGAGTTGGCCAGGAATACCTCATATATAATTCGGAAGTGAACCGAGTATACACAGTAGATATTATTTAATTCAAATACTTTTGACCCTAATACTTGTAAAACAAAGATCCTTATGTAGTTTATTGCACGTCGGCTTCGTTCCTGAGACTTGTTCAACATAAAGATTATTACCGCAACATTCACTACATCCGTTATGAAGTAGTGAATGAATACTTTATGCCTTACTTCAGGGAATCACTACTTTGACCAGATGCTGGATGCCCGCAGCATAGTCGATGTACTTTGCTATGTACATAAGATATCTCTCTATCTCGCTATGTTATAAAAATATCCTGCCGCCACAACCATGTATGATATAGAGGGTATTCCATGTCAAGTAGATCCCCGCCCCCCAGGCCCCCAAAATCGCTTCATAAGCACGCTTTTTGATAGAGAGGGTTAAATGACGAGAGTTAGGGAGCGTCACTCATTTCTGGATAGAGAGGATTCCTGAGGTATAGGCTTTCCCAAGTAAAAGGTGTCCCAAGTGTTAGAGGTTCCCGTGAAATAATGGAAAAGTTGATTGGAAAAGTAAATATAAAAATAGTTGCATGGATTAACAAAAAATAGTTAATACTCAATAATTGGCAGGTCTACCACGCTTTTGTCTCAATGTAACATATAAAAGGAAGCCCGCTAGATGGCGAACTACTGGTGCGTTTCTCGCGCACGACTCTTCACCACAGTATATATAAAATTGGGAAATTGTCGCGGGTCCGAGAATACACACTGGGACTGCTTTTCGAAGGTGTCCTAACCCATCGGTGTTATCACCAGGTCGTTCTACGCTTAGCGGTATAGAGGCTTATCGTTGTGACACCCCTATACAAATGACATAAAAATAGTCAACAACACGAATTTAAATATCTTTGTTGCCGTAAATGTATATTGAATGCAGAGAATTAATTAAACTAGTGAAAATAGTCAGCGCAACGATAAAATAGTAGCACTACTAAGTATTTGTAAAAATTTGTCACCATATTTTACCATGTGTTAATACTTGATGTAAGAATATAACATTATGTTTTGTGAATTCTGTAATTATCGCTATTGGAACCTATAGAGCTTGTTTATGTTTATTTACTTATGTTTATTTGTTTATTTACCCATCACGGTGGTATCATCCACTATGTATACTGTGGATCGGTAAAAAATGCCACGCAAAAATATTTACATAGTAAAAGATACTGAAATTAATGGTGAATGAAATGAAGTGCGAATATAGTTAATGAAACTAGTGAAAATGCTCAACGCAACAACGAAGAAAGTCGCGCAAACAATTAAAAAAGAATTACCGCCGTAGTATAACTATGTGTTGATAGTTGAAGTAACGATGACATTACCTCTAGCGAATTATTTAATTACTGCTATCGGAACCTGTACAAGTTTTTCGCATGACTAGCTCGGTAGATTTATGAACTATATACTGTATAACTTTAAAAAAAAACAGCTCATGAAACTGCATTTATGTAGTAAGACATAATGAAATTAATCGTTACTGAAGTCAAGAAGGCGATAGCTGTTGAAACGATCTTATAGTAATTGGAACAAGTCGACAAAAAGTCTACCCTAAAATGATGAAGGCAACCATTGAGCATAGTTATGATGACAACAAAAAGAAATAATGCAACTATAAACATAATCAACTGGACTAAAAATATACAGTTATCATTTTATAGTTACCAAAACTGTTTCGATTTCTCTTAGTGCAGCTAAACAAAGTTTAAGCGTCTTGCTATCTATCAGGCATTCTTAGAATTATTAGCCATAATGTTGGTTTCGATATTAAGGATAATTAGAGAATTAATTAAACTTACGGAGGCTAAAAGATTTTGGTTTATGTTATTCTACAGGATTCCTCCATTATATCTTGCGTGTTACGTTGACAAAATAATCACGTTCACGTCCAAGGCACAGTATATCTCGGTGAGTAAAAAAAGGCGCCGGTTCACCGAGCACATGAGGAGCGCACCACAGACACTGGCAACGGAACCGTATAAACTGGCACGGGAACGGCGTTGCCGTCGTACCGAGCGCTCGAGAAGAGAATGCTCCTCTTCTCGGTCAGGAGAGGTGGCCAATTAGCCGTTACTCGGCGCGCATGCCTTCACCGAGGCTCTTACCGATCAACGAACCACCTCCACCATCTTCTTATTGCTGTTCCTGTTGCAGTGGTACTTCGAAACCTAGTCGCCGCTCTTCTTCAGAATCTTACCACTAGGGAACGAGGACACTATATCGGGAGAAGTCCTGATGTAGATCCATCTTCACGTATACAATGTTGGTTGAAAGAAAAGAACATGATATATGTGCAAAAAGGCTATTTCTAAACATATGTCAATCATCTCTATTATTATTATTGAGGTAGTTTAATAAACTACGACAGATGAATATAATAGTATATTACGATACGAGTGCGATTAAACTTTTTCTTGATGAGTGTGAGTTTGCAGCACGAGTCAAAGTCGAGTGTTTCAATCACACGAGTTGAGAAAAAGTTTCTCGCATGAGTTTCGTATACAACAAGGGATTCCCTAAGGATAAGGGGTCCTCTAGGGACATGTTATTCCTTAAGGAACAACATGTCACTAAAGAAGCCCCACATACTTGAGGAACACTTTTATCCTCGGGGACTCCTTTAACATCAGGAAGCCATCTATTCTTAGAGAACCTACGGAACCATCGGTCGAGACCGCTAATCCCAACTCTCTATCCATAGAGACAGCTTTAATTCTTTTGAACGGCAACCATCCCTGGGAACACCCCTTATACCTAGGGAACTTCCGTGTTCCTTGGGACTACCCTGTAACGTTTGAATCCGGGACGATCGGCGTCGTACAGGCATGCAGATTCATTCAAACTAATTTTCTTTTCATACTTGGCGTCGAATCGCTACCGCGACTCTTGCTATATATTAGATTGTCTAAAAAAAAACTTTTTTTTTTAACCTCCTACATCATAAAACTATAGATTGGTAAAAAAATTGCACAGGGTTCGCCTTTCAAGAGGTTCATTTTGACGATATATACTATGACTTCGTGAAGTAGGAAAAAAAAAAAAAATGCTTTTTTTGAGAGAGTCTAACCTACATTATACTATAATATTACCTAGTCTAACTTTTTTTCAACCATATTTCATGTTTATTTAACTGTCTCAAAAAGAAATCTTTTTTTGATTTTTTTTTGAGACAGTTAAATGGCTAGATTTTATTAAATACAATTTTTCCATGTAAGCGGCGAATTTTATACACATTTTTGTAGAGGTTCCAACGAGGATGTTAACAGTTTGTCTTAGATTACTGTTTTTCTAAAACATAATTTAACGCAAATACAAATGTCTTGGACAGCATGTGGTCTGAAATATCCTACGATCCGCCGAATTAAAGAAAATTGCATAAGCTATCAAACGCTATTATCCAGAGCACCATCCATTACGTAGAAAAAATGTTATACACATGCAAACGGAAAGTTCGATTTCTTACGTGTTAATCAAATGGGAAATCGAAAACCCCGTGGCGCCACCTCTAAACAAATTAGTTAAAAAAAGATTTTTTTTTTGGACAGTCTAAGCTATCTATGTATATATTTATATAAATCTATTTTATGGTAATCGGGATTGTTGAATGCTCGGTCGATACGAAAGTGCGATGTATTATTATTGTATCTCATCTGATCGACAGCAGTTCTCTGGAACAGCAGCGGGTAACGGATACTCATGGAAAACCTTGTATTTCATTTACCCACTGTTGTTTTAGTGCAATGATATATAAATATTTTTACATAACTAAAATCTATAAGCGGACGGCTATACTGGTTTTGAATTTTATCGCGTAACACTACGTGCACGTGGTATATTCTCTGCGGCATGTGCTCGCCGACTCACGTGCCGATCCCCACAGCAGGTTCTCGCACGTGGTCAACGTATAAGTGTCTTGATGGCTCTTCGAAATCGCTGAGACGAGATAATGGGATATTTCAGATCCATCCTGAGCTACATTGCAACAGGCCTGGCAAATGAACAGTCGACTGCGATTAGAGCCAAAGAGTTTACCATGTCATATTAGGGTGTGTCTAATAAAAAGTTTTTTTTTTTAATCTGCACAAACATCAATCGTTCATTTTGGATCTTATATGACGTCACTTAAAATTTGAGGCCCGAAGAAAAGTAATGTAGAGGTACCTCAACCGTCTTTTTTATTTCCCATTTGATTAACAGCTAAATTAATGCAAGACTTATGGTCGGTGGCAGTCTTAGCGGACTATTTTACAGGGGTCTCCTTTTTTTCCTTTCAATATAGATAATTCAGAAGAAAAAAAATGGTTACATATTTATGGCTCTTATAGTTTCTAAGTTATCAATTTTTTAAATTTTACATACACGTAAAACGACATTTGAAGCATTCTTCGTAAACTGAGACATTTCGTCCGGAATTTTCTGGCAAATTTGTATTCCACTTCAATGTGATATGTAAAATAGATAAGTCTTGTATTCATTTCCGTATTAATAAAATGGGTAATGAAAAGGGCAGTTGAGGTACCTCTACAAAATTTTTTTCGGACCTCAAATTTTAACTTACATCGTTTGAGGTCCAACATGAACGGTTATTATCAGTGTGGATTAAACCAAAAGTTTTTTTAACGTTTTTAAATCGAATAAAAATATGACTTGGAAAGATGAAACGTAAGATAAAAATTCGTACAATCTTGTTTTAAGTGTCTCGCGGACAGTAAACCGCTAACTCGATTCTCGAGTCGTCTCGATTAGTCTACAGATGTAACGGTCTCAGCACAGTACTAGTAAGGAGAAGGTGACAATGAAGATCTTGCGCTCCGCTGAGCCACGAAAGATCAACTCCGACAATAGATAAGTCTTCTCTGTTATAACTAAAGTGTGTCGAAAAATTGCAGCAACGCTATTACAATGCTCTGCTCGAACGCCAAAGTGCGTTTTCACTCAATTCTCGAAAATGCCTCATCACAATGAGCATGGCTTCTGTCAATCTTCCGAATTTGTCGTGCTACTTCTTTGTAACGTTGACATAACTGTTTTCTCGTTAAAACAAAAAATTAGAGAGAAAGGAAGAATTACAAATGATTTGAGGGAAAAGGAAGTTAACGAGAATTTCCTACTTGGGCATTGACCGAAACGAAGACCGATGACGCAGGTATACATATATATATATATATATATATATTACAGTCTCTCTAAGAATCAAATATATATGAGGTATTCCTGGTCAATTTAAGTAAGCGTTCAACTCTGACCCCTTCCAATTCGGACCATAATTTTTTGTACTATTCTATATGGTCGATAAAACACTTTTCATTTTTTTTACTGAAACTTTTTTTTCCATGGATTTCTGAAATAATTTTTTTTTTCTCTCAATTTAAAAATTTGAAATTTTTCTCAAAAATCGCGTATTAAATATCAAAGTTTTTGAGCTTTAATCCAAAGTGGGTAGACGTTTGCGTTAATTTTTTAAGCCATTTAAAAAAAAAAAAAAAACCTTTAAAAATGGAAAATGGTGAAATTATGTACTATTTCACCGCGACAGCTTGAGAGATATTTTTATAATATAGAGCGATACCACGATGCCAGAGAAGTCGAAATGATATGCAAAAACAAGTGTAGGCATATGGGAGTTTTGTTCAGAATATTGTGTGCAAATTTTCCGTTATTGCTTTTATCGCCAAGACTATAGTTTCCCTGACCCGGGTATGAGTTACGTAATTTTACGACATCGATAGAGCTTATAAATCAGGTTTTCTGCCAATAACGAGTTAATAAAGATTACATATGGCATACAGGTACATTTGAGATATTTACTGTGGAAACAAAATTCTTATTATTCATGATGATATGGATTGACATTTTTTATTTTATGCGCTTGAATATTTGATAAATTACAGAGTTTATAATCTTCCAAGCATTAAATATTTAACACTAAAAAGTCTATAAGAATGTTTCATGCTATGCGTTGAATACGACAGACATTGCCCAATGGTATAAATAGATGTTATTGAAGAAGAAGAAGAAGATGGAAAAAAAATGTCGAGAAAAGAAATAAGGATACAAAAAGTGTGCAACTGATGTTCATGTTCGTAGTCCAGTAGCGTTAGCATAAAGGAAATTATAGCTTTGTGCAAGGCTGGTTCATTGAGCGAATGATTTAGACGCATGAGTGCACAAGTAGGAATCGGCAATTTTTTTGTATGGGATTTTTTAAAATGTTATAAGTTAAAGTAATAGCAGCCAGTTAATTATTTTAAAGTTTAACCATGTCCTTCGTTTTCTGGGAACAGAATTTTAACAACTTAACTTAACTCCGTATCTTGTTCACCTTAAAATTTGAGCATTCCTACTGAAGTGATGAGAGTGAGGGGCTTCTATTGTGACTTTTGACAAAAAAAAAAGCATTTTCAAATTATGTTTGTTAAATGTTTCTTACAAAATACCCAAGTTACTGTCAAAGTGGCGATATCCACAGAATTTTTGTCGGCCTCGAATGTATATTTTTGCTTTTTCAAAATAGAACTGATTTTATTATTTCTTTATCTTTAGATATCTCGGCAAATGATACATGAATGGAATTAAAATTTACAGAGCGTCTAATTTTTTTAACAAACTAAAAACAGCGTCGGAGTTTAGTGAATATTTCTTCACATGGGTAGAAACAGTCAGTATATCATTACAGCCTCCTCTTAATATAATATACTAATGAATAATGGGTGTTAGTTGTTACTGCTATTGGAATCCGTTTAAAAAATTAAATAAGATACTCGTACAATTGTCTTAAATGTTGCCATCTCACCCCAAACTGCCCCTAATGCAAGGTATTCACTTATATTTGATGATACGTAGAAACTGATGCGGCTAACTCGATTCAAAGTGCCAAGGTAACGGAGGATTACGAACAAATCGAATCGTTGGTACGGCTTTTGACGCGACTAGAGTGCGCTCAGGTTGCATACGATGATGAGTCATCGTTTGGTATATAATACGATGCATTGAGCTCTTCGATGTAAGCTAAGGAATACAGGAGTTCAAAATTGAAATTTTCTTGCTGTCAAGATGAAAGAATTAACAATCGAAAGCTGGTAATTGTTTCTCGTTTTAATTTTGAAGTTTCTTCTGTGGGGTGGTTAAGAAGATGACCTCGTCTATTCATATGAAAATTGTTAATTAATGATACACGGTGATATTGCATTTTTAAATGTTGCAGCGAAATCTCTGTGCATGACTGTGAATCCACGTTGGGCAACAAAACGTGTTTAGTCTCTTACACGCTCGTGTTTGGTGATACCCTCGTTAGTAACTACTGTATCTCAGAGGTATGGTGCGTCGAAACGATGCAACCCTCATTCCTATTGATCCGTCGAGACTAAACCGCAGGGCGTCGCGCATATTATCCAACTGAAAATTGCAACGGTCCAGAGCCAAATAAAACTTACGTAAGCTCTTAAAGAGATACACGAATTTTCGTCTCTTTATTTAAGCCATTTTAGAATTATGATATTTTTTTCTCTTGCATCATTCCCAACTTGAAACAACGTTGTATAGTCAATAAATGGTTCCTCGTAGAGGAAGTTTTGTTTTCGTGATTTTTTTTTTTTACATTTTCATGTAAATATTCGAAATTTTCATGTCTGACACGTCGAAAAAGGCTATTTAGAAAAAAATGTCTGGGTGGATGTTTATGTGTAGGTGTGTATGGGATTGGACAATTCATTATTCGACGTGAAATTTGGCGTTTTTGTGAAACAGCAAGCTAGAATCGTAGATAATTTAAAATATGTAATTTTTTTTTAATTGGTGCTTTTTAGAGTTACGTCAATCATATTAAAAAATTGCGGACCCGATCGGAAGGATCAAGGGTCAGACCTAGGTCGAAACCATGTGGAATATACCGTATATATTTAAAAAAACGATTCATTTCACACATTTTTCTTTTTGTTTTTTCTTGATTACGCTTCAAATTTGACAACATTTCTGTTATTATGTATACAAACTACAAAAAAAAAAATTGGCATGATGGTAAACTCATATCTTTGACACATTTAGTCGAGATAGTCTCTAAAAACAGTGAAATGCAAGATACAAAAAAAAATATTATCGATGCATTTGGCTGCAGAAGAACATTGTACTTACAGAAATTGTTTATTTGATATCTAATGGCCCAGTTTGTACGAAGCTATCGTATGTAAACAAATAGAATCCACTTCTAAAGTGAACTGAATATGCATTTCCCGTTGAGAAATCTCCATTTACCTCGAAGGAAGACCGGGAAAGAAATAATAAGCCAAGAAAAAAAAGATAAGAAAAGCGCTGAAAAAAGGAAGAAGCCAGTAGGCAGACGGCGAGGCTTGAAATAAGAAGCCGTGAGAGGAATCAAGTTATTTTCTCTCTGCGACAGACACGTCGCGAACTCTTTCCCTTTCGCCTTGCGTTCTCCGGTCGCCGGTTCAACTCTCGCTCTTTTATTTTTCTTTCGGTCCTTCCTTCCTGCTCGCGTGACTCCATACGACAAGCATGAACAAACGCTGGCATATACACGCCGCAGTTTTGGCTATCGCGGCAGTATATAATCATTACGTATTTTCTCAATTGGTAACAAAATTAGTGGACGGTTGCTTATTATTTTTAGATTATCTTTATCACAATAATAGAACGCAAACATTTTTTTCCTTTTAATATGAACAATTTCCTTCCTCGTAGAGCAAGTTTTGTTTTGGTGAAAATATTGTCTTTCCGAAATTTTAACATCAGGTTAATTAAAATTGTCAACCCCCAGAAAAAAGTTTAGAAAATGTGCATATGTAAATTTTACATATGTGGAAGGTTGAAAACTTATTGATACTCTGAAATTTTATCTAAATCTATGCAGCTGTTAAAATATTATGCGGTTTTGTATTTTGATAACATTTTCACGCAATCAGACATAGATATTGAATTTCGCGAGAATTACTTAATCGGTTTAAATTTTATGAAATTTCGAATATTCGTAATTTTATTAAGTTACGAAATTAAATAATGAAAGGCTGCGAAGTCGAACATTGCACAAAGCTTCCTCATTATTTTCCATCTTGCACAAAGCTTCCTCATTATTTTCCATCTTGCACAAAGCTTCCTGAATGTGGAAGCCAAAATTGATCAACCTAGGTGGAACCTATGTGCAAATTTCGACATTGCAAGCTTTTTTCCTACGTGTCGTTATTTGTTATACAGTTTACTATTTTTTTACACTTATTATACTATAGTATAATAAACCTGAAAATCCGACTTCCTCTTATACCGGTTTTTTTTAGCGTTTGCGGATGTGTCCCAGCTTGGAACACACCGAATACAACCATACCGCCCCCTCTGAATGCATTTTAGAGCTGAAATTTTCGCTCAAGGTGGCCAAAAATGTCAGAGGCCATAATTTTTATTTTTTCACTCTCCGGTGAAATTTTGGCACTTTAATGAGTATATAAGAGAGACATACAAGAAATAGAACATCATCTTAAGGACAGGTCAAGCAGCAGTATTTGGTATAATCTTTAACTATTTACTCCTGATGGTGTCATCATCAAATACTAATATACTGTAGATACCGTTTCCTGTATCGTGATCATCTTACCTCACAGAGTAGGACTTTCCTTGAGGTTTGGAGGTCATTGCACCAACCCCCGCTTTATGGTTAAAGGCTCAACTGGACGGATCGATAGTTCTCTTTTCTCTCCCCCGCGAGGGGTTCCGCTATGTAACTACGTCGGCGACGATGACGACGTTCAGTCGCCTTCTATACCACCGTTCTTCTTCCGTGGATGCTCACTCAAGCTTTTGTACAACGTTTTAAGGGGCATACGTCGATATAATACGTTAACCTCACGCACAAGGGTGGATAAGATAACATGTATCTACGCGCTACTCTTCGAACAGTCCATCCACTTCAAAGCCTTTAACAACATACGTCTATATACTTTTATCCGCAGCGTATAACCGTCGATCGATGAAGCAGCAATCGTATACCGGCGCCACAGTTGCTTCTGCTCCCACTTTTTTTTATTCTGCACACTTCCCCACAAAAATTATTTCCATTATATTATAATGTTCATTGTCATTGTTCTTATTGCCAATCATATTGAAATAATTAATTGGAATAAGGATTTCAACGTTTTTTTCACGTAAAATTCTTCAATTGTTGTGTTAAAATTAGTCAAGGTCAGTCCTACATAAATTATTACGTCCTGCAGCATGTACGTATAACTGAAGTCGACACCCAGCAGGGACCTGCTTGAAAGGCTTGTCAATGTCTAATGTATTTTCCCTTCGGTTGAGATTTCCTCAGTTGCAATCTCTGTGAACAAGTCATTTTAGTAAGTTGACGTACCAGATGCTGCTGATCACTTCTCTTTATTCTGCATACTTCTCCACAAGAATTATCTGCATTGTCATTGTTTTTTCTAGGGTAGATGTACCGGTTGTGGCTATTTTTTATATTTTCCCATTTTCAATTGCTCGCCATTAAGACTAAAATTCATGAAACAGACATAAACATATTTAATTCGTATATGAGAAAGTGTAATTTCGAATTTACAGCTTTAAAAAATTGAGATGTGTAAAAAAAACAGAAAGTTGGAAAAAAGAAGGATAATTGCCATTTCACGAATTTTGTCCATCTACGCACTGGTTTTTGGTCATATGTTTTTAAATCGAATAACTCTAGACAAATTCGGATTGAAACATTTATCAAAGAGTTTAATCGTTTGGCAAAAACAACATTTTATTTAAGAAAAAAATTTATTTATTTCTTTAAAAGACAGATACCAACAGCGAACTTAACTACAATTTTTTTTAGACATTCGTGTCCTTGGTTTTGCGTTTCGTGACCTCACTTGTAGGTTTTTTTAAAAGAAATATCATCGATTTAACGTCTTTTATCGTATGCTTTAATGTTTTTCGATCGATACTTTTTTGGAAGTACATTCATCAAAAATTTAGTAAATTTGGAAGTAAAGTCATCTATTGCTATATCCTTTCCCTTTTAGTTTAATCATTACCGGCTTCATTTTCCTGGGTGCATTTTGCTCTTCGTTTCCGTCTAGCTATTCCTTATAAACACATTAATTGATGGTGGTAATAATTTGCAAGAAATCAATCGTAATATTATCATGGCCACAAGTGGAGCAACGTATTTATTTAATGCACTAGTTATGACCATATAGTTGTTTATAGAAGTACCTAAGTTTATTTTGAACTTTAAGTACATAAGAATCTCCAGAAAAGCATTTTAAGACTGATAACGAGCAACGCCGATTTTAATTCATCTTGTCAATTTAAATTAAGGAGTGGAGAATTTGGTGAAGTTGATGATGGAATCTTCATTTTTTTATACAGCATTTTTGCAATGGAGACAAATACAACGCTTTGAAAGATCACGAAATACAGACAACAGCACATTATCTCCTCATAAAAACGTACTAAATTATTGGGAATGGCCAAAACTGGTGCAGTCTAACCGAAACCGGTACTTCTACCCTACCAATCATATTGATACAATTAATCGGATTAATGACTTTACGTTGTTACGAATAAAATTCTGCAGTTGTCGGGGTAAAATCAGTATCAAGGTCAGAACCCTAAGTAAATTATGACGTCCTGCAGCATGCACGTGTAATTCAAGTCTACTCCCACCAGGGGGCTTAATGAAGGACTCATCAATGCCTAATGTATTTTTCCGTTTAGTTGTGACTCTCTCAGTCGCACATCTCTATGAACAAGTCTTTAATGATTTTACGTAGTCGACGAGGGTTGTTTTTCTTTTTTTTCTTTTTCCCCTTCAGCTCATCTCGGGGTCAACGTGGAACTCGTGTAACCTCGTGGAGGGCGCGATGGAAGCCTCACGAATTCCCGTAGCTGCGGGCATTCCTCACGGTCGTGTTGGCAATGTGGACAAAGACGACGACGACAACGACGACGACGATGACAATGACGAGCTACCGGTCTTCATCAGACTCAAGATCGAGGTCGTTAAACATCTCCGAGACATTGACATCGTCAGACACTTCAACTGCAACTTGTCTTCAATTAATAATGAGCATTGTATGTCTTTAGATCAATTTTCCTTTAATTACTTGAGGTCTTGATTATTGCAGAGATGCAATTGCTCCCGGCTGATCGGATTAATCGTTGATCCGGTCAATTGTCTGGATAAACTGAGGCACGATGAGCCTTGAACACACGATCAATTGCTCTTCTCCAGGAGAACATGAGAAATTGTAAGAGATTCCTGATCTATCAGGACGACCAATTTTCAACCAGTTTTATTTTTTTTTCTTTAGGGATTGAAAAAAAAAATTAATCGATCCACTAGCTGAATTGGAGAGGTAATTATGGATCGATCACTTCAGTAGATCGTTACGTTATTCCTAAGGATATTTGTATATACTTAATTCACTTTTATTTGTCAGTAGATACAAAGTATCTAATTGACTTGTCTTTTTTTTTTCTTCGGTTGTGTTGTTTGGTCGCAGCGAATTCAAGGACTTCGCGGCGTGTATATAACAACTATGACACGATTCTCTGTTATTTACGAGGAAGCCTCTGCTCAGCGGTCACGCTTATTTAGTGCGTTTATACCTTTTCGCGCTTGCGGTCTTCGTCGTTTCTACGCACGTGTAACAATACTTCTTTTCCTCTTGCTATCTTATCAGAGCTCAACATTGTATTCAGCAAATTCACAAAAAATAATAAATTTCGTCGTATTTTATCACTTTTTTATGTTAATGTTTGTTTTCACGATTAGAGGTAATGCATTAATGAAACATTATCACTACCGACTGACAAATTACGACACTAACCACAGCCACTTGAAATAAAACTATACTTTAAATCCATTTCCTTTTTTAAATTTCTGTCACTAAATTATAAGCATACTTGCACTCGGTTTAGTTACGATTTTGAAGTTACGAGAGTAACAAATTTCAATGAAAATACACGTTATGTATGTTTGCGTACACACTGAAAATTCGGTTTACTACACAACTCGTCGCGGCGATATCCCGGCAAGGAATGAACCGACTAGTGCCAGGAGAAGCAGAGAATGAACGCTTCGAGCGAACGAGTGTCCCTAGGAGCGGGTGGTGAGATAGCATGTACGTGTGAGTTTGTGTTTGTGTGTGTGAGTGTGTGTGTGTGTGTGTATGTGTGTATGTGTCTGCGTGTGAGTGCGCGCGTCTGCCGGCCGGTTGAGACTAGCGGTGGGGGTGGACTGCTCAAACGATGCAAGTGCAAACGGAAGATTATAGATGAACGAAAGAAGATGGAGCGATAAGGGACGAAGGGATTCTTAAGGGGATAGAAGGAACGAAAAAGAGAGTTGAACATACATCTAAAGGTTTTTTTACATATAGAATAGAATTTATTTTCTATAATTAAATTATATTTAATTGCCCATTCATGTTAGTAACTTGCTAAGTCTCACAAAAAATTGAGTAACAATAAGCAAATATCGTTATTCTCATAATAAAATGTTATGCTCAAGGTACTTTTCTCAAATGAACAATTTATATTTGAGCAATTTTTTTTATGCAACTTAATTAACCCTAGTCAATTACACCTATGGAAACTTCCGCATTATTTACACAAAGTCACTCTAACCCCAGCCAACTTGTTAACATTAAAAAAAGGTATAGAATTTAAATGTATTTTTTTTAATGATAACATTTTTTTATTGAAAAATGACTTTTTCTGTGTTCATAGAAAAATAATAGAAACGACCTCCGACGCAAAGTTTTTATTTCGAAAAATAAATCGAAAAAAAAATTTCCGAGATCATTTTTTAAGCTATTCGAATAAAAATCTTCTGTTTATACCTAAAATTATATTATTTTATAGTGGGACTCGCTTTACTAGCCCAGACCGATTCAATCCGATAGTTTCAAGCCACCATACGAGATCGAGTCGCTCTCTACGACGCTTTTTAACTTGATCTATTGTACAGAATTAAGACTAACAATACCTGCAATATATTTTAAAGATTCGACTTAAAAACTTAAAACAAAATGTAAGCATGAACTAGGCATTTACCATAATATCAATTTTACAGCAAATAGAAACGAACAGTCTTAATTGACAATGGAGCATGGCGTCGAAAAAAAAAAATTCTATTTGAACATAGGATTCCTAGTTGCAGGAGCCGATCGTATCCAATACTTAGGTATATGTCAATTCTTGAGTTGCATTCAATGTGTACAATGCACACAGAGGCTCGACAATGCTCCGCTATCGACCGTATCGCGCTGCGACGACGTAAGCCCAAAGTACGCAGATACAAGTACAGTAGACACCCGATTTTCTTGCAACTCGATTACTTTGCTTTCCCCTAGACGCGTGCTCCTACCCTATATTTACAATACCGGGGAATGCATGCACGTACTGGCCCTTAAAACTCTTTATTCTTAAGACCCTTTTTCGTTAAAAAAATGAAATGCCTGAAGCTGGCAATGTTGAATGAATTATATATGCGGTTGCGTCAATGAACGTGCGCGTTGACTAAAGCGCATATCTAATTGATTCAACAGAATATAACCATTAGCACCCCGCAATCTTATAATTCGTTGACTCAATTTTTTTTTCTCTATGATAGAAAAAAATTTACTTCGCTGAGGAGTTTCTGAAAATATGAACAAATAGTGTACCATTATCGAGTGATTAAAGCCAATATCAATAAAAATACAATTGTAAGTTCGAACAAAAATGCTCGGAGGGGTGATTGTATGGTCGATATGATTCTTGAAAACTCATGTAAGTATATTGAATTGTTTAAAGCCACTTAATAAGCCCATTATTTCGTTAAATGGTGATTTTTTATTACGAAACACAATATTCACTTCTGGGCGTTGGGAGTTGGGGAATTGGGAGTAGACGTATGCCAAATTTAAGATTTTTGATGCTGTGGGCCCAAACTTCCATTGAATTTAACTGGGAAAATTCACTGCCTTGGAGGCATTACTTCGCGTCGATAGGCTCCAAATTTCGCATAATTTCTTCCATTCAAATATCTGCAAACTTGTTCCGCCTTATCCGCAGGAAATTTCGAAAACACCCTAAACAAGTACCATTCTAATGTAAGTAGACAGTGATCTAGTGTAGATTTTGACACCATATTTTTTCACAGTGCAAGAAAATCGGGAGACCACTGTACGTAGCCGACGCGCGCGAACGACCTTGCGACTCGGAGAGCTTCGTGCCGTTACGAGTTCCGTATCAGTATTCACGGGCGCTTGTGAACCTACATACGATAATTTATTACAGAGCGTTTAGCGAGCGATCGGATGTAATGCGTTCAGTGTGTGCTTTGGTCCAGAGAGATTTAGGTTCCGCAACACCGTGCAAAAAGTCTTTGGAAAGTGCGTTATAATCGGCCAATCTATACGCATGCGGTTGATTTTTATGCGACACGTTATGTGTTGTATATTAATAGTATACAGCTGTATTCATGTGCTTAGCATATAAAATTATACCTGACGGGGTCACCACGGACGACGCTTGATTAGCATTTCCAATTAAGCCAAACGCTTTGTTCAAGTGGAAGCAAAAGGAACTACTGTCAAGGGGTCAGCACCCTATAAAACGGTTATCGTCCAGACTTTCCCTCTTCTGGCATATCTTTGTCTTTTCCCCCTTCGACAATCTCGGACAATCATCGTTAATTACCAGAGTCTCCCTGTGGAGAAATGTCGTCGGGTGACCGCGGCATATGTTATGCTGTCTTGTTAAATTTCGTCGCTTGTTGTGCACGAAGCGTGGCTCCATACGGTGGGTTGAATTTTTTTTCTTCTTCTGAACATAAACATATAATGTTCATGAACATGGCATATAAATTTGAGCTTAATTGGTTTATATATTTAGAGATCGCTCAAAGAACATTTGTGTTTGTCATTTAAATATTAACATGTAACTTTTAAAGGACTCATTTTAAAGGGTGGCCTCCCGTATACTGTCGCGTCTTGCCTCCTGCCTCTTTCGGAGTCTCCACCAGTAAACTTTTTGGAGCCTAATAGATCTATTCGTATTCATGGAAAATGAGCGGCATTACTACCTCAGCATATAGGAGACTTGAGGTTCATTTCGAATAGTCCAGGGTTGTAGATTGCTGGTGAAAATGAAAAGACCTATAGACTGTGAGAAGCTGCGGCTCGACTAATTGCAAGTGCGAACCGATGCGAGGCATGCCATCGCAGTGCCGCTGTATGTCTCTGCATATGTTCAAAACGCCGGGAGAAAGAGCTGGCAGAAGAAGGACAAACAACGAACTCGCATTCCTTGCGAGTTCCAGACGCATAAATCCCTCAGCGCAAAGAGCTCGCGTCCCCTCGTCGCGTGGTCTACGCGTGCGTGAGAGTTCGTGTACTTTTGCTTTACGCAGGGTGCAAAACACCTATACGTGCCGTCATCCGCTTTACTGTGTAAGCTTCTCATCTTGGTGACGAATATAGTTTCTCTTGAGAGATATGTCAAACTATACCGAGGATGGGAGCCACAGTCGCGATTGAATTCGCGATTTAATTTTTTACATCCAGTTCTCTCAGATTAAACGTAAGTATGAAGGTTTTGCTTACTTACAAAATAAGTGACTATGTTAAAAGTCGTGATTTCAAAGAGGAATATGTTCGAGATGTCAAATTTATACGATGAAAATATATACAAAAACGCAGACCCTCGCACATAGCTTCCACATTATTTTTCGCACCTTGCATAAATTTCCCTTTATGATGAAGTATCTTGATTACCAAATGGCTTCCTCGTAATAGAGAAAGCTTCATGTGCAGAAATTTAGACATGCGGCCAAAGTGGCATCCATGACAGGATATCCGATTTTGGTTCTCGCACTCGGCCCAACAGAGACGTTCACAACAAACTTTAAGGCCATTCTCGTGGATGCCACCCTAGGGACCCCGATAGAGCACCTGGTTATGCTTAGAGTGTCATAGTGTGTCCATAGTGGGATTTCCATACTAGAGCCTCACTAGCCTCAATGAAGACGTCCACAACAAGAAATATATAATTCCAAATGGTACACTAGGGTCTAATCAGGCTTAATCGTCGACCCCCCCTGGGCAGGCCAAGTAATATAGAATATTATACATTGTGTAATATGGGCATAATATATTGCGGATGAAGAACAAATCGCAAACAGATATCAGCTCAAGTAATTCACCTGAATTGCTTGAATTTGAAGGTATTATTGGTATTTCTAAGAGTAAATAATAACAACAATTATTTTCGTGTCAGTTCCACAAGATTACATTGTCCGCTGCTGGATGCACTATTGGAATACGTATAGCAGATTCTGCACGTGCCTGTCATGGAGCCAGCCGATTCGCCCGAGCGTGAACTCGCGTGAATCGATAACGGTCAGCATGAATCGGATCGTCGCGGGTCGTTCTCCTTCAGTTATTATTATATAGAAACTGCGATGTAGGTACATCGGCTGCACTATTTCGTATCGATGTTCCAGTTTCAGTGCCCGCTTGGATCGATTTAGTCACGTACCGATGGGGTTCTGATGATTATTGACACATCCGGACAGGTACGACGTTCGCGCAAAGGTGATTCGTGTTGTATTTCCAACAATCCAACTCTGTAGTGTATACTAATAAGTAGTACTCAGTGATCCTGTTTACCAGTTATTGGTAAAAGTGAGCGCGAGTAAACAAACTAATAGATCAGAGCTGGGAACGTATTTCAAGTACATGATAGTTGTTTGGTATACTTGAAGTATACCGGCATTTCTGGAAGTACTTCAAACACAATTTGAATAAACTACATATCATATAACTTCTATACTTCTTCATTAATATTTTTTCGAAAAAATTACCGAAAAATATTCAACTTTAAAACTATTTTGATTGCCTAGATTATTTTTTTCCGGTGATATTAAAAATATTGTGGTATTCTGACGGCCATGAGTTTAGTCAACGTAGGTGTAATTAGCGTCTTTCATTTTATGTTTCTGCTCTCATTATGAACTTTCATCAGAAACTGTTTTATTTTTAAACAGATGTCCACAACACCTACTTCTCGACACCCTGCAAGTCGAACATTAAAACGTGGTATCAATGGATACCACGAAACTTATTTTTAAATGCAAGTAAAATTAAACAGAACCTTAGAAAACAAAGTACATGAGTGCGTGTGTGTACACTTATAATTGAAATATTTTTCTCAGCTCTATAATAGCTACAACCAGTTCTGTTATTATTCTGTTTTGGAATTTATTTTAGTATCAAAACCTTTCACTAAGTGTTTACAAATTTATCGCATCAACGGACCTTCCCTCTAGTCAAGTCACTTCGTGCTAGATCGACCGTTCTCTCACTGTATTTGTGATTGCAAAGCTTTATGGCGCGATACGGAGATGCGATACGTGTATATAAGATTTCTAAGCGGATCCTGAAAAGGTTAGCTGTTGAATTTTACTTTAACTTCTTTAGAACCCTCTCTCTTTATAGCGACAGGATGAAGGATTACACGCATTCTCACTCAGTTTTACAAACACCTACTATCTCTAAGCGGTAACCCGATAGAATGGCTCAATGAACACAAAAAATTCTGAGAATATCCGACGGTAGAATACTTAAAAAAAAGTCCTAGTTACGAAATATCATAATAGAAGTATAGTATTATAATAGTAAATCCTATAAGTGGATAACAACAACAGTAGAGCCATTTCTCAAGCCTCCTTAGAACCGCGATATAAATGGTTGAAAGATCGCAAATTCCGGGTGGATATTTTCTTAGTAAAATTCCATATTTCTGATAAGAATTTTGAATCAACGAACGAACAACATATGATAATAAATAGCCTTTAAAGTTGCAATAGTTTACTCATGAAAATACGATTTATTCGTAGAATATCCTTAATGTATATTGCGAAACGTGGATTTATATCATTATAAGAAGGTCTACAGGCGAAAAGTTCACGGGAACTAACTGCAAACGATATAGCCACTATAAGTTACGTATATCTGGGTTATCCTCGTGCGCTGAAATTTTCAAGGGATCGATTGACTGCATGTGGGTCAACGACGACGACGACGCAGCTAGGAGATAAAAAGATTCTCAGAAAGTAATAACGTTTTTTTGTGGTTCAGAAGTTGTGTATCCTGTTCTCAACAAAGATGCCAAAACAGCATCGATCCAATATGAAATAAGTGTGTTTACGAAACGTGTATTTCAGAGGCGAATTCAGGCATACATAGTATCAAGAGGTGACGACGAATGAAACAAAAGTATATAACAAGAAAAGAGTCTCGTTGCGCAACTCTTCTTTCTGGTTGTATTGATGCCGAGACCGTCTTCCCTCGTCATCGTTACGTAACTTGTGTGGCCTGGCAGACAACTATATTCTGTTTGTATGCTTGAGAGGTGTTTTAGCCTGAAGGTATTTCAGGTGCAGCGAGGAGCACGGTGCAATGAGCCGGTGCACTCTCGACCCACCGTGGCAGCTATTTTCCTATATACTCGCGGTTACGTATTACAATGTACTATCTCGTGGCTGGCGAAAAAGGTCACTGGGATAGGCTTGTTGAAGGCAAATCATTTTACTCACTGTACGCTAAATGGCGAAATAAATATTAATGTAATGATTTTTATCACTATTCTATATTCTATGTCAAATTACCCATACGAACTGATCCTACCGTTATTTTGATAGGTTTTCGGTTAGATCCCGGTAGAATTTCGGTAGGATCGGAAGAAAGGTTGATTTTTCATCAATTTCTAGTAGGTTTTGTGATTGGATGATCTAGTATTAACTACATTCCAACTGGTTGGTTTGTGCAAAAAAGTTAGTTGTATGAAACAGTTGGAACTCGGTTGGTTTTACAAAATCCTACCATCAATCCAACTTTGGGCTCGGTACGAAACAGTTGGTACTCGTTTGGTTACGGATTGATTTTTCAAGTCCGTCAGGGATTTGACCAACAAGGCATCAGAGATCATCGCTGCTCACACTCGTAATTTCTATTGATTGCAGTCAGATCACATCCTCACAAATTTGGTTCCATCTGTAGAGGGTTAGCACATCGTTTAGTCCCGCGACAACTGTGATCCCTATACTCGCGTGGCGGTTATATATACCGGAACTTTGGGGATTCAACCATACTTGTGGGTACGTACGATAGATAATTTAATCGGGCGACGATTAAATGTTCGTTCACATGAAAATTGTAACATTCTTTATGAGACAGTTTTAGCAGGTTCACCAGGAGAAACTGCAACTATATCGAAACGAAAGTAATTCCTGTCACGCAAGTGTACCGAACAGGAAAACTGTCGACTCTGTTCCTTTTGCCTTGAAGACGCCCGGGTTAGACGTATTATCGCTGAGCAGTATACGGATATTGCTTGTGGAGAAAGTCTTCGTTGTCCGCTTCAGCGAACCCCCGGCACGATCACCGCACACAGTTTGCCCAGTCGATTAATCGCGTCGCTGAATCGTAAATACGTGCACTTCGGTAAAAAGATAAACGAGTGCAAAACGAACTCTAATCTAGATAGCGTAAATGGAGAAGTATCGCATCGTTCCAAGATATATATATATATATCGATATATTTGGAATATTTGAGAAATTTTAATTTGACGATCTTATGCAAAAAATATGTCCGCATTTTTGTAGTAAATTTATCCCTGCGGACTAATGTTTTTTTACAGAATTTTCTTGTAACTTTTGCGAAAGATCTTCAAATAGATATTTCCATACTCAGGCCGGATAGAGTATCCCTATAAAATAAATTGTTCTTGCAAAACCAATTTGGTTCAGCGGTACAATCTGAACTGAACACTGACATAAATTTCATGTTTTAACATTTTGGTTGTACAATGGACCGATTTTTATGTACAGCGAATCGAAAAAAAGAACACAAAAATCAAAAATCGGTATATATATATTCTAGGTGAAATATAGGATTTAAAATCTGAAATAAAATGTACTTATTTCAGGCACTCTAAACCACTTATAAAAACAAATTGTAAACATTTTTTAGACATTTCGAAACAGGAATGGCCCACTTTGTGTGGAATGCCACATATATGTGATATTGCTTATCACGCTCGTGAAGCAGTACCTCTCCCTCACGCCTGCTTCAATACAAATAACACTAGAGTTTTATGTATCGAGAATGTATTCTCGATAAAGGACATATTTTTCGTATACTCAGCAAGCGTGAAGATTAGATGCACTTTTATAGTATCTATTTTCCTACACATACATCTTTCTTTTACGTTCGAAATATATGAAACTATCTGAATATCACTTTATACCTGGCGTGTTAGATTCTCTTTGATCTTTTTATGTGAAGAAATTTGGAATAATATTTTACATTAAATAACCTCTACAGCTCGATTTCTGCTATACCGACATTTCTCATCCTGAATATTCAGTCTCGAAATGTGCTGCCCTCTGACACCGGCAACCCTCTGCCTTTGATACTTGCAGGGTTGGGGATCTAAATTTGATAGGAATGCAGTGATTTATCCCCGTTATTGGAATTTTATGGGAAATTAACGAGAGTTTTATGGTGGTCCTGAAAAAAATGATTCTTGGTGTGACCTAATAATAACCGATGAGGAACATATCCTGAGAGGGTGCGACGACGAGGGTCCTTTTCGCAGAGCCGATGACCAGCCAAAACTTGGAGAAAGGGGGAGGTCCGACGATGGGGAGTGTCTGGACACAATGGGAAAGCGGAACGGGAACGTTGGAGCGGATGGAAGGTCGACTTATAGTCCTGTCTTCGTACCACCGCCAAGAATCGGTAAATTCTTTCCTTGCCGATCACAAGTAAAAACCAAACGTTACAAATTCCTACTTTACCGATGTGGGTACCTAGTTTGCCGCCCATCGGTAAGGTAGGAACCTTCCTTTTTATAAAGTTTTCCGGTGGTTAGTAAAGGTAGAGATCCATCTTACTAAAAGTGATTGACTCTGTTATCACCTATGAGGCTCTGATTCTATATTACATTTTTTAAAGAGTTTTTACATGGGTAAATATTTAGAATAGGTGGAAAAATTGTAGTTTAGCACACAGCAACTACTTGTTTTACCGAACTATTGATTTGTTATTGGCTTCGCGCGTTTTTCAAGTGCGGCCATATTGGACTGTCAGCGTTCGCTGTGGCGAAACTTTGCAGCTTTGTCGTTGTGTCTACCATGGCATCACATGCTCGCGGACTCATAGTTGTTAATTATTAATATTTTAATTTGAAAAATCGTAATTATGAATGTGACAAAACGGAAGACACCAATCCGGTGTTGCGTTGTGAGCTGTAAAAACAACTCGTTAAATTCGACGGATGATCATTTTTATCGGATTCTTAATGCCACTATGCATACCTACAAACAGAAAAGGCTAAATGATTGGATTACTGGAATTAAAAGAAAGAAGTTTGTGTACACATTCTCATGTCAATCATAATATATCAATTAGGTGGACCCGGGCGCCGCAGCGCCCGGGTCTCCTATTAGTTTTGACATTTCATATACGCAAAAAGTTTCCTGAAATTGGAAAAAAGTCAATCCAACAAGTTACATGACATTGACCCCGGTGCCGGTGTGTCTGACACCAACGACGGCCAATCATAGCACGATCGATGCCTATGATCTTTTGTTCCATCAACTTTTTAGAAGGGAAGATAATTCATTAAAATAATGAAAATCTTAAATATATCTGTATTTCGGAGTTTCAGGTACAGGTTACAATATTATGAGTAGTATGAAAACTATCCTAGCAGTGTCAAAACTGTATGTCATTTTGTTGATATCATTTTCATTGGTGACATCTCAGTACTGTTAACAAAAAAAGTTGATGCAAGGAAATATATTGTGCTCACAGTTTCTAAATCAAATGTGCTTGTTTTTAGTCCAGATGGATCAGCTTGGCAACCAAGTAACTACATGTGTATTTGTAGCAAACATTTTGTTGGAAATGAAAAATCAGAGGATCCTAGAAGTCTGAGTTACAACCCAACGATCTTTCCTGAGATGTACCATAAACGTAGAATTCGCGAACATAGTGCTATTGAAAGGTATATATCATAAATTATTAAATCTTATTATTTTTGTATGTAGAGAATTGGAAAAAAGTCAAATGCTGTAATTTCTAAAATTGATTGACAGGTACAAGAGAGCTAAGAAAAGATGGTCAAATGGAACACAGCTATCAACCAGCCATACTAAAACAAAACAAACTCTAAGAGCATTTAATGGAAATTTCTTTGACAATTGCATAATAAAGAAGGAATCTATAAGTGAAGATGATACGTTTATAGTAGATAATCCAAGAAAAATTGATCAAGGAATACAAGTCAACTTTCTGGAAGAGGAAAGTTTATTTGTAGATCGATTATGTGAATCTTTTACCTGTAATCGGTATATCTATGTCGACTCTGAGATGAATAGCCATTGCTCGACTTGTGATGTTGAATTACGAATTTACATACCGGAACATACTATGAAAAAAAAGATTTATGTACACTTTCCACGGAATAAATTACATAATCAAAGTTGCAGCCATAATCAAATTGTGTTCCATATACTTTGAAATTTCACATTCTCTGTTTCTTTTCGTATTAACGGTAAAACATCCTTAAAATATATTGCTCTCTCCACCCCCATAAGGGACACTGTTTTCTCCGATATACAAAATTACAAAAGGTACGACTACAAGCCGCCGCTTCTATTTGAGTATTACTAACACTATGTAAAAAAAATTCTTTTCTCTATCGCACGAAAATGTCATGTTTACTGGACCGCTACTTCACCGTTTTGTTAAGACTCGCTTATATTTTTGAAACGTTTATTAGAAACTTGGCATGTTGCAAAAATGAGTTGCTAAGTTGCACATAAAACGAAATTGAAATGTTTTTACTGTTGACAAACAGTTTTGTCCACAACCGTCCACAATTATATATTTCTTAAATTTCGTTAAAAAAAGAAAATGTTAAAAATGTGTATTTTAAATTCTGTTATTACATTCTTAATAATTTTACAATATAATTCTAAAATATTGTTGAGTTAATAACTGTCGAAACTGCGACTAGTAATATAGTAATTCAATCTGTTCACCGCTATTTGACTGAAAAGCGGCAGATTGGTGACCATTCATCGTTTGTGCTTAAGACGATGTGCTACACCTTTTTGTCGTTCTCACTCGCTCCAACGTGGCCACCAGTGATGTTGTCTTTCTCGCACTTACGGTAACCCAGTCGGTGTAGCACATCACGTTAAAGGTAAGCCTGGGAATTATAAATTGGTAGAACGCTTTTGCCCCAAGCCCATACATTAAAGAAGGTCCAATTGTAATTAGCCTTTGCATAAGCAGTACCTGTTTTAACATACCGATGTGGTGACGATGTCGCTATTCTACGTTAATTTCTTTATAAACATACGTTAATAAATCCACCCTACAATAAGTAAATATTTCAATTTTATACTCACTCAAGATCTAAGTTCTCCAGATCTTCGAATACACTGTCCAGACTTTCAAGTGATTGATTCAGGTACGAAGTCTCTGCCCGAAACATTTTCACCTCTTGGCTGAAAGAGAAAAAACGAAAAATAATGAAACATTGAAAATACATCAGTCGGTATGATTTCGATTTCCGATGATAATTAATTTTTTATTCTGAAAACTATCTTTGACAACGGATCATTATACCATTTTTAAATATTATGTTAAATATAAGTTTAACAAATGACGTAATGTTTGTAGACTTCGAAACTAAACTACATGAGCTGCGTAACGATGAGTTGAGTGTCATAATTGGCATCTTTCACTTTATTTTCTAGAATTGGATTTTCTAAAATATATATACACTTACAAAAACGTTTCATTTCTTGTGCTTGCGCAGGAGTAATTGTTATCAACATAAAAGTTTTTATATGTGCAATTGCTGCACCATTGAAGTTTTATGATTTTTGTGTGACTCAGTCACCTTAATATTGCATAACACATTGTTAATTTCAAATTATTTGTGAGAGCCATTTTCTATGATTTTCTCTGTTTTGCTATTTGGAATTTTCCAACTTGTGTAACTACTCTTCTATTTAAAATACTGTTTTAATAACGAAATTTTCATGGTCAATCAATGTAAAATGCCAAAGTGCTCTAAAGTCTAATTGCTTTTATATATTTAATGATTCCGCTGAAAGCAATATATTATTTATTAGAAGAATTTACTACACGATTAATTACTACAAACCAGCACAAAATTATTGATCCCTATATTTTAGGTATCGCTCTTTATACTCAAAGTGTCGTTCTTTACATTGTCGCTACCGCGCTCAGCGCACATTCATACTCTGTGTCTGCTAATGTACTCGCAGAGCCATGAGATAACTATCGCATGCTCTCTCTATCACACGTGGGCTATATATCGCATGTGAGCGCGGGACATCGCCGCGCACGAGTATCTTGTTTTTTTTCACTCCCGGGCTTACGCTCCACGCTAACAATCCACCGGACATCTACCCCGGCGTTAACTTTGTCTCTTAGTATATATGAGGCATTTCATGCCAATTCAGTTACTCGAAATTTCAAAGGGTTGAAAAAATTCTGTGATTTCGTAATATTGAAGTACTACATTGTAACGTTACGGTTTTCATCACAACCAAGACTTATCTTTTGATTTTTCGCAACGTCATAAGTTCGCGGGAACACGCGGAGAGCAAAATTAAAATCGTCCAGGTGAATCTAATTCTTCAAATATCACGAAATCACAGAAATTTTTGAGCACCTAAACATTTTTGGTGGCTAAACTGGTATGAAATGCCTCATATACAGCATATGCGCGCAACCTTAATCGACTGTAATTAGCTCATATGGTTTTTACGACCCAGTCGTGTTGCTATCGCGTCATATATATTTATACAGCTAGTGTAAAAGAGTCGAAAATTTATAAATTTAAAGTTAACGTATTATTTTTCCTACTTTATTTCGAGGCACTGAGAACCTGTCCTTTTTATGCATATTTTTACAAGTGTCTTCTATGACTAACGCCCAATGTCTTTTTTCCAATTTTACCTGTATAGCTCAACACCTCAATATATAATGAACAAATCAGGTTTTTTTATATACTTAAATAACTGTTCGCATTTCATAATCGGTAGACTTTCGTACTTAATTATAAACAAATCTCCCGTCTCTATGATATGCGTATGGTTAATTAATTATATCACCATTTTTATTTACCCAATTTGTTTACCATCAAGTGTTGCCAAATTGCATCCTCAGTATTTAATACTGGTTACCTTTTGACTAAATAACTTGAATTAAAATTGATCGTCATATTTTCTAATCGAGAAAGCTTTGTTAGTAGTATCAAATGGTGAGAAGCAATTTGGAAGGTTCTACTTTACCAGCCTTTCAAATTATTTCATAGTACAAGTACCGGCAGCGTTAAATTATGTACGTGCCGTGTAGTGGTCAACCAACAGCATGTGAATTAAGGGCCGAGTACTAGAGACTATCGTTAGTGACCCCACTAGGTAACTATGGGCTATATACAAATTGCATAGCCGTCGTTGATCTCAATTTTAAATAAATTAAAGAATTTGTTGCTGGTGGGCGAAGGGGCCGCATGGACCCACGAGGTTTTTCGAACACACTCAAACCCACACACGCGAACTGTGAGCACCTATTCACAAGAACACATTTACTCTAGAATCTTTTTTCTCCTAAATACTTATAAATTTCTTATGTCTCTTATTGGTTTTCCCAATTCCGCAGATTACATAGGTTTTTATTATTCTTATGGTCGATGCATTAATAATGGACCGTCAAAATTTAAGGCTTTTATTTTTTGTACTTTAGTCCGTCATTTTGAATCCGTGTATTTTTAATTCATACTCGTATTCACCGACCTCTAAGATTCATGCAATTCGAATAAAATTGAATTATTAAGGGTCGAATTTTGGATGAAGGATGAATTGAACCGAATAAATTACGTTAATTATCTTATGAAAATTATATTTTCATAAGATTTCACGTGATTTTCATTTATATACTCCTGAACCATCGATCCCATTCTGGCGATTTATTATTGGAATCTATATATACGATTACAGATTTTGTAAATTTTACAGCAAAGTAACAGTTGCGTTTCTTGAACTAAAATCGAATCCTTACACTGTAAGGTGAAGAATCTACTTTATCAGAATATTATAACGGAAGTCACAGGTAATAATAAGAATATATCGTATTACTGATATGGCTAATTTTAGATATATTGCTCAAATGATTGTCGAGTTACGGATCGTTAATTTAGCATAGAAATAATTTTGAGTATAAATGCATCTTTTAACAAATTTAACGCCTTAATTGATTTGCTTCCAATTTTATATCAGACAACTTTTGCCAATATTAAGTATACATATACAGTTTTAGCTTAAACCCGATTGTGTGTTTAATTAATTGAGATTTACGAAAATTTGAAGAAACGAACTCATTTTTAAAAAAATTCATATTATGAAATTCAAAACTTTCTATAGCATCGGCTCAAATTCAATACCAATCGTCCTTAAACATTAATTTGATTAAAAGAAAACTATTCAGCCCATTTCAAAACTTGCGAATTTTTTTGTTGAAAAATATAAAATACCGTAAATCGTTGTATGGATTTCCATAAATATTACAGTAAACAAATTATGAGGGAGCAAAAAACAAAAAATTATACTATATACTCACTCATGTTGGGATTCCATATTGAATGACATCCTTGTTTGTCAACGCGACAAAGGCACTCGACCGTTAATACGAAAAACAGAGTAGAATACGCGACGCGCGACGTCCGACACTCACGAATGCAGGATACTTCATGATGCTTGGCGTCTCTCGCACATGAGCCGTTAATCAGCTCTCCTCGAGCGTTTATCTCGAGGTAGCGTTCTATCTCTGTCCCAATCGCAGAACGATCGCGATTACGACTGTCGGAGAGCATTGTGTTTTTTTTTTTGCGGCGAATGACGTTGAACGCATGTATTAACTAGGCCTTCTCCTTCATGTTGAACTGGAAATGCATCTTTTTAAAACAGGTCGGGGCTCCATTTACGATTTAGACAAATTTACGCACATGGTTTTTAAACAGGTCACCTAAAATTAAAAAAAAACGTTGCATAGTAAAATCTTGCACATTGCTTTCCTATTTTTTTTGCTGGCATAATACTTTTATAAAGAGCTGTTTTTGGGGTATTCCATAGATCGCGATCGATGGGAAATATGAGGCTTCGTGTTTGAAAAGGTTGCTCTACATCAAGAGACGCGGTAGCGTCTAGACGCCAAGTACTTAAAACATTTTTTTAACGAGACGGTACCGTTGATAGATTACTCCAAGATTTCTTAAGTGAATCTTTCGATTGTTCCTACCTTACGCTTGTATGAACGCACTCGAGAATTTCACGTACTCTCTGTCTTCCGCGAGAGACCATCTTGTCTGAGTATATTGTCATATTTTAGGTTCTTTAGGTGACCGTTTTGGATTCATCGATTTTTAAAAACTCGCGGATATTTTGTGCCCAATTGGCGCGTAGTGCCCTATGAAGAAGAGTATAAAAGTATCAGTGATCATATAAATTTAAAATTGATGCGACCCGATTGGGAGATTACCCGATATATTTTCTTGGTCTGTTTTTAAGTTAAATCGCCGAAAAAACGACTTGGCTGATAATGTTTGTGGCCTTTTTCCTCCGTAGTTTTTATAGTTGCAGTAGCAGAAAACGACCGCAGAAAGATGACATGAACTTTCTTTCGACAATTCGCGTGCAAAAGGATCGGTCGATTTTTCGGTCTTTATTGTGGTCGATTAATCCGCTAATGTAGAACATTCTTAATTATCCTAACGTCTTAGTGGTGGATCATCGCGAATAAGTGAGTACGGGTGCTATTATAGCCTCGATATTTCTGGGCGACTCAATATCTCTAAAATCTCTTATCATATCAGATACGGTTCTAACGAAAAGTGATTCATCTAGGTGTGTTCATAAGGCATTGAGTGTGTTGATTCACACGTGAGAAGTGTTAATCTTGAGCTATTCGTTATAAATATTACGATCAGGGTTTTCCAGGATTATTGCAATTAACCGTATCGTTACATTTTTATCAAGAAATGCGGGAAGTTCTCGACGCTACATATACAAAAAAAAGAATTAAAGGCGTTAAAATCTTTTCACGTCACAGTGATATATCAAAGTCGCGGTACTATCGTTCCGCTTGGGCTTCTTACACATCTATCCATATCTTGGCCATTTACAATGCTACTCGAGTTTTATTATAGAAAAACCATTGCGAATTGTAAAAAGTTATCTGTTTCAGTATCTTTCATTTTAACTTTACAATAGAGGAGCAAAATCAAAATGACATTCAAGATGGTTTATTCTTCCGGTTACCCGGTCATGGACACGGGTTCGGATACTTGTGGTTATTCGAATCGAAGCATTAGATTTGGTGAATTCGGATAATGTGGATATTCCTTTCTTTATTGTTTTATTTAATTTGTATTTTCCCCGGTCCGCAGGCATTTGTCCTATTACAGGATCGACCCGGGTCAGTAGCGTGTACCCCCCCCCCCCCCCGGGTCTGGCCCGGCTCAGTAACCAGATCCCCATGCGGCCGCATCCGACTTTTCCTTGTATATCGCATTTGCCATAGCATTTCTGCCATGAGCATAGAAAAACTGCGGAAAACCTATGCCGATGTAGCCGGTTCTGAGTTTGCCTCACGGTACCGGATCTACGTTGCGTTTCGTCGAAAATGTAAACACTGATAATGTGGATATTCGAATATCCGGCTTATTCGAATATCCACACACCTTAATGTTAGCACTAATTTGAATAAGGAGATCAATTTCCTCACGTCGTAGAAAGCAGCTTCATTCGTTCCACTATGTATTTAACTCCTGATAAAACTCAGTTTCATCACCATTGATAGAAAAATATTTATTTACATATACAACAACACAATTAGCATGCTTTTCCCTGAGGCTTCATTAATAATATCAATTCAAATGGCAAAGACAGGACAAAAATAGTAGGTTTAAAATTGTAACGTTGATATTAATATCTGGGATTCGGTTTGTCATCGGATTTCATTTGCTTCTCCTTCATAAGCTTTTTGTATTCCTCTTGTTTCTGTTTTTGCTTGCGCTTCCGTTCCAAACGTATTTCCTCGTCAGTCACTGCCGTTGATGGGCCATCTTTGTTAATCGCATTGGTATTATCTGTTGTCACTTTGATCGGCTCTTGGCACTCATCGGTCATTATTATTTCAATATCAGTTGCGATTGGAATAAAAGCATCTGAAACAAGTGACGATAATTTTACCATCGCTAAAAATGAAAGTAATCCTTCATCTCATGACCCAGAAATAAGGCATCAGAAGGATGTCGATTATGTAGTAAAAAAAAAAACGGAAAAGGTTTTTAAGAATATAAATGTTTTTAGATTTTGTATTGGATTCAAGTCTCAAAGTCCCTCTTTATATTTACAATTATTTCAGCAGATCGTTTGAACAGAAAGTTGATTGGCAGTTACTTTTGTTTTATGCACTTGGTAAAGAAAAAAAATCAAATACAGGTAAGTAGGATGACAAAAAAGCAAGTAAAACATAAGAATTTGCTTTTTCTTTAATATCAATAACTCGTGAAAAATAAAATAGTTATTATTTCACAATGTCAAACCACATTTGCACACCTTGTGAAATAAAATTTTGTTCGATACTCGTGCGAAAAACGTTTTCTTGACTCGTGTGATTGCAATTCTCCTCAGAAAAAGTTTTTTCGTCCGTGTAACGAAAAGTACTATTAGGCTTTGTAAGGTTTGGTTCACTAAAAAAATGACTTTAATTATCGTGGTGCAAGTAAAAAAGAAAAAAATGCTTCATTTCCACTTAGATATAAATTTTATTGGATGGGCGTTGGAGTATCTTTCAATTTCAATTTGTGACTCCTTTAATGCTACTTTTTATGTTATAAAAATAATCTAAAATTAATGGGAGAAAGTTAATTAATATTGATGTTTGAAAATAATAAATAAAGTTTACATTTCTTATAATTCAAATTACCCTCTGGTTCCTTTGGTCTTGGACTTTTATTTCGTTTTAGGGTGGAAACTGATTGGAGTGCTTTAGCAGGCTGTTTTATCTCAGAAGAGTCATCAAGAAGAGGTACTTTCTCAGCACTTTTTACCTCCTTAATACAACTCCCCATGTCTTTTACGCACATTATTTGCGTTTCATTACTTTTTTCTTCCCTCAATTTATTGCTCTCTTGTTTGACTTTGGGTGTTTTTGGTGTAATTTCATTAATTCTCTCTTCTATCTCACCACCAAAGCATACAAGAGCATTCTTCAATGCCAGAGCGATGGAAGACTAAACACATAAAAATCTGTTAATGTATTACCATTAAATTGAAAATCAAATAGATTGCATTCCACGTCAAAACGACAGGGAACTCTTTTTCTCTTTTTACTATGTTGTAGTATGGTATGAAAAAAAAAACACTTAACAATTTTTAGACAGTGAAGAAAATTGGGCACAATGACCAACAATATTATTCTTCGAAAACTACGTCAACGATTTTTTTGAAGTTCGGACGGCATATTTGTTTTTGAAAAACAACATTTTTAAGTGTACAAAGTATGATGAACGAAAAACTAGGATTGCAGCTGAAAATAAAACTAAAAAATATTCAGAATAGGGACTTTTGCCAATTTTAAGAAATATAATTTTTGTGCAAAATATTTTTTGAAAATCGACATTGGTTTTTTTTTTTTAGTGACGTGTATGTAATATAAAAAAGTACAAATTTTATCTAAAAAGAAAAACATTTGGGAGTTTTTAGAATAGATACAAATCTAAAAATATCACATATAACTGAAAAATTAATATATGATCAAGAAACGCTTGCCATAACTTGAAAATTGTAGGGCCACAGACAGATTATTTTTAATTTTTTACTTCCACTCTAGTCTATCTCCATCGTTTTGAGTATGAACAAAGTGTTGTATTTCTACCAAGATTTTCTCTGAACATTCTTTTTTAATTCTCAATGCAGTCTTAGTAAATATTATTTAGCTACTGTCACCAAACCAATTATTGAAACAAAATTTCTTTTCATTGTGTGGAGTGTTTTTGCTTGCTCCAGTTTAATAAATGTAAGCGGTTTTGGATGAATAAAAATTGATGAAAAGAATCATATCAACGTAGAATGTATATTTTGTTAATCAAGAAAGTCCTCAAGAATATCCAAATAAAGTTTTAACCAAAAATATTAAAAATTGTAAAAGTTATGATTTTTTCCATAAAACAACTGATTTTTTCCGCGTTCTTGGTTTTAAGAATTTTTTACAAGGCTCGAATTTAATTTTGTCTGAAATAACCAATTGGGACCTATTCTTAAGATGTTAAAGTACTCACAAGAACTCTTTCATGGTAAAACTTTCAACACAATTAATGTGACAACATTTCGAAGTTAGCTGGGATCAGAGCGACCCTGTGTAAGTAATAAATAAGCAATAAATAGTAAGTAAGCAATAAATAACAAATTTGTCGTAATAGTTATGCAGTTTTCATTATTGCCTACAATTGATATCAAAATATATGAAAGCAATTGCATTACATTAAATTATATTATTTGTTAGGGAAATAAAATGTCTCTAAACTTCAGCATAATTTTTTTTTTTTAAGCAGTATGCTTAGTAGAATCTTGCCAAAATACGAAAACATGTACTGAACTAACAGAACGAGCAGAATAAATTGCAGATCCTTTTGCAGCAGATTCTGTATTGCTGTAACCCATGTCCTCATGAAAGGTTCCATCTGCAAGTTGTACTCTGACAAATGCAGCACATCCTATGTGATATTTGCCCATCACATATTCAACAAAATCTGCAAATTGAGGTTTGCAATAGAAATTGAAAGTCTGTAATAGTTTTAATGCATTCTCCAAATTAAAAAAAAATTTTTTTTTAAAATTTGGAGCTGTTTTGTTAAAGAAAGTTTCTAAATGTTTTCACTTTACGTGCCAACTGTTTGACTGGTTACAGAATGACTCCAATGTCCATGTCCAAAGACTTTGTTAGCTACTGATATCAATTCGTTGTAACTAATTGATTCCTTGGCAAAGCCATTATGATTGTTCGATTCTGGAGCAATACTGTTTTTTGAAGCAGGCTGAAAATTCATATCTTCAGTTAATTAATTAATTCTTAATGTATAATTTTATTTAAAGTAGCATAGTCAATGAAAAAATTCAGATCTTCTCTGAAATAAAAACATTTTTTCTTGTCAACTGATAAACATGATTAACAGTTTATCAATTGAGTATCTGGAGAAAAAATATTTTTAAAGTATTTTCAGAGTCAAAATCATCCAGTTTTGGGATTTTTTAATTTTTCACATTCAGAACAAACTAATTGATGGATTACTAATGATGTTTAAGTTTATTTGTAATATGATTTTATACCAGTTGAAAAATGGATTTTTTTTCTTGAAATTGCGTAACAAATGGTACATAATTTTAATTACCAGAATTAACAGTTTTTTTTAGTTGGTAGTATTGAACTAAAAATCTAAAAAAAAAGTCATGTTCAATTTGTATACGATTGTATTGAAAAAAAAGGGTATTTTAAATTATATACCAAATTAAAGAAGGATAAACTTAGGTACAAAGATTGTTTTAGCACTGATGACATAAAAATTTGTTCGTTCCAGATTTCAATTGATAGACTTTTAATCATATTTATCAGTTGATAAGCAAAAAAAAAATGTAATAAAGAAAATTGTTATTTAAAATGTCTCTATTAAATTTAACTATCCAATACTTTTAATCAATGTTTAGTGATACTTACAATTTTGATACAGGATGGAAAACTCATATTTCTTCAGACAACGAATTTACACAGCACAACGAATCAGTGATCAAAAATGTTAAATTAGAGACTGACAGCTTTGAAAACGTTTTTTAAAAAGAAAAACTTGTTTTGGTGTGAAGAGCCTCTTTTTACCGCATGTTTTGATTTTGATATTTATTTGAGATTTTTAACCTTTCATCTACGATAAATACAAGCAAGCCGGCTAAATGCGTAGAGAGTCTCGTAGTATCTTCACGGAGTGGGAATCTTTACTTCAAGTCGGTAAAGTCTAATACAGCGATCTCTATCACCGATGGTGGGTGCTGATTTTACTTTTAAAGGTAAGTAAGGTAACAGCTATACTGTGTGTAGGTAAGTTTGTTATTTAAACATTTGCCGAAATTTTCACCACAAATTTCGCTTCCTGTTTACCGATAAATTTTACATCCGATGATACTTTATTCTTGACTAAAATTTCAATTATTTTCAAGAATATTGTATAGTCGATATTTCACATTAGCTTTTAGAGTATAGTATTTAGCGAATCAGTTGCGTATTTGTAGTTTTTGATTTTTGAAGATCTTTGTCTCTAATCTTGGTTAACTTAGTAAACGTTCAATCCTGACCCCTTCCAATTCGCTCCATACTTTTTATACTATTCTATATGCCCGAAAGAACACTTTGAATTTTGTTTTTAAAGTTTTTTTCACTGAAAGTTCTTTTTTCATGACATTTTTTAATTTAATTTTGCATTAACTAAAAAATTTGAATTTATTTAAAAAATCCTGTATTAGATATCAACATTTTTTAGCTTTGAGCCAGAATGGGCAGACACGTTTGCGTCGTTTTTTAAAGCCTTTTTTCGAAAAAGAAAAGCCATTTGTCGATTTTTTTTCTCGGCTCTAATAAAAGGTATCTTTTCGAAACTGTATACTGGGGTATTGTCAATGTCAATCAGGCACTTGACATTTTTTTCATCACCGAATTAAGCTCGAGATAATCGTATACAGGATTATATTTCAGTGGTGGCATTTTTCCTATAAATCGGACAACTATATGAATAGGATTCATTTGACGGGCGATGCTGCTATAAAATATACAAAACGAAATCCTGTTAAAAACGTCTTGTAATGTTCGTAACTGCGACCCGAACTTCATCGATTAAAGTAGATCTGTTTCAAGTTCAGTCTGAAGAATTGTAAATAGCATAATTTCATTAGTCTGTTCTTGAAATGGTTTAATCATTTAAATTGAACTCCGACGCATTTTTATCGAATTGAACTGTTTTTCGATTTCGTTTCAAGCTCTGCTAATAAATAGTAAAATAATGAAAATAAATAATAAAAATAAATCTATTTTAAAATGATTTAAAAAAATATTCATTTTTATTGTTTATTAGCAATCGATCATGGAACACAACTTCCATAACAGTATCGCAATTCATTAACGCAAAAAGCTTTTAATAAATGCTCAACGAAAAATGTCCCTATACGTCCCGGTTTCCACCACTATTTATCCAAGACCGATGTTTGTCATCATCCAAGTTTCTAACAGTGTTTTGTCGTTGTCGTCGACGTTCTCGTGAATTACTTTCTTATCGTACCGGATCGATGACAAGCTCTAAATCCCCAGAGAGACCATAACTGTTCGTGTAAATCAGGAGATGAATTCACCAGATTTTCGAGAACCTCTCTCGCACGCTTCGTTGAAGTACGAAAGAGAAGACGGATGTCACTGTATGTAAAGATGCGGACTGAAACAAATTTCGTTATACAATAAAAGTTTCCGTGGAAACAAGAAGACAAGGGTGTAAAATGCGAAACGTTGAACTAACGCGATTATCTCGACGAAACCACATTTTTCAACCTCGGTGGCTAAGATTTAACTTGGGTGCGGAGGGTACGAATGAGAAGAATGTCAAGCATAAAGATGATGTTTATTCCAAAAGTAGGTCAACCACGAGATATTCTTATTAGTTACCGTGATGCACATCGTTCTATATAACTGTTCCAAATATATATATATATAGGCTTTTCCAGAGCATTGTTATCAATATATGAATAGCTGAAGAATTATAATAGGCTCCTTCACTTTAATCCCTGAGATGCACTTGCATTTTATACACAGCACAAAGCGTCTGTATAATCATCATCAATTTCCTTATTTCGAAATATTCTTCAAACATTCAGTGATACTGAATATTTCAGCGAACTAACTACTTGAATAAAAATCTTACATTGTATATTACATTAATATTTGCACTATTTGTAATTCATTGTAAATTAACAGAATAATGTATGACAAGATTTTCGTAATATAATTTTTCATAAATATCTTAAATATGTGTATTGGAAACAATGACATTTCCATGTTTATTTCAAATCTTAAATGACATGTAGTCATATGCGGCGAGATTAGACGTTACTTCTCGGTACAGCTCGAATAAACAGTCTTCGCGAGTCACCCGAGATTTTTATAGGGATCCCAAATCCAGACAAGGACCGCATTCGTCACAAAGGAGATGTGACGTAATTTACGTCGAGTCGAGCACTTCTCTTACTCTTGTTAAATCTACCGCATTGAGAATATTATACAGAATGTTTTATACATCTAATTATTTCGAGATATATTCCACGAACTTATTTCTGACAATCATCTCTGTTGAGCTTAATCCTCCCTAAGATATTAGATTATTATAAATAAAAAAAATAAAAATGCACGAAAACTAGAAATTATTAATATAAATTATTATTAATATGTAAACTATTGATATTAAGAAAGAATACTTTTTTCTCACTTCGAAAAAAAAATATTCCACCTGGCGCGACCGTGGTCAGTCGCTGTATTGATTATACTATTTCTTTTGCAATTCTTTTGTTGGGCGCCAATTAATATTAAGACCAAATAAACTATCCAAATAATCTTAACCAAACAAGCTATCTTTTATTCCGTCGTTATTTCTTGAATACATACTCGGAGAATTTTTGAAAATTGTTTAACAAACGATAAATAGATCGTAATAAATATGTCGTTGAAAAAAATTGATATTCGATTGATTGAAGAAAAATGAACTACGAAATTCTTTGTAAATATATATTTTTTTAAAATTGATAACAGCTAAAAAAATTAATTGGGTTTTTTTAATGAAATATTTATAACATGCCGAGAAAATCTGTAAACGGGTTTACGGTCAATGAAACAAAAAAGTTATAATGAGACTAAAATCAGTTTCTATTCAGAATAAAGTAAAATTTATATGTTAATCAAAACAACCAAACCAATTTCTGAAATAAGAATGCGGGGGCTGTTGTTTTTAAACTAACTTGAAAAAAAAAAGGATGAGAGTCATAGTTACGTTGATCTAGCGAAGAAACTCCCATGTAGAAAGTGCACTCAGTGCAAGCACGTATTATGTTTTCGTCTGTTTTTTTTTCTGTATTCTTCGTCTGCTTCGCTTCTCTTTCGGGTTGTACAATCGAGATTGCGTCGGGGCATGCAGCTACACAGCTCGCTAAAGCTAAGCCCCCTGCGTAGTTTACACCAGAGAAGCGTAACGCTTCTCTCAGTTTTCCACTGCTTCTTTCTTTCCCTCTCTTGAAATCCCGTCCTGGTGAGTTTATGGCACGAGAGCATCTACCAAAACGTAGAGAGGAAACATATCTTGCCACTTCCACTTAATCGTCGCGGACCACTTTTCCCACTCGGTGAACCATTCTCGTGTTCTCTCTCCTTCTCTCTCTCGGTTGGACGAGACGAGATGAGTGAGGGGAAACAATATATGCGCTGGAAAAACTGGAGAAACTGAAAGTTGAAGGAACTCTTGGCGATCAGATATAAAGTCATCGTAGTTTAAGAAAAAACGCAAGATTCTAGTGGACTCCCTAATAATTCGGCTTCTTCGTAAACTAATGGATTGCATAGGAACGTGAAGCGTGCGCAAAACGTCCATTTTCGTACTTAATGACGTAAATGTAGATTTTAGTATTATTGAAATCCAAATCAAAACGCCAATTTGTTTTTACCTGAAATGTCTAATATCGGTCAGATGTATTTTTTTACACCATTTTTCTTTTCGGTGATAATAAAAATGAAACACTTTTTTTTCCTTTGGAAAATGTATCCACTTTGAATTTATTAAATCGTATACAATGAAAAAATAATGTTGAGATTAATAAATAAGTGTCTTCTATCACAATTATCTTCCTGTCTTCGTACATACATCTTATTATTAAAAAAAAACGGTATAATTAAATAACCAACACACGATCTATATGCTTGATATGACATTAATAGCATTATGATAATTGAGGAGCACTGAATGATAAGGTAACTGCTGATAACTATCACTCGGCACCTTACAACTTGCAGCACATCTGAAATGTATCTACGCATCAATGAAGTAGTTGCAGTTAACGCTTGACTAGTTATCGTACAAAGTACATTAGGCAACAGCAACTGTTACTGTACTATCGCTTCGATGGATCTAATCAAAGGGCGTGATAGGAAGGGGAGTCGAGGTTGTTGCCGTTACAATCGACTTCCTTTGATCGTTCTATCAGACTCACATCGCCTGATGCATGAATTTGCACTGCGTTAGAAGTCAAGTAGAGGTATTCCGCCACGTTGTTATTGGAGTTCTCCTGCCGAAGCACGCAGTCCAATGCTATATAGTAGTTATAGTGAATCTGCGATGCATGCTATGTTATTCGCTTTGAGGAGCCTGAGTTCCCTAAAAAAAAATCATGAAAATTAAATAGTGGAACAATTGCATATATAAAAAGTCTTACGTCCATGCGAATTACTACTGTACAAAGATTTGTCGCAGAAATTACAAGGAAATTTAGTAAGCAAAACTGCTCCGCAGTGAAATATTTCCTACAAAAACAGATATATTTTCTGTGGAAAAATCTGTAAATAAAAATTCATAATCATGGATCGGACCGCAAAGAGTGCTTATAAAACTAATTTAGTTCATTATTGCAACCTGAACTCTACGACAGTAGTACAAACTATTTTAAAATTGATCTTGGCTACAAAGGAAAGTTGCGTAGTCGAATCTTGTACATTACCGCCTCAGTTTTTTTTTACCTAATATCAGCAAAGCTTCCTCCATGAGAAAGTACACACGTTGATCAATTTTGACTTCTTCATAAACGAAACTTCGCAGACTATTTTTTTGTCGTATACATTTAAAAAAACAATCTTTCCAGATTCACCCGAACGTATACATATATCAAACATTTTTTCTACACCACTGTTTTCAACGTTTCGCGCCATTTGGAGTATAATGGCATGAAAATCTCGATTTCTTTTTTAAGAAATCAAAGATTCATCTACAAGGAAACAAAAAATAATTTGCACCTACCTCTGCGGGTCTTAAAGCATCAAATGCTATTTTTTTTTCATTGTATAGTGATTTATTTATTGAAGGCAATATAAATGTACAATTGCATCTACCATTGCTGGTATATACACAATATTTTAAAGTATCATTTGTGAGGTGGATCGTTGAATAGAATGCAGAGTTGGTGCCGCCAAGCAGTTGAAAAACGCCAACGAAAATCAGCGCACACGGTTTCATGTGGTGGTACCCACTGGCGTGTTTGGAGACCGTAAGAAATGATAATACACCCACGCTTGCTGTGGCTTGCACCTCTACTACATATGTCTATGTATATAAGAGGTAACGTTCGAACGCCTATCGCCCAGCTATTCCTACATAGGAACGAACTTGGCTCTCGGATGTTCGCGATGTATGCAGCAAGGGAATATTTATGCTTGCCGTAGCGTGAGCACAAAGCGTACCTGGGCTGCCACCCCCCCCCCCCCCCTCTCCCCGCACGGCTGGAACGTTATGCATCAAATCTATATATGTAGGTGCAGACCCAGAAGGGAATCAGTATAGTAGCAGCCACGACCTCTGCATTGAGAATATCACTGGTAGCTTAGTATATACTTATACCAGCAACAATATGCTCTGTGCGCACGCTTTTCAAATAATGACAATTTTATGTTTATTTAATAGAGTAATAGAGACAACCCTTAAAGATGATCGCCAGAGCCCTTTATTTATAGAAAGTAGTGGTTAGTTATTTATAATTATACTTGAGGGGTAGGAGGCGAATTTTTTTTTTAAATTCATTTTTAACGACATTTTTTAATGAATTTTCAAAAATTTGTGAAACACCCTTATGCATATTACTGTCATATATATTATTCACCGTCTTGATAGTTTACTGTGGTGCACTATCCGGTTGGGACTCTTGTTGGGCTTGCCCAGACTCACGGGCGAAGATCCGATGATACCACTATGACGCCACACCTCAGGCATTCTGGCTCGCTTCCATGTTTTCGACTATAAGTTCCTACAGCCCTTGCTACTCTGGCGGTAAACGTTGTGGATCGTATCGTAGGAAGGAAGGCCCTTATTTGCGGTTATACTCACCCATCATCAGTTGTACTCTGATCATTATTGCCGCGGATGCCCACGTTGAGCTGCATGGCTGCTGTGCGGCTTCTGGAGCTTTTCATGCCGTAATAATTAATTATAAATTGATATATAATACTTGGTTTAATTAAATCTGCTCAAAAACAATATTATATTAAAAGCTTCTCCATGGTTTATGGAATTACAGAGTAGCCCACTTGAGTTTCCTGGTCTTTTTCTGGGTAAAATTGATTAACGAAAGCACTTAGATCAGTGAACTCCACACAGTGGTCCGCGGATTTTTTTTGCAATTAAAGACAAAAATTAGTAAGTAATTAAAAAGTTGATTGACATTTTAACATTTTCGTTAAAAAAAAAGTTTCGTACATTTGTTAGTGTTGTGAAAGGTTCGATGTCCTTTGCTTATTTAATCTCTCTCTCTCTCTCTCTCTCTCTCTCTTTCGACTATCCCTCTACTATATGGAAGTGTTTAGTGTGCTCCTCAACAAATACTCGGCAATTGCCGTTAGCGCAGTTCTTGTCTACTGTGTTAGCCATATCCTGCGGCATTTTGCCACAATGCGCTGGTCATCGTCTCTTGGAAGTCTTTCACACGAATGTCAAAGACTAGAACTGCATACTTGGTTTGAGTAACGATATCATCGTCTCTTTTGCGGTAAAGCTCTATATGCTCGTAGCCATTACGTGGTTTATACTAGTACTGAACCCTTAACACCATTCACTACTATTGTTCTCTTAACTACAACTTTCTCCTTCACGTACCGCCTATATTTTCTTGGATTGCCGAGGGATAACGCTTCAGTCTCTCTTTAGATATGCTGCAGCCACTGTAAACGTAGTTATGAATTTTGAGAGTCGGCTCTTGCAAATTTTCACTGCGTTCCCCTAGCAGATTTTTTGAAAATATGACACGGAATCAAAGTTTTGGTCAACATTTTTGTTAAATTGATATATCGCAGAATCTACACCTAATTATAAGAAATATCGGAAGTTAAAAAAGTAGTTGTATTGACAAGAGAATGCATCATATGTTTGTTGATAATTTGAATACATTATTAGAATGGCCAGATTTTAAGCTGAAAGTTGTTGCGATTGTCGGATCTTCAAATCAAATGAGTACGCAGCTGCAAAACTACACCGGCAAAGAACAGCAACAAAGACTTGTAGATTTGCAAACGCAAGCACAGCTGTGTCGAGAAATCCAAATGTCAGATTTCAGACAGAAATGCAAATATCTTTTTCCAGTGATAGAAAATTGAATGTACCTTCCGTTTGTCACTTCGGTTACCAAAATAGACATGGAGCTATGGTTGATCGACGTATTTCAAGAAATTCCATGTTGACAACATCCACTCTAAATACTAGTTTTTGAAAATCTTATCGATTAAATCAAACATTGATGTTTATCTTACAATTAGTGTTGCTCACGTGGAAATTTTTTACAAGATAAAAACAAAAACAACTATTACGTACTATTTTATAAAATAGTCATTAAAATTGCAGGAAAATGTATTAGACTGTGATTTTAAATGAGTACAAAATATAAATATAAATATAAATATAAATATAAATATAAATATAAATATAAATATAAATATAAATATAAATATAAATATAAATATAAATATAAATATAAATATAAATATAAATATAAATATAAATATAAATATATATTCCACGAAAATGTCTTCATCATCTTTGACACCGTAAACACTTTCTAATGTGTTTCTACATTTTGATAACACGATAACAACTAGCCACGATTAAATACTTGGAGTGACGGGCCATTATCGAAAAGGTAGTATCGAGTATATGAGACATCAGAACAGTGTTTAAGTCCCAGCGGAGAAACTGAAATGCCCGGAGGCAACACCAATTCCCACGTTCTCCGATGCTCACGTCGTTCATCGGTCGGAAGCTGTCTGCAATTCCAAGCTGCACTGACCGGCACGTGCTGTTGACCAACGTATACTAACGTACAGAACTGAGCAAGTACTCACTAATTTCCCAATTGCGTACCGCGCCCACGCACATTAATTACACTACTCTCAGCAGCTCTTGTACACCCCTGGCTATAGTAATACCGCTGCGTATTTAACCACGTCTGGTAGCGTACGTATGATGCGTTTGTATGATTTAGGCTTATACTCACGACAATGATCATGATTAGCGCGTATGGCGAGCGCGCTTCTTTTTTCCTTCTATGTTATCTTTGTTTTTTCGATGACGGCGCAATAATAATTCACCTGTTGCTTCACGTGCCCTTATTTGAACAACGTTTGTTGAAATTTTAAGTATCATAATCTGAAAAAAGACAAGAAAAAAATGGTATGCTGTCGTTTAACGTGTCTTCGACAGTGATACAAATCAAGTACCAAGATTTTGAAAATTATTTGTACACTGAGAGAAAAAAAATCTCCATATTGCTTCCTTTATATCCGTTATTTTATATCTTTCACAAAAACACCGCTATGCGGAAATGGTGGTCTGGATAACGCGCAGAGTTGAAAAGGCCTAAAGCTGATTCACAATAGTATCAGTCAACAAAACTGATTTTAATATTGACAGAGAAATAGTTTATTCTCACACTGAAATAATATATTTATTTCATATTTATTGAATCACTAGAATATAAAATATAAATCTCAGAAAATCACTTTTTTTACTGACTTAAAAAAAGCTTACGATATAAAAAAAATACACAAATGATTGTAAGTTTTAAACAATTAATATTAATAAAAATATTAATCGGCGATTTCATAATGCATCAGATTTCAAAAAACAAAATAAGGTCTCATTCGTCAAGATCCGACATAAATTATGACTTTTTACTTATATCAAACTGCGTAACAATATATGTCTCATGGATTATTTGTGTAAACTGTTTTTTTTCTGTAAAACCATCATTATACTTTTTCGTTACATTAAGTAGAGCCTCTTAAATTTAGCTCTGCTGGCGTCTATATTAATTTCCTGCTCAAGACGTGAACAAACAAATTTTCTAATCTTTTTACACAATTGACCTGCCTGTACCGTCGAGGTCTCGTTAATAAATATGTTTTAATTCCCAAGTTAAACGGTTGTATGATCAAGATTTTGGCAATAAACTGATGATGACGTTTCTTTTTTTTTCGAGATTTTTGTGGTGTAATTGATACATCCTATTTACCTACAGATAGGCACAATGGTGATCAACAAGGTGATGTTATAACAACGTGATCGGATAAGATGAACCTCTCCAATCCGTCGTGCTGTCTCCCCTCTGTCGTCTGTTCGCAGTACCGTCAAATTGAGATTCAACTGCAAAGAAAATGTAGCTTTGCAGCTTAGTCTCGTTTACAGCTTGAACGCCGACACTTCTTCCATATCAGCTTCCATACAGTTTGAAATCGTCGTACCCAGTCTTTGTGTTGTGACTGGAGACACACGTTGAAGATGCCTTCTATCGGGGATTCGGGAAAGGGGAAATATACGACTCCTGATGGATCGGGGACCTGGGAATACTTGGCAATTGCCACGTGTAAGAATAAATCCGGACAACCTGCGAAATCTTTGTGCAATAATCTTAGCTGCGTTTTCATGCTAAAAGTAAATGCGTCATTTAAAAACAAATAAATGGCACACTCGTGGATCTCTCTGATCAGATTGTTATTCCAGGATATGTTAGTGAACTGTGCTCTGAGTCTTGTGATTATTTTTCCAGTATTTTCTTCATCTAATTTTGATTTTTTTAAGAATCTCGAATATATTTACAACAATACTCTAAATATATATAGGGCATTCTATACTGATCTGACCCTCGACCTCTCGGATTACATCTCCGATTTTTTATCTCATGAACCCAACTCCAAGCGACAACCAAAATTGTTATTAGATTTTTTTTAACATTTGATATATTTACGATTATTTAAAACCAACATATTGTTAGTCGGAATTTTAAAATCTGAACAAATTCTCATAAATTCTATATCCGATTAAAATATCTTTAAGCTTCTCATTCTTATTATTTTCAATTTTTTTTTTTAAATGGGAAATCAAAAAAAAATGGAGGAAAATCTATATATATAAGTCAGTCATATTCGAAGATCGGTAATGAATCCTTATATTTTTAGGTCTTGTGTGCCACGAGAAATTCTTTAATAACAGCAAAAGAAAAGAAAGTTAGAAAAAAAATTAGAAGCAAGTTATTTCTTGTCACTGAGGCAGCATAATTGACAAATCTCAATTTCTTATTAGGTGCGATATTTGCATTTAGCATCGGAACGACCATAGGATGGATATCGCCGACGACTGTAAAACTGATGGAGCCAGACTCGCCGGTACCCTTCACTGCAGAGGACATATCCACAATGGTAGCTGCCGGAGGTTTAGGGCACCTCTGTGCACCATTTGTGAGCAACCAGCTCGTCGACAGATTTGGCCGGCGTAGCACATTGTTAATAAGTGGTCTTCCCGCGGTGCTAAGTTCAGCACTGATCATGATAGCGACAAATGTTTGGGTAAGAATAAATGATATCGAAAAAATAAACAAAAATCAATCTATAAAAATAATCTAATTATAAATTTGACGTTAAACTACAAGAAAATAACGGTTCAAAAAATGTTGACGTTAAACGCTATCACATTTCGAAGATTGTGTTCTCTATAAGTCAGGCTTTATCAAAAATATTGGTCTGTACGCAGAACACGATGAAACAATTGATTTTGTCGATAATGAGTGTCCTGACATTGAATAACGGATATATATTTGAAGAAAAAAAAAAATTCAAGCTGCTATAATTTATGAACATTTGGTAATTGCACGAAAAAAATACTCAAAATTCGGCGATCACTTATAGAATTTGAGGCAATTCTTCCGACGACGATATGGGAAGACCTTACTGTAAAAAAAAATATTTTCGATGATTTTGCCGTAAAATGTGATCCAATATTATACAATTAATTCTGAATACATTTTTTTTCTTGTGGGCCATGAAAAAACTGACATTTTCGTGATGCTGATGCGATTAATCGTTGCCGAGATATTACGGATTGAATGAAAAATGAAAAAACTTGTCATATTCCGGCAGATTTTCTGTGTATTTGAAATTTGGTGCATCTATTGTAATCACTGAACCTAATTTTTATAAATTTTTTGAGAATTTCTTTTGTGTTCCTAAATTGGCATGGAATGCCTCATACATAAGTCTTAAAAAATATAAAAAATAGTATAAATAGTTTCTATTATTGTTAATATATAACATCAGGAAAGCGAATTTTCTCGTTTTGTAAGTTTATGATTATTTTTGTAATTTGAATTTTTGACAGCGATGGCAGTATTTGACATATCACAGTATTTAACCTCAGTTTTGAAATGATAAAACTCGGTAACACCACGATTTTAACTGAGCAATGAAAAATAAACGAAATACATGCCATTTGATCAATGGTTGAAAATGCCATTGAGAAGCAATTGTGTGAAATAACTGAAAGAGTTTTCAAAACGAACTGGTTTGAGCATCGATTGGCAGAAATTCAGATACAACGCATAATCCACCTAACACCCCTTGAGTTTCAAATTTATTCTGGAATTTCCCTCAAGTTGACCCACTCGATGCTATGTTATGCCTCCGATAAATTTGATGTTCTGTGCATAAGGTGAACGGCCTATTTTCTGATAATGGCCCAATTATAGTGTCCGCTTATCATATGTTTTACGATAAAAAATGTTGTTTATGTCCGATAAACTTTTTTTTTTGTGTCTATTCTGTCCAATTCGCATTTTGCTGTTTAGGAAGCATTGAAATAAAAGATTATAAAAATGTCGAGTTTCAATATGTTATCCGCGAATCAGCCAGGAAAAAGCTAGTGTCGGTCATTTTCTTGTTAACTTCGTTAAGAACTAAGGCTACGGAAATTGGATTATGTAATATTTCTAATGCGATCAAAGTGATGGATCTACTTTGTACTATTAAGGATCAATTTAAAGAATGCTATGGGTAAAAATATAAGAAAATTGTGATAATACGGTACCCAGCAGTATGACTTGAACTCAATAAATCTTAGTCTTTACAATTAATCTGTAAATAAGGCCACAAATGAGAAAATCCAAATGTTCTCCAGTCTTCACTCTTAGTACACTGATCGGGTCATTCACCTTAGGTCAGCGTAACCTTCACATATACAGACTTAAAATTCCTTATCGGTTTTAGCAAACAAGAAAGGCACGTCAATTTATCATCAAGTTTGTCCTCCTTTTCTCCAAGGCTTATATGTAACGATGCGCTTATGCGATACGATGACAGTAAAAAAAAAGTAACTTTAAATGCGGTGATCTTTTTGTATGCTTCAGGAAATCCATATTTCGAGAGTACTAGCCGGGTTCGCGTTGGGCATGTGCCTTTGCGTAAGTCCAATGTACACAGGCGAAATAGCATCAGCGAAGACCCGTGGTGCCGCTGGTTCAGCCATAGGTTTTATGGTTAATCTCGGTGTCCTCTTTGCCTACGGTATCTGTCCTTATCTATCAATCGCCATTGTTGCCGGAATACTGATGACCATCACCATCGCGTTTGAAGTGAGCTTTTGGTTCATGCCTGAAACCCCGTACTATTTGGCAATGGAAGGTCGTTACGAAGAGGCCGAATCAACACTGGAGCAATTACGTGGCAAAACGGATGTCAAAGAAGAAATGGAAATGATCATGGAATGCCTAATGCCTAATCGTGATGGCGTTAAAGTTGAAAAATCAAAAAACGGATCCGTCAAAGATGTCTTTACAGTCCGTGCTAATCGTCGTGCTTTCATCATAGCTTTTTTGTTCTTGTTACCTCAATATTTCGGTGGTTTCATGGCTGTTCTCATCTATGGCGAGTTAATCTTCCGTGATGCTGGAAATGCTATACCAAGCCATTTAGCAACGATTGCCGTTGGTTTGACACAATTAGTGTCGACAACTACAGCTGGTCTGTTGGTCGATAAACTTGGCAGAAAGCCATTGATCGTCAGTGCCGGCGTTGTCGCGGGTATCGGTAATTTTGTTATTGGTGGTTATTTGTTCGCGAAGGAATTCATGAATTACGACGTTAGCCAATACGCTGTATTGTTTCTAATTGCTGTTTTGGCTCAGGTATTCGCATTCAATGTCGGACTACTCAGCACTCACATGGTTCTAATGTCAGAAATATTTGCCCCAGATGTTAAAGGTACTAGCGTGTGTATTATAGGTTTTTCCGGCGGTATAATATCCGCAATTGCGAGCAAACTCTATATTGCATTAGCGATCACTTGGGGCTTTGGGCATTCGTTGCCTTTCTTAGCTTCAGGTATTATTGTTTGGAGCGTCACCGCTGTATTACTTTACATTACTCCTGAGACAAAGGGAAAGACTTTTGTACAGATTCAGCAGGAATTGAATAGGTGATATACGATTCCGATGAAGCTCGGCGCGTCATGAATGTATATCTCGATACACCTATAATCTAAAAACAGGCGTGTTGAAATAGTACATTACGATACGAGTGCGGTAAAAAAATTTCTGACGGGTGTGAGTTTGCAGCACGAGTCGGAGGCGAGTTTTGTAATCACACGAGTTAAGTACATTCAATTTCCTCACATAAATGAGTATTTCTTGTACTTTTAATATGGCCGCAAAATTATGATTGAGTAAATTGCAGTGACGATGGTCGGTCCTCAGAGTGTCGTTCAATGTTCCATTTCTTATTTTGAGTCTGCAAATTAGTTTTTATTGGAACACGCAAATCTAAGCCACCATTCAATACAGTAAACGCAAAGTAGGTGTGACAGAACGTTAGGTATAAAGTCAAACCAGAGAAGGTAAAGAAATACTTTGTGTTAAACGTAGGATGTATTGAAAAGTTTTAAAATGTTGATCTTTTACATGCGCGATATTAAACAGCAAAGAGACTGTTTTCATTGCTAACTGTGAAATCTTTAGTTCATCGCGAAGTAATCAGTACGACATATATCCAGCGGGAGTAAATAATACATAAAGATAGGAACGGGATGCTTGTACACACTTTTATGTGTGTGTTGCGAACTATCAATACAGGTACGTAAAACGTCTGTAGATGTTTTATTTTTAGATGCGTTAAGAAAGAAAACATCAAAGTCCGTATAAAAAGTGACTACACGATTCAAACATGAATAATGTGTTGAAACGACACAATTGCTTTTAAAATGTTTTGTGTGGAAAATAAGCGAATGCTGTAAAAAAATATCAATATGGCAATGACGTTCCGCAATGATATTTGTTTTTGTCGCGCTTAATGGTTTTCAGTTTTCTGTTTAAAAACATCACTAGAGTGGATAAAAAGATCTTGTTTAAATGCGTTTGACCTTACTGGTCACTGGTTCAGGTAAATTTAAAAACCTGAGACCAGGCTTTTTATATGACTATTGATTAACTATTTTGTAATCAGTTTCTTTTTTACGTTCAATCTAAGGACATATTTTTATGACGATTATTTTCCAGTGGCCTGACAGTTTGTGATATATAGTGGCGCGACTGCGAATTATTTCATTACTCGGACTGTGTGAAATGGATAATGCCAGATGCATGCACCATGTTAAATGCATGTGAAGGAACGGTTACGCGAAACTTCACATCGTGTAATTCATCCAGTCACGAATGTATCGCGCCTACATACTTTTTGTGTAGTTCATTTATGAAGTGCGAAACAATAAGAAAAAGGACTGAAGTAATAAAGTGTTTTAATTACAAGTCGTAGGAAATTATGAATTGCCCTCGTGGACTGAGGCAATCTTAATTTCTATTTCATTCGTAGTTGGTTCAAGGTCGGATTTACTGTGTTTTTTTTTTCAATTAAAATCTAATCCAACCGTGGACTGATGCGTGTAATATTAACCTAAAAATAAAAATTAACTGACTTTTTCTATTGATTTATGATTGATTTTCGAAGATACAACCAGCAACCAAACTTCGATATTTTGTATACTACACGTATGGAAAGTGGTTGGTTTGCAAAAAATCGAACCAGGAATCAACCTTCGATGCTTATTGTACTACAGTTGGAGTGCGGTTTGGTCAACGAAAAATACTATCGCAAATTAACTATGAATAAGTACGTATGATAGTTTCAACTGCGTTGAAAGTAGAAAATTCAACTGTAAATTTCCCTCTAACGACAGGGTGTCAAGGTGCACCAACCAACTGTTGGTTGTCGGTCGGTCGAAGTTGATGCAATTCGTGAGAGCATACCTAATACACCCGATTTTATTTTATTTAAAAAATATATTCTTTGCAGAATATTTTCTTTGGTATAATTTACTTCAAATCAAGATTTTTAAATATTATATTACAACGCCGACAGTATATACGATAAAAATGTGATGTATATAAAAATTGTGTTCACAATAATAGAATTGTAATGTCGTTGAATTTGCTATCATCTGTATTGACAAATAAATCATTTGACATGTGCGAACAAACTTAAAGATTAATCCCTCTCAGCTTGACGTTGTTTGACCCACAGCGCGACTGTGGCCGATAATGTCTTAAGGTACTCAATTATTTTAGATCGTGTCGCCTGTGGGATCATTTGGCTCGATTGTTGCTGACTTGCAACTTACAAATATAGGGGAAGAAACTGCAAGCGAACTAAAGGGGACGATAGGAAATTGCGCAAGACTATATACCAGATGCTTGTCGTTGGAACCAGATATATAGTTTAGGTGTAGCATAAAGAGAAAAGTTTTTGCGATCTGGGGAATGAGACAGAGAGGTGAGGGTGGGAGGGATGGGGAGCGGGGTAAAAGGAAACGGTAGAAAATAGGAAAGAGAGAAAGAGAGCCTCGAGATCTGGAAATCACTATTCAGTCTTACTGAAATTGCTATTGGCAGAACCATTAGAAGCTGGAATTAGTTTTCGCGGCCCCGAAGATATCCAGGCTATATGAGAGAGGCCTTTCTTACTCCCTCCTCAGAATCCCGACGGAACGTGCTGCACGATCCAGTGCTTCTGCTTCTGCCTCGGCCAGCGTTCGGCCACGGCTCACTTATCTTACTTTATACCTGAGAATTAATAGCCCCTTTTTCCACTAGCTGCTGTGCTCTTTGCCTTTTTTTCTGGTTGCGAAGGCGGCTTTTGTTTCGAGGAAAGTTCCAACGTTTTTTTTTTCTTTGCTGCGGCATGTCGAGGAGATGGGTTCGGTGTGATATCGGCAATACATTGTAAATTTGCCAGCTATAACGCAATATATAACTGTTGCGATATATGCCCTTATAATACTTTTTTAAATGCTTTCGCGTACAGGAATTTTGTACGAGAAAGCATTCAACCTAATTGATTAAACTGAATTATGCAACTAAATAGGGACCGTTCTTATCGACGGTGGGAATACTTTAGGATAAATTAGCAATAATTTCATTATTAAATCCTTAAGAATGACTTAACTTTGAAATATGTAAGTTATACTTTGAAACCTTCAGTGCAAGTGTTAAAACATTTTTTATTTTTGTTATTTGACAATATTTCGAATGAACAATGAAAAACTGAGCTAAGTCTCCTGTAAAGATGTCAGAAACGCGTTTGTGTACCTGAGAAAGACGATTATTGCTATCAGGATTCAATGTTACAAATTTGCACGTGACAAAGTGCAATCGTGACTTTTGATCATAGTGGACAGAATTCTCGATATTGACCTTAGGGGGAGTTCAAGATATTGACCAACCTCGGATCGTCAGTTGAATCGTTGGTAATCAGCCTTAAGGAGCGTTGTTACATATATACCGTAATTTCGAAGGGCACTAAGGGGACTGGGACAGTTTGCTTTCGACGTAATCGTGTTCTCCTCGTAGTCGTCCACGTTGGTACGTGTGGTGTCAAGGACGTTGCACAAACCCGACGATCCTAGGTGTACAAACATAGATATCCGTCGTACACTACTGCCACATGAGTAACAAGCGTGTACTAACAGCTAGCAGTAGCAATAGCTTGGTATGATGCTGCTGTGTATGGTATAGTCGTAACAGGAGCATAGATGCTTCGCTGCATAGATGTACAAGCAACCAAAGCTTGTTCTTGGTGCTTCGAACCGAGATGTAGGACAATCCCTTGACTGCTGCCTTCTATCTAACATTTTGAGTCCTCTGAAGTTAATACCTTAGCTTGTGATGGAGCAGCCTCCCTTGAGGAGAATTGTCTCCATTTATCAGCATTGAACGTTCAACACTCATCTTTTGTCATGAGCTTAAATTGTGTCATGTTTTTTGATCTTCTGGTTTTTTCTCAAGATTGTACGGTTAAGTAAAAAATACTGTTATTTGCTAAGAAGTATTTCAATAGTTACACTGTTGATATTATTTAAGGGGAGGTTATTTACTGGTTTTAGACGAAAAAGATCTGTTGTATTTCCTCATACAGAAAGTTTTGTTTTCATGACATTTTCTAAAATATGTTGCTCGGTAATTTGTTTCTAAAAAAAATCATAGATATTGAAAAATGTATAAACAAAATTAATGCTTTTTAGAGTTATATGTCAATCATATAAGAAATTGCGAACCCAATTGGAAGGGTCAACGATCAGACCCAGTTCGAAATCACGTGGAATGCTCCATATGAAATTTGCTATATGTACACTCGGACCCCATATGCCCCCTTAATTATAAATGTGTACTATGTCACTTTCTCAACATTTTGTAAGACTCCTGGTAGTCCTTGACGAAGAAACTTTCATTAGCTCTCGAGAAATTAAGCGTTGGAAGGATGTTTACGAGCTCGTTAGTCAGGAAACTACCCACCCCACCGCTTCGTTTTTGCCATTGGAGTGGGTAAAACAGTTTGATAAACCGTTGCAACAAGCCTCTGTAAATGCGAGCTAAAAAAAGTTTATTCCTTCTTTTATGAAATGCACTCAGTTGTCGAAATACTATAATTTAATAATTTTACTTTATAAAGCACTGACAATTATATTAAACTTCCTATTTTATCGAATTTTCAGTATTAACTACTTTATTTTTATATCTCAGTTCGGTAGTAGGATAAAGTCTTTGGGAATAGAGGGGGGAGGGGGCAAGACTGTTCACTGACAACTCTACATTTGTTGTGTTATATTGCATATTTTTTATGCGCAGGTAACGAACGTTTTTTCGAGTACCCTTTCCAGGAGATATTTTTTCTGAGGATTTTCTTTCTATGTACTTTTTTCCGCGTACCTTTTTTTCGGTTGATTTTTTTCCGTGTGCCATTTTTTTTCTTTCTTCTACTTTCTTTCTTCGTACCATTTTTCCGAGTACTTTTTTTCTGCGTACCTTTTTTCCTGGTACTTTTTTCGGAATTCCTCAGTTCTTGTATATTAGATTTAATATGTGTTTACGTATGACAGCTTCAATTACCTATAATGAAAGCTTGCAGTATTTTTTTTTAGCTGTGCGACTTTGTTCTTGTAATATATGCCAAACGTTACCCAGCTCACTGAACTTTAGAATTTTTTTTTCCACTATTTACTCTTTTAAATACGTTTGCACATTCTGTCGTCTCGTTTCCAACTTGTCGCGTTTTTTTTACTGTCAACCCAAAGTAGTGTCTTCACTAACTAAGGTAACTTATTTACTCAGAGATTAAGTGAGAAACTATGAAAAGATTGAGTCGGAAGTGGGTCAGCTGCTCGCATTACTTAAATAGCAAGGCATTTGTACAGTGTCCGCCATATTTGCAAACACCCCATCGTAGAAAACGCGTAGTTTATACATCACAGAAGTATGCAACCTAGAACATTGTTTTCCACAATTTTCACCATATATAACATTATACTTTATGTGTATATATTGAGGTTATTTTTTTCCCTCATAACTTGAAGGTACTGCGAAACGTATCCCTATTCCACAGTTGTAACGATCTAACACTTTCGAATTTACTGTATTTGCTAATGGCTTATTTGTTCCACAAATAATTTGATATCAGTCCTTTTTTTAAGATTAGGTAGAAAGAATATTAAAAAGAAAATGTATAAATATTTGATTAAAAAACAACAAAAGAACTTTCCATTACTTTGATTTTCATATCATTTTGCTTCCTCATAGAGGAAGCTTTGTCATGGTGAAATTTTTTTTTTCCGAGATTTTCATGAAAACGTCTTCAGAATGTCCCAAAACGTCTAAAAAACATATGCAGAACAAATGTCCGGATGTATGTGTGTGTCAGACCTCCAAAATTCAATCCCCTATAACTGGAGGATGATTAGACCGATTGGGCTGAAATTTGGAACACAACTATGGTGGTTGGACCTCTATATTTAGGATAATTTACAAAATAATTGGGACTTCCGTTCAAATTTTATGAGACTTTGAAATTTTCGAAAAAAGTTTGTTCGCGTTCTAACTGCCGTAAATTTTGAGTTATCGGGCTAAAAAAAATTTCAGTCGTAGACAAACATCAAATGATGGATGAGTTCGAATATGGTGAGTTTCAGTTGAAAAATCCAGTTTATACGACATTTTCAAATATAAAAAAAAAAACGTGTGTTTGCGTTATAGTTCCCACAAATTTCAAGCTATCGGGTTGAATTTATAATTTACAACGTTATCTCTATGAGGAAGCCAAACACAAACCAATGTACTCCGACGAGCAATGCTCTATGGGTAATCTGGAACAATGAGGAAGCAAAATGCAAATACATTTGCATCCGTTTAAATTAATTTTTGTGGGGAAAATATTTTTAGTTTAATTCGAATAAAACCTTTATATAATTTTTTAGATATATGTTTGCATATTGTAATCATATCACGAGCTAAAAGGTAAAATATTTCGTTAATTCTGTGGTTATTCGGCTTCAAATTACTATCAGGTGACATTTTGGCGAGGAAACAAATGTAGATATTTCATGCAATAAAAAGATCGCGTTTAGCATAAGTACTATTTTGAAATTATGGATCATAAAATCATATATTTATCTGATTTCTTGATTTTCTGAAGGTAGCTTAATGAGTATATGAGATAAGACGGAAGATGTGGCGCCAGTATCTTAATGTCAATATTGATCATAAGATATACTAGAATATTGTTTAGATACTTATGAGCTTATAATGTGTCTGCGCTGGAAAACCCAAAAAAAAAACGCTGTTATAAAAGTAATAACCCTTTAAAGTATTATTAATTCATATTAATTCATAAAAAATACACAGTTATTTTTAGTGTAGTCTGCAGTTTCTTTAAAAAATTCTTGAGCTTTCGGAGGGCACGTACAGACAGAAATGAGTGAATGTGTTTTTTGGAATCTAGAACACTCATAACGTATTTCTCCATAAAAATCTGGAAGTCGACATTTTTTTTTATTGCAATACTGTCTCTTTTACATATTTTGTATGTGTTGAGAATGTAAAAATAGTATTGCAGGAAAAATTTTCGGAAAAGTCTTCCTACGAAATGTTATATAAATTTTTAACTCCCGACTGCCCCTCTCTGGGTAAAAAAAAACAGGAGTTATTTGGTTCACAGCGATCGGCTGATTTGAGTGATTTCTATGTCCAGTATGTTCTCAAAAACGGGGAAAATTTACTTAACAAAATTTTGTATGTCGATTCCAATAAAATGAGGTGATAAATTATTGATTCGAATCGGTAAATGAATTTTCCAAATACCCAATTCGAATATATCGAAATTATCGCAAGATTGCCGCCATTGATGCTTATACTGTAACTCACATCATAACGCAAATCACAGATTATTTGAATTACGTTGAAAAGGATGAAATAATAATTATTTTACGAGCACGAAAAAAAAACTCCCGACTGAAAAAAGAAGCTGAATTAATGAAGAAATTGGGAAAACAAAAAAATTGTGATATAAATACATAACCATTCGCATGTCATAACCTCGAGATTCTTACACATAATGACAAACAAATCTCCTGCGTACAATTGTGTAATTACTATAGAAACTAAAGACGAGGAGCTCGAAGACTCTCTTACATTAGCCTACTTATTTTAACCAGGTATTTGGAAGGTTATATTATTGGATATTAATTACCTTTTAGTGTTTCGGGTATATATTACAGTATCTGTTAAAATGAATTCAAAGGAGACTTCAAAAAGTAGGACCTTATGACCGAAATATAAAGAGAAACGATCTGGAAGTTCTTTTCGTTTCTCCCTAGAACAAATATAATATATTTGTTTTTACTGGCACTCTTGCGAGATAGCAATAGAGACAATTACGAAGTAAAGAGAAAAAGTGCAAGAGAACGAAAAAAAGAAAACACACACATTGTTACTTTGAGGCAAAGTGAACGAAGGACGACATTGTTGAATGGCAAGAGCTTTCACGATGCGGCCGTAGCCGGTAAAGAGTTTAACCCTGGTAGTACGGCTGCTTCAGTGGCCTCGTGGACCTAATATACCGGACAGTCGTATATAGAACCGAAGTCCAGTCGTACGGCAGCAAAAGCAGAAGCACTGGTGCTGATTTCTCGAGGGATGGAGGCCACTTGGACCGTACGTAATGTCAATCGAATTCACATCCCTCTAATGCCAACTTGCTTTCTCTCTCTCTCCCTCTCTCTCTCTCTCTCTCTCTCCCGCCCTATCATTCTCCTCTATCCTTTGCTGTTGCTCCGCTCTATGTCTCAGTCTCGCTGAGCCAACAGGACCAGCAGGTCTTGCGAGAAGTCTCGTTCGAGCGTGCAGAGAGCTGGGTACGACGCGCTGTTCCATCAGAGGGAGCCTGCAGACTGCAGTTTCCATTCACGAGGAGAAAAGCGGAACCCACGACCAATACCCGAATACGACGCTTGCACCTGGTCGCACAGAGCATGACAGTAAAACCAAATATATATTTGAACTACTAGCCTCTACTCTTTTCTACGTACATTAATCGGTATGCTGATATTCATATCGTTTTTATTATGCCATCACATACAAAGTACATAAAAATATAGCGTATTGCAAAAGAAAAAAAAAACAAAATCTTATTTTTACTCGCGACTGCCCGCCGAGCCAAAAGGTGGAAATTATGCTTTTAGCGGTGATCAGCTAAATAATGCGGTTTTCCTTTGTCAATTTTCTTCGAAACCACAACAAATGGTTTACCCAAATTTGGCACATCGATTCCGAAAATGAGTAAAGTGGTTATTAGATATATTTTCGGTACGACAAATTAATAGCTCGCTGAGATAAGAGCAGTGTTCTTGAAAAAGCTTGTTTGAAAATATTGATTTTGCCGCCATTATTACTTGTGATTTATTTTCTTATATCTTATACGTCTAGCCATTTTACCTCGTTTCTGGTGTATTTTCATGTAATTGTATATTTTCACCTTAAGGATGCTCTGTAAGAAGTGTAAAATAGAAATAAATTTTTTAATTTAAAAAACTCCCAACTGCAAAAGACGTTATACTTGAAAAAAACTGCTATGAAACAATTTGACTTTAGGAAAAATAGTTTTACAAAAATTAGAAAACTTTCAACTGAATAACCGTTCGATCAATAAACAAATGGGATAAAGAGAAATATTGTGAAATAATGAACAATCCTCGGCATATTATAGTCGGGCAATTTCGACATACCCAATGATGAACAAATTTTATATTTTTAAATCGCGATGATTCAATTAGTAAATATAATAAAAAATTATTTTTAAAAATTGTAATATAAAAACACAAATAGTGGTTGTTAAAAGTACAATAAAGTCAAATTTGTTTTATATCATGGAGTGGCAACTGAAATAAATAGCCTCGGTTAATTGGACGGTTTATTAATGAGTTATATTTACCGATTGACAACTCACAATACTAGAAACAACAAGAATAATTAGAGAAATAAATTATTCGGAATAAATCGTGTCACTCGTATTTTGTTATTTAATTTGATTGTACTGACGCCCAAAATAATGATACAGTAATACGCGGATCGTGCTCGATGTTTAATTAATTCACGTGTACGTACAGTATTCATTCTTTACTAGTGCACGGGAATCACACGAGACGCCCGTGAGAGCTTCCAGTGTACGTGCACAATTGGTACGTATATATATTGGGACTTATACATAGATGCATGTAACGAGACATAATGGGGGAGAGAAAGCCCGAGTGCAACGTTGCAGAATGCAGATCAAGTGTTACCCACGGGTTGCGTACCCTCATCTACTGGTACCACACATCCGGTAAAACGAGAATCCACCAGAGCCAGCAGTGCAACAGCAGCGACTCACAGCAATTACACAATAAATTAGTCGCTACGTTTACCCCATCAAGAGATTCTCCGTCGCACAATCCCTCCACCCTTAAATTTATTCAAATGTTGCGCCACTACCAAAATATGTAGGAATTTCGTATATCTCCGGTTAAAATAGTTCTAGACTTGTTCTTCTTCCACGTTATACGAGTGATTGAATTGCAAGGGAATCGGGAAAACAGAATAAGGCGATACTGGTCTGTGACCTGTTTCACCGACTGAAATAGAGGTGATTTTGTATTTTCGTAAGATTGTTGATATTTTACGTATGTGTTTAAATAATTATATGGTTATGTAATATTCACATAAGCGTATCGATGATACGCCGAAGTTTGGTTGAAAACCAAATTTCAACTCTGCGCATAATCCAGAATTAAGGACTCATAGGATTTAAGTATATGGCATCTCATTTTGTTTGTAATGACATCCTACATCAGCTAAGCGGAGTAAATATTAAGAAAACTCAAAACTTTAAGAGACCCATGTAAACTGTAACACCAACATTGTTTCGTGAATTTGTAAATCAATTGATATCTTTAGTCTGGGGACCTTAAAAAAAAAATCCTCCGTACATATGTATTAATATTTTGATAATTTAATATGCACGGTCGGCATGGAAAATTTTAAGTATTTATGAATAAAAAATAAATGTTAAGAAACGTCAGTGGTTTTTGTATTTAGAGAAGTTTGTGAGAATAAAAATCTCTATCTCTCGCCTCTCTGAAACCTTCGACAGTAATATGTTTATGGTAGTTGTGTTTTTGGCCGAATTGTATAAAGAATTTACATCTCAACTAGGAGAAACTTTTGTGTGTTGCTGCATAGTAACTTATTTTTCCCTTTCTTGCCATACATCTCGCTCTCGGCCCAACTTTCCACGATGGAATAACTCGCCCGAACGTCACCTCACTTCATCTCTGTATGCATGCGCACCCAGAACGAATCGGAAAACTTGGTAATTTCTCGGTGAATTCTCGATAGAACTCGTCGGCTGATCGTCTTTCTCTCGATCCTTTTGGTATATATACTTTTGGCTTTTAAAGCGAAAATAAGTAACCTATTTACGATATAATATTCCTTGATAGCTTGATAATCATATAGTATCTTTCCACTAGAGTCATGAGAATCATTTCAGAATTTTTCCAAATATATGTTGAGATTTTGCTTAAATAATCTCAAATTAGGTTTTTTTTATTCACGGTTATTTAACGTTCATTATCAAATAAAATATATATACATTAGAAAAATCTGAAAAAAAAAAAAAATAATTAGTGCTTTTTAGAGTTATGTCAATTGTATACAAAATTGCGGAACTAATCGAAGGGGTCAAGGGACCCAGGCGGTCTGACCCTTGGTGGCCCTTATATTTTGTATTTCATGTAATTTTCCTTGCTAACAAGTAGAGGGAAAAACCCACGACACTAACTAAATCATGTTTATAACATTGCTGTCTCGACTTAAAATCTGTTTTCAAAAAGACGGCTAACTGGTGTGCCAGAAAATATCTTGCGGGTTGTCTGGTATCATCAAACTACAACATGTTTTGGGTTTGGTTCACAGACAGCTGACATCAGAAGAGAAACTGTGTACTTGTTAGAACATGGTGTTCTGGTGTAGTATAATTTATCACAAAACGCCGCGATACGTGGAATTTCGCTCCAACCTGTCGTTCCTTTTACCCATGTCTGGTGCTGGTGGCTACATACGAGAGTTCGGTAGTTTCATGTGAGCTCGAAGTTTCTGACCCCAAATAGTAGGTAATATCCAGATAACGTACCCGTTCAACAATGTATATTATACCGCACTTTGTCCCTTCAAAACTTTCACGGTCCATCCATCAATTAGTCTGTAGCGATGTTTAATAACATGTTGATTAATGCTCATGAGGACGTTTGCAATTACAAGGACCTTGGAAATCCCGAACTGAGAGACGCAACCTCGAAAATCCAGATGGAACTCACCGATGTCAGAAAATACAGGCCAATGATGTAGAGATGTCCACAAGTGATGGTTAGCCACCTAATCTGCATTAGGGAAGACTTTGGAGCTATTCCGTTCACGGGATCTTATTCTGAGTTATGATACCGCCGTAGCGTCATAGCTACACATTCTTTTTTTTCTTTCTAATTGCCACTCCCAAATTCGTAAACCAATCCCAAACATGAAAATATACATTTTCTTTGATTTTTATACCACTCTCAAGCAAATTGCAAGCTTTTTTGTGATATCTCGAAACAGGCACGTCGTACTTCGTGCCTCCATGTACATTAGGTACATTACGGTGGTTCTTAAATGGTCCTAAATGGTCCTTAAATCAAATCGTATTTTAATCGCTCACCCCACTAAATTGGTTTCAAATAATTACCAAACACACCCCAATTTTTTCAAAATGAAAAAAAAAAACTTTTCTCCACAAGGGTTGAAGTTTCTCGTTTAAAATACATGTGTTTTTAAGCTTCCTTCCGCATAAATTTTATTGACGTACTAATTTAGTACAAAGAAATCTGAAATTTACTGGGTATCTTGTTCAGGCATATCGCTGTTAGGAAAAAAATGTCAATCACCCTTCTCTTCGAATATGGCTGGAGACCACCATACTGTACACGTATATTTAAAGTTGGCTTCGACGTGTTTTTTTTCTTTTTTTTTTGGCATGGAACTAAAAACTCGATGAGAAATAGAACGAAAAATATAAAACCCTTATTTTATCTCCAAGTACTACGAAACCCAGTAGCGACATTTGAAAGCGTTGACTGCACTTGAATTTCCTTTACTCGGAGGTTAAACGATTCAAAAAGTACTCGACCTCTTTTTTTCCTTACATCGGATATATATATTAAAAATTTGTAACTGGCATTTATACACTCACCGTCTGACGATCCAAGAACCCTACTTTATCCATTCATTCGTGCATTCGTTAGCCCTATTCTCACTTGGTACAAATTATATAACTCAAGTTTCTAAAAGATAGAAGTTGCGCCACTCAAGACGTCGTCTGTTGCTAAGAAATGCTTTGACTACCGAGTGTACGTCTGGCTGGCATTCAATTCGCACCGAGAGCGCGCAAAAAGTTTTTCCGCTTGACACTATCTCCCAGTGTACTATATCAAAGAGTGAATAAGAGTCAGAGCTTGCAGTGCAAAAAGCTGTCCGAATACATATACCCGCTTTTTATATTCAATGGTCCTTCAGACTCTTAAGGGTACTTTTCTATTCACCGAATACACATTTCCGAGTTACGATACGACGCTCACCTATGTTTATACTACGTACCTATTACTTTGCACATTGTCTAAGAATATATAAGGCACGTATTTTTCTTTCGTAGATCGCATACTGTTTTGGAGTTACAAAAAGAACTTAAGGTATTAAGAGATACTTAAGACCGTTGTGCAACTATCATCGGAATCGCGTCGTATTTTTAGAACTTTATAATTAATTAACAAGAATAACTTCATTATTAATTAACAGGAAAATCCTAGTGATGCTAGGATCGGGCTGTCTGTCGAGGGACTGGTGAAACACATACTTGTGCTGACTAGCCTACTCTAGGTATCCCAGGTGGCTCTCTTCAACACGCATGCTGACGTACTTGGAATTTTTTCTGGTTGGCCATGGCAATAGGTTTTTTTTCTGTACAGCTTCTTCTACGAGGAAGCCAAAATTGATCAAAATATACTTCTTTGTAGAGGTAGCTTTGTATAAATTTAAAAAAAATGAGGAGGCAATGTGCAAATGTGTTACTACTTCGTATTCTTTTTGACCTGACTCTCCTATCTCAAGACTTAAGTCTTATTGTTAGAAGAAGACAACATAAATAAGGGTTGGACTCGCTTCTATTTGCTATCGTGGATATTAACGGATATAGTGGTAGCGAATAAGGCTACGCACGTAAAGCTCTAAGGGATGTGGGAGACACGCGCGTTCGTGCATTTGCCATGCCTGTCCCGAAACTAAATCCCTACGGTATTTTCGTATGCAAGAGCTGTCGCGAGTTGTTGAAGTTTCCCTGGGAAATCACGGGTTCACCGACGGTGCACTTGGCGCGTTTGTTACAAGTATGCCCTTCCTATGTCCTATTTCTTCACCGCGCGAGTACGTGAGTATTAAAAATAATATAAAATTCTATAAACAGAAAATACAATTTAAAAATGGTAAGGAAATCAAAAAATTTATTTTATCAAATAATGAACCAAAGAGTGATAATGTCGAGGAATGTTAATTGATTATTTATAAAGTAAATATTTGAAAGATATATACAAAACTTTTTTAGCAGTAAATGCTTTTAGTCAAGATCGACTCTCGATTCTTTTACGCGTTACCCCCCATTTGCTTAAATTTTGAAAACGCTAAAAAAGATCATCGCTCATGAAGCCTATGGTATTATGGTGATGACAAATTGCCCCGCACAACCGTGATTTACCTATTTTCAAATCGTTGTTAATAGGGGACACTAGGTATACTGAAGTATTAAAGACTTATGAAAAAAGTACGACGTTATTGCTATTATTAATTTTGTTTCAAGCTGTGATATCAATAATTGCATTTCTTAATTTTTCAAAATACACCAACGTTTTTTTTTTCTTTAGATTACTTTTTTTTTACGAAGAGGGGAAGTGGTGCACACTGTTTGAGTTTCATATTTATGTTCCTATATTGGCTTGACCTATACTTAAGAAATTAGCAGACTGAATATGATTTTACGTATATTTTTTTTTTAATTCTAGAAACTAATTTACACCCGCAATTTTTTATTTCTTAGCTTAATGATAAAACGTGAAATCGGTGAGCACAAAAATACTTTTTTTTTGTGGGTATGTAACATACTTCAATATCACAAAATCACAGAATTTATTGAGCACTTTGAACATTCAGGTTGTTAAATTGGCATATATTGCCTCATATGTGATATACGAAGCAATCAGTGCATCTTGTACTGTAATTCTGTGATGCTTGTGCAAGTGAGTGTAGTTAGAATTGAGTGTAGTGACGAGTTACTGGTGCGAGAAGGACTATATCACTAATCTCTAGGCTGAAGCGCCTGTACAGTAAGTAATTAGTATGTGTGAGTGAAATTTCAAGAGGGTCTCAGTCTGTATGGTAGACATGGAATCCAATGGCATACCAAACCGAAGAGGGTAGAGGGAATATAGAAATAGAGGCATATACATATAGAAATATATACATATAGTGGTACAGAGAAAGAGAGAGAGATAGCAGCGTATAGTCGGTTGAGGCTGCAGTATAGGTAGCGAGAAGCTTTGAAGGGTCCTACAGAATTTCTTGGTAACTCGGCGTAAATGACAGCGAGTACTCGGCATAATGAGGACACTCGCTCCTTACGCTCGTGCATAATCTACCCTTTCCTCGGTGCTTGCTATGGAGCCTCGAGTTCTTCGGCAAGGCAACGCTTCCCTCGCCCGTTCTAGTCTAGACCTACCGCTCCCACTCAGCGTCAATTTCTTTTTTTAAATAAATACGACGTCAACCTAAAACACCTATCTACGGCTGCACTATTATACTCGATGGCCCTCTTCTATGAAAGTCTTATTTAATAACGTATTCTTTTATTCACTATCTACTTAGCTTTTTATCGGAAGTAATACGATATATTAAGGAGCCGGAGTTAAGTTACAAACAGCGATATTCATTGAGGAATATCCCACTCCTTTGGCTGGGCAATACTGTTGTTCTACAGAACTCGACTCTGCATAGCAATTCTGCATATGCCCCCACTGCATACAATCCCAGCTCTACACAAGCACATTTTCAGCACAACTCTACAGAGACCGCCAAAATTGTCACGGGCTTAATACTATTATTTTTTTGATAGCATTACAGAATTATTCACACTTTGCCTGTAATTAATTTTCAATTTCAAACTTTTACTGAATATTGAATTTACTTTTACCAATTTTTGGATGAAAAATTACTTGAAGTCCTCAATTAATGGACAATACTAATGATATTTGCCATTTTAAACTTGGTGCAAAAATAAATTAAAAAACAGTAATTTAGGTACATATTTTTAAGACTTTTTTCAATGGCGTCAAATCTTAAATGTTCGGATATAAATATTGAATATTTGCTATTGAATTGACAATAAAATTAATTCTTCTATAAATTATTATGTAAGCTAATGTATTTTAATGACAACGGGTCTTAAGTTTGCAATGTCGGGTCTGTAGAAGGTTTAAAATGGAAATATACAGAGGGATAGCGTTTTTCCCTCTTGTACACATAATCCTTCTGAGAATTCTTGGAATAATTTAAAGAGTCAGATGATTCGCAGTCAGCATTCAGCTTCTGGAAAATCTCATCTCCGACTCAGACGCTATTTCCGGTAGTTGATTGGAAATCTCGACGAAGGGAATGGCTTTGCCTGTTCAAGCCATACAAAGGCATATACAGTACGCTGGTGGTATTCCCGCTAGTACTGGCTTTAAGCGGCACCCGACGGTCTCCAGGAGTTGTCACTGATAGTATTAGAGGCAAAGTGAGATTGAGAAAGAAACGTAGAGGTATATCCATATAGTAGTATTATAGGGTCCAAGCTCGAAAGGACAGATAGTTCGGTCATCTTTTAAATTTCTTTAGAATATATTTTACAGCATAATAAAAGTGGCTATTTCGTAATATAAAAATATAAAAATTTAATTAATTACACTTTGCGTAAATTTATGTATATATTTACATTTATTATAAACTGAAATCATATTATTTCATGTATTTGTAAAAAAAGTTGATTGTAGTGCATGGTGAGATTTAAAACAGAATAAATGAATATCATATGTAGTGTGACGCCATTTTACAACGACACCCCTATCGCATGCCCAAAACGATCTTTTTGAATTCTCCTTCAAATTTATTTAGGGCGCCAGTCGCTGTAATGATAATGGATGAGAATTCTCAATAAAATTGTAAGTACCAGGTTAACTGCAGGTCAATAATCGAGGTAGAGTGTATGCGGTTCGTTAATATTTTCTGTCAATTATTTCATAAAACGAAACACAATATGAAACTTAATAATAGTAAACAATGCAAAACAAAAGTCGTTGTATTCAATGTTCGATTTGTTATTTGATACGAAAATTTTAACAAACAGAAGTCGTGAAATACAATAAATATTTTCTCCCGAAAATATGAAATGAACCTCTGCTGGAGAAGAGGAATTTATTTGGATTTAATGGGCAGGGGATCCTGGTCACAACGAAAAAGTAGGTTGAGATGACCTTTAAGACGACGAGGATGCCTTTTGCACGGGGCCAAAGAATATAGGCCCCGTAATATAAATATGTCCGAAGAAGAACTGGAGGACGTCTACGAGGTTCCGTCGGTGTTGGGGCAGAAGGGTTAGGTTCGTTGCCGAGGGGTCCTTGGATTTCATAGGGAAGGAGGAACGGGAGCGTTGGAGAGGATAGAAAGGCCGGTTGAAGCCGAGTCTCTTCACCACACTCTTTTCACCGTCAAGAATCGGCAGATTCTTGCCGGGAGTAAGGGGTAGGATGGATACCGTTTCTTCTACCGGGATTTCTATGAGGATCTCCTCTATCACCGGAAGCTACCGAAGCTCCGCGACCCGCAGATTTGCAATCTGCGAGGGGCCAGAGGTCTTCGGTGGTGCTTCCTAGGTCGATTCGGTATAGGATAGGGGAGGATCAGACGAAGAAGGAAAATACCGCGGCCAATATTCGTGGCGAGTAAGAAGGGGAAGAGAGAGAGGGAAGAGAAATACCGCGGCCGAGAGTTGGGGCGAATTTGAAGAACCGCGTCTGAAAAACCGAGGCTAGTACGGAAGGACAGGGAGAAGGACATCAAGAAGGCAGCGATCGAATACGAATACGTCAGTAAAAAAAAGAATGACGACTTAAAAGAGTTTTCAATATGTGCATTTATTTTTGCGACGAGTGGGAATGCTTCAAGACTACAAAATCCGTTTTTCGCTCGCTTCATCTAAAGACCGACGCGTTCACTCGGCTTGTGAGAGTTGCAAACATTTTTCGACATTTCACAGTCGAAGTGAGAACTGTCTTTGGGCGCGAATATTAAACAAACAAAAATACATATTAGGTTCATAATGTTTACACAGTAGGTCGTCGGTAAGATAAGGCTGGTCGTTAATGGTATCGATCGAGGTCGGTAAATGTAGCGGTCTACTTTATCGGTTGCGAAAATAGGGATCTTCAACAAATATTCAAAGTTTTCAGGCAGCTGGTAAAGTAGGGTCTACTTGAGATAATTAATTTTATATTGAGAGTGAAAGTGTTTTTTGATGCTAAATATTTGAAATTGGTTGGAGTATTGCAGTTTAGCGTACAACAAATCAATAGCTACAGCATTAGTTTTAGGCTCAATGATAATATTTAAACTAATGTGCTAACTGCAGCTTAACGTATTCGCTGAGTACTCGAAATTCGTTTATATGACGATATAGCCTGTTGTCAAATGTGGCGAAAATAAATTTGCTGCGGTAAGAGGGGATTGGAGCGTCTTGTCGGTCGGGGGTAGAGAGGATTTTGTGAGCCAGTCACATTGTTAGAATTTCTCCATTTTGCCGTAAAGGGTTCAACGTTCTAAAATAATAATCCTACTTTCCATCTGGGAATAAGTCCTTCCTCTGAATTTCGTAAAAGGATATAAGAGGGACATCGAAATCGTTGCATACTGAACTGGAATTTTGATTTCTTTTCGCCATATTCCTGATGAATTCGTTTAAAGAGAATCACCGAAATGAAAGCTGTGTGCTTTTTATTCATAAAGTTGTACTTTAGGTCAATTTTCGAGGTTTTTCAATTGTTAGCTTTGGATGCAGGATATCGCACGCTTTGCCTTTCTGTTGAAAAAAATCATCGTTTTTCATGGTTTCCTTTATTGTCAATTCAAAGTCGGAGGATTTAAAATAGTCTCAAAGGCCTGGACAATGCTGTGGCGAGTCTGGGTGTCAGTTCCATTCGAGCCCTTTGCTAGTCCTTCATCTTGTTTGCAGGCTCACAATAGATAAAGGGACAGACACGCGTATACGACTTTTCTATGAAATATTCATCGGATTTCGAGAATCGTGCCTCCCATACGCTCGACTTCACGTTTCCTATACCAAACGTCGTTGCCGTACGACCACACTTGCCTAATCGAAAAAAGCTCTGCTTTATATTCTCGGCGTCAACGGAGCCATTTGAAAGTCAACCTGTTTGCTGCTCTTCGGTTCTTCCAGTCGCATGCCATGTAAACTTTCGATACATGCCGTAAAGGCCGATACTTCGTCGCTTTCGTAGCTTCCACACTGATTCTGTTTCGCTTATTCCCATTCCGACTCTCGTTAATCCCCAATAATTTGTCTAGACTTCACTTCATCTGCGTCGCATATCTCCCAAGGGTGTCATTGTCACTCTATCTTCACTCTCCAATTTATTTCTGGTCTTGGTTTTTTAAATGAATGAAGGTTTAGTGGATACCGCGATTGATTCCGCGTCAGTCACTTGCACTCTGTCTCTGTCCAATAAGAACAGCGTCACTAGCAGGATAAATGATAATCGGAATGTGGAACAAGAACAAAGAGAGATTAGTTACGTGACAGACTTACATCACCTTTTAGCATAGTAGCACTGTGCTTATTGTTCATCAACGATCAAGATGTCATCTGTATAACCAAACCCCATAGTGACTTTTAGCTTTTCAATTTCCTTCTCTGAATCTTTGATGCTACGTTTTGTACCATCCACTGGTTTTATTTCACTTATTTTCTTCCCGTTTCTTCGTAATCCACAATAATTTGTCTGGAATTCACTTTACCTGCGTCTGATCTCTTCCAGTGGTCTCATTGTTTCCCTAACTGCAACTACTCTCCAATCAACCTCCTCAGCGTCACCTCTCCCTTTTGTATTTTCTACTCTATTATCTCCGATGTGCCACTTTCGTACCTCTCACTGATTCTTTCTTGCTAATTTAATCCCAATTTCTTCGTCTACCGGTTTCTACAGATATTGATCTCAAATCAGTCACTTCTATTTCCTCCGGGCAGTAAGAACAACGATCCCAGCTGAAAATTTGATAATCATAATGTGGAAAAAAGGAAGTAGGAGAGGCTAAGATATTTGACTGATATGTATCTACTCAGGATATAGGTGCATAGTGACTTCATTGTCAATAAACACTATTTATGTCATCTATCAGCAATCTTCGTACCGACTTTTCCCTTTTGTATTTCCATCTGTGAATCTCTGATGTCATACTTATGTTTGGCAATTTTTGAGTACCATATGTAGACCCGCATGTATACGTAAACAGTCAATGCTGCCCGTAGGCAGCATTGGCTTTCCTTGAAGGCAAGGTAAGCATCTAAGCGCACCCGGACCCATACCCTCCATTATACCAGCCACCGCGGCGCTAACCGCGCACCACCGCAACCATCGTCATAGACTCTTTCCGTCTCTGATGCTGGCGGCCACCGCGGCTATGTATCTTTTATCTCCTCGACGTTCGCCCCGCAGCCTTTATTCTCGTTTCAACAAACGTGAGGGCTGGTACGCCTCGTGTTCGTGGTTTGTACGTGCGCTGGTAGCAAGCCCCGAAGGGTATCGTGATTCCGCGATGGAGCTTAGTAAAAATGGAAGGTTTGGGGAGGGTTTCTGCAGGTACAAGCTTTCGTATCCTTGCACTATCTTCTAGGGTATGGAGAATCATAAAAAAAATTATTTTTTTTATCAAGGTTCTTAAAGCCGCCTGCTGCGGTTCTCGTCGTTGACTTTCCACCAAACTTTTTTCTTCCATCTAGTGCCCAATGCCACGTGACAAGTTTCTTTTCTTTTTAAGTTTTAAGTTATTCTTTTAATCTAATGTGGAGTTATAAGAAATAAAATTAGATTTCCAATAACAAAGAATATTTTTGACAGCAGGTGAGAGTAATAATTATTGAATCAATGATTCTTTTTCAGCATGAAAAGACTGGAAACACACATATTAATTCTTTACACCAGAGTCTCTGCGAAGATGCTGCTTCGCTGATGTTCACTAAATTATACCCTTACATTTTAACATCTATACCATGCATTTATGTAAACGATTATTACATTCGAATTGAGATAGGCAAATATGCGCTGGCGAATCACCACTCTTCGCTTCTTTGCTTTCTGAATTATACATGAAGACTTCGTTTCACTTTCCTTTTTTAATTTGCTTTATCACGTTAATAATTGTTACCTATGATCAATATTTAGAATTAATTTTTATTCCAATATGAAATTATCACTTGGTCCCGGATTAAAAATCAATTACCGAATCGCCAACATTTCCATTACATACCTGTTGAAAGGATTATTAAATACTACCATCTACTCGTATTCACGATGAACAAAAAGCCGGTAGAATTTGCATTCAATGATGACGGAAGGGAGACGAGGCAGGACGATTCGGCATCAGCCAAGATATAACCTCCATGTTCTAACTTATTGACCATATAGAATCCATATATAGCTGTAAGAGCTTTATAGAAAGCATTTGATATATATTCAGTATGGTTCGAATAAATTAAAATTTGTTAACACATCTTCATATTTCAATCCAACACTTTCGTGACGGTTTATGTAAAGCTTAGCTTTTACATCAATAATACGGAAATACTCAAAATGTCCACAAATGGTTCATCCATCTCTACCACAATTTATTAAACAAAAACTATAGGCAAAATTTTCAATACCTATTGATTTGCTTTAGATTTCTTGCAGTTGCATTCTGATTGTCATTGCTGGTGCTCCCTAATACTCACTATGCGAAATTGGGATGTTCATCAGCAGTATCCCCTCTTGCGTAACATAAATGTAGTGGTCCAGGGCGTTTCTCGTAAAGTTTACAGAGCAATATCGAGTTATCGTGGATAGTGATAGTTATCTGGCGGGAACGTCGACGAATTACGTTTAGGACAGTTGGTATTAGGCGTATAGTTGGAGCGTATCACAATGATGGTTGGAAACGCGTCAACTTGAGGACTGTGTCGAGTGGACACGGTTTCGCATGGTCAACAGTCGAGAGTACACGAATACGCTATAGATACGATATCACTGTAAATATAATCGTCCTGCTTCTACCATTCCACATAAACTCTTCTATACTGGTATGTATATACTCCGTCACTCGATCTCTCTATTTCCCTTCCACTTTCGCATCCCGTACATTTTCCCTTGTAATTCGTTCGTTCGGTTTTGCCAAGTGCGTCGAGTATCAGGTACGCAAAAATACAAAGTATCACCTATCAACTAGCACCTCTCGACATACCCTATAACTATTCATCATCAATTTTGTGGCACACGTGTATAAAAACTGGTATTCTCCGTGGATTGAGATTAAACGGTTGTTATTAAATAAATAAAAAAGATGCAAAGTAGACTTTTTTGAACACTGTATCCTAAATATTGGGTCTTCCGGTGCGGGATGTTTTTTGGCGGAGTGTTCATTAATCTGACGTCTATCAAAAATTTCGTTCCTTATTGTAATGTTTCGATGCATATTTCCAGAGATATGATTTTTTTAACATTAATTTTATTAAATATTTGAGTAGAATCGGAGTCCCTTCTTTGGCAGTAAACCTGTTGTTTTAAGTTGATAGAATTCTTTTATTATTTTTAAACATTTTTTCTGTTAAATTAGAAAATTAAGGCCAAGATTCTATAAATTTATCAAAGTTATATATATATATTTTTTTTTTGTGTGAAAAATTATAAGAGATAAACACAATATTTTGATATGAAGAAAAGAGTTTGAAAATAACAAAAATAATAATGTAAAATCAGTACCGATACCATTTTTTTTATTTGTCTAATTTAGATTATTTCGTAATAGAAAATAGAAAATAATTAATATTTATTTGTTAAAACGTCAAAAATATGTATTGCAAAAGGTAATTATAAATATTTTTCTCTAAAAATGAAATCAAATAGATTGTAAAAGAAAAATGACACTTTTTGTCCAATTACATTACCGTTTTATTTCCATGAGTGTCAAAAAAAGAAAAAATGAGAACAAAGCTTCCTCTCCCATTAGTATAGTGAATGGCGTTCCCTATGTACGATTTTATTATATAATACATTTTTTTTAATGGCCGCACTCTGTTTTTCATAGAAATATTCGAATTTTGCCTGAGCGGATCAATTACGTAGAAATGAAATTTTCAATTTATTTATTTTTCATGTCCTACATACATCTAACCCGTGGCTTCGAATTTCACGTGATTTTTCATCCATGAGCAATGATTGTAATTGGAAACGACAGCGAACGAAACGATAGTAGAAGCTATGTCAAGTGGAGTAGAGGGTAAAAAAAAAGAGAACACCCCTCAAATGGTGAGACGTGGACAGTGATTAGCAAGGATCAGAGAGTCAGCTGTGGGGGTTCAGAAATTACCATAAAATTGTTTGTCCTCACTATGTATCATCGTCATATTTCTAGTAACAGTGTAGAAATACGAGGCGGAGATTTTGTAACGAACAAAAGTGTTTTTCCCTTAAGAATTTAATATTTCACGTAACATTATACTTTTAAATTAAAATGTAAAGAGGGACAGATGGTTTAGGAGGAAAAGAAGGCGAATGTGGAGGCGATGCGACGGCGGTATGGGTATGCACTGTCGTCCTAGAATTAGGAATGGAAATTTCTTTTAAGTGATACCTACTTTTGCTCGTGCAGAAAATGTAAATTGCAAACGGTGCCTATATACGAGTGACTCTCCTTGCTGTTTCAATTGCTCTCTGACATATACAATTTACTAATGGTTGACGATAATTTAAACTCATTATTCGAAAGCAAACATGGACGATGAAAGTTTATAGAAACTGTAGATTCATTTTTCTGTTTTTCATGAAGGACATATTTGTTTTCATAATAAAGAGAAAATTCGGTATTTCGATGCCAGTATATATTTAAAATTATCTGAATAATATATATAATATATCATAAATCTTGACAATGTAAACTAAAATAATATAATAAACATAAAAAATCAAACCAATTTTTTGAAAATTAATCTTTAATTTTTAGTCTATATTTTTACTATTCAAAAGTATCTTCTATATTCACTAAGTTCCATATTCATCTAACCTCCTATTCCAACTAACGACATAATTCATAGGAATGAGCCAAGTTGCCCAATTACAGGCTGTTTATGAGTACAAAAACAGTAAGACATATGTCTACTATATAAGATGAAGAGCCTCTCTCTGCCGCAGCTCTCCATGTCCTTCTGATCTGCTGGAAACTTTGTCAGATGATATTGCACGTTTACTCAGACATAATACGCTGCTATATAACCAACGATTAATTATCTTTCTTCGCGGATGAGGAGCACAACCCACGAAGAGTGTCTTGGCACACTAAATAGTTGCGATTCATGAAGCATCCGCTACGCCTTCCTGTTGACAAGACGTTAGTGAGTGATAGCTCTACTTCCCCGTAAGGAGATTAATAGCCATACGGGTGAATCGTATATACATACATACATACACTTCATGGTATATGTCGACGTTAAAATAACTCCTGGACTCGTGGGGAATACGACGATATTGTTCTTACGATTTCAACCAGTCGATAATGAACATTGACACCGAAAAAAACATTGGAATCTTGTATTTCTAGTTTTTATTTTAGATCCGGCATAAACGTAATTGCGTCTATTATTATAAGAACGTCATTTAACAGGATTTCATTTTCAAAACGCTATAACTTTGGATTTATTAGAGCTATAACGTTTTTTTTTTGGTTTGTAAAAACTTTAGTCTACTTTACGAGTCTACTAAATGAGTTATTGTTAACAATAATTCGTTTATATTTTTTTATAAGCATTGTAATAAGGTAATTATTAGAAATCTCTTGTGCTTTTTGAAAATATTTATACATAAAGAATGTAACCTATAAAATTACGTTGTAACATTGTTTACATTTGAAATAAATGCTAATATTACCCATGACGTGATACGTAGGTATTTTTAGTTTCGACGACCCTACAAGAAGATTGACGCGTGATCGTCTCCTGGAGTAATCGTAGTTCCAGCTCAGGCAGCAGATGGCGTCGCATTTATGGCGTCTCTCACAAGCGGGAAAATATCACAAGATATATATAAGAACCACTGCGCGCAACAGTAAATCGTGCCTTAAACTAATGAGTAAGGAAGATATATAGAGCTTTGGTAACGCTTAGATATGCTAAATTAAAGCGACCATATTTTTGAAGAGGCACAGGTCGTCCTGGAGGCGCTAGATCTACTTTTTCGAGCAGCTCGGTGAAGCGATTTACCTTGTTAATCACCAAAGAAATTAATTAATTAAGGGCACATGTCAACTAATGTTATGATATGTTTTATCTCACAACTGATTGCACACTATTTTAAATAATTTTTATACGAAATATCTTATATAATAAAGTCTGAAGATCCATCACTTCTCCGCTTGCGCTTAATTCCGATAGTCTTTTATTCCGATAGTTCTTTGTTTTATGGTTTCCCTATTGGTCTCGAAAAATTACTCTAAAAAATTTGTTGGGGGTGCAGTCAGTGCGGAAATATACCACTTAAAACGAATGGCGAAGGAAAAAGAAAAATTAATCGCAAGTTAATTAACATATACCGTAAACACAAATAATAATTTATTGAGGTTGACGATGTGAACGTTACAAAGATCAAGGACTATTATTACAGATAAAAAACGGAGTCATGGAAACATAGATACCACACAAAAAAAAAAAGAATAGACGAACTGAATTCAATGGAATGTTCAACAAGTACAACATTTCCATAAAACAATTTTATTTAAAAAAAGTTTATCAATTTTTATGCTATTTCGAACACCTTCGGGTAGTGTAACCCCTTAAGCCTCTGTGCAATTTAGACTGTCTCCCCTATGTACCTTCGCTGGTGCATATAAATCAAGGGTGACTTAAGGGGGATTCGCGAACGTGGATAGGAGGAAATAAAATGCGAGTAAATGCTAAGCACGTTAATTCTGGAAAGTACCCAAATAAAGGATGGTGTCTTGTCTGATTCGTCGGGAATTAGAGAAGAGAAACGAGAGTAAATAGTAAGATCTTTTTTAATATTCGGAGGTACAGCTAACCAAAAAGACTGCTGTTTGTGTGTTTGCGTGTGTTTATGAAAGCTAAACATGGAAGCACTTGAATGTTCCGAGATACTCCAGTCTACAATATATGACCGGTGCAATACTGCAAATTTTGCTAAAGTTGTAGGAGGAGGGGGGGGGGGGGGGTCACCGGGAGAGTTAGCTATTGGAAATAATGATTAAAAAGATCTGAGAAAAATCACCTGCATGCCTTCGGGTTCAGTAAATAATATCTTTTTGACCGAAAATAAAACAAAGATTTTTAGCACTGTCGGTTTTTTAGATTAGGCAAAAAAAATTAATAAAAAAATCTGATACGATTTATTATTAAGAATAGCATACAAAGCACGAAAAAATTTGACGGGTCGGAATATTAAAAAATGTGGGAGGAGATAGATTTTTTCGAAACAAGAGCGATAGTTTTTTTTTAGTACATGTTAATTTTTAAAATTAACACGAAGATTGAATAAACGTGACACAATTTTATATGTTAAACTGGAAACAACCCAAAAATGATATAAAGTTTGTCGAATTTCCAAAAAAAATATGTCAAATTAACAGAAATAATTATGGTACATCACACGTGACACAATAATTGTGTAAATTTGACATTTTTTTTTTAAATATAAAAATTACACAAAATTTGTGTCAAATGAAAATGCACAATTTTCAGCTTCTTCATCATTTTCAAATCCTTGAGAGAGTGGTTTTTATCAAAAAGTAAGAATTGCGGAACCAACCGCGTATTTATGATTTTAGAGAGTAAACATTGTCTTCTTGTGAATGGCAAATTGTCCTCGTTTTTTTAAGGTAACCTGGCATAGCATTCGTTATCGAAAGCTGTGAAACCGGTGGAAGACTCTCGTTGAATCATAAATTCTCACCCTGGTTATTCACCATCCTCGTTCACCTCCTTTTCAACCTTCTCTTCCTGCGATTAGTAAAAACGAATGAATTTAACTGACATCGGTTTATTAAGTCTAACGTGGTAGCGACTTCCACATATTTACAAGAAAGCAAGTGGATCTCGTGCAAACTGGGAAATACCAGCGCCTAGCTCTACGATTTCGCGTGTTCGGCGATGAATATTCATTTCATTATAAACACAGCTGTATACAGCTACCAACCCACTAATATTACACCCCACTGTCTTCCCCTTCGCCTACAGCACTGTATGCCACTCTGTACTTTGAATCACTTAGGATGATGCACGATTCGCGTGCGAAGCCGGCGGAGCACTATCATCTTGGTACAAAATTTTGGCAACCCTTCATTCAAGGAGGTTACAAAAAATACAAGGGTGCAAAGTCGAAAACTTGCATGTTGCTTTCTTGTTATTTTCATCTTTTACAAAGCTTTTACAAAGACGAAGTATGTTGATCAACATTAGTTTCTTTATAGAGGAAGTTTTTGCACTAATTAAGGTGGTTAAACGGGAATTCCATCTGGTTTCGACCTGGGTCTGACACTTGACCCTTGCTGATTGAGGCCGCAAAATTTTCTGTGATTGACATAGCTCTTTAGAGATTCTTTAAGCAAAATCTCAACATTTATTTGGAAAAGTCTGAAAAAAATTATCAGAAATAATGTGTTGCATGCTAAAATTTTCTAGCTGCTACCCATCGTAAAGTTACTATTTTTTCTATTTTTTTTGTTAATAGAAGTCCAAGAAAATAACATTTTTAAAATTTTCGAAATACGGTTTTTTAGAATCTTTTCAGATTTTTAAAATGTATCGTTCGTTCATGTGTTTTAAAAATCGGAGATAATTAGAAATGTGTAAGATTTTATTTTACGTCGGCTTCACTAGTGTATCAAATTTGTGTCCGATAGTTGAAACGGTTTTCTCTTAACAACTGATAAGAGATGGGTTTTACCCAGTTTAAGTATTCTTTATTATAATTACATCTGAATAAGCTATTTTTTCACCATAACAAAGGAACTACGAAGAACCCTCTGTCTCACTAAATAGAATTGAAATCGGTTCAAAGGAAAAATAGAATAAGAAAATCTACGGTTGTAGGATCGAAGAAAATTGCATAATCGATGTAGAAGCGTGGCAGCTTTACGAGCGACGATCCGTTAATGCCCAAACGCATGTTACGTGAAATCGTACGGTCGTGCCAACGCACAAATTTTCCGATAGTAAAGAACAGCAGATTCTCGCGTTCCCTCCATGTCGTGAGACACGCGAGTGCTGCCACATTTCGCGGTACAGTGTTGCTATATATACTTAGACAGCGCATCACGATATGCAGCTTGCATTTCTCGATACTCGTAAACGCAGGTTTATAAGCAGCAAAGTATCGTATAACGACTAGGACAAGTCCATCATTCGAGCTTCGTGACTTGAGGAGAAGTCGAATTTACAGTCTGGTGAATCGTGTACAGAAATTTCAAAAATTCTTTACGTTCGCTCTTTCAAAGAAAAATTAGTAGTCACGAAGATAGATACTAAATTAGGGAGGTTCTAATTAATATAGAGAAGAATGTATAACGATTAGTTTATGGAAAATGAACTCAGGTCAAACTAATAACACATCAAACCTATTTTTACGCAGTTTTATATCATTTCAAATTGTCGTTTTCGAGTAAAAGGGCAGTTTTGTTGTTAACAGATGCACTATGAATTCAACGTTAAATATTTGTATTCGCAGTTATCTTTTAAAAATTACAGTTGTTTGTTTAAAACAGTTCAAAAGCTATGAAGATAATTCAATTTTCTTCTAAATGAAATTAGAGGAAAATTCGTTTCTTCTTTTTGAGTACGATGTCTCGTTTTGGGTTATAACGTTGAAAGACATCCAATGCAAGCGTGAACTAGAAGAAAATATGCGTTCGAAAGGTGTAGTAAAAAAACTTGTTACGCAGCAGGAATTATAAACTGTTCGCCTTATATTGACTGCAAGTTCTCCGAATGTCTATTCATGTAAATAGTCTCGACCAGAAACAGGAAAAACAAATTACGTGTAGTTCGTCGGAAGCAACTTTACACTGTATGTTTTACTCGGTTTTCACCAGGTAGAGGAATACGATTTATGAACTCGAAATTAGCTGCTAGCTGAAGAAAAAATATCGGCCACGAGAGGCCAAGGCATTTGATCGTTACCTCGCTGCATCCACGAGCCCTTCAACCCCAACCTTCCATGCTCTTATAATCGTTCAACCAATCTTCAGCAGTGCTTTTTTTTTTTACCTTTTCCTGTAGGATGCTGCCTTGAGTTGCTTTTGAAAGTATGAATGAAACGCTATTTATAACGGGTGCAACTCTATACCAAAATCCACCTGGTCTCTGCCGACTTCTATATATACATACGGAGTGAATTATTCAACTAGGTAATTCGCGGGAGAAAAATAAAATAAACCATCCTTTATTTATTTCTTCAATTTTTTAAGCGAATAATTTTTGTACTTGGACAAATCCAAATTCAAATCACTCGGTTGAAACTTGTTTTTTGATGATCGAACAATACTTTTTACGAAATTCGTACCTTTTTCCAGAGGTGCTGATACTAAATACGACAAAAAATGTAATCCACGAAGAACCGAAAAAACAATGACTTCATCATATTTAACAGGGAAAAAGGAAGGATAAAAATGCAAGCCTTTAACTGCAATGGAAATGGTACTGTGGGATACTTTTGTGTTTTTGCTGATACGGTCATGGTAATTTGTATTCGGTGACGCCTGGGAATGCCGCTGCAATCGCTTATAACACAAATTCACGTTGGGAATCACTCTTTCACACGGAATGCCTCAGAATTGGTGCATGGTTGCGACGAAAATAAAATAGCGTACATACCACGTTGCCATAGACCCTCTAAGATCACCTGTATACGTTAGGTATAATTTACCCGCACGTGTTACACGTACCTTGGAAAGGTACGAGTAACACACGAGAAACACATATTCTTCGCACTCACGTTTGAGTGCCCACAGTACGGCAACTGGCTGGCGTGTTAACATTCACCACTGGTGATACATAAAGTACGCTGTTGTGTATAATATGTGAAACGTGCGCCTAATGGCTTATTATTATCAGTGCTAGCAAGCTCGGGCGTCGAATAAAGTCGTTTCGGATTGATATCTTGGTAAGCCAGTAATGCGCGCGATCAAACCAGCGAGCCCTCACAATAGCTACTTACGGTATACTTATTGCGACTATGGTACAACTACTCTACCACTGTATTTGTAAAACGTGTGTGGGGATAGAGTGGCGCAACGAACAACTCTCTGCGGGGACAGTTCTATAGTCCTCGACTGTTGTGAACAGACCTTGTTATCGCATTGATATAAGTATAGAGTGTATATTCGCTCTATGGTGTTCAAGCTCCGGATTTTATGGTTATACAGGGTGATCAGAGAAAATTGGTAAACAAGAGGAGAAAATAAAGTTGTAAATGGCGTAATCGCAACACATGACCTTTGTATAACCGTTATAGGGAAATTACAAGGATTAAGGTTACGAATGATACCGTTAGACATTTTTTAATTTCGTAGAATAATTGCAATCTACGATCTTTAAACAAAAATTGTTAATCTTTACGACACGAAATTCTTAAGATTTTATGTATTTTTTTTGTTAAAAGACGCCTGTATCCATTTTGTTAAAAATCACAACAGTCAAAATTGGGTTAACTGGCCAAACTAATTCTCAATTCACAAAGGGTGTACCGTAGAAGTATGCTTTAAACTCAATAAATCTTAATATTTATCATTAATAGCCACATATTGTACGTCTACCTTATGAGGAAGCTAAATCTATGCCGATAAATGTGTTGAAACAATACCCATGAGTTTGCTGACTCAATAGCATTCGAAACTTATGACGCTAGCAAGGTCCAGTGTTTTTCCCCAAGGAAAAACCGTACAGCAGGTGAAGCTGAGCGAAGGAGTATACACCATCAGCATTCCCACTGGTCTTTGCCGTAAGGTTAGTGCTGAAGGTTACAGCTCTCCCTATGATACAGCCACCGCAGAATGCAGTTCGACCAACCAAGAAGCACCTTGCGAGAGCGTATTCACAAGGAAACCCATGCTGGTTCGAGTCTCCAGAGCACGGAGATCTAATAGGTATTGCAGTCTGAATACGTGGGATGAGGCGTTGAAACGCGGAAGTTCGAGAACAATATTGGAACACTCCAGGATAGCCAGAACGTATACGAAAATAGAAGGCGATGGAGAACCGAGAATATATAGGATAAGGTTCAAGACAACGAGCTGAATCGAGAGCATTCTGATGTCTATAGCACCGGGTCATCTTAAAGGACATAAGTCTCAAAGTATTCTAATATCAACCAAGTGGAAGTGGCATAGAGAATGAGACGATGAATATATAAGACAGCGGGGCGACTTTGTAAGGAATATGCTGCCAGATATGTGGTATGCTTCTGCTTCAAGACACCGCTCACGCGGTCACCGGAAGCAACCGACTAGAGAAGCCAAAGCACCGAACTTCACTTGGCGATTAATATTTCCAGACAATGGAATCCCGTGGCTTGTGTATGTATACTCTACCTTCTTAAGACCATGATCGTGAATGACTGCCAGACCATTTGTCACTAACAGGACGTTACACTTTAGCCTATATCACTACCACATTGTTCACAAATGTGAATGAATTTACGGAAATATCTTACACACGGGCGTAAGATAGTCTTCGAAGTATTGGAAAAATATTTGATCATTTCTTGTGTAACTGATTATTACATGTTTTTATTACAAGAAAACATGTTTCATTCAAACATGTTTTCTTTTTTTAGCTTTCGCTCTGATGTATGGACCTGAAATTTAAAACTCAAGAGGGGTTTCTTCATTATAAAGTGCTGAACATCGCGCAAGTACGCTATATTGTATAAATATAAGCGTAGTGAATAGAAGTATTCGATCGCCCGGATAGATAATGGGATTCAAAAGTTATGAAAGTAAATATTGAAAACAAAACTGCAAAGTAGAAGTTTACATACATAGCTTGTAATAATTGAACATAATTGAACCACATACTTCGTTATACAGGAAGCTTGTCTTTTCACCTTCCACATTATTTTTTTACCTTTGTGCAAAAAGAATAATAATATGAAAGCTATATGCAATGTCCTGCTTTTACCGCCATCTTAGTAAAAAAGAATCGCAATGAAGAGCGACAGCTAAAAGAAACTCCTTTTTTCAGATAGCCCTAATGTATATTGAAATATATGCACGAAATAGATGACTCGGCTTCCGGATAGTTTGTCCAAGCGAAGACGAGCCAGCTAACCGCAGCGCCATCAGCTCACTAGTGGGTATTTCTGTGCATGTGTCATGGCACACGTCTGCGGCATAACGTACGATGCAAGTTTCCTTTGTCCTGCAAACTCATAGCCATCGTCGGTGCGGCGACCCTATGCAAAAGCCGATACCTTCCCACCAGTCCACACCAAAACTCTTGCTCTTCTATCCCTATCTCGCTTTATTCTTCTCCCAATTACGGTTACCATCCTCTCTTCGCTGCTTCGCTCTCTTTTGTCGTCTAGCCAACTTAACTCCTGGTTATAGACAACGCCCATGACAACTTTAACTTAAATATCTCCCTGAATATATAACTCTAAGATTTCGACTTCGTGGCATTTCCTTTCTATATCTCTTGACTTCCTAACTTATACATCCCATACACTCTAAACTTGGTTTCGGCACAGTCACGCCCTCAGCCGAAAACTTTGGTCAGCCAAATCCTTGTCTAGGTTTCATGCTAACTCACAATGAAAATTTATACAACTACAGCATAGTTCAAACAAAACTGGTGCGTTCTAAAGGAATACTTCATCTTACTACTAAGTAATATCACAACTGAACATGCAATATTAAAACAACCAAAAAATGGTGTTTGGAGGATTCACGTGTTCTCTCGTGTTCGAATGATGAATTAGTGACAGCGTAGAATCAGGCATTGAATCGGTGGAATGTGTTACACACTAGGCAAGCATACTGTAGCTATCACAATGCCGGTTTCTGCCATTTATTTAACTCGTAACAGGTTTGCTATACTGCGAGACGATAAATGTGTAGAGTTGACACTGTGTTGAATTGGGCTATACGTAGAAACGATGATGTAGATTCAGGATACAGAGTCGAGTTTTTTGTGGAAACGACGTACCGCCCTTGCTGAAATTAAGGGTAGCAAAAAATCAAAACATTTGATGCAGCACTTATTTTATTTTAGAATATTTTCCATTTTGTCGAAATGAGCGGGTCACGTGACCTCTGTGCTTAAGCCAAGTAATAACATTGAACCCTGGTGAATTCAACCCAGGTTCTCAGCAGGGACTTGATTTCTGCCCTCATTTCTGTGTAATAAAACGGAAACGGAGCTTTTTTCCTCGCGTTGATTAAGACCACGCGACTTCATCGCCAGTGCCAAAGCCTGGATTTTTCCACTCTCTCGTAGGAGAGCTACTTACAATTGCACCCGGTACAAATTTCCCACGCGATTTCTCTGACCGTTTCTGCATTTATTTTCTACTCAACGAGTGAACTTTTTTCCACTAAATAATGTGTGTATATTAAATTGAAGGAGCGTGACTCCAGTAGCTATAAGCTTTAAATCTAGTTTTGCCGTTAAGACCTTTGTACCTTGTTGACCCTTTGCTATTTGAGCTTCTTATTATTCGTAATATCTTTTGTTCTACTTCTAAATAGAAATGGGCTTCTTTTCTCAAACTTTTATAACCTTTCCACGTATTCAGTATTTTCGTTGTGTATAGAGTTTATTTTATACGATATAGCACGATATAAAGAAATAACGAATAGTAATAACGTCACATGTACCTGCAAAACTATAAGTAATTTTAACTCTTGTACTTCAAGTCCTTTACTTCGGGCGAAAGGTATAACATTCATGCGTACATGAATGTTTAGTTTATTCAAAGCACCATCGGACAAGAGTCGAAAAAAAACTCAGAACGTACTAAACGTCAATACTGTCCGCAAATCGATATCGAATTTTCACAGTCTAGTTGGTTTCGGTACTTCAAGTTCTTCCACTTGTAGGTCTTTTTTTTATCAGATCCCTCTACATGCAATTTTACTGACATTTCATTCATTTTTTATTTTCCGTGAATTCGTTGTTGGCTTAACTGTGAGAAGAACGTTTCGTTGTTCATGTATTACGTTATTGAACTGAGCAAAATTGCATATGCGTGTGAAAACCCGTATCCTTTATCTACGCAAGAAATGATTGAAACGCCAAGAAATCCAATATCAAGTCAAAAGAGTCTGAATGCTCGTGTTTATTATATACTTGTCGCACTATGTCGCAGTATGTCGCACAAGTATGTCGGTAAGGCAACACAGCCAAGCTGGTTTACACGGTCGTTGACGGCTTTATTGAGGCTTACATCTCCATCGTTTGACGATGATGGTAGAAATAATATCAGCATCTGGTGCGATGAAGTGAAATGAGGGAAATGGGGTAAGCAAATGAGGCCAATGCCGCGGCCGATACAATATTTATTTTATCTGGGATAAAAACAATATTAGCCGATAAATTCAGCTCTATAATTCCGACGACGATGTAGTTAATATACAATAAAGCTTATTTTTGACAGAGATATATGAATTTTTATAGTTCAGTGGAACCGACATTTCTATATTCCTACATACCCAATGACGAACAAATCTCCCGACTATAATATGCTAAGGATTTTTAATTATTTCTCTAATTTTTGTTTATCCTATTTGCTTGTAAGAACTTTGATTCAGTCGAGTTTTTTAATATTTGTAAAATTTTTTCTTGAAATACAATTTTTTTATTGTAGTTAAAAGAAAAAAATAGTCTTGCTTGCCGTCGGGAGTTTTAAGAATTTTTTAATTTATTTTTTTAAGAAAGGATACAGCCAATCGATAAGATTTGACAATTGTATGGGGTGCATTAGCCATATTCGAAGAGCAGGGTGGTTCAAGATTTTTTCTCTGATAGCGATATGCTTGAACAAGGTACGCATGAAATTTCACATTTTTATGTACCAAAATTAGTCCGTCAATAAAATTTATGCGAAAGGAATATCAAAAAAAGAATGCAAAGTAGAACCATTCACATTGCTTCCTCATTGTTTTTCGCTTTTTACAAAGCTACCTCCATGAGGAAGTATGTTATTCAATTTTGGCTTCCTCATAGAGGAAGCTTTGTAAAAGACGAAAAATAGTGAGGAAGCAATGTGCAAGGTTCTACTTTGCATCCTTGTTTAAATTGGATAAATATGCAAACATGTTATGAATTCGCTTTTTCTATTTCGTTATTCCGTTATTTCGTTATTATCAGAGCGTTTCCGAAAGCAAATGTTATAATGTATATTTTTAAAAATAATTCAACATTCCATAAAATCATAAATTTCATACCGTTTGTCACTAAATTATACATATATAATGGCTGAATATTGTTTCATTTCATTTCTCGCTATCTCAAGTTTTGCAAAAGTTACAATAGAGCGATAATGTCGATTTTTTGAAAAATTCAATATTCTATAAAATCTGAACCACTTTACCGTTTCGAGCCAAATTCAATACCAAACAACATTGAGTGCACCTGGTCTTATAACCAACTATTTAGCAAAATAGACTAAATTTTACGAAAGTTAGAGCGACCACCTCCTTTTTTTCAGAAAATTCAAAACGGCATAAATTCGAAATTTTTGCACACAATTTGTAGGAAATTGCTACAGTTGAAGAGGGTCTGCTGCTACACTTGTGTGCCAAATTTGAACGCGATATACAAAACTGTTCTTGAGTTATCGGCGTTCGAATTTTCAGAGTACATACACACACACACACACACACACACACACACATACATGCATACGGACATTTTTTCTAGATCACTTTTCTGGACGTTCTGGATAATTCTAAGCGTCCTGACATAAAAATGTCGAAAAAAATTTTTTTTCATGAAAACAAAGCTTCCTCTATGAGGAAGCAATATATGCATTTCAAACCGAAAACTTCAACCTGTGTGGATAGATGGTAATTTTTTTTAGTTTGAGAAAATTTGGGACGTTTTTTTCGAATTATTTGAAACCAATCTAGGGGGCTAAGGAATTGAAATTCGATTTGACGCCATTTAAGGACCACCCTAATGATGGCTCCACTGAATTTTTTATTAATAAAAAAAAATTGTTTGTTGACATTGAAGTCCTTGCTTTAATTTACCGTACGTATGATAAGCACTGTTAATGTGTTTATCATACGTTTAGTCATTGGCATACTGCCAATGACTGTCGGTTAGTCGGAAGAGGTATACTCAACGTGCTGTTGGTTCCAGTGGTAAGACTAAAGGAAGGAGTTACATCAGAAAGTTACTTGCAGACCCTTTAGCTCGAGCTTACCGCACTCGTGTCCCTTGGCGTCATATTCCTCGTCCCCTTTTTTCACCACCTTCTGCCTCGACCCTTTCGTGTCTTACGTGTAATTGCCAAGGGTCGGCCCAGTACAACAGCACGCGACGGAATTTTTTTTCTTTGATGTCTAAAGAAATGCGTTTTCTCGTCGTCGACGTCGTCGTTATATTCCCGTCCCTGGAGCGCGAGCATCACCAGGCTTCACTACACGCGCAACAGCATAGAAGCAACATAGAGACAGAGAGACAGAGAGTGTGAGGGAGAGAGAGATGCAGAGATGCTGTCGATGTGGCAGCGTCGTGAAGCTACCAACGAGAGTCTCTTTACCTTTCTCTCTCTCTCTTTCTCTGGTGCTTCAAGTGCCTTATGTTTTATCTTCTCACTCTAACGTGGTCGAACCTTGGCGCAATATTATACTGGAAAAATTATGAAGCCGACGTTCTACCGACGGAGGAGATATATCGGAGGATGAGAAAAGATGAGCAAAGGAATGGAGGATGAAGAGTGCAGCAGAACGGAAAGGAGCAAAGAGACGAGAAAGAACATATAAGAGGAGTAGTGGGTTGGTGCGCGAAAGTCTCCTCTCCTCACTTTATGCCAAGCGACCTGCCTACAAAGTTATACTCTCCACGGTATCATAACGCAATTAATTGGACGACTACGTGATCTATTTGTAAAGCACGACTAGTTATCGCTCTCTATTTCTGTCGTCGGTATACCCCCTGCTATAGAGCGATTCTGGTTGCTTCATATATATATATATATATATATACACATTAATATATAATACATACAGCGGTTTCTCGAATGAAAAAAGTATCATATGAATAATATTCAAGATGCCAAAAACAGTTTTACGCTACAATGACTTTTTAAATTTTCACCCTTGTGACGCAATTACCATTGAACTTGTGCACACTCTTTCTAACAATAAGTTGTCCTTATTTAAACTTTCCGTAAACTTTAATTCATTCTATGAATTATTTTCTCAGTTATCCAAGAATAAGTTGAAAATTGTAATGAATTAAAAAAGTATCCTTGCCCAGCGGATCATGCGATGCAGCCTTCGGACTTTTTGAGGGTTTAGTTTAAACGCTTATTTACAATTCGTCCCACCGGATCGACTAAGTCCAACCCGCAAGAATTATTTTCATATAAAAATTTTTAAATAAGCATTTTTGTCCCATTTTTGGAAAGTCTCTGTTTAATAAATAAACCCGTGCAATCAAAGTTTTGTATTTGGTTCGACAATGTCGTCGGTGGACAATGAACGTCCTGCCTTCGTTACACAATTATTTAAGAGTAATTAAATTGATTAAAATTATGCATTTTGAAAAAAAAGTTGTCATGGTCCGTTTGTTAACAGTGCAAAATTACCAGGATTTACTGTTTCACTTTAGTTAATTAAAATTTGTGCGTTTTATGGAGAAAATTATCATTGTTTTTACTATTGATGCAGTCATAAAAAATTCACAATTACTCAAGCTTAAAAAGAAATTCTTACTAGGCAGACTTGCATATATCCGATGAGATATGCATCAGAAATTAATCAACATATGTTCTCGAGAATACGCGACTCGAACTTTTGTTTGTTGTTTTCGTCCACATCTGAAGTTCTTTTCCACTCTTGTGCAGTTATATAAAGATAGTTTGTCGGAGTTCTTCGTCCGCAAGTTCATTGCACGCGTCACCAATTGGACTATCCCCTTGAACTCCCACTAGCTCAAAGTCTTAGATATTATTATATCGGTGGAAAACTCAACTTCTTAGAATGTGTAAAGTTATAAGCAGCTCTTACTATGACGCTACGTGTATTCAGAATAAGGTTTCCAAAGTAGTCTTACCTTAGTGGCAGGAATAGTCCGGTATTCGAAACTTCCAGCATCGTTTTCATCCGCGTCTAGTTTATCCGTGAGGTGTTCTAAAAATATCCTGCGCACTACTGATTTTTGTTCTACATAGAGAAAGCTTTTAAATGGTGAAAAAAAAATTCTGTTTTTTGTTGATTGCAGAATCTTTTGTCTAAGTCTGAAAAGATTTTAGACAATTTTGATTTTTTTAATTTTCATCGCTGCAACTTCCGAAAATATAGCATTGATAAAAATTGAATTTTCGTACAAAAACGCAGCCCTTATCAGGACTAGTAGGACTATCGAATAAACTAAAAAGTGTTTCGACCATAAACTGAAATGTCATTTTCTAAATCACTAAACAAGGCCGCCCATTGACGAAGCACATTCCACGTTGATCACATACAACCAAGGCTCACCTATCATCTTGAAAATTCGGAGGAACTGACCCACATATAAAAAACAGTTGTAAGTGTTTGCGTTGATTCTTCTATGTGTTTCAGTTCGGTGTTTACAAAGCTGTCTGTATGAGGAAGCGTATTTCGATCAACGTATGTCCTCATTCATTAAGGTATGAGGACAACGGACGAAAAGAATGAGGAAGCAACATATATAGTTCTACTTAGCAAACTTTTTTCTTCAAGTAATGCGCAAAAGGTCTGCAAACTACGACGATAATGACTGGAGAGAGAATAATAGAGACAGAGCAATGGCCTGTAGTGGACAAGATTTTGCCTGAGGAAGGAGGACGGGGAGACACACGACAATAGACAGAAGAGCAGGGGTGGGAGAGAGAGAGACAGAGAGAGAGAGAGGGGGGGGGGAGTGATGTTCTATGAAAGTGGGTAGTTGTGTGCAAAGGCCCATCTGACGGCACAATGCAAACAACAATACGCAATCAAGTAGTTGACGGTTGACGTTGTCATTACGCCGCCATTGTTGGTCGGTTTCAACGACGTTCTGGAATTACCAAACAGTGGATGGTGGCAGTCGAGAGAAAGAGATGACAGGGATGAGAGAGCGAGCGCTGTGACCGGCAGCATGCATCAGCGGCACGCGGAAGCTCCATTGGCATTGTTATTTTGCGTGAATGTGAAAATTCTCAAACTTATTCGATATTACTACACGGCGGAAAAGCGTTTCCAAAACCATCCAAAGCGAAACCTCTAATGCAAAAAATCATTTTTAAATAACTGTGAAATGGGAACACAGCCGGTGGCGCCAGTGCTAGCGTAGCTTTCAAGACCTTCGAGGTGTTCAAATTTAAAGGTTAATGATCTTTCTTTATAGGTTACAAAATTAAAAATTATTTATTTGACACATCCCTACATCCCTACCCATTTGAACACAGGAGAGAGTGGGTTTGTTTGACAACCCTAACGAGACTATTAATTAACGTGTGATAGCTTCAAGAATCTACCCGGAACAATCGAGAAAACAAAGCAAACTTTTTATACTCGCGATAGCTTCAAAAATTTACCTGAAATTGAATAATATATCCCGGTTTTCCGATTATCTAACATACGATCAATCCATTAAGAGAATTGCTCACGAGAGCACACGAGCCATCTAATTCATATTCCATCTAATTCAAGATTCTAAGGGTGGAATTTCCAATCATAAGTTCGATCTTAAGATTGAACTTAACTATCTGTGCTCCTAGGAGATTTATTTCTAAGACATAAATTCCTTATCTCCCTATATTACGAAAATATCTCTTCGTTGCCACCGTCGTGCAGGATATCTAGGCCATATCGCATGTCAAGTAGAACCCTCCGGTTAAAAGTCCCACATAAAAATAGTATTTCTGATGTATTGAAAATCAGAATATATGAAGTGTGTCATATTGAACATACACTATTCTACTTCGGAAAATTCCAATACGTGAGCTCTGCTGTTGGATTTGCGTGTACAGTTTGCGGGTTGTGACTGAAATCTAGCGTGTCGAGTGCTTGAAAATGTTTGAAACCTACAATTTACAAGTAGTGTCTTCTGGAGTAAAAAAAAAATCCAAACTGTTAATCCCAGATTTCCGGTGCGAACCAGAATATTGTATACTCAAATCATAAACGTAAGCTGCCGGTATTGGGAATTCTGAAGTATTCTGAAGCATATCTCAGTCCAATACGACAGACTACGTATACTTTGACTTTCAATGCTTCAGAAGTAATATTGAGAAACTTCATATTTTTGCGGAAGAAATTATTTTGGGTAGGGATGTGCATGAGCACGTCTGAGCGTGTTCGATCGTAATATGAGCGCGCTCATGACGGTCGAACGCTCAGCCGACATGACCGGCCCGAACGGTCAGTCAATATGAGCTGCTCGAACGCTCACACAACACGAGTAGCTCGACTGCTCCCGGGACACGAGTAGCTCGAACGCTCATGCGACACGAGTACGTCGAACGCACTATCGATGCGAGCGTTTCCAGCGCTCAGTCAGCTGGACTCAGCACTCGAGCCGAATGAACGTTTGAACAGAACGAACGTTCATATTACGCACGAGCGTGCTCGCGCATTAACTTTTCGAGTTGAGTAGTGATCGCTCGAACTTCTTAGCGCTCATGTACACGTAATTTCGGAGTTATTGTGGAACATCATACATCATATTTTTATTAGGTCTTGTCATGCAGTACGACTTACGTCGGTACATCTTCTTATCCCCAGGATCTGGTAAAACATATTCGATAAATTCACTTAGAGCAATACAAGACTTCACTGTTTCCGTTTGGTTCTGCCAACCTGGTCGAGCATCTGTTACTGGCAGGTCGAATTTACGTACTATGTATATATAAGTCGTAGATGTTTCGAGTCTCGGAGAAGGAACTGTTATTGCTTTTGTTGCGCTGCAGATAGTCGAGAAAGGCATTTGGCGTTTTAGGATGCGGACATTGAGTGTACAGCCGTTGCGCCGATGTGCCCAGTGGGTTTTCCTCGTGGAACATAAATGGGTAGTTTCGTAGAAGATCGTGAAGCGTTATACAGCTAGACAGAGAAATTCAGAAAGGTGGATGATAGAGCGAGGGGAATGAGAATTGGAAGCGCAGAAATGGTTTCGAGTAGCTGAATGGACAATAGGCGTGGTGGGACTGCTGTGGTACAATGGTGTGTGCCTGCTCCTGGTATAGCATCCGTTGGTCTCTTTCGGCCAGCACGGAACCGGCCACCGAGGCCAGTCAGAGGCCGCTATTGATTTTCAGAATTTATAGCGGCCATAATGCAACAAATATTTGCAATCTTCGCCGCTTCGAATGGAAGGGGTTATGTCGATGGTGGTGTGCTCACCGTGACGCGGATACACTTGCGTCGGGCGGTGTACTACCTTCCAACCGAGGAGGGAAAGGAAAGTATAAGCACGGGTATGTAGACATTTGCATATCTATGAGCGCGTACTACCAAGCCGTCCATGCTGCGCTTCGGCTTTGCATGCATCGATGTATGTATGTATATATTTATGCTTGTGTGTATTACACAATGCGCGTCTTGCTATATATATCTATGAGTCTGGGTTTTGGTAGACACGCTTACGCTGAACTTTCACCTGGCCTATGCATAGCAGGCATTCTCTGTCAATTTCACCCCTTTTTTTTCAAACCTGTCGGATATTTCTGATAATTTGCCAGATTTGAGTACTACTCTGAAAGACCTTTTCATGAATATTATCTGATTATTTAAAACACTTTATTGGAAAATGCTTTTCTTTTAAGTCTTAACTCGAAAAATATTTGTGAGAAATGAATGGAAGCCGTTCACGCACGCAAGAACGCACGCACGTACACATCCATGGAGACATTTTTGTTTTAAACCACTTTTCTCAATGTTTTAGATCATTTAAAGTGTCCTGACATGAAAGTCTCCAGTTTTTTTTACAAAAATAAAGGTTCCTCTATGAGAAAGAAAAACAGCATTCATTTTAAAGGACGGATTTAAAAACTTGACAAAATCCACAGAAGGCACTCTTAAATTATACCCAAATCTCGATAATTATGAAAAATATCAGAGAGGAACAGGTAAAAGTGGCTACATTGGCAGAGAACGCCTCATAGGTACTGACGCTGTAACGCTCACCTGGATACGTATGAGTATTCATAGATAGTACCTATATACAGCAAGTATCGATACAGTTTGACCCTCGGCTTCCTCGCTCTTCATGATAACCAATTTTCCCACCAGAAACTGACCTCTCGCTGGGATAACCATACCAGGGGGTTGGCACACCGTAAAAACATACACATATGAAACTTCATATACATATATGTATATGCACTGTAAACAACTACAAATGCACCTTCTGATGGGTTATGAAAGTTAACGATTTTGGAATCTCATAACGCCTTCTATAATCTATTATATCTGCAATAGGGACGCTAGAGATACTAATACAGTAAAAACGGAAAGCCACATGAAATCAAATATACATCAGTAATACCAATTAGCCTCGACGATTAAATGTCAATTTAATCTCATCTGAATTTCCATTAAACCGGGTGTGTTATCGATTTCCAAAGATTTCATGGAGCATATGCATTATTTGAAAAGGATTTAACTGGATTTTTGTATAATAGTTGGGAGATGGTGAGAATGCGTCAGTTCGTGGTAAATAAACGTTTTTCAAACGAGACATTTCTCGCGCCTTTGTACTCCATTATTGCCATGTCATATGAAACCAGGGTTATATTCTCAGTCTGTTCACAATTGTGTGCCACAGTGGTGGACTGAGTGCCGCTTACGAGGTTACGATGTATGCAAGTCGTTTTGTCACGAAATGCTGATGAAATATGGCAATAACTTATGTCTGACAGTGAGACCAGCAGTAAATTGTTAGGCAGCATGGAAGTGACCTGCTGTTTTCTTGGTTCCCACCATACAATTCTGCAGTCGTACTATATGACATACCCCATCATGACAAATGTCCAACATTAATACTGAGTTTACGAATTGTAGGTGTTCGAAACAGAATTGTAACTTGAATTTAACACTTTAGTTATCAAATCATTTATGGAATTAATAAGCATTTATAGTGAGTCGATAGTATTAGTCCGGTTATAACACTGATTTCGAGAACACCTTTAGTAATTTCTCTTAATGATAATATGCTTCGAAAACATCCCTGACTTTTTTGCATGGAAGAAAAATTCATAATCAAATAATGTAGCCTCTAGTTCGGAGATTCATAGCATTTTTAATTTCCTTAATAGTAAGTCAGGGTATCAGGGTTCGTATAACATTTGTCTGGGTATATTATAGTTGTGACAGTAGTAAAATAGGAACGGGAGTGCGAAAGCGGAAATATTTAACGATAGCTAACGAGAAGTATGAGACTAAAAGAAGTTAGTTAAATATATGGGAATGCCACGAAGCCAGAATGGGGAGGTAAAAAAAAGTGGATCTTGAGAAGTCGGAGGTAGTTGTGAAGAGGCTGCGAAACTCGGGAATGAAGGGAGCAAGAACGAGTGAGATGGACTATACGTCGAAGGTAAGATTCGAATGAAAGAACATTGAACGACCGGTATGGAGGGACAGAGATGGAAGCAGAAAAAAACACACTTTTGTTTATTCACAGAGCAGCTGCTCGAGTTGAGCGACGCGTTATACCCGCTGGCTGATACAAATTAAAAACTCGGATCTCCTTTCATTATGAAGACAGTCCGATTCACTATTGTATTACCACCTCGATAAAACTCTGGCATTGTATAAATCCACTTTTTTTTTCCTTTTTGGCAATTTGTCATTTATTAAAAACTAATACCATGGATAAATCCAGAATTATACACAAGTTTTTGTAATATTTAATCATTCAAGACACGGTTATTTCGAAAATGACCACCCAGGCGTCGTATTTCGAAACTGCAGTTTAATAATTAATAATTGTGCGTAATCTGTTTCAACTTGCCATCAGTGACATGTATTATTAAGGGTATTAAAATATAATGGTATTAAGATTTTCATCAAAATTTTCGAGTGGCGTAAATAATTAACTACATAATCATGTCATCTCATCGCGAATTCATGGTGATGTAGCGCTTCAGTCCCGTTGTTTTTCATTACTTTGTTGCTGTCACGATATTCATGAGTTCGCCGAGGGACTTTCTAACGAAGATGACGGCGCTGTAGCTATTAACGCGGAGTCTAGCGCTCACGATATTCTAGGTGTCCTCTCGAGATGTTAATCAGAGATTGACTTGGTCCTTGTCTATGTGGCATGGTACAAAGAACTTAGAAGGACTGACAAGTATACTATCAAGTAGCATGAAGGGTGCTACAGGTAAGCATACTGCATACTGCTGCATAACCTCGACTAGATTCTTTTATATGCAATTTTATACGCTAGGAGTTGAATCGATCTATAACATATTAAAAAAGGACATAAAGGAGAACATAAAGAGGGCATAAAGAACATAAAAGGAGAATCGATCAATAATATAAACGGAAATGTACCCAACCAACCAAATTAACCGTTACAACCTAAATTGTCAGTTGGTTTTCTCCCTTTATTATATTCCTTCGAATTGGGCGCTAGACGCTTTCGTGTCAGGAGAAAGACGCCGATCGGGTTAGAGAATTTTCAGTCTGGAAAAATTCGGCGGCTTAACGGAGAATGCGACGTTATGACTTTCGAGAGAGATCTCAGAAGAAAAAGGTCATTGTATATTCCTTATATGTGGATTCCATATGAGCGAGACTCCTCGAAATATTCCGGGGCAGTATGAGTGCGATGATGACTTTCCTCCGATACAATGCGATGTTATTGGGTGGAGAAACCAGCCTCGGTGAACGGCGAGTAAATTATTCGCTCCCAAGCCGTTTTAGGTAACCTCGGGCGTTAAACTGAGACCCTTTATCTCTCTCTCGTCGAATGTTTACGTAAAAAAAATAAGAAAAATAATCAATAACAATTTTAATTTTTTCCTGATCAACTCTACAAGTTCGCCGCTGAGCTTTCGAGTAGCGAGGACCCTGACCTTATTGCATCACGGCAATTTGGCCGCGTTGCAGTACATGACAGAATGCTTTTTTAATTAATAGTCAGCTTAAACAAAATGAAAGCAAAATCTGAATTCAGTTCTCTACTTTAATCTAAAAATTTACGACAACAGAACTTTTTTTAAATTTCTTCTCGCATCTTCAAGGTTGTACAAAATTGCTGATTTGCATTGTTCAAACAACTAAAAGTATGCAAATCAATTTGCATACTTTTAGGCGACTTAATTCTCATTTTTAAATCCCCCGGTTCTCATTCTAATACGACTTTCATTGAAAATAAGTCTTCTATATTGCTACTAAAAAAATATATAGGAAAAAACCATTTAATATGACGCTTTGAGTCAAATTTTCAAGACTTTACTAGGAGTGATGCAACCAAGACTTATGATTTGAATTATTCTCACTCTTGATTCTCTCAACTAACTGTAATTTTAATGTGACATGAAGAGAGTGGAAATTCCTGTCAAGTCATAGTGCTGAGCTATAAAGAATGTATGTTTGTGTGTGCACGTGACGCTAAAAATAGTACGATTGAGAAAATCTGCGATCTGGTAGCGCTCTTCGAGAAATCGATGTTGGCTGTATTTAAAATATAAATGCGATGAAACGTACAGGTTCCTGAATAATGGACACCAGTCGAGTGAAGCTTTTGGTATTATTTTATTAGTGAGTTGTATGACTGACGTAGACAGATGTCGGGCGGTAGTCAACAATTGTTTCAATAAAGAAGAGTAAAGATTTACTAATTGAAAATGGAAAGTTTGCATTGTATAAAAGTAGTGCTCAGAGCTTTGATAAACTTTTTTTTTCAGTTCGTCGTTTGCTACACCATAATAATCTTGTTTTATTTTTCGTTGCTTCACGGCTGAATCTTCGAGCTGAAAAAAAATCTTCTCACATTCCTTCATCTCTCGTCATATCTTTCTTAGATCTCCAGTTCGAAGGTGCAGCAGGAAAGGTAGTGAAGGAAGAGACGATGCCTCGTGACTTATCGTTACTAGTCGCAATCTCCGGTTCGGCAGTCTGGATACGTCGATCCGGAAAATAAAATCGAGACGCAGTGCCATATTGCTCCTGTTTACTCTATACCACTCTCTCTCTCTCTCTCTCTCTCTCTCTCTCTCTCTCTCTCTCTCTCTCTCTCTCTCTCTCTCTCTCTCTCTCTTTTTCTCTCTCATCTCACCGGAAAAGCAACTCAAGCTTGGCTTCTCGTGTCGATGTCACGCTGGTAGACTTCCCCTCTTGAGCATATATATCTAAGCCTCTCCATTGCTGACATAAAATATCGACTCGTAACAAAATAATAACGCTTCGCTTCCCGACGACTATTGCTAGTTTGATAAAGTATCAAACTGGGCTTGTCGACTTCCGCTCTCGTATTTCTCTCTCTCGCTCTCTCGATGGCACAGTCAATTCCAACATCGCCACCGCCATCAACCAGGGCCAACTTGTTGAGTGTCAACTTGTGATTCTCCGTTGCCTCACGCGCGAATAAATGGCATTATCGTTTCTTGGGAGACGAAGAAAAATACTTGTGGACGTAACTGAAATACTTGCGGACATAACCGAAGTTCCGCCAGCGCCACTGATAAATCACTCCCCAATTCACCTAAATGCTCCTCGCAAATTGCGGAATGTCGTCATATTTTACATCAACAATGAGTATAAAAATTGTCATTCTACAGTCCGGGCAAGTTGGGACGGCCTCGGGTCATGTTGGGACGGTTTCAAAATCCATCAGAAATTTCATATTTATGTGCGCGAGTACAAATTTGTCTTTTATTTTGACAATAAATTATACATTTTTAAATTTTATTTTGTTTTCTCACGAGGGGAGAGGATGCAATTTTCGCACTTGAAAAATTGCGTGTCTTCAGATGTCCAGCCTTCATGAGCCTATCGGCTGCACTTTAGGCATTGCACCCATTCCTCACACACCGGCGATCGCAGCCATGTCCCGTCGTAATACATGCAACAGCGGCCGTTATATAGGTGAGCTACATGTCTCCAGAATGCAATTCAAAATTGCTTCATATTTGCTCAACACATTTAATATAGTGAGAATTGCCTTCAATAGTCGCTGGGTAGAACTTTTTTTTACTATGATGATAAAAGTGTACTTTTACACCACTAAACTGGTTTTATACATGTAGCTATTCGAAATTTGACCGAATCCATCTGCCAGTTCACTATACGTTGTATTTCGGAGTAGTCCTTAAGGCCTTATAGTGAAAAAAGTTTATTTATTAAAGTCGTTGGTCCCTTCGTGCCCCGCATCCCGATATATATCCCGGTCTCCCGTAATGATAATCGAGTCAAGATTATCTTACCAAATTTTTGTATTCAAACGTAAGTCGAATACCAGGCTCAAATGTAGCAGTTGTTTTATTTGTGAACCACTTGGAATTTCCACAGACATTCCCAAAGTTTGTAGTATTCCGGAGAGAAATAAAGATGCTTTTATGTTGCTATCAAGTCAATCTAGTCTATACAGTGTACACTGTAAATGAAAATAATTACTATTCCATGATGCAAACGCCCACTCGTAAAAGCTATTAAGTGCTGGGCGGTATTGGAGAGCCCTTTTCGCTCTCAACTCGTTTCATCCTTGCGAGTACCTCTCACTCGTTCCACTATAGTACAGAAGTTTCACGTATTTCCATTTGTAAACCTGAAGCTTTCGCACATAACCAGCCGCTCACGTACAAAAAGCCCGGCGTTCTCTCAACTACGAAGGTACTGCTAGTGTACGTGTGAATCTCGACTTCTATACCTACTCAAGTATATGACTTGTAGGGGTTAAAGCTCACGAAAACTGTTGCGCAGCTTGTAGAACTACAAATGTTTTCTATACCGGACACGATGTAAAGTAGAGTTTGCTGGGTAGAACAGAATACTAAATATAATATACTTCGTCCTGACCATAATACTGTATAGTACAATCAGGATAATGTTCCCACATATAACTCAAATATTTAGAAAATTTTATAGTAAAGTTACTTCAAACTATGGCAATATCATTAGAAAAATTTGAAATCAAGATTATTACCGTATACCGAAATTCGTTTCTGTTTGATTACATTGGAGCTCCACTTTTTGCTGAATTTTTACATTATTTTTACTTTTTGTAGTTTTTTTCTTTCAGTTATGAGTGATTGGTATGGTGTAGTTTTACATGATGAAAATGTAGAAGGCAGTATGCAGAAATATAACGTGCAGATTTTCGATTGACCGAGCTTTTTTTATTTGGTGCTTCATAAGTAGGAAACATGTTCGTAACAAGACAGTTTTGATTGTAAAGAGAAAGGTGTTTATCTTCCTTACATAAAAGAAGTGCTAGCTTCAAATGCAAATTGAAAATTGTAGCAAAAGAGAATAACTATTGATGATACGAAAATGCTTAATATATTCCATTCACCGCTCGTATCCATTCCTTTTTTGGAATTTTATGGTCACTTCTGTCTGACATATGATAAAGGAGGTTTTACGTAGTATTATTAGTTCTGATATAACTACACTTGTTCTATTTCAAAAAGAGAAATTACCCGCGTGGAAAAAAAAAGTATCGCGGAGACTCTCTGCGAGACTCACTGCGAGATCTCGCAGAGAGTCTCGCCGAGCGTCTGACGGGTCTCGCCGAGAGTCTCGCTGAGAGTCAAGCATGGTTCCCGGAGCTTGACTCTCGGCGAGACTTTTGGCGAGATTAAAAAAATTTTTTTTTTACTTGAATAATTTCTCAAAAGTCTCTGCGAGACTTTTGGCGAGATTTAAAAAAAAAAATTTATTTTCGAATAAATTCTCAAAAGTCTCGCAGAGAGTATCGCCGAGACTATCGGCGATACTCTCGACGAGACTTTTGGCGATAGTCTCTGCGAGACTTTTGGCGAGATTTAAAAAAAAAAATTTATTTTATAATAAATTCTCAAAAGTCTCGCAGAGAGTATCGCCGAGACTATCGGCGATACTCTCGACGAGACTTTTGGCGATAGTCTCTGCGAGACTTTTGGCGAGATTTAAAAAAAAAAATTTATTTTATAATAAATTCTCAAAAGTCTCGCAGAGAGTATCGCCGAGACTATCGGCGATACTCTCGACGAGACTTTTGGCGATAGTCTCTGCGAGACTTTTGGCGAGATTTAAAAAAAAAAATTTATTTTATAATAAATTATCAAAAGTCTCGCAGAGAGTATCGCCGAGACTATCGGCGATACTCTCCGCCGAGAGAAAAGTGTCTCGCGGGTCGGGAGACGATGTTCGTTCGTCTTCACTACAAAATGTGATCTTACTTTCATGGTTGCAGAGTTCCTCTTCCATTCCGATATCGTCCGTTACCGAAAACGGCAATGTCGGGAATTGTGGCGAAGACACTTTATTTTATTCATGTCTTTCCGCTCCTTTTTTTCCGTTCACAGCAATTTGTAACATTTTTCCGATCTTTAAGCCTACGGGCAGTGCACACTTTTAATATTTTACTGCTACCGCTTTTCAAAAAAGAATTTGAGCAAACATGTAACCTTTCCACAGATGTCATACGCGTAAACTTCAGTTGTCAACTGCTTTCACGATGTGAATTCGGCCACGAAACAGAATCACATCGTAACAGCAGTTGAAACCCGAAGTTTACGCGTATGACATCTGTGGAAGGGGTTATAATGTTTGCTCTAATCTTTTTTTAAAGCGGAAGCACTAAAATATTAATAAAGAATGCACTGCCGGATGGCGTAAAGATCGGAAAAATGTTGCGAATTGCAATCAACGGAAAAAAGAAGAGGAAAAATAAAAAAGTGTCGTCGGCTCAATTTTCGGCATTTCCGTCTTCGGTAACGGACGATATCGAAATGGGGGAAGAACTCTGCAACCATGAAAGTGAGATTACATTTTGTAGTGAAGTGAAATTATTACCGCGGACATCATTACCGACGAACATCGTCTCCCGTTGAGAATTTATTCGAAAAGAAATGTTTTTTTTTAAATCTCGCCAAAAGTCTCGCAGAGACTATCGCCAAAAGTCTCGTCGAGAGTATCGCCGATAGTCTCGGCGATACTCTCTGCGAGACTTTTGAGAATTTAATATAAAATAAATTTTTTTTTTTAAATCTCGCCAAAAGTCTCGTCGAGAGTATCGCCGATAGTCTCGGCGATACTCTCTGCGAGACTTTTGAGAATTTATTCAAGTAAAAAAAAAATTTTTTTGATCTCGCCAAAAGTCTCGCCGAGAGTCAAGCTCCGGGAACCATGCTTGACTCTCAGCGAGACTCTCGGCGAGACCCGTCAGACGCTCGGCGAGACTCTCTGCGAGATCTCGCAGTGAGTCTCGCAGAGAGTCTCCGCGATACTTTTTTTTTCCACGCGGGTAGTAATAATATTAACAGCTCTTTCGATTTTTGAGAGGCATCAGGTAACAGAATCATTTTTTTTAATCTAAAGTTTTCACTCGTAAGTTCTTGAGAGTCGAACAATATACGTAACGGATTGAGCTGAAGTGTGTAGTCGTTGTTACAAGAGAGAAAGAACTTCCTAGCTTGCAGTTTATATGAAGTGAACGGCCTTTAGCTCATAGTAGATGGTCTTTTAAATTCTTATTTTTCCACACCCTGGTAGGTGGATCTCACTCTCATCCCTAAGCTATCGTGTGCCTTCTTGGATGCACTGACTCCCTCAGCTAGGCATGGTATCGCGGATACCTCTACGATTCTATTACAGTAGAACTTTCCATACAAAGCCTGCAATTTTTTGTTTAATCCGTGTTTTCTCAAAAGTGAACTACTTGAAAAAAGCATCGATCGTAACCTAAGTAGCGTAAAGTAACAAGAGTTTTGTAGAAAATAAACAAAACGCCAATACTACTTTTTTTTTTTAATTTTTGAAATTTTTAATATTTTAAATTTGTACACTATCTTTATTGCTGATCCACGAAGAGGAAACAAGATTTTTTTTCTCAAATAAATCATCATTCATTTGTAATGGACGAGTTTATTAATAATATGAATATAAATATTTACTTGTCAAAAAAAAAAAAAAACCATTTTCCAACAAAATATTAAATACTCTAAAAATCCACAAAATAGTGGACGACCAAAAATGTTGTCACAAATAAATGTAATGCAAAAAACTACTCCGTATAAAATTGTACGACAATAAAAATTTAATTTCTGGAAAGGAAAAAAAGTTACGAATGAATTTTAAATACATAATAGGTCTGCTTTATATTTGTTGGTGATCCACAGAAAATCATAAACCTGAGTAGAATCTTTTGAAGGTACGCGCGTTAATTTGTGATGTTCTGGAAATAAAAACAGAACATAATTTCAAAACGTAAATATAAGGTAAGAGAAGGATGTTCTTTACTTATCGGATGTTCGACTGTATAGTACCAAAGTTGCCGGTACTTGGAGTTGACCTGTAGCGGTCGCGCTAAAGCGGTCCTTAACAATGAGGTCGTGAGTTCAAACGAGTAACCATTTCGGCGGAATGAGAACGTAAAGAGCAAACGTTAAGCCCTGGAGCCGCAGTCGGTTCGATACGCGTGAGTATACGCGAAGGTTATGTATATCTATAGTTTACAACTATATAGTACATATCATGGAATACAGTGAAGTATATATGGCAGTATATTATATCGAAGCTTTATGTCTAACCAAGTCTGTGAGTTCCATGTACTTACTTTTTCAGGACTTCAATCTCGTAAAATTGACGCAAAGTTTACAGACTGCACTCTTTTTGATCCCATAGAAATTATGTCACTGCAGATTAAGGTTGTATTTTTCTTGACATCGCACAAGTCAATTACCGGCAATCTGATTTATCTATCAGAGCAACCAGAAGCAAGTTATTGATCAGGTAGACTGAAAAACTTTTTTTTCTAAATATCATGTTCTATTCGATGTAACTTCCATGTTATAATGCCATGATGGAGCGTGCTTACTGGGTTAACTATATTAGTTATAGGATGAAGTATTCAATGAAGGAACATAACTTTTATTTAGCATTTTTTCGCAATTTTTTCTTCGCCCCCTTTTTCTATACATTGTTTTCAAATACACTACTAAACACTTTTAGAACAACATCCTAACAAAATAAAACTACTTCGTGTCTTATTGAACTATTATGCTGAATGGAATTGGAATTGGAAGCTGAAGAAACGTCTCCAGACGAAAAAGAGCGACGTTGTTATTTATAGATTACTCCTTTCGAACTTTCCAACTCAGTAACTTTTGTACCGTCGTGAGAGCTTTGCTTAATGAATATAAATTATGAGTGGCGAGCGAGCTCGGGTTCTTAAGTAGTTGGATACGTGTCGGTATGAACTTTGTTTTGTCTCTTCTGTTACTCGACGTTACTTGGTCGCAGGGGTGAAGACGCGACAACAGCAGCACGCAAGTGAGAGAGAGAAAGAGGAAACGCAGGTCGTCCGAGATACCCGGAATTCGTAATATTAGCGGGAAATTTTGGGATTATACCCGGGTTGGCTCTTGCGAAATGTCAGGGAATATATTTAAATGGAAGAAGTCGTATATACAACAAGAATATAATATGAGACTCATGAAAGCCGGTAGGTAGATAGCACTAAAATTAAATTCCGAGTGTCACGGAGTTTCTTGTCCTCTCTGTCATTTCTTCCATAAATTCAATAAATCTCCCCCCACCGCTCAGGAAACTCGTGCACCATTGGAGAGACATCGATACTTTTTTAACAGGATGCTAATTGATTTTTACGAAAGAATTGAAATCCGACGAGGAGCCGAGAGAAAAAGGAAAAAAAAGAAGCTGGGCATCGTTACCTGTTCGGCTGGTGCAAACTTTTTTGTCAACATGCCACAGAGAAGTTCGCCTTTGTCGTACCAAGGTTTCATAAGGAAATTCTTAATTAGCTGCCAAATAAAAAATAAAAGAGGCTCCCGTGACTAGGTAAGCGACCCAATGAGATAAAGAGAGACGAGGTGCATTGAATGCAACGAGGAAAATATAGAGAATGGTGAGGATGACGAGAACAGTGAAGGTAGTATGGATACTGTTGGGGTTTGATAAAAGGGAGAAAGAGAGAGAGATTGAAAGCAGAAAGACAGAGATATGGACAGCGAGTGAAGCAGTGGGAGAGGTGGGTGAACTCCGTAATTTCTTCTTTGTAGCATTACGTTAGTTTTAATTCATGCTAATGTGGAAATTTAATTTCTCGACGGCGCATAAAGGGCCACAGGACTCGACACCGGAACTTCTACGAGCTCTTCGTAGCAACCTGTACCTCACACTGTTATCCTATGGTACTATACCTACTAGACCAAGTCTTGCAACAGCAGAACTGAGCATAGCACGTTAGTCAGAGAATGTGTATATGTAATTCTCCCGAGGGGTAACGCGCGTCCCGACAACCCGTTGGGATCCTTTTGTTCACTATGTTTGCTTTATACTCATATGGTAGAAGTATTTGTAAGTTAAGAGGACTTATTAAAGCTTTTACTACACTAGAACGTTTAAAAAAAGCTTTTTTTTAAATTTATACTTTAAGTAGGCTTCAACAGTACAGTTGTTGCACGCACTTATGCTCCCAAATATTCTGCTTGCGTTTTTTTCTCGACCTGAAACAAATATACAAACAAACTTTAAATAAATCAAAATAGCATCCTCAAGAATGTAAATATACAACTTACCTAAAAATGAAGAAATTAAAGCAAGTGCCAAAATAAAACGGAGATCCTGCGTCGGAACATTAATAGAGAAAAAAGAAGTTAAACTTTTTAATCTATGATATCATTACATACATGTACACTTATCTGAATAAAAATACATATAAATCCATAAAATAGGAATGAATACTAACCCGCACGAGACTGTCAATAGCAGCCCGACGAGATGGCCGTGTGCACTTAAACTCCCGTAGTATGCGAGTCTCCGCGATGTGGCGTTAGCACGCTAGGCGCTCTCACAATCATCCGGGCGCGCTGTCGGGCATTTAAAACGCGGACCAAACGCTCGCCCTACCCTCAAAATCTACTGAAAAGCAGTCAAGAGTGATAGACTGATCTTCTAAAAAAGAGGAAAATAATAGTAAGTCCCGATAATTCTACTGAAAAGTAGTTTTCCAACCCCTTATAAAAATGATTATTTTCAAACTTTTCTCACCGAAACATTCCTGCTTTTAACATACCATAAATAACAATTTAAGAATTCTTTTACAAAAATATTTATATGTATGTATAAATATATTTATATGTATATATAAATATATATATATACAAAATTTGTTTCCTTACAAAATATACAAATCGATTTAATAAAATCAACTTCTTCTCTATCCGCCCGGGACCGCAAAGCAAGGAACCAACAGAAAGGCATACTATAATAGTAGTTCGTATACCTTTATACCCATGGATGCCACAGGAAAGAAAAAGCTCCATACCATCGACGACCATTACGTCGGGTCCAGGCTCGCCTGTTCGGTAAAGGGACGGTCGAAATCATTCGACATCGACCTAACCCCCGAATCCTCCAAATTGCAACAGAACACCGCCACCAAGTGTTCAAGCCAAGAATCGTCCCCAAAAAAGAAAATACACTCACACTACCAATGGTGGAGTGTATCACAATCTCTGTCATTAAATTAGCTTCATACGTAAACATTATGATAAATACAAATGAACAGTCCATTGCTGAATTTCATAATGTCTGGATAATGAAAGTTAACTCAGTGTTAACTCAGTGTTAAGAGTTTGCTATGAGGAAAAGCTCATATATAACTTGTGCGGAAGCCCGAGACCCATCTACTATGGCATGCATATAATATTTGTGATTTGGGTTGAGGATTTGACTTACTTAAGCCGCACATAACGCAACAACCGAAGGTAACTCAGGTATACTACGGAAACAGGATACCTATATTGTACCTACATGTTGATGCTGCTATACTTTAATGAACAGACGCCACTCAACGAAAGTGCTACTGTCGGATGTTAGTGTGTAGCTACGTTCGAAGGTGGGTTTTCGCAAAGCAGCGGATCAGGAAAGTGGGTTAAGTTTTACGAGAGCCTCGTCGGTTTATAGGTACTGGATGTCGGGCGAGTCACAAGCGGTGATTCTTCCGGAAGAGAGCCTCCACCACTATGGAGTAGTAAATTAAGAGAGTTGTTGTACATTGCAACTTTTGTACTTGCATGCTTGGTACCATACATGATACTTTTGGATTGTAAGTCATTATTTATGCTCACACGCGTACTACAGTTACTATTACGCACACTTAAGTTTCTTTGATCTGATACGGAAAAAAATCTGTACCAAGTATGGGTCAAGGGGGTGGCTATAGTCTTTTTTTGGCCAAGAAATGCATATTCACTTTATTTTTGCTGAATATTCCTCACAATATTCTAGACTTACTGAAAAAGAAACCCACATTTTTTTCGGCCTAAAAAAATATTTTTGCTTTTTGGAAAGCGATATTTATTTCAAGCTTTTCTTTTCTACAGCTTATCATTTTTGCAAATAAAATTTACTTGTAAGGTTTCTGTATGTTTGACGAAAGTTTCAGGAGTGAAATGTACTTTACTTACCTTTAATCTAACGTTTCACTAAGCGCTGAAACCCTCTTGAAAATTCCATTGAAGCTACAAGCTTTAGTCTTCATGATACTGCAGTGAGTATATATATATATTATAATTTTGTGTGTCGGCGGACAGGATGTGCTAGAAGCTCCCGTGATTTCCGTGAAATTTACGATGCAGAGCCGTTCCTCTCCTCTAACCGGCTATATACATATTCGATACAAGCTACCGACAATTCGTGGGTGTTGCTACCACGCTTTCGAGCTGCCGGCGGTACAGAATCTCGGCCGAAGCCGCATAGAGAAGGATCGATAGCCCCGTAAAACCCCAGCGCACTACCGCGCGCTGCTGCCCGCTCTGGGTCGCGGTTCACCGTTTCACTGTGAGGCGGATTTTCATTTCCACGGGATCAGCAGAATTTTCAAGCGGTCCCGACATTCGTCCACCTTGCGTCCTGGTCTACTCGCTGGTACACAGTAAGAACGGAAGTAATACTTTCGCCTATTCAATAAAAACTGTTTTCTTGACAAAAGCTAGATTATTTTGAGTAATAAAAAAAGAATTTGCCATTTTGAGTTTTACAAAAAAAAAATGTACAACAAAATATTGTCATTTCACAAACCAGGTCCAGAATAAAATAGGTCAGAAGTTTATTCTAATATAATCAAATCACAACGGAAAAAAGCAGAAGTTTTTAAAAGATATTCCTCGACTTCGGTAAACTTTTTAAATCGTCTTTTGATTCGCACGACTTCGCAATTTTATTAAATTAGAATAGATGTCTGAAGTAGACAAAACGTTAGAGGGGTTGTTTTATTGTAATGAACCGACGATTTTTTTAAACATATTTTGAGAATATTACAGTATTTTAGGTATTCAGTATTTCGGTATAAGTCTTTGACAGACATTTGTAAATGTAACATATTCAAATTTTTGTTGCCGCTTTACTAGTTTAACAGAAAAGTGGTAAATTTAAGACTTTTTATTAAAGTATCAAATGCATTTGTTAACTATTAAACAAAACACTGTTGCATTTGGTTAACGTAACAGTGCGAATTTCCTATAATTATTCTTCACTGTGTATTCTAACCCAATGGCTTGTTGTTTAAAATAATCCATTGATATTGAATAAAGCAAATCGTTCTTTGTTGTGTGCAAAAGCGAGAATCGTGAATGCCAAAGTTCGTTGCATGAGGGATCGTCAGTCGATACCGCTATTTCTCCGGCAGGGATGCAGCACAGAAGCGATGGCATTGGAGAGCCCAAGGGAATTGTATGCTAAGCCAATATCGATCGCTTCCCTTTATTACGGAATATAGGATATGGTTTATTTTCGCAATAAACATTTGTTAATTCCTTGTACTACTGGGTTATGGCATTTTAGTTAAAACCATTTGCAATACAATGTACATTTTCTTATAGTTGTATGCGATTAGGAGTGTTAAAATTGTTAGGTGCAACTGGGACCATCGTGTTTACTTCAAATTAGTTTTATTTTATCCTATATAAATCCTATGTTTTCATATCCTATGTTTCAGGTAAGGCCGGACGTAACATGTGGATTAGACAATTACAATAATATAATAGACAATTACAATAATCAACCCGGACTCCGATGTTGCAAATTGTATATATGGCAGCGTTGCTATCTGAATAATTTGTAATCGAATAGATTTATAATTTACTAGTACAATCTGGCAAAGTTGTATCACGATGGAGTTGAAGCGAAGTTTTCCAATAGATTTATATTGTATTAGAGAGGCGTAAATGTGGCGTTACGATTTCGATAATTGAACAATGATATTCGTTGCGTATGTTGAGAGTTGAGGCGATGATATAGTTTTTGACCTCCGTTGATACTTCGTGACAACGGTCTTCTCCTCTATCACGCTCTGACAGTCGTGTTTTAGGGTCTGCTCCAATGGTCTTGAGAGGGTTTAAAGTCTGGCCCGAAACTCTCGGTCTACAAGTTTCTGCATAAAATTGAGATTCACAAGGCGTGAAGTTACGACTTGCTCCTACACGTTCCAGAGGGGGTGGCTGGAACTGAGACAGGACGAAAAAGACGAGGCAAAAGTAAGAGGGAGAGAGAGAGATGCATACTCATGGCATACTACATCAGGCTCGCGTTTCTGTCCAAGTTCTCCCGAGACTGACAAAATTACGCGCGCACACATAACTCGAAAGCTTTCACACTTTGCTGCATTTCAGTGAAAATTAAGGGAGGAAAAATTGCGAATAAGACGTTTCACGACGGTTTATTCATGTTTCTGAATTCACGTAGGAATGACTTTGTAATAATGGAATTTCATTCAGTTTAGTCGAATATCTTTTATTCTTTTACCACCTATTGGTGAGATGGACCTTAGGTGCGTAAATACCTTAGATGATGCAGAAAGGTGTTAATGCTTTTTTTCAATATTAGATACAAATTTAAGTCTCGATACGAAACCGGGTTTTCTCTGAAATATCGCCGGTTTGCATTTAAAATGTAAATATAACTGTACAAGAAATCAGTTACTAGAAATAATATCTCAATAAGAGAATCCTTCAAATTCCTGATGTCTATTAGAATAATATTTTATCAAATATCGTCACAAAGCACAATCGTAAAACCATTGTTACTTTTTTCATCAATTATTAGTGACAAGAATTTTCGGTATTGAGTGTTTTAGAAGATCCAAGGAAATCTTTGCATTTGTAGGCTTCGAAACGTATTGGATATCCAGTTTAGTTTCTTTATCCAGAAATGTCTTCTATCTGTTAACTCTTCGACACCAAATTAATGAATCGGAGCGCATTTTTTTTTACATCTTTAACGGAAAATTGGTGGAAAGTGAGGTGTCGATCGGTGGATGCACGGAAGCCACATTCATATACGCTTCAATACACCCTGGGATGTGTGTTTCGTACTAAAAATCGTTCTATCCTCAGTTATAGAAACTCAGATTAGGTTACGGTCATGGGAATGACCCTGAATCGTGTACTCAGCGTGGACAGAATCGTATTATTTCAAGTTCCGACAATGACGGATTGATGTCCCGCAACTGTTTTTGCACTTCAACAGGATAGCCTTCCCTAAAAAGTTGGTTGCGACATTTTATCGAAATATGTATCGCAATTCGAGATAATCATTGTTAGTCTATTGTGCTGTGACTGGCGATAATTGTTGTCTAACAACAATTGATAATTGTTGTCTAACAACAATTGATAATTGTTGTTAGTCTATTCGTGCTGTGACTGGCCAACGGACTCGGATCAAGACCAAGTTCGTTCGCAATTATCAACATTGACAGTTCTGTCGCAATATCCGGCGTGTGATTTTTCAATTTTCAGATCAAATCACATGGTTATGCTGTTGAAATTCTTTCTATTCGGTTATCTTGTTGATGGCTTACTAATAATAATACCTAATTGAAGTGCCGCAGCGGATCATTATCAAATGATGGAGCGCTGCGCTGTGCCAGTACTGGCTATAGTTTCGTTAAAATGTAGCTAGGCATAGCATGCTTAGTGTAGATCGCCAAATGTAGCTGCCAAAGATGCATAAGTAGAGCTAAAAAGTGCTCTGTTCCTATTTAAAACTATAGCAAATACAGAAACAAACAAATACACAAAGTGCTAACTTCTGCGCTGTTCGGTTCAATCCTAACCCATATTAGTAGCAAACTCAAGTCCCGTAATTAATCCGGGATTTCACGAAAATAACGCGGGATTTCATAAAAATTTAAATGTCATTGTATGAAACCGGTGAGTGGGGGAGAATATCTCAATGAGAGAATCCTCCGTATCTGCTCGACAATGTCTCTGTGCCGACCGGTGAACGACTGGCACATCGATTGCTCTCGTTTCTGAGCAGCGTTGGCCCGCACGGACTAACACACTAGCACCAGCTTTTTATTATCTCAGTCGTGGACGTGCACTTTCCTGAGGCACGTACACCGCGATGTGCGAGTTTTTACTTCTCTTTTCTCGCTCTCATTCTCTTTGCCGCCGATAGTAGAAAATGCGGTTTATCATACAAACTCCCTTCATCATCCCTCATTTTTTTTGCACCCCTGTGTGCTTTATGTCCAAGGCGCTGATTCTATTTTCTCATTCTACGTTACAAAGGTTATCGCACCTTCGGTGCGGTTTCTGCTTGTGGTTTGTTAAACTTTTTTTTTTTGCAGTAAATTGTCGCACATAAGAAGATTATCGAAAAATTAAGTAATTTCACATGATTTAATTGCTTTCTTTACATTTATGGATTTTCAATTAATTAACGAATTAAGGAGGTCACCCGCGAAAAAATTATTTGTACAATGTACTAATTTTGATTTCGGTCAACAGCTTTACATACCTGTAAAAGCTTTACTTTTACATACCTGTAAAAAAATAATATTAATGTAACGTTACATTTTAACATACAATTATTGTTCGCACGCTTTACCAACAATCACTTCAGACCGTATTTGCTTAAAATACGAAAATATTTTTTAATCATTTCATCGTTTATTAGTTAATATAAGACTTCCATCTCTGAAACCAAAAAATGCTTCATCACTTCTTCTTGAATTTAAGCTGTTTCGTTGATCCTTTTTCTTTCTTTTCGCTCCATCCCATATTTTGTATCTATTGAACCCAATGATTGTTCCTATGATTTCCTTTTCTTTTTTACAGCAGAGTTTCATAACAATAAACAGTATTAAAGTAACCGGTATGTAGAATAATTACATGTGTGACGGTCTGAGAATCTATGTATATCTGTTGCGAGTGTTACTTAGTCCCTTAAGATATGATTTGTCGTCGTAACATCTATCGTTAAATCCACGGCATACTCCGTTAAAACATCCGATAATATCATCTCCTTGTCGTAATTTCTGAAAAATTCCAAGTCGTTATATCTCAACTTTAACTGCAGTCTCTTCGCATGGTTCGGCGAGTTGGTCGGTTGGTCTTCATCTCTTTTTCTCGTTCGCCAGGCATATCGCGTCTCGCCCCAATCCAACCGGAGAGCGAAGGAACGATTTTCTCAATCTCTCTTAGTCGAGACGCTCGTGCTCTCTTTGCAGCCACCTTCTTTCTATTCCTTCCTTCATTTCTATCCCAATGGAATTTGGCGTTAGTCTCGTCTCCGAAAATTCTTACGGCTTGAAGAGGAGAGAATAGCCACGAAGGACAGAGGGGAACGAGTTTTGGGGAGATAACGCGACGAAGTACCGTAGTAGGGTGAAATTTATGCTTCCGCATTGTTCTCGTGCATTATGTGTGCCGCCGGCTAGCCCCTGGAATTGTTCCGGCACGACATCGTCATTTCAAAAGGGTCTCCTCGTTGGTGCTCTCGTTTCACCTCCTCTTTGCCATTTCCAAGTCCTCTCAACTTTTGTCGCTTAAACGTACCGTCATTGATATTGCATCGAATAAATCGCATTATCGTGAAAAGAATTCCTTGGTGATCACTTCGTTCGCGAACCGCTGGGACTATGGACAGAGTTATATTGCTTTTATAAAAGCAAATAGCTTTCTATTATACTAGGATTTCAGAGGGTTTCATATATTTTCAATAAAAATTATTACAGTTGAAGAAGCGAGAGCATTTTAAAGTTGTTAATACGATCTTTATAACTTTTGGCTCTTAACTTACAACCATCTATAGGGATATTTCTACTCCGTTCAACTTTGAGCCGCTCTATTGTGTTCCCCTACTCTTCTCCTTACGGGTGTTTAAAATACCGTATGAAGGCAAACAAAATCGGTAAAAAAAAAAAACAAAAATTCCCTTTAAAAGAGAAGGTAAACGGGAATGTTTGACTGTCTGTTCAACATAGCTTTGAATAAGATTTTTCTGTCGTAATTGTATCATCGCTGGTACGTCATCGCTTATCACGAACCAAACCATTATTTTATGTGTACGACGATTAGGTCTTTCAGCACTATTGGATTATATATTCAGAACTCATGATACGTACACGATAGAACGTAGAGCACTATGCGTACGCCGTCTAGCCATTTCCCTCTTAATACTCCAGCAATCGAGTTGGCGAGGGTGATGTCGTGACGACTGATGAACGCTCGACGTGAATTAATGCACGTTGATGCACAACTTGGAACTTTATCACGAACGCATGTTATTATCGATCGTACATTAAAACTATTACTATATCTGGAACAGTTATGTTGTTGGTGTATTCTTGCTGATGCACAACTCAATTTCAGAGCTCTGCTTCAACTTGTCGGTCACCTCATTCACTTCCTCATTCCTCTCATTACCTCTTCCTTCTAACTCGCCTCTTCATTGGGTCCTTAAAAGCTGCCTGTGAAACTTCGCCGAATGGATGTTCCGTGCACATGTTAATTTCAGGGCTCTCTCACAGCTTGTCGGTCACCTCTTCCACTTCCTCATTCCTGTCATTACTGCTTCCTTCCAACTTGTCTCTTCATCAGGCCGTATAAGCCTCTGGAAACTTAGTCGAACTTGTGTTAAGAGTCTAATCATTAATATATCTTTCATTGGATTTCTTTAATTCCATCAGGGCACTAATTGTAAAATGCATTCTCGTCAGATCTTACAATGAAAACATTAACTAAACGGGACTGAAACATAATGCTACGTTCATGAAATAATATCTATTATAACAATTATATATCCATCACTGGCCATCACTGTACATAAACCATATTCAGATATACCTACATAATTTAGCTAGTATATGTCGAATCCATGAATACGATTACTTATCGCCACGTCGTCGACGTCCTTCTCATACTCATTGTCCGGATCATTGGTGGCCGGTAAATCTATTGCATTGTCACGGTATCTAGTAGTTCGATATTTCACACATGCCGGCTCTGGAAATCCCTAGAGACATTAGCCTAGTATCGTCACCAAAACAACATAGCGGTAGCAACCGATCAACAGTTTATCATCGAGGAAATGCATCATGAGAACTTGTCGGGCATAATGCCTAATAAACTGACGTAGCCGTCGCGATTCACATTCATCTCACTACTCTGTCTATGTTCGTCATCACTGATTCAATCTAGTTGCACTCCCATTCCTCCGCTTCTCCTGTTTCATCGGATTCAACCTGATAAAGAATCAGGTTGAATCCCATCCAAATCGCGAGGAATATGCTGACCGATGACCTGTCGAGCTTAAGTTCCCATTACCGCAACCTCGAACTTAGATCTGGTTGCAGTACAAAACCGATAAGCCTCTTTGGAGTGAATTAGATAGTAATCCGTCAAAACAGCCCCAAATCCTCAATCTCCTTCTCCAATAGTGAAGTGACCATGCAGGAACACCCTAAGAGTATCATCAATCGTAATCGCGATTCAACCTACAATACATACACAACCCATGTCGTAATGCTTCTTCTAGTGTTACTAAATACTGTAAGTGAAAATGGAAATACAACTTGTAAGTGGGATTCTCAAGCTATAAGGACACGGCACTAAAATAAACCGCCTAAATTATAATAACGATCAGAAATCCTCCAGTTGTGTGCCAAAGTAATAGCGGACATTGCGTGCTATCTAATTTCCAATGTGAGTTAGGCTGTTAATTTTAGGGGCGTTAGGTTTATGCCCGATTTATGGATCTGGCTTTAGTCTCGAACATACTTTCGTACACTTGATAGTTGTATGAGAATTTCCTTCGTTAGAAACTTAACTCCCCAACAACAGTAGTTCAAGAACGACGTTTCACCTCTTGAACCCTTGGTTTTGGTGGTTCTGTTCTATTCCGGCTTTTCAAACAACGATTATTCCGACGGGTGATAATCTGGCGCCGTGAAAATAGTGTTCAGCAATGGCCAAGGGTTATACTGACGATAGGTGGTTGATAAAAAAAAACATACATCCGGTATTTGGAAAGCAAAACAAAGTTGCCCGGACTTGCTCGACCTCTCCTCTCCTGTACGTAAAGTATTATGTAGGATAAGAAGGTCTTGGCGCGAGGCCACAATCGATGGGGATGCAGTGTCTGGAAAGTTTATCCAGCCCAAGGAGCTTAGCCGTGGCCCACGTAGCCTCTTTCCTCTTTTGGGCAACCTCATGCCGTTCAAGTATACCTCTGCCCACTTGCTTTAGATCAACCCTTACACTAATACTATACGTATAGTGAACTGTATACGGGTATTCGATATATCACCGAAAGAGCATATACACAAAACGAAAACTTTTGCTTTATATATCAACTTTGTCATGAGATCTATTCCGGCGTAACCAGTTAAAACATTTAATTCCACACTGGGTCACCAAGAGGCAAGATCAATTTTTAAAAAGTTGACAGGGTGATCCCGAATCCTGATAGGTCATGAGAACTATTACAAAGATACTGATTGTAAATAGCATATCATTTTTGTGAGTGTAGATCGTATCCGAAAATTGATGAAATTGAAATTGAAAATAACAATTTTGTACATTTAACCCTAAACTGGTACATCTCCTAGACGTTCCCTTGACGGCTACTTCAAGGATGATTTATCACCCCACATGTATTGCACCTTATATTTTTCGTTCTACCGTAAGAAATGGAATTCTGAAGCATGCAATCGTTTCGTTATTCTTTAACGAAGACATTGGTATATACATATTTGGATTCTGATAAATTTAGTTAATTGAAAAGTAGTTTTGAACAATTTCATTCACGACAAAATCACGAAGATGGAATGCTTTCGAGAATAAAAAGTAAAGTAAGTTAAAAGATAAGTAAACAATTCAAACGCCATTTCAAAGTAGACAGTATGTTCTATAAGTAAATAAAATACGGTTTAAAAAAAAACTTAATTTGTGAAGCACCTGAACATCAACAAATGGCGATAAGTCAATTGTGAGGGAATCCAAAGGTAACAAAAAAATGACTTGCATTTGAAGTCATACAATCTCTTCGTTATTCGTTGACTAAGTAATAAACTGTTAATTATTTATATGTAATAAATTGTAGTTCTCGATACATTTAATTTGTTGAAAATTATTTAAAAAACACGAAAATATAATGTTAAAAAAAAATTGCTTTCTCATAGAGAAAGCTTTGCTTTCGTGAAAAATTCTTTTTTTTATCAAAACAATTTTTTAAAAATTTAACAAAGTCGTTTTTTACAAAATGTAAGAAAACATTTCGATTTTACGAAAATATTTGTAAGTGTTTTAGGGCAAATCCCTCTGACACTCTGCATGTGTTATGTAGCTGATAGGTTTAATTTATGAGAATTTAAATTACAAGGACGTCTAAGAAAAATACATGCAGAAGTTATATCGTTGAGCGAGGTTGGTGATGAAGAAGGGACATTATATGTACGTAGAGTACCTACTTTTGACGATGTGGCTGCTGTTTGGCGAAGATTGATGAACGTACCGCAGATAAAAACCATGAGGATCTCGTCATTCGTTCTTTTTGTCCCATTTAATAAACCTCTTATAACATACTACAGCGTTTACGACGCCAGGAGGCTTCTTTAACCGTTACTCGCTTGCACTCTCGCGTGATAATACACCAACTTTCGCATTACAGCCTCCCACAACGTTCATAAGCGAGCGTTTCTCTCACCCTCGGCATTTCGGAGCAAGGAGGCAGGAGTAAAAAAATCTAACAAGTTCCGAGCATCGACGAGACCGGATGGAGTGGTCTACCAGAGGAGATAACACGATCTTATATCCAATCAGATATATCTATTTTGCGTCGGGATTTCAATCAGAGACTTTTGGAAACCAAAATGAAACATCGTATTGAACGTAAAAAATAAAAAAATAAAAGACTGATTAAAATAATCTTAAGCTGAGAATTTTATAGCGGTTATTGTAATTTAACGCTTTTCGTCGAAATAATTGCTTGTTCCGTGCGATAAAAAGAGAAAAATACAGCGGAAGCTTGAAGAGCAATTTTACCCACCGGAACTTCAATGACGTTATAACGTGGTTATATCGTATACTATATACACTCGAGAGAAGACGATCTCCGGCTAAAGTTTCTGTTTGTTGTTCGAAAGATTTGTTCAGCAAAGTTGCCGTTTCTGCCCCATTGCGAGTGCACCGCGTAAACATCCGTCTTTACTGTAAGTATATAACAGGGGGCCGAGAATAAGGGACGAATAATACCGTGAATCTCTCGCAGTCAAGTCAAATTACATTTACGAAGGAAACGAACAATAGTTGTTTAAATAAAACTTGAGTGCTGCAAACATTGTCCGGATTAATTTTACAGCAATCGAATTAAGGCCACACGCACTTTTATGTCTAAATTAAATAATTTCATTGCATTAAGTGCCGTACGTAGAATTCCGTCGTCGTTCATAAACAACAAGTTCGTGCAACTTATATAGCACCGGAATATTCAGAATATATTGTAGACATATTTCTTCGAAATACGGCAATATTGTTAGAAATGATTGAAATCTCTTAACAATGTTGTTGAGGTATTTCAGAAATTTTATCGCTTAAATATTGTATACTAACAAAATTGATGAATGATATTGCAATAATATACTTGCACAATATTTTGACAATTTTTTAAGTGAGTAAAGAACTCCTTGCGAGTTAAAAAAATATATGTACTAAATATAATAAAACACATCAATCATCGAGGAGATACAATATGCACAAAAAAAAATTCTGTAATAGACCTTACGAGGATGTATAGTTGGTGCGACCCCTTCGCTCGCCTCAAAGCCATTGAGATCCAATCGCAAGCCATTACAACTTCGGAAACACTCTACCCAACGTCTCCGGTGGTAGAACAGAATTGCCACCGAATTTCCTGGTCGACTATGAGAACAAAGATGCTTAGAAAACACGATATTTCATCGTATTGTCATCCCGCTGTGTAACCACCACACTCTGAGCATACCCTTTCCATGACCTTTGAAGCGCGGTGAGCATATAAACCAAGTGACTAATTTCTCCCAGCAGAGTTCTAAATTTCATTCAACACGCTATACTCTGTTTAACTTCGGCAGCGGAGGTGGAATTACCAACCGCAGCGACGTTGTGAGTCCGCAGTAATTATTGAGATTTACTGATCTTAATCGCTAGCGAAATTACATTTTCGTGATTTCGTGAAAATCGCCTCTTGTTCCCTTTATTCTTCGTGCCACTACCTATCCAATTCGTGAGACTTATTAGAACAAAACGAAGACAGCGCCCAACGTGCGCTTTTGCGTAGCTATGAAAATCTCGGATGACAAAATGGAATTTCAAAATTAACTGAAATTCTTAAAATTGTATTCGTAGGAATTTCGAAGGAGACCACGAGAGGGAGCACCGAACATTCTTTCAAATACATCGCCTTGTCACAACAGTGACATCACAATCCCAAGAGATAAAAAAGCCGTTTTTATTGGTTCTGCCAATATTACAACGTAGTCCCGAACATTTAGAATTCCCTATGTGAAGTTGTGAGATACGATCAATCACAATATTAAACATGCCTACAACATTTTTCACTGGATGAGCACATTTGTTTGCGTATGTTTTCCCAAACTGTTCGATGTAATGGACTGAATTGTTTGCGTGCATTCGATGTAAAAATATTACCGCGCAACACTGTGATGATTTTGATATAAGGATTATCTGGACCATGGAGAATTAAATGGTCACAATTAACATAGACCTATCAAGTTTATTTACAAACATTTACAATGCATATGAAAACTGGCAATACTTGCAGTGCGACATTTGTAAGCGGTGCGTTTTGTAACACAATATTGAATAAAGGTTCTCGTAATTTCATAAATTAAAAAAAATATGATTATTTTGGATATCCTCGTGATAAACATTCAATCTCTGCTTGTGGTTGAATGTCTCCATACGCTGTTTTATTTCCAACACTCAGTGTTCCCAAATACTCACAACCTATGGCTGTATAGTTAGGTGAACCGACTTCTAGTATATGTCTCCACAAATCGTGGGCCCAAGGTGGATGGTAGAGGAGCAAAACTTTCACGTTGCCGGGGCTTTCGATCGGAATTGAGGACATCGGAACAACGGTATAGAAAACGAGCGATCGGGCGCGAAAGAGAGATGAAGGTAGAACGAAGAAGCCATGTGAAACTTGGAAAGCGCTCCCCCCTCCTGCCCCTCACGCGATCGAGTACGACCGGAGGTGCGCCCAAAGGCGGCTGTTTCCTTCCCGCGAGCGCGAAGTTTCCCTGAAGGAGTGCCCCGCAAGCCGAACGAAGAATCGATATATGACTTCGGGTATACGTAAGACAAACGGAGGCTCTGGTCGCTTCTCTTTGCTTCGGGTATATCGGAAGGAAGGAAGCTATAGCTTGGAGTACGCGAGCTGGGGTTACCTTTGGCCCCTGGTAACCGGCAATTAATCGCCCCCGACACTGGGGGGTCATATAATTAAATTAAACTTCACAAGAATTTCACTTAGTCGCACGAGGACAAGGGTCCAATGTGTTATCAATTATGGGGAACGGGCAGGCGGACCGTGGGGTGGAAAAGGCTTCGATCGTCCAACCCCCCCCCAACAAGAACTTGGGACGTACATCAGCCTCTTCGCGGGAGCTCAACGTTCTATAGTGTGCTTGTGGTGCTTCTCCATTTTACCGGGATACCAATACAACTGAAGGAGACCAAGGGTAAGGAACAGAAGAGAGGATCCTGCGTGTGTCTCGAGTTTGTACCTGAGAACAAAGGATAAGGCGGGAGGGAAGCTGACGACGGAAACTACCTTAGTTGATACAGCGGAAAAAGAGGCAGCGTAGGAAGATGAACGAAGAGAAGCCGTGTCTCCTGCACGTTTTAATAGGAATATTTATGAACTTATAATAAAATACCTAACCACCGACCCCAGAGACTTCTGAGGTGCGCTATATACAAGAAAGGGGCTTCCATGTAATAAAGCGTCTCCCGCTTTTCCAACGAATATAACCAGGCACTAAATTAAAATTGCAATGAGATGTGAGCGCCTACGAGGTCTCGAGACTACTTCCTGCATCGTGAAATATCTTTTTTTGCATGTTTTTATAGGTAATAGAGTTATGCAACGTATGGTGAGCGACTCTGTTTGTCTTTTCAGGTTACTCGCGATCCAATTGCGGGACCTCTTCTAAAGTACATAATGCCAGCACTAATGACATGAAAGTACTTTTTGCGTTACACAATGGTTTTACGTTAGGAATACTGGTACGCCTAGGCACATGGCGATTGTAATTTCCAACCAGAACATAAAAAAGTAAATTATTTTGACAGTTTAACAGTAATCCTAATGGCAGAATGTTTCCGATTTACGACATTCTTATTCGCTCATATGCTGATACTTCACACAACACAAGTACTTTGCGCCACATCTCGATACACTACAGGCTCGTTACGCCAAATCCTGATACTATACAAGTTCTTCATATCACTATCTCAATACTACACAAGTTATTTACGACACTTATCTCGATTATCCACATAAGTTTCTTTGATCAAGACAAAGTTTCAATCTATATGAAGTATTGTTTTATCGCAGGTTATCTTTGCGATATATTTTCAATCATAAAGTGATAGTATATCTGGATACAAAATGACGAGCTTGTGAAGTATCGAGAAGTAACGTGAACAACTTGTGTAGTATTGGATGTAAGATAATGGTATTCTTGGATCAAATTTGAAAAAAAAAAACAAAAAAAACAAATGTGGAGAATCCAGAAAGTGTTGTATAGAGGTTATAACCAATTATAACTCTGTGTAAAGTGAATATTTTACATTCAACGTGAAATAAAAATACCAAAGTTTATCGGTATTGATTGTTTGTGGTATAACAGGATGAGAAAGCTGCGTTCAAAATGTATTGACAGTCCTTTCAACCTTTCTGGCACACTAAATGACATTGCGGTCACTTGATGATGCGCAGTAAATTGGAAATTTTGCCCGAAGCCAGTTTCAATATATGTTTCATCGATGTGTTTTTAGAGTTCAATAACTGCGCGTTCCACACAGGCAATTATTAGTCGGTTAATGGTAGAGACCGCAGCATGCCTTTATCGATGTTGGCCGGGGACGCAATATTTTCGATATTGTCTACCATGCACAGAGAGAACACCACCGTATGATGCACATAATAAAGGGAAATATACGCAGCCCCGTATAAAAATAGTTCGACATCAAAGCTAAATATTCATAGGTGCTCAAATCCTACAGAATCACCAGCGAACCATCCTATCATCCACAATTCCCTAATGAGTGGTACTACTGATATCCTGGTTTAAGATACAATGCCTCATATTTAGAATCATTACGACCTACGATGTGCAGATTTGAATAAGCTCTCATGCTTCGGCGGGTTTATGAACTTAAGAATGTGCCTCTGCATTTACTTTGACAAAAATCGTCATTCTTCGTTTTGAATATTTTCAGAAATTAACTAAAAACTTAACTCAACTAATTCAATTAAACGGGTATTTTCTGATAATTTTAAGATAAATTATTCTCTTCTTAAAAAAAAAAAGATGAAGGTAGATAAATTCATAGCCATTTTTAAATACACTGATTCTATTCTCATTTTTTATTTATTTTCGGATTCTTTGTTTATAGAATGACCTCAACAGTAATACATAATCAATAAGGAAGGTAGGTTAACCGTATTGCCAGTCTAATATTTGTATCCCATCGACACAGTGAATAAACAGCGATTGAGCGCAGCCACATTTCCTGATAACACAGCGGTTGGTGCCGCCTATGCATCGCTTCGACAAACTTCTGTTCATGCCGGAGTTCCGATTGCAGTAGTATGTAATAAACACTGCGTGATATGAATAAGCTGCGATACAATGAAGAAGCGCGTGCAGTATTGTGAAAATTGTCCAAATCCAAATCCATCGTACATTGTTAATGCTCTCTCTGATAATAAAGGCTATTACACAGTCATATATGTGTACTGAATTGTACTAAACTCTATACGTGAGAGTTGGTCGGGGACGCGAGAGCGGGGGAAAAGGTTGTTACGCAATCTCCCCTGTGCTGGCTCGTCCTGGCCGGCGTTAGCTGTTGTGACAACAAGCAAGGGGTGCGATATCGCTGAGGGTGGAGCCGCTTTTTGTTGGCCCGTTTCGCCTGTCGTAATCAGCACGCTTGTAATTGGAAACCAGCCAAATGAACGGTTACGGGTGATCGAACGGTGCGCGACAATAATTCCAGTCCTTTTCCCAAATACCCTTTCGTAACTCGGAGGTCATGTCTGTACTATACTACACTACTACTACTACTACTACTCTATATCGTTGTACATACCGCAAACGTGCGATATCTAGAATCAGTAATGACGAAGACTGGCGAGCAATCAATTTTGCTTTAATGAGGTTCATTATCGTTCGATTTCGAGGATTCTCCAGTATTGAAACTGTGATGAGGAATTGAGCCTCACTTAAGCACAAACTACCCGGTATTATGCGACGCAATGGCTACAAGTAGAACTACATGTGACATTTATTAAAAGTATCGAATTCACTTCGTGAATGCTGATTGATGCAAAAAAATTACCGAACATTGTAATATTTGTTTTCGAGATATTGTGGGCTAAAGTTAACACGAAAATACTTATCTTATGACGCGAATTAATCAATCGTAGAATTAATGCCAGCCGTATAAAAAACACATATTATGTAGCACAGAATACGCGAATCATGTTCATGTATGTGAAGTTATAATCGAAATTGATGAGAAATTTTGAAAAATATTAGGCAAAATGTCTGGCAAAATTATGTGAGGCGAGATAGCTCCCTCAATGTATGGCAATCCCACATTAACGCTGCGTACCGTGTAGAGACGAAACGCGCAAAATTTGAATTGAACACGCGTAGACCATACGTTTTTTAAACTCTTATGGAATATATATAATGTATGACACTATATCATTTGCAAACACCCTCAAATTTATAATCCAATGACTCTCTGCAACAACCATCGATTGTTGATCGTGTTCGGAGGTCTCGACTGACGAGAGCTTTATTTTTTTTGTAATATTTGACACAACAATCCGTTGGTGGTAAACAGACGCACTGATATATACCGCCAGTGACACATTTTCGGGTGACACATTTTTGACGTTTCAGCCGAATTTTCTAAAAGGTGAAGGCATCAACCAACATGACCGGTATGGCTATGAAATTCCATTGTTTCCAGGTTTCACGGCTGTCAATCTTGAAAAACGAGAAAAAATTAATGTGAGTAAATTTTGGGCGCTTACATTATTCATCAAAAATCCGTACAGAGCGGTATTTTTGCAATAGGGAAATTCGTACGTAGATTTTTTCTAAACTATTTTTCTCGACGTTTTGGACCTTTCTGACCATCCTGACATGAAAACCATGGAAAGAAATGTTCACGAAATCAAAGGTTCCTATATGAGAAAGCAAAAACATGAGACATTTGTTTCCACTCTGCGATACTTTCTAGATGCAAGATGATGGTGAAACTTTCCTCTCATTTTCTCTTCACTTTTACGTCGGATATATATAAGATACCTTCATTGTAGCCATGCTCATAGGATATTAAACAACAACGGCAATCTATCCGATCGAATATCCAACGAGCGTGCCGTTCAATAGGGCCTCGGAGCGCGCGTACGGGTGAGCGCATGTACGATCAAAAGCGATGCGCGCGCGCGAGTGCATGCACAGGATCTCTGTGCAGGATAACGGCATTAATTGAATCGCTATCGGACGTGCCGTGGTCCTGCGTTATTCTATTACCGAAGCAGCCATTGTCTTCCGTGGTTTATAGTCTGACTATACCATCCCCCTCTCCTCCACCTCTGTCCCGCAATCCACGTTGTTTCCCTCTTGCCCACCGCATCGCCACTTCCACCACTTCTAACTATAACCACGCAAAGGCATCACATATAACCCAAACTCACCGCTCATTGCCTACGAATCGAAAGCCCCATCGCCCCCGCGGCTTGCTATTCGATTGCGAAATATCCACACGCGGTGAGATAGTTGAATTTTCACCGGTGGTCCCCGGCACGGTAGCGGCGACGATTTTGCGGTAAATCGATCGATCCTAGGCTCAGAGGTCCGACCGATCGAACTCGACACCTCACCGTCGCCGAGTGGCAAAAGGGATCCGGTCAACGAACCGCGTTATAAATTTAATAAACGATGGCTGCGCACTTGGAGTCTGTCCGATCAACCGCGATGTTTAATCTACCGCACTCCAATAACGTTAAATTAGTTATGGAAGAAGGAAAAATTCATCTAGGAAACTTCAGAGTCTAGATGAATGGTGTTTTTTTTAATTCGGGTATGATTTCTACATTTGATTCAATTTACATATAACTGACAGGTTATTGTAGCTCGCGCGGTTGTAGTGACTTTCAAATCCAGCGAATAGCTTGAAAGTTTTTATTTTGGGTGTTCCATCGGAGAACTTAAAGAATCTCAAGAGCACGTCATATTAAGGAAGCACAGAGCCTGAGAGAGAGCGGGGGAGAAAGCGATAACCGCAATCGCAAAGGATTACACCATCCTTCGGGAATAACCTTTCCCATCTTTAGGAACAAAATCGCCCCTATCCGTGAAGAAAATCCACTGTCTTCAGGAAACCTCCTATCCCTAAGGAAACCTTACTAGCCTTAGAAAACCACCTATCCCTAAGGAACCATCCTATCTCTAGAGAAAGGACTTATTCTTAGAGCGCATCTCATCCTTAGTAAACTTTCTACCGTTCGGGAACACGTTCCTCTTATAGGAAAATCGGCCCTTCAAGTTCTGAGAAGATGGACGTATGGTGCATTTGACTTTAACGCAATTGCTCATTTGTATTTGATAGTATGGAGGGACAAATGATTCCTGCGGAGGCTGTGATTTATGGTATATTTAGTTCTACCTCAAAGATTATTAAGAAAAAAATCGCTAAACAGCATGTTTAAGGTATTTGTATTTGTCGGGTGCTTGGTGTTTCTTAATACAAATTAATGATATTTATAAAATTAGAGCCTCGAAAATGTAATTTTTTTTTCAAACCTTTCTAATACCACATCGAATAAATATTTTTTTAAAATCCTCTACACTGTATACTGTGGTCGATAAAAAATAAAAATGTATTATTACTATGAGACTATCCTCAAATTAAACTAATCATTTAGGTTAATGTACCGTTGTGCTATACCGTAGAAAATCTCGACTTCTGATTTCTCAGTGATGGGAACTATTTACTTAAAGTTCCTCTGTATATTAAGCCGCTAATGTTGTCGAAAACGCACAATATTTTCACAGTCTGTATTGTTATAGCATGAAACCATAAGTTGGATGTGACAGGCTTGCAAGTGCTCTCTAGCTCTCGACAAGACATTGATGTAATAGGATTGGATAAAAGCAGAGTTTATTACGTGTTCACAACCCTAATATATCTTGTTACCCACTAAAATATAAAGCGATGCTATTTTGTAGAGGATAAGGCGGCGGCGGGAGGGAAGGGGGGGGGGGTGTCGATCAAACATGAGTTAGCAGAGCGAAACCGCAGAGTTAACGAATGTGGACCAACAGCTTGATTCCGTGCGTGTGCGGCGACATAGGTAACCACTTAACCTTTGACCTGTTAGGCATTACCATTGGCATGCTGTGCTCCTCGATACATATATGCACTATACCTATCCCTCGTGGCTGTATACTTATACATAGACAAAGGCAACACATGGAACGTACTACTATAGTGCTATCAATGCTATGCCTACGAATAGACCACTGGACATATATAGAGAGGCAGGGTTATATCCCAGGGTACCTTACCACCGACGCGACAGGTAGCGTCCTAATTGCGCTGCAATTTGCAATTGCCTCTCCTATTGCCTTGTCGTTACTGGCATTTGTCTTGGGGAACCTCGAACCTGTTCTGCCCATGGCTTTAGCAGCAACAGTAGGCAACATCAGTAGCCAGCAGCAGTAATATTGTGAACAGGGTCAACCATAGAATGCATGAGCATATAGAATGCATATCATCTCTTCCCTAAACCATGCAAACAAGTACACGATTATTGACAACAGGGATCATTGAAAGTCAATTTTATGACATTCTTTCACAAAACTTCTTCAATTTATAAATATTTGTCCAATATTTTTCTAGTATCGCCTGACAAATTACAGTTAAAGATTTTTAGGAACTTAATATAGAAGTGCCTGTTAATGTTGCCAACTTGACTTTTGATCGTCCGTCCAGAGTCATTTTTTAGAATCTGTTGAACTACTTCGGTTTTTCTTAGAAGACACTGTTCGATATAAAGACGTATTGTCATGTATGTAAATGGAAGTCATGCCATGCGTTAAGACGCACATTAATAGTACACACCGTTCATTCAGATATAAACACTATGACCACAAAGCTTATACTGCTTATCCAACTTTATTAAATTGAACCGGGTCAACCGTAAGTTGCATGTGCATATACAATGCACATTATTTCTCTCCTAAATTATTAAACGGGCAAAAGATTACCGAGAGCAGGGATCATCGAAAGTCAGTCTTCTAAAACTCTTTCCGAAATTGCTTCAATTTATAAATGCGTGTTCAATAATTTTTTACTTTCACCGTAGACATTAGATTTATGCATTTTTAGGCACTCATTTTAGAAGTACCTATTAATATTACCATCTTAAATGTTGGGCCAGACTGCCCGTCCGCCCGTAGAAATTTCTTGAAAACTGTTGAACTACTTTGATTCTTCTTGGTAGATCTCTTTTATTCTGACGTAAACTCACGGGGCACAAAGTTTATGCTGCTTATCCTTTTTCAATCATACTACGAATGAAACAACGTTTCGTTTCCTTATAAAGGAAGCTTTTCTTGGTAAAAAATTATTTTTTCAACATTCCCATGTCAAAATATTTCAAATGGTATTGAAACGTCGAGAAAAAGTTGTCTGGAAAAAAATGTCCAAGTTTGGTTGGTATTGAATTTGCCTTGAAATAATGCAAAATCGAAGCTTGCAGATAGCTTCCTCATTATTCTTATACATTCCACAAATTTGATCGATAAACTTTTTTGTAGAAGAAACTTTACGCAAGGTGGAAAGTAATGAGAAAGCTATGGCGTAACATTGCAGCCTTGTTTTATATTTTATCATTGTTGCAGAATTCTAGAAGAAATTTATTTATCAGAGTTTTTCTTCATCAGGTCTCAAAGAAATTTTTTGAAGAGCCCAATAGCCATGTAATTTAGTTAAAAAATCTATTTATCTTTAATTAAAAATACCTAAATATGTAACAAAACAATTTAATCATGACTAATTTATATCAATTATTTTACACCAACGCGGGAAGCAAAAGTGTCACCAAAAAGTATAAAACATCCGGTACATTAAGTGAAATAGCCAAGTGTAACATTTCCTCTGGAAATTAAATACAATTACCAGCGGTAACGGTTCTTCTGGAAATTTAGTGAAATGGCCAAGAGTAACAGTTGGGAAATTGAGTGAAATAGCCAACGGTATCTTAAAAAAATCGCAACTGTCCATTTGGGAAATAAGCAACGTGGCGAAGATTAATATTGCCAAAAGTCCCGTCTGTCATAAAGGCCTGCCGTACAAAGTATATTTTTACATAATGTAGTGAATGATACGGAAAGGTTACACACTACTTTTTATTGTAGATATAATTTACTATAAATTATAATTTTATTATGTAATGGAAATTAGCCAGTAGTCGGAAACTTTCTATCATGGCCAGAGACAACGATCACGAGTGTAAACAACCCCCCCCCCCCCCCCTCCCCCGTTGCGATAATCGTCGATGCTGTTATAAACTGGTAAGGCGCTACTCTGTGCTCCAGGCTATTTCTCACTACCGGCGTGGTCATCGAATGGTGACATTTCGTGGTAAGGGCGGTTTCAAGCCGCTAAGAGGATTGCGGGACACCATTAACCTCAGCAATAACCACTCCTCTCCTCGTTGGCCAGCAGCGGCGCGGTGTAACACCATTTCACGCGGTCGCGAACTCCCCCCACTCCCCAAAGGGTCCGACTCCATGCAACGCTCTTTGCCATTCCCACCATAAACGTAGTATTATTATCGACAGTCTATAAACTGTTCACACGGCATAGCCGACGACAAATCCTCCCTTATCTGGCCCATGCTCGCTTTCTCCGTCTGGTTAATACCTTTGGTTTATTCTAATCTCACTCGTAGAGCACGATCTTGATCATCGGACAGCTATTAGTGCAGCCATGTTTTCTATGTCGAAACGATCTATAATCGAGAGGCAAAACGATAAAGAGTCACTCGGTGGTGGTAGGAAAATAAAAAGTAGATTTCCAATACGTCGTTTTCCTTGTGTTATAAAATCTCATTGCTACTATTTTTCTATACGATACCAATGGCTAGCTCATTTCCAAATTTTTATTTCATTGTTTATACACCTTATGATTAAACGGAACGGACGTCAAAAATAATATTTTATAATATAAATAATTTCGTTTTAGCATACGTCAAATGAAAGGGAATCAATGATATTGAAAATCGGTTGTGAATTACGTTTTTATAATTGGGAATGTCATCCCCGAGGTGAATTACACGTTCATTTAATCATGACAGTCTCATACTGTGTTAAATATAACAATGTAATTGTTAAATATAACTTCTTGTGGACTGAAAATCTGTTAATCAAATAGGGTAGTAACAGTAATACTTACCCTAATAAATAGATATCGAAATTCCATCAGGGCAAATTACACAGCCGTGATTTCACTTTAAAGTATATTTAAAACGATACCCGTGGAAATGGAAAAAATCTATTGGTATGGCGATGATAGCTTGCGACAGGTCTATCAAGAAAACTTTGACTGATTTTTGTTTTTCCGCTTTTTCGCACGATCTACACAGTGCGTTTGATGTACAACGAATGAAATTTCATAGGTGAGCCGATGCAACAAAAAAAAAAAAAAAGTGAGAAATCATCATGAATTGAGGTAGGCGAAAGAGGGGTTCGAACAATGCAAGCTGGCAAGCTTTATATCCATCCCGGTTTTACGAGTCTCCCGCCTTTCTCGTCTCGGAATCGAGGAAAAACTTTTTATCCGCGGCACTACAGAGTTTTCCTTCTTCACCTAAGCAACGTTGCCATAGTATAACAGTGGTAGAAGAGGCAAGCTTTTTCTCTCGACAAGCAAGAGAACAAAAAGTTGTTTCCTCGCCGAGCTCGCATACAACGGTTATTCTTACGCCGGCAAAACGAATGGATTCCTTTTGCGGAAAAATATTCGACTATATTTCAAACCTCCGGGAGAGAAGGATACGAGACCCGCCAAGCCAAGACGACACAATCACAACTTGAGACAAGTTATCCGTCTGTTGGTTCCTGTACCCCTCGTGTCTTTGCCCATTACTTACGGCAATAGTCACAGATTTCCGTTCCTTCCATTTATTTTACAATTGAGACGGTGACTCATCCAAAATCGGGCCTAAACTTTCATATCCACAGACTAATCGCCATATTTTCTACTATATAAACGTTAGTTTTTAATAAAACTAAAACATGGATCCAATTTATTTAATCGAAGAGAAACCCTTCAGACTTCTTAGACGATTCTCTTAATACAGCGGTAGAAGTTTTTCGTACAAAAGGAAATAAACTTCTCCAATGTGAATTCATCTTCGTGCATCTAGGTCCTTAACAACTGAGTGACATTCAATCGTTGGAAAGTATTACAAGGAGTCGGAAAGGAAAGTTCTTATGAAGGTAAAAGGTAAGAAACATTGACTTGAAATGAACGTCCAGACTTCAGGGAAATCTTTAAAATGCTTTTTAATCTCTTATCTGTTCTATACCATTGACAGTTTTACAGTGCAATTTCTCGAGATATCACATATATAACGGTGTATGATGTGTCATTTCATTTTTTGATAAATCTATATTTCCAATAGTTTTAATAGACTGTACAGTCTGAAGAAGTTTGTATAAGGAACAAGTTGTGAAGCAGCAAAATATGCAACACTATTTGACTTCAATCATCTTTCCAACATGTATTGTGATTAAAGCCAGCAGTTCCACTGTCTCTACTGGTATTAAAATCATATTCATAGCACGAGAACTAATAATTCCTTGTATAGAAGAAAGAAAGAAAAAAATGAAAAGATAACGACAGACAGAATGCGGACGGCTGCGTGGAAAAGTAACAGCCCGTGCAGAGCGTATAGATATAGAGAAGCAACTAATGTAGAGAAGGAAGAAAATAAATTCTCGTAAATCATAGCCGAATACAATAAGCGCGCAAAGCGTAGCAAAGGTCGTATTCGTACATTCACTGCTTGTTTTCTATCTTCTCTTCGCTTTTATTTCGTCACGTGGTGCCGCGTCGGCCCTTTTGCCGCTTCTCTCCTTCTTCGTTGCTCCTTATTCTTACGCTCACTCGAACTCGTTTTATAGACCCAGCCGTCACCCCATGACCGCGCGTCTTCTTGTCCTCAAACAAAACGTGGCTGATACGAAAGTCTGCCTTGGTTCGTCGAGTCGAGGGTTCGCGCCGTAGAACACACAAAGACACAAAACCATTTGAAACACGCATTGCACGCGACGAAGCGAGTCTCTAGGTCTCGGATGAGAGACTATTCGAGTAATATAAATGCCGGGTCCATCCTCCTTGGCGTCTCCGTTTCGTCGACTCGCACCCCCGTCTAATTGCATTCGCCTTTTGTTATTATATAGCGCACCCCTACATTCCGCTCGAAATTTAATTTTAACTCGATTCCTTCAAAGATGGTTGATTCCGACTTGGTGGAAACGCTCAACAGGAGTCATGAGCGTGCTTTCTGCCTTTATTTTCACTGCACCACTTTCAGCCACACAGTATGACAGTCTAGTCTTGCCTTTAACACAGGCGGGTGTAACAAGACACTGCAAGATTCACAAGAAACTGATCCGTATCATAATTCGCACTTTGTTTGGCTGTTTCTTCATTCGAGCTCATTTGCATGTTACTAATACACAAGTTTTTTGGAATATTTATGTGGTTACCTAATGTAGATGTATCTTATATTATCAGAACACTATAAGTAAAATAAAAACTTTTAGACATAAATAATGATGCAGTTAATCATAAGCAAATAATTACAGACAAACTATCAATCGTACTAATAATAAATATGAATAGGAAAGTAGAGATAATCAAACATCAAGACATATAAAATGTTTCTTCCCATAACATTTTCATCATTTCAACCAGTCAAAGTGGATGTCTGATTCCTGAACCAGGCACATGAATGTAACTTAGCATTGTGTTCTTGTTGGAAATAGGATTTGAATGTCGTATCGTACATTCCGCTTGCAAAATTTCAACGTCACAAGGAGTTCTTGACCGAGTATACAGTGAAGTTGACCATTGTCCGCGTTGGGTCATTGGATACGTGCAGCAGTCACTTCTGCCAAGACATGGACTGATCCACATACAAATACCAACTCACTCGTTTTAAGTATTGTACCCAGGTTCTATTCTAGTACTATACGAGGTTAAGGGGGTAGCGACAGATTTTTCCATACAGCATTTTTCATTTGAACTACCATCCGTCTCTAACAACTATAATTAGTTGACGTTTATATAACAATAAGCACAACGACAACGTTGCTACTGAGAAATAATGAAGTTGAATGATCATCAGGGTATAACTACACTCAATGTGTGATTCATTTCTTTAATTCGTCGTAAACTCATGGTTGACTAATGCCCTACTTGCCATCGACTTTTCTTATCGACACAAATTCGATGGTAAATAGTGCAACATTTTCAAATAAATTAATCGTAGACTTATCGTCGTACCATATATTCGACCATAACGAAACAAATATCAATCTTAAATTTAAGGTTGTCCTAGTGGGTTAACGGTAATTTTCGGTCATCAACATGAATAATAAAATGAAATAAGGAAGTGATGTACGTATTTTAGTCAGGTCAAGTTTCCGAGTTACTGTATGAAGCATCCTCTATTGATTTGACGAGTAGAATAAGAGTAAACGTTCAGTTATACGAGAATCCAGGTAACTTTTTCAATATGCTATCCAACTCATCAGTTTAAAGCGATAGCTGGGACAAGAGTGAAAAAAACGCCGGAAGGACGCGCAATAAAGGTCGAGAAAGACGTGGTTCAGTAGTGGATGTGTTTGCTGACCGTCAACCCCTTGCTCAGGGTAGTTGGTTTTCCTGTGAATCTATCCACTGGTGGATCTTCTTTCGCAAGCTGCAATGCAACTTCGACCTTGTTTTCTTTTCTTTACGCCAGTAGCTTGTATAAATTGTGTCCATTCTCAACTCCAGGGTATCTCTTTGCAAAATCACCTTTGGATGTTGAAATGGGTAGAGCTGTCAAACACGTTTGGTATCATCTTTGGCTTTTTAAGAAGCCATTATTTCGAGTAAACCTATTATCCAATTTAAGACTTCCGATCCCAATATTTCATATCAACCTTCGTCATGGGCCGGTCCTTGTAAAAGGCAGCTTAAGCCTATTAATATAATATAATGCGCAGAAGATTGTTTGATAACTTCTCAAGTACACTTCAGTTCGATTGGGCTTTTCTATCTGACTTATATCTATCAACCGAATTCAAAGATTTAACTTGTTGCTAATCTAAGAGAATCTAATAAAAAAAATGCCTCACGACATAATATCTCGCGAAAAAATGTCACACGGAAAAATTTCACATTGACAAAATATAATAATTACAAAATATCCCACGACAAAATACCACAGGTTGTAACATCACACCGATAAAATATCACACTTACAAGATATCCCACTAAAAAATATCACACAGCGTTGAAATAACACATTACTGTTTCTAATGTACAAAAAATCGTACACTAAAATGACTGGAGAGGACGGATAAATGTATATCATTCAATCAAGTGACACCAAGCCTTTGATTGTATAATTTGGAAGTAGTGTAGTTCTTGTAGTAGAAAGTGAATTATTTTATTTGTTTGTTTGATTTTGAAATTTCGTCTATTCGCCATTTACATATTTACATTAAACAATTTTTGATAATCGATATTAAACCATTTTTTATTGTGATATTCTATCGATGGGATGTTTTGTCAATATAATGTTGTGTCATGTGTTATGCTGCTTGTTATTTTGCCCGTTATATTTAGTCGCGTGAAAATACGTCATGGAACCCACTTAGAACAATTTCGCTTAGGCAGTTCTCCTCTGGACCGACAATGAATATTAGCTATTCCAAGGCGTGGTAGATATAACAGCGTTTTTTCTGTCCGACAAACAGGTGGACAGGAATCGAGTGCGTACCTAAAATCAATACTTTTTATGAAATTCAACAAAATATTTTGCGAACATTGACATACATTAATTACACGTTTAACGGAAATGTTGCAAACATTAATAAACAGAAGTGGTAGAAAAAGACGTTTCACCGATTATAACATTAACGCATTAGGGTGTTCATGTGCAAGCAATGACAGAATATTTAAAAAGTGAGACGGGAGTGGAAAGTGGAGGTACTGAGTTATACACAGCATGGGTTCGTTCCCACAGCGCGTACAGCACTAACACCGCAAAACTACGCCAGAGCCTCTTCCTGCATATTTACGTGCTGGAAAATCTTTGTCCCAGTTCACCACCGTCACCAGGAGGAGCCCCAAACCCGTTGCCCTGAGAGTTTCTAGGTCGTAATGTTACACGTAGTCGTTGTCGGTATGGAGGACCAACTTTCTCCTACGTTATTCCGGTGGATGAGCACAGCGACTCTCAAGGGGTGGAAAGGGATATTAAGGTGACACTGTATATGTGCACAGTATCTCTTAAGTCCCACTATGTAACCTTCTTCACCTTCCATACAGTAAAAACAAGACCTTGAAGGTTTAAAATCGTCATTGTATTGTCTTAAATACTACCCAGTCCACATCCATTTGGAATTCCCTTAAGGGGGCACTCTTCCTTAATATTAAATTACTTGGGCCAATTTAAGACATACTGACAGGATTTTATTAATTAGTATTAATGACATTTGTATTAATCCTTAAATTATCGAGTCGAAGAAATGTTACATTATACCGACTACGTATTTTCCCGCCGGCCTTTCGTAATTATAGGCCAGGACCGAGTAGTTCGAGCTTTTTTTTATTACATTTTCCTTTGCCAGATCAATGCAATGGCTATACAGAAAGGTTAAAACAACAAGACAAGCCGATATCAATATTTCGGTATCTGTGTTTACTTATTTGTTCATTTCCCGCTTTGCATCAGCTACGCCTTCATCTTTGTGTTATTCTTTGTCAATGTTACAGAGAATCGGGGAGTGCACAGTGACAGTAGAAGGCGAACAGCCTTCTTCTCATTCTCGTTGTCGTTGCCGTCGTCGATGTTGATGTCGTTGTGCCAATGACAATTAGCGCGCTTCACAGCGACCGACCTTTCTGACCGTACATTCCGGCCATTCGTTCTATCCCTTCGGTGCCATTTAGAGCGGAAATATAACGTCGACCGCCGAACAAACGTGTGACGCTTGGACTCTCTCTCGGGATACAAAGAATTCTCTTTCCTTTTTTGATCTCTGTTCTCTTTTTTTTTTCCCATTCGACCTCGTGAATTGTATATAGGTTTGTGCCCGAGTTGTCATTAGCCTCACAGTATATGCACAACCCGACTACATTTAGATTTTTCTCATCCTTTCCATAAGTTAATTGCGATAAAGTCCGATAACTAATTTTCAGATAAATGCAGGAGATATAATGTCGGTGTATCAAAATGAACGTTAGTAACAATCCGGAGTTAAAAATTAATAATAAAACGTACGTTTCCAATAGTGTTGCCATGTTTAATTATATATAATAATCAAGTACAAATTGTGAAGGTCCATTGGATTATCATATACATACTTACAGATATTGACAAACACTCGCAGGCACTGACGGATGGTCTCTGCCACTCACAGAAACTCACCGGCATGGGGGGACTCATACGTGGATTTAGAATAACCTGGATATGTAGGAGAGGGTAGTTTAGTACTTACGATAATCTGGGCATATATGTATAGGAGGGGTTTATATTGGGACTTCATATGGGGGGTCGAGTATTGCGGGACTTAAAACAATGTGAGAGGTAGAAAAGCTTTTTTGCGAAACGTAGAATAATTTGGGACTGAAGAAAGAGTTACTGCAGGCTTTAGAAAAAATTGGGCCTGCAGGAGGTGGCTTTACGGGACTTAAAATCATGTGGTCTTTTAGAAGGGAGTTAAAGCTGGTTCTATCCAGAACGAAAATAAATGGTATTGACATTTTTTAAATTCTGTTTCGTTTTCTATGTATTCTTGGCAGTTGAGGTACATATTAAACTTTCTTTGACACCATGTAATACATAATGTAGAATATCCCGCTTGCAGAAATTCGATTAAACATATTGTAATTCCGTTATACACTTCAAGAGTGTCATGCACTCACTGCTCCATACATTCATAACGTATGACGGAAGCGGCGCCAAATGAGACGAGAGCACACACACGATAAATTGCTCGACACGTTGGACTTTCGCGATACGTGTTCAGTAAGAAGACAACGGCTTGGTTCTCTGCTTCAGCTATCACAAACCAGCAGCCGTTATACTCTGTACTCATACACACCACCCAGCGGCACTCTCTCTCTCACTATGTCTTTCCAGATGTTTAATACATCATGCGCCATGCGCTTCTAGCGCATTGTTCCTTCTATAATACGAACGCAATGACCTCGATGCACCTAGAGTGGTGCAATTTCAAAACGACCTCGTCCTCCCACTCCGCAGTCACTGCTTTTGTTACATGACTTTTTACTTTTTTATTTTTACACGTGGCACTCACATTTATACCCATACCTTACGAAACAAATGCATTTAAACAATATTTAAGGTACATTATGAAAAAAAAAACTAACAGGCTCGTACGCTCAACGAGCACGCCCTCTCACATATATTTTCTCAGGCACTCTCTAACATTCATTCACACCCGATACGGAATACAGAATACAATCCTGAATAGGCTAAAAAGCTTATTTGAATACAAACATTAAAGGTCGAAGGTTATAACCGTGAATTAGAAAATACATCAAAGAGAATACTAGCTGGTCCGTACATCAGCGGACGATCTCAGTTTGATTTGAGTGTGAACGGAAGTCACTAAAACTAGTAAAGATTAGACGTTCCTTCCTCCCATTGACTCTTCAGCGAGTTTAGAGGTTGACGCGAAGCCCTCGCATAGTTTCCTGACTGCGGTGCTTGCTACTTTCATACACTGCACGAGCGCTCTCATGTACTACCGACAGAACAGACAAAGAACAAGTTATTTGCATTCCTGCATCAGTCACCCAAAGTTTCTAGCGAGCCCGAACAAGGTCTTTGAAAGCTGGACGTCACCTAGATCTAATATATATGAAGAATTTTTCAAACTCTTGTTAGTTTTCCACTTTGTGCGAAAAAAACTAAGTAACAATTGTTAGCATTAAGTGGACATCGGTTGAACCTAACGACGACTAGACATGCAAAAATGCGTTGACAAATGAACCAAATAAATTCCAAATATCTATCTAACATTGATAACAGAATTAATCAAGATGCTCTCCTTTGATCCTCTTCCCATCTATCTGGATCGAAGACCACCGTACAATTATACTACGCCTAGAATCTGAGTGGGAATATCGAAAATTCGGGAGGCGGAAGCTTCGCGTTATTATTATGGCTTGAAGACGACGTATAAGTCTTGTCAGTAGCCAGAGGGTCCGAAGTGGATGCGACGAAGGGTTCTTCTCAAGCCACTGTAGTTCATCTCCAGCTCTCCTTGTGTTAGTGTGCCTCCATCTTACCTTCGCCGCAATTCGTGCTAGCTCACGTTGCTTTTGCTACCTCTCCATTGTCTAAGTCTGTGCATACCAACCCGTCGAGTTCCGAAGTTTCTGGTGGTGAAGAGACTGGGGACTTGGAGTGAACGTCGATTACCGTTCTTGCGTATGTGCCCGTATGCGTGGATGACAGAATTTCACTGGTTGAGTCGACTTAAGGACGCCTGGAAGCACAAACGGAGCAAGACGAGACGGGAAGTCAAGACCCCCGAAGATCTCAAGAGAACGAACGAGACATAGCTTGATAGTTCGAACAGGAGTAAGAGTGAAGCACGGGTACATAACCCATACGTACGGCAAACTAAATTGTGGATCGATCGCGTCTCGACTCAGAAGGATTATCCACAAAAGGCATCCCTCCAGATGTAGAACTTGTAGAAGGTGGACCGGAAGTCTCAGGAACATTGGTACGTACACACTAGAGAACCGGATGGCCACGAGAGAGTGAGAGATCAACGGCGTAACTGAGATAGGGGAAATGCGGTTCATTGCCCCTGCGGCTCCATCATTTGATTGTAAGGACCACCACGTTTGCAGCTGTCGTCTGGCGTAGCTGCTTCCGGTTTCTCCGGCATGCCAACTCGTTCCTCGAATGAGTTTTACTCCGATTGCAGGGTCATAATGCCGGGACATGTTCCAGGATAACACCGGTGCACCCACGTACTCGCGCGAAACTCCTTGAAGACGATTAACCGACTTTGGCTATAAGGCATTTCGATATTCTCCTTTATTCCTCCTGATATAAAGAATCCGATACAAAAATGAACCCATTAAATGAAGGTCCTGATAATTCTTAATCGTAATCCGATCGTTTCCATAGAGTCAAAGGGACGTTTAAAAATCTGAAAAAGAATATATTTCACCTCAGCACACGTAAATGCATGCCTAAGTTACTAAATAATCGAAGACCAAATGACTTTAACAAGAGTGTCGGGCTTCGAGCAAATAACGCGCATTGCAGTCATAAAATGTTTATGTTAATTTAGACTGGAGGCTACGCTGTATGTAATCACTTAATATCGGTCGCCATATCAATTTGTCTTTCGAGGCTTGGGACAATGCCCTACATAACTGTGTATCTGGTAGGGAGCCGTCACCAGATCCACCTCAGATCCGTACGCCTCAAGGTACGTTCTTGTTTCCAGACAATGATATACAGTACACTGGTAGGAGACTCTATCAGCTTTCGCTGTTGCCCCGGGAAACACTTCTCCCTCACCATTTCACCTGGGGAAGTTTCGCATCAGCCGATTGCGGGGGATACATGTACTACACGATTACTTCGACGCTTAAGAAGCTGGTGCGAGATTCAGACAGGTCGATACCTGTACACATCCGCAATGATGTGCCAACGTGTACCAACTAGTTAAGGTACATGATCTTTATCGAATTATCTCATTCATAGCAGGATGTAAGTTTCGGAAGTTCAGCATTATCGGATGCCGATAAGTTCATTATTTGTTGCATGCCGGCGGAAATAATTTTCCTATTCATCCGTAAACAATTCGAACTGCAGAATTTACGAGGACCTTTGACATCCCGAAGGGTAGGAACAGATTGCGAAAGTGCATGACCAATTTACAGAGATGGTAAAATGTTGTCGCAATTTTCAATAGTTCTGTCTATTGAATATCCTTTCGGAGAGTTTTTTATCTTCCATTCTTCCATCTTTCGCCGAATTGTCTACAGCGAAAGGTTCGATGCTCTCGAATTCGTCGTGCTTTCGGGAATTACGGTCATGCTCCGGGGTACCCAAGAAGCAGAAGGGGACAACGTGAGCACCAGCACTAGCGTTTTTAGCGTCTGTAGAAACGGGGTGTTCCAGCTTTTGCCCCGAAAGTAGGTCGATGTTGGATACGCGCGGTAACGGTAGCTGACGCCGCCCACCGACTTCGCGGTTGAAGAAAGCTTCACCACCGGCACCGCAGCGCGGCACTCTCCACTAGCTTCGTATAAATTCACGGTTTTCAACCTAGTGTTCCAAACTACCGAAGATACCCCAGCTGCTTTGCAGACCGTCATCGGGAATTCCGGTGGAAAAATAACGTAAATATATTCGATCGAAGACGATTGGGAACGATACGGTTGGAAGCATCGGCTCTGCACCTTCTCGATTCTCATCTTCGAAATTCCTTTTTCTTTTCTCTCTGGTCTTGGGTTCGATGAAAGTATGCAGGCAAACTCTTGAACGGGAAAAATAGTAAAAATACAATACATATCGTAGTGGATGAATGCGTTGTGGACTATACAACTTTCGTTACATTTTCATAACGTACATAGTACAGCTGCCGTTATCGAACATAGTCGGTACATACATGTAAATCTTTGGTATTCTACGCATTGCTAGTTACATAAAGACGACGAGGAGGTGGTTTGAAAAAGAAGTCGGAAGGGTTCTGGTGTAGTTGGTGCACCATCACGCCAGGCACTGTTGACTCGCCGCTTCTTTTCCGTCGACCTTTTCTTTCTTGTTCAAGTTTTCACCAACCACGAACTCACTTACCGAAAGTTTTAAGGAAGTGGCTAATTAAGCCGTCACACCGCCTCCGAGACGTACCAAACAGCCCCTCTCCCCCACCTCGTCGACATTCCTCGGGGTAAACAACCCGGATAATAATATAGCTCTCGCCTGGAGTGGAGTGAGATCAAGTCCCATAATAAGTTCAGTGGAAAGTAGGCTCTGGCCGTTAAATAAATGGTCGGATGGTGAAGTGTTCTCTGCTGCAGACCAGGCTGCTCGTATATATATAAAACCTAGATTGCCACGGTGAATCTCGAACAAAAAGAAAAATAATATAAAAAAAAGAACATGAGAATAAAACAATAGAGTTCGGCCGAATAATGGCGAATAAAAAAATTGGAAATCCTCTGGCTGGTTATTCATCAAAGTATTGATTTTAGAATAGGCGTAACGAATATAAAGTTTTAGTATTGGTATACCAGGATGCGAATTGGGTGTCGTTACCGTCGATCACCCAGGTTTTCTGGTTCCCTGTCCTACACATTGTGCCTGACGCTATATTGCTGCAACGCACAAACGAGTGTGTAGTCCGCGACGAGGCTCTCGAATTTTCAAACGTTGATTGCCGTGCCAGGGGCGGAGGGCGGAGGTCCTTCACTATAAAACGACGGAGAGTTTCATTTCGATCGATCGCGACGCAGTTCGGACCGATCCGAGCGGAGGAATCGCGGCAAAATCATTCTCGGTTACATTCAACGTTTGGCCCTCGGACTACTTCTGTCTCTCGCGACCTCTTCACCCTCCAACCACTTTTTCCCTGCACACCCTTGTCCTTGTCTCCTCCCCACAGGCTTAACGAAGCGAACCATTTAAATTCGAATTGGAATTCGCTATCGGCGAAAGGCGAACGCTTTAACAAAGAGCATCGAAATTGCCTGTCGAACACGATCTTCGTGCTAGCTGACTCTTCTGCTCTAGGGACATCACATGCCCAATGGACCAAATGCCATACGACTAGCGTATTGTTGCATCGCGTATCAGCTATGGGAACTTATCTCGTTCAACGGGATATGCAGACCAGATAGACTCTCACTTTACAAGAATGGGTTCAAAACAAACCCATCCTGTTGGACTGAAGTTCAGGGATGAGCAAAGGGTTGTGCGGATGGCGAACAATTTCTACAAAGGAAACTGTTTTTGACGATGGAACGTAACGAATATCAAAATTCAGATAAGACGCTTTCGCTGCAACAAATATAATGCTTCTACAAAGCTGTATTTTGGGGAATCTCAGGTTCTTCTTAGTTGATATTCGGATTGCTCGTAAACGACTTGTCGTTACGTTCGAAACTGGGACTGCCGATGAAACTGTTAACTAGTTATTATTGGTTTGATTAAAGAACATTGCATTTTTAAAATTTTTCAGATTTATCACGCTGTCATAGTTTCGATGAAAATAAAAATCTTTGGACGTATCATACCACCACGTTTATTGAACCTTCGTCAAATCAAATAATGCAACTTATTATGGCGTTGCAATGTTTTTCATCAAAATAAATAAACGTGTAGAAAAAATATAACACACGAAAAATGCTGTATCGCGTACAAACAAGAAACAAAATTATTCACAGATAACATCAGTATCGGCGTTATAAAGTTTGGATGTTATGTACTATAAACTGGCCATATATTTCCGAGTATCTCTAGTTTTGTCGTTGGCGTTAATATTAAACTGAACGTTAATGTTCTCGCTTCAGTTTTGACTGTAGCAACAATTTACTATTATTAAGTCTGAGGAATCTATGGTTTACTGCCAAATAGACATTTCACCATATACGTTATAACGTTAATGTAGACACGTAGTTGATTCCACCACAGTTGAAATGTTCCTCGGAAGCATAGCACACCAATGTTAACCATCAAGAAATACGCGTGCGACATCGGTGTTAGGATGCTTGTCGAGTGTGAAAGCTCTAATGAAATTCCGCACGCGCGAGCGTTCGCCGTTATTAAGAAATGACTCGTCGTTAATGATACTCGCGTTTTGCGCTCGCGCGACGTGCATTTATAATAGCCATGTTATAAACAAATTCGTTTATGTTGGTTTAGGACAAAACATAAGAAAAAAACCTATTATGAAATTGTATTCAGGTACAAAGAGGAACCTATAGATGACTCAAAACTATTGAGTTGACAGCTTTTATTTATGATACGTCGAATATTACTCAAACTTTTTTCCCTATTTGTGCCTCATAGAGAAAGCTTTATTTTGGTAAAACATTTTTATTCTTAATGGTTTTTATATTCATGTGTCAATGCAAAGTAGTACTTTGCAGATTTGTTTTTTTATTATTCACAACTTTTCGACTAACTTTTTCTGTGAGGAAGAAAAAATTTATCACCATATTTCCTGAGAGAGGGGACTTTGTGCAAGATGAAAAATTATGAGGATGCTATATGCAAGAGGTTCTGTTTTGCCATATTTTGTTTTAGTTTATGTCACGTAAGATCGTTTTTAGAAATAGTATCGGATATTTTGATAATCTAAATTTTGCGCATACCGCTCACATTATACATATATGTTATATATAACATTATATATATATAGTATAGCATAGATAACGTACCACTTGGCAAGTTTACGAGCGACAAAAAGGTTTTTAATCCGAGGATACGGAAAAAGGACAGGAAAACCGGAGGCGGGAAAGTCGAATGGTAGCGACGAAGATGAGAGGGAAGGCAGCGAGTAATGATGGCAATGTCGTCAACGAGTCAGAGACTCAGTAATAGTAACAGCAGCAAGGGCTCTACCGGCATAGAAGTGCCAACGGTTCGTTGCCGACAAGGAACAGGCGACGGAGGGTAAACTTCGAGAGGCAGGGTTTTGATGACGTCATCATCCGCTGTAATGTTCGAACATTACTAAGTTTAATTATTCCTCCTCTCCTTCCTTCGCCACGTTAACCCTTTCGTATTTGCTTCCCCCTTAAATTGTCGTCAGTGTCACGTTGTCCAAAGCACCAACACCGTTGGCACTACCAGACTACACTATATACCAGATACAGTATACTATATCACTCCAATGTTAAAACCAGCCAGCCCTACAAAGTTGCTCATTTCCTTCTCATTTATTCATCGTCGCTGCTTTTTTTTTACCCGGCACTGCTTCGTATTGGTACAGTTTCAAACATTTGTCAAGCGTTAAGCAATCAGCACAGATATACCACGTACCGTCGCTCCTTTGAATAGATTCAAACAAAGGCTTCCCTTCAAAATTCTTAATCGTTCTTAGGATATTCTCAGGACACTTACAATGGTCCAAAACGTCGAGAAAAGTGGTTTAAAAACAATGTGTAAGTGTGAGTATGCGCGTGCGTGTGCATGCTAGAGTGGCGACTAGGGGCGGATCGCCTCTACGAATAGTTGGTCAGGGATCAAAAGACATGCAATCGTCCGTTCCAAGTATTCACCTGCTGATCACGTATGCAACCTTATTTTTAAGTTTCCTTGAGTTGTACAAGACTTCTACAATATCTGAGCTATCCTTCGCCTATTGTATAATGGCTCTCGAATGGCTTGTCGTATAAGGAAGTAGCATAACCTGGCGATCTTTATGACAGCTCAGTATATCTAATGCTGCAGTGAAAATCTAACATAGTATTTGCACCGCGTGCACCGTCATCTCGACGAGTAACGCCGTGGGCCCCGGTTGTGCGCGAACGTAGACATACGATTAAGATTACAATATCCGCGAAGGAGAATAATTTAGTGAGAGGATGCCATTTTGCGGGCGCAGCCCCAGGAATCTCATATCCGTCTGAGACGGCTCTGCGATAACGGCCGACACGACCGTCGCGGTCCCGAGCCGCTGCGCCACCCTCTGCGGTACTATGCAATGTTATCCCCCACTGCTATATATATACATGCCACTGGATATGTTCACTGCCAGGGTAGCCCTGGCGCACCCGCTCAGCCCCCCCCCCCCCCCCCCCCCTCCGCGAAATATTATAGCGCTGTGCCATTTCCGCGTTCTGATTGGAAATTGTCACACCGCAGAACTATATCTGCACCATTGCTCGTTCGGATATTAGCCGGAAGTGCGGCCATACTGCTTGAAAAGTTTTTGATTACGTTTCGAGCAGGTTGGATCGTGCGAGCCAGAGCTTCAAGAGGTTCGCCATCGTATAGTGAGCGCGGGCCGAGAATGAGTTTCAAAAGTGATAGGTTTTAGTGGATGTATGCGGATGATGGAAGCGACGCAGTCATGGAAATTCACAGTGCTCAGGATGGTGTCAATCTCGGATGATGTTCTAATGTCATAAAATAATAACAGATCTACTCATATCTCGTGGTTCCAATAATATGTAATTAAGCGACGATCATTTTCGCACGGCCTATATGTGCCATTAGTTACCTGGTTTACTACACGGCGGAGAAAGCGAGAGAGAGGATGTTGTCATACGTAACTGTCAATCTCTCAATCATGAAGTTCAGCTAAGTGAATATGCATTGTATTTATTTATATGGTACAGATCAAACACATTTATATATGTTTATCATATTGTCAAGTGACGATCGACTATCTATGGTGTCATTAGAATCTACGAGAAATATGAATCTTTAATATATTGCATATAGGATTGCTTAACTTATAACGGTAGTCATAATATTATAAACTGAAAATTCGAAACTAGCTTGGTGAATTTTACATAAAACAAACCACTTTCAACCGATGATCTGTAGATGGTACTATACCATGCTTAGCGCGGATCAGATGTAATGAAGTCAACTACAAAATGAATGAGAAAAACAAACGTATCCTTGGGATAAAGTTGATTGAAGGTCTAGACAGTACAATCGTGAATCGAAACGATACAGATCATTATTAAAGGATTACTATTATACCATGAACACTTGTAATTACCAAAACAGAAGAGATAGTTATCAATTAATGATTCACAGATCATCTGGTGACATACTCGAAGTTTTCGTATTTCAACTGATGATTTATAACTAATATTATACGATGCTTAAATACATCATAATAATATCACAGCTCAGCAAGAACTATGTATGAAATCAGATTTACTACGGGTTTAATTCAGAAATATATGTGTTGCCGCTATCTTCTAATTAAGTTATTTATTATTAATAACTTTTACGAAACGTGCAGGCAGAATAATCGTGAGTGGGGAAGCTACAGAGCCGTCAACTAACTGGTTAAAGAGCACTGAGAAGTTAGGTATATACCGCCCATGAGCTGCGATACCCGTAATTACCAGAAAACGAGAAATAGTTAGAACAGTGAACTGGAAATCTGTAGAGCCCGTGCTACAAGCTCTAGCGAAAAATCCAATAACTCATTAGGACGAGTTTCATGCGCTTTCGAATGGCACACGAGAGTAGACGTCGATCTGGTATTTTCACATTCACGGAGCACACTGATAATTAGCGTTCGAAAGTAATTGCCCGGTACTATTTCGCATCGTATTGCGTTCGTGTCCAACCTACTCTCACGACTGTAGCATTGATATTCGATCGTAACGATACTATTACAGAGTAGTCGAAAGTAAACTAGGAAGCATAAAATGCGATCAGTTAGTGATACATATCCGTTCATATGCTTAATGAAAAAAAAGTCGTCGAGTTTTGCATCTCGAGTGATCTGGTCGATCCGGCTAGGACTTCCCGAGATAAAATCGAGTCTTGTTTTGAAAACGGATATAATTGTTTTTTTTTTGTTTTTTGGTTGTAAGTTCGTAAATACTTTCTGTAACTCGGGACGTCCGTAAGGCCATTCCGTGCATATTAGTTATTACGTCACAGTGATTATTATCTATTCATTTTTATTTTGTTTTAATTCTTTCATTTTATTTTGAAACTTGTTCTTCATTTAAACGAAATTTTCAAATAAAAGTGACACAATAACGGTTTACAGATTTAACAATTTCGAGCTTTTACCGAAGTCGTAAATATCAATCGTTTTGAGCGACCTTGAAATTTTTTTTTTTTTTTAATCATCGGAATCGTTACTTTTTAGACCAACCTGAGCTCAGTTACTGAGGAGGAGCAGAAGCAAAATCATTGAGTTATTTTGGGCTTCCCGAAGCAATATTACGAGACTTCTTATTATAACAGAAAGAAGAGGTAGCGGAAATATAAGAAGAAAGATATAAGAACAAATAAGAGAAGAGAAACAAAGGAGAACGGGACAAGGATTTAAAAAAAAAAGGGAAAACTTTGAAGTAACGCGCAAAGCTGGGTAGAAGTGGGCAGGTGGAAGAAAAGTGAGTGGATATTACAAGGGTAGGTCGTGAGAGAAGCAGAGCATATATATACACGCAAACCTATAGAGTCGATAGTGTATCGACGTAAGTGCATGGCGGGCAATAACGTGCGCGGCAGCGTGCAGCAACGAAGTAAGCTTTTTACGAGAAAGAGTTGTGACGGAAGCATGCGCCATACAGAGAGGGAGTGAGAAAGTTGAAAAAGAGAAGAAAAAAAAGAACACGATATCGCTATATAACACGTGCATCCGTGCAGACTGCAGCACGTCGTATACTGAACCACTTCGATTCGCTTACAGTGAGTGTGTTGCTGGAATTGAAGCTATGACGCAAGTGTTCACATTATAATTTTTGAATACACTGTTAAGAAATGGGTGTTAACATTTTTTAAATCATCCCTATGTGATGTTCACATTGTGACCAATCAGTAACTGAAATGCAGTATAACTGATGTCTGCAATTTGCTTTAAAACCTCTTAACTCCCAATACATTTCAATTGAAAAAAATAAGTTGAATGAAATTCAAAAGTATATTTAGATTTTATTAGTGCCATAATTCTGCATTATTGCTAAGAATTCACTGATTTTCTATCTCCGGTCTAAAAAGAATTATCTACGGTTGATCAACTAGAACATCAACTCACTGGACTGCCCAGACTTCATCCTGGATTCTATCCTGGATTCCATCCTGGACACCTCATCTTTTCTACGCGGGCAGCCAGCAAAACCATCAGGTAATTTAATAAGATAACCTGATAGCGGAGAACGAAAAAAAAAGATGATAAAAGAAACAAGAATATCCAGTAGACCGATAACCGTGCAAGAATTAATAGCCAGAAAATTCACAGATATCTTTATCCGCGAATGCGGAAAATTTACGGTGTCATTACCGGAGCTCCAGGAGAGAAACGCATCTACGTTGGGGAAGCCACCGCGGGTCACGTGTTCTCTAAGGATTAAATTATTATATTTCCCATCCGACTTTTGTATCCGATGACTCGTACAATTTTCAGTTTCGGTTATAAATTCTCTCTTATATAGTAAGAATAATTTTATAAAATTGTAATACAAAAAACTGCTGTAAAATCCGTTTGTTTCTTATGTGAGCAAAAAGTCAATTTGGCGTCTTCAATTTATTTTAATTAAACTCGTAAAGTGATAAAAATAAATAATTCACAAATCTACACATTTGCCACCCACTTCTAATGTCATTTTTTTGTTATTCAGACAAACATAAATTGTCATAACAATAAGATAAATATTATAATATTTATAAAGAGAGTCAGGTTTGATAACATTTTTAATTTTTTTTCCGAAGAATGATAAAAATTACATTGCAAAATACAAAGACAATTTTTTACAAATTCATTGGTTTTTTAGGGGAGATCGTAAAGGAGATCTGGCAACGTTGTGACACAGGAAGCCATGTAACGGTCGAGTTTGTGGACACTTTATTGACAGAAATACTTAGTTTTTTTCATGGAAGTTCAGTGAAGTGAAAAACATTATTCAAGTGCAAAAAGAATTTTCACAAAGTTTCCTCTACGAGGGAGCTTAAATTGGTAATCACATTACCTCGTAGAGGTAGTTCCATGAAAGGTGGAAAGTGCCGACTTTGCACGCTTGTGAAGCAATATCATGCGTTATGTGTGGTCTTAAATTCGATATGTTCAATCTACTGTTCGTAGTTCGACCTTCAATTGAAGTTGAGCTTTAACTTCGAAGCTCGATCTTAAATTCGAAGTTCAATCTTACCTCGATTTTATATTTGGATTTCGATATCTTAAGTTCGAAGTTTGATCTTAATTTTGAAGCTTGATTTTACGTTTGGGTTTCGATATCTTAGGTTCGAAGTTTGACCTTAACTTTGAAGCTTGATTTTATATTTGGATTTCGATATCTTAAGTTTAAAGTTCGATCTTAATTTAAAGTTTAATTATAAATTCGAACTTACTTTGTAAAATTTGACCCGAAGTTAACTGAATTATAGAAAAGTTGAAATAAAAAATTAGATCCATAGATACATATACTAAGATAGTCATGTATAACCTCCCGTTTGCGTATACGCCTCAACTACACCCGGGTTTCCGGTACACATAAAGTCAAGAGCACGCGATCGAGCTGCTACAACATATTCTCGGATACGGTACTCCCCGGAGGATCATATGTTTCGTTCTACACTTTCACGAGTGTTTGTGCCCAGAGACCGGAGGAGCGTGAATTACACGTCTCGATTTCACAAGACTATCCACATTGTACTCTCCTACCACTGTGTAAAGTATTTAGTGAATATCAGCGACTGGATACTTAATCTTTTTTAACTTGCTAATTTCTGAGGCCAATTATGTAATCCCTTAGAATTAAATTTATCCAGAGAGAAAGTGTAGAGCTTTATGAGCCATGAAATTATCTGGTTTCGCCGTCTATCGGCACGAAAACTACGTTTTAACACAACGGTAGGGTTTTGCTATACTTCTAAATAACCGAGCTATACGAAACGCTGCAAGGAAAGAGAGTTCCAGGCACTAGTATACGGTTGCGTGTTAGACTCGCTTGCAATGTAGCTGTATGTAGCCATAGCATGCAGGATTCTGATACCTGATAATGATAATCAAGTTAATACCTCCCCTATCATCTAGACGATGGTATACTAGTTCTCAATACTGTAGACAAGGGTTGATGAGGCTTGTATTCGTAACGAGACGACGCATATATAGTGACAAATTTATCTGAGGTTTCGCATGTATGTTGATCTCCACTACCTCAGCAGCTTTTTTTCTATCCCTCTCATTGTCAGTTATTTTTCGTAATTATGCAGATTTCAGTATCATATCTGAGATAACTTTTCGTGAATTCCTTCCGATTTTTAAATTCAACATTACAGAAAAGATGGACTTTTATTTCAGTCAAATACTATATGTTACGGAAAAGAAAAATACTCACTATAAAAATCGTTTTATAATTACATAATTTATATTTTTACCATAATATTGTGAAAATTTTTTTTTTTAAAGAAAAGTCATTTTTAGTTTAATGTAAAACCAAGGAAACTTTTAGACGTATGTGTGGATGTTGTTCTAAAATCGCAAAAATGAGCCTGATCTATGCTCCGGATTTAAAAGACAAAAAATCCTATCTGTTTTGAAAAACCGAAAAAAAAAATGTAGCAAATTATGAGAAACATCACAGAAGGTTCTGAAAATCTATTTCTTTAAATCTAAGCTGAAGACTTTATACCTAAGTATTCGTTATAAACTAACTAAATGATGTGATGGTCATGAGAAGAGTAAAGCAGAAAAGGTGAGGAACAGTAAGGAATGTCGCATGTGAAACAGTACGTCTAGAGACCATGTTAGTTTGCGTGATTGACCGCAATGTAACGGCATCAAAACCAGCAGTCTGGGACTGCAGCAATCACCAAGCAAGCAAACCAACGCCGTGTTAGGGATGCGGGGAGCTTCTGGCAGCCACAAGGAAGCTTGTCTTGCTTGCCCGGTTGGCCACTTACAGTACGATCACAGAATTGCGAGTAGACTAGAATTGCTGGCAAAAATCGACCTGTGGGTATTAGCTAACAACCGACTGTATCACGCCTTCCAGGTTTAAGAGAGTAGCGCGTGAAATGCTCGGCCGTATATTTGAATGATTCAAATCGCATCCTGAAATTGTAGTTCAAGATTGAGTTGCGAAAGGAAGAAAGAAATTGACTCATTTTATGCTAATTGGCGGCAGTTAGTCTCTCCCTCTCTCTCTCTCTCTCTCTCTCTCTCTCTCTCTCTCGTACTTTCTCTTTAGCACAAATAGCGGTAACAGCTAAAGTAAAAGGTCAGACTCGCGCACGATGTTTCAGAAACGAACGGTACGGTATTTGCCAGGCTCTACACCCCTGGAATAAATTTCCGTCGTCATTCGTAGTTTAACTTGCTCGAATACTTACTATATATTTATATCTTCAGTATTGCAACCAATCTACCTCTTTACAACAGTTCAGCTCTAACGTCTTGGTCTTCCCATTTCCTTTTGCTCCCTGTTCCTGCTTCCGTCTTTGTGACATCCTTCCTTTTGTAAACGTTCGCCGCAATACATTTACCCTCTGCATCTGTGCAGAGTGAGTGTTTGACTGCCGTTGTGCTTGTGTATTCTATTACATTCTGACTATGTATATGTTCTGTTAGAATGCGATTTACCCCACTTCAATGTTTTTCTACTTCGTCCTCACATACTTGACGACCGCTCAATTTAACTAGACACTCACGGAATACTGTAAGAACTTGATAGTATATATACGAGTGTTGTGTAACTCCGCAGGATTCTGTGGACATCTAGTATAGTTGCAGTTGTATTTGGGGAATTTACCTAAAGCGGTTTAACAAAGCAAAACGTAGGTAGCTCAGATACAGTTAAAAGGCAGGTGGTAACATGTTTCGGGGTCGATTATCGGAAATGGACGTTTTATATTAAGTAAGAGAATTTTGGAGTGAGCAGAGATCGTGAGGATATCCCAAAGGCGCGCGCGTAAGTGAGCAAGTGAACGAGCAGCCACCTCGCAACCTCTTCTCCATCCCACCGACTCACTTTTCGCAAGAGCACCAGCACCACCGGCACCACCACCACCGCTGAAGCGTAGGGCCGACGATAAATTGGCGGTTCCAGAGTGCCCCGGGGAATGAACTGACGAAAATATAGCGGCGGGCCGCAAACTAGGAATTGTTAGTTACTGCCTACCAGCGTGAAATATATGAGTTCGGAGAGCGTTGGTGAGTATGGGAAAACGGGGAGGTATGAGGGTTCAAAGAGGCGGAGCAGGAGGATATCTGCTGGTGCCCATAACCCATCCACCTATCCTCAAGCGGCACAGCTCCCCGCAGCCATTCACCTATCTCATGAACCCTTGAAAATACGCGCACACACCGCGAGCGACATATAAATAGCCAGTTGAGAAACACCGCTAGAATATCCACACGTTGTACCAGGCTATATTCCACCGCACCGCCAGCATCCATAAGAATTTCAACACCACTTGGAATATTTTTACGGTCAAGTCGAACAAAATCTTGAACGACGTGAATATTCGGTTGTATTGTGATCGTACTATGTTTAAAATTCAGCGTATTGAAGACCATTGATATGGACTTTTCACAACGATTGACCTTTCACAACAATTTCAACTCTAATTGGAATATTCTTGTGGTTCAGTAAAAAAAAAAAAATCTTGAACGACGTCTGAATATTCAGTGGTATTGCGTTCCTACATTGTTAGAAATCCAGCGTGTTAAAGACAATTGATGTGGACTTTTCTTTACTGTAGCTTTTCTAATATGCGACGTTAAAAGGTTTAAATTGTTCGGCTCCCAACCTCAGAAATACCACCTTAATATACCGAAAAAAATATTCGTCTAGAATATGTCAAGATTTAGAAAAAAGAAATTTGGTCGGGCACTTTTAGGATAGCTGAACTCCGATGGAATGGCCCATAAAGAACATCTTTGTTCTCCATGATAATACCAATATACGTATAAAACGCCCAAATTAGGAGAAAATGGAGAGGAAAAATCAGGGAAATCCATTGCCCTTTTAATAATTTGACGTTCAAATGTAATAATTCATTACATCGGTAAGTGAAGGCTCAGAATTCAATTACATTATATTACATATTATAATAATACAATTAATCTGTGGAAATTTTCGCATATACGATATGATTCTCATCATTCTACAGGCCAGAAGATAATAATGATTATGAGAATTTCGCAAGCGTGACATTACGTACCAGAGGCAAAGTGTGCGAAATCTTGTAGTAGAGCCACGTTCTCACGTATTCTCGGGGGAGCTTTCAATACAAGCGACAGCGAGAAAGATATGAAGGTGTCTGGGCGAGAAATTCACCACTGCTGATTTGATTAAATCGTAGATTATATTTCATGATGGTGGTTAATTTTCCAATTTCACATTCGCAGTTAGCTCGCAGAATCACAGCATTTTCATCAATACTACTGTGTTAAGATAATGTATTATAGCATCAGGCGCGCTCCACATTTGACTTATGATATTTTAACTATATTTAACTTTTGGTGAACTTTCCAGACACTCTCTGATCAGACAAGGCGTTGCAATGCCAGATCTGACCCGGACCTGAATCAAAGTTGACGGCTTAATATCGGACAAGACGTATCGATAACTAATATATCTGGCCCAGTTCCAGTTAGAATTTGGTAACCTTAATCAGACATGCTATTCCTAAAGCGATCCCGATATAACATAAGGCAGCCTGAAAATAAAATTCTGCTTGAGAAAGGTCGAGATAGTGGATGTACTGATAATTTGTATATTGCATGGTCGTTTACCCTGGAAAAGTCATTTATTCTCACCGAAAGCACGACGTGTCAAAGAGCTGGATGGTATAGACAGATTCGCTAGGGTGTAGGTGAGTAGCGCTGTAGGAATCATTGCCAATTGCAAAATGGTTCGATGCACCACTCTAGTGTAACACTGTGCGCTTCCGCGATATCCCTGTTGGCACTACTGCAATGCTATGGGACTGTTGCATCCGGACTAACTCGCACCCTGTGCAATTTAAAACCTTGGCTTGCTTGTTTTTTGTCCTTTTATTGTTGCTCTATCTCGCCCGTCGAGTCGTGCGCGTTGAATGGTAAAATTTCGCCACGTCAACACAACGACCGCGCGAACCGCTCAGTCGGGACGTAAAAAGGGCGGGTAGTGTTATATACAATGTCTATTTATTTGCGGACAAATTCAATGGCGAGAGAAATGCAGGGCGTTGCACATCGCGGTGCGAGAATGGACCGCAGAACGACAACGACAGTGCTGAGCTGGACGCGGGAATGATGCCGACACACGCGACGACGACGGCGACGAAATACGCGCCCCGAATTTAGACTTCATTGCCCGCGGCTGACCGGAGCTTCCGGTTGCTGGAACTATGCTATCTACAACTCTAAGCATGGGAATAATCTTGTATCTGAGGGCGAATGTATAAATAAATACTGAATATTGACGAATAATTCTTAATACATTGTAACGGTTTGCTTTTTGAAAAGTCAGAGATACCGATTCCGAGATGTGCATCACAGAATGTCAAACATTAAACTAGACCAGGATAGTCGTATATATGGTAATAAATCAAAGTTAACAATATCCTCCAAGGCTACGATAATAATAAATTTATGTTTCAAGCATACAAGTTGTGATTTGCGTAACATGTGATGGATTTCTTATCTAGTTGAATGATAGGTTCAAAAAAGGGTAAACTTAAACTGGGAATTCATAAAATTTGAGCCACTGCACCGATTTTCGTCAAATTCAATACCAAACAACTACGGACGTATTTGCACCTAATGAGGAGGTATCTGGTACAATAGTCAAAATTTAACGAAACTTAGAGCGACTACTGTTAAAAGTCACAAGAGTCAAAGAGTTATAGGATTGAGTTTTCGAAGCCCTGCCCACACACATACACACACACACATACGAACATTTTTTCTAAACCATTTTCCTCAACGTTCTGGACTATTCTAAATATCGTGCCATGAAAATCTCGAAAAAAAATGTTCATGAAAACAAAGCTTTCTCTATGAGGAAGCAAAATAATTCATTTACTTCATTCCATTTTTAGTGAGAAACGCCAGGGATTCATTAGTAAATCCAGTCGATATTCATATTGCAAGCCGTGTATATTACTTATGAACCCCGGGTAGATAATTTGATCAGCGAGGCGAAAAGTTTCCTTCGCTCCTTGGATAAATGACAATTTGATCTCTTCATGAATATCCTTCAAATGAAGTTTTAACTGCACAGTAAAAGTACCTCCAGCGATTTAAGTCATTACATTTTGTACGAATCCGTTCATTACGTTAGCAACTATGATATGTCATTAGATCAGAGTATAACTCTAAAAAACATTTCATAGTAGAGGTTCAGTCAATTAAAATTCGTTAGGGTATGATTAATATCAAAGCTTTACATATATATGTAAGTTTGCCCAAGTTCGAGATACATTTAACGACAATTGAAGAGAGTACACATTAAGGTGAAACCCGCGAATAACTTACAGATACATAATTACTACTATTGCGCACAGAGACGATTCTCTTTCTTGGTTACAATTCTAGCTTTTTTCAAACGATCTCAACGTCGTCTCTTTGCGTTTTCGCCAACCTCGTTCGCTCCGCTGACGTTTCTTTGTCTTCTTTTTTCTATAAAAATTAGATTTGTGGCAACCTACTTTACGTTCCACAGCTTGTAAGCGAACCGCCGGACTCACCCAAGATCCGTATTACTGTAAGAACGGAGAATTTTCCTTTATGCCTCCTGCCGAAGAGAGATAATGCTAAAATTGCTAGGCTCGAGGTGGCTACGTCCGTAAGAATTAAGATAAAAGAGAGGGCGTCCCGGAATTTTACATAATATTACCATAGCCAAGTATTTCTCCGAATACGTATATAGATAGTGGAAAACGCAGAATTACTAGTACAGAGCATAGTTTGACACCTAGCTGACAATTTAGACAATCTTTCATGATAAGGACGACTACAAAGTCTAATAGGCTTTTCATGGCGAACAGGCGTGATATAATTATGTGGAAAGTTAAGGTTACCCGACTGTAATCTATGTATTTATGCGAACACTAATAACAATTGTTTATAATGTGTTACATTTTTTTTAAATGATGCAAAGTAGGACAGACTTTGCACATTGCTTCCTCATTAAATTTCATTTCTCAAAAAGCAACCTTTATGCGGAAGTTTATTTATTAATTTCGGCTATCTACTTTGCATCATTTTTAATATTTATTAGCATTTTTTCATTTTGTTAGGTCTGTATTTTTTTTACTTGTCGATCAACACAAAAACATAGGCATGCTCACGCGCTTTTTTGAAAACTTACAAATTCTATGAAATCTGTGTGTGTGTGTGTATTTTTTTTACGAACCCATAGTAACTGAAGAGGAGTTAATAATCCACTCATGTGCAAAATTTCAACTCGATACATCGTGCCGTTTGAGAATCATGCGCAATTGAATATTGGTACTTATATACGGGCAGTAAAAATGAAAAATGTATAATAAAAAAAAAATAAGTAAAGGACATTACATACGGCTACGTTACAATTATGGTTAGATCATATTTTGATTAACTAAAAAATTTTGCAAAACGTTTCTTTTTTTTTTTAAATTCCAAATCACGTAAAATCCGAACCGCTATGCCGATCATCATCAAATTTAGTAGGTAATAGCGCTGAATGTTATTTTTCGTCTGTAGAAAGATTCAGTTGATTTGCTGCAATTTTACGTGAGTTAGAGCAAATCGTAAATAGTTTGAAAAATAAAAAAAATTACGATTAAATTTGAAAAAAAAAAAAAACGTGTGGACAGACCGTCCAAAAGCTAAGCTGAACTGCATCGCATTGCAAACTACTAATGTTTTGGTATTAATTCGGAATACTATAGCAAAAACTACTTCGCCATAAAACCAGAAAGCAAGCAGTAAAAACAAAATCTTCATTATGTATACTCTCTATACCAGTACACATTACTTGTCTGTATATTCAAAAATAGGTTAAGCGAATTCGACCAGTCACAGTGTCATTAACTTTCCACTAACCATCACCACAGTCGGCAAACGTGTAATTACATATATGTCACAGGTTAGCTATTCAACGTCTAGCATCGTTAAAAACCATCGCTCACGACAATCACACAGTTTTTTATTCGCGTGAAAATAATTTTAAGTGGAAACGTTTCGTTATTAAGGTCTTGCCTCTCGCTGTACACATAAGTCGTCAATTGCAATTTATCCTCGAGATATTTTCGCTCGAGTTACTGTAGTGCTAGGAAAATAGCTATTTCCTAGAGTGGAATTCGTCTGGTGCCTCGCAGACTATACCAGCATGAATCGTTTACTGGTTGGTAAAGTATTCGCGCCACGAACTTAGGAAACGCATATTTGCGATTTTCTACCTTATATACAGCAACCGCACTCGTGAATATTTAAAAATTCTTTTCTCTACCACATACTAATATATTATAAGCAAGCGCTCACGCGCGTTCTTTATAGTTCCTGCATAATCCGGCAATATAATTCCATGCCTATTATTCGTACTACCGCTACTGGTTTTCCCCATTTCGATGCTGGAAAGGCTCTTCGTGCTAGCGGAACCACATAGGATTATACGTATACTTCTTTGGAATATTCTATTCAATATCGATCTCGAGCCCATTTGCTGGAACGATTGCGATATATTTATATGGGTACTATTCGGATACTCCACTCACTCAGAACACTTTTAATACCAGATATCGAACGGCAAGTTTTGTTTTTAGATTTAATCTATGTTTCCTATTTAGTCGAAAAAAACTAGATCTCGTGATACACAAATTTCGAATAACAGAGGTAGAAGTTTCTATATCGACCGACGGACTAACCGTGCGGCAGTGCGCACATTGAAATAACGACACAGAGTTAGCCAACGATGGTACGTTACGTTGCAATAACTCGCACGAATAAACTTGCTGAAAATTATTTTGCTGCGTCATTGGAATGATCGAAAATAAAATTCAATCACCGCAACACAATTTTCACGCGGTTATTACCGCGATTAATTAACGACGCACCTGGCTTGAGTCACATGATTAGCCCCGTAACAAGTATCAGATATGAAAAACGCATATGAATAACAACAAAGTGTGTTTTGTTAAAAATTGGAAATGGGGAAAGTGCTGCAAACGTAATTCGCACTTTTTGGGACTAGTTCTATTCACTGCATCTGGTTTGTTTTATCTTTAATACCTTGCATAATGCGATTCTGAAATTGATTTGGACGCCAACACGTTGCCCGTACAGCTGGAGAAAAAAAATATCTTGCTACGATATTGGCACGAAAAATTTATAATACACACATAGAAATAACGATATGGAGGTTAATGTAACCAACGATAGTACGTTACATTTAATAATTCGCCCGAATAACCTTACCGACAATCATTTTGCTGCTTCATTGAATTTATTTAAAAGGATAATTTAATCATCAATAATTTAATCAGGGAAAGAGACTTCGAATGCAATTCGCATTTGATCCATCACCATATTCATCTGGACATGTTTAATTCTTTGGTTCACCCTTTTTCGACATTTTATGTCATTTATAATACTTTACATAGTGAAATCTTGAAATATCACATGCAATAAAACTAAAATCATAATAATTTAGTCGTTGGAATTATTTATCACGATCGTACTGTTTGTGCCATGTACATTTTTTTTATAAATTTATACTACCTTGGAAACAAATCAAATGGTTGGACGTTACGCCTTCCAAGTGTGTTCACATGAAGGGATGCCAGAGAGATGAGGTACAACTGACTGTGAGGCTGAGGGCCTCTGTAAATGCAACGGGCGACACGAAACAAAAGAGTATAGGAAATACCATCTGCTTTGCAAATCGGACGCATTCAATTTCCGGTCAGATTGACAGGTAAAATGTGTTTCATGGTCCTTCCTGAAAATCGTGAAGAGTTCTATGTCCATTTGTCTCTATGTCGACTCAACGTTTCACGAGTCTTCAAACGATTCTTGCCGATAACACGTCGAGAGGAAAAAAACGAGCAATAGTGAAATAAAAAGTACCATGACGTCTGTACCACCAGCGACGAATGTCACAAGAGAGATTCTCTCGACCGAATCAATATGACTCGTCCCAAAGGATTCTTTATCGAGTGTGCGTCAAGAGCTTGATATAACAGAGAGACGGTGGAGGTACTACTTGTCGAGTGAAGCTGTAGAGCGACGAGGTAAAAGCTGCAGCAACCCGAACTACTTGATTGTCCCCTGTTCTGATCTGGTATCTCTGGAACCGTGGTTTCCTTTCATTGTACAAACTCATTTCTCCAATTTCACTAAAACCCCTCTTTGTTGCTGGAGCTACAGAATCGTCTGCGAAGAACTCTCGGTGTATGTAAGAAATATCCAGATGGAATATTTTTCTCGTCTTTCCGTCGAACGATGACGCAGTTGTAAGCCTTCTGACTTCTATGACTCCATTGAATACGTATTCCCAATAAAAATGCGTCAACACAATCGAAGTGTCATCTAGCATGTGCAAGTCGTCGAAGTACATGCGAGCAAGTGGAAAATAAAAATTTGGAAGCAAGTCTGGTATAACGAGCGACAATGAAAAATACCGTCGCGCGAATCGCAAGAAAAAAGTATGCCGTTCAGAATGTGGGATCGTGATAAAGATGGAAAATCATCGCAGGAATATGTCTTCCACCTCTTGGCGCCGAGGTACTCGGAGATTGTTCTCTTTTCAAGTGATAAGAACAGAATGGCATAACCTTTAGATTATGCCTTCAAGATTTGATTTTTTTTTAAACTGATAAGCTTCGTAGGGTAGACGTACCATTTGTGGCCACTGTAGCATTTGTGGTCAGTCCTTCTATTAATGGTAAATATGAAGATTTATGGAGTTCAAAGCACACTGCTACAGTACCGTAGTCAATTGAGAATTAGGCCATAATTTTTGCCGCTTTTGATTCATTTCTTATAGCAACGCGGCGCAAACATCTGCCAACTCAAAGAATTTTTGTTTATCTTGGTTGGTCTTTATTTTCAAACTCCATTATACATATTCAGTTAGCAGCCTTTTAGTAGTTATAAATAAACGTACACATACATCTAAATTAGTGTACTCTAAGTACTTAATCGATTGAAAAAATTAGGAGAAAATGATTCCACTTCTGTAAAGTGTAAGCTAATTGTGTATATCTATTCATATTTATCTACCTGTACGTGGCCGTGAACGTATTAGATCATGATTTTTGAAAAATAAATAGAAAGGGGCAACACGCAATATGTAGAATCGGTACGTTACAAACCGAAACATCTTGAAATCTGTTATTGACAAACTCGGTTACCTCCGCCGCAGTTACGTCCATGTATCTAAACTACAAATGGTCACAAAGTTCGTGATTATCGTGTATCGCCATCAAAGGTATAATTTTCCTTGTGGTTTTTCTTGGCCTCGGGCCTTTATAAATCGACTTTTATGTACCGTGACGTGCGAGATAACATTTCTCACGTACGTGCCGAGAGGGTAATGCTGTCATTTATAATATCCGGATTGTATTTACGTTATATCTATATATTATCCGAATTGTTCGCCAGAGTCGAAGAGCGTGTTTCTAGAGCTTGGTTTTGACAGTCCGATTAAAATTGATTCCCATTACACATACTACATACTTGTTTTCATCGATAAATTTGTCTGTTTGGTCGAGATCAAAGAGTGCTGAAAGAGGATGCCTCTGTGAATCCCGAGAGCGAGATCGAAAACGTAATAATCCGGTGAGTACGAGAGAACGAGTATAAAAGAGAAGAGAATTGTGGTACATCGTGCGTGAACAATTCACTGGATACGCATGCACACGATTTTGTGAAATGGTTATTATTCTTTTGTTAACTCAAACAGCCCCTCTCGTATATGACCCAACGCTGGAATATATATCTGCAGTAATAGCCTCGGCACCAATGCAGCATACAGTGTGTTATAGAGAATACCGGGGTTGGTTGTATCAGGGGCAAATACAATCAAGCCCGTTTAAATATTGTCGATTGCACTAAGCGCATATAAGCGGTCATATTGATATAGCTATCGCACTTATTCCTATTGCAGCATTAAGAGAATTCGTATCTCAACGTGAAGTATTATACTTAATTTAAAATCCTTTGTATATACATGTATCACAGAGCTTTAACGACATTTCACTCCCTTTTCCACAGATTCTTTTTCTCGTATCTGTTATTTACTTTTTTTCTTTCTTTGATTGTATTATGCTTACCAAGTTCAACAAACGTTATAACACGTCCAAATATGACTTCTTCATTAGCATATGATAAACCCACTGTTGCTTTAAAATATAAACTGAACAACAAAAAAAGACAGAAAGTAATATGAATCCACAATGTAATGTAATAAGAGTATAAACTGATAATTAAAGCAAATGAATTGTGGTTATGAAAGTGGATTGATATAATTTAGCTGTGTAAAAGTCAAAGAACGGAGATAAATGATTTTTTGTAGAATCTTTTGTAGAATATTTTCAAAAATCGCCAATTTATAGCCAGAACCATAAGATTTTCTTTTTGTAAAAAAAAATTCAGTTGCGTGTAATTAATTTTCCTTTTCATCTATTGATTCCGTGTGAAACTATTTCCCAAATGATGAACATATATCTTTAGAAGTCGCGGCGTTATAGCAATATTGTTTATGGATTTTTGTTCTTAAAATTTTTTCCGTTTTATAGTATGGTGATTAATATAGTTATGCTCCGAAATTGGTTTTTTATACGTTTTCATATATATACATGTATACGTAGACGTAAACATAAATGTGTATATATTTTGTTTGCAGATATATTTTCGTTTACATACAGTAAAATCTACGCATGCGTATACACATTGGCACGCTATGTTCGCGCAGGTGAGACAACCGCAGCGAATGAAATAATACATGCTAAATAAAATATTAAATACGGTATTCTAGTAAAATGATCGCCAATGTCGTAAGATGACGCTCATTTTACATATCTTGAAATAATCTCCATCGTAGTTGGCTGCAACCTTGCTAGAACACACGCGTCCACGCTCGACACCAAAACTGGCCGTATTTATATCGATTAATTTTTGCCGGTCATTTGAAATTTTAGACATATTATAGAATAATTAGGGTAGCGTGAGTCTACAATTTTGTTTTCGTTTTTTTCCTCATGATATATCTTTTGGTTAGTTGCGAGTCAATCACAGTGCAAGTGCATTTTCGTTTTGTTGAGATAATCTCAAAATGTCAGTGGAAAACAATTATGTTTATTAATATCATATTATACAAATGTGTAGTGTCTTAAATATATTTACTAAATTCATTTTTACCTGATAATTAATAGTTTGATTAATTTTTATGTGCATAGAAATATTTTTTTTATTAAAATAAAAATATTGCTGGAAAATTGAAGTGCGTTATTATCCGAAAAATTCAAACTAACTGTTTACACAGCATTTGGCATGCCAGGAATACTTTGTGTACAGCAATGAATCACAAGTGGAATCGATGTGGTGGAAAGAGTCTGTAGATTCGTCGTGTATAAGAAACTTACTGTAGGGTACCGGGTTTACGGTGAAAACAAATCGAATGACAGTAATTTGTACAATCGGGATATAATTTAAACGAGAATAACGAGCGTGTAGATTCGATATATGCAGTAAAAATTGCTGTGCAGGACTTCAACTGTGATGAAATGTCTGCGGTGAATTGACAGGTGGAAGAAAGCGAGGCATGTCAACCTGGCAAATCGAAAAAGGTTAAAACAAAATAGTGCCAAACTTGACAAGGAAGTGTAATAACTACCTAGCCAATTATATCGGTGAACTAAATTTAAAAACCGATTGATTTCGTGTAACGCGATAATCATGAGGACGCAATGTGCAAAATTAGACTTTCCATTCATCTTCTCTCCAACTCTTTTTCATCTTTCGATTATCGGAGTCTGAACTCGAGAGGGCCAAGTGTGACCGTCTCGGGGATTGCGATCGAGGTAGCGAATGTTCTATAGCGCGCTGGTATAGTGAAGGGCAATGCGGGTGGCGGTGGAAGCGACGTGCGACGCTCTGCACACCAGAAGCAGAGCCAGTACCAGTGGCAGCGACCTGCGCGCTTTCACGTTCGCGAATCAGTCGAAAGCAGCCGCACTCACGTACCACCAACGAGGGTGCTTTTACTCTATGTTTGGTGCCGGCACATCGCGTTCCCCACTTTAAATCTGATTATATTATTTTATGTGGATGTCTCACTCTCTCTCTCACTCTCTCTCTCTCTCTCTCTCTATCTCTCTGTCACTCTTTCTTTTGTATAGCCCAAGACACTCGAGTCGGTCGAGTCAACGCGCGAAACTCGGTCCTTCGACGTTGCCACCGTAATCGGTGGAGCAGAAGCAGTAATTACGATTTTCAAGTATTCTGCACTGAGGCTAATAGGTAAACCTATTTCCTTTGAGCGAGGTGGTAAATCTCAATATACATTCAGATCCGTCGAGTCAACCGCAACCGCGTTTGCCGTGAGTTCTCAACAGGCTTCAAAGCCCTATATCTCTCTCTGTTTCTAGCGATATCAATGCCTATCTCCCTTTCATCATCTTGGTGAAATATATATCAGGCCACAATCTACCATTCAAAAGAAGTTGTGACTTCAGATACAGAGATATAGTATTTGTGGCATTGCTAATGAGAAAAGAAGCTAATATATATATATACATACAACACGACCAACAACTAAATGAATGTGTTTCAATAGGAAAAAAAGAAGTACTTGTGTTTTTGTGAAGTGTAGAAGTGCACTTTGCCTATTTTAATGAACAAACATATCCAAAGACACATATAAGGCAATGATATTCAAGTGCACTTGTTGAGGAAAACAACAGTGTGTTATCGGCTATTTTTGTGTCTTCACGAACCGATTTATCAAGTGACTAATTTGTTACGCCGATAGCTGCAATAGTATATTTTATTAAGTACCACGTGTTGGGGGAAAAATCGTGCAGTCGGAGCTTTATTGGTAAGTCTAAAAAGAAAACAATGTGGAGCTAGAAATGGTTTATTCATTGTGTATATCCTCTCTGGGTTTTGCTCGGTGTTAATTAGAATAAAAGCAAAAAGTAGTATAATGAAATCAACGCTCTCGCCAAACTGCAGAAAGAGAGTGTGCCAGTAAGCACTCCGTAATTGTATTGCATCTCCTTTGCTTACTGGGGCGCGATGCAGCGAGAGCGTTAATTGTAAAGAATCTTAACGGAATCCGGTGAGAGTTTCGAACACACTCTCGGCTTTCAGCTCGGCACTCGACGCTCTCGTTGCTTTGGGGAGAACTAATTTCAGCCTTTTATCTGTGTAAATACGTTATTCAAAGAGTAAACCCGGCGGGGCTAACGCAGCTCTTGCTGGATGAGAATATTGCATGGTGTTTTGCTACTTCTCACGTTCATAATCATCAACAAAATAACCGGCGAACTATTAAACGTATATCGGGTATATCGGAAAACTGACTTGACATAAAAGAATATTATAAAATAAATTATTCATTACGTGTAACATATTTTAGTTCATGATAGATGTCTCGCGGGTTCATAAAAAAAGACAGACAAAATATAGTCTGTGAGGCGAGTCTGGTATTCGACTATTCAAATACATTAGAACTATATGAGATATTCCATGTTAATTCTTCGGCTTTTGAGCCTGACTATTCTCAATATGGTTCATTTGTTTATTTATGCTCGGATTTTCTTAGATTTTCTGGAGCGTTTTTGAATGAAATAAGAATTTATTTAATTTACGTGGCAAAAATTATCAAATTTTTTAATCTTGTACGATACAAGTCGTATTGTAAAAATAAAAACTTCAAAGTTCACCGTTTTCAAATATACTTTCATAAGAGTGTGTTAATACGATTCTCTAACTCTTTTAACCCTAGTCACTTACAAGGGTTCCAGATGACCGCAACCCCATCTTCCGTTCAAAATTTTGAATAGAAGATGTTCGAATCTGAACCTCTGGCTCCGAAAGACTCATATTAACGTACAACGTGTATTTCGTGAATCAAGAAAACCGTCACTTACGATTTTCAAAATAATTATTCTTTTTGGAAAACCATGAACTGTAGTATTTTTTTCTTGAAGTACGATATTTTAAGAATATCCAATTATCGGAAATATCCAATTAAAGAATAACCAATTTATCGGAGTTGGCTGTGGTCAGAGTCAGATTTTTACGTAGGATAGTAAATGACTATTAATTGAATTGAAAAATAAAATTATACATTATTTTTATTTGCGTCTCCGTAACAAAAACGTCATGAACGTCTTCAATGTTATGGCAATAAATAAGGACATATAAAATTAGGAAATACGTATTGAAGACTGATATAAATCCTCCTTGTTGATCCCCACGATGGTGCCAATTTGGGTACTGCAGGATTATTATACAGCGTCAACTTTCCCAAACGGAATTCGTGAACCACTCGACATCCGCATAGAAAATGAATTTACTGCGAAGCGCATTCACATTCGTACAAATAACATTCAATTTGAACTTCGCAAATATATTTATTTTCTGTAATTGAATAATGTAACGTTAGATTAAATAACCTTGAAAAGATGACTTTGCCGAGACAGAATAAATTCAGCAGGATTTTTCTACCTCCTATTTATCTTCACGACATGCTCGATCGGTCACAATTAATCATCGATTGCTACTATTTCTTATTTTATCGTTTACGATGCACGCCGTCGATAACAAGAAAGTAAAAATAAATAACCTCTGATAGCAAGTATAGTTGTTGAGCTTATTGATTTTGCCTACATATGTCCTTACATCAAGCCAGTAGGATTAATTGAATCAAATATATTTTCTACAACGACCTGTGGCTTACTTTTCTGGACAAATAAAACGGTCACAACAACAACAACAACAAAAAGAAAGGTATTATGACGTATCTACTCAGAAGTTTCTTTTTCACAACAAAATCTTATTTCTTTTATTAAATATGCTAGATTTGAAATCTAATTTCACAGTTCATGGCAACTTATGTTGAAAAGTGAGATATAATTGTGATTTAAAAAAGAATTCCAACACAGAGTGTTGCCGCTTGAAGTCACAGAATTTACGTGACCATGTTTTATTTTTTTTTTTAAATCTGAAGTTATTATGAACAGTAAGAAAAATCAGACTTACATGACTAGCAGCTCAAACCCTCGAAAAAACGTAAAGATGGATGATTAAATATCCTTATAAAAACGAAACAAAGACAAAGACAAAAAATAAATAAATAAAAGAATGTATGCGGTACGTAAAAACAACGATAACAAGGCAAAATAAAGGTGTGTATAGACGTGCAATTGAGCATTCTATTTTGGACGAATTTTCGTGTTTGGAATATAATCCGAGTTTAAATATATATATGGATATAGAGGTGATGAAGGAATAGCGCGCGCGCAGTTGCTCTTCTTGTTTTACCCAAAGAAGCATCTCGCGACCACGTGTTGCGCCCTCACAACGTACATAGAGCTGTAACCGTTGGGGATGCTCTATCTTTCTGTAAGAAGTGCGGCATCACGGTGTATATGTAGGATAGTTTTTTATACTCGTAGAATAGAGAGCAACGCAATTCGTGACGACGTGACGTCTGCCATGATGCGTCTGAGTAAGAGTCTCAGAGCTGAAGTTTTCTACTGCACCTGCTCGGTTGTTGCGACTCTCCCGCGCGGTATAAAGTATATCCGCATTGCATTCTAACGAGTGGTAGGAAGAAGAAGAAGACGAAGAAGTAGAAGAAGAGGAAGAGGAAGAGAAAGAGAAAGAGAAAGAGAAAGAGAAAGAGAAAGAGAAAGAGAAAGAGAAAGAGAAAGAGAAAGAGAAAGAGAAAGAGGAAGAAGAAGAAGAAGAAGAAGAAGAAGAAGGAAGAAAGCGACAACGACAAGGGGTCAGAACAGAGAGGGTTGAGCTATATATTTTCAGCAGCAGAGAGCTCCATGAATCACCGACATTTATTTTGTGAAAAAGCGTTTACCTTAGAAAGAAGCTCTTGGTGGGGCTCGTAGATGCCCAGTAAATTCACAGCTCTTTCGCTCAATCCTCCATTACTAGGATCAAGTTCAAAACTATCCATGACCGGGGTGTCGCTTGGAAACGTGATATTCTTTTCCATTATACACGTAGATATACCTCGAGCGCTGAAAATAAAAGCCCATCGTTTGAAATCCTTCACTCTCCATTTTCGAAGATCATTCCCTTTAACGTCCCGTATTGAACATACCTGCTATTTGATATTCAATAAAGTTCCATTCTCTTTTTGATGAAATAGTATCATATCACTGTCGCAATATGGCATACAAAGAGGTCATGGAAGAACGACTTTAAATCCGTGTAACCGATTTACATAACAAGAGATGAGTCATTTTCGTTTGTATTGTGTGCACTCGAAACATTTATGGAATTGTTCAAACGATTCTGTTAGGATCAGAATAAATAAAGAGCCTATCAATACTAGAGGCTTAATATATGTATTTAGTTTTTTAAAAATTAATCCAGTTTTACCGCACCTCATTGAAAATTATTTCTTTATTTAGTTATTACTTCAGTACGCCTTAAACAGCTTCGAGGTCGATTTTAAGCTGAACTATGCCTGTTTTAAATTGAAATTACAATAACATTCCCGTGGTGATCAATGCATAGAGAGATTCCGATGTTAGACAGAGGGTAAGGAGCATCTCCATGTAATTTAATCGGATTTGCGCGGTTCAATCGTACCTATATACTGCTACCGTCGAGTCCGTTTGTGCCACTGTGAATTGAATCAAGTTGGGCGACAGAGGAAACGAGGAGGAACAGTACAAACCCTTTCGAGCATCTCGCCTCCTGCAGCGCCTTAGCGATTGAAGCACGTTTTGAAACAGTTCGGAGGAAACGATCACAGCGAGGAGTCTCCTGGAAATCTTCACCTTAATTCGATTGGGGTCATCCTAAAGCGGTAGCGGCAATCGAATCTCGAGGAGTTGGTGGCTACTAAAGCACACGAACTGCGATACGATCTGATTTGGGCTGACAGTGTGATAGAGAGTCCCGAAGAATGATGGTTGCTTTTCTGACCATATCGACTTTTTTGGTATAAAACGCACCCACATGCGCATCTTCAAGGACACATCAGAAATATCACGAAGTGATCCCATACACGTGCAAATCAATATTTCATTAACTTGAAAGGTGTAATTAATAGATCGATAATCTTATCAATCTCCTTTATGGTTATCATACTGTGGAACGGATTTTCAGCAATCATACCTAATAGAGTTTAAATTAATGGTTGTTCCAATTTAGCATAGTTTAATAGCAAAAGTTATATTTGTTCTTAGACTATAACTCATTTATTGATTCTATTGGTTCTTACGATAAAACATACGCGATTCTGTCTAAACTCTTATCATATAACTCTGAGGAGAACTTTAATCTGTATAATATTGATAAGTCCTGTCTATAAAAGCTCGCCAGCTTCAATCCGAATGTAAGCTACGCATGACATATGACTTAATAAATCGGACCAACTTCATACCCAGTTGGAGCCCTGTAAGGGTGGATCTAATCAATGCCTGATCAGGTAGTTGTTACGGTTTCGGATCAGAGTCACATGTTCAACAGTATTACACTTCAGATCTAACGCCGAATATGAATTATTTACGTAAGCGGCCACGTAATAATTTCAAACAAAGCCTGACATGAGCGTTATTGTAGTCTGATAAAATATCCTTTAGAGAAATATAAAGACAAAGGAATAAAGCTCTCTTAACTGTATTTCCGAAATAAACTAAGAAAGAAGATGAACCGAGAAATCTCGCTCATAAAGAAAAAAAAACGAAGAAAGAGAACAACGACGTCAGAAGCTTCAGGTTGAACGCCATAAAAATCTCAGTAAAAATAATGACTCCGTTGAAATGACACGACGCGGGCGAGTTTTCATAGTGCGAAGATTCCGCATAGTCATATATATATATATATATATATATATATGCATATATGTGGCCCCCATCATCTTGGCGTGGCGGCCGTTACCTTTTACATAATAATTATGGAAATTGAGTTTCTGCGAACGTGTTTCCGCATACGTATACGGAAGTAACGACCGGATAAGAGGGTGCCGTGGAGTACGAGTCTGACGGAGGGAGAGAGGGCAATTATTTCTTACTGGAGAGCTTCTCCGTAGGAACTTGCCGAGCCGTCCTGCTGGCAAGGACTCCTGGTATGAGGCACGTCGTCAAGAGGTATACGATAGTGCGAACCGATCTTCCAGGAGTTTCTATGTAAATTTTGGGACGGTATAGAGCCAAGAGCCAAAGAGAAAGACACACGCACATATACTAAGGAGGTAAGGAGAGCGAGAGTGAGCGGCAGCTCTACCGATAGTTCATACGTGCGCGAAATCGAATCCCCAAGCACGATAATCCATGTCCGGGAGAACCTGAAACGTTCGACCAGAGAGTTTCAGTCTCACTCAACTCCCTTCTGAGAATTGCCTGGCAAACATATATCGGTTTAGCGCGCTGGAATACTACCTATATACAGACGCCGGTGGAATACGCAGGGGATTTCGAAATTAGTCTGCCTAGGAGAAGACTATGTCGAGCATAGGAGATGAACGGAGGATGAGGTTTCACTGTAATCGGGAATTGGGCCTTCTACTCCGTGGTTGGAAGGACATAATGAATTCGTGCGGTCGTACTGCATAGTGAAATGGAAAATTATCCTGGATGAGATTTTCCGAAAAACACATTGGTGAAGCTTGTGGAGTTTAATTCATTTCTACTAACACCAGTTTCGAACTCAATTCTCTTCATGGATACAAATATACTACCCTTTAATTTTTAATTTTATTATGTACTGTGGAATCGTGTTTCACGACGCATATCAAGATATATATACAGTTTTAATTGCTCTTTACAGTGAATGATTAAACATGATCTGGATGGAGAGCTAGCCACGAAATAAAATATGTACATTCAACGTGCACTGTTGTTTAAAATAATGCCGCGTCACCGGTTCCCACTGGGACAATAAATCGGAGAGATGTGGAACTGGATTAAGAGAATCTTCTAAAAAATATTTAAATATATATTCCTTTTGTTTTCTATTTCTGATTAACTAAACATTTTGACTATTTTTTGGAAAAAAAACTTTTATAAATATATGGTTATAAATATTCGAATAAAGTGAATGAATAATTTTGAAAAATCGATACTGTTAATTTTGATTCTATATTTCGTGTACATATATATACACAACGAATAAATTTAAAAACACTTTATCATGAACAAAATAAGACCTGGTTAACTAAAATTTGTTGACTGCGTATGCATCCAAAAGCAATGAACACTGAATACAAATTGCATTTTATTTCACAGAACTCTCATGCACTATATAGGTGCACAAAATAACGAACTTACTGTACTCAGACCGTACTTTATAGTGTTTTATTGCGTACTTTAAATATAGTACTTTTTAAATAACAGAATCATAAGCGGTAAAGAGAGAACAGAAAAAAAAAAGTTTCATCGTTATTACCTAATACAAATTATGGAAAATTTTTTATTCAAATCCATAAATAGTACACTTTACTGGTAAATATAACAGTAATTAGTAATAGTTAGAGTTTCCGGATTTTTCGTAAAGAAGACGAGAAGACGACGTGGCTAAAAGATATCCCACGAAGGAAGCGAAGTAGCTCAGTGTCAGTCCAGCACTTATTTAACAGCAAACGGAAGTAGTAAGAGTTCGTGGACGGGCAGACGCGGGCGTTAGTCCGTCTCGATCTTCACCTGTTTCGCTTCGCTCGTACAAATACGAACTGTGCACAGCTCTTAAGAGTTTTTCGAACTGACGCGATGGCGCCCGCTATAACGATTAACGACTTCTAAGAGGCTGAAAATCGTTCCTTTGCCAATTTCACTTCATCCTCTTTCGCTCTTTTCTCGTTCGTGGGCTTGGATGCCCGAGCAAACGGACTAGGACGAGCTGTAACCGTAAACGGGAGAGTAGGTTACAAGTCTTACTCGTGACTTTGATGGTCGTCTTTCTCTATTTTGCTCTGTAAGAGGAAACCCCGCAGCATCTCGTCAGCTCTCCGCTTCTGAAGTCTTTCCTTTGTGGCGTACATATATCTTGCGCTCACGTAAAGCTATTCTTTGCAACGCTTTCTAGTTCTCTTTTACGGACGCTGAAAATTACTCGGCACCCCACCATAATTGTCTTAACAAAAGCATTCGTCTACTACTTTTAAAAACATCAGTCGATCCAAAAACAAATCGATAGAAATACTTTATTAAATATTACTGATCTATCACAGGACGTTATTTATGTGCGTCTATTAAATTCTTGAAATAATGTTTTGATTACAAAAATAGAGATAGAATAGAGGGAAGCAAAGGAAAGTATAAATCAGCTATATTCAAGATAAACCGTAAATCGTGGTGAATAAAGAATGAGAAATCATCATTCAGAACTCAGCAACCCAATATGGACGTCTCAGCAGAAGCAGTCGCTTATTGCTTTTAGAGCGATCGGTCAATGAATCTAAAACCCCGCGCAAAAAAGAAAGTATGAAAATGAATTTTTAAAAGTATTAAAATAGTATAAAAAGCGAAATCTCCTGTGTATGTCGTATTGGACTGCTGGATACTCGATTAATACTCCGAAGTGTCGCCAAGGAGTATTAAGTATGAAAAAAATATTTAAAAAATGGTTCGGGTGTTAAGTATGAAATAAGTATGAAATTAGCTTTTCGTCGTGCTCCGAAATAACGCCAATGAGTATTAAGTGTCCGGCAATCAATACGAAATACTCAAGGGACTTCGATTTTTATACTATTTCAATACTTTTTTTTTTTTTTTTACTATTTTCATATTTTCTTTTTTTGCGCGGGACTGTACATAGACACAAATGTTTTAGATTAAAATACATTATGGAATATTAGGGACCTGTCATCGGACGACCTTACGACTGTTTGATTTTTGATAAAAGATTTTGATTCACAATTCGGAGATAGAAGAAGGAGAAGCATTAAAAATATAAATCAGCCATCGATCAGAACAGCACTCAACCGCACTAAAACCGTACTCGAATAAAACTGTTTTAGATATAAATATTCTTCATAAAATATTATCGATACCTGATGTCACCGGAAATTATTTACAGGCAATTATTAGATTTTTAAAAGGTCATATTAACTGTGAAGATTGAGATAGAAGAATGAGAAGCAGAGGTAGTATAAATTAGTTAAGCCGCGAATTGAGGAGACGAAAAGGTGTCTCACGAATGAGAGTTTGATTAAATGAATTATTTAAATGAAAATTTGTCGAGAGGTACAGGTTGGAGCAGTCTCTGATTTTCAGCTCGCCGCGTACAACAGTTATTTACAGCTGGAAGCGAGGCAGATTTAAATTGTTGGCTCGTTGAGGTAGCGGGACAAAACGTATACCGCCTGCGTAGTGGAGCAGAGGGACCCAACGAAAGATCACACATTTATAACGAGGGTGAGTTGTGAACGAACGCTCTTGCGGCTGGCAACTTTACATTATTCTCGACCCGATTTAACAAAAGCATCGCGAGCTAACGTACGGCTTTGATGATGATGTAGTTCATCTTGCAACGCGCTGCTTGCACTCAGTTTCTTTCCGCCTTGATGGCATTTAAGCAAGCACATTAACATTGTGTGACCTGTATTTTCAGGAGAAACTCGTCTTCAACATCTTTTTTTTTTAAACGACACTATTTATTTCTCACTATTTTTATTTACATACAACTATTTTCATACTGATATATTATACTGTTTATTTTGTAGTAATCCTGTAATTAGAAAAATTGCATTTGTGATTGATTTTGAACATGCATTTTGAGGACACTTTTGGTGGAAAACGATTCGCTAAAAATGCTTTCACATTAAAAAGATTTGAGACTAGTGAAAGGTCAAAACTATTTACGAAATCAGCCTGAAGCAAAAATATCATATGTAAATTAGAACTTGCAACTGATTCTCATATGTATGCATAAGAATTATTGGGTGGTATATGACACTGAAATTTTAGCGGATTCGGTCTAGTTAGCATCTTTTTTAAACCAATTTTCTCGACGTTTTGGAATATTATGAAAGTCTCGTAAAAAAACATACTTTTACATGCAATTTTTTTTCTATGTGGAAACAGAAATGAATTAAAACTGAAAAAGTTCATTTATATGTATAAATTGCATCTGGAATTTCAATGAAGCAATCATTCGAATGCTATTAATATGACAAAAAAATGGGCCTTGGAACATACCCCGCATCGCGTGCTCCAAACTTTTTATATTCCCCTTCACTTGAGCCGGTTTTTTGCGATTTTTACGTGAAATGTTCTCGAGTGCTCTGTGAATGTGGTTGAATCCCTCGAGGCCCAGCTCAAAAGTTGGAAGAGAGGCATTGAATGAGTGTTGAGAAGTTGCTTGTGAACGAGTATAACTCCGTTGGTCTTTTCAGAGCTGGACCTACTGTGTACATACCTTGTACTGCAGTTGGTAGCAAAGTCTATTTCCGGCTAAGCAATAAATTCAATATATATCACCTGTAAATTGGCCGAGTTGTATCGATGCCATATACTATTCGAGTATCTAGTGCTATTGCTGTTTCGGGCTGCCGTCACGCTTCAAGGATTAAGCCGCGATCCAAACTCGTCGTATCATGTTACTTCAAGCGAGTGGATCTGCAGCTGCGGAAACAGCATGCTTTTACAAAACGAAAGCCCGAAGGGATGGGTAGTCCGACAAGAATAGTCTGACGGACGAAGGCTCCTGTGGTAATTCGTCCAGAACTCACAAAGAAGGTTCGCTAACGAACCTTCTTTGGACCCGTTTCCATTATACATTTTAGTACTGTATATTGCTTTACCGTTATCTGTGTGTATCACATTAATCCACATAATCTTCTTTTGTTCAACTGCAATTATTCAATGTAAGTGAATATTATTGTTTAAAATGTAAGGGTGATTTGGATGATAAAACATGACAATGAGTTGTCCGTTTGGATCATTTACCAATAATTTACTTAAATTTTTCATTTTCCTGAAAATTTTGCCGAATACTCAGTATAACAAGAATTAAAAATTCCCTATAGAATGAATTGTTTTATATGCGGTTAAGAGAATGCTTGGTAAGAATCATAACATTTTCTAATGCTTCAATCGCGTCAAGTCGTAATTTAACTATTGCATATATATTCAGACATGGTTCATTGCCCGCCGTCTGGACTTGCTATGCACGAAGGGACATACAATCTGACCATAGAATAGTGATGCGAGAGGAAACGGAAACGAGAGATACAGAGCCTTTCTTCCGGTCCGATGTGTGAGAGTGTCATCGAGGCATCTTCATTGGTGGTGGAGAGGCGCGGAGGGGATGGCCCTGTCACCAAGGAGTTGGCGTGTTAGTAAATTGTTTACGCGACAACAATAGCGCTCGGTCTGATCCGGGTGTCGTACGGCTCAGCGGAAGACGGTTCGTTGTTTGGTCTCCCGGCCCTCTCTCCCTCCCACGCCACACAGCCTCGGGGGATGCTCTCGTGGGTGTTATGGAGACGAGATTGTAGTACGGGATGTTCACCGTGCGCTATACATACATATAGAGTATAGTACTAGAGTGGTTCATGGGACGAGTAGAGAGCGAGAGAGAGAGAGAGAGAGAGACAATAGCTGAGGACAATGCGTCACAATGGCCTACAACACGATCGGATCATCTTTTTCAAAACCATTGCTATTTCGTTACTCGGTCCTGTCGGTCGTTTGCGAAACCGAATCAAAAATACTGCACGTAACCCCTTCCGTTTACAACCTTTGCAAGCAAAAACACCAATAAAGGCATCAGCACCCTTAACCTTCGTCTTCATCTTTGGTTGCTACATAATTTTCCTCTTTCTCTTCGCCCCACATTTCGCGCTTAATCTTTGTCTCATTTTAATGTGTTTCCTCTCATAGGAATTAACATGATATTTTCAATACCTCTTTCCGCTTGTGTACATCAAAACTATTCCGGACATGAAGTGACATTCAGTTCATCTACCTCAATCTCTTGTAGGGCTCACCAACCTTCGCCGAAGCACATTTCATCACTTTCTTTTCATCACATTAGGAACTGAAATTCTGGCATATGAAGTTCAATATTGGGATTCTGGTGTCTGATCCTACGTGAGATAAGTCAACGTTTTATATTCGTAAATCATCCTGAATCCTAATAGAGACAAACAACAGCAGCAACAAGGATTTCAGCCTGTTTGTGAGTGCTGCTTAAAGCTTTAACTCTTGTGTTTGTCTTCAGCTATGAAACAGGGTTTTGATTTCGTCAACAACCAACAGCACTATGCCAACCAGGAGATCCTCACTGTCTAAAGCTCTAGGATTAACGTTAATTCAAACCCTACTCTGACGAATCTCCACATTGGAAAGACCCTCTCGTGTCTCACTCCTGTATATTACTTGCTTCCTCTTTGAGACACGCCGAGAGATTAATTCGCTCTCGTTGCCCCACTCCAGCACAACCAAGGATCTGACAAATAGCTTCCACCAAAGCCAAAAGGTCTGTTTGCAGTACCAGGTAATATTGCTGAGACCACCACTTATCTCTGTGAAAAGAAATTAATGCTGTTAAAACTGCAATGGTATTATAAAAATAAACGTTCTCATAATGTTTCATATATTATGAAATTAATTGTGAAGAGTAAAAATAGTAAATCAAGCATCAATAATAACAATTGAGGACTCTTCTTGTATAATCAGAAATGAATGGGCGAATATACGGAGGGACGTGCTGCATTGAAAATATGAGCTTTGAATTTTGAATAGAAAAGCTTCTTCGTCGTCTTCACGTTCGTTTCAAAAGTCGGAGAGACGCCTCGTAGCTTCGCTCGCTTCTTTCTGCCTTTTGGAAGATGGCCGAGGCAATTAAAGCTAGGGAACTGAGTTCAAAGAAGCCGAGAGTTGGCTACTACGACGTCGACGTTGTCGACGAAGGTCCTTCGTTACTTCTTGTAAAGCAGCAGTGGTATCTCTCTTGTATACTGAGCAAAAGCTTGAAAACTAGCGATTAGCGTCCCGGGATTGCGAATATATTCAGCTATAGCATAGATGTTTCTATTGTTATTCCATAGTAATCGTACGATGAATTTACATGGAAAAAAGTCGTTGTTTTAACAATACTCGTGTACTTAAAATTAAATTTTATTGGATCATTACATTTAGACATTAAAAAAGTAATTATTGAACAATTTCTTAAAAATCGAGAAAAGTTTAAGGAACATGAACATTTTTTTCGGTATTTAAAGGTTTGTCTATTTTTGTCTTTCTATTATTTATATTATTATTTTGAATAAAATAGCGCTTTCAGCATTTTTTTTTGTAAAGTAAAAGATGTCAATACATATTTTCATCTATCCTTCACAAAAAAGGTTTCTACGGTTTACTCGGTCCCCTTAAGTTGCGAAATTGTGTCGACCGTAATACGATAAGTAGTGATACAGGTGTGATAGGTGTAATAAGAACAATAATAGTAATAAGTAACAAATAATCATAAGCATCAGCGTCATAAGCCAACTCTTGTTTGACTTGGATCTAATGTTTATGGCTTCAGTTATACACGCGTTTTTTAATTTTAATCTCAATTACTGCCTGATTCTGCCGACCATTTTTCCTGTTTAAATAACAAGCATCATTGAATTAATACGTCATAATATTTTTGAGGCCCTGATTTCAGAAAATATAAATCATTTCAGATGTAGTTAAAGTCACTACATATATTTTCAGCTGCCATTGAAAGAATAATAATTTTTTAGTGTATTGTTATTTATAGATTTAATAAAGGATGAATGCATTACCCAAAAAAAAAAAAAAACTACCAATAGTATCAAACAGGGACGTGACGTCAAGTCTCACAGGACTCCTGTAATTACGTGTTCACGGAATTGGCCTAATTGCCAGAAATCGCACCATAACGACGAAAGTAGCAACAGTGGTTTTTGCACGCATGCTCTAGAAAATTCAGTTCCATATCACGCAAGACGATTTTACGATTCGTTCACCCGTTCTTTCGAGTACACCGTAACGAACGTATATGCCTTTTTTCACAGAGACACGCAGCTTTAATAACAGCGCGACAAAAACTGTGAAGCCATTAGACTCCTGGTGCAATGCGTTCATTCGTTTGATTCTTTCTTTACATCCTCCCTGTTAAAAATGTATTCCCACGATATTTTTTCGATTACGTGTCACGGAAGTTTCCAGAAATCGAAAATCTTTTATCTCTGATTCACTGATAAATATTTTGAGCATGAGTATTTTATATACAGTAATAATTCTATACGTGATGAAAGAATTGAATGTGAGGAAAATAAACGCTACGGTGATATAAAAAAACAAGGAAAAAATAGAATAGAACTTGTATTTTGATCGCTGATGTTGATAGGAAATGTGAGTCGGAAAAGTCGTCTAATACAGAGCCTACTGGTCGTGTTGGGTTTACTTACAGCGTGGAATATTATAGCAAAATGCTATGCCATCAATGGTTACTGGCGTCACACGCCATCCTTGAGTCCATAGGCGATGGTGAGAAAATAGGAAAAAAAACAATGAGAGAAAAAAGTGAACTTTCCGCAGCGAACATGGTACCCATTTACTTCCAGAACATTGACATTGTGAGGTTGCACTCTGGAACAACTGATAAATGCTACATTTTCGTGTATTATTCCAAGAAGAGTCTTTAGTAAAGCTACGATTATTCCCACAAAGAAATATCACAAGTTTTAAACAATTTGTTTTTTCTCACAGAGGAACCTTTGATGATTTTAGACTATTTAGTATACTCAGAATGATCTAAAACGTCGTGAAAAATGGTTACAGAAATTCTGTATATATGTGCGCTAACTTTTTCTTGTTGGCATGATAATTTTTGTTCTACTGGTTCTCTTTAAAAAGTGTGCAGAGTGTATAAACGAAAACAAATTGTTGTGGATGTCTTTCCACAACAATTGAAAAGGATTTTTCCATCCAGCAAAAATTCTATAGTGGATAGTTTGTAATATCTGTTAATTTTTAACGGACTTCCTCCCCTTGAGGAGGCTTCAGCGGTAATCAAACCATTTGAGTCCCAAGATTTCGCTAGTGTACATTTTCAAATGGGAACTGATATTTAAAACTGGTCAAACTGAATTGATGGTTTTCTGCATAAGGTTAAAAAAATATTGTTTTTTGTTTTGAAAAAAATTGGGTTGTGTTTTTAAGTTATGTGAAACTAATTTAGGGGGTTGAAGCGATTAAAATTAGATTTGATCCCGTTTAAGGACCATCCTATTGCATATATGCTGCTCCTTAGGGTTTAATTATTATCGCGAAATTTTCGATTCTGACTTTTTTTAGGCACTGTCCTAGACACTATCCTACGCCAGCAGACGACGCAGAAAAATGCTGCAGGATGGAGGATGCTAGTTGCTTCGTTAGGTTACAGCTGCTTGCATTACTCAGCCACGTTTATATGTATATGCTTTTTTTTACTTCCTTTGATCTGCTTTATTTTGTATGGAGATTATAACGAGCCGCGTAATACTGAAGCTCTGAACTAGCAGTATAAGTACATACGAACATTTTATGCGAGTTGAGCGCTGCATATTTTTTATCCCTTGTTGATATAGTCGGTATATAGTTATCTGGTACTGCGCTGCGGGCTACCAGCTCGTTGACGATATATATACAACCCTATCCACAGTGCGTATATCTATTTAATCACATTACTGGAGGATTCCGACTGTACATACATATAAAATACATAAACGTATAAAATGCGGTCTTGTGAAAAGGTTACTTCTATATTGTTCGGATTAGAGACCTGTATCAGTACTTATATGAGGTATTCCTTGACAACTGAGTTAATTTTCCACTCTGACCCACTCCGATTCATTCATTGATTTGTTGTGTTATTGTAGCTGCTTAAATAGACATTGTAAATAAATAACAAAATAATAACAGTTCGAATAGCCAATTTTATTTTTTCAAACTAAATTGTGGTTCTAATAAAAAATGCCGAAAAAAATAACAAAATGAGAAACCTACAAAGATTTCATATTTTACAGAATTTTACACTTTCAGATTGTTTTGATGTTGTAAATTCAACTATTTCCATTATATGACCGACGTGCTCAAATTATCAAAACATGGTGCTCGAAGGTCCCGCCGTAAGTTTCAGAAGCTGTAACAAGAATGTATCATTAATATAAGCGAAATATAGGTCAAAATGACCTATAAAAGCCATTTCGCAAATATATATTTCCGAAATGGCTCTGAACTGAAAGATAGGTAACTGTACGTAAGTAAAAAAAAGAAATGTGATTTCATTATTGTCACCTGTAGATTCTTCATCTTTATGGGACTCTAAATTCACAGTAATATCTAATTTCGTACATAAGTATTGTCGATGTTATAATATATTAATGCACTTTTTTTTACCTTCTTATAAAAACAATACCACGATTGACGTATCTGACCGAAGAACTACTTTAACTAGTTGGGCAAACCTCAACGATTGCTACATTGACGTGCACTTATAGTACCGACGCTCCTTCACAGTAATGCGGCTCTGATTGTCGTAGACTAGATAATCAGAAGCTTCGTTGGTAAGAACTATGAATTGAAACATTCACTTCCGGCCATTGGCTTGCGAGCATGGTAGTGTTGCATTAACTTTTTTTTTTAAGGTACTTGCCGTTGAGTCGCTACCACCCCTCTCGATAATACTATAATATGCATAGTCGTTTCCTTACACTGCCTCTACCTATCCCACAGATGCAGGGCATCGAATGTATGGGATATTTCACGGTAAGTGAACAGTGGACAGAAAGTGGACAGACTTTGGCCAAATAAGGTCCACCAATCTGATGCCAATTGAGAATCTCGATTCTTAATATTATAAAAAGAATCTCCCATAGACCCGATCGACACCTAAGATATATGGAGTTGAAAATCCGATAATTTTTACTCAGGTCTCAAGAGGGATAAATAATTTATTAATACCTATATCTATGGGAGATTCTCTGTATTATATATTCAGGAACGATATTCTCGACAGGCGTCTAATATGCGGGAGAGTTAGACAAAATCTTTCCCACTTCGCGTGGTATACCCTGAACACATATTATCGTATGTATATATAGATCACGTTGCCGGCTGTTGCCGGACATACATAATATTCCGTTACGTAGGCGTGGCATTCGACTGGATAATATATGCCATGTGTAGGATACGTAAACGAGCACGTGCGCTTTCCCGTAATTCTAGACCGACGTCAACCTCTCGGCGTCCGCTTCAACGTATCCGTTACTACTGTAGTCTGGCTGCTTCCTACGCGACACTACTACTAGCTACATATGTTCCTGACTATCTCGTCGTTACCCATTAAAGTTTCAACGGCCTGGGCATTACTGCAAAACAAGCTTTTTTTCTTCTATCTATGATACTCTGTCTTATCTAGCGAGGTTATTGATTTCGGCACGTGTACGGTTGAATACTGGAAGAACATATTTAAGCGAAGTCAACTTGAAGTTACTATGAATCAATTGAATATACAGTTGACTCAAAGAAAAATTATGTTGCCAATAATTCAATGATTGAGTACAACGAATACCTATTTTTGGTTTTTGGTACTTCCACTCTGGTCGTTGTTTATCAGAAATGCAAATGGATATTGTGATATTTACAAACTGAATGCTTAGCCATTCTGCTTGATGAATGTTATTCTTAAAATTATGGGAATAATAAGTATGTAGGAGAATAACAAATGCTATTGCGAAAAAAAATATAATAATTTTTTTTACAAATGTAAGATAAAAAAAGTGTTGCAACTTTGTGATATCAAAATATATATGTGCATTTCTAAATAAGCCTTAAGCCTCCAAATGTTCCCTCTTGTGTAATGTTTACCCAATGTTTATATAAATATCACACGCTTAAGGACTGGACTCGTTTAAAATGTATACGATTTTCTTGTGATTTTACATTGAGATAAAATGATGGTGCCACTTTTGACCTATATGTACATTTCATGTATTATGTTTTGCGCTCCTTCGTAAAGAATTTCGAGAAAGGAAAAATGGCAGAGAAATACAGCAGCAGCGACACCGATCGCTCGGCTACGACGATAAATTTTCATGAGACACCACAAGCGAAACGAGAGGATATCGATTCAAGCTTCTCCCGATATGCGCTCCGTTATTGCTGCTTCCATTTCAAGATATATTACGTTCGGTGGTACGTACCTAATAGGAATTTTTCCCGCTAGACGTTTGAAGCATCTAAATAAGATTTTACTACTGTTTTCTTCGCACGGTATGTATTTTGCGACTAACCATTTGGCAATAAATGTGAAAAACAGAAACACAATGTCATGTTGATTTAATCACAGTGTTAAAATACGGATGCATGTCGAATTTTGCATACTCCTTCCTCATAATCTTTTAAATAAAAACCAATCGAAAACAACTATTATCATTTCACCAATAATTGATTCAAACAACAGCGGTATAATCATCAGTTTTCACAAATATCATCTTTTGATAGTTTGGCATATTCTGAACAAATTGATATGAAAATCACGGGCAGTGCTTCGTTTATACAGATCCCAACTGAACAAAAATCTAACTCGACAGTTTCCTGATTTCCCTATACTCAAGAGTCGGTTGGCTCCTTCAGTATCAGGATTATCTGGACAGCTTCTATCCAGTAGCTGTCCAACAATCTTAGACACGCAAAACTAACCAAGCGCTCGACTCGACCTAGTAAACCGGTCGATTTTCTACATGAGATGGTACACCATGCTTCCAGCATGTTTTTCCGTACTTTCAACATATCTTTTATCACCATTTAACATCTATTTGCAATACTCTCAGCATCTTTCATCATCATTTGGTAACATTTAGCATCCTTTAACTTACTTTAGTATTTGAATTCTGCGATATATCTGGTAGAAACTGTCAGAAAATGCTAGTACCGGGGGACTACCACGCCACTCCAGCGAACTTTATCGTAAAACTCGATAAGTTCTACTAGTTCTACTGGTAATTTATGCTGTAATAATTGTAGGTAGATGGTAAAACAGCTTTTGCTAGAAGGTACAACATCTCTTGCTGGAAGATTGGACATTTTTACCAGAAATCGCAGTAATATCGGTGTCGCTTTCGTGCATCGACTCGAAAATGTTCTGTGCTGATGTTTGGATGTTTGGCCAATATATTATTCGAATAAAAATATGACTAACTATTACGAATGAGAATAAAAACTATAATAAGAATTGTCGAAGTTGACAAGTTCTAACCTCCTAACCTTTCGCTCGTATACAAAACGATGCAATACAGTCATACAGTAATATGGAGGTTATACCGGTATATCATGCCGGTCAATCAGTGTTTTATGTTTTTTTTTAAGATTAATTTCGGAAATGTTTATTTGTACATCCATTAGTTGTTACAGGAAGAAGGCTGTGAGATGTTTGATGTTTTGAAATAAATCTATACTGACACTGAAATGGCATTTAAAAGCGCTACAATGAAAATGAAATTTTACACATCAAGACATTTCGCCCGAATCACTTTTCTGGACGTTTTACACCGTTTTAAGTGTTATGGCACGAATATCTCGAGAGAAAAAAGTTTCACGAAAACAAAGCTTCCTTTATAAGGAAGCAAAATTACCAAAATGTTCGAGTAAAAATTTCTATGGCGTCAGTAAATCTTTCGCATATCGCCGATGGTGGCGCTGGTGTATCAGGTCGCTTTGGAAATTCCTACCATATGACTACGTAATTTTTATTAGATCCTTCTCTCCGTACACGGCGCGGGTCATGTTTGGTTTGTGTCGACTTGTGCCAAAGCTTGTTCATCAAACCGGTTTTTGTGTCAAGTTGGGTCTGGGATCGACTTTCATTGGTTCGAGTTTTGTCGTGTTCAGTTGTTGCTGTATGGGTATTTTTCTGTATACAACTGTGTAGGGCCAGTCTGGTTCAGTAGAAATGAAACGAAGCATTGCTAAAATTCGAAAAACAGAATTGCGCACCAAAACAAAGCTTCCTTTATGAGAAAGCAAAACAAATAGCAGACAATTTCTACTACGTATTCCGCAGTAATTAGAAGGTACTATCCCGTTTTCTGTTCGCTTTTTATCTGTCTGTGTATGACGTACGCCCGATCTACGGGGAATTTCCCCGGAGAACCAGTCGTACAAAAGCGATAACTTCCGACCTCGCTTTCAAGCGTATGTGCGCCCCAACCCAATGTTCACGTACGGTTTGAAGCTCGATTCGAGGTCAAGGTTTATCGCAATGCGGAATATTACGAAATCTTGAATACATGCGTTTAATCTTCAAATTTAAATCAACCCAGAATACATTCTGGTTCGTATAATATTGAATTTTTTTTTGCAAGGTTCTAAGACTTACCATCGTTAAAATGTTATAATAAAAAAACCACTGTAAAGAAAATTACAGGAAATTCAATGTACCGGTATTGGAATATTTTATGCATAAACTAGTATATTTTGAATTTTATACGCAAGTGTACATCAATAAGTATGCGGTATTTTGAAAACCTTGTAAGTATATATTTTATAATTTAAATTACTTTTACTGTCAAAGTACATTAACCTTACGTTACAACTGTACATTAAAATTAATATATCATTTTGAGTTCAACGCCCCAATGATCGCACAGGTCTCAGTGTCTGCAATATGCATGAGTGCAAAGGAAAAGAGAGAGAAATACAATTGGGATATGGGTGTGCGGTCACTGGGACAATTACCTTGTGCATAAAAACTTCTAGTCATCAATATTAACTCTACTTATTCCTCTGGTTCTGCCAGAAAATCAGGACTTGCAAGAATACTGGAGAAAAAATAACCTTGATCAAACTTGAGACCCGGCGCGTCCGAAAACTGTCAAACTAAAATAACACGACTGGCAGGTATTAACCGCCTCGTAATGCCTACCTTTTGAGGCAGTGTATTACTTAAATCGAACGTTCTGCTGTAGTCAAAGCAATGCTGCATTGAACCCTACTATTAACTGCGATCGGAGTGGTTTTCCAGTTCTCCTGCAGACTGTACCAGCTTCCATTAATATATGTAATATACAGATATATCCGTGTTGTCCAAACGCATATATAGATCATTTGTGTAAGCAGCGGTATGATAAGTAGTATCGCTATAATACGCGAGTAAACGGTCGTAAGGCTTAGAATTATGGGCGACACTGAGAGGCCCTAGCTTTCGTTGTGTGCGGAAAGGATAGCTCATTAATGTACGTAGCCTGTGTGCTATTGGCAGGACAATATGTACGATAATTGTGCTTATACATAGCCCAGCCTACTCTCACATTACCTAATAGGTCAAGGGGATGGTTGTGCACATTCATGTACGTATATATCGTTGTACACATGCATTCATATTGCGTATATGATTTTACACATTCATGTACGCATACGCACGTACGTATGCAAATATTGTGTCGATTCGGTGAAAGGTATAGAATCCGCAGTTTTCGGAATAAACACACGTAGGCAGTTCTAACTTCAGTTACAGGTAAACTTACTATCGGTACAATAGAAATGCTCAATTCAGCTTTCCGTGAATGACTTTCAAGCCAACTTTATTATTTTCGCTTCGTATATCGAGTTGTGTATTATTTTTCTCGCAGGTTTCGTGGAAATTCTTATGTCAGACTTCATTGATATCATGATTGTCTCAGCCACAATGTACAATAGAAATACAGACAAAAAAGGAGCAAAATGTAATAATGATACACAAATTCCAAATAGAGAATCAAATAAACATACTGTCTTCCATTTTAAGTTCAGCCGCTTCAATAAAAACCACGATGAGGCAACAAGTAATAATATATCACTATGAAGAGCTCTTATTATGGAAAACTCTTGAAATATAATATAATATGAAGTGACTGGAAGCAAAATAGCACAAACACCGATAAATCCTTTATGACGAAGTACTCTAGCTAACAAAGATATTGAAGAATCTGTTTACATAAATAGAAACGGATTTATATCAAGACATTGATCTCATCTCCTTCCAATTAGACTTATACCCATTTCAATCCACTCGTTGTCTGACAAATCGACATTAAAAAAAAATCGACGATCTGATAGAAACCGGATAGAATACCAGAGACAGAAAAATTGAATGTTGGCAAAAGTTTGCGGAGGGTAGATTTAGCGTCATAACGTGACATGTGAGGGTTTTGCGCTCTGAGGGCCAACTCAGGCGCACTCACTCGAAGTGCACTCGAATCAGGACACGCTGGTCGCTGGTAGAAAGAGTGCGTTACAGAAAGTGCTCGAGAGCGAGAGAATAAGACAGCCCGAGCGAGAATGACAGTAGAGAGGGAAGAAGAAAAAAAATAGATCTCATGGTGGAATGGGATCGTAATAGCTTTCGTGAAGTAATAAGGAAAAAGAAGGAGAGTACTGGAGGTGGTGGTGGTGGTGTTCGGATTCTCCCTTGCCTCCGACTCATCTCTCCATAGTCCTTTCTCTTTATCCTTGCTCTTTCTCGTTCTATCTCCGCTCTGCTTCGCTCCAGAGAGCTCTGCGCACCCCTCGACATCAACTCTTTCCGTCCCACTCTCACACTCTTTTATTCTATAGCAGCAGTAGCAGTAGCAGTAGCAGCAGCAGCAACGCGCGAGTGAGCGTTTCCTGTTATCTGGTCGCGATAACCCGAATATCGGACGGAAGCCCCTGGTAACGGCGGGCCAATAAAACAAGCGGGCGATAAATCGCGTCGGTTGCGTTGGGAGTGCGGGGCAAGGCGGGTTCTCGCGGAGCGTCGCCGAGCAGGCAATAATGGGCGCCTCGTGGCCGGAGCTGGGGTTGCCAACCTCTAGGATTCTCCTTCTACTATTTTGTCCTCGGTCTCTCTCTCTCTCTCTCTCTCTCTCTCTCTCTCTCTCTCTCTCTCTCTCTCACTCTATCGTTTGTGTCTAGTCATTGGCTCACAGTCTGACCACGATCACACTAGCAGCGCCCTCTAGAAGAGGATTTGGAAGGGTTATTTTCAGGTCCCTTTCACTATCCAATACGGGTCTCTCTGTTTGGACGGGTTGCTCGGCCGGAAGATCCGTCCTCGAGAGCAGCAGCAGGAGCAGCAGCAGCAGCAGCAGCGGCACGCCGGTTGATGTATCGCCCGTCGTAGGGACCTAAACCTCTTCCTGGTGCAACCTAGCCGGAGACCGACAGCTCCCGATGCACCCAACGGCACTATTGCCTATTATTAGGTCTTCCATGGCCACATGTCTTGTGTTCTACGCGTGTGTGTGTGTAGTGTAACTAGCCGGATTGTACATACTTCTCCTATCCTGAACGGATGTACGGGAACCAGTTTATGTATAGTAGTAGTAGATCGTTTGGTCTCCGTTATGGATCATATTCTGTACCCGATTGCCTAATCACATACATTCCTGGGCTTTAATTTCATTTTACATTTTATTATACTGTTCGCATCCATTTGTGGAATTTTTTTACTTTATTTTATAAAAAGATCTCGCCAAACTGCCGGTTCCAGAATTGATGAGATGGGTCAATTGATACACCCAGGCAGGCCCAGAATTTTTTAAATCCTCCACTCTGGGTCAATTCAGCCACATCCAGATCTAAATTATTTCACACTTTGAGTAAATCCTAATTCGCGGTCAGAAAAAAAGGTTGATGTATTTACAGTGCAGTTTATTAAATTCGTCGTTTTTGAGATATAGACCGACTATTTTTTTAATATATAATACTTTGCATACACCTTTGGATCTATATTTTTTCATGGGGAACCGAGGTAGTAGGATTGACCCGAGACTTGATAATAAGCGGTTTAGGTGCAAATTCAGGAAGGGTATCTATTTAAACTAGTTAATCGAGCGGAGAATTGGGTAGGACGAACATTTCGATCAGACACTCACACCATAAAGGATTACCTAATAATGCAAATTGGATAACCGTAATATTACAATGGTGCCTGTTGTTATTGTTGTGTTGGAGCTAATATAAACACCTTTACATAGTGTATGCATGTCTCTTCATTAGAGGTGATAATTGAATAACAAATTTATGTGGCCATTATATTCACTATATAATAATCACTTAAATTTATTATTCTCAATCACCCGAACAAATGTGGATAGCGTGGATTGCAGTTGCAGTATATCGCTTCATTGCTGATCACGTCGTGGTTGATTAGTTTCGTCTGTAAATAATCTACAGGACCATAGTGCTAAACGATTTGGCACATGAACGGGACTTGTTAATGAGGAGTTTAGGTGCAAATGCGGGTCCAGGGTTATCTATTTACTCTGGTTAATCGAGCGAACGTTATAAGGGGTTGTAGAGACCCAATCGATCTATCGTCTGTCCCGGAGCTTCTTCTCGATACACCTCTCGAAACGAAACCCTTCTTATGTTAAATTTATACGATTTATCTTGTAATAGCAGGAAGAGATACATCCAGTTGACATCATCCACAAGTGGTAGACTTTTTTTTTATAATGTGGCACCAATTCTCATAAATGTAGATGTGGAATTCTTTTCTAAGCCATACTTTACTCGACGTTTTGAACCATTCCAAGTATACTCGAAAAAAAATCATAAAACCAAAGTTTCTTCTATGCGGAAACAAAATGAAACTTGCTTAGCTTAGCAAAATGCGAATGCATCGGTATGTGATGGAATAGTAGTAGGTACTACTACCTACTACTATGCCTTAGTTTTAATGAGCATATTTAGATATTATATCGAATTATTGATATTATTCTCAAAATATTTCTCAGAATAATTATTTAGGCTGAGTTTAACACGATAGGTGAAAATGTGAGCGATCGAGCCAGTTGGCTGATGACATTTTGGGATGGCGAACTGGGAAGTCACGAGAGGCCATCGTTGAGTCAATTAGTCATTAACGGCGCTGCTCGTGACAGATATGTCTGCAATACTGTATAGGTACGGTTACTAATGTACATTATATGCCGCCCTGCACTTCGCATGACCCAGAGTGACCAGGACGCGGTCCACGTCTCTATTTATCCTTGTGATTGATCATGTGTCTCTCGCGTGTATGCCAATGTTCTGACCAACGGCCACTGATACACGCTATGACACCCCGGAATTTGAACGTTCCCTATTTTACTCAACCTTCACTCGGTTGTCGAACGTATCGCTTATTACGGTTAATGACTATCACAGTAGCAGAGTACCACGAATTGACTTCGCGCCAATCATCATTCCGAGAATACTGTCAAAAGGACCAATACTATAATATTCCATACAATTAATTCTGCGAAATGTCAACAGACGTGTTTAATATTGGAAATTTATCATCAACCAAGAAATTCCTATAAATAAAAATATATTCATTGGCTTGATGCAATTTTGTTCAAAGCTTTAATCTGCACTGCATATTTGTTTTTTTATTATTCATTGAGTATGTTTTGTACAATTCATTCATTCACAGTCCTAACACTTAGGTGTGAATCGGCGCGAATTCGTCGCAACTGAAAATAATCGCAGATATTGATGAATAATCGGTAACAAGTATTTGTAGACCTATCATAAATCCATTATCAATATTGAGCCATTCAATGTTTCATATACTTTCCGTTATCGACACTCGAATCGAAGTATTGATTGCGTGGCTCATTCATATCGCAGAGTTTTTTATTGTCGATAACAAAAGTTCGATTGAAGAATCTTAAAACGAAAATGGAACTGTGAAGAGGATATCTGAAAAGGGGCTTATAGTAATTTGTTGATATTATAACTTATTTTTCGTCGCTTCCTGTCGAAGAATATAACATCAATAATCTCAATATAAATAAGTCTCATTGGAGACACCTTTTATTATTCCATACCAAGAATAGCCAGGGCCCATACGTGATTTTCAAAACCACACACAATATAGCCAATCGGTCATGGCACCGAAAAACCTCTGAAATTTATTGCAAATCATTAACGCAATATTGAAAACATATATTAAGCTAAATGTGTTCCGACTAGTCCCAGTCTCCCCCACTTGAGCATTTTGTTTACATACATATGGAATAAGACTCGTTTTTAATCCTCCTGGATATCATGTTTTCATTTTAGTCCGAGCTTTTCGTCCTCTGAAAAACGTTGACACCACATATTTATTCACATTTTCTCGACATTCGAAAAATATTAAATTTTTATATTAATGCAATGCGTGTTCCTTTCGAGGTATATTTCATCGTTCGATGTATAAAAATAAATTAAACGCATATCCGCCTTAAAAATCGATGCCAGGTTAAATGTGTTTATCTATAATATGGTGTCTTCTGGCTGAACTTCAGACCTCACTTTCTAGCCGACAGTTTTTATTTTATTTAAACCAACCACATTTTAGCATTGCGACAAAGTTTCATACAGCAAATATTAAATCTCAAATACTTTTCTTCAATAAAGTACGTGGAAATTAATGTTTTTCAATTTTACCAGACTAAACCATTTTTTAAATTATATTTCGATCAGAAATCGTCCGTCCTTTAAGAGAAACTTAAAATATAAGGCTTTTCTAAAGAAATAACAACATTTGTAACATTTTTAAAAACACTTTTTGAAACATTTTTTGGTGTATATTTGTAAAACTATGCCATAAAATAAAATAAAAAGTTGGACCAACTTTCGATTTGTCATGGATTTTGAGATTCTCAGTTCTATTTTTCTTTTAATTTTTTTTGTGCTTTAATCGTGCTTTACCCTTAATTTATAGATTCCACTTGCGTCTCCCCCGTAACAGCAAATATGCTTTTATATGCTGAACTCTCAAAAAAATACGTAAAATGGAAATTTCCAAACATGTCGAACTTTTTTTATTTCATCAATTTGTATTACAGTCGTTACAAATTCATTCACGTTACAGTACAATAATATAGCGTACATAACCGGTATCAAAATTGCAGTATATACAGCCGTACATCCTATGAAATTCTGGCAATCAACAACTGCTGGTTACGCTATTCTCTGCGGTAATACGCGAACGTGTTCCTCAAAAACACCAGAATCACGTTATTCCACGTAATGCAAAGTAAATATAAACGCAAGCTCTACGTACAAATCGTAATTCACAATCACGTCGTAACGAATCGAATGTTGTTTGGGTGCGCATTGGGATGTCTCCATTTTTCGCACACAACCAATACACCATTTGGGGAGGGTTATTTCGTAGTAGCACACCGCGGACTACTACTCCCGACTTGCAATTTCGCGTCCCGCAAGCGACGCTTAAATGGTTCGATATTCACGCAATAACAAATATCGATAAATCGAGATTAAATCGAATATTTATGGAACTCTCATAAATGTAGCGTGTGCGTTTTGTCATTCTATATACGCGTACGCCTTCTTTTCTTGTATGTGTTCATACCTCGCGTGCTAGCTCTGATTGGGAGTTGTAGTAAAAAGCGCGTTGGCGGGGAGGGAAATTGCAGTGAATTTCGATACTCACATCATCATGAATGCCAACTATATGTCGACCAAGCAAGCAGCTGTTCTGTTCAGTGGGAAAACGCAGTTATCCGTATTTCGTTGTGTTTCAGACCTCGTTGAATATACCTGCTATCCTCGATGTTATATCCCTTCTGCATGATGCGCCCACCGAATTGCACTAATGAAACAATGATTTTTTAATCGTACTCGAAAATGCCTAATCGAATAATATTCATTCGAGAACTCATCCATTGATATTGTTATTTGCAATTTGAGCTTGTACAATCATTGAAACCTTTAAATAGAGCATATGAAATGTTCGGTTGCCGTTTCTCTCCCTTGTTCACACAAAGATCTTCAACGGTAAAACCGCGATGTTCTTTCGTAATTAATGTACTACAAATAAATAGCGATAAATAAATAAAGCTGCAAAGTAGAACCGTGTACGTTGGCTTCCTCACTTTGCTTCCTCATAGATGAAAAATAAAATATTTTGAGTGAAAAAAATGCTAATTAAAATTAAAACTCATGCAAAGAACTTTGCACATTGCTTCCACGTTAATTTTTGTTTTTCACAAAGTTTCCTTATACAGGAATCTTTGTGAACCATTTATTCATCATATACTTTTATGAAAACCAATCTTTCCAGATAGTATTAAACATTCCATAATCGTGTTTGATCAACATACTAAGCGTCATGTCATGTATTATAAGTCATAAGAAATGTATTTATTTGTGTAAAATACAGATGCCAAGCGAACTTACCCAAACATTTTTTTACATTCGTTTCCTTCGATTCGCATTTCGTGACCTCTTGTAGCAGGGTTCTCCTTTTGCGAATGTATTCTCATCGGGATTCCATCGAAAATTGATCAGGATCCCAGGTAGGATTTGCCGACGCTGGAAATATGGCACAGCACTGGCCCAACGCTGGGTGCCAACGCTCGGCTAGTAACCTCGGGCCGGATCTGGCCGATGGATCACGCCAACGTTGGGCGAAGGTTTAAAACCAGCATCGGGCCACAGCATGTTGTCGATGTTGGCCCAGTGCTGCGTCAGTTCTGACGCCAATATATCCCATTGAGGTTATGTTTATCGATATAAACATATCCTCAAGTAACGCAAAGACGCGACAACGTGAAAATGTCGACTATGCGTAGAAGTAGGCTGCGAGTGAAAAAGCATCGGTTTTTAAAAGAAATCAATAACGATAAAAGCGATGAAGAGTCATCAGAAGAACCGACCACGAAGAAAACGAGAACGGACGGTGATATTTCGGATTCGTTGCCCAGTGTCCGGCTCGACAATATTAACCTCGAAATTCGTAACGCGATCGATGAATCGGAATTAGAAATGATTCTATCATCAGTCAGCGGCGACGAAGTGAGCTCTGAAAATGTAAGCGATTCGGAAGATTCTATATTTACACATTGAAGTAGTGAACAAACTCCAGTTCCAGAGACAGAGTCCCTTCCAACAAAGTTAAATGGTCGTTTTTCCGAGATATCCGCACCCAAGCTGACCTAGCCCTCATAGTGACTTTTGTTAAAGTTATAAAGTGACAAGAAAATAATAAGCAATGTTCTAATTTGCGCGCTTGTTTTCTTATCCGAACATAAAAAGTGGCTCAACTAGCCCCGGTCGTTCTGTACATTCCTATAATAGCGAAAATTACATGGAAATATTCACAACTGAGTGGTGCTGCATCCATTGTGGGCTCTACAACAATGTATGTTTGAAAGCATAATACAAATGGACATCAAGTTAAATACATATATGTAATCCATTAACATTACGAGGATATTACATTCGCGTAAACAATTTTATAATCTTACGTCAGTACCAGTCGCAGCTCGCATTTCATACAGCGTACCTACGAAGCGGTCGTAGCATATAACCAACGCACCATTCCAAAGCCGCCGAGAAATTAAGTACACTCGTTAGCGCGCGGGAGAGACTCGCTAATGTGCAAAGGATTCGAGGTTTGGTGCTCTCCAGCGTGTTATACCACAGAGCCTCGAACGACATTTCAATTTTATTTTTTCTCTCTCCAGTTTCATTCTCTATTCGCATCTGTCTGTATATATATATATATAAATGAATTTATAACATTCATATTCCATTTTGCCGTGGATAGTCCATGGTATTTCAATGGTAGGTGTGCAAACGTTCATTATGAGGTTAAAGAGTTGTGGAAACTCTGTTGGAATATTAAATAAAAATTAGGGAAACGAGGTGAGATCGACCGCAGTTAGCGCATAAATTAATTGCATCAATCCGCGTCGATCAGCGAAAATGACCTGGGCAGCGGAGCCATGTTATATCCGTCGATGTTGGAATAGATTTTCATAAGATCCGGCTATTTCGATTTTTACGACGTTTGCAATCAAAAAGATTTAATTAATATTAGATCTATTTCAGACATTGATATTGATATATTGTTGTAACAGCCGCTCGAAATGTGAGTTTTTTCCGGGGCGGTTAACGGGGCTAAGCAAAGACTGTGCGTAAAGTAATTACTTTCCATAATTAACAAACATTCTTTCTTGAGAATATTTTTAATTTTTTCATCTTCTGGGGATTTTTTTCCTCAAATATTCTTGCGGGGATATTTTGATCGCGTGATTAACGAGGTATTTTGTCGTAGGATTTTTTATTTTGGGATTTCCTTTCATAGAAGTGTTTGGTCAGATTATTTTGACTTTTGGAATATTTAGTCGCGGGATTATTTCATTTTGGTGTCGACGTGAGATATCTTGTCAGCATTTAGAATTATATAAATGTTTTACTTTTAAATCGTCAGCAAACATGAAATTAAAATACTTTAGTTTATTATCGAAGCCACAACATTAAATATTCAGAAATTGGAACATTTACCTCATGCTTATCCTGTAAAATGTCCCAACGTTACTTGGATCGTCCATAGTTTTGAGAAAACCAGGCTCAACTGTGTTCCATTTTCCAAAGATTCGTACACACGTTAATGAAGTGCGGTACGATATACAAATATTGGGTCAGCAGAGTAAATAGCCGAGGTGACGATGAGACACGTCAGAGGATGAGATGACGGGGAAGGGGGAGGGGGGAGTCGGTGTACCAAGTATAGTTAATACCGGAAATATTGTCTCCAAGCGCGACGAATCCCGATGCGATGACGTACGAGGTACAGGTTGATTATGATCGTAAATAACAATCGCGCTCTATCGACGTTTACCCGATGTTGCGTGTGATGAATGCGAAGTGACTGAGAGGGGAAAGAGGACATATGTATATATATATATATAACCACTCGCTATGTAGTAATATAGCAGTAGTGTTGGGATGGAGCGGGAGCGAGACCGCGGGCTCAGGTTATTCATCGGACCGAATGCCAACGTGGAGCATGTTCGCGATCCTGCATCCCAACATTATATTGCATTCACAGAACCTTCGTCGAGCTTGCGCAAGAGAACGACAATCTATTAATCACACAAACACTGGTGAGCACACGCTTTGCCTTCGATTCCACTAATTCATGTTCCGGCACGTGTGCCCCACACTTTATTTAAACGATATACCGACATAGGACTGTGGAAATATCGAAAGGGACAGATAGAACATGGCTAATATCGAAGCAGGTCATGCTCTCCCGGGTTCCAGAGAATATTTGAGGCATCCTCTCGATTTTACAAATGCTTTGTATCCTCTTGCTCCAACTGCGCTCTATTACTGTATATTGATATATACAGCAACGAGTGCGTAGCATGCACGTAATTGCCATACACACAGGTGAGCAGTGCATCGTTCTGGCGATCTCGTATTCCTGATTGCTTAACTGTCCATTTTTAACCGATTGCGCGCGTAGCACACACGGGATTTTCATTTCACTCTGTGAGTTGATGTCACGTGGGTGTATATATACTGTTACTGTTATTATTTTCATCGAAAATCTGTGGGTAAAACAACCGTTTTAGATTTGTTTTATGGCCCATTGAATTTGTCAATTGCACCAAGCGAGTATGATTGGAGTCTACTGTATAAATTACACTTCGTCAAAATATTCGGTACAAAAACATTCAGTGGCGAAAAAATCAGCGAAAAAGAATTGTCCTGTATTAAAAATGATATTTTTTGTTCATGAGTGACTTAATAATGATATACTACTGATATTCTGTACTGAAACTAGCTATCATGATATACATTGAAGCAGTTAGATTCCTGTGCTTCGCAAGGGTGTGCGTAACCCCATACACGTTGCTTCACGTTCACCTCCTCTTTGCACGTTTCGGCATGAAATAAAAGAAGAAAAAAAAAACATGTGAAAATTTTATAAATATTTTCAAAAAAGACATCTAAGTGCCAAAATAGTAAAACATAAAATGTGCTTCGGCAATGGGCTGCATTGTTTATGGGGAGGGAATCAGGTCAAATTTATGGATATTCAAAGATTAATATCTCATTTATGTGGCCGCTTGTATTTTTTCTTTTTTTTTTAATTTAAGAATTTATTGCCCGGTGACAAAGCATGAAGTTTACCTACAACATCATTTCTTTTCATTTTTATATTTTACATACTTTTGCAAGAGAAACGCCAAATATTCCCAAATAATTTTCAACAGCTAGTATTCCCAACAGTATTCCAAACAGGAAATCTCGCACTTCCTTCCCTTATTGCATAATGTAGTATTTCATATTTTGTAATCGGACATTGTTATTCGGAAATCTTGTCGCTGGATATTGTTTCAAGGATATTATGTGACAAACTCAACTACATAGAGGTGTAATACAGAATATTATTTTCGGCAACGGCCGATTAGTGTGGATACTAACAAAAAAGAGAAAGGTCATCGTGGTGGATCGACAGAGCAGCATAGAGTCTGGGTCTGATAAAGAACCGAGCAAGAGAGAATGGCTCGAGTAAAGTCCCCTACGAGGTACTTAGCGAAGTTCGGAAAGTTTGGTGAAGCGGGCTTCATGAATCTCACAGTTCCGTGGGAGCCGGAACGGAGCAGGCGGTTAAACTCCTATTATGTTACTCGTATAGCATATAAGCGCGATAGAAGGAGTAGGCGTTAGGAGACTAGACTGAGTGAGTAACAGTGGGAAGCGAGAGCACGAAGTCGAGGGTTGCGCTGGTCCAGGTACTTTTCATACGGCGTCTCAGGGGTCATAGGGCGCAACGACCCAGCCGTAACAGGTATCGTAGTAAAAATGTATTATATGACTTTGCGAAGACTCTTGTTCAACGGTAGAATAGAGATCAGACATGGGGCCAAGGCAACCATTCATTTGCTTGATCATAGAGTAAAAGTGGTCTAGAAAAAAAATGTCCGATGTGCAGAAGTATATGAAAAATGTATATTTAATAATATTTAGCTGCATTTGTGATTATTATTATTATTTGTTTTATTATATGCTTATTAAAATGTTTTTTTCAACTTCGCACGACGGAAAAGGTTTTGTTGATACCATATAATATTGAACTTCGTAAAGAGGAAACACCATCTTAAGTTCCTAATATGTGAGGTTGGATCGACAAAGGATCTTCATATTCCACATTTTATTAACACGTTAGAAATCGGTTCTGCCATTTGTACGGAAATTATTATTTGGTCATACATTGAACCGAAGTTTTTTTGTGAACACGCGAGGAACGAAAATATTCCGTTACATTATACAATAGCCATTTTAGTAGATGATAGTGTTAATGATATCGGCGAATCTTGAATTCACTGTACCGAACTATCAACAGATAATGTTGAACAATGTTGAACAATGCGTGCACGCTATGTGGATGGTGTTCCAAACACGCGTCTGTTAGATAATATACGGAAAGTATCAGGCGATGCTATGACGATGTCAACGAGGTCTCTTGATCATACAGCGACAGATCGTTGCGTTTATGCAAGATATGTCAAATATTTGAAGACATATACCAGTATGTATCCATGGTTGGACAAAGGAACTTATAATTTTCTATCGCGCAGCGATAGCTCTTCATGCAGAGCTTTTGTAGGGCATAACTGTGAGTAAACCAGTAGTGGGGAGAGGAAGTAACCTAGAGTGGTCGATAGTGAGTGGAGAGGCAAGGGATGTGGTTGCTGATGCTGCTACTACTGCTACTGCAACTACTACTACTACTGCTACTACAATTACTACTACTACTGCTACAACTACTACTACTGCTACTACAACTACTACTGCTGCTACTACTACTACTACTACTACTGCTACTACAACTACGACTACTACTACTACAACTACTACTACTGCTACTACAACTACTACTACTGCTACTACAACTACTACTAGTGCTACTACAACTACTACTAGTGCTACTACAACTACTACTGCTTCTATTACTGCTACTACTAACTACTACCACTACTACTACTACAATTGCTGACGCTTGAAGTCCTTCGAAATTCCGCTGGGTTGGCCCGCTTATCATGATTAACGATTCGTGGACGGAAATGTATTTGTCAGAGTCCTCTCGGAGGTATCGTTTCGCGGACGGCACACAGTCTGGGTGCGCGTACGCCGATCGTCAAGATTCCCGTAGGGGCCCACGAATAAAGAGGAAAAAGCATTGATGCGCATAGGGAGGGCGCAGGGAGAATCAATTCGTATGGACATTACTCGGTGGTCCTCTGCAACGAGCTAGGAGGTAGCGTTCACGACTCTCGTTACTCTAGCTTGCGGCAGTGTCCTGTCGGCGAGTCCCAAGAAACGGGGTATAAAAAAAGACCGTGGAAAAACGTATACAGATAAACCATGAAACGTACGTGACGTCCATACCCGCATTGTCCTGGTCTTTGCAGGCTTTCGGAAACGCGAAGGTCTTTGGCCGGTCTTTTTCGTATTGGTGTGCGCCACGACACTAGCGATCGTTAAAACTTGGAAAATATCATTGGGAAAGTCTGCGAAGAAAGTTTTTTTCCGGAAAGGTTGGAATGAGAGCGAAAGAGAAAGCGAATAAAGTCAAGAACGTTTCAGAAAAATAGGCGATCAATGAAGAGCGCGTTTTAGTCGATGTTTTACAGAACGACACACAAGCAGTTCAGTATTTAGTGATATTGTATAAGGTAAGAGTCCACAACGGAAAGAGTGCACGCGAATTATTATTATTTACAAAGTTTACTTTTTCATCGAAAACTAGCACGTGACAATTGATTAAAGACATAATTGGGGTTTCAGTTAACGGAACTCCTTTGATCTAAGATACTTTGCCAAGATGTTGAAAGAGGTCGTGTATGAGACTGATACAAGGGTAACATTGTCTCCGGATAACCAAAGACCGAATTCTGTATGTAGTTGGCGAATATTTCATTAGTTGAGTAGATATAGTAAGATTTTAAGACGAAAGGTACACCGACGAATTATCCCGTGGCTGCGCATGATATTCTCGAGTAGACGTACCGTAATCTGTTGGGCGGTTTACGATTATTGAAGCTTATGTAGAACTATCCAACTGTCTGCTCATTGGAAACAGTACTTGCTGAGGTCTATCTCACGTGCTCTGGTATTCTCCGACTCCCGCTATGTTTATTCAAGAATACTCTGTGAAACCCTGCCATGCGTCGTTGAGCGGGCGTCCGGGACTAAGGCAAAGAGCAATAGCATTCATCCAATCAGCCTATCAATGATATATCTTTTGTCTTCGCTCAACCGCGATTATGATAGGCATCTATTATTAATGTTTTCCATTGGCAGAAGGATAGACATTATTATCATTTACAGAAATATGACAATAAACATCTAGATCTCAAGATCCTTATTGATAGATTGATAACACGTTGTTATGGATTCGAATATGTTTAGAAAACATGCTACGAAATAAACATAGTAATATGACTTCCAAAACAATGTTACCTTGAGTCCAATAAAAAAAATTTATGGGAAATATCTATAGAATCCGTACGGATTGCCATACATCGAAAGCTCCGGCGAGCACATATCGCCGAGTGTTTTCTGTTGAAATATCCATCCGTCGTGTTTTCACCGTATGATCCCGATCCTAAAAAACAGATTGTCGCACGTTGGGTCCGACGCTCGCTATATTCTTACGCCCTTTTTTGTCTTTTATTCGCATTCTCTTTTTTCTCATGTCTTTTACCCGTTTTATTTCAACTTCTTGTGTCTTTTGGTCTTAGTAGTTTTGATTCCGGAGTTTCTTCACAAGCCAAGCCAAGTGATTTACATTCTTATGTAATATGTATTACTCAGATTCCTTGTCTAACGTCTATCGCATGAACGCCGATGAGGATGTTACATTTTGGAATGATACATTCTCAACACGCGGTTTTTTTCGAGCTTATAATAATATAGAGTGGGGTTCATTATAGAGATGAGAGCTTAGAAAGTTGCAACGGCGTATAGTTACTCGTATTTCACTTCCCTAACGAATCTTCACTCATTAAAATCTTCCGCCGTTTCGTATTATATAACCGCTGTACCTTTTCTTGCCTTCAGTTCTTGTTGTAGCTTAGGATAGCATGACAATATTAGTGATATCCGTTCAGGATCGCAGACTTTCATCAACAATTATTATTTCTTTTGGTCACTATGTTGCCCACGTTGCTTATGCTCTCAGCGCAAACATTTTTCCAATTCCATTATCTATTAAGGAGACTACGTCACCCTACGCGCTTCGCGCATCAATCCTCCGTGTCGTGATAATTTTTCTTTCAAAATTTTCTAAATTCGGTAAACTTGGTCTATTCTTTAGAGGAGGGTCTCATGGGGGACTTATGGGGGACCCCGGTCAACATTATGAAAGTCCTATAGTGGATATAGACTTAAGGACACACGATTAAGGGTCCTGGAATGTGAAATGACAATAAGTTGCATCAATGTAAACTGTACTCGATTCATTCTCGATGCAATCATCAGTAATACATTTAATCCCACCCGCTTCGAATGTCTGATGGAAAGTCGGTGGAGCTAACGAGACCATCAGTTGTAATCGTTTTGTGTAGTTCAAATTTTGCAGAAACAGTCTATTTTACAGCTGTTCAATCCAAACCGAAATTAAATAAACACAATTGAAAGCGCACTGTAAAACAATAAAAAGTAAAAGCTATTCTTTTTCGTTGGGTGTTGTATTTTCAGATATTTGCCAAGTATATGCGTACGTAGTCGAGGAAAAAAAAAGAGTTTGTATAAGATGAAGGAAAGGTCTTCACGGTTCTTAAAGTACGAGGAATTAATGTTTTTATGAATGGGCTTTAGATTCCGTGGCGCGGAAAGTTAAGGGGGGACTGTATTGGGAATTTAAGCGACTTCTCTTCGGTCCGCATAGTGATGTGATAGCGAGAGATATCGATTTACGCGTGAAAGGGTGATGGAGTGAGGAAAGTATCAACATAGGCTGGTTTCACCTCGCGAAATGAGCTTACGTATAATGCTTCTCATGAAAATTTCTCGAGAAAAGTGCCGAAAGGAACGAAACTGTGCGTGGTGAACGGGGTCTCGTCGATATTGGAGTGAAGCGAGAAATTTGGGGAGTGAGAGCAAGTTCTCGCTGGGGGCTAAAGGAATTTACTTTACGACATTTTCTGTAACGACGTTGGCCAGTAGGGTCTGGGAGAGGATAATGGCCATCTCGATTTCTGGTGGGCGACGGAGGATTCGCAGTGTATCTGGAGGAGCGAAAGAGAACACAAAAAAAAAAAGAACAAAAGAGTAGAATAGCTAAAGGGAGGAAGAAAGATGAAAATAAACGGCACGCGCCTCCAAACGAAGAACAAAGTAAACTTATTCGACTCTTCGACTTTAATGCGAAAAGTTTGAGTGGTGGAGAAACGGTTGGGCAAACGGGGTCCTAATCGATGACCAGCTTTTTGCATCGAGACATTCCCCCCAGTCGGGAATGTACCCTCGACGCCCTTTTATCGCACCGGTAGTAGTCGTAGTTTCGCAATCGTGATAGGTGTGGTATATAGGCAGTTTCTATCTCTCTCACACTATCATGTAGGAATGAAAGAACCGGTGGTACATGATTGCCACAGTAATAAAAATTGTACGCTACCCAAGGCTCAATACTTGCTCTCTTTTCATTCGACGTGAGCTTTACTGCCCGAATGCCTTCACCCTATTCGTCTGTTCGAAAGTAAATTGCCGAGAAAACCTTTATACGACTTTCGAATAATGCAAAGCTATTTCGAAAGCCGTATAAATACTGAAATTTATGTTTTTTTTTCTTCCCTTCTGTGCTACAAGAAAGAAACTTGTTGCCTTCCGGGTGTTTTCAATATCATTTGCTTCATTGAGTAAGTTGCTTTTCGCTAAAAATATTTACAAAAAATATCTAATTTCTTTATTAGTTAACAATTAACAATCCTATCGCAGATTGAATTTTTCTTCTCGTGATGATATTTGATTTTTACCGAAAAACGTATTTTATACGGATCACTAAAAAACAAATACATAAATACAACTTATTATTTTCTGGAAACAAGAACGGCATGTTTTAGAATCTTGAAATAATTGCACGTTGTCATATACTTGGCGCGAGATTTACCATTCGATTTGAGGACATAGCCATTAAACATCGTCTTCGTCTTCACGCCTAACAAGCTCCTTCGGGAAAGGGCATCACCGGGTATGTTGTGAGATCGCGAGCACGAATCTCACACTTTTCGAAGACACAAATAAGATTTTCAGAATATTGGGAAGACTGGGAGTGGCGTTTCGTATCTCGTTTGTCGCAATGGCAATGCCGAGTGCCTTTACACTATAAGCAAGAATCTTGGAACTTTACTTCTCTGAGGCAGAAGTCGAACGTCTCTGTTTCGCATTGCTGACTCGACTTTTCACGAAGAATTCCTTCTACACTTCACTACTCTGTAAACTGTCATGCGCTATAACCAAGAATTTCTTCGATAACGCGAATAGCTGTGAATCTTCTTTCAACCGTGGAGGGTTGCTGCGTGCAAGGACTAGTCGATGATCGATAGATGTCTTTCCCTTTGCATAAAACTTTATCGTCACAAGTCTTTCCCCTCGTAAAAATATGACTTACGTTCTTTTCAATTTAAATGGCTAGGGCACAAGTGTTTAAACGCCGTTTCAATATACAAATTTAAACGCGAAATTGTCGTCAAATAAAACAGTGAGACATTGAAGGATTAGAAAATAATAAATAGTAATATGAAAAATGTAAGTGTCGATGAAAATTCGATAAGACCACAAACGACGGTCACCCTAGTCTACATCATTTTGTTTCACACAATATATTTTCGGTTTTCTCTTAATTTATCGACAAATTTGTAAAAGTAGGAAAATGGTCGTATGCCTGTGCGTTCACAAGATCATGGTCAAATCTATCTTCTCGATGCGGAGGGTCTCAGTGAACGAAGTGGTGGAAAGCCACTTGGGCGAGCTTAGAAAAAGATAGAGACTACCTCCTCATTCCAACGCTGGTCGACGCGAACATGCGAGATTTATCAGCGTAATGGGGCAGACAAATTGCTCTCCGTAACGCGGAAAATGAAGATCTTATAACGTTGGATCTTAGTAGTACGACGTGGCAGTGGAGAAGATGATAAAGAGGAACACAGAGGAAGACGCGTACGAGTCAGAGTAAAGGCAACGTTGGGAAAAGCTGACGACACGGTAGGTTGGGATTTCGCGAGGGTGCACGTCCCTTAAGCGATCCTGAGGGACAAGGAATGGAGAAGACCGGGCGGACGACAACGTTTTCTTTGGGTCTTAACGCCGGTAAAGCATGCGCTAAAGCATTTTCAGAGACAATTCATGGTTCGCCTTGACGAAAAAAAAGTCTGAAAAAAATGTAACATCCACAAGATAGTTGTCGGGAAAGGACGTCTTGTTCATGAAAATAATATGAGAGTCTATTATTCCTGTGAATGAGTGAAGCTCAAATATTCCAAAGAAAAAGTCAACCATATTTTCATGTTCTACGTGAAGCAAGGAGAGTCTTTCCTAGTGTAAAATGTATAAAAATGTCGTACGACAAAAATGTATTCTCAGGGATAGTTCACACTTCGGCATGATAGAAAAGTGTTTAAAAATAGCAATCGTATCTGCAATGTCGTTAAGAAAGGACTCTTTCAAATAATATGGGTGTTGATTAAACCTGTGAATGCTTGAAGCTTTAAAATTGTAAAGAAAGTAGTCAACCATATTTGCCTGCTTCATGTAAAAGCAAAAATAGACATTCTCCTCTTCAATGTCAAACATGACTTCTAAAAATTAAGCTTTCTTATGACTCCTTTTCTAACAAAAAGATTCAGTAGGTTGATTGTATCACTTTTTGATGAAACCATAGGTTGAAATTCGGTCTCCAATATCGTTTAGAAAACTTCGCAAAGCCTTTGGGAAAGTATGTTGTTCAATGTTGTCTTTCTTATAAGAAGGCTTCAGCGTATTTCCGTATAAGACGGTGTATGGTCTTGCTCGGCTGCTTGACGGATCGACGCTTTACTTTCATATAGGTACTCTGTCTGAGGTAGATAACATATGAGGCTGCAGTCTCTCGAATCTGGGCTGCAGTGAGTGATCAATCGTCCCGCATCGTATCGTCGTGACAAAATTTTGTCACCTCATTTCGTGAAGATTGTCTTTTCCGACTCCCAACTTTATTGACGAAAGATTGATTTTTAAAATAATCTTAAACTGTAATAGAAGTTCTGCGCGGATAAAAAAGTATGACAACATAGATTTTCCAATCAAATATTCATTTATGTTTAGTGTCAATATTTATACTGTGAAAAAATACTTGTTAGTTCAGTAGAATCCGGCGGAAAAGGTCGGTCAAACAAATGTATAGTTGTACGCAACGAAATCTTTTATTACTTCAAGAGTCAACCAATTCCGCAGACCAGGACATATTCGAGGAGAGTAAATGTATTGAAAAAGTCAGAGTAATGTATAGTAATTGTTTATTGTAATGAAATATTTATTTAATTTACTGCCGTAAAGCGCGTTTTTAGGTACACTTCGCGTACATCAACCCCCATTTGCACACGTTGTGAATTAGAATTTTGTTCGTTACTCGTACGAAAAACATTTTCTTGACTCGTGTGATTGCAACACTCGTCAGAAAATTTTTTTTTCGTCCTTGTAACGAAAAAAACTATTAAAAGCCCGTGTCTATTGAATTTCGTTGAAGTGACCAATTTTTTTTCAGTATAGTTTTGTTTTTAATTTCTAAACAAATCCGAGAAGTTGGCTTCGAAATAAGATGGTTTATTGATTTTTCAAGTCGGTATGAGAATGATGCAAAGACCTTTTCGCTCTACCAATAACATTCTTTCATAGAGCTCGGAAATGTGTGCATCAGAAGCGTTTGCCGAGAAACGGAAAACCTATATGTCAAGGGTAAAACTTGCCTGAGCCTGCAACTGCCGAGAGCTACACGAGTTCGAGAGTCTTCTAGAGTCAGGATGAAACGCGCAGGCATACTCTTATTGAAATACTTGGCATAATAGGATAGACAATTGGGCGACTAGCGCAAGAAAAATGCTTGTAACATAACTGATGGGTGGATCTGAACTTGTTGGCTTTCCACGAAAAGATATATGTTTGACGAATGATAACACAAAAAATACAAGTTCCCGGATAATATACTTTCTAACTATTAACGGACAGCCACATGCGGCCGAAAATATATTTTTGCGTGTACGATTTTGTTATTCAAGAACTAAGAATATTCAATTAGCCTTGTATCAATACGGGAGGGAACATCAAGTTCGGTCAGAGGCAAATAGAATCACGCGTTTAAAAATCGGCATCTTGGTATCAGTTATGTAATTTAAGAAATACACACAAAAAATTGCGTTGTTTATAACCCGATTTACAAAGCGGAATATCTTTTAAAAAATCAAAAGCGAAAAGTGATGACCCAACTGGATGTAGTCTGCCCTACTGCCAAATCCATAATTATTAGGACGCCGGTGAGCTCTTATAATCATGGTCGCCACACTTTTCATGAATTAAGCCGCACTTTGGATTACTGCCAGAGTGTATCAGTGCAGTACACACTCAACATATATGTGTAATAAACGGATACGACCAAACCAATAGGACAGCCACTGCTTCCTCCTACTAAGCCCACTACGGGGTCAGCTCTTGTGGTTGGAGAGTGGTGGCAGTGTGGTTTGCAGCAAGGATGGTTACAGCGAATGTGAATTCACATCATCATTAACCCCTGTTTGACACGATGGTCGGAGTTCCCGTTTCTACTCTCATCTCGTCTGTCGCATCCTGTTTGCTCACCAAAGCCACCTGATTTCTGTTGCCCTTCCAACATTTCCAAGAAGAATCGTGAGTGAGCTCACTCATCGCTGATAGATCAAACGTGGAGGAGTACGTGTTTCCAACGATTCGTTGAGTGCGTAGCTTTTGCACATATCCAACAGTCCGCAGGAGTGTGTCTGGACGAGACCTGTGTGGCTTCAGGCAACCCCAACACATACTGTGTGTAGTTCCTGTATATACGTCGAGCTTTCGCACAATTCATTGACTGCGGAGTGTTTGCATCACTGAATAACCGCGCCAGACAAAGAGAAACGAGGGTGAGATGGTAACGAACATGCAGCGAATTTTTTATTTCCATGTTGAATATTGGTGTCATGCGCTTCTTCCCGCTGAACTTTGTATGATGTTGAGCTTACTAACTCGTGGATATGTGCAATAATAATCCATCCTGTCTGATTCAATCTCCACGTGGAATTCATCGAGAAACATATATGTAAGGAGTGGTAACATTAATGTCACGTTTGGGGCTCAATGATGAGGGAAGTGAGAACGATATGTCATGCTGCATTTGGACTTTACGATAACCGATATATCTGCATTACACATAGAATATTCCAAGATTTGTACCATGCTTCCTTCAGGAGTTGAAACGCTGGCTCAGAAACGTGTTGATACGAGACTTATCTATGTCCAACCTTATCTAATTCATGCTGAGACATGATGACGAGTGTTGTGGTTTGCAGTAGAATGGAGAATATTAAATCTCCAATAAAACAAAATTACTTCCGTCGAAGGAATGTGAGTTAATGTTTTCACCTTTTTACAAGGGTTATAAACTTTCCGGAAGCGGAAAGAATAACCCGTAGCTGCCTGATGTCTGACATTACATCAGGTTCATTTAAGGTAAAACAGGCCTGATCAGGTTTATCGGATTTTAGTTGCATCTAAACTAAAAATGATAGTAGATACGCCTTGCTTTATCGGGATCGTCAGGTTAAGCCAAGTTTGGGCCTGATATAGGATCGATAGTACTTCCTGATTACGCTCGTCTAATTACAGGCGAATTCTGGATAGATATGAATACGCCTTGCTTCATTTGGCTGTAATCCGGACTTTTTGAGAGCCTGCTCAGATTGTGATCCTGCCTCAGATCAGCGACATATGTGTAATAGCGTTACACTATGTTGACCAAGCTTTAAAGGAAAACTATGAAAAGCCGGTATACCCTCTACTCATCCGGAACATCGAGAGCCTACAATCGATAATTCACGAACAGAGCTTTTATTATACCATGAACGGTATTGAACCATCCACGCCAATTAATTTTCACTTTGCACCATGTTCTCAGTCATCAATAGCCTGCTATTGTATACTCGGTTCAATGTGCTTGTGAAACAGGGTTTCTCGAGAGCAGGTTGCGATATCGCACCTCATGTCAAAGTAATTCGATTCTTCCACCCGCCTGGTGAACGGCTGGACCGGAAGGTTAAAAAATCTCAACATGGTCGGCTCCGTCGTGACAGCGACTAGCAGCGCAAATGCACCGCTATAGTATCGTCGGGGGGTTGGGGGGCTATCGACGGTTTTTCGAGAAAACCCGTCGAGCGAGGTTGTAAAATTACAATTTCAAATCAATCTCTCGCTTTCTCGTCGTTAGAGCAGAGAGGCCTGGACGTAGTGAAGTTCGTATGGGAAAGAGAGACAGAAAGGTTGAGCCAGGGCGGAGCTGTGCACAGAATGGTCGAACCCGGCGAACGTTCGATAACGAGATATACAGGCCGTGGACAGCTATGGCACCGTTAGCCCCACATACTAGCTAACTGCAATAGCGCGAAGCTGGAATATTAGTGAAAAAGACGAGGAAGGGCTTACGCAGAAAAATATAGTCAAGTTAAAGATATCTAACATGCAATGTACGCCAACATCCTATACACTTTTGCTTCATTCGGTTCCCATCTTGCTAGCTCTTTGGGTCGGTGAATAAACTAGAATAGCTTTTACACCCCATGCTAGTACAGCTTCCTGAGCTATTCATCTAGTGTTGCAGCCACATCACGCTTTGGGTATGCATAATTCATCAACGCATCGATAGATGCAGAGTGAGAGAGCTAAAGCTAACCGAAACCTTGTCTAAATAACTAGATCTCATGCCTTCATCCGCTGTTGTTCCTGAAAGAAGATCTAGCAGATACCATGATGTGGTAAAAATAAAACCCAAACCGTTTTCTCTCGAGATCCATCGTTCAATGGATGATCCAAAAATCAAATGGGATACCGGATACTTTCGTCTTTCGTTAATTTTTCATTCATATGTATCATTGTACCAATGCTAAAAAGTCAATATTCTAATAATCAAGTTTATTTAATCGTACCCACCTAGAGTCCACGCGGATTGGCATTTTTCATTGTGTCAATAGTTTGCAATGACACTGATGGATTAGTAAAGGCCACATTGATGATATAATAAGTTTATTAGCTTTCCATTAATACTGAAATTAACGAAATCCCCTTACTATTTGCTGAGTTTTCTATACGCGTATACGTCTTATTGGCAATCGGATTGTCAAGAATCGAGAGTTAAGAGGCAAGAAATATTGTCGATAGAACTTACAAAGAAACTGGCAACTTTAGTCAGTTTGCAAAGATTTTAAAAAAAGGTAAAGAGGAATGTAGCATTTACTTAGCAATACAAATGCGTCGTACAAAGTGTACTTGACGCAACTCATTTACATTGTAAAGGTTCTTGTTAGGTTACATTTACTTAACTAATTGCACAGAGAAATTAGCAATATCGTTGCTGGTTCAGCATTTGTTCTTTTTGCTTTTAGTGTATCCATTTTCTGTTTGAAAATATTTAAATGACTGTAAAGAATAACCGTTGCAAGCCGATTGGAAAACGAGTTATCTATTTCAATGTTCGAGTCATGGCGCGCATATGACCTGCAGACCACTAGCTAACATTATTACATGCCTATTTTTTACGAGGAGACAAAATCGCTTTGATGGTTAATAGAATTTACTCTCTATGGGCACATAGAAACAGGTAAAACCAAAAATCTTTTGTTTTATCATCATTCTCACCGACAATTTTATACACTACGTAAATCCGTTCCATCGCTAATAATAGCATTTTGGCTTTAATCCCAACAACCCCTGAAGGCAAATATATTTATGATAAATTTTTGTTTAAAGGTTTCACGGTAAATCCCATACCGTTAAAAATTAATTGGAGATTTGGACGGTTTTATGTGTGAGTTTACCGGCGTATTATAATAATATTCCAGTTCTCCAATTTCAAATTGTACCGGGAAACGTGCTGCTTCCGAGATTTTCATGAAAATAGAAATTGTTGGGATTATATTACTGGACAAGTATTGTATCATGAGCTCAGAATAATGAAGTACCTCTGGCCTCCGGAATATCGCGGGATTTCAGAATGCTATAAAGATTGTAAGGTGCATTAACGTTTTACAGAACTGAGCAAACATAAAAATACATATTATTATTATTTTTGTATGCTGGTATCAGCTTGCGGTCATATCCAAATAAAATATACAACGGAGTAATCATAACAGATTATCAGCGATCGAAAGGGCCCAGGTTCGAATTTCGACCTAGTCTAGTTAAGCTTGTTCCGAAATGCCCCTGTCTCTGGATTGTTCTGATATTTTAGTATCCCTGTTCTGTAGCTTCGCTCTAGGTCCAACCAATTGGAAAGAAGCCGGTGTAGAAAAAAATGTCATACACGTTGCTGACCGGCAGTGTACATAAAAATCTTTTCGATGTTATAATGTAAAAACTGACCATTTTCGTATTATATAACACAATAGAAATTAACATTCGAAACCACTTGAGAAAAAACGACGCTCACGCTCCGTTTGCTCTACTCACTTCGTCCGCTCTCACCCAATCAATACTACCTAGTTGTGTGAACACAGAGACCTCGTCGCTCCTGCTCGACCTGCTGACCAGCAGCGTACATGAAAAATGTTTCTCAAATGGCTTCTCCGGCTGAAATCTCTTTTAAAATGTAATATATAAACAGAAGTAAAAACAACAGAAGGGAACTGCAATAACATCTTTATATCACAAGAGGCTTCAATCGGAGAACTCGGTGGCTTTATGTATATACATTTTTTTATTTCTTCTAAAAATCGTCCCCTTGAGGGCATCAACATTTTCGTCATTATCACCGGGAATCATGATATACTCCAAAAATTTGAAATCGACATTTCGATGGACACCTTTTCAATAAAGAAAGATTCAATAGAGAAAGCTCGAAGTTCGGTAGCTGTCTTACCCCAACGTTGATTCACATCTGCTGGGGTGATCTTATCTTAAAAAACTCATGAGTGACAAACGCAAGCGAAATTCATTGTTAACGATTTATTCGTGGTCGTGGTTAGCATAGGGATCATGACCTAGTTCGTGCATTGCATTTTTTTGTTTATGTCAAATCATTGAAAATTTTATCTATCTCCCATCGCATTGTAAACACTCACGGCTCTCTTACCATCCTTTTCCTCATTTCCAAAAGTATCACAATTTTTATTTATGGATATAGCAGCAGTATCTCAACCTCTCCAATTCGGTGGTAATTTTCTGCATTGTTACTACCCCTCATACAGAGATTATAAGGATTCTTTCATATATTTCTTTTTCCATCGTTCGTTTTATTGTCCACGTGTCTATCAAAATATTGACAGCCATTGTATAACGAGTTTTAACAATGCACAAAATAGCAGCATAATCGGAAAGGTTGAGGGTACAGCCGCTGGATAATATTTACTGGAATGGTGTTGATATTCAAAAACCTTTGTATAGGTTATATACTATGAGAATTTAATTCCATGTTACAATGTAAAGACTGACAATTTGCGTATTATATTACAACACAATACCAATTAACATCCGAAATCATTGGAGAACAAACGGTACTCACACTCCGTCTACTATTTACTTTCTTCGGTCTCACCTAATCAATACTAGCTAGTTATGTGCTACCTAGTCAGCAATTTTCAATGAACGATACTGATGGTGCAAATGCGCCTGTACTATTTACGCACTTCAGCGACCCAAGCGAATGCGGTAAATACAGCGAATAGACAAATCCAGTTACAGCTTGAGAAACCGAGTGTGACCGAGATCTCGAGACAGGGGTAGTTTCACGCTCCTTGAATCCGAATTCATTCTCATTATTAGTCGTTGCACGACTATTCAATTATCGTTTGTCGAATTGCCGCATGTGCAGTACACAAGGAAATCAGGAAACAAAAGGGTCTACCCGTTGCCCCTTTTGTGATGCTATAACGCTACTTCTGCTGCTGTTTGTAGGATTTCAGGAGAGAGATGGTGTTGTGTACCGAAGGATCCGGCGTCGACATCGTCGCCGTTACATAAGGATAACGATTACTGTCGGGATCGCAAGTCGCGGGGAATGGGGTGGGGGGAGGGGGTGCGGCGTGGGTGTTGAAAGCAGGGCGGAAGTGAGCGGAGTGGAAAAAGACCGTAGAGAAATCGTATGCAGGTCGGCGGATCGCCATTGTCATTGCAGCCCGGTGCTTTCACATCCGTAGGCGGAGATGATCCCCCCTCGAGCTTTAGCTCTCATGGCGCCCTTTATGCTGAGGTGCTTTAGACGGTGCAAAGGAAACGTACCTAGACAATACACTCGTTGGTCTTTCTCTTTTACTTTTACAATTCCTTTCTCTCTCACTCTCTCACATACAGTGAAGGAGTAACAGCCGCACACACCAGCAGCGATAACGTCGTGCTTCGTTTCCCCTTTATTTTATCACGTCGGCAGAAACGCAACCGCAAGTACATCTTATAGTTTCCCAGCAAGGTTGGGCGCTGCTCTGGTGCCTTCATACAGTAGAATCACACAAGGGCTACATTGCGGGAGATGACTTATATTCCACTGACATCTTTGTTTTCTCCTTGACTTAAGCCGCACAAGGTTGCATCGCTGCTCTCATAAATCTTACAACATGACCCAGCATAAAAGAATAAAAATAATAATGCGTTTTCGTGAGAGCTAGACGAATATAAGAATATGAAGACTCGGAGATATACGATGAAGAAACTTTTTTTCCAGCACTATTACCAACCAACTGAGTATTCGTACATCACGGAATCTTTCTCTGGCACATCCGTTCAAACTTACTCTCCGAGGATTACGAAATGAAGGAAAACGGAAATGCCCCTTGGTCTAAGCTCCTGATACTGAATACAAAGGCAGCAACGTGGGAATCCTCGACGATGTCGAGAACCTCCTCTTCCCTTGAAAAAATAGCCCCAGAGAAATACAAAAAAAAGGAAATACGTACACGTGGACTTTTACGAATTGGGTCATGCTATGAAAGAATTGCAGTCAGAAGGAATGAATCGCGGTCTTGCGAGCGCTAGAAGTAAGAAGAAAGAAGGAATCCCGTAAAGAGCAAACCGATATCATCACAAAGATAAACACAAGATAACTCCTGCTTGTGAAAAGTTCTATAAGGAACAGATGCCGTAGAAAAGATATGCTTGAAACTTAAACAAATTCGTAGATATAATCAAACCTCCACTAGACAACTAGACATGGTGTGTATATCAAGGCGACACGTATGTATGTATTGTTATAGAAACGTATTATGTGAGGATGAACCTTTTTTTATAGTCAGATCCATTTGCTTAGTGGGCCGATCATGCGGAATGGACTGGACGAATGCAGACGTATATAGAGTATTGAGAGATGAAGAGGATGAGGAGAAAAAAGATCGAATGCGAAAGAGAGTAAAGGAGTGAGCGACCGGATCGAAGCAATAAAAGGAGTTGGCGCGCCTCCGAGCCATGAAATATTCATTCGGAATCGAGAACCGAGCCACCGCTGACGCGTCCAGCGGCGGTAGTGGCGCACGCCGCTTTCTACCGCTTTTATACCGTTACTACCGGAGCAAGGCAAACAAAAACGAGCCGAGCATCACTTTCACTCCCGGGGCATTTGTAAGCGCACCCCTGCCCTTCGGCTGTCTATTTCACCTCTTCCTCAACGGGTCATCGCCTTCTAAAAATGATGTTCAGAAGAGTTTCACACAATTCACCCTCTACACATGCCTATTATGCAACTTACCATGAGATTGCGTATACTTTATATATAATACTGATTCCACAATATTACTCGAAGCGTATGTTGTTCGACTCGCATCTTTATGAAGACACGAGTACGGTATGGTATATACTATACCATGCTATACTATGTTGTGCTATGCTATGCTATGTTGTGCTATGCTATGCTATGCTGTACTAAGCTATGCTATTAATAAGTGTTTATTTTTATTATTTCGGTGTTGCGCATTTACACCTACACGGTGGGGTAAATCTGTAACACCGAAGTATTACAAATGAACACTTATTGGTGTTACTTTCAACACCACTGTGTAGTCCCAATATGTCCAACCCTTTGGTGCAAAATTTGACACCGTATTTTTTACAGCGTATAACTACATTGAGTACGTAATATCTTCCTGAATTACGACTACTCAGCCTACTACATAGCGTAGGAATATCATAGTATAGCATAACTGGCTTACGCATTCTTACCTCTGTACTATAAATGCAGCAGAAGATGAATAGACGTGAGTTAATGTCAGTTTTACAGATGTCCCGAATCCGGATTCAAGCAAGCTTTTCGTCTGGTTTTTTTTGCCTTGTGAAACTTGACGACTGCGACGACAGTGATGATGATAATAATGACGATAAATCCCACGAGGCGCGTAACGATCGCCTTATAGTAATAAATTGCGAGCTGAAATGATTATTATCACATCACGCGAGGTCACGCGAGCTTTGCTACGTGTTTTCTAATATCCCATAGTAGATGGCGAGAATCCACACAGAAATCATTACGATTATGAATGTTATGAAGTGAAAACATAAAACTGCCAACAAATTTTTATTTAATTAAATTTTTTACGTATGCTTTCTTCAGGATTTTACGCTTTCTACGTTACCATTTGTTGCCCGTTTCCAGTGTTAAAATTAGTGAAAAATGTTTTTGATGTTATAATACGTTCAAACACTTTTTTTCGCCTTGCTAGAAATGCTTCGTTTGACTTATCTCACCGAACTTTGATCTGATTACCTCAACCTGAATGGATGCTGAAATATCGACCTTAATGTCATTATGAGTAAGCTAACATTTGTAAACTGTAGATGTATTTCGTAGACGTCGAAGCTTAAGACGAAGCTTAAGCCACTATATTCAGCACCTTTGACGATTTACAGTTTACAACTCTGTGCATGAGAGAAATCAAAAGAATTTGGAGGGGAAAAAAATACTATAAAGAGGCTTCACATTCCTTAGGACGGATACTGATCCCCGACGCATGGCTTGCGAAAAACGCCGGACGCAACTTCTTCTTCGTCTTTTATACGCATAGCAGTGCGTTCTCTCTACACCCGATGATATACGCCTCGGGGAGAAAAGCCGAGGGAATAGGGGAAAAGCCACATCGGGACGAGAGGTGGTGGAAGGTAGAGGAAGCCAAGTGAATGGGAAAGCGTCACGTTTTACGTATACAAGGGAAAGAATACTACATAATGGCATGACGCCGTGGTGAACGACCATTTCCAACCGCTGCCGTTCCAGCTTTCCTTTTTCTTCCACTCGTCGCACACGTCACTCTTTCGAAGTCTTGTTTTCCGAACGAGCGCTAAGGGATATCCCTCGTTCCTTGCTCTTCCCTTACGCTAGATCTCAATCCTACCAGAAGTGAAGAGACTCTAACACGTTTGCCAGAAAGGCAGTATTTTATTTCCGTGGTCAAGATAGCGGCGAAAACCTAGAATCGTACTATGATATATTACATAGAGTAAAGCCAGAAGTGCTGCTACACCACAAGAAATAGTTATGCGACCGTTACAAGACAAAAAAAAATAAGCTTGGAATGTCAAACCTAGCAGAATGCTTCCTCATTATGTTCCGTATTTCACGATGCTACATCTATGAGAAAGTTGTATGCTCAAATTTTGGCTTAATCATAGAGGAAAAGCTTTATGAAGTGTGAAAGATAATAAGGAAACATTGTGCAGAATTCCTCTTTGCAGGCTTGTTGAAATATTTTGTTATTTATAAAGTATCAGACAACCATATTATTGTCTAATTTCATGTAATATACGATAGTCATAATATTATTACCAGTACACGATATTTCAGAAAATCCACCAGATAGTTGCGACTATATTTCAAGTGTAATGTTACTATGGAAATTTTACTGAAATATTTCTGCCATTTTCTGTGCTATGTGGGTTGTGTACATAACCATCTCTTGTACTATATTATTCTGAAGTTCATGCACTCATTATCACAAGAGTCGTGTGTCTTATCAGATGATTTTGATAATTGTAGGTATAATCCTCGTCTGTGACCCACTTGAACCCGAATGGACGCGGGACTCCGCACCGATCGATGTCTGATTATACGCGGGAAGCTTCTACTTGCACACAATCGGCACACAGAGAACTCTCGCATAACACGCAAAAACAACCTTTCGCAGAGTTGTTTTGGTGAAAGTACTCAGCAATTAATAAACACCAATTCATATTTTTTCGAATAATCATCCACCGATGCTCATCATCATCTTTTGTGTTGATTTTCATGTCCTCCGTATTTTTTCGATATGCTCATTGTCACGTTACATCCACCATAACTTCTCGAAGTTTCAACTAACTAATTATTCATTGTTCCATTCTCATTATGACAAGAGTCATATGACGCTAACTGAGTGGTTCTCGATTTCCCTTTCTTTTTTTTTAAATAATTGTGCCTCCTTCCACTCGATTCTGACAATCGTGAATAAAGTGACCTACTTGCCGTGAACGAAAACGCACTCATGTTCACAGACATCGATAGATATCTGATTGTACCCGGAGCAAGCTCCACTTACAGCGTTGCATCTCTGGGAATTAAAAGAGAAAAAAGGAGAATAAACTCCAAGAGAAATGACAAATAAAATAGTCATTGGGACATTTTTTTTATACACCAGGGAAAAGAGAAACAGTGAAATATTATTGGAAAAATCTACTTTCGTATCTAAGTACTGTTAGATTAGGTACAAAATACTCACCCAACGATATATATGTATTTTTTTCAACTTGTAAGACCACAACAAAATGCATTGGACCAAATGCCGGAGGCTGTGGTTTCTCTGGGTAGCAACCAATATCGATAGTAGTGATATGCGGGCTACTAGTGATGTGCGCAAGACTATCTCATATGCTAGTTTGAACATATCCTATGCTTCGAAAATTGAATAAAATCGGCTCTCGTGATGCAAATTTGTCTGAAAGGATCTTCATATTCAGATCATCAAATGCATAAAGTGTAGTCTTATATGTATGTACAGTGACCAAACATTTTTTTAGTAGATTCTTTGGAAAAAACTTTTTGTTGAATGTCGATTTTTCCAAGTAAAAGATCACATATATATTCTATAGAACTTTAAAAAAAATTATAGATAATTTAATATACTTTTTTTTTAGAACTTCATTCGAATCTGACATTTTTGTGCAGAAAATATTTTTCTATATATCCAATGGTTTTTGGAATACAGGGGGGTACTAAACAAAAAGTTTAAATTCAGCATATCTCAAAAATACTCCTTCAAAAAAATTATGTAAAATAGAGAACGTTACAGAAATGCATAAAAAATTGTATGCGATAAAGAAGAAAAAAAATATCGAAATTCGCGAAAAAGAATTGTTCAAATTTTCAATTGTTTATAACAATAGTCATTTATCATTGAATTACTTCGTGAAAAACATATCGTAAAAACATATTCCTTAAGCTTCAAGGCGCGGTTTGGTTTATTTCTCTACGACAGATAGAACCAAAGATTTTAATTTTTTAACAAGGATTTTCGTCCATTTTCCGTAAAAAATATCAAACCCTAAAGTTAAAAAAAAGAAAAATTGTTTGAACGAAAATATAGGAGTCTCCTCTTTTTGTGTATAGATAACATAAAAAAGTTTCATTCGATTAAAAAAATGCGAGGTTAACCCTCGACCGATTACAGGTGGAATAGCTCTGTTCTTTTACTACAGCTCATTACACTTTAAATCTGAACGTTTAATGTTCTGAGAGCTCTAACATCTTTTAAACAACCCAGTATATTTAAAATTTGAGTAAATGAAATCCAACACCAACTCTACTATACTGCTAAAGCACAAATGTGGTAAGACGTGTTGCGCAGAAAATTCCGCGCACTGTCGTATGGTTGAGAGAGTGGCGATCGAGATGAAGACAGAGATGAAGAGACACATGCAAGATGGTATTTGGAATGAGAAAATTATTTTCTTCTTAAAGAAGAAGAAAGAGAAAGAGTTGCTCTCGCGATAGTGAGCACACTGGCAAGCAGTAGAAACGATGGGAAGTTCAAAAACCTGGGTTAAGCAAACCCTCTAGGGGTCGTACTCGACTCTCGTGGTTTTCTGTCCCCATTTTGTCCCTCTTTTTCTCGCTGTACCCATTCTGCCTCCGCTTCTCATACGTCTATGAGAAATTACAATCTTAAACTGACTGCAGAATGAAAGGAGAAGGCAAAGTCAACGCTCTTGATGTATACACAGGGCTACAGATGTTCTTCTGTTTTCTTTGGAAAATTGTTCCTTTCCACAGTTTCCTCGTTTCGAAATGCATGTACCACTTACATATCTGCTATACCTACCTACGAAATACCACATATAATTATAATTGCAAAGTACACACGATATATTGACGGAACACACTACAAATATCTATGAAACCATGGTATATTTCTGTTCTTCCCTCCTTTGTTCTTCACCTGGCATGTATAGATGCCGATAGAATTTATATTTATACGCTCGCTTCATTCAGTAGATGTATTATACGGTGCATTCGATATTTCATTTAGTTGGTATATGATCAAGCATAATATAGGAGAGAGTTGCCTATACAGAACCGGCCGCCTCAGTTGAACCATCATCATATCCAAGAGTGTACTTGACACGTTTTTATTATTTATAAGATTTAGTTCAAGAAAGCACTATGTAATGAGCTGTTTCACATTTTGAATTGTTCATTACTTTTATAGATTTTTTAGTTTTTAAATTACGGACCATTCGAAAGTCTATAAAATCTGCTTTAATGTGAACGGCGGGCGAACTCCTTTATATATCCTGCTCGATTTTATACTAGGTTAAACTTAGGTTCCAATATAGGCAATTCTCATCTATATCTCATCTATATCTAGATCTGGTGCATAGTTTACGAAAGCGTCGACGCTCACTGTACTTCCAGTATCTCGTACATTTTTCGACGCTGAACTATAAATACATACGGGTTCTCAATTCTCACAAGCACATGCAATGTCAGCTATCAGCTGTATACGCGTCGCATGCTCGCCAGTCCACAGGTTATACAGAAATTGAATATTCACGTAGCAGAAACGCATGCTGGTTGGATGACAGTGCAGTAACACACGGCTAGACCCAGGAATATTGAAAGCGCAGTCCTAGAGTGGTATAAGTACGATGGGCGAGTGGATGAACGAGCGGTCCAATAGCACGCGACGCGAATAAGTAATTAACGGTAAAGGCAGATAAATAGGTATTCTCCTGGTCAATTTAAATTAGATTTTGGCATTACGTTACGTGGCGCGTGCGGTACCTCACCCTGCGCTACCATTAATACATCGGCACCGCCAGCACTAAACCACGTCATTTCACTATTCACCCGTTGAATCCTGTTGAATAATTAAACCTAATACCGTCGTTCTATATTTGGCTTGAAAGCTAATCGAGGTCCCGCTACCGCGAGTCTATAACCATTTGTTAAAACATTTCAATAATTGGCCTCGACGAATCATTTCTCTCAGAGCCCATTGGCAACAGAGAGAACGTAGAGCATGACACATGACGAACCAATTACCAGCGTGACTACCAGTTAACACCCACGGCTTACAGTAGTTTCCGTAGTATATAGACATCTCTCTTTCAGACTCTTCCCTATGTAAAAACTCATCATCAGTTATTTTTAACGACGATTTACGCATTCAGGACATTGTGTGACCTACTCTGTGATTATCGTCTGTGATTAATCGCAAAAGCTTCACTGATTTAAAGCCTATAATGAAAAGTCACTATCTATGTTTTACCAGTCAAATCAAGCGACGGCATACAAATGTAAACAGGTAGAGTATACTTTCGATTAAGCCCGAGGGGCTGCAATAATACGCTATTCATGGTTACTGATCTTCATTCCAGTCCCGTTTTATACCTTCCACGTTTGCATCGGTTTTTCATTATATTCGAGAAACAGCGCGTTTCCTGTAGAAGACTCATAATGGTGTGATCGCAAATCACGCCCGACACGCTATAATAGTGGAATAAAAAAAATCCACCCGACAAAAAAAAAAGCACAAGGCGAAACGCGGAGTGCGAAAAGGGGGATGCAACACAGCACTAGAAAAGCTCTCTGGGATATAAGGTAAGCCAACGGAGCATGGATGTTTGCAGTCCTGGCGGATCGTAGTAAGTGGCGGAGACGGAGAAAATGGAAGAGGAAGATGAGAAAGGAACAACGTGCATCTAGCAGCTCACAGTTGCGGTCCCGCTCATCATCCCACCGGCTTCGGTGCCCCCCCCCCCCCCCCCCCTCCCCCCATCCTGACGGTTTGAGCAAGGGTGAACACGGGGAGTTGGAAACGAGAGACGAGTAACGGATTCGGGTGGCCACACGGATAAGGGGATGCCGGGGGTTCGTATACCCTGGCGAGAAAACGACACGCTATCAAGTGGGAACACTCCGGCGTGTCTTGCCGGTCTGCGTGGCATAGCAGTGAGCTCTGAGTATCAGCGGAAAATACAGTGCATCATCAACAGATAAGCTGCTTAGGATGGTCTTATACGAATGTTGCCAGCAATCTCGAGCAACGCCAAGCGTTTTTCCTTTTCGGGATCGTCAAGCGTTGCCTCTTCCTTCTTCCTTCTCTGTCATCGCTCTTTTAAAGTAAACCTATCGTCGGTTTCTTTCATCATTCTTCTTCTCGTAAAGCACCATATCTCTCTCGTTCTCTGTATTATATGCCTTACTTCGTTTTTTTTTCTACCTGCGAAACTAAGTAAAGCACTAAGTAAGCACACTGACTTTACGAAGGTCAGATTAAGAGAGAGAAGTTTGAGGGCAAGCGCGGGAATCCTACTGTGAATTTGAAGTGTGACTTGGTTTGAGCACTTTCACTCAAGTATCTTCCGAATGACATTTGCAAAGAACTGAAAGTTGTTTGCTAAAGAGATGTTACAAGTGTGTTTCCTCTTGTAAAGTATGAAAATTCTGACGAGCGATTCGTGAACCTAAATTATGCTCCATTGTTTCAAATGCACTTTGAAATATGCAAATTTGTTTGGAATTAAAATATCTAAAATAAAATGAGATACTTAAAAACTTTTCACGTGTCATGAACCGCTGTATATGAGCCGATTTTCCACCAAATGATAGTTTCTATGAATTTACGAAAATACACGTATGACGTCACTTGATGCACTACATGACAAAACTTGAAATAATAACAATCTACGTGAGTCTCGTTCAGCATAGAGTAATTTAATATGGCCCATGGCAAGGATTACATGTTCCAGCCTGACAAGAAGGAAATACCAAGGGTTCCGCAGCTTCCGTAGAATCGGAGTCACACAATCGCGATAGCAGTCAGATACAGAACTCCAATCAGGAATTCTCATCGTTCTCGTTGTCGTAGCACTGGTGCACTGGTGCACTGGTGATAGTTCCTACCAGCGTGTAAACGCTCGTCTTGTGAACATATGTATACATCACATCATCTACCAACTTGGCACGGTGAAGCTGACAGATCTAACACGAGCTACGGTGCAGAAGCGGCTGTAGGATCGTCTTCTTTATCGTATAGTACGTCATTCTGAAGTAGAAGGTGCATGCTATACTATAGTGACATCAACATATATTCCCCGGTACAGCATCACGGTGGCACCCAGAGGTTTCCTTAGATGCCTGATGCACCTAAACCTAGACAGGAAAGGACCACCAATCTTACTCACACACAGCGAAGATCCGGACACGTTTACCCAGTTCCTCTGGTAACATACGAGAGTAAGCCCGATGTGCTAGGAGTTTCTCGAAGATACTATAGGAAGCGAAAGCCGCTCGTAGATGTTCCCAGGAGGGAGCGTGGGTGCAACAGTCAGGAAGTCAGAGGAGACAAAGCGCAGAATGAGGGAGGGGAGGCAGAGTGATCTTGCAGAGGGTGAGCTAGGAAACGCCCCGGAGACTTAGTATAGAAGTTGCGCTGAACGGGAGAAGCGGCCTGAGGGGAGGAAGAGACAGGTGCATCAAATTATTGCAAACAATTACGTTTAATGAGAAGGTTAACGCCTGCACTAGTTGCCATGGTTCTCTGCCTATGTTGGGCTGGATCAACGCGCAGGGCATGGAGGAGAGGACTCGCGCCGGCGCTGATGCAAATGTGCCGACGCCGAGTAATTAGCACACAGAGTAGTTCTCCTCAGCCCGCCCTTGTCACCACCTCGCATCTCCCTTGTTTTCTCACTCATTGCGTCCACACGCTTTACGTCTTGTCCTTGTCTCACCATTCGAGTGTCCCCGATATTTGCACTGGGTCGTCTGTGCAAATTGAAGAAGCAGACAATGAAATAGCTTTTTTTTTATACAACAGAACAGCACGCACAAACTGACAAGTTGTTATGATTTAGAATGTTGTTAAGAGTAAAGTCCTTCAGACACATCTCGATATACAGAAATACGGCAGTAAAAACCAATCACGGGGATAAAGTAAAGGTAGGCTAGGGATATGTTGCAGGAATAGAAGGTGAATGTAGGGGACACAAGGGACGTATACTCAGTGCTCAGTCTCGTGTAGACAGGATAAAAGTGAGACAGCTTTTCGTTCTTCAAGTTGATTCGCTAAAGGTTTCTCAACCTATCTTCACCAAGTTTCTAGCATTAGGTCGTCCATTAAGGAAGTTCCAGTGGTACGCGTAGGAGACCTTACCTTACTTTACCTTTCTCTAGTACCGGGGATTCGTGCAACTTGCAAGATCGAAGTAGCTTTAACAGAGGGATTAAAGTGCTTGGCGGGCAGGCTGCTCCTTACCCCAAAAGCTTTGCAGGAAGGGCAATACGGTCTACGGGTACATATAGTGGTGAGACCCAGCTCGCCTGGTTTCGCACTCGTGAGAGTTTGAAGGCTGTCTTGAGCTGTATACATACTTTATGTGGCCGCCACATCGCGGTTCTCCATCACCATCGTTTTTCACGTTTTCTCAACGGATAAGGGTCTTTTTTATCCTATTTCTTTCCTACCTAGAAACTTAAAACTATTGTCCACAATCAATTTATATCTTATAATTTATATCTCTTACTACATAGATCATTCTTTAAATATATAATACACTTGTGATTCTCATAGTGTTCAATTAGATTCTAACTTTTTAGATAGCTCATAAACTTAAAACCATACGCTACACGTAGTTTTTAAAAAATGTTAAAAAAATATCTGACTTCTAATAAACATATTTTCGATTTGGTTGACATTCAAAAAAGCGATTAGAATAAACATTTTAATTATATTCTTGAATATTTATTGAATCGGTTAAAAAAAATTTCTATATTTGCATTCCCCCCTGTATGTATCTATAAAGTAGATATCTAGATATTTTTTTATTGCTCTACTCACCACGCCATTGCATCGACTTTACATCGGCAACATGTTCACTAGAAAGATGAATCTTTTTGCACATTTTTTTTTCTTTTTTTTACATCATAGAGTTTTTTTTTTGCAGTGTACGTCTTTAAACTTATCAGATCTCTGAACAAAAAAGTAGAAAAAAGATTACTTAAAAAATGATTCATATATGTGTATCTGATATTCATTAAAACGTCTACATCAGGTTAATTTCTTATCAGGATTTGGGTACACTTTTGTCTAAAAGCGATAACAAATGTTATATGTCTATAATACGAGGAAAGCTTTCGGATCAACGAAGGGGGAAGTGAATTTTGTTCGTGTCTATTTCAAAAGAGGGTATAAAGCTCGAAAGAGATAATCCGAAAAGCTTTCACGTCGCCAACGTGATTACGTAGCTATCGCGTCGCATCTTAATTCCCCGTAGCGAGCGCTCGTGGAAAACTTGTGAAGATTGCCGGTTTATTTTAACGTTCGCTCTCACTGGCTGCGGTTATAATGGTAGTGGGTGCTCTGGTATGACGCGATACGTAGGTAGCTTTACTGCACTATACTGGACCACGTTGCACTAGCGTTACAGGCGAGATGGAGGCAAAAGGGCTACATGGTTAACACAGGAATCGAGGCTGAAAGCTCTGTAGAGCTCTTTTCACGCGAATGCCTCGACTTTTTCCAGTTTGCGAGTGAGGAAATTTTCACTTTGTACACCAGTATGGCGCTTTGTGAATGTGTCGCTTTCTTTGTTTTTCTTCCCCTCTCTCTCTCTTTCTCTCTCTCTCTCTCTCTCTCTCTCTCTCTCTCTCTCTCTCTCTCTCTCTCTCTCTCTACAGCGTAAAGAGAACGAGTTGAACACGAGATTAGAAACATTTTCCGAGAAATTAGCGAGGTGTCAAGCTTACCTCTGGGATCTCTTGAAAAATGAAAAGGTATTTTATTTTCGAAGACCTCATAGTCGTGACTAAGGTGAAATTAAATAAATAATTTCTCGGTGTTAGAGAATGTGAATATCCAGTGGTAGTGCATCATCACAGTGATAATATAAATAAAAATGTATTGCTTTTCTCATCGTGCGAAATTTCAATATCAAAAATGGATATATTCGTACATACAAAATCATGTACTTCACCCAACTGCCGAATAATCAAAAAGAGAAAATAAGTGAGGCAAAAAGCAGGCATTAACAATACTAGGTTTTAACTTTTCCGGAAAATGAATCAAGATTATAATCACTTGTTCCGACTGACAGCCGAGACGAGCGGGATATCAGATGTGTTACGGTGTAGGATATTGCATACCGCAAGGCTATCCACAACAGATCCAATTTCCGTCATATCACGTTTACCGAAATGTTCTTTTTCTAGGTACACGCGTGGTCGACGAAAAAAAAAAAACGAAAAATGAAAAATGAGACAAACACGAAAGGAAATGCAAAAAAAAAAAGAGACAGAGGAATGCTAAAAACTTGTGGCAGAGGATGTGACGCTCGTTACAAAACGATTTTACACGGTGAGATCGCTGGTTTGAGAGGACACTCATGCAGGAGGTCCACAGAACGTGTCCAGTATGCAGCTTTTGTCTGTCACTGACCAGGCAGTTGCACTAGGTCCATGCTCCCCTGTTGGTGTGCGCTGGGTGCTCAAGTAATAATGGCTAGAAATTCATAATACGGTACATAGCCACGATGCATCATTTCGTACATATTCGGGTCAGTGCGGTAGCTGCACTTTTTGCTTCTCCTACATGCCCAAATTGTCCCCTCGTTTTCATACCACGCGTACATTCGTTCATAGTGCAAAGTGCGATATTTACCTATGAATGGATTTTTGTATACATATATATTCGAAAACAGAAACGTCTATTTGCTTGTACACATTGTAGAGTGATCTGCAGATGATTTACTGTTTTTTGATGTAGTTAAATGGGTTGCAAATGAAATTAAGCAGCACTGTTACGGGAGAAAGTAATCGTAGAACCGTAGAGCAAGATGTGCTCAGCTTTCCCTGAAAGCAAACTCTGCATACATGCAGCATATTGCACGTCGTGCGCACCAGGTGTTTCCTACTCGAGCTTGCGAGCAATTACGACACTGTAAAACCAAGTATTTGTATTACCCGTTCGCACGCACCATTTACCACCTCGAAAATTTATGTCACTCCTGGCGAGTAAAAGATTCGAGATAGTGTACTAGCAGAAATGTTACTATGCAGTGATTCTACAGTACAAGTTTTCGTAACTGAATCTATCACAAGTTCAGAGTGTCTTGTAATCTCGAAAACATTTGGTTACTTCATACTATTGTAAATTACATAGTTCAATTCGTATTGATATTCATAGTTATTTACTCTTGAAGCCAAAGTTTGGTCTTCACATTTTTTTTTCAAAGTATGAAATTTTCGACTATACTGATATCGTTGGGGGAACGTTGTAAAACCTTGAATGACGATGTGCAACGGTGTAGGTCGAATTGAACCTCTCCTTTCTAACTGCAACCCTTTGCAAGTTGTACGTTTGCTGGTGCGCGTGAGAAGAGCAACGAGCGGAAGTGAATTTCGACGAGAGATCGAAAGCCCAGGCGCTCTAGAAACGCAAAAGAGTAATACGGGTAAAAGCAGGCTTCTCTACTTGGCTCTGTTCAGTCGCGAAAAAGTGTAAAATTCAGTTGAGGCGGGTTTTATATGGCATATATATATATATATATATATATATATACATATATAGGCACATGTGAAGAAGTAGAAACGCGAGCTTTACTGGATTTCATCACCACTTTTACGAATTTCATATCTATATGCACCATCGTCTATGTCACCGCTCAACTTCACAGACATGTACTCGTATCTGTATCGTGGATTTTAACTATGTACGCCTGCAGTCTAGTACAGTACGTTAATATAAATTCTAACTAGTTCGTTGTGACACAAAATGTAATATATGACGTCACTGCGTGAACTCGTCATTTGGAGTATGTAACTTGAGCGTCCCAGTAATCGTCACATTAAGAATCAGAGCTGGGCTAAGAAATTCTAACTCGGAAACTCAACACCACATATATATCATCCTAATCTATTTTGAATGTGGGTATTCTCAGAAATTCGCTGCACTTATCTTTGCACATACTGATTGATATACGCAAAAAAAAAAAAATTATGTATTGCATCCAGGAAACGTACCAGTCATCGACATATTGAATACGTGTTTGTGCCCACTTATCGATACATAACTGTGCGAGTGATGGATGCCTATTTTATTTTTTTGTTATAACCTTATATTTAGCACAATATGTCTATCATTATAACTTCTCGAAAGATTGCGTTTATACATTACTGGGTACTACCGTAATAGAATTTAATTTGGAAATACAGTATCTTCGAGAGCAATCCCATGTCATTTCTGTCCCAATGATTGCCATGTATCTCGTAGTCACCCGATGCATGGTACCCACAAAATGCACGACCGCTACTGACCTCGTCATAGTCAGTAGCGTCCCAGTAATGGGACGTCATCCCTTTATTTTATGCCATAAGTTGTTATTCAACGCACTACACTCGCGACGATTACTGTTCCACGGATGTTTTTACGTATATATCATACCGGTGATTGTCACGTAGATTGGTGATTAGAACAGAGTGATGGTTTCGCGTTCCGACGTGCGGTAACGATGATATAACATTTAAAACAAATTATAATGGTTTCTCAGGAGCAGATATACGAACACAAAACACAATGTTATCAATAATAGTCTAAAACACAACTGTTCCCGCTGAAAGTGTCCGTGTGCCACCAAAATGTCAAACGTTGCACCTTCATCACTTTCAACTACTTGAAAGTTCTAGTTTTTTTTTACAATTCCCGTATTCTTTTGGAATTCACAAAAATATCATAGGTAATTCTACACAGTTGGTGGAACAGTATGACGATGATTGAAACCTCCAATAACCACATACAACATTATTGACAGCATTTACATCGTACACTGGCCGATCATCGGGAGGCGACCCATGACTGGGACGTTAACCTCAATTTCATACCTATGCAGCTGCGTATTGGAATTGCACTGGGATACTCTTCAAATGGTAAAAGCAGCAGTTGAGTTAAACGACCCGTTACAGAACATCAATTTTAGCCAAATAGCACGTTTCCGCTTTCTTTGGTAAGATGTAATGCAAGCTGATTTATTGCTCGACTAGATGCGCGTTATAAATACATCTTTTAGCGCTATACTCTCGTAGCATCGGAATAGTTGAGAAATATTTTAGAAATATTATTTTGAATTATCGCATGCAGCATGGTAAATTTCTGCTATCGTATTATAAAGGCTTGGAAATTAATTTTATTAGAAATTAGATCGACCGCCATCGATTTCACTCCAGGGAACTATATCTGTAGTAAACTACAAAAAATCTTGAAATAACTCGAGTATCCATTACAAGTAGAAGTTGTATTATGTAACACTTTGTATTCAAGGACAGTTATAATCCTAACGTCCTTATATACGAAGTTGTGGCACGATAGTTCAGTAATTCGTAACGTTAAGTTAATTAAGGTGACACATGAGAAAGCTTGCAAGATCCGAGAAAATCTTAACCTGATACACGACGCAATTAGTGAAATTATGGCTTCCCCTCTGTTCATCAGCTTGAGTGAAAGCAGGACAGAAGTAACAGCAATGTTACTTCACCATGAAAGCACTATAGCCGTGTGGAGTTATTTGTCACTCAAACTAAAAGACGTGTAGCTGCACTCCTAGCGAATGTACATAAATTCCAGTAAAGCTGCTGATCTGTATACACATATGCAATAATATATATATATACTTGTTATACGTAAGGAATATAAAGCGACATAATAATTAGAAGTAATCTGAATCTCACTAAAAGCTATTGGAAGCTCACCGCTCTTTTATACTTTTTGCCTTTATCCAGATTCTTAAAGTATACGCGTAGTATACTATATAGAAAGCTTGGAGCTCTCTGGGTTATCTTGAAGCTTGAAGGGCGCGCGACGTTATCCGCGAATGCACCTCCTGTGCATTGCAAATTGGATGGAGCTTCCAGTCTTCCTCTAGACCATCCAATTTGTCCTTCAAGATGACTAGAGGGAAGAAGGACAGGTACACTGAACCCTTCTTGGTGAAGTAGTCGCATACTATAAGTATGCATGTACGTACGAGAAGTCATAGCACAGGGAGCTTGCAGCGTTGTCACTACTGCATCTTCTGTTGGTAGGAAAAAGCTTAGGGAAGACCGGGGCTACATGAGTCACTTATTGCTTTGAAATGTTTTTTAAAAAATCCAGCTGAGCACATCAATTTGTAGTTTGACCCAATTTTCTCATTTTATGGTGATTCAATTTGTCCCGCTTCAGTAGTCAATACAATATAAAATCTTTCTGGATAAATTCGGGTAAATGCGATTAAACTAGGTTTATATTATAGACAAAGAATCAAGGTTTCGAATGAAAAAAACATTCTCCGTACTCGTCTAATATTCGCTTCTTGGGGAATCTTTTATAACAAATAAATTGGAACTTCAAAAGCAAGAATTTGTTCTTTACACGCCCAACTCTTGGAATTTTAGTTGCTCATTAAGATTAATTAATCTAAGCTTAATTAAAAGTTGTACATTACCGATATAAATGTCTTAGAGCAAACGTCGATTTTTAATTGATCTTACGCCCTACTAGCGCATGATAAAACTGACCCCGATCTCTCTTATGTGTGCGTCGTTTGTAGGTGGATCCATACCTAAAAGAGTATGCAAGGAATAGGAACGAGGGACGAATGAAAATTCTGCGACATCGTACTGACGATACACTTGCGGCTCTTTACTCTTCTGTGGAGACAAATTCTGTCTCATTACTCGAAAGGTGCGCGTAATTTCCACGCATAAAACTGTCCGGTGGAAGTACTCCTTCGTCGAGTTGAAAACGACGTCTGAGCCCAGTACTGTGTGATATTTCTTTCATGCGTGATAGCACCTATACCTGTGTTTAACAAAGTAACTTCATCTCGTACACTTACTGTAAATAGGCTCGTAACGAAATATCGTAATAATTCAGAATTTCAATAAGAAAAACATTCATCATATTTTGTGGGAATTATTAATGTACCAATGTGTAAAATATTAATTTAGCAATGTCCGAGTACGTTTTACTTTTTGGGAAGATTTCATCCGGGGATAACGGATACTATTCAACTGCATATACGCATATCTGTGAATACATGTACAATCAACTAAGAAGACTAATGAAAAGAAAAGAAAAAAAGTAAAGAAAAGTAAAGTAAAAGTAAACAAGTCAAGTAAACAAAAAACGCTATATGTCATTGTGTTTTGTCCCAGTACCTTTTATTTTGTGGGAGGATTTCGTCCGGGGAAAATTTGAACGAGGAAAATTTTGTCCGGGACGAATTCCGGTGAGATTTCGTCAAATGCGAAAGAGGACGGACACAGATAAATTATGAATTCAAATGCGGTATTTTTCCTTTGATTAAATTTAATATTTATAAACTTAATTTATTTGATGTTTTTTTTCTTTTTCCCGATTATTCTCATCATTTAGTCCAATTTATCTCTAATTATCGAACAAATACTACAACAAATATTACGCGCATTAAAGAACACTAATTGAAATGCCGATAAATAAGTGCTTGCTGATTGCAGAATGTCACAACATTTTTTATGAGCATTATTATCATCGCATTATCGTAAGCTAATGCCACTGGCATTCGGTGCTCGATCATTACAGTAAGATGGATATATAGTGTGAGTGATGTTCTGAGAATTGGGGAAGGGGTCAATTCGATAGACATTATAACCACTCTGAATCTCGTCTAGTTTCGATTGTCTGCGACAGCGGCAGTCCGAGATTTAAACTCTCGTTTTATTCAGACGTGTCTGGGTTGTCGTACACGGGTAAACGACAAACGTTAAATCCAAAAATGAAAGTCAACGACGGAGTTGCCTACGTGCTTTTTTTCTATCGACAGGAAGGTTTCCATCACTTGTTACTATTCAGGATCCTTCAGTCTCTTCGAGAAATCCATTCAGGCTCACACTGAATTAGTTTATTGCAAGTTTAACGAGGAAATATTATTAGTGAGCTCGGTCACGATGCGTATACGTCATCGAGTTTAAAAATAAATTTATGATAATTTGTTTGAAGGAAAAAAAAATGAATCCACTTTTAAGAAGTGTATGTAAAATAAAAAAAAACAAACAGCATCATATATACAATATAATGCTGCAGTGTCACTTAGTCCCTTCATTTTCCTCTGTTTTTTCTATGTAAACAACTCTTAAATAATTGGAAGCTCCAGCATATCCTGCAGCTGCACACACACGTACCTCTGCTTCCTATTTTCCATTTGCAATGATTAATTAATATACGATATATACCTTTGGAAAACGGGGTGAGATATATTCCCATGGCTTGCAAACCCCTCCTTTCGTCCCCATTCTACAGTTCAACACGCGAGGAAATTAATTTGCTGGCATTGACGGGTCGACTAATTGATCAATGCCCGATGGAAAGTGCGTTATCGATCCTACATACCTAGCTGGACATTACATAACGCAACTGACCAACAGAGCCTACATACAATGAATCTGTTTAAATAACCGTCGTTTTATATATTCCATTCTATTGGTAGGTTAAAATGTTGAATGTCTCTCCACAAAGGATTGACTCTTCAAATATTTACATAACATTTGCTTCATATGGTAGAGAAGTAACCATTTTTAGGCCGATTGAAAAAAAAGTCGTCCGCTTGATGTGAAAGTGCTTTATATACAACTACACTTTTTATGTTCGCATATATGCATTCGATGCATCGTTATAAAACGGAGCGATATATACGCGGGCTTGCTCGATATATATAAACAGTGGCAAAGATGAAAGGAAATTCAGATGGCAGAAATGGCATCTAGAAACTAGAGTCAATCATCGAACCGTGAACAATTGCAATGGTATAGTCGTTTACCTCTGCTTCCTTTGTCTGCGAGTTTCAGTGCACTGGCCACATTACTATTTGAACTACGAATATCGTGACGAATATATGTACTAAACATATGGCAACTTCTACAACTTTTGGTGCATATGATATTATTCTGATTATATGGAACGGTGAATAGGTAAATTCTGATAGTTTCCGATCACCGTCATTTACAATTAACTATTTGAGAAGACAATCTTAAGGTCTATCTTCGTAGCTCCGTACAAAAGATTACATTTTTCGGTGTGATGAAAATTCATGACTTTATGCACAAGGTATTCATTATCTTCTGTTCGTGTACATTAAAACCGTTTAGGAATTTGTGGTTGCTCTAAGTATCTTGGTCCGCCGTAAGCGACTTATTGTAAGAATCGCACTTTAACGGCAGAGAGTCAGAGGAAAATATTTATAAAATGGTTTTTTTTGCTTCTCGGCAAATAAATTCATTTGCATGTAAACTGTGTATTAGTAAATGCGTAACTCGGAATTTGCAAATATAACCGTTTTTATTGAATGTTTCATTTTTTTTAAGTGTATTAATAATTACCATTTATTTTTTAATGTTCACTGCTTACAAAAAGAAGCAGAAAGAGAAGCAAGAAAAAAATTATTTTTTGTAAGATGTATAAAAAATTACAAATCGGTCGATATGGTAATCGGTTCTCTACTACATGGGCACCGTCTGACGACAGGGTCATGTACCACAAAACAGCGACCGACAATGTGGTGACTGCCACCATTTCAGCCACCGACCAAGTGCAACAGGGCAAGCTGTCAATTATCACCTCCGAATAGATTATCGCGTGCCTAGTCTGAATAAAGAAAATTGTTGAGTATTTGTATAATTACATTTTACAGTGCGAAAAACATCAGCAGATAATTAACTCCCTCTTCTTAAACTCCGATTTTTTAATCAAAAAGTAAAATATCTGATTGTAATGAAAGATATCGCAAGAAACGGTTATTAAATATGCACGAACTTCTTTTCTTTATCTAACTTGAGTCATGTTATCAACTTATAAATGACAGCATGCCTTATACAGCCTTGATTGATTAAATAATAAATGGGTACAAATTGTATAACTTAAGAATCAGACAGAAAAATAACGTTTTTTTTTATAACCCGATGTCAGACAAATTTTTATTTTTTGTTTTGTTTTTTTTTTAAACGCGAAAATCAAAAAGTGACTCAACTCTGACCTTGGTCTTTTCCACGTTAAAAGCGAGGATGTGGCGCTGTATCCACATGTACCTGATTCGACACAACAACTAGTTCCTATCGCTGGTGTATAGGCATTGCACTACGATTAATACAGGTGTACCAATGTATATGTGTACATGTTACATACTATATTTGCAATTTGACGGAACGCCGATTTCGAGGGCGTTGTATCGATGAAAATTCGCCGAGAGACCCTTTTACGAGTTGACACGCCGGTGCTTGTCCATTTATCATACGCCACCGGTGCGATGGCTGGAGATCGAGCGCATTGCTTTCCTATATGTGCCAGCATTTGTTTTTCAATATTTCCAGTACCGTAGCTCGTGTTCGTGCCCTCCCGACGATATGTACCTGCTATATGTACTCTCCGATTGACAATACCACCGCGTACTCCATTTCTATTTGTCCCACTTACTCTTTCCACATTCTCCATCCCGCCAATTCTCTAGGCACACAAACGGATGCCGAAATACTCGAGTGCAACCTCGGGTTTTTCTTCCCTCCACATTTAAGGGCTTTCGCGTCGTATATTTTTCTCCGTAATCCAAAATAAAAGATCATATTTTTACGATACTTGTTAGGAAATGAGATTAATGACAATGAAATACTTTTTCGTGTACCGGCAGTGCGGTTGAAGATTAGACCCGATCATCATGGTTAGTCTATTTCCGGTTCACTGTAACTATAACTAAAACGATAACAAACATATACCACAGTACATTATATGATTCAATGTGGCGGGTGCATGGACGTGAAAATCGCGATGGCACATGTGAATATAGTAGGATACGGAAAAGTGGGGCTCTGACGCTGAAGAAGTAAGGTGACTGTAGGATACCAGAGGAAATAATGAGTGAGAGCAAAGTTAAGGTCGACGGAGAAAGAGCTCAGAGATATTGCTTGGTACAAGCCGCTGATTGCCTCGATCTAACAGAGAGGATAGCTCATACAATTATTGATCAAATTCAATGGGAATTTATATTATGGAAACTGCGGGAGCTGAGATCATCCTCCATTCCTTATAGCGCAGTTTCGCAACTGTAGAGATGCTTATAATGTTTCTGATCGTTACATTCAGCAACAGATAGAGAAAACTGTTCATTAGAGACGATACCGTTCTCATCTCGCACAAAACAAAGTCACTTTGATGTCTTCCACCGCTACTTATTAATCATTTCTTACAAGAAATATATTGTCTTCCTCAATACACAGGATTAGTAGATTCAAGACCGATTTCTTAAATACCAGAACTATTATTATCCCTTTCATGATCTTCACTACCAAGATTTTGATAATATATAAACAAAAAATTCGTTTATGTACATTCCGGTTCGCTATCATCCCAGCTGGTGGACTTTTCATAAATGACTCTGTAGATTTGAAAGCATACTTTACACGGGACCTTAATTCATTTACATGTGCAACGATTACGATACGAGACGTAAAAAAAATCACTTGCAATCTGCATGCATTTCGTACATTCTTTTTCAAAATCGATTCTCCGTGTCTTACCAAAGAAGAAGGATGAAAGAAAGATGCAGTGATTTCCACTTTGGCCTTCAATCTCATCTCCTTTCTCGCTTTCTTTTTGCCAACGTAACTCTTTCCTTCAGGATAGAACCAGTGGACCAGAGATTAAACTCACTCACGTTCTCACGGTGAGGTTTCTTTGATCGTCGTATCCGTCGTCACGTATATAGTCTCGTCTTGTACGGCTTCATCCCGTCTATCCTTCTTGTCCTCTATCTCATTATCACACAGATATCGTATGGAGGAAACCGGAAAAAGATCAACTAAAAGCTATTCATTCGCTTTTACTGCATTTTATTAGATCTGAATGGTGAAGTCACGAAGGTTACTATGTATAACGCTAGGTAGACTAGGTAACTATAGTAAACTGGGTAGTTGCTTGTCTGTATTTTATTAGTGCAATGTACCTGAGTCTCTAATAGTTTCTACGCTGGTGCTCCTTAACCCTTCTCACGGTTAACTTGGAATTTGATGGGACAGAAAAACCATTCGATGTGTCTCATCCTAATACCGTACGTCTTTTCCAAAGCAGTCATTACAGTTTTCGTTCGTGCGCAAAGCATCGTAACCTAGATAGTGTCGAAAGATTTAGTGAAGTACGTACGAGGGTTTGAGAAGAAAAAGGGGAAAGAATACACAACAGAGGTATTATAGAGCCGGATATTCGAAGTAAAGGCGAGACTACCCGAACTGATATTAGGAAAGTTATTTATGCATTAGCCTGTGTCAAGTCGCTCGTAAGTTCGGCCAAAGAAAGGATAAAGTGTAAGCAACGGATGATAGGATAAAAGGTGCAAGGGATAGATGGGCTGTAATAAGACTCGACGCGCTGGTACACGCCACGCTTTTACTTCGGAACTTGAGACTCATATTTACCGCGAATAGTGACAGGAGAGTCTATGCCCGTTACCTTCTTAATTCGTATTTCACAGCAGGCTTTGTAGCGTAACCATCGTAAGCCTTGACAAGTTCTGTTCCGTTATGACTCACCGTGGTTCTTACATTCGTCCAGTCGAAAAAATTCAACATCTGTAAAATTAATCATATATGTAATTACGACATGTTATTCTTAATTTAGTATTACGTTCTACGTAATTATTGAAATAATTGGAATCGAATCATAATTAAAGTATAATTTCACGAAATATGATAAGAAGTTAACGAACTTCTAGCTCGGAACGGACGCGCGTGGGCAGATCACGCAACGAATCGCAGCTCTATGACCCCGTAACCTCTCACATACATACAGTACAGTAGCTTAGCTTAATAAAATGCTTGACGGCCCACTGATTTTTATCACCAATATTAAAGAAGATCATCTCTAAGAAAAAATATATATTCAATAAGCCGGAAACGGTAGAGAAAGAGGACAAGAACTATGAGTAACAGATCACCCCGTCACCGCGCAAAACCATTAAAAGTGGGGCAAGCGAGAAACACTTTTAGTATATAAACCCGCAATTTTTATGTAAAGATCAGTTAATCCATCACTACTCCGAATTACCGTCAGACGCTAAACCGAGCGCAAAAAGCTCGAATAAAATAAGTCTTGTATAGCCCTGCATGTGACTAGAAAGTATCATCGTCAACGAAGAGAAATAAATATCTACCAAGTTTCGAGTGAAACTTTGTACTCTTATTAAATCTGGTGTTTTTATTGTAAATCGGCAAACCTCTCATCATCTTGGCAAGCCCATCCGTGATCGTTGGGCTACGTACATGCAACGGTCAACGGCGCCTCCCGACCCCCGAGTAAAAGGCTAACGCCTTGACTCTAAAGCGGAGACATAATACTTTCGTTCTAATATAGACTCATCCGAGTCGATTAAAACGTAACATTAGTTTGGATTTTGGAGTAGATAGTGAAAATCAGTCAGCGGAAATCTTTCGATTGTTGAATTTTGTCAAAACCGAATCACGATTTAAGTTTTGAACCGACATTTTTAATTTCGAAATGTTGACTTCATATTAGTAATAAGTTGCTTCAAGATACGATGACACCATATTGAAGAGCTTAACATTATCTTTAGCAGGACATTACGCGTTTTGGGTTAAATTTACGACTTAATAATAATCGGTTAATTTAAGGCGACATAATAGTTCCTTAACTTAGAACGGGTGAACTTAGAAAACTCGATCAAATTGGAATTAGGAAACTTGCTCGAAATTCAAAGAAAGTTAAATTTATCAGAACATTTAAATCGTATAGATTATACGAGAAAAAATTGTGGGTTATTTATGAAGTTTGGTGTTCTTCACGTAAATAAAAAAGTGATTTAATGAACAGTTCCGTGGGGTTACTAACGTAGAACCATTAATATCTAATATCTAAATACTTTCAAGTACGTGATATAAAATAAAAATCGACTGATATATAGTGAGGCAAAGCGGTCATAGTGAAAAGACAGACGGCATTAACAAACGAAAGAAAAGGTATATTGTCAGACGTGGCGAATAATTTGTAAGAGAATATAAAATAGGAGATGAATATAGATGAATGTGTCATCCGATAGAGAATCTTGTCGGGAACAATAAACAACAAATTATTTTGGATACATGAGCTGTATTGTATATTCTTTATGATTCAAAATCAACGTAGATGGAACGTAGTCACGTTTTATTTAATCGGCCAATTTATATTGCAAAATTTAAAGTATTTGCGTGATATTCCCGTGTCTGGCATATCTACTTGTAGCTTCGGCTCACATGCGATGCGAGAAAAGGAAGTAAATAGATCAAGAGAAGCGGCAGCGCCTCGACGCCAAGTAGGTATATATGTATCACGCTATGTACTGTGAGCCCAGCAAGATTCCGGGAGACTGCACAGTCCCTTGGAACGCTGAGGACTGAGGTAGTCACTATAGCGTGTGGGTTGAGCACGTCGAGATGTAGTGCCCGAGAACGCTTGATGACACTCGTACATTTTTAATTCACTCGTTGAAAGTAGCACGGAATGAGACTGGTTCCATAAAACGAGTACACAGTTTTGCTTCGTCTTTTCTACGTTTCGTTAGAGAAACATGATGAAATAGTGCACGCAGACCCGAATACAGTATACTCTACGCCCAACGGTATTCTGCGGACATGTTTTTTTTCGTAGCGCAAGCTTTTTCGGTCAGAGAATTGTGGATAAAATAATATTTCACAAAATATTAATGCCATGTATAACGAGCAAAATATAAATTAACTTGCAAGAGCGGGAGATATTGTGTTGGTAATTTGATCAAGCAAAAGCCAAGAAGTTTCTCTGACAGAATACATAAAAAAAGAACTCCATTTCCGTAGCGAATAGCGAGGAAGCCATGCAAATGACTCGTGAAAATGTATCGTGTAAAAATGTTCCCCTACCTTTTATCCTCTGTCACGGTTCTCTCCATTTTGCTTGCCAATATAATGTTGCTCCCTCAGAGCTTGATTAGACCGGCGCCTACATTTTCAATCTTCGTACCGTCACTTCCGGGGAATAAACAGAGAGGATGGGGCGAGACACCGCACATCCTTCATGCTGCCATTCGCGACGACACTCCATGGAACACCTTCTACGTACAACCATAGCTGTTTTTGCTTTATCGAGCCGTAAGCATTTGCATCGTGCTGAATACGATATGGAAACGAGGACGCAGGCAAACTCATATTTAATCAAAAAAATATGTTGACTCTAATGTCTGGGAAAAAAAATGTGGATCGCCAAATACCATATACTGAATGGGGTATCAATTACATGACACAACGTGTACGTTCAGTTCGTGACAGTGCTGACCTGACAGTCGCGATTCTTCTTTTATCATATGAACCAACGGGGAAAAAATGAAAAGATAGTGTAGCTATTCATGATATGTATGTTACTGTTAAGATCTTTTTGAGGGCGCTTCGTGGAAACTGCTGAAGATATTGCATAGAAAAGACCGTGCGCCACTTTATTCAAGGATGGAAGAAGAAACGGAAAAAGGGGGATGAAAGCACGAACTCGTGCCTCGACCAGCCAGTTGCTCGTTGCAACAGCCGTGAAGATATTTTTGCCGGATAAGACCAGAGAGGGGATCCTGTTGGCTTTTTTTCACTTAGTGTACTTGACGTAAATCTCGCTCGACACGCGTTTTAAAAGGTTTTTCTTGCGGTTGTGTCTTTTTTCCTCCTTTTTGCCAGATGATTAGGCTTAACATATGCTGATAAAACATCCATACATCTTGAAAAGGTGTCAAGAGAAAAAAATGGACACTGATAACATTTAGTCCTAAAATCTTTCACTGATATTTTTTTGTAGGAGGGTAATAAAATGGTTTGACCTAAAAAAAGTGCTTCCATTGACATTCCCCTAGTATTCACGTACAACCTAATGATGATCAATATCCTCTATCGTTTATTCCTTTATAAATGCTTCAGCGATATTTAAAAAAATTCGTGGGTCATGGTATGACGCTCGGTTTGACCTTTTCAGAGGTGATATATATAGCGTGTAGACATAAAATTATATTTGATATTTGATGGTTTCGAAGTCTTTCTCCGTGAGAGAGCTGCACTGAGAAACGTTTCGCATTAGACTATCTCTAGGTCCGATGTTCGATCATGGTCGAATATAAAATTCCGCTGACCGAGAATCCCCTGGCGAAAGAGGCTCTCTCGTGCGCGACCTCGAGCGAAGAAGCAGAGGACTCCGATCCTCACGGCGATAACGCTAGCGGGAGACCGTAAGAGCGAGTGAAAAATGCGGCACGGTTAGTCGTACCTTTTCAGCATAAGCGGGTGCAATATATCTCACGGTACTCGGAAGATTGCAGCTCGCAGACTATACAGCCGTTGGGACGTTGGGATGTGCAAAGGAATACGCGAAGTAGGCGTACAAGGTGAAAGAACGTATACACAGCGGCAGCGCGGTTGAGATGAAGCCCATGGTGAAATGTAAAAGACGGTAAGAAAAAAAATTCCCTGCCGGTTGAAGTGAGACAGACTCTCAACTCTGACTCTCTACTCCAACGTACCAACGTGTGCTTGCTTTGAGACAACGGGATTATCTCTCTCGACCATTTTTTGCTTTTCCGCTTCCCTCGAGCCCCTGCGACCCCGGGTGTCTGTGCTGCCACCTAATAAGCTTTCGGTCCTTTCCTTGCCTTTCCTCACTATGCTAGTTCATTCGTACTCATTGTCTCTGTTTCGGGTTCATTGATCCTCTCGATCTTGTGCAGTGTCTCTCCCTCACTCTTTATCACCCAAGATAGAATTACCTTAAAGTATAACCTTAGATGGTGCAAATTGCAATTAGTAAAACACGTCAGTATTGTTGTTACAGACTAAAATAGGCGAGGATATTTATTACCAGCAAAAATCTTTCGGTACTTGAGGGATTAATGAGGTCCATCGCCAAACATTTTACCCAATACATTTTTTTTTATATAAGGTCATATCGTACCTCTGAACAAGACTTTAATCCCTATTAGGGCATAATTCTCGGGGTGCTCGGAAATCGATGAAACTTTGCAGATGACTTTCTGGCAATGCACAGCAAATTTCTGTACCAAAAATATATTTGTGTCGAAATTAGTTGTCGATTAGATATCGAAATGAGCGGGAAAAATTATTTTTTTAAAGTAATGTTTCACACAAAAAATAAATGTACATAGCATATATTCGTCTTATGATTAATGGGAAAAGCTTCCAAAAGGTTCTTTTGAATAGCGACCAGCTAGAAATTTGCAGCAAAAAACGTAGCAGTATTTCGTATGCCATTCTTTCTAGGAACTGGGTAAAGAGCTCCCCTATTTATGTGGAAAACATTATTCTCAGAGACCTAATGCGGGATCAAAACCCCCGTGACCTTAAAATTTATAACTTCAAGTACTTTATTTGTACTTGTTACTTAAATGAAAAACGGAAATGGTCTACATGCCATTTCTAAATATTAACCAATGAAGCTCCAGTTTAAATTTCATGTTTATCTAGCTACAACGTATCTACTTTCGCCCTAAAATACAAAAAAAAGTATCAAATAAAAGTTTTGACACACCCTAAAATATCACAATCATATACATCAGGAGAAAAAGAATTGGGCTTCTGAATCAACAGTTAAATATTGTACACCTCTTCGCTGTACAACTCTCAGATGAGATATCACATAAAGATTTTACCCTGACCTGACAGATCCATCGCTCGCCCGCGAGCCAAATTCATTTCCTACTCCACAAGTCTTCCCAAGTTGTTATAAAAGTAAAGTATTTCACCAATGCGGTGCTATGCATTTTGTTTCGTTTGGATAAAGACAGTTTGCACTGGCAGGATAAACTCTTGGTAGCTGTCGTTGTTGTCGAGCGTTGAGCAAACTCCCACGGGCAGGTTTTCATCGGTTTGAAGATACAAGTGGACAGGGAAAGCTGAATAGTGCAAGACGAGATCGCTAGAGGACAAAAATATGATCAATAGTTGTGGATTACGACGGGTAAACACACCGCGACGGTCCGAATTATGACGTTTCAACCTAGTTCAGTGGTTGCATCCTCCATTTCAGCGACATAACTCCACGACCAGCGCCATCTCTTTGCCACGATAACATACAGCTTTTAATTTGGCCAGGATATTTATATTCGCGCACCAGGCAGTAAAAGCATCTAGCGTTGCTTTATTGGGTAACAGGCTAAAGCGTGGAAGAGAGATAGAGAAACCAACGGAATATTATTCCGGGCATGCGTTTCTTCGTAAACAGGAGTAGGAGAACGTGAGAAGGGCTGAGGCGGGGAAAGAGACGGCACAGAACAATTTCCATTTGGTTTAATGTCTCTCGTGTAAGCTGCATCGTAGAGGACATGTACTACGCTCACCCCGTGGTACAGTATACCATTGCGTTTAGTACCTATATCGTTTCTACATACACTTGCAATATATGTACATGTTTTCGCCGTAGATATACTACCACGCTATCTGAATGAAGATCGCGAGAGCTAATATAAAAATCCGTATATTTGAGACGCATTACACCCCACCTATGTAATGATATATGTGGGACATGATGTTTGAAAACTATACGATAAGGCATAATATTTTTAGCCACTTAACGATGGCAGTATAGTCAATGGCCTGTGAGGGACATCTGTCAGAGAGAGAGAGAAAGAGAGAGAGAGAGAGAGAGAGAGAGAGAGAGAGAGAGAGAGAGAGAGAGAGAGAGAGAGAGAGAGAGAGAGAGAGAGAGAGAGAGAGAGAGAGAGATAAATGCAAGCCAGACTATATAGTCATTGGAATGTCAATATCCTGACAAATAACAGGAGTGTTCACCCTAGTATGTCTACTATCGGATGACTGGATCAAGAGAGAGATTTTAGCGACATTATTGTTACACGTTTGGCCGACCTTTGTGTCCTATATAATACTAGAAGCGTTGTATGTACCGCAGTACATAACTATTCCCAGCAGGTGTAGCTACAACGGCATAGCAATGAACTAAAGCTTCGGAGAAAATTGAATTTTCCATCCTCTTCTCCCTTTCTGTGTCGCTCACTGCTCTCTCGTTCCGCTCTTTGGTCCTGTTTTCCTGTATTACTCTTTCTCTACCAAAGTTTAGTGACCGCCACCATCGCAACGGCGATGGAAAAGCTGGAGAATAAAGTCGTAACTACGTCGAGTCTCGTCGGTCTCGTTCGCTTTGTTTCACTCTGTGTAGATTCCTGGAAAAGCTGACTGGAGTGAAAGAGAACGAGAATTGAACAATAGATGGCTGGGAATGAACGAAACTGCAAAAGCCTCGCAATCAAACCCCGAGGTGCTACACGGCAGGCCGGCGTATTTTACTCATTCCACGATGTAAAGAACGACGAAGCAAACGATCATGTTATACTGCTACCTGAGCCCGACTCACCTTGCGTGAAAATCTCGACTTCACTTTGTTTTTTATTAATGACAGTATAACAAGTTGTCATGTATAACAAGTCATTAATGTGGGATAGATTCGGTGGAGGAAACTTAGGTATGTAGCCTACTTCCTTCAGAAATTGCTTGATATTTGTCAATCCCTGTTCTTTTTTCCTGATCACATTAATTTTCATCTTTACAGTTCGTGCTCCTGTTTCCTTACTATAATTCTGTTCTTCCCATGTACTTAATTATTCATCCAGTTTGGTTATCATGGTAAAAGCTAGGATATTTTGCCGATAAGTTGTGTGGTCAAATTTATTGTTTTAGATGTTTTGTTTGCAAAATTTTCCATAGTCTGAATATGACAATTTTTATATATTTAACAAGATAGTTCACGGTCGTCTAAAAGTTTTTATGAAAGCTAGTATAGATTCTATAGCTTTAATTTTTACACCATCCCATTCATTGCATTTAACTTTGACGGACGATCGGGTGACGAGTTTGTTTTTTCTTTGATGGGACCTTTTAGGCACTCGGAATGTTAAGAAACCGGTACCTGGGTATACGAAAAAATGAGAGGTTCTTCTCTGGAATAAAGAATCCGTTAATTAAATTTTGATCACATGACGAGAGGACCCGCGAGGACATCGATCCCTCGTCTATAACTCAATTTAAGCACTTTATTCTCGTCACAATTTCCGAAGAAAACAGCTCTCGCCAGTTCAATCTTCTAAATCCTTGGACAGTTTTTCAATAATTAATAATAAATCATATCTTCAATAATTCAACGAATGTCACTTTCGTTGCCTCGTTCTTTTTCAGTGAAGCAGTTATTCATGAAGTTGAGATCATCTATTTGTGAAAAAGACACTTGAAGTTTTGTTGTTTTTGTTAGCAGAGTATCGACGTCTTTTTTTAAAATTCACTTCGTTTCGCCCGAAATACTTCGGAAACTTTAGCTGGAGGCGATCTCTACTACTACTCTATCGCCCTGGCTTTAGTGGGGTTTACCGGTTTTTCGACGGGTAGAAAATCGTAGAGATGAAGAGTGCGACGGAGAAAGGAAGTTCCTGACCTGGGCGAATGTGACATTCCAGTCTTGCGCTCGTGGTACACTGGCACGTTGGTACACTGGCACTTTGCCACGTGCTTTATACGTTTCTGTCAGGCTTAAGTCTCGCAGCTATTCTCGAGCCACCCTAAAGCATCGTGGCTCGACACAAGCCAAAATCCAACATGCCTTATACGTAAAGTAACGCGGCGTGGTGCTAACACTCGAAAAAGTATGTAGTGGAGACTAACAGCATGATACATAATGTTTAACCTCAACGGCGCAGTGATTGGTACTTGAGGAAAGCCCCGTGATGATCGTGATACCTATCTGAAAAGGGATATACGCCGTTAAGCTTTTTCTTTCCAAACTACTTCAACTAACAAAAGAAACTTTTAATCACCAGCATATCAACCGTTGTGATCAAATGGCAGAACAATTATTGTATTTTTTGCAAGATCGACCCTTGAAGCAAAATGTATATCGACTGCAAGTAATAATGGTTATCTATTTGCAATGGGTGATCAATAAAAAATAATATGCGGATGGTGTCAGAACTGATTAAGTCCTCTCTGCACGACTTCGTATTGGTTTTTTTAAAACATATACGCTCAACACCTCAGGGATTGGTCCTTGTAGAATGCCCCACGATGATCATGATAACCTAATACCTGAAGAGAAATACATATACGTCGCTAAGCTAATCCATTTTAAATTACTTCAGCTAGAAAAGGAAACTGTTAATTGCGTGTGTACCGCCATTTTTTTTATCAAACTGCTGAAACAGTTATGGTAATTGGCAAAATTCGCCCATGAAGCAAGACGTGTATTGACTACAAGTAATGGTTATCTATTTCCATTGAGTGATCAACGGAAAATTAGTATGGTGATGGTGTCCTAACTGAAAAATTTTTCTAATCTCTGAACCACTCCTATTTATTAATGTCCTATTAAGGCAACAAGCTTTGGTATGTAAGTCGGTTTTATGAATTTAGCTGACAAATGAATTTTTTACGAGTTTTCTACGAGTCGGAGGTAACGAAAAAAAAGATACAATATGGTCATAGCACCGACATGCGAGGTGGTTCACTCGATGTTCGCGACTCTGCTAATGTTATAGAGAACGCCCTTCCATCGCGTATAACACAGGAGGTCTTCGCATAAATTCGTGCGGCTTGCATACGACCACTGCTCGATATTTCACAGGCTCTCCGCTGCCCTGGTCTGGTTTGCTGGCGTTGCTCGTGGGTGATGTTGCTGCGATGTTCGCTCATATCGCACGTAATAAACTTGCACAGCCAGGTCTCACACGCATAGAGGGCACAGAGAGTCTGTGAACGTCGTGTGTAGTGCAGACAGAGTCTACAGAGAGAAGCTGTAGTATATGTTTAACCCATAGACGCGACAAGGAAACCGGAGAATGAGTAGTATGACGACGCAACGCGTCCCATCTGTTGGTCCTATCACACCTTCCATTATATGCCAGAGTCGCGCATACGCGAGCTATCGCGGCCTGATGATCCTCTGTACAACCTATATATGCACACATACCTCTGGGTGTCAGTACAGCTAGTAGTCTACGCAGATATAATTTGGACACTCGTTAATGTATAATGTCCGGTGCGGTGTCTCCAGCTCTCCACGGCCCTTGGGCTACATATATACATTATATACATACACTTATACTCTTGCTACCGTGTGGGGCGATTATCTCCCAACTTTACGATATTAACAGTTAAAGAGGTCCGATAATAAACAGAAAGAGTATGTAGGTGCTTCAATTTTGGGTTATTATGTATATTTTATACCCAAAAACGTGGAGAATATGTGGGCAAGTCTATAATTAAACGTACGCGACAAGGTAACGAAAAGCTACTGGCATAAACTTGCAGAATTGTGAGTGTCATGTTGTGTGGTGGAATATCCATGCGTTGAGTTAACGCTACCCGCACAAAATGGACAGTATTAAAAACAGTATGAAAAATAAAAATTCTTAAGTATGATCTGACGGAATAATACTAAAGTGTATTAGACCGAATTATTAGTTTTCCGGGTCTAGGTTGATATTTCCATGGTTTTCAGGGTTTATGTCGATATCTCCATTGTTTTCGATTTCCAGACCGATATCTCTATAATCTTTGGTACCCAGGTTGATCGTTCCATAATTGTCATTCGAAAAGTGGAAATTATGTTAGCCGTTATATATATATGTATACATATATATGGGTAGTAATGCTAAGTATTGACCTTAATCTAGAGCCTCATTTTTCATTTGCCTGAATATTTGATCGATTATTCAGTATAATAAGAGATCATGATTTATCAAATATTACAATAAACTTTAGGTCTGGTTAAATCACGAACCCAAATCTGAAACTTAAAACTTCCTTATTGCTGTAATTAACATTTTATAGTTAATTTACAACGTGGTGATGCCATCATAATGCCTTTACATTTATTTAAATATTAGTAAATTTAATGAATGAATTCAATTTTATTTATAAATTTTTGTGGAAATGAAAAATAAGGCGCCAGTTTTAGGTTGATGTAGAGCATATTGATATGTCCGCATTGACGTCAAGTATAACGCTAACGTATTAGTTATGTACGGCGCAAGGCATGATTGTCATATTTATTGATTAACATCTCATGTATATTTTTTGTATCCGCCTGAAAAAATCATTTACTTAAATCTGGTATAATTCAAAGATACAAATTCCTCTTAAAAGCCATATGCTGTATTTGATTGATCCATATTTTTCAGGGCTGAAAATCATATTTTTATTAATCTTTTATTGTTCCTATAATAAAATAACGCAAATACACAAAGTTATTATCACTGTAAAAGCAAAATAGTAACATCGAAACAAATAAAAAAAGCGAGACGAGGATACGTCGACGACAAAAGAAAAGCTCAGCACTGTCATCGAAATTGGCATGTCCATTTCTCTGCGGTGAATTCGTAAAATAGATAGGGAGTGATAAGAGGTCGAAGATCTCCGCTGAGGTTTCTCACACAGTAGTAACGTAAGTCACGTCTTGAGTATAAACCCTCTCGATCGATCGATCCGCACTACTGGTACGTTGTGCGCTCTCCGAAGTGGAACGACAGAGGCCCACTAGGATACTCCATTTTCTGCGAACGTGGTCAAGCCAGTATATAACGCCCCTGTGGCTAAAAGTATTTTCCGACAGAATTTCACGCCGCCGCACTCTGCTCTCGGCTCTGCAACGTTGCTTCGATTTCACGGGTATACTGACACTTCGGATGTGCGAGTTCACGACGAATCACTTCAATTCCACGAAATTCGAGTAACTGGACAGAGTTTTCATCAGCAACGTACAGACCAAGAGAAATGTTTCATGTTGCACGTAACAAAAATGCTGAGACTAATATCAAATATGTGCGTCAGGTTGTGCAATAAACACTGCACTGGTGGCGTCTGCAACGCACACTATCAGATGTTACAAAAAACCGTATGATATTTTTTTTCGCAGCGGGAACCCGTTTTATTGTTCGAGTAATATGAGAACAGAAGCGGGGGAAGGGGGATTTCGTGCAAGAAATAAAACGCGTACGCCGAGGGTGCGGGAAAGAAATATCCCCAAGCATATTTTCACCGGATCCCGAAGCACGCTACCCTCCTATATACTATTACTTGGAATGTACTGCAAAGTACTTTTAATTCTTCACGTTCGTAGAGCGTGAAATAAAATCTCAGTCCGTCACGTCGGTTATATTTCTCGTTGTCGTGACCGGGAAGCCGGAGGGTGCAGAGAGGATGAGGTAAGTATGCCTGCAAACGTTACGCGATTGTGCATCAAAGTAAAAGACCGAGACCGTGGCAACTCGAACCGCATAGCCTAATTTCGTTCAGTGTGAAGTCAGCGGAGATGAGGGAGAGTTGCGGTATCGCGCAAGAAAACTCGCGAATTAGCAAAAATAAAGGCATATATAGACTCTGGGTCTGAGGGAGAGCAACGGTAAGGCGATGGCAAGAGAGTGTATGCAGCCAGAAACGAGAAGCATGAAGGGTATGAGAGGAGTGCAAGCGAGAGAGTGCCGTAGCATTAGTTAATTAGGTTGGGCAGGAGGCGTGACGTCGTAATTATTGCAACGTAGCACACGGAGATGTACGTATATATACATATATATGTATATATATTTCTAGCCAAGCTACTAGCACGCCGGCTAGCCTGCCGTTCTGCGCTTGCTTCCCTTTCCCTTTCACATGGCAAACCAGCAGCACCAAGCGTACCAGCCCAATATACGTAGTACAGCAGGCTGCCTAGCTGCCTGCCTACCTGCCACGACAAAGTTATTAATTGCTTCCTACCATTCCAGCGCAGCGTCGGTCCGTGGGCGCAACCCCCTTCACCGTCCGGTCCGTGTTTCTATCTCCCTTCATCGTTTGGTTCTACCTCCGCCCCTTCCTCATCGCCGCAACGACTCGTGCCTCTACCTCCTTCACATACCCCGTCTAATAGCCATCACTATTCATCATTGCATTCTATTAAACCGAAATATTTCGCTAATGGACATAGCGCCCACGTTCTCTCGTTCGTCAAATCGTCTCCATGACTCTCGTGCAGTGTTTCCCCGGATCTCGGGAGCTGCATCAGCAGATCAGAAATGAGGCTGCTGATGCTGCCAATGATAGCCCCATTTCAGAGGGAGGGAATCGTTGATCGCACCCCTTGTCTACGATTCTGACACCCACGCGACTGAATTTTCGTGTCCCCTCGGAAGCTTACTAAATCGCTTCACGCCTCTAAATGCATTAGAGGGGCGTTCCGATATTAATCCTTCAAAAATCGGTCGATCATTATTGATTGGTGTATTCCTGTTTCAATTTTTCTAATTTCATATGCCATTCGTTATAGTGCGATCGAAAACTGATGTCTACTAGTGATTCTACCGTCCTCCCCACACGTCGAAATGTCAGTGCCAAGCACTGGTCAGAAAATGAAGATAAAAGAAAAAAGTATAGAAAAACTAAGAATCCAGTTCTTGGCACCAATTTCAACATCCTTCCTTATCCTCCACTTTCTCCTTACCATGACCATATCTATCTTCCTGTCCCACACTAACCCATTATTCAAACGATAAAATATCGACCTGCCGTGCCCGAGCGATCGGCGTTGCTTTGAGCGTTTAATGGGCTAGGTTTTTCCAGCCCGTTCGATGGGTCTCACGTTGCGAAAAGCTCATACGTCAACGTGGAAGATGACTGGAAGATTATTCGGTGTGATATCGCGTACTAGAGTATCGTGTCCTCTAAGCATACCATGCAAATTCACCATCCTCAATTTTCGATGTGGATCTATGTAAAATCCAAGGACCACAGAGTTAGCCAGAATGCAGTAACGATCATCATGACAGTTTTAAAATGATCACTAATGTCATTGAAATGAAACGATTTTACAAATTCTCGGAGCTGTGGACACGCTTCTTAATTTTGAGAGTTCAAGGTCTGCCTGGTGACCAAATTTAGAAAATTTGGATTGCAGATTTCGAAATAGAACTCGCTGAATGGCAACGCAGCTCTCAGGCTGGATTCATTGAGCCATGGATGATGGCATGTAGATATACATTAAAACAAAAAGAAAAACGACAAGAGATGCACTAAGGCGACGTGAAAAGGGGTGGAAAACAAAGGAGAAGGCGGAAATGGCGAGGAAAACAACCACACGATACTCCCACTGGGTAATTGCATGCGTCAACGCCAGGAACACGAGGGAACAAGAGTGAACCGATACCAAGCGAACGGGTGCACGCGCTTGGTGGCATCACCATTAAAGAGCAATTTTCAGTAGTAGGAGGCAAGTAAAAAGGCGAAGGCTTTTTGTGACGGGCAGTTAAGTACGCAGGCACAGGTAAGTGGGTAAGGATACCTGGTGTGGTGTGCGCCGTTGGGTCATGGAAGAAGTGTACAGAGCTTCGGTATACCCTCTTGTCATGCTCGAGTATAGGGGCGCACATATTGCCACCTATACCGCTTGTTTGCAAGAACAAGGCTTGTTGCTGCGATATGCCACTTTTTTTCTACACTTTTCGGAAAAGAACTTTTTGCCAGAGTACTACGGGGCTGCTAACATTAGTGCGCTAGTACGATTACTACTACCTTAGCGAATATCTACGAGGCGAGACAGCAGGAGTTTCCTTAAAGTGGCTGGAGCCTCGATAGAACAGGAGTAGAAGCAGAGCCGGTTGAAGGTACAATACGTGCTACCGCCAGGCAGAAACTAGAGCTCCAGCTCAACCTCGAAGCCCGGACACGATGTTTCTATCACCACACCGAGTGCAAGACGCTTTTCTCTTTTTCCTGCTGTTCTATCTAGTCGCTTTACTCTCCCTCTGCTTTACCACAGCTTTATAAATCTCGACGAGTACAGGATACTTATCGTCACTTCATTTAAGCTGTAGATATTACATTTTCACATAATAAGCCTTTACTATTAAAACATTTAAAAAAACCTTATCTGCTTTGATGGAGATAAGTTGTGAATATATTTGACGAAAAAAATGTACTGTAGTCATGTGAGTTATTCCAATTCGATTTTGTTTTTCGATAGTACAGCACTCTATTTGTACACCGGGAACGCGTCATCGAATTCATCTACCATACCTGCACCTTCCTACTGTTAATCTTTCCACCTCCCGATGTATAATTCTGCTCAATCTGGTATTTCCTTTGATTCGAAGCGTACGGGCAAATGCTTGAATTTCCAATGCAAATTCTTCTTTAACGAAGTACGCTATGCTCTCGTTGCAGGCTTAGTGTGAGTAACTAGGATAGGTATACTAGTTAATATATCTCTCTATTAGATGTTCTAGCTGTTATCTATTCCATTCAACGAGCATATTATAAATGTAACTTGGCTGTTCGACATTTAAAAGAATATATTTTCGTCAATTGGAAAGGTCAGGAAACCGATTTTTTCTACCCAATTAAAAGAAAATGTATTAGTCAGTTTGTTTTTAACCGATACATTGTCCTACGTATTTAATGCTAGTAAGTTTGGTTTTTTTAACTGCATTCAATATTCAGAGTAGTTTCTCTCTTTATCCCATTTCGATATCGCGATAAGAATATTATACAGGAAAGGAGTCTACAAAAAATGCCAGAGGCAATAGGTTCATCGATAGGGTTTCTCGGTGAATGTGACTATTATACTAAAAGCGAACAAGGGCGTCCATTTACGGTACGCACCTACGCGCAGTCCGTGATTTTGGATAAAACGGACGTGGCAGAGAATCAGCGGGAGGTGCGATCGTGAACGCTAAAGCGAGCGGTTCTCGTATAATAGTGGGTAAACGGAGTCGATGTGACGGAAAACTGAATTTATGTTGCGGAAGTTGTAAACAAACTGTGCGACTACCAAATAAATAGACGAAATAGCCTGACGCCGGAGTTGTTAGCACGGCGCGATTTTCGAGAGAGCTCTGGGTGGTGTTAGGTAGCTTAACTATAGTTCCACAAATACTACTATTAGAGGTGGTATGAAGGTAGGATAGTTGTGTACAGTATAGCAGAGGCAGGGACAATGAATCGGTACGCTTTCAATAAATTTCAATTCGGTGAAAGGAAGCCGGTGGTGTGAGTGAACCAGTGGCCACGGTTTCGGTGCGGCTTACGGTGTTGAAGCACGCTAGAAATGTATGAATCACGATGATTATCGAGGAGAAGGAGGATAGATGTAAGGAGTGGGATGAAGGGGTAGTCGAATCGTAGGTATAGACCTGGATAGCAGCAGCATAGAGGCAAGCTTGACAAGAGAGTCACCCCAGTATCTAAACGATCGGCCACGCTAAGACGATATATAGAAGCATATATAGAACAGAACCCGTTTAATCGATCGTCGTCGTGTAAGAATTAGACGTCGACCGAGTATATTCACCTTTCATGCCCGTAGTAAGGTATAGTGAAATTTCATCAAAGTTGACCTTTGGATAATAATTCTTAGCGGGAAAATCAAAGAAAATTATGATTCTATGAAAGATCCTACACAGGAATATCTATAAACTAGGAATGCACTTACGAACCTATATATAGATCCTTACCTAGTTGACAAATAAATTATTTAAACATCAGATCCGTTATATTTCTAAACTCTAATAAGACTTTACTATCTGTCAGATAAATCTATGTACTGTCATTTTTGTCACCCACTCTTCCCCAACCAGAACAGACTATGTCTAGTAATACCCACCTGGCCATAGGTACAACGATTGATGGACTCGTATTTGGTGCCTTTTACATCTATCCAATTCACTGGAATATCGAATGGCCTGTCAATCATGGGACGTGTTGACCAAGCGAAGAAAATCAATGGGAAAGAAGTCAGGAAAGTCAGGTTAAGTACATATATTCGCAAAACTCTCACCCTCGTGCTCAATCTCATCCCACCGCATGCCTTCGAGTGGGTAAGCTGAAACGAGCGTTATGTGGCTGCAGCCAATAGGCTGGCAGCAGCTGTTAGCAATCGTCTACGGGAATTGGGCTGAGGGAGTATAAGGTAGTCTACTTTAGTCCTGACCCTATAGTACTGCTTCGCATGTAATGCTAGTGCTTTTAGCTAAAGCGTGATTCGTTCGCAAGTTTGGCTTTCGAGATACCCTCTCTTGGGATGAAACCTGGTGTGGAGGCGTCCTACTACATCCACGCTCTCCAAGAAGTTGTACCGATATATGAAATTTGATAAACTCAACTACCGCGAATGTGGCTGAGTTTCATGGGGGTTTGCTCGACACCATAACAAGTAATGATAACACGAGACTGTATAGGTGCATATCACTCTTCGCTCAGTATAGAGATGAAGCATCAGCCTTACGCGTGTCCCAGGGTACAACCAATTTCGTCACTGTGAGCGCACTATCTCTGTCCTCGTCGTTAGTGGCCTATAAACATAGCACTGCTTCCCAACATACAGTTCTAAACCACTATATATGACTCTAGCAACATATGTATTCATAGTTACCCTGTTCGGTAGATATTTCCAGGAAAAAAGATAAGGCAACATTTGCAGTACCTGCGTTGTTGGGTTAAACAATCTAAAAGTTATATGAATAAACTCAAATTCTATCAGAACAGTGACCAATTTTTTTTAATAAGATTCATTAGTTTTCCATCTTGACGCTGCTTTACTATAATTTTGTGATTATGCTTCTTCTTTCAATTTGAAGTCATAACGGAAGCGTTAATAGTAAAAATGACCTTAGTTCGTTTGTTGAAGAACACGTTCAAGAGTCGTTGATCGCTGATATAAAACTGTTCTTAAGTTTCTGTAAATGTTAATGAGAAAGCCTGCCAGTGCAAGATTCATTATCGAATGCCCAGAAATTTTGTGTTGGGACATGAACTTTATCATTATTATGTAAATATCGATGTATAACTTGAATCATGAAAAATGAAGATATGTTGAATTCAAATCTGCAGCAAGTAGTGCATTCGGATGAAAATGCAGAAATCGTCATAGTAGAAAATCAACAGTGATGATTGTCCATCGATTTTCAGTGATTCCAACTCGGTAGCTGTATTGCGTATAGCTTAGCTGTGCTAGACACCTATCACCTACAATTTCTTTATATAGAGCTAGAAAAGGAATAGGATGCGAAATTCCCTGGGCACCCAAATGAAACTTAAATGGGTTTTCGCCGAAATGGAAAAACCAAGGGAAAAGGAAAAATACATTGGTACTGGTATACATTTTCACGTTTCGCCTTTCGCCACCCGGAATAAGTCGAAGTGGCTTCAGTGAGAAGCTACTTCCACGCTGATCACACCCTGCGGACCTTTCGAACAGTAAACGCGTACCCCGTCAGCCCTTTCTGATGCATCACAGATCGACTTTTTGCCGTATATTATCCCCCTTGCATCCATATGTAACACGCGCATAAAGCCTCTTCTTAACGTAGTACCGAAAAATCGCCTAAGTCAAAATGTATACAAATATATGTTTGAAGTACTCATTATATAAATTGATAGGCTCACTTATAGTATAAGATCAACAGATAACAAGATCTAACAGCAGTGTAGAATGTAGTTTTAATTATCAGTCTATACGATGCACTTAAGAAGAATTAAGAACTAACCGATAAATCGATAAGTCATATATAAGGAAGACCGTATCTTTCATCATAGGCGCGTTATTCGTATGTGCTTCGATGCCCAGGACACGATGACGTTTGATTTACTCTGATAAAAGGGAATCATTAACGACGTTAATTCTGAACTTTCATAGCTCATAGAGACTGTTGAGCAACCAAAGTCACCGCGAACAGTCATTAGAATTTCTCTTGGCAAGGTTCACGGCAACAATAGCTTCGCAGTAAAGCCTACGCTATAGCACATACTATATGTACGTATGTTTCATTGGGGTTAATACAGCTAGGCCTTGTTCAAGCACATACGTATGTAATGTAAACCACAACATCAGGCCAACATCTACCGGGTATTATATAGTATATGTACGAAGCACATACCGGTTCTGCACAGTGAAACTGATCACCTTCTACCGGAGAGTGCTTTGCATGTAATGTAACAGGCCAGTAAGCTTCATCATATAACTTTGGTATATATATACGTGGCAATAATAATCTCTTTAGAGCGATGGCGCAGGGGTGGCCGTAAACCCGTACCTGTCCGACCGCCTCAGTACTCTCGCCAAAGGGGTGTGAAAACGGACATGGATCAGAACACCGCAGGCCGAAACTCTGTATAGTAGATGCGATAGAGTTTGGCGTACACTGCGGCCTACGAACCATCAATTCAATACCGAATTGAGGAAGTCATTGTAAAAGAGAGAATAAGGCCACGACGAAATATACAAAGTAGTAGAAGAAGAAGAAGAATGGTGAAAAAAAAGTAGATTGTACGAGAGGAGGAAACGGCATGCATAATACAGTTGAGACGGCCGTTATCCGTGATCCACTGTTTCCTCAACGGCAGGGCGTAGGGAACGGGATCCCTTTTTCGTTGTTTCACTTTTTTTTCTCATGTCTCTCTTTATCTATCTCCCGCACACCTAACGCTTGCCCGGCATCACTCTTGTTGGCAAATATAAGAAGGTGCAGAAGCCAGTATCGGGACTGGCGCGTCTTCGTGGCCCCTCTTCGGGATTACTCCAATCCGAGTTTATTGTAACTGCCGGCGAGAGAACGACAGTGCTGTTGGCAATGTTAGGCAGTTTCCGTATCGTCAAGACGAGAATCTTTCTTTCTCGTAGCAACCCTTATCTTTAAACCCCCTCTCGGCCAGTTATATGTCGCTTCTTCACGTTTTTGTTTTTGTTTGTATATTCTCCATTTCTATTTTCCTTTCTCTCACTGAATGTGTACACTGTCTCGCGGCTGTTTCAGATATGGCCTCCATAAGACTGTCCTTTTATTCGAGACTCGATTTCATCCTAAGCTTGTAAATGGCGAGACTGGGGAGAATAAGAGAGTGAGATTGAGCTCATGTGTAGGGTGAGAGATATACTATGTGAGATTGCGACTGGATAGATGCTGCCACTTTTCCAGTGGAACGATAGCTCCGGTCACTGGATCACGTCAAGCTTGGGTAAACTCGCTATGGCGATACGAGACATGAGGGGGGAGGGTGTAGAGAAGTCGAGACTGCTGGGATAGACGTCGTGCAACCCAATTTACATAGCTGCTTAAATGGAACGGACGGTGACCTAGCGATGCTACTGCAGCTCCTGCTGCTGCTGCTAGATCCACGAGAATTCGCTTAAATTTCCCAATTGGAATGGACGGACGGATAAACGAGTCTCGATCTACCTTTCTCACCATCCACATAGCAAACTATATAGCTATTCATCTCCAGTTCGAACTATTGCCTGCTATATTTCTCTCATTTTAGTTTGTTCCCCTTTCAAGGCTCTTCCGATTACCGTCTGCTCCTGTCCTTTCCCGCTCTTTACCCTCCATCATATACTCTTTCTGCCTCTAACCTTTTTGCATGTCACAGCGAGTGGGTACAGTTTTTCTTGTTTCGCTTCCAATAATGACGGTTTAATTTGGATAATTAAAATGCGATATCGGATTATGCCTACATATTTATTGACTTACATGTGTCTAACAAAAAGCCTTCAGTGTTCAGCACGCCGTCCTGTAACACCGGTTTTCACTTATTTATGTCGCCATCGATACTTTGTTTCTCCCACTTTGCACGCCAAAACTCCAACGGGGTTATTACTTGTTTCTCTGAGTTTCATCTTTTGGATCTTGATTATCCAATAGTTCTTTGTTTTCTTTGTTTTGCTTCGTTCCAATAAACTTTTGTTTTCACCAGGTCATCTCCTATTTCCCGTCCCGATCGTCTTTTGGTTCTTCCTGAACATTTTAATACGTAACGTTTTCATCATAGCAGGGCCAAATGTTGGAGATAGACGGTATCATCATTCCCTCCGACAAGTACAACATCGTTAAATTGTAACGCTTGAAAAAAAGGTATAATAATGTAGAGATAACTCTTTCAAAATGTACAATAAACCTATAATTATAAACCCAATTTAGTACGCTATAAAAATCATTTCACCGGTAAATTGTACTTTCCCGCGTTTTTTTTTTCCACAGATATCTATTTTTACCCATACGTCACGTATGGGCCGTATTGCCCCACCTGTATTTTGCACCATGCTGTATTCAGAGGTGCGGGAGTATTTAAACACGCACAGGAGTATACAGTTCACATGCACATACCTAGTACTTTGTGAATCACAACTTCGACTGTAAACATTGCTAAATGAATGGACCACAGACAATACGGTGACGACAGCCATAGCGATGTAAAATCGAGTCGCTGTAGTACAAGTACTTCAGCACATATGTAGTTTCTAATGTATATACATATATTATATATCTCTGTATATTATATAAATATTTCGCCACTGTAGCCGCCGCCGCTGGGTACAAGAATCAAGACTGGCCGGGGTCAAATGACACCCCCAAGCCTGAATTTTTCTAAGTCCCATAAGTAAGTCTGACCGGGGGTCGTCAATACGAGTGCGCGAAACTCTCGAGCCACAATAATCTGCTAGTATGTATATACATTTATACCGTAAAAATATACCCTACGATCGCTCGATATTTGTTCATATGAAATTTATAGATAACTCACTATTTCCGACAGCAATATAATAGAGTTTTACTTTTATTTCTTCAACTCTTCGAAAGCAAATGGTTTTCGTTTACTGTTACTGGAAAAAGCCAGAAAGGATATACAAGAGCTTGCGTGCCGATCTCATGATCGGTATAGCACAGACTATATACATCGAATAGAAGTAATGACGCACCTGTCGATATTGGCCTGTCGACACACACTACAGACGTTATAATTCCGCAGGACGACACTACTATCGCACACCTTTCACTCACATTTTTTCGCTCTATACTCTTCTAGAATTCTGCACTTTTTCCGATCCTATCGCCTAGCGTCTCTTTTTCACTTTCTCTCTCTCTCACACACACTCTCTCAACGTTCACTGCCCAAACTATTAACAACAAAATATGGTCGATCACGCGGGCGCGTGTACACGCTATGCGCTGTATGAGCGATAGTGTTCCAGTCCACGTTTTCACTTCGGTATATACGAAGTAGATTGAAAAACACCGGTGAAAGAGCGAGGAAACACGAGAGCGAGAGGTGAAGCAGTGAATGGTTGGAATCACTCGACGAAATCCATTTCCACGAATATTCGCTCGCACTCACGTTTTCCTCTTGGCTCTCAATTTGTTCCTCGCAGGCGCACGCACGACACGTACTGTACCACGGTACATCGTTCGATCTCTAGAGTTCCAAAAAAAAAAAAAAAACGTGTATATCCCAAAGCGCGTTCGCCGCGGCGTTATTCGCGGAATTCAGCATTGCCAACCATCCACATGTGAATGTCAATATATATGCACATATACATATATATGTATACCTAAACGACATATATATACATACAATAATACGCACAATGAAAGTGATCGGCTCACTATTGTAAGCGCTCTAAAATCCGTAGCAATGACTGTAGTGAACCGATCAGCTTGATCGTGCCGAAACAGTATGGGTACCTGAGGGAGGAGTAGAGAGGCGATATATGGTGATGGTGGCGACCCAGCACCACTGACTACACACGGCATATTGCATTCACGACTTGCCCCCCAGCCGCACTAGCACAAAGCCATAAAAAAAACCAACCGACACATACACGAAGAGAAAGTACTATAGCAATTTTCCTGCATCAGCTAGCCACACGGCTTTTCCATAACCATGACCACTCGGAATTGATTTTTATTAAATATTCCCGTGCCAAGCGGATATGTAAAAAATAATAGTGACGTACCGTGTGCTTATATATAGTGTTAGTGTAGATATAACTGTTTGATATATTCAGCATATTATCCATATTCCATGAACAGAATCCGTGGTACTCATACTCACTTGGCCAAGATTGTATGAGTAATTCTATACTCGATATTTGTTGCAATTGAACAGTTCCTGTTCACGTAGCATAGAATAACTATGACAGAAATCGGGCAGGAATGTTTCCAATATTTTATTATAATTTAAATATTGTTGAAACTTGGCGGTCGAATATTCCAAATGTGACCATTTTTATTTCGTGAAATATTATTAAAAATGCGGAATTTATAAATTTCAACAATTAATTTAAAAATCAATTAAAGCGACCGGATTCTAATTTTTGTAATATAAATTCTTTAAATACTTTGTTCAGTCATATTGGATTTATTAATAGTTTAGATTTACCGACATTGATGATGGTTGTGCGGTCGGTGTGTGGCTTCGACTGTCCGCCGAGTTAAACAGCATTTCGTGCTGCCAGCACTTGGATGGGTGACCGCTTAACTGTGCACCGACTGGCACATCAACAAGTGAGCGGAAGGCATTTTTTCTGAGTCTTTGGTGTTTACACTTGAGTAACATTGTTACTTTCGTGTATACACCGGAGAATCAGATAAATATAGTGCCGTCTGTACCGGAACGGGTTTTCCGCAGTTTCCACGTGCCCACGGCGAATGCGGTACAGTGTAGCTCGGTTGGCTGCGGACGCATCGGAAGTTAGGTTAGCTTAGCGAAGTGCGGGTAGGGAGTGATAGGAGGAAGGGTGGCAAGGGTCGCAGAAACCCGAGAGGGTGTACGCTGAAAAACGGGAAATAAAAATTAAAAAAAAAAAAAAAATCTAATAGCTTAGGTTCTTCGATTTTGTATTTTAAAATAGCGACCTCTGAAATGCACAAATACCAATCTTAGTGCCAATCGAATTGATTTCAATTATGGTCTCCTTTTTATTTAAGTAGTATAACTAATCGTAAGGTTGAATGACATACAGTTTTCTTATTTTCAAAATGTCTTCAAAATATTATTATAACCATAATTGTGGCTCGGAGGCTTCGAGCCCTTTCAGACCCTGATTATAATCAGGGTATATGATCTCCCCAGGACTGTGGACGTGTGGGCGAAGGAATTAACTTTGAATATCTGTGTGAATCATATGTGTCCTGTGTAAGTGACTGTGAAAGTCGGTAAGTGTCTGTGTGAATGTCCGTGGGTACTGCGTATGACAGTGTGTTTATATGACTATCCGTGTTACTGTTCAGCGGAACACACCGTGCTTCATTATATTGTAGATGTGATTCAAAAATGTTTCTAGCAAATTATATGTATATACAATTTTTAACATTATTTTTGTTAAGCTTCGTCGTATCGATCTGATTTATAGATGGAATTTTTTACACATCGTACTCGGGGTTTGAGACATCGGTGTCGAAGATTCTGATGTTATCGACATTCCTATATAGGAAAGTTCGAAAGTTTGAAAAATCGAATCCCTGATTTTTATTTAGTTCGTTTATTTAGTTCTTTAGTTTGCTCCACCAGTTCATTATACAATTTTTAAGAGGATTTGGCAAGATTACTGCGAAAGTACAATAAGATTGTTATTAGATTTCAAATAATTTTTTTTATTACTTTTCCTCTTGAATTTGTATGTCGCAATTTTGTTAATTGGTGAATAAGTACTAATAACAATAACAATAATATATTTGAAAATTGTCAATCTGAAGAAATTTCTCTCAAAACAATATGGTATCTGTATGTAGCTTCAATTCTTCATACCAGGAGTCACATTTTAGAGACGATATAAATTCTTGCAAATTAAATGACTTATCTTCTGATATAGCCAAAGCCATTTTGTTAGCTACTCTAACGATGTCCATATACATTCCGTATGGCTACCAGTTGGACGTGGAAACCGCATAATATGTCATCCCTCGAAACGAATGCGATTTACGTTGTACATTTATCAGTCGACGGGGGGATTAAGCGAACGAGCTCTCGTATACGTACTGAAAGCCAAAATTGATCGAGTGAGAATTAGAGGGTCTATCATCCGATCTTGCAGTTCTTTTTTTCTACCTATATAAACAGAGTTTCCATTTATATATTAGTGAATAGATATGGTGTGCAAGGATGATAGGGTGAACCCGTGTCAATTTGCTAACTCGAACTGATAGAAAGAGGATTAAATTCTCGGGATACAATAAGGCAGCCGCACACATCGGATCACAGACCGTTTTAATCGCAACGATTTCTCACGACCATTCTATGTGGCCGTCATGGACCTGCAATAGATATAATTATGGATTATTAAAATGCACTTACCACATTGCATCAAAATATTTAGAATCTATTATAGAAATATGGCAATAATGTCAGAAAATCTAGAAATCTGTTAACAATTTTTTTGTATAAATACAGAAATCTTGCAGGAATCCGCTTAGAAGTTTGCACAGTTTTTTCAAACAAATAATAAATAGATGGAGCACTGAATATGTAAAATATAATAAAACTAGAAGGTTAGTGTGGCCCGGGTATGTGGCGTCCTCGCATTTTTTTGCAAATCATCCGTAACTGTACCCCCACTGATTTTTCTGAATCTTCCGATGAGACCAACCTCGGTCATAATTTTAATATTGTCGGTGTGATTATCCAACAGATTTTCAAAATTTGTACTTATTGTTATGTAGATAAAAATAACAAGCCATAATAAATCATTTCGATTAGTACAAAAATTAGTATTCATGCAATTCCAAGTTTTGGTATCAAAAATCAATATGTATGAACTTGAAATAGGAAAACCAATATGACCGATTAAAATAAAAATAAAATATGCAACTTGCAAAAATTGGAAACTGGGCACTTGTGAGGTAACTTATCAAAAATGTAACCTTACAATTATTTTGTTTTTCTGATTCCGATTGGATTTGATTCATATCGTTGTTATTTTAGATTCGAACTCTTAAGACTTCTGTTATTTTTTTGTTGATCGCCGTAAAAGTCAATACCTTCTAGAATCTGTTGAGTTACTTTGGATTTTCATGGAAGATAAGGTAAAACTAACAAGAAGTTTATCATCGTATTAACGTTCGTTGTGTGGTTTGCTAAACTCTTGAGCATTGCAAAAATCAAGAAACTCAACAGAATGATTCGAGAATATTTCTGAAGTGATGCCATTTTCGTCGAATTTAATACTGTTTCATAAAATGAAAATTGTAACTTTGCAACTAGATGTTTTACAATATTCGGCAAAAATTGGGATCTTTAAATTGTAACGAAATATTTGAATCGTTTTTGCAATATACTGTACAGTTGAATATCTACTTCAAGAGACATCTTACTACTTTATTCATCCATTATATTTTTATTATTATCGGTGTGAAATGGCGCTGTGCTATCTTAAATGTACAGTGCGCCGTTACAAGTGAGACAGAAATTAGGAAACAAAGAGAGAGAGAGAGAGAGAGAGTGACAGAGTAAGAGAGAGTCCTGAGTGAAGACTAAAACTTCTTCACTTTTTCAAGTACCCTGTTAACGACGATACCCTCTTCGTTTTTCATTTCTCCAACCCGCCATTGTTTCTCGATGGTACTTAGCTTATATTCAATAAGGTCGATTTATGCCAGCGGCAGCAACAGCGACGATAGCATCCTCTGAACCCTGTATTTATAATGTTATTATAGGGTAAGAAACCATATTTTACGCGACGGTATTTTACGATAACGAAACCCAACACTTTGTACTTTCCTCGTCTCGTGTATTTTCTCCCCGGTTCCTAACGTTTACCCTTCTTTCACGAGCAATTCGAGTACTTGCTGCTTCTAGTTGCTTAGAAGCTAGATTTAATACGGCCAAGCCATTAAATCAAGCACGCCCGGCTGAAAAGGCCCTAGAGTTTTTAACTCCCACGACTTCTTATTACCATTGCGCGAGGGTAAGTAGGTATCGTATAGATATAGGCACGGCACAAGGTAGGCCGCTTGCTGGTTATGCTTGAGCCTTCTTGATTTATTCAAATCTCTCTGGTCATGCAAATATAATGTGGGAAAACGTGGTCGGTACAAGTAACCACGTCCACATTGTGAAAGATCTAGTAACTGTGAGCGTTACAAATTTATTATAATCTCTTTGAAGTTTATTTTCAAGGGCCTATAATACCGAATCCAATTAATAAATGTAAAATCAACGTGAATAATATTTATTACGTATAACGTAAAAATATTTATTTATTCAACGCAACATTATGTTTCGATACTGTCGACAGTATAGATGAGAGGTATTACTCGAGAATATTTTACCTGCGGTTATTTGTTATGTGTAAGAAACGATCATGGAATTTTTCGATGACATATTTTTCACGAGTACCTGCAATATAGCTTTTCGCAAATTTGCAAACATTGATTTCAGTAATTTTATTGAAAGCCGGTTTTTCGTTAACCCGACTCAAAAACAAGAGTATTATGCGTTTGACTTTGATGTTAAGTTATCATTTTTTTGTTATATAGCCCCTGTAGCGATCAAACCGTTAGAAAGAATCTAATATATCTGGTTGATGAAAAGTTTCGAATTTTTCGTTGAATAATATTTAGCGTAGTTATTTGTCGATTTGTTTAGTCGTTCGTTCATAAAGCTCAGTTTAATCGTCATTCCGTGTAAACAAAAATAATACGAAACTTCAAAAATACTGGCATTTGAATCTTGTATCAAGTTAGTTGTATTCAGATATATTAGTGACAGTCGATAGGTTATTAAAATAAATTGACTGAAAACAAGGTTTAATCGTAATAATTTAATTTTCAGCGAAAGTTTGAATTGAATTTGAATATGGAGTAAAACCGTCACCGAGATTTAAATTTTTTTTATTTTTTATTGAGCCTCACTGATATTACGGTAATTAAACGTGAAGGCAATTTCCGTTAAGTAAATACATAAGTATCATAGACAGAACTCGCCCCGTCCACGTATTACTGGAAGCTCGCAAGACTGGAAGAATCTACTCCAGTCGGAAACTCTCCCCACCGTATACATCCAATTACTCAAGACGTCATTCACATTATTCGACGAGGCATGAAGCAGGTGAACGTTGAATATGCCACACGCGCTCGAAAGCTTGGCAACTCACTGGATTCGATGTGTCAACAGCACACGACGGTAGATAGTTTCACGTACATTCATTTACAATGAAAAATATTCAGAAATAAGTTAGCATACCGTCACGAGACATGAATTTCCGAGCGAAAAACCTCTATTTACCTTATTTTCATAACTACATACTTCAAAATTATAAACAAATAAAACATATATACATACAATTTAATAAAGTATGATTCCAACTTCTTTTTATAAATACATTTATTTTTCAACATAAAATCCTTCGTTAGAGTCACCGAGAACTGAACTTCCCGGCGTGGCATATCATGAAAGTTGTACTCCGCGAGAATCTCGCGTAATGAGTCCCCCTCTAATTAGAATAATTATGACGAGATCTAAGAAGCAGCACTCGAGAGTTCGTTAACGATCTGAAAACCGGTCGTCCTGCCAGTTGCATAAACACACGTTTTCACTGGTATATCAGAACCGGGTGTGTGTGTGTGTGTGTGTGTGTGTGTGTGTGTGTGTGTGTATAAATATATATACTTTCGTTAAAATACTGTCACTTGTTAACTGTAAACAAACTGTCGGTTGGTGCGCCACGTCAACTTTACTTCAAATCACAGTTCGTTTGCGCAGTTCGGGCGTGTAAATTAAGTGGAAATTTCTGCTCGACCACCGTCCCGAGTCGACCGGCTAACTTCTCTGAGCGGAGGTATAGTAATATAGATACACCAGAATGAGGAAAGGAGTTAAAGCTTGAATGCTTTAGAGGTGAAAAGCATAGGGGGGAGGGGGTTAAGATGCACTAAACTGCACAAGCAGTGATTAACGAGAGTGAAATTGGCGAATACGATGCAGTTGATTAACGACAGGTGTTATCAAATAATGGTGGGGGCGATATAGAGGAGAGAAAATGAGAATGGGTTTGCCGGGAGCAATGGAAAGGTTGGCTATATAAGAGAGTACGTCCACCTTCACTGATTCCCGTACTACTTCGTCTGACCGCAACCACCGTAGCTACTCTCCACTTTCCGTTAACTCGCACGAATCCGATCTAAAACTCTAGAGCGAACAGCTCGCTGCGTCTACCGATTCGATTGCCCATCTCCTCCATTCCAATACCCTATCTTCCTCTCTTGCCCTTCACTCCTGCTACTTGAGTTTCCATCCACTAGGTTATCCTTCGGGCGAACCTCCAAACCAGCTACGAGACTTCGGGAGGGGCGTCAAATCTCATCCACCCTCGTGTCCCGAAGCCAGCCCGAAAGTACCGATTGTTCGACGCCATCTACCAAATCTCACGCTTTTATACCATCGGCATCACTATGAACTTTAATGACACGGCAGCCACTCGTCTTCTATGGCCCAACTTTTTGATTTTTACTCCGGTTTCACAAAGAGAGATCACAACTCTCGGACTAGAAAATCTACTAGTCCCGTGGAAATTACGTAGACAGAAACGACCAGATCTAGGGGATCATGTTTCTTGGTCGATTTCTCGCACGATGGCCTTTTTTCTAATAAACTATTTCCGTTGATCAATTATACTTTAAGGATTTATGTAAACTCAGCGAATAATCCTAGAAGAACAAGTAACTGACAAAAATTTCATTTCAACGATACTGATATTACGTGAAATTAATTTCATTAGATTATTAGAATTTACCAGATTGGGTTAAGAACCGTATAATTGTGATCGATCGCACAATCTTTTGGAACACACAAATATTTGTTTCAATGTTCTTACCAGGTTTAACGAGGTGCAATAAAAATTAATTTATCTAAAAGTATCATGCAACTGTCTTGAATACCGTTAATAATTTTACATTTTTTTCTACTGCAATTTTTATAGTCAAAACAATGTTAAATCGTATAATTATTTCCTTGTCACCAGAACAACGCCTGTGAATGATGCTTGGCGTTTGGTCTTCCATTCCAGTGACGTCGAAATCAAATACCACCGTCGCTTTTTGCGGCAGAATACTCATCGGAGTACCTTGCTGCGGTTTGATTCTACGAGGCGTCGAGGTTTTTCAACATAGCAAAGTGCTCTTCACAATGTGTATCTCAGTTCCATTAAAAGTTTTTACATGAAATAAACTGTATAATGACGTTGAATACTGTGTCTACGACGTTAGCTTGTATATACTTACTGCGTGCTTCTTTATTGACAATTTTTTTGCTCTTCGTTCGTCAGTTGAGACGTCGTGGTAATAAAACCGATGATTTAACCTGCCGCTGTATTGGTAAGCCAACGATATCTACCACTTGCACAAATATTTTATTCCAAGTTTCCGTCTGAATGTATTTACATCGTTTATTTGCGGATGCCGCATTTGGTATTCAATCAATGCAAAGCTTAGCTTAAATCCCAATCCTGGATTTGAGATAAACGAAACGAGGCAAGAAAGAGGGAGAGAGAAAGAACGAAATTTTTTTTTCCCCTCTTATTTAAGATTGAAGATGTGAGGTATACGTTGTTGCCGCTTAAAATTGTTGAAACGAATGATTTCCCAAGGATCTCAAAGACGTAATACGGGAGAAACTGTGTATGTGTGTGTAAGAGAGGGAGAGAGAGAGAGAGAGGGAGAACGCGACGAAAAGTGGATAGGAAGAGCGAAGCAACCGAGTGCACCACGAAGCACTCAAGTGCCTTCCTCTAGGCAAGGAACGACGAAGACCTCTGGTACGACTCTTTCTCTCTGTACGAGTTGTTCAAGATTTTAAGGAAAGGACAATTTTTCTGCCCCCCCCCCTCTCGAATGATATTATCCGTACTCTTTTCACTTTACTCTGAACGGCATGACGCTCGATTCAGTTTCGATGGTCTTCTACATACATTATACGCAAACATATACATAGACCAAAGCACCTATTATATACACAAGACTCTGTAACACGGTGTATGTTTGCGCTGAAAAGTTTTGACGGGAGCCTATAGAAAATAAAGAGCTTGAAGCAAAGGAGTTGGAATGTCAGGTATAAAAAAAGTTTTCTAAACCGTAATAGGGCAACTTGCTACTTTCTCATATTGGTGGTAAAGAAACGAGGTTACGACTTATGTTTTTAGTTGAGGCTGCGGTTAGTAATAAATATAGAAATTTATGACATGGCTCCCATCTTGACTGTATGATTTTTCATAGGACAAAACCCGACCCTCTTCTATTTCCCTAATAATTTTTTATATTGCTGTTATCACTGAAAAGAATACCTGTGACTTTTATTAGATTTTTATTGTTTTGCACCGTTCTACACTGCAAAACCAAGCGTGCTGCGAAGTATGTTGTTCCCTATCCCCCGTGTAGATAAGATGACGGGTCCATTGTGGAGTCTGGGCAGTCCAAGATGGCTTTTCATGGCAAAGGTAAGGGAAAAAACGTTTCAAGTGTGTAAAAATGCGTCACAATGTTGAAGGATGGGGAATAACACACTTCGCGGCACGCTTGGTTTTTCAGTGTATAAATTATATATTTAATATACAAGTCTTTATTTTACTTCAATGGCATTAATTCCTTAATTTGACATACCATATGTTAATAAATGACGAGGACCCTAATCGCTTTTCTTCAGATCCATCATCGCCAAATTAACTCATGTTCTTCTTACCTTATTACCCCCACACTTTTTTCCATCTGCAGAGGGTGACAGCTCTCAAGGCATCTTGACAACAAATACAATTTCCATAATATATGAAAAAGGGGTAGCAACCCGAGAGCTTGTGCTCAATTTCTTGACAACTTAATTAAGGCCGTGTCGCGCAACACCCGTTTTTTTTCAGAGTGTACTACGGTGTTGCCCTCTCATTGCTGAGGCAGCTCGTTAATCATTCAGACTAAATAACTCAGCGTGATACAGATAGAAGCATCTCCTTTCTTAGCCTCAACAACGAGACGCGTTTCATGGCTTCCGCAGTTAAAATATGCAAATTAAACGGTGGAATAAGAAGAATTAAAGAAAATGCATTCCTTCTTCCGATACGACACGACATCGCGCCAATCGTGGTACTCCGAGATGCAATATTCTGTCACGAGTGGAAATCGATATCCGCTCTTCATCCGTTGGATTTCTTTTTGTTTCTACTTGAGAGTGATCCGGCTATGAAAACAATATCGGTCGATCGATCGATCAATATAATACGAAACTTCTGCTGTTTCGCGCTCCGTTTCCACTCGGCAATTCTCCGCGGCAACCCTGGAATTAGAAAACAACCCCCGAGGGCAACGAACTCACTCGTACTTCCGCCGAGCTTGCTTCCAGCACCAGTTTCAACAGAGCAGCAAGCACACAATTGTCCGGGTCAGTTTGGATTTCTATACCTTATATGCAGATACACTGAGCACACGCACGCCAGCGTCCAATGTACGTTGCACGCATGCGGCATCACCATCACCGGAACTATATATGCATCGTTGATGTCATAGTTTCTACGATGCATATACACATGTACGGGCCAGTGTATATGTTTTGGGGAAGTCGGTATCATACAAAGTACGATACCACCATTACCAACGTTACTACAACGATTCTAACCAGCTACCAATACACGCGAACGTTTTGAATAATGAAGCAGTTCAGACCTGAGCGTGTTTGTCAATTGCATTATCCATCAGGATCACGATAGTTCCCGCACGTTGTACATTCCCCACTGGTACTCGATGGTTACCAACGCAGCGTTATGAATTGGTCGGTCGTTGATAATCCCTGGATCCCTCTCGCAAATCGTATCTATACGCTGGTGATATGATTTTAACATTATTTTAACCTAATTTTGAATCTTCCTTAAGTTCCGGTAGACTTTATTCATAGAGCAGATTGGGGCATGTAGGGACACTTTCCGTTCGGTATTTAAAATAAAAAATATTGCGTTAATGAATTGCAATATTGTTATGGAGATTGTGTTCCATGATCGATTGGGTACGTTCTGTCCAATTTTCATCCTGTATGGCTCCGGTTATTTGTGGTGAGGAACAATATGAAAGTCTACAGAAAGTTTTCAGATATGCAGTCTTCATGAGCCCATTAGCTGCACTTTAGTTACAATACATGTAACAGCTCCGCACCACGAAGCGATCGCCGTGATTAGCTGCTAGCGTCAGACGGCAATAATATAGGTGAACTACATCTCTTCCAGAATGCAATTCATAATTGCTTCACATTTGCTAAGCACATTTAATTTGACAGTTTGAAAATCCCTTGCGCGAGTTATTTTCAAAGAACTGAATATGATCCGGGCCGAATTAAAATTGGAAAGAATACGTATTTTTTTAAAACAAAACCGGACAAAAATGTACTTTTTCGGAAATTGCAATTAAACAATTCATATTTTCCAGAATCTGTGATCACTCCGACCACCTTGAAAAATCTATAACAATCATAACCATCCACATTGATATCACTGTAAACTGTACATCAGTCACTGCGACGCGAAGAATGAAAACGGGCGCAGGAAATTTGGAGGATGGGAGTGAGATATCCTCGTGCGAAAGATGCGAAAAGATGCAACCATCAGATGCCACACTTTCGGCTTTCTCGTGGCTCGTTTCGTCACTTCAACTCTCTCTACATGACGACTTTTCTTTCCCAGTCCTTGCCTCTCTCGTATAGCCTAGCTTTACGCTTTGCTCTTTGCAACTCTCGGCTCGACGAGTCCTCAGACCAAGTTTCGAAGTAGGAGAGACAGTGTGCAGTCCGGAAAGTACTGCTCATGGTAAACATTGGTACTTTGCACACCGCAGAGACGCGCGACACACACAGTCAAGAATGAGCTCATGCAAGAAATAAAACGGAAATGGTGAACCGAGTAGGAATAAGACTTTGACGAAGAAGAAGAAGGTAACCGGGAAAAGCGTCTGAACTTTGGCAAGGAATTTTAAGGTATATGCTGAGCAGTCGATATTTGTGTATATAGGACTTTTCACATCAAAAATGGGTGTTGAAAAGTTTGTTACTTCGATTTATTTGAATTTACAAGCATTACAGACTATCGTAAACAGAATCAAACAGTCTTATAAGTGAAATATTTGTTTTGCAGTTCGGTGGGTCGGTAAGTTTTCTGAATTTCGTTTTTTTTTTAATTTTCAGATAGTTGTAGATTTCTGGATTTCTGGAATCTGGAATTTTGTGTTCAAGTGTAGTTTCTGAACAAGCTTTCTTAGTGATGGGTTTGACCCGGATAGATAATGAGTTTCAAGAGTTACGGATATTATTATTTAAAAAAATGTTTAATAAAAATTATCAAATGAGCCTTATCCGTAAGTAAAGTTCGATCGTGATGTTCCATTAGTTTTTTCAGAAGAATTACTATTTCTGGGATACTTCGACCACTCTAAATTCAGCCTACATGTCAATAATTTCCATAACTGCATCATCTCTGACTCTTCATTCGACATCACAGGCTAATGATTGAAGGTGGTCAGCAACTGTGCCTCACTAACCGTATAGAAGTCACGTGTTGGCCCATAGAGAGTTTGCACGAATCGATGACTCTGGCTCTCAGGACAGACCGAACAGGCGAGTACGTAGAATAGTAGTACTAGTCACAGAGGCGTACGTACATCCAAGTACGCTATGGCAACCAGAGTACTGTGTACATATGGAACAACGACGAGTGCACGAGGACGAAGCGTAGAGTGAACGGCGTGGCAGTAGTGGCGAGACCGGTGAACGTAAATCCTTCGCGGAGTGATGTATCGGTCGTCCGGGGGTGCGGCATACTTCCATGTAGATACCGACATTCCCGGAATCGCGGAGCCGGCGTTCCGATTCCTCGTTATCCCTTGGACCATCGCTCTTCGGGAGGATATCGGGGGGTACTGTGCGCTGTGTGAGATCCACTCGCGCGAAAGCCCGAGTACGTGGACACGTGGATACACGTTAAGGTATTATTCTAGTAGAAGTCGAAGTGTACATACCGCCTTCTCTCGCTACGTATACAGCATTTTATTTCAAATCGATCCAATAGGAAGATAGGACGTTGGCGTAATTAAAAGGACTATCTGAAAATCATGAAAATAAAATTATGATGCATGTGTATGTAATCTTGTAACTTTATAGAAAATAATACCAATGAGAAAAAAATCTGCAAAGCAAAATTTTGCACATTGCTGAGGAAGCTTTGTTTTCATGCAAACATTTTTTTTCGAGATTTTCTTCTCAGGACATTTAGAATGGTCCAAAAGCATCGAGAAAAGTGGTTTGGAAAAAATACCCGTATTTATGTGTGCGTGTGTGCGTGTAAGAGTGACCATGCCCTTTTTTAAAAAAATCAAAAATTACATAAAATACATGTATAAGTGGTTGCAAATATTTTGCCAAAAACCGCAACATTCAAAGAGGGATACTTTACTACTTTAGTATGTAACTACTTTAGTTACATACTAAATTTCAGATTAATGCTCTATATCGGTTAGTAACATGAATAAAAGGCGATTGAATTTTCGAAGCACAAATATATACTCACACGCATGATCATTTTTTCTAAACCACTTTTCTCGTCATTTTGTATCATTCTGAGTAACTTGACATATTGACAAAAAGAATGTCATGAAAACAAAGCTTCCTCAACGAGGAAGCTAAATGGCAAAATGTTCGTTTTTGGTCCGCAGACACATTAAAAATATATTACGTTTCGGGCTAAAATGTACATGACAATGACTAATTCAGTACGGCGGTGCATTCGTTACAATATGTAATCACTCAAATGACACGAAATCAAATCATTGTTTATGCAAGATCTGTGCATTAAGTTAAATATGGGAAATATCACAGACCTGCTAAAAAATAAATTATTAACACAGTATGAACGATTTTAGAAGCAGTTACGAAATATACTTATATTCACAGTGAATGTTAAACGCAATAAAATTGCGTTGACAGACCAGATTCGACGTTGAATTTAAATTGCAGATATAGCGTTTTATGCAAATATTAAAACACTTTATCCAGTAGTGGTATCGGAATTCACGCATCATATCTTCGAAGAACTTAGATATGAAGAAGAAAACTACTCCCGTCAAACTATTAAAATATTGTCATGTGTAAAAATGTTTATATTCGATCATGGATGTCTTATGGATCCATCAAGATAATACAGATAAGATACATATAGTGAGAGGATTCTGCATCATAAACGGACCTTCAAGACTCATATTTAATGATAAAAGTAGCTGTATTTGACTTGCCAAATACAGCAGGAGTACATATAAACCCAGCCAAATACAGCAAAACTACATAGAAGTCAAGCCAAATACAGCTGCAGTTCGTAATTCTCTCCTGATTTGTGTTTTGAAAGTTCACCTACAGTGCACGCATTTCTACCTGTCACTGTGTATGTCCAAAAGCGCAATAACTTTAGAGCGTGAACGTAGACCTTAATGAGGTGTATTGTGTATTTTCTACGTTGAAATTATATTTTAAGCGGAGCAAATTTTAAGAAAAGTCGAAACTGTAATGCCTGTAACATGCATTAGTATCAAAATGAACAAAACTTATTTAAATACTGAGAGAAAGATAGTTTATTCTAATCCTGAAGTAATATATGTATTTCATATTTATTATGGATGACACGAATAAAATATAAATCTCTGGGAATGATTTATTTTTTTACTGACTCGCTGCCCTAAAGCTTTTAGTAAGTTCGGACTATTTTCCTCTTTTATATTCCTGGACTATACGCGTGACATGTTATTACAACTTTAGAACTGAACAAACGAATGGAGCTTTGGTACTGAGCAAACGTATGTTTCACACTGTGTTTTACCCCGGTACTGGCTGATGAATACAAGGAATATACGTATATAATCCTTCATTCCATTATTTCACGTCCTCAACGAATAATTTTCGGTGCTCGGAACGCGTACGTTACTATGTATAGAACTGAACGAGTGTGTGATGATTCCCTGGCTCTTGTATACCGCACAACCCGCTGGCTATGGAAATTAATACATCGACACATTTGTCGCGACACCCGGCGCCCCCTCCCGCCCCTCCGCCAACCTTGCCAACCTAACTATAACTAGCCGGTCCGCCGTGGCATAACCAACGTACGTACGTCACGCACCCCCGAGAATGATATATGAGGCGAGTTTCGCTGTTGGCTCGAACGACACGGAAATCTCGTTATTCGGAGGGTATTCCAGGCGGACTACGACATGCTTGTCGGAATTTCTGTGACACGTGTTGATTTGAAATGCCTCGAGTTCGATGATTATCATTGAATCTCACAACTACTTCATACCTAATCATATTAGTCCAAAAAAGCTTGGTCTGTATCGAATGAATATTTTTATTCAGCTTTCCTTTTTTTGGCAGTTTTGATCCCAAAGAACTGTAGAATAGATATTGGGTACACCATCCAAATGGAACATCTTTTTTTTTATATTAAAAAAGTTGACAAGTCTGATTATTTACTGTAATAATCCAGTATTACTGTAAATAATAATGAATCATAGAAGCATTTGATCGAAGACTTGTTTAAACAATAATCTACTTAATGACTTGTTAATGATTAGTACAGTTTGAGTTGACATAATATTGAAACAATGATTAGAGTACTTTGAAAGCTTCAGTTTCTTTACTTTATTAAGCTTTAGTTTCAAACATCTTTTTAAAAACTAGCATGAAATGTACAAACTCGTACATTGTTTCCTCATTTTTTTTCAATTTTTTTACTCGCATCCCTCTATGAGGAAATAAAAATTAAGATCACGATGATCCTCGCAATAAGTATTTCGCTCACAGCGGTTATTTTCGAGTGGTATCAAAAGTTTTACGTTTCTAAAACTCCATCTCATAGCAGTGCTCAAAAGTGCATAGATCTTCGTAGTCGCCATTCTCCTCGTCTGTTTGAACAGAGTTTGTTGAGAGATGAGGAAACTGTGTATATGTGAATAGAATACGTTTACGCCTTGGTGTCGAAAGGATTGACCGTCGAAGCATCTCACATTCGGACACAGTCGATCTCAATGGTGAGATAGAGCACACGTAAATTGGAAAATTCCAATCTAGGAAATTCTTCCTCGTCGTCCGGGTAGGACGACGAGCTTCGAGGTTTTTGTCGCCAAAAGATCAGTGCGAGAAAGAATAAAAGGGACGCTTCGCAAATCGGTAAGGGACGCGAAAGACAAGGTAACATCTCTGTGTGTTAATCACATATACGGTATTCAACGCAAATTCAATACCAAACAATCTTAGTGGTTTGACTCGTGTGTAAAGTTTTAGCTTGATCGCCCAAAATTACGGCAGTTATCCTTTTAACGTCCTTTTCATCACATACAGGCACACACATACATCCGAACGCTGGCTAAATATTGCGTTTCTCTACATTTGAGATTATTGCTTCCTCATAAAGGAAGCTTTTTTATTGCATTTTTTTTCTTTATTTATTTTTCCAGTCCAGAAGATTAATAATGGGCTGAAACATCGAGAAAAGTGGTTCAGAACATTTTTCCGAATGTATGTATGTGTTCCCTCTACGGGGAAGCCCAAATTAATAAATAATCTTTCTCATAGAGGTGGCTTTGTGAAAAATTAAATTTAATGAGAAAGGAATGTGAAAGGTTCTACTTTGCAACATTTTTAAGTATGTTGACATTGGAATCTCAAGGATTTTTTTTTTACGAAAACATTTACTCTTTCTTTATGAGGAAGCAAAATGAGTAAAAATTCACGAAGGTACTAAAAGAAGAACATCGTGTAAAATGTACTAGTTCGGTGGTGAATGGAAAGGATAGAGTTCAAAACTCGCTATAGCCTCTTTTAAAACTACGCGAGATAAAAGATATCTTTGTTGAAAGATCTTGGCTCATTTACTTCACATATATAATAAAAGAATAATACAAGGTCAAAATTGACACAAGGCCACTTACGCCAAAGTGATTACACCATAGATTATAACACTCAATGCCCATGGTTTGGTGACGGCGTACTTGTAGAGGTAGAGGAAGAATAAGGAGTGGTTCGGTGCAAGGTATTCTGACGCCGGGACAACTCCACGCTACACGTCCCATCTTCCGGTCTGCGGAGACAGGAGCTATCGCGTTTCCTCTTCATAACACTCAGCATTCGGAGCGCAGGAGCGCCCGGCCACAAGGGCATTTGTCTTCATTTCTTGCGCTACTCCAACCGGATACGTAGTTATGATTTAGCGGTGGAGTTCCTCAGCGCTGTTCTCGGGACGACGCGGGCACGGCAAAGACATGAATGGTTGGTTGCTCCTTGCTCTTGCTCGATGCGGTTGCTCGCTTGCCAGTTTCGAGAGTCTCAGAGAGAGCGGTTTGAGTTGCTGCATCTTCCTACCCAAACAGGTAACAAGACGTGGGGGTAACACGAACAAGACGAAAGGGGCCATGCCAAGAAGTTCTGAGGGGAAAGAAAAGAGTACGATTGCTCAGATACCAGGGAAGGATGAGAAGCAACGGAGTGCTTTTGCCGACGAGGTGGAATGAGAAAAAGAAGAATAACGACGGTTGAATCCACGTAATCATTTTCCTTTGGTCGTTCCGGCAAGCGCAAAAACAACCTACCTCGCTATTACTCTTTCTCGAGGAAGCTTCGGTATTTAACGCTACTCATTCGTCGTGATTGCATCTTAGGGTCTGCGAGCTTTCTACAAATCGAGTCGAATTGAGTGATTGCAGTGAAACTTGTCGAATTCTCGGAAACAAATATGATATTTCTAATCGAACGTGCCCACATTGCATGTTTTATATTTTTAAAATGATTCCAGCTGTATTTTTATTCATTCGTGTATTACGAAATGCTTCTGAAATGTATGAAAAAAATATTCTTTTAAACTTCGGCAAAAATATCGCAACAAAATGAAATTTTTATATCTCAGAAATTTATTGAATATTTCGACACAGCTGGAATATTTCTAAATGATTTGTTCAAATATATTTCTAACAATTAATACATAATGTTTCAGACTTATTTTCAATCTCTTCTTAAATTGGAAGTATTTGTGAATAATTTTGAATTGACTAGAAAAGTGATCGCTAGATGGCGAACAGTTCTCAGATGGAGCATTTCTCGCATGCGATTCATCGCCTCAACACGGAGAATAGGATGTAGCTGTGGTATTAGCAAGTTATTGTGCGTCAGAACCAACCGATTGGTAATGCCAACCAAACTACATGTAACGCTCCAAGCATTGAAAGGTTAGTTTTTTCAACTAACCCGTTTTCTCCGTGTATATGTATAAAACTATGAAGCTATCGCTGACAGAATAGGGATATAAATTGCCGTCGATGTTACAATCCTTCGTACATAGTAACAAGATATTGACAATGTTTTATTTTATTTTTCAATATCTATGAAATTATTTACATGTTTCCGAAATATTTTTTTTCTGATATTAACAAATTATTAATTTCGAAGGGTTCTGATAATATTTCTGAAAAATTAAGGAAATCTACAAGCGGACGAAAGTCTATTGAATATTTAAATATTCAATTTTTTTTTATAATTTCGCAAATTATATACATTTTTTTACCATCTTTCATGCAGGTAAAAAATTATTAATATACCAGGAATATTATTTTCTTATGATTTGAAAATATTTCTGTGTCATGTGGTTAATTGGATCTCATAGGCTTTATATGCTTTGACTTTTCCACTTCCACTTCCAATTCTCACGTAATTTCCCTCCATCGTTCTACCCTCCTTTACACTCGCGCTTTTCGTTTTGCATCCGGTTCAGAGGGGAAAAAATCACAAATAGCACGCGATGCTTGTACCGTGCTGCCTGCCGTCCTCACTTAGCTTCGCATCAGACCCTCTCACCGCCTCTGCAATCAACGATCTACCTGTACAATGTACATGCTACATGGCCTGTAGCTATTGGCCACGATTCATACAATTACAAATATATAAATCCTCTCTCAGCTACGTGCTCGATATAATGGAAACATAAGCGCAATTATAAGAGTCTACAAAAAAAAATATATGATGTTAAGTAATTTTGTATAATAACGTATCTGAAAGGAGAACAATATAGTTGATCAACTATTTCTTTCCGAGAAAAAAAATTGTTTATTCGCTATGGGTTTCCTTCTGATTTAGAATAGCGGCTTAAAAGTGATGAAAAATCCTACAAACAAGAATGAAGAGTTTATACCTAATAAATAATCCAGCATATTTATGCAAATGCTTGAGAATAATTTATGCGAGAAGTGATAGATTGCACCTAACTTTTGGATTCTAGTATTCGTGATCTATACGCTGTGTATATGCTCCATCCAGCGTGGGTCTCTACTTCCCTTGAGTTTCACGTCGTTACTGCAATCGGTACAATCGCCGACCGTATTTCACGGCAGACGTGCCAGTCAAAGCCAGACGTTACAAACGTATGTATAAGCTGTGTTGAGTTGAGCCGAATATCGAGGCCTACCGGGTTATTGTATAAACAGTAGTAGCGAGAAGCAACATATTTATGCCTGTTAAACGAACATACGCGTCATTCCCTTTCAATACAACCACTTTGTATTCTGATACTCTCAGATACTTCTCCTAATTAGTCAGATATAAGTGCTACTTGAGTGAAATTTTGATGATAATTTTTTGAAATTTTCAAAACCAACATTTCAATAAATTCTTATTTCCATAAAATGATTGATTTTAAAATCTGAAGGCATTCCGGAGAAACTACTCTTAAATAGTACTCAAGCCTCGCAAATTATGAGAAATATTTTATGTTCAGAAAAAAAAACTCTCTGCACTGAAAAAAAATATCATTGATTCAATAACAGTGATCATAGCGGGCTGCCAATGACATAAGACATCAGTGCAACTTTATTTTCATTCTAACAATTATATATAAAATTAAATCAATGTCTAAAAAATTTCGAACAAAATGTGTTAATGTATCAATTTCATACGTAATTGTTAGAATGCATATAAAGTTGTTCTGATAACTTATGTCATTGGCAGTCCGCAATGATCACTGTTCTTGAATCAATGATTTTTTTTCAGTGTGTATTGACAGAGAATGCCTCATATATTGTTACTAACGGATGAAATGCGTTCTGCCCACTTCAGTATCAAGGTATTATCAGTGATCATGCGTATTTAATGGTTCATGCTGTACCTGTTGGGACAGGTCGTGGTCTATACAGTATTATGGTATATATATCTTATAGTGTATGTGAAGTCAGTCAGAACCAGGCATCCCATAAGCGTTGCGCAGCCCAGATTCTATTCCAACTGTTGTACGCTATTGCAGTTACAGTTGCAATTGCAACCGCGCCGCTGTAATGCTTTCCGACTTGAAACTCCCGACGGAATAATTACTGCCACAGGGTTGAAGGGAGGCCCCCTCATGCTCGACGTATTTATTAGTTGTTCAGCGGCGTTATACCGAGCCTCTACCCGCCGCGACCACCATACCACCATGCATCCGAACATTCTACTGGCACGTACGAGCACCTCTGGTTTCCTGGCTGGGCCTCCCGTAAATAAACTCTTTGACCTCGACTTTTCCCTCGGCTGTCACACACACACACCGCTCCCGTGAGACACTCCCGCACCGATAATAGGGCTTCCGAACGTAGCCCCCTTGTGTCCAGTGTTATATACTCCTCGCGGCCACCATGGAAGCTGTAAACAGTCATTAGTATGATAAAAGTGAACGCTCGATGCGTTACAATATATAAACGTTCGTGCTATGCGCGCGAAAGAAGATTGAGAAAACATTTTAACGACGGGACTTTCAATGATTTAGTGCTCCAAGTCTGTCTAGCAAGGAGGAGCCGCGTGATTCATTATATGCCTTTTTATATTACCGAGATCACGAAGTTGGTTTATGCAAAGTAGAGCTATGAGAAAGTAGCGAAAAAGGGGTTAGGACGGCTTTTTATTATAGTCTTTGACGGCCATTTTTTTAATGAGAAATGTGCAACATGTCCTGCGCAGAAAAAAGAAAAGTAGTCCGCCATGGAATCCGGGTGCAGTCCGGGAGAAAGCCCCAGATGGAGTCCGGCAGGGAGTTTCTGATCAAGTCCCGGAAGGAGTTCCGCATAATGTCCCGGATAGGGTTCCAGTTAAGTCCTGGATGGAGCTCTGGATGAAGTCCCGGATGGATTCTCGGATGGATAGCGGGATTTCAGTCGATTACGAAGTAAGTCCCCTCTGGACTCCATCCAAAACTCGAAAAACTCTCCCGAACTCTATCCGGGACTTTAGTCGGGACATATCTGCAGGACTCAAAATCTATTCGGGACTCCATCTGAGACTCAAAAAACTCTCCCGAATGTTTTTTCGGGCCTTCGACCCAACGACCGCACAGAAATCTCGGCAGGTTTCAAAATCTACCCAGAACATGATCTGGCACAAACTGAAAAAAAGAAGAAATTAGTATTTTACGGGGCTTCGGACAGGTGAAAATAACAGATATTTGTTGACGAAGATCTCACTAATTTGGCCAAATAAACTTATTATAAGCCAACGACAATAGCCGGAGATGCTTTTTACCAACGCAAAAAAAGTGGTCCGTACCAATACGTTGATAAGTTCGCAAGTTGCATTGATTTTCTGATCGGGTTTCAAGGTGGTGAAAATTGGATATTTTTTTTATCGACAATTAACAGGTCGTGGTACAAAATATTTGACTTTCAATCAATTTTCGTACCCATGCTGATGGTAAACGAAACGTGTAGGACCAGAAAATTGTCAAATAACTTTTGTTGGAGGAACAAACAAGGGAAACGCTCGTGAGCTTATATGTGCTACATAGTACAGAAATTTAATAGGTCTATGAACGTCACGATAGAAAAAAAGTATATCGTTATAATGAGGAATGGAAGAGAAACGTGGTCATTCGAGCAAGTAACTGAATTTTTTCGAACGGAATGGGTAATTAACGTTTGGAATAATTAATGCCAGAGGAAAATTTGGTCTCATATTTTGCTTCCTCATATATCAACGTAGTCATGACGTAACGAAGCATAACGGTATAGCAGAAGCAAGATAACAATTAACTATTTGACTTCGCAGTACTCAATACACCGATATATCTTAACAGGAATTGTTTACTGATAATTGTCTATTAAGAGGACTAAGCTAAAACAACAAAAAAGCGAGTGGGTCGTGATTAGCTTTCTCGTAGAGGAAGCTTTGATTTCATTTTAAAAAAGTGATACCAAAAGTATACATGTGTTATTACCGATAAATAGTCACACGCCTTATTACCTCTTTCGATCATCCTCGGATGATTTGACACATACTTTTGAAAAATAATAATTCATTTTTATATTCAGTTTTCAGTGCTTTCACACAGCTTTCAGTTCCTTAATGCACCTTCCTTTTTAATACGCTCGCAATATACTGCCAAATAGCCTGTAAAATCTACGGCGAAATTAAAGTTGTTGCAATGAAAGAAAGAAAACATTTTTTCATTTTCTTGCGCTACAAATAGCCTTTTTGATGCCATCAAAAATATAACATACATTGCAGTAAGTAGTCCATGGAAAAACATAACCTTATTGTTATTACATTTCTTCTGTCCGACCTCAATTTTCCATTACATACTGATCTGAAAAAAATGGAATACTCATTTTCGAAACGAGTGAATTAAAAAATCTGAAATATACACAGAGATCACCTTTAAGTAATACTACTACATGGCCCATTATAGAACAGATCCAAAAGGGTAAAAAAAACTCGTAGCCGAGTTGGTGGAGAAAGCCTCATAATTTGGCTTCATATTTCCTAGCCATCATGCTACGAAGTATACAACCATTGATAAGGGATAAGTTACCCCATCTCCCAAGAAATTAATTACTAATTATCGCGGTGGCAGGGTTGACGTAAGAAGTAGACGGTGATATACACTTTGGGTGTACGTTATACGTATATACGAGAGCTATTGTTATAACATTGTTGTTGACTATGGTATGACACACCAGTGTGTTGTAACTCAAAGTAGCGACAACAGCGTGTGCTCTCGAAAATGTATTTAGAACAAGCCCATTAAAAGCTCAGGGACAACTTAACGATCTCGCTGGGCTCAACGTCAAACTCAGATATCTCCGGTTTATCTAGTGTTTTGAAATAATTAATGCTACATAATTGGTTCGAAGAGAGAAAGAGAGAAGATTCTTCAAAAACAAAGAGAACCCTCATGATACTCGTATTTTCGGGAATCGTATCGTTTTTTACAATACTTACGATTACTGGGTTTGCGAATATCAATTATAAATTGAGGTTGCATGGACGATCTTTATAGTTATTCATTTTTAAATGGTGCTACAGTATTCACCAGATAGTAAATAATACATTTCGTAACCACGACTAACCGTCAGATAGTTGTCAGATAGTCCAATATAAAATTATCATGTGATTTTGTGGAGAACCCGACGTTGTATATTTATTATTGAACTGAATTTAATGCTCATGAAGAACGTCGAAGAATTACATATAACAGCAAATATTTGAAGTAATTAATATTATACGTGATTCAAATTAGTAGTTAACGATATGAAGATTGAATAAAGTCTAACTTTAAGGGAAAGCGACTAGATTTATAGTGACAGGATTTTTCCATATCCTTGTGAAGCAATTTCCACGAAATTTGGATTGTCGTCTTAGACTATTTTAACTTAGATTCTCTGTAAATTTCAGTTCATTTAATCCATCATTTACTTTGATATCCAAATAAAAAGCAAAAAAAGACAGAATTCTAAACAAAACTCCTTAATGTAGCAAATTTTGTCGTATGGGCTGTTTGATGTTCTTATTTAAAGTTCTATCTACAATTCTCACTACCGGATTATCGAATTTCGATCTAGAAGTTTTTTTTTTCATAAAATATTTCATTCAACAACATTTTTATCCAATTTTGTCAACAATATTTGAATGATATTCTAGTACTTACTGAATATCGAAAATCCCGTAGTAAACATTGTAGATGACCTGTTTCTAATTTGTTGTTTTTTCAAGTTGTAACTGAATTTACCAAAATTCAATGCATAAGGAATTCTTTGATTTCTACCATTCGTTCAACGACAACTTTTAAATAAATTCATATGAGCACGATAAAAATTGATCAATGTCCAAAACTTATAAGGAATCGAATTATTATGAAAAGAATTTCATTTCGATCGTAATTAATCGAGGAAACATTAATTAATCAGCCAACATCTGTGTTCATCGTTAGTGGGCACGAATATATTATTTTTGGCCAGTCATAGTGCTATTTGTGGCCACTTGAAATAACAATAATTATTGGGAACCCCATAAGTCAACGAATTCAGTTAAATAATGTCTTATTTGAAATATGAAAACATTTAACGCAAGAAACAATATTTTCTGATAGAATATAACTTTCAATAGCAAAATGTAAAATGTATTCTGTTAGAGAACTAGGTAACTGTTGGTAATGGCTAAACTGCGATTATTTCCTCCTTTTACTAAATTTATCGACCGTCGTTTCTGCCGCTTCTATTTCTTTTTCTATTGTCTCTCTTCTATTTTTTCAACTTTATTTAATTCCATTCTCTTCTGATTGTGTTCAGAATTATGCGAAATAAGCGAATATTAAAGGCTTAGTTACCAACCGACTGATAAACGTTTTTTCAAGGTTTAGCCAGAATTTCCGGGGTACTAGATATTTTATCGTATTTTTCCGCTGCGTCGCTAAGAAATGAGTTGAAAGCAGCAAAAAGTGTGGCCAATCTAATTCTCAATTCGCTACGATAACCTAGTAGTACGCTTTGAACTCAATAAATCTCAATATTTATCATTAATAGAGAGATTGGACACAAACAGTACAGTGGCTACAAATGATACGTCTACCCTCTATGACGTGAAGCATAGCACTACATAGATTAAAGCGCATAATATGCCACTTCGAGTGACAGAGCATAAGAAAATGTAGGAATGCGTATAGCAGACTTGTTTTTGTCGGATGGGGGTGGCTGAAGAAGGGGTGGATTCGACTCGGAGTGTGCGATAACGCTCTGGTGGCGGCGCTTGGAAACTCACGAGGGTTGGTCCGCAAGCGCTCAGTCGCGGGCAAACCGTCACGCGGGATCAGGCGACTCGTAATACTCACGGACGTACATCACCGCTTTGCTCGTGCTATCAAAATTCCACGTTTATCGTGATTAATGGATAAAAAGTGCATACCTTTCGAAAACACCAGGAAACCCATGGACATGTGAAATCCGAATCGACGTTTGATATTTCCCATAAATGGTAATTAAATATTAATTATTTGAAAAATTGGATGTTATAAAAAAAAAGAAAACAACCGTCGATTAATGAGTGAGATATTTTTGTTTTACCTTGTCTAAACATTCTTCAACGGTACCTCACAATTGATGTTGATTTATAGATAACTAGGTTATCAGATTTTCATCTTAACCCAACTTTTCGGTGTTACATCAATTATTACCATTTCCCATTGCTGGAGCTCTACATTTCAGCGACTGCATAAGTAATGGACGACAAACATGCCAACGATTCTGTAGGGTGTTGATAGTGTTTTCTATCATGTTTTCTTTCATGTATGCGTTATTGCCGCGTCTGTGCTTCGATCGACGGTGAAGCGCGCCGATAAAACTATTGGCGGAGTTTATGCCGCGCTTGTGAAACTTTAACTCCACGCTAAAGTCCTGGAGTTACAACTCCAATAAATCAATTGAAAAAAAACTTGTTACATCTAAACTTTTTATGACGAGAATTCAATTATTTCAAGCAGAGATATCTCCATGTAATGCAATGACATTGGTGTGAAAATAATGTGGAAAGTATCTTTACGAACTATCCGGTGAAATTAAGGCACCAGGGTGTCTCTTTTAATTTAAAAAAAATAGTAATAATCCGCATTCATTAATGCAGTTACTTGAATGACAATATTACTCATAAATAACCCAATAAAATTGTGAATATTAGTTTCATAGGCAATTGTTTCGAGACATTGAAAATTAGCAAACTTAGCGACCAAAAGGTATTTGTTCATACATTTACAAAGTGTTTTAATAGTGTTTAATCGTAGTAAAATTCCTATCTTCATATATTCGCATTTATCACGAACAAAGTCTCGAAGTGTTTCCATTTTTAACCCCACCTGTAATCAATTGACCAAAGCCAATAAAATCGTCGTTGACGTATTTTGGAATAGAGAATGAATAATTAAAGCAGACTTTCGGAAACTTGTGTGATTACTCAACAGAACTTTATCAAAAGGATAGTTACTTCTCAGTTTGGTGGTCCCTGAAATTCTGCTTCGCACAGCAATAATCCGAGAATCCCCGAATATGAAGGATAGAGAGTGGGTGGCATTCAACGAACGGTTGACGTTGTGTATGCGCTGCTAACGGAGATATATAGAATGCGGCAAGCGAGATTGCTTTCACGAGTTTCCCCCGAGGTCTCCTCATCTACAGAGTTCCATCGTAACAACCCGCTCACACGAAGTGGAAGCAGCGTAGAGAGCTTTTGTTGAGAGTCCTGATGATTTCGTGTTTCAGCAAAACCATCATATGCAGCAAAGAGTAAATCAACTCGATATAAAAGTGGCTTGTTTCGGTTATGCTCTTTAACGTCATTTCGCGTTTATACCGCCAGAAGATAAAAGATGGCTTTGTATATACAATCCGAATGTTGATGCTTCTCGACGGTTACTCGAGTAGACATCCTCTATAATTTGTTCAATAGTGTTGCTGGCCTCATCTGCTAACTCTTCTGCTTTCGCGCAGTTATAAGTAGATTTCGCGCTGGTTCTACTTCATCTTTTGGTCGAGGAAAAATTGTTCCGTCACTTTCGAAACCACATTCTCGGTACATTCTTCGACTCTGTATGTTGTTGTGCATACATGTACTTCTTTGAAACTGTCTTTATCAGTAAAAGTGCTCGCTTTTTTTCTGCAACACTCCAGAATCGTAGCAACCTTCTACTGTATACCTCTCCACCCTCCACCCTTTTCTCTTTCTTCTTGTTCTTTCAGCCATATACGGCTTTCCAATTCGTTGAAACGATTTTACAATACGCGCCACCACCCTTGCATGAAAAATAAATCTCGAGAGCAAAGGAGGTGTTTTTTTTGTTCGCGTGAAATCGTTTCTTCTTTCCGTTCTTGATCTCACGCTCCTTTGCTTTTTCGCTCTATTGAGACGACTAAAGTATATTTCTCCGACTGTCTTTTGCTACACGCTTCTGTGCCTTTTGCTACACGCTTTCGTGCCTCTCGCTACACGCCCTCGTGCCTTTCGCTCATTTGGATGAAAAATGGAAGCAGAGAAAATGTATGAAAATGTATGAATGAAAAACGTGTTTGATATTCTTTTTCTGGAAGATAGATTTATTGTATTTTATCTAGATTTTCATGTTTCGCTTCTCCGATTAAAGCAACTATGTTTTGAGGAAAATAAATTTTGCCAAAAAGAAACTATGTGTGTATGTCGATTCGAATCTTTGAAACATAATTCGAGATATGCGAGATATCTCGACATATATATATCGATCGACCAATTATCTAGATTAAATTTGGTTAGAAGCAATCAATCCGTTTAAGTGTTACATTTTATTTTTTTAAACAACTTTGCAGTTCTAGCGACAGCACTTTCTGCAGCACAATTGGATTCACCGCGACGTCCATTTCTTCTCCCACGGAACCTGTCTTATATACTTGCTTTCCTTCACATTTTTAACATTCACACGCTTTTCCACGACATTTCAATCGTCGACATTTCGAGGATATGCATTGTTTTTCACACATGCCAGTTGTATATACTTATTTTATACCATCACACAGTCGAACCAACACATTCCTTCCACGATTGAGTTTGCCTTATGACACGGTTTTTCCTTCATATTTCTTATCTTTTCACTGTTTTTTCTCGACGTTGCGATCGAATTTCGAGCATGTACATCACCGACCACATAAACCGGGTCATCCACGACAAATTGGATACACAAGGGGATTTTTCACACTGGCTTTCATAAGTACACATTCCGTCCCAACATAAAAATCGTTCACATTCTTATTCCCCACAATCCCATTATTACATAATCCCTGTACTACACACTCAATTGTCAACAGATTCGTAGCAACAGACATCAATCCATCACGTTTCGATCGGCCGCAAGCTTTTTCAACACATGTCAATCCTACACATTTATCCTGCGTAAGGTATTGAGAGTTGATATCGAAAGGGCAAATGTGTAGGATCGGCATGTGTTCGAAAAGCTTGCGGTGGATCGACACGTGATGGGTCGACATGTGATTCTACGACTTTGTTGAAGTTCGGATGTGTAGTATAGGGATTGTGCAATAACGGATTTGTAGGTATAAAAATGTGTGCGATAGATATGTGTTGGAGCGGAATATGTAGTTAAGCCAATGTGAATAATCGCCTTGTGCAGCCAACTAGGAGTGGAAACCCGGTTTGTGTTTTCGATGTTACATATACCAGAAATGTGGATGCTCAGTAAGTCGTGGAAAAGTAGCATGAATGTTAGAAATGTGAAGAAAAATCAACATGTAAAAAGTTTCCGTGGGGAAACGCATATGTTGGATCGATATAAGCTTTAAATCGAAATATTTTTGAACGGAGGGCTGCCCTAATTTGCCATCCATGTTTATCCATGCTATTATAGGAATTCGATTCCTTTACTTATTAAGGAATTAAAATATTTGACTTCACAATCAAATTTACATTAATTAAGAAAATGTTTGACTTCACAATCAAATTTACATTAATTACGAAATGTAGAAATGTACATTGTAAATATTTTGATTTTGTTTATATTTCACTTAAATAGATCAACTATTGAAAAAAAACAAAACCCTTGGTTTTTGTTCCCTATGAAGTTCATTGACGTACACCAATAGATTTCTGCCGATATTGAGAACGGTGTTAATCATGATGTATTTTTTTTGTGCAGAGAAGAAAAAACAGGTAAAAAAAACGGTTATGCCGAGGAAAACAAAAACTTGGAAAAAACATTGTTCGTGATCTCGCGCAATGTACTTGATATTCTTTATATGCCCACACACACCCACACAGATATTAATAAATATATACTAATGTAGCTGGGGTGTTCGCGTTGTCCGTTCAGCCGCGGAATGCCCAGAGGCGTCTGTTAGCCCGTGAGAATCGTGTTACACAGGTGGATGCACGATTCGTTCTTGTTGCCAATACTTGTACCGTTGTATATGAAACACGTTGATGCTTGCAAAAATGTTATTTTGAGTATATACGTATCGAGAAAACAAGTCAATCGCGTGCTGTCATTCTACATTACTATATCGATCACTTATTGTACACAATGATCGTCTTAATTGAAACCCACGTTGACTTGTCATAATTTATAATGAGTAAACAGCAACACGGTCATTGACACTATAATGATAAAATATTCCTAACAATAAGGTAATTCCCATGAAAGGAAAAGAAGGCAGTTAAGACAATTTGTTTTAAGCATCCATCGTGGTATTCAAGAATTGGCAACTCTCCAGGACAAATCAACCAGGATGTGACTTTCTTTTTATTCTTATTCCCTAAGTTTTAAAACATCACAAAAAGTCACTTTGCATCAATTTTTTGGATTTTTCAAACATTTAACTTACGTCCCTTCGTTTTCCAGAAAAGTTTCAGATACACTGTTAGAAAAAAATCAAAATACAAGAATTAACCTATATTTATCATTATTAAACTTACATGACGACTATTTCTGTTTATAATAACATTGACAATTGAGACTTGCGTTTTCGCAGTTTACTAGATTTATTATAAAGAACCTTTGTTTTCTAAAAGGGCTTACGTCGTCAATCAACTCATGGATCCCCTATACATTTACACATGATTTCACACCCCGATACAAAGTGCTAACCACGCATTTCACGATTGCTATCTTCTTCCCTCAACGTAAAGTCACATCATCGTCAAGACGGAACGGGAGATTTATCTTCCATACTTACGTTTTTAAATAAAATCATCCAGATGAAAAAAAAAGTTTCGTACTTATCGAACCGCCACTTTAATTCGCTTCTCCCTCTTGTATTCACTATATATATAGCTCTCTAATGTTGCTCAATACGTATAAAAGTTGTTCCAATTGATATTGATGCCACTCTGGTTTCAAGAGATGTTCAATTTTAGCAATGCAAGGTTCACTTATTGACCTTAAGACTTTGTTCTCATTAAATCAAACGCCACTGACATTTGACATATCAACTCTAAAGTTCAAAAAACGCCACGCCATTTGATATATCAACTCAAAAGCTCAAAAAACGCCACGCCATTTGACATATTAACTCAAAAGCTCACAAATGCAGTTTTCCATTTTCTATAAATTACATATTCAGCTATTATTCAATTTATTGGAACAAATCTTCGTTTACTGCGCGTAATTTTTTTAGACGAAGTCAAGACATTGCCTTTTGAGCCAAACAAATTCAGTTGATTCAGAGGAAATTTGATTGCCCTAACAGAAAATAGTCAAATCAACTTCTTAAAGACATTTGATACGGCGAAGCTTATGTTGATGTTGAGCCAACTTTTGATGAACTTGAGTCAACGACCCCATGAAGTTGAACCGAGTAATATTTACTTGATTCAACTGAATCTTAGTATTTAGTTAGCACAAGTTGACTGTGAGTTTCGATGTATCCAACCTGTTTCGATGAAGTTGAATTAATTACTTCGAGTTAGTTCCATTGATTTTTCTTTGAGCCACCTAATTTCTGTTGGGAAGGTAAATTCGGTTAGCCCCATTTTTGAAATTTTCTCTCAATGTTTAAGTCCAATCTGTGAAGAAATGTAATCATCCTAATTGAAATCCCATGTAATTTAATCATTGATTCCTAGAGCTAAGATGTGCACTTTACTAAACACTCTCTTTTTTCTTCTTCTTCATCGACATAAACTATCGGAAGCTTTTGGTCTATCGGTCGGAAAACTTTACCGCTAAACACTGGCAATAAACGCCACCTGCTGTTATTGATGTTCTTTTGACCAAGCTCTCTCATTCTGTCATTCATTCTCTATTTTGTTTCCGTTTCTCCCATTCTCCGGAACTCGTTAGGTTCTTCGAGATAAATTCGAAGCACACGGAGACACACACAAAGCGCGTTGTGGCACAGAGATAGACTCCGCAAACGCCTAGAACGTCTAGCATCTCTTGATGCTGATGCTTTCCTACTAAAACTACACGTTTCTCCCAGTGCTTGGATGCAGCAGGGTGCAAAGTTACATCCGGTAGCTATTCAGCAGTCTGTCCTTGGTCGCTCTCATGGCGAGCCGCTGGTACTCGGGCGAGCGGTCCATCAATCCGGTACCACTGGCTAAAGCTTCTAGAGACTCATCTAGACTCGACCCAAGTGCCGGAAGAGCAGAATAGTCTCCTCTCTCAGCTCTTGCCTAACGCGAGTTCCCTTCGCTCGAGACTCAAGACCCAGTTACATGTATGCCTCGAGAGTATGTATATGTATGTATACATGTGCACTGAGCCGAGATGGATGAAATGGACCTTACGCGTATATCCACCATGTACAGGATTTTACATAACTAGGAAAGACAGTGATTGCTAAATCCACTTGTAATCTTTCTTATTATGCTAATCCTTGGGTCAGACAAGTCAAGTAGAGCAAAAGAACACGAACACATTATTTTCACTATTTTTTGAAATCCTACATGAAGAAGCGAAACTTTGAAGATTACGTTCTAAAAGCCTAAAAGACAATTACTTAGATAGAACATAGCTATTACCCGTACGACAAGTGTCATAATTACTCTAATTGATTTCACGTAACAAACAATAAGTAACATCTTTTTTATGAAAATATCTGTAAATTAAACCTTAATAGCGGATTCTATGACCATAAACGACAGAATTCTATCACGATAGCATTACGATTAGTTTCGAAGAAGGACAGGAAAAAACTATCTCGACATAATATGTTACTTCCGATTTTTGGTACAGACTGTAGACATTTATTTTGAAGTACCGGCTGTACGCGAACTAGATATGTTCACCTTGACGCGCCTTAGCTATTCGGTAGAACAGGTTGGTTCGTCTCTCTCAGACCTGGATTCACTCCTCTTCCATCTGGACTCGACCCTTCTCTTCACTCTCCTCTCATCTTCGTCTCTGGCTTGCTTGCCCAGCATGGCCGACATTCGCCACTGCACTAGTTTCTGTTCTGACATTCAACGAAGATTCGTACGATGGAAAGCAAGCTATGAGGAACGAGCGAACATTACTACGTACCACAGCTCTCATATCGACCATATCGCTATAGAAGACACAGCAGGTATCGTGCAATGTATACATGCGGTGTATATGCTATACGCGACGTTCTCTCGGTCTGCTAGTCGAATACACGACCAAGGGGTTAATGGAGTAAACAACCCTTCGCCCCGAGGTCTCATGTCCCCAGCCGATACTGCCCGATCAATTATGATTCATTGATTAATTAACACCACCTGGAGCTCAAAGCTCCATCCGAGACTCTACCATCTCCTTATTGCCGTCATAAACGAAGCTTGCAACCTCTGAGCAAAGCCTCGATTTTTTTCTATCGGCACGAAACTTCGCTTCATCGACTCCTTAATTATGAGATTATTTTAAAAACTACAAAAATGCAAAGAGAGAAAATTTACGCTTGTGATTCAAGAGATAGTACATTATACTGCGATTCCGAAAAAAAGTAAAATTACAAAGTTATTACAATTACTCTGTGATTTGCTTCCGTAATAGAGAAAACTTCATTTTAGTGGAAACGGTTTTTTTCTCGAGATGTGTATGGTCATTAATGTGTTTAGAATGTGCCAAAATATTTTTTAAATATCATATACTCGGCTTTTTTATCTCTGTAACTCCAGGACTCTTTCAGCTATTAAGCTATAACCGATCACGATCGTTATAATATTAAGTCATGTGTAAATATGACAAAAATGCCCGCGAACACGCTAGCGCTTGCAATTTTATAGTAATGCACATTATTTAAATTTTTAGCCGTTTCTACTTTTTGAAGATCACATGCGTATCTGCTGCCCTAATAACAAAAAAATGTCGTAACACGTAACGTAATAGATTATTCTTTTTGTCATTGCAGGAATCCGTGTCAACGTCCCAGTAAGGCAAACAAGTTCGAGGCATTCACAGTTCCAGAGTGAATAAGAAGCTCATCAAGGAATCAATAACTCACAGCTCCAGATGACATCAGACTGACTATTAATGAGAGATATGTCAGAACGTGAAAGTGGTGAAGATAATGCTTGAGGAAATGCGCCGTCGACGCCAGCATATAAGCAGCAGTGGAGTTCGACTGCGATACTCCGCCTGAACGTGCAGTTTCTTCATATCGAGGATTAAAACAATTAATTAGTAATGCGAATCCATAAAGTTATACGAGCGCCTCGTTCTGACACCGGTTAAGTCTACGGTCATGTACCAAACCGTGTAAATGTGGTTCGCCTTGTTTACGTAAATAAATTATATCTATCTTAAGTGTAAAACCCGCACATAAACGCAAAACAACGGTGACAAAACTGTGTATAAGCATTTATGCCGTATAAGCCGGCCCGTACTTTGTTCAGTGTAATGACATAAACGTCGTGATTCACGCACAAAGTGTTCGAGTGTACGACGAGCTTGTGTACGTGACGTTGAGGCAAATTACAGTGATTTGACTCGAGTGCGGAGAATTTCAATTCGAGTTGGATCGAGAAATAGAGTGGGATGCGAAAGTGTACTCGTGCATCGTGTTTGCCTACATCGAGTGGCACAACATTATATTATCTCGTGGAGTAACTATCGTGTAAACGTTTCGTTGAATTTAACTGTTGACAAAATTAATCAAGGTTTGTGTACTTTGATAATTGGGGAAAGTGTTTTGTGTCGTTCATATATGTAGATTGTAATCTCATGAACATAGATTAAAGTATTTAAAAAAACAAGATTGAGGTGTAACACGGTGGTGCGATAATTGTTCGCTGAAACCTATGAAACAGTGAGTCTATCCGTTATACTTTGGTACATTGGTAAACCGGGTTGCAAGGAACAACGAACACTCGTGCTGTCCGTGTTAGAAATTGAGATCAAAGGAAGAGTTGGTATAGAACTGGCAGGTGGAAGGTACAGAAGCTCGTCGTAACACGACACTGCGGCTTCTCTACGTGGAAAAGCACCGTCGGACGGTGAGAGTGAGTACGAGAGAGAGACTCTTTCGTGGTTTGGCCCGTCGCCGCACTCTCGTTTCATAGCCACAGGGCTGTGCGAGCGCAAACTAAAGAGAAAGCTGTGTGCAGAAGAAAAGCTTGAGATTAAAACGCTTTTTTTCCGGGGGGGTAGAAGCAGCACAACTTTACGACGGGATAATGGCTAGTGGAGAGAAATAATATCCAGCGGGAAACAAGATTCTCGAGAGCACTGAAAACGGACGCGACAAAAAAAAAGTGTGCGAGCAAAGCTGAGTGACTTGCAGTTCAAATATCCGAAATACATAAAAATAAGAAAACTAACGAGAAACAATTGTGTGGTCTTTATGAATAAGTATCGCAAGGCTTTTTAGTGTTTGTGTGATTTTGTTTGTCGGCCCAAAGCCGTTACACCGAAATGGCGCTATAAAAAGCGATAAGGATGTTGTAAATTACGCGAAACGAGGATGATAATGAGAGTGATGTGGTCAGCAATTAAAGGGCACTCTCCGTCGTCGGTGGTGTTTAAAAGTGACTAACGACGAGAGATACCAAAGTGTGTCGCTCGTCGTAGACCCACCATATATCGTACAAGGCAGTGTGTGATATCGTTATTAGGAATAATAAACGATCCGAAGGAGCGCCACCGGGCTTTAACCGGTGTGCCTGTGTTATACGGACTGTGACGAAGGGCGGCGACATATCCAAGGAGGAAAAATCGCATCATGAAGGAAAACCGCAGAAAGTGGCTGCGGGCCATTTGGCCCCTGATAGCAGTCCTTAGCCATCAATCAGGTGAGTCTCGTTATGCTTTTCCTCGGGTAACTCACGTTTCTATATCTTTTGATTCGTGTCACGGCTATACTTCGTCTGATGCTTCTATCTGCTTGCCAGCAGTTTCCTTAACATTTTCGCCATTCCACCAGAATTGCCGTCAACCAAAATGCTATCATCCATCGACGAGACAAAGATATAATACACTCGGTCAGTTGGTGTACTGGAAAGCTGGCACATGAGATTATTAGATTCTTTTGTTCGTGTGTGATAAGAAAAAAAAGAATCGATTTGTCGGTGGGTAGTAACGCGATGATTCAGCAGTACTCTTCATGTGGCATGCTTCTATGTTGAAGTCATGGGACTGTTTGGGTTATTATTATATTTACTACCGAGCTGAGGATGGTCTGTGTACATTAATTATTTTACGAGACAATTTAAATGATGAAAACTGCTCTTATACCGTCAGCTTCCATTACAGGAATAGTTAGCAAGTTCAAAAATGTTTTCGGCTTGATATATTTGGATAAGATGCTGACTGTCAGAAGAGGAATCATAATTTATATCGCGTAGTAAATTAATTAAAAATAGAAGAAACTATTAAAGTACTATGAAAAAGCGCAAAGACTCTGTAGGCTAGAAAATATTTTCTGAAGTTTGAAATTGATTAGCGTCATGGGTATAAAAACATTGTCAGTGTGACCTGTTTTCATTTTATAATAAACGCTTTATGTTCGGAAATGATGAAATATAAAGTGTTTAGCAATATTCGAAACGAGCGTCGAAGCTAATTCACCGCTTCTGAATCTATACATAAAAATGCGTGAACCATTTTATGGCAGTCCCTCTTTTCTCCACATGTCGATCCAACACACACGTTCCTCTACAGATCCAATACTGCGCAGTAATTTGCTATATATTTTGAATATACGCACTCTTTTTCCACCTCGGCTTGATTATAGGCACTGCCACCATTCACATTGCGTTCAACATAAACCTCATTCTGCACAGTTATTTTTCTGTACATTTCAATCTATTACAAATTCTGTTTCCATCACGTCCCTATATTACGCACACATTATGGTTATGTACGGCTTTTTACACAAATCCGTTTCCGCACAGGTATTTTCCTAGACATGTAGAATGTACACACTCATACCACCACAAATCAATTCTACACGCTCACTATCCACCGCATTAACGACCATGCATATTACTTTGAAAACACACTTGGTTCTGTCCTACACATTTGGAACGAGTGTTTCCTACACATATGGAACGAGTATACTCTTGTTGCTCCATATCCCGATTCCACATAATATCACTCTACAAAGACCTTCGTTACATGCGAATAATCGTAATGTGTAGAATTGAAATGTGAAATGATAGTATGTACATTCGATGGAAAAATAAAAGTGCAGAAATGGGTTTGTGTTAAATGCAATATACAATATACGTAATGTGTAGAATCGAAATGTAAAAAAAACAGTTTGTACATTCGATATGTGTCGTAACATAATCGTGTTGAATTGATCCGGTGAAAAGATGAGTGCTGGATAGATATGCGCAGGAATTGCCTTTATATTTATTAATTTTCAGTTGCGAGAATCTTAGGAATGCAAAAAAAATACGATTCACTAAATTGATGGCATTACACAATAATAATAATAATAATAATAATAATAATAATAATAATAATAATGGGATCTGAGGCAAATAATTTAACTACTGAGATCATGAATAAATGAAATTCTAAAAGTTAACAAAAAATACTGTAGACGGCATTATCCACGACTAATGAATATGTTGAGCTCCCGATAGTGTTTTCGTGGTGGAAGCAAATTTAATGAAGTTTGTTGATCATAAATGTGTTAAGCGCAGATATTCTTCGCATTCTTCAATAATTTCATCGATTTCTCGTCTTCGGTGCTTTTATTTTCACACACATGCCTCAGTCTTTGTCCTCATTTGCCTCGAGAGATACATAACTCATTTTATTCATAACGTTCTCTTCCAGGAACATAGTGTTACGGCGGCTCTCGAGAGGAAACCGTTCTTAATTCCCCTGTCCTCTCTACTCCTCTATTCACCATCTCTTACAAGAGCTTTCCCAACGTGGCAAGATATGTGAAGCATTTATCCGGCAAATTGAGACAGCGGGTATTCGTGGAATTCGCAGCGCCGGAGTAATGTCGAGCGTGCTTGGGGAATCGAGGTAGAGAATGGGGTGCTACGAGAAGTGGTAACTGAAGAGGAAGCCTGCCGTTCATGTTTCCGTTTATACACGAATAAAAAGTGACATTCGTTCTTTCATGACCTACTGCTATCAGAAGTATTGAGGTGTAGGAATGAAATAATCCGTACATAAATTAAAAGGAACCGACAAGACGATTTTATATTTATATCTACGACTTTATATACGACGTATGTATAGAAGAGAAAGTATTGCAATTCACAAGAAAAATCGATTTTCACGATTTTTCTGTTGGTCTCCCAAAAAATACGTTTTCTCATTTCTGTCTGTCTGTCTAATGATATAAATTATTCACACTAAATGTTAAACTCAACAAAATTTTTTAACAGTGCAGTTTCGACATTGAGGTTATAATCACATACACACTTACAATTTTAATTGCTGTATATAGCATATTATACAAATATAAAATCGTTTTATCCAGCGGGCTCGGAATTTACGAAATATAACTTCGTATAACTTAAATATAAAGAATTCCGCGCATAGAAGTACTCATGTCAAACTATTAAAATAGTCATTCATAAAATTAGAGGAGCATCCATGGTGAGATGATAAAACGGTCATTTCACTCGTGCTCACTGCCCAGTAGCGGCTATTATTACGGATACTGGGTAATAATTACAGGAAACATGTATAAATGAAGCTTTGTCATAAGAAACGTTATCCTGCATCGTAATTCGGAGTACAGAGTCATCAAACGTCAATTAAACCTAAAACTGATGCAACTCTATATTCACTGATTGAAATCAGTGATTATTCTAAAGATAACACGATTTATCGATTGGCGACCAAATTTATGGAATGTTTGCTATAAGAACACCAAGTATTCATTTTTTTAATACCTGTATCTTGAAAAGGAAATCGTGCACCTTGTTGTACTCTCTTTCGACAAAGTTCACTAGCGTCTCCCCTTAAAATGAAGAGTACAGAAATTGAATCATTCCTGAGATACAATTGATAAAAAAAAAAAATATATACGCAAATAGAGACCCGAATGAAGTAGAACCATTAGGACGAAGAAAATTATGAATTCAACGAAGAAAGTGAAGTGACGAACTTCGGAAAGGTCGGAAGTGCATTAAATTCCAGAATAATGAAATAAGATTGTCGTAATAAAGTCAGGTTTTCCAGACTGAGCGTACCGGCAGTTGCCACACGCGACAGCAATAACCTCATTTGAACTTGGCAACTTTACTAGGTTATATTATATTACTACTTCAAAAGGAGCTCGCGTCCTTTATTTTACTATTTTTCGACGAATTTCACTAGCGTCTCTCCGTTAAAATAAAGAATACAGAAATTGAATCATTCCTCTGATACATTTCATAAAAACTACGGAAATAAAGACTCGATTGAAGAAGAGCCTTTAAGTCAAAGAAAATTATAAATTCAAGTAAGAAAACTGAAGTGACGAACTTCGCATACGGTCGGAAATGCATTAAATCCTAGAATAATGGAATAAAAATATTGTAAAAAATTCAGGTTTTACGGTATGAGCGCACCAGGGTTCTACACGCGACAGTAATAATCTCATTTGAACTTGGCAACGCTATCAGGTTATATTATATTACTAACCTAGATTGCGACGAAAAACTGGGCTTTCTTATCTTAACTACAGAATATTTTTCGAGACCGGCGTAGCATATCTTTCACGTGACTTATTTAATTTCACTGCTGAAAATATCGCACGACATTGGGTAATTAAATGTCAGAAGGACCGGTAAAGAAACAGTGCTGATTCTGCTGTCCTATGCAGAGGGTGCAAATTTCAAAGAGAAGAAGAACCAAGCTAAAGCAGCAGAAGGTTCACGAGCCTTAACAGGAAAGAAAAGCAGGATAAAGCGAGCTTCCCCCGAAGTATAGTCTAGGTCAACGACGCGTCGTTTGCGCACAGAGAGCGCAAGCGAGAGAGAGAGAGAAAGAGAGAGTGAGAGAGTAACGGCTTAATTTCGTGTACGAACGCTAACGTAGTTAGATCGTAGACGTCGATAGCGCGCGAGCGCGAGAGCTCGCAAAAGCTACGGAGGATCTGCTTCTGGTTGTTACGCTTTCGAGCGTCATCTAACTATACATATCCAGCATCTTGTCCCAGCGCACCCGTTCTGTTTCTCTTGTAGCGCTCAAAAACTGCAAACTCAATTAAGCAAGCCGTCTAATTAACACCCTATCGGGCTGATTTCCTTCGCTTGGTTCTTTGCTTTCTAGCCGGTTTTCTTTTTTTCCCCTCTGCGTCCCTTGCGTGTACTCTGCTGCTGTCACAGCATCGTGTTAGCACAAGCGCGGATAAATACCTACCGAATTAGCTGGACTGTTTTTATTTGTTTCCAAGCAGTATTTCCAATCTACACTGTCGAGTTCTCACTACTTTTAACCGTCCGCCATCGTTGCTTTACGTTTTATGTTAGACCCACAGCCATTTTTTACGACACAACTCGATTCAGCACATACTTTATTGTACACATTCGGTTTTCTACAAGCTCGTTTGTACACACTCTGTTTACGACATATCTTGATACTCCATGCTTCCATTACCGCATAACCCGATTTTCTACGCTCCATTTTCCACACGGTGTCAAGGCCGAATATTTCAGTGATAAAATAACCTTCTATAGTTAAAACACCAAAAAAAAACCCACGTCGAAATATCCATTTACAAAAAATAAAGACCCCCGAAAAATGCTCCAATGGAAATAAGCTTTATAAAAAAAAGTAGAACTTTGCACACTGCAACCTCATTAAATTTCATTTTTTACAAAGCCACCTCGAAGAGGATATTTATTTATTAATTTTGGCTTCCTCATCAAGTTCTACTTTGCATCATTTTTTATTTTAAGTAACATTTTTTTTATTTCGTCACCTCGGTCTATATTATTGGTAGTTCATTGTGCAACATCACAAAAACACGCGCTTTTTTTGAAAACTTAAAAATTCTGTGAAATCACACAGATTTCACAGAATTAAAAAAAAATACAGATACACAGTCTGTATTTTTTTTTTTTTACGAAATCAGAATAACTGAAGAGGAATAAGTTGTGTTAGGAAAGGAATAACTTAATTATCCACTTGTGTGCTAAATCTCAGCTCGATTCATCGTGCCGTTCAAGAGTTATGTGCAATTGAATACTGGTACTTACGGACATTGGAAATGAAAAATGTACAATAAAAAAAATGAACAACGTTACATAGGGTACAAAACACCGTTACAAACAAGGTTTGAAAAATGCGTGAAACGATTTTTATAAAATTTATACCAAGTGAAGATTGACCAGTACTGTACACGCCATTTAAATTTGAGTTAATTCTGACGAATAGTTCACGAGTTATGGCAATATGAATTATAAGCCTTTCATCACGCGCACACACATACATCCGGACAATTTTTCTGAATCACTTTGCAGGTACGAGTCAAACCATTTTGAGTGTTCTGACATGAAAATCTGAAAAAATTTGTTTTCATGGAAACAAAGCTTCCTTCACGAGGAAGTAAAAGTAGATAAAATTCAAAGGTGTGCAGACCCATTAAACTTTTCAAAAATATCTCATACTAAAATCTCGAATAAAATATCCATGAACCACAATATCTTGGATTGATTGCTGGTAGAACATACCACTTATAATTTGATTTATGAAAGTCACAAAATACGTATGTATTTTATTCGTTTTATTTTTCAATTGATACATTTCATTTTAATTGGCTTCTATGTTCACCATCACCGAGATTTTATGTCGAAACTCATGTTAGACTCTAAAATATATTCATAGAGTATGTTGGATTCAGTTTCAATAAGTATTTGAGTACTAGCGTTGAGTCAAAGATATTCGGTTACAATGCAGGTATGTGTACATAATGGGCGGATGACAAGCGGGGTAAGAGGATGGTAGCATTTACGATCGTTGTAGAGTTCACTCGGGTTACGGCCATTGTCGAGCCAATTACTGTTGTCGCGGAATTGCCAATTCGGACGTGAAACAGGTTTCCCCCATTGTACAAGATTCGATAATAATCAGGACTAGTAATGCGCGCTCCTGCGGTAGCAGTTGCATATAGTTAGACGAGGATGAAGTCAGGGAAATCGCGGCGGGCTCAACGGAGCGAGAGAACGATGTAGAACACCGCCGTCGATGTTAGCTCTGTACCTGCTGCTTCTGTTTCCATTTTGCGGTGCATGCTTAGACCAAGGATGTATTATAGCATCATTCGATACGGGTCGTCTTGGTACTGCCAGATTGAAACGATATAATTATTATCCCTGTCGCATTGTTGCATATTGCAGAGATTATTATGTAGAAGAACCCGGGGTAAAATAGCGATATCAAACATATGTGCACCTGGGGTTAATGTGGCACACATCAGTCAACAAATACATTAAAATCCAGAGGTTACCTTGAGCGTACCATTTTATTAATTATTATTGTCGACTTCTGAATGTAGTCGTAACTTATAAAAAATGATTTAACATATACATCATTTTTTGGAAATGGTAGCATGTGAATTAAATATCACAAACTGCGTAAACTTCAGAGCATGATACGTGTGCGCAGTATTGGCAAAACGGGAACAGTATACAATCTTCTATGGATTCAAAGTGTTCTTGCATTTATATACGGGATTGAAAAACTCTGTTCTCTTGAGAATTTTTAATGTTGTTTTCAAGTATATATGAAATAATAATAAGGAGTACCCCAACATATATTTGTGGCAGCTTGGGGATGGTATTGTTATTTAATCACTGACTTTTTTTGGTATTATAATATGTAGCTTGCCGAGAAGGTAACGTTTTCGAAGTTGTTCATTTTTTTAAGGAAGGTGGAGACGGAAGTTTGGATGGAGATGCGGAGGATTGAAACGTCTGACTTAGGATTTTTCCGCCTGGCTTCTGTCATAAAAGTACAGAACGGATGATCATCAATACGCATGAACGCATGAATTAAGAACTGTAAAAAAACCGAATAATAACAGAATAATAATGATAAAATGCATGACAATGCTTTTTGATTGAATAGCTATAGTCCTTATTCAGCACGTAATCGGCATTGCAATTTTTCAATGAATTAAAAAATATCCGTTGTTCGTCTGAAAAGCTTATAAAATTATTGGGACTTATATTTTTTCTGCAATCAACTGTAAATATGAGAAGTATTTCATGCCAACTATTTTTTAGACACTTTCATCAAGACTTAAGTCATAGTATTTGAGGTATCTTATGCGAATCCGCCAGTCCCTAAATCGACTATCTATGTCAGCTGACTTATGGGGTTGTTTATTGTTATTTTAAGTGGACTCAAATGATACCATGACTGGCCAAAAATAGTACATTCACGGCAATTAACAGTGAAAACAGGTATTGTCTGATTATCGAATATTTCGTCGAGTAATTACAATCGAAATGAAATTCTTTTGATAATAATTCAATTCCTCATAAGTTTCGCATAACATTGATCAACTTATAACGTGCACATATCAATTTATGTAGGGTTATGTTTAAAGTAGCCACAAATGGTACGTCTACCCTATGTCAAAGTCAGTTACATTCTAAATGGATAAAATAATTCAGTTTACATACAGTCTTCAGTATAATTAATATACTACTATTGCTATCTCGACATAAGGACCTTAGTTCAGCAGATTCACGGAGCTATTTCATAATTGGTTTTCGATTACGTATAAAGGAGTGTGTCGTGCAATACCACGCGCTCAAGCACACAGAACGCCAGTTTCACCATTCTTGCTGTTAAGGGACATCAGAACCACACTGAGAACACGTCGTTCAGTTAATTGCCGACAAAGTTCAAGATGTCGGAACATGTATATAATGGTACGTGTGTAGCGATGTTAAAGTCCCGAGAGTCGGTAGAACGTGAGGATAAGAGGCAAGACGAGAATGGCAGAGTTTGAGTGCGAATGGATTTTTCGAAAGAGTATGTTTGTTTCTATCGTGAATAACGATGAGTGTCCTTATAGTGTATGCGTTAGTGGAACTGGAGTGTTCTTACTCTCCAATTCTAACGACGATGAGCATTGAAAAAAATGGAACAATAAAATAAACAAAAATCGTAACAAATTCATGGAGGCAGGCAAAAATTGCGAACTCAAGATTGAGTGAGGCTGCATGCTCGACGAACCCGTGAAAATAATTGGGAAAACACTAGAGATGTTATACGGAAATGAAAGCGGACTGCGCGGTACTTAAAATTCCCATTATCTCAATTAACCCAACTAACCTCGTCCTCTCGCTCTCTCGAAGTTGCTGAGTATATATATATATATATAGAAGAGCTGTGCTTCTCGTTTCGTCACTGGGATCACTCGCCACCCTGTTACAGAGTCGAGTGTTGAAGGGGCACGTGACGATCGAACAAGCATCAACGCCCTGTAGAAACTAGGAGGAAAATTGCCATGATCAGCATGAGCAGCCTGTCTGAATTGACGTATATCTCCTGGTACCCAACGATCCGAAACTATCTTGTTTGCTGGTTGTCTCACGTACTTCACTTCTATGCTCATTCGATCTAGTTATCGATAGTAAAAACGTTCTTATCGCCAATTATTATATGTCGTAATATTTTATATAGAATCAGGAAAAACATGACATGTCAAATCCGAAAAATCTTCCATGGGTTCAAGCGAAGATCACCATATTAAAGCAATAAATATTATGCAGACGATGCATAATCGTGACGACTGTTTTTTTTTCTACAGAGAAGCAAAAACAATCTGTCCAGATGTTATTATAAATACGATGATCCTATTTCATCAAAGTACAAAATCTCAAGCCATTAATCAGAAAGCCTGGGGAGTTTTTGAATATTCAAAATATTGAGAAATGTAAAATTCTCTAAAATATGAATTCTCTGTTGGCTTCTGATTAAATTCAGTATCAAACATCTATTAGTTTTATGTACACCGAAAAAAAAGCTTTGGTAAAATCAACAAAATTTGGTTTGAGTCAACTAAATCCTGCGGTTGCGGGTGGCGAAAGAAATATTTGGTTGACTTGACTAAAATTTTTTACCGATATTAAAAAAAAAATTCTTTGCCACAACTTAAAATTTTTTTTACCCAACAGAATAGCAATCCTATCAATGTAATATTTTATTATTTTTATTGTATGTTTGGTTGAGTGTACTTAATATGGCATTACACTGAGAAAAAAGAATTGTTAAATTCCTGAAAATGTTGTTGACTCAAACTAATACTCATAATATATAAATGAGTAATATACACTTTTTCTAAATCATTTCTCCCGACTCTTAGACATTTTTAAAGCAGGAAGTAAAATATAAGACCTTTAAAATTATATTGTCCTTCGCGTGTCTCATCTTCGTTGCTTTAAAATGTATGCTGTATGCACAAATATGCTGCGACTTCAAAATATTAACCCTATTAAGCTCAAATATTTATAAATTTGTAAGACTCTTGTTTAAGACATGATATATCCATTTCCGCGTAAAAATACTATGCCATGAAAAGTTGACATAAACTAATGGTTATAATAGTGGTAGTGTATTCACTAATGGTTATATATTGTTCAGAAAAATGGAAAAAGTTCGACGACTGCGATTCCGGATAGTATAACTAGTTCAGTTAATCACGATATACGCCAACGTGGACATGAAGGTATTTTTGGAGCTCCAGTGAAGATCCGATGGCATTGATCAATGAATGTTCAAATGAATTGATACAAAAAAAACGTACTTGCGAGTCTAGACACACACGAGACGTAGTGTCGACGCAGCACCAACATTCAGCAACAGCAGCAGCAGCAGCAGTTGGAAGTGGAATGAGTGCAAAAGCTTTAAGACAGAATGGTGCATTGCATCAAGCTGTTTTCGCGGTTGTCCCTTATCGCGAACCGAGTGAAGAATGGTCGCAATCCCGAAACGCGAGCTTCGTAACGCCGGATCCTCTTCTCCTACCCCTTTTCCTCATCTGTCTCTGTGACCTCTTTGCGAGAACCCGAACTCAACGACCTCGTAATATGTCTAGCCGAAGGGGCGGAGGGGCCAAAGCCCTCTGCACACCCTGTGTTGCCGATGGGATGCACCACCGTGTGTAATAGCTTCCTAGTGCGAGAACACTCTCTACCCTCGACATTACTGAATGCGAGAACTTTCTTCTATGACAAGACCATTCGTGTAACTGTATATGGTCGGCCCTATTCGACATAACGTAAAGGTGAAAGCGCACCAGGTGTTCTCTACTCACTGCCTGACTTACTTTCTTTATGTCCTTTTCACTCTATCAAAACTTCAACAAAACAGTTTCAAAAAATGATCTCACTTTGCAATTAAAAAGTCTTTTACTACTTCGTGCTTATCACATCTGGTATGTCGTTCTAAGCAGGAACCACGTGGGGGAAATAAAGTAAAGTTTGATGTTTCTAAGTGACTTACGGAGTGCTAACAACGCTATCTTCGGAACCTAAGGTTTTGCGATAAAACAACCTTGAAAACCCCAGGAAAATATCTTGCAAAAAAAAAAACAATAAAATTGTTGAGATACAAAAAATTTCGATTTACTCTAAAGATTATCGCTAAATGCTATAACACGAACTAGAAGGTTCTGGTATGTGTTATAATTCAACCCAATATTTCGACATTTACAAGTGTTATAATGTTTATAAACATTTTTTAAGTAACATAAAGAAGCCTTTTAGTATTTTGCAGTACCATATAAAAAAGAATGCTTATCGATTTCTAGATTATTTACAGATTATTGAAAATTGGTTTGTTCACAATCACCAAAAATACTATTGTTATAGATAAAATTGTAAATTCATTATTTTTAAAACTTTTTATTTCAAAATGATATATTTCCGGGAACCAAACCATTGTCGCTACGTTAATACAATTCGATTTTTTTATACAACCTAATAAAAGGAAAAATTAAGTACGAGGGTCACGACGCTGTCGGTTTATCGTGGCATATCCCGTATAGAATACCATAAACACTGTGAAATCCATGACAATCCAAATAAAGACATTTAAGACCACAATAATTTTACAGAAGATATTTTATTATCGTTGTTTCTTCGCCCAATATTATCAAACCCATTATTATGACTGTATCGCGCTTATATACAGCCATTTAATAAAAAGAAAAATAATAATACGACCCTATCTGGTAGTGCATGTCGAAGGATTACGTGTCAGTAAAGTGTGGAATTTTCTCACTTTCCATCGTAGCCATTTATAGTCATATATAAATGTATGCACAACCACCTTCCGAGCGTAGTAGTGCATAGATTCGTTCCGGTTTATGCTTCTACCGCGGTGAAGCAGAAAATGATAAATTTACGCGATGAATTTCGATGAATAACACCGTAGCTGGGTGAATGCCTGCAGCCTGCGCTGGCTCGCGTTCAACTTTCCTCATTGTCGTATAGCTATGTATATATACGTAACGTATAGCTATATAAAGATGCCGCGTGATACTGCCGAAAGGGACGATTCGAATTTTCCTCTACGAATTCATGTCGTCGTCATACTCGTTGAGACCTGGTGTTGCGCTGAGACCACGTGACACCGATTTACCTTGAGTATGTGTTATCGCCTGATCCTGTTCTGCGTTGCCCTGCACTGAGTTTCCTTGGATGTTCTCAGATTTGGTGAAGCGCATGTGTAAATTCACAACGGTAGATTCAACCGTATGTTGTCAAGCTGTGAATGCTTTTACTCTGTTCCGCTTATTCACGCCTCTGGTGGATCCTCTCTCGAAACCCCGATTGTGCATTTATTCTTCGAGATAACTTGTTGACACGTACTGGAATATGGCTGTGACGCGCTATGCGGCTTTTATTCCGTGCATTCTGGCCAGAACTAGCTTCCAGCTCCAACTAGCCGAATGACGCGGCGAAGCATACAAGTTTTGTGCTTTATCGCACATCGTCCTTTCTCTCCATCGAACCGTCAACCCCGTTTTCCACAGGAGCTATATCCACTGCTTTCTGGCCCAACTTGGACCAACAGCGTAACGCCATTTCGAATGCAGACAACGTATACCCGCTAGCAGTGTGGCGGCCGAGTTCAGCCAGCAGCAGTAGAACGCCAGATGGCAGGTCCTCTAGCTTTCCTTCCTCTGCTGCTTTGGCTGCCTTACCCCTCACCCCGAAGCTCGGAATATCATTCGATCGTGCAGATCGTTCTCCCGATACCGTACAAGTTTTGATATTGTTTTGCACTCTACTGGCCAGTACGGCGGTGTATGTCGCAGTGTGTTCAATCCTCTCGGAAACTTAGTTTGATCGTTGAACCTCACACACAGATTCTATATATTTACTTCCTCGTTAGTCAAGATCCCAGCTGCGATAAGGGAAAAAAATAATGCATGGATAACACTTTGATAATTTAGATAACTGCTGGTAAAGGCTGCATCTGACGTGGAAAAAATTCTTGGTTGCATCGATTGAGCGGGATTAATTGGTTAGATCAACCAAGTTGATGGTGATCACAACCAAATTGTATGTTTTATTTAAAGACAAAATGTTTTTGAATACGACAAACTCACAACACAACAATTCACCGGTTTGAACATTGCACTACCTCGCAAATTCTCGTGAACAGAATACAACAATTGATTGATGCTAGAAACGAGACACAATTGGATTAAAATCTAATTGTTTTCGGTGTACCATTGCTTTACGTTGTGCTGACACGATAAAGCTTTTACGAAATGACTGTCAGATCAGATTTTCGTATTAATAGTGAAAAATACTCCAGTTTATTTTTTATATTACAAAATTCAGTCTTTATGGTTAATTCTAGAAATTGTATTAGCGCTATTTATGCAGGGAAAATAAATAGAAATTTAATGTGTCAATTTCATTAGTATAATTTTTTTTGTTCCTGTTCTCAAACGCCGTAGAGCGAATATTACGGTAGGTAACACATTGGCAGAACAACTGTTTGCTGTTGGAGAATTTTATAGCTAATTAGGAAGTGGACGGTATAAACAATCCTGCGAAGCTTTTACTCGCTTTTATTGGCCCCATCGCACATTAATATGATTCAAAAGGGCGAGGGGCTTGTTTATGACGGTAAATTTTGTTAACCGTATTTTATGAACCCTGATGCAACGCGTGCAATACTTGAGCGTGAGGGAGGACGATACAGTGGAACATGAATAAGGGTGGGGGGCAGTTATTGTTTACATTACGAGCCGCAATTTTCGACTTTCTGGAAAACATAAAATTATTTATTCGCAACTATCGTGTGCCTCATATACATTTCTGTTGTACATGCATATATATGTACTCGTGAAAGTTATATAGCTGCGCGGTCCAGCGCCCGAGAACCAAAGTAGAGAAGGCCAACGCGCCATGCTCAACCAAATTATACATACGTTTATTACAAGCCGTGGGATGGCATGCCAGTGTATTGCAGGTACAAACGCATATACAATAGTAAATACAGGCCACTGCTACCCCAGTAACAGTCGCGGCAACTGCAATCTCCATGCATTCAACAATATGATGAATCTCCGAGCAAAAACGATTCGCGTACATTGTATATATGTCAAGCACATATATATATATATATATATATATATATATATATATATATGCACACGTAGATGGTTATATATATGTACATATATATATAATAATATTCACCTACGTTGCGTCATGAAAACGCAGAACGGTGTTTTATCGTGTGCACTTGGCATTCTGCCAGGCGATGTATGGCGGCGAATAGGTAGGGGAAGGGGTGAGGAGGACTCACGCACGCACGACCTCACATTGTCATTTGTTGGTTTCCGCCTCGTCTGGTGGAAAATCTATTTTTTTTTGTCGACACACTATGTAAACACTCGATTTTACTGGTACACGAGGTATGCACCGGTATACAGTACGCGAGCCAATACATACTCACGCACTTTTCTCTGTCCGTTTCCCTGTTGCAGAGTGTAAATACTCGGATGACGTACCGCTTTTCACGTTTTAGTCGTTTCAACGAACCGCATGCACATAACGTACACTATGGACATTCTGTGAGCCTCAGATAAGGAAAATCGGGGTCAGTTGCGTCAGCAGCTTTTTAATCAAAGCCCATTTAGAAATAGACGGCTGCACTAGACGTCTTTGTTTTTAGAGATCACATTTATATTGCTGATGTATAACTTTCATTGAAGTGCTTACCCTGGACAACGGGATATGGAATGCAAAAAGATAGATTATGTAACTGAAGAATCACCTCACAATATGGCAGTATTTGTTTATCCTGACGTACAGAGCCAAAATAGAAAACTAATCAAAAGCAAATAAGACTCAACTGGCCCGGGTTTTGCTTACCCCGAGCTCCAATTCTCGTTGTATAGGGATAAAGGTAACTTGACGGTTGTACGGTACAGTATTTGCTCGAACTACGACTGCTCCAGGTTCACAATTTAATTCATTTCCGTTCAATTGGAGACCATGATTGATCACTACCGTGGTCGATAAATTTAATTAGCTCTTTTTAATCTCTATCTTGATACGAAGAGTGGCTCTGATAATAGATGTAGTTCAAGAAGAAAAACAACAGAAAAATGTACCAAAAGGAAATTTATTGTATTGGGATCATTGATTACCAATTAGAAGAACAATCAAATACCGGACATGTCAGATAGGCCAGGCTAATACGTTTAGGTGGCTTGACCGTATATTTGGCTTTGGCCAGATCGGCTTTGTCAATCTTGATTGAATTGGCAGTGCTGGTACGGCGATAAATCGCGAACGGCAGCGTCCATTGGCAATCGACACAGGCCTTGATCGCAACGATGTTATCGTGTGCTGTAGCGAGTACCAATGGCTTCTGCTACCGTTCCAACTGCAGTTACTGTAGCTGCCATTTGGACACGTATCCGTGAACGTATTCGTTTCATTCAGCTGTTACACGAGTTCGAGCCAGATGGAACTGACTATATGCATATACATATAGTAAGTATGCATCAGTTTCACGTGTTCATGTTACAGAATCCATAGCAGGTCTCTAGTGAATCGTACAACCTTGCTGTGTTGATGTGAATGTATCTACAATTTAGGTTACATTCCTCGTATTCGCGACAACATTCCACTCAGAGGGTGACGACCCATCGGGCAGGTCAGAGTTTATGTGTGAAATACGACCCAACTTTCGCTCCATAACTTCTTGCAGTGATGGACTTCTACAAAGCAATATTTGCGCCAATAACTGAGTATCATTCTTTCCTTTTACTACAGTGAAATCTCGGAAACCAATGGTAATCTCACTAACTGTTATTTAACTGTCTTTATTCTTATTCTGATAGGTCTATGCTAGATTAAGTTCGAGGCACCGAGGCCCAAACTGTTTTGCAGCATAAGGGCAGTGTTGGGACACTACAGACAGGAGAAATTAACCTATGGGAGTACATGACCAAGTTCCAGGTCAAATGATTCGAGTCAGCTGCAGACCAATAACGTCGACGATAAGGCAGGAAAGACAAGAACAGGATTCGAATGACGAGGAAAACGACAAGAAAATCAATACCGGAATTACAGGTCACACGAAGTGTGTTCTCCTTCGCACAAAATCTAATTTCACGCGATTTTGCCGAGATCCTCTAGCGGAATTAGTGGCCTCACGGCAGTGCCGCAGCTCTGAAGGTTTGTAACTGGGGTTCAAAGTCATCGTCAGAGTCGAATGAGCGTGAAGATCGTGACGGTTTTTCTCCCCGTCATATATATCTACTCTGTTAGTGGAAGCTCAGGTTCGGCCATCCTGCTTTCTGTCTCTAAATGGACACCCCGTCGATGCATTGCATTCCGGACACGTAGGTGGCGACTGAACAAGCGTAAACGCTTTCCTTCCTCTTTCTCTCGTTCTGCCACCATCTTTCTCCTCCTTTCTTGGAATCTGCCTCTTTCTATAACTCTTCTACATCGCTTCCTCCTTTTCTATGTTCAACTGTAACTGTTAAACCCAGGTACAGCATAGGTTCCACTGGCTTCAACACGCCCTCGCTTAAATGGAGATCTCCCAACACGTGCTTGCTGCTGTGACGGTTGCTGGCTTCAGCTAAGACTATCCCGCTTGCGTTCTCACCCAAGACGAGTAGAACGATGTTCCACCTAACTGTTTAGACTTGCCTATACATATAGCTGCTGTACTACTGCCTCACTTCCATGCTGTTGTTTCTCCATTTCTCTGCTTCCAACTTCACCTAGTACTTGGAGTTTGTGTTCGTGGCATTTTGTTCAATGTATATTCAATGTACATACTACAACCACCCTTTTCACCACCTTGGATATATAATACGAAACGTGTACGACAGTGCAAAGCAAGCACATCTTTGAATATACGTTAAAGTTATGTCGTATTTCTGATCGTAATTACCTGGAATTTTGAGTTAACGTACAGTAGCAACATGTTATTTTTGTATGTTAAGTATTGTTATTTAAGAAGGTACATCCTCCAGGCTTCAAAATAGATTATCTCACTGGATTATAAAAATATTCAGCCCTGTGGGACAGAAGTCATTAGACTTCCTCCCAATAGGATTGAATATTTCAAGCCTTCCATGAGAACCCCATGTAATGAATAGACTAAATTTATAAAATCTACAAAACTCCAAAAGAAAAATGTACAATTGTCGTGACACGGGCGTTCGTGAATGCATTATATACTCCGTACACTAGTATTGGTGTGATTGTTTTCAAAAAAAATTCTATGCACGTGGGTAACATGGGTAACGCGATCCTTCTGGTAAAATGAGAGTTTTTAATTTACTGTATAGATTTTGTTTTGGATTCTCTGTATTTTTTATGACTAAATGTATTACGATATGCCAGTGTGCTTCTACATTCACGTTAGAAAATATAATCATCCTTCTTAAACTCTATCTCGTGATTTCATTCCATCATTGATTGTAGACCTTCAGTTTGAAAAATCAAAGAGAATTTCAACGAAGAAAACCATAAGAACTCCGGATATTATTGTTCGCAACGACTGAGCTCTATTCCACGAGGTACTTTATTTTCCTATCGTTTCTCTCTTCCTCGTCTCTGTGTTCCTTACCACCCATCGCCGTTGCTGACGCAGCGGTGCTTCTGGCAGCAAACGTGAAAGCACTTATTTCACCGTGTGAGCCAGTCAGGATATAGCCAGTACAAATATATCGTACATAGAGCATCCGCGAGATATCTTTGTCCACCGCGTGCCGATCGGTTATTGGAAAAGCGATTTCTACGCGGTAGTAGACGACGCAGAATATGAGATAGGCGGAGAAATAGGAATAGCGGAGAATTTTTCTATCTACCATTAATCACTCTTAGATATACACATCTACACATATATATCTTACACATAGTAAAATGTACACACTCAGCGCATTCACAGGAACGATGACATTCCTGCCTGTTTTCTATCTTCCTTTTTTTCTCCCCGCAGGATATCTACCCGTTTGTACCCGATTCATTCTTTCTGCCATTTTCCGCTCTTTCCTTTTCTCACGGCACTTTCAGATTTTATTTAAGGCAGGCAATATACTCTTCAAGGTAAATATCTACCATCGGAATATTTCTCTATACGACACCAATCTTCCATAGTCTGCAATAATTTATCTTTTTGGTACTTTGCGGTGCACATAAAGCTTCAGCTAACACGATGTTATATAACCGCGCACCGTTATACTTTACGTTTTGTTTATACAGTCAAGGCATGAGATCTTATGAACTCGGTGGAGGAAATACAGTTGGACAGTTGTTATTTATCAGCGTGGAATATTTCTCTACTCTATATAGGTTTCGACAAACTGCAACGCGAGGCAACTTCGTCATAGTAAATATAGATATTCGCTGGAGTTGCAAGTAGTACTTTACAGTCTGCGTACAGTGTACTACTTACTTATATACACAGTATACTACTGCAAAGCAGTGCTTAAACGGTAGATAAGAGTGGATGAATCGTATTTACTGGTGTACCTGCACGTACGATCTTTTCTCCGTGCTTTTTCCCGGGCATTTTATCCTCTATCTTACCAACCAAGCGCGTGTCCCAGTTCGTGCATCTTCAGCATTCAGCGTGCTAGTACAGTCGGCTCAGAGATGGTATATCCAAGCCGCGCCACGGTATTCCAACTACCGCCGTGGGCGAAGGATGTGGCGAAAAAAGAGTAGGATTACTCTTCCGGTGTAGAGTTCGCACGCTCGTACGAAGCTCAACCGCGACGACAACGCTACAGGAATTCCAAAGCTCACTATACTTTTTGTTCTCACTCTTTTCTGTCTTACTGTCTCAGTCTTTCATTCACTCTTTCTCTTTCTCTTTCTCTCTGACCCTCCTTCGTAAGGCATGCACGCGAATACGCTCACGCCACGGCTGCATCTCCATTGCTTCCGCTTTGGATAGTACTGGTATAGTTGTACCAGTTCAACAGCATGGATTTCGGCCAAGAGATCCGCAGTGCAGGGACCCAGACGTGCACCTTCTGCGACGCTACGTATAACAGCCTCTGATGCTCGAAGCTTTTTCTCGTTCGTCTTCGTCCCAAATCTAATCGACCCCCCCCCCCCCCTCCGCCACTCCCGGACCTCTTGTGTCTGTCTCGTGCCTCGTCTCATCTCCTCCTTCACGTTGGCTTCATCTACTTCTCCTCGTTTCGCATCGTCGCCCTTCTTGCTCTGTGTACACGGAGGCATATGGCGATAGCAATTTTCTCAACTTGGAAATTGATAAATCCTTCCGCAGACCAACGTCGAAAGCCTTGCGGAGGATAATAAATTACGAAATTAGGTATGTGAAAGTGAATACATGAAGGAATAGCGAGACGATGGTTTTCTGCGAGGTATTCCATATTTCGTTCGGTGTAGTTCATCTTGGGAAGTATAAAACCACGGTATTGACGTGTTTGAAAAGAATTTAAATTTCCTGAGATATTTGCATATGTCAAACAGAAGTAGTCTTATCAATTAGACTAATTTTGTAACAGTTAGCTTTTCAATTTGAACACACACTTTTTTGTGTATATGAGTGCGTAAAAATTGAACGTAAGTTTCATCGACAGTACTTTGCAAGAATATACTATTGTCGAAAATTTGATTGGCAGTATTAAATGTGTATTAAATGCATAAACCTAATGGCATCTTCATAGCTATTACGCTAGTGGAACATTTGTGTAGGTTTGGAAGCACGTTAACAAAACGATAGAGCTTCATTCTGCGACTACTCATCACTTTGTCACTGTGGCATACACTAGTGCCACTGGAATATATTCTCGTATTACCAGCAGAACCGCTGGCAACTTCCTACTCCGGGAAACTCCATGACGTGTGTGACTGCACAATCTCGCCGAAATTGGAGCCCACACACGCTGAACGCGTAACGGGTTACATACACCACCAATTTTCAGCAATTTACCGGTACACCTCATTCAGTTCTAGCGAATATGTAGGCGCAAAGCAAAGCGAACGAAAACGTTATTCGACGCTGCACGCAAAATCATACTGCGCGGTCTCTCTAACTTCGATGCGAACCGTCTTTGACGTTGAGTGCTACTTCTTGTTCACCTTAATCTACTCTTCGATCACTTGAAAATGAGCTAGATACCTTTGGAGCACTACCCGATGAAACTGGATATGAAATACGGAGTTCATTCAACGAACCATGTTCTCCTGACCAACATAAGTGCAACTGTTATTGAACTGCGACGTTATACAATCCTCTGTTAATGGTTCATGCATTGATGTTGCCTATTAAATCAGCATTCCCAGTCATAAGGACTCGGGCCATAATATCCTGGCAAAAGATCATCTGCTGGAAGATCCTGGCCCAAAAGATCCAAGCTCAAAAAATAACATTATTGTTGATGGACCTATATCCCCGAAATTACTTTGCTGCGGGATATTTTGTTCACAGATAATTTTTTACTATAACATGTTTACAAAAAATGTTCTTGCTTTCAAAATTTAGGCTCAATTTAGAGTACCGTTGGATGTTTACCTTACTTCCGGAAGGGAAACACTTACATTCCTTGAAGTTTCAAAAAATTAGAAGGACCAAATTTATTTTTCCAAAAATTCAAAGTCTCGTAAAATCAAAACTTCTTGATAGATACGGCTTAAAAATATGGGGAGAAAAATGGTTAAAAATGTATTTCAGTAGAAAGAAGAAAAGTTCCATTTGTTTTTCTAATACAAAGTTTTGACCTGTTTCCCGTACTCTTCACGGTTATAGAACGTCTGAGAGCTGTAAAGAAATGGTTCTCAAGAAAGATAAGATTTTTTTACCTCACTTCCCCTTTTTCCCCTATCTCCCCTATATACGTATAACAAGTGCTGCTCTTGAGTTCTGATTTTTTTCTAACTTCCACAATGCGTGTAAGGTGTAACCACGATGCGGAAAAATGTGGTATTTCAAAAAGTACGAAGAGTATGGGATTTGAGAAAATGGTTGAGAGGCACCCTACGTACAGCGTTTTTGTGCACGTCTACAGAGGGTCTGCGTGCAAGGGCATTTGTACACCAGGGTCGAGTACCCTAGACGACCCGTGAACCGTGAAACAGCGAACGTTCATAGGCTTTGTGGAACGTCAGAATGTTGGCTAACGTAGCTAGAAGGGTTCAAGTGATGTTCGTCAGTTTTACACATCGTGAAACTCGTAATTCAAGACAAGCATAAACCATTTTTTTATGTGGCATGTACAGTAAGAGGCTACTTATTTAATTTTTTTTTTAATTTTCTCTCAAGGAAAACAAAAAAAATTACTGAAGGTCACTAGCGTTACTGCTAAATATTTTTATTTTGTATGAATAAATAAAATCCGGTAAGGGGCTCAAATTTTCTTTTTTATTTGTACAAGATGATGTTTTGGGCGAATTTTGTTTTCATTATAATATACACTTTTTAATCCACGATCATTATTATATTATTCCAATATGCGTTTTAATCAAGGGTAATAATGGCAGTAAATAAATGCATGATCGATTTATTGTTTATTTATTTATTTGTATGGTCGAATTCGCTTCATAAAATCACATTAAATATATGAAATGTTAGCACACAGCAAATAATAGATTTGTTGGAAAATGGAAATGGCGAATGGGCGATAAAATCAATATATTTTTAAATATGCTTTTATAAAAATACTTTTATCTCAGCGAGTGAATAATTTATCGTACCGAGATATGTCTAATAACCAACTTATGCACAAAAAAGTGGTGACATAAAAAAACCGCATCAATCAACCGATTACCACTCAACGCATAATGGGATTATGAACTGTAATTTTATCTAACAAAATATATTGAACAAATAAAATGCTGCGAAATGGTCGTCGCAAGTCTGACTCGTAATTTTACATCAATGGCTGCAATAAATACATTCAATTCGTCGGTTTATGCTATACGTGTCAACTATTTTTGTTTCCCTCATCTTGTGAATTTTCAGTGGCATTTCACGATAATTTTTTTGTTATTTACATTCTTCCGACGCCAGTGCGGGGAAACTCGTCAGTTAAAAGGTTGTAGGAGATGCACTTATACTTCGCCGTAAAGTCTATCTTACGGTATGTATATATATATATATATATATACATACCGTTGTTGAAATTCCGCTAGCTCGCGTTTCTCGCTACGAGAGCGCTGCTAACTTCTCTCGTCTCCTCGGTATGCCAGCAGCAGAAGTGTACTTCGATTGTTCATAGCAAACAAAGATAATCTCGTATATATATAAACTGCTTTAGTATTTTCCGTGGGCACTCCCTCTCTCTCTCTCTCTCTGTCTCTCTCACTCGCCAGCTTCCGCGTCTGCCTTTACTGTTGCACTAATGAATTAAAAACTGTTCAGCGAGCCGTTTTGCCATTTTTTTCGTGGTTTCAGCGTGCGAATCTTCCGCACGAGGGAACCTCGAAAGAAGTGAAGAGGAAAATAAAAGAGAGAAAAAGCAGCGGCCACCACAGCGCCCAGCCACTGTCGGAGAGCTAAGTACTGGAATAATTATGCGCTACATGCGCTCGCGGGTATTGTTGACAAGCGAAGCGTAAACATAAACAGCGAGCTGCGTCTCGCAAAATATAAAAAAAAGAGAAGAAGAAAAAAAGTTGTGCGGGCGATAGGAATATCATGGTGGGTGAAAAAAAGAGGTGTACGAGAGGCAAATTTCGTTTACTCACTTTTGGCGAATGTATCACGAAAATTACCATTTTACTGGGTCCTCATCTTTATATATCTTCGTTCCTTCAACATTTGTCGCTCGGAGTTGCATATTTTTCTATCATAACACAACGTTGTGAACAGCAGAGAATCGGATATATACACAAGGGATTGAAATTGAATGAACCAGATCCAATGATTAAACCGGGTCAAATCAAATTTTAATCGCTTCACTTAAATTGGGTTCAAATCGTTCAACACAACGCACATATCCTCGAAATAAAAAAATATGTTTTCCCCTTGTCCACAGAGGTTGAAGTTTCCTGTTTGGCGTAAATTTTCTTGACGGAGTAATTGAGAACATAAAAACCAAAAATGTACTGGGCACCTTGTATAAGTATATCGCTATTATTAGGGAAAAAAATGTCAATCACCTCTTCGAATATGGCTGGTGCAGCCCATACAATTGTCAACCTTCTCATGTACATATTTCTTCGTCTCTTGAATTATTTGAAACCTATTTAGGGGTGAACCGAATAAAATTCGATATAACCCGGTTTAAGTACCACCCTAATGGTTATATTCCCAGATCAATTTATTTTGAATTAGGCCCATGAACCAGATTCTTTAAGGGGTTGGTATATAGATTTTTTTTCACAAAAATTCATTTTTTTCTTTTTGTTAAGTGTTCCTCACTTTATGCTTGAATTACGTCTCTTCGATGGCATTGACGAAATACGGCCGTCAAAAATTTAATGTAGGTATTGATGCCATATGGCGTTACAACGTTTATTTGGTGATTTGCATAAAAATCAGTAACCTCTGGGTTTGTGGTTGAACACGAATCCAAGGTTAATATTTTTTTATTCAAAATGGCGGACCAATTATTGTGGTAATAAATAGATAATCAAAAAGTTCCGAACCTGATTGATTCTTATGAAACTTGGTACTTAAGGTTTTTTTTTTGGGAAAATTCACTGACAGGTCGAGTGGAATCTCTAGCCCTTATTACTACCTGGGCACACATTGTAGTGTGACGTTCTGGACGTATAATTTCAAAGGAGTCTAGAGGGTTTTAAGTGCATTTGAAAACCAATCATGTAAAACGTTAATAATAATATTCAGTCGTAATTCACAATGCCACAAGCATACACCGTTAGTAACGCACTTCTCTTTATAGTCACATATTTCTGTTGTGATACGCCTCCCGACTGGAGTTATAACATTTCAATGAATTATGAAGAATTATAGTTATTTTTACGATGGATGGAGCAACGAATACCAAATGGATTGAAGAAACGGTATTCGAGGAAGTTCAAATTGAAATTAAAGCTTATATCCGACGTCCTTGTTGAAACTAGATGAATTTATAATTCGACTGGCCTTTTATTTTTATATTTCGCCAACTGAAGCATTTATTATACAAACATTCTGAATTTAATGACTTTTTATTATTCATTGATAGCTTAATTGCATTTCAATTTTTCTATTCATCCACTGACTAATGCTACTATTTGCTTGTCACGGTTGCAAATTATCAATGAAGAATTGTGGCACAGAGTTAATGTAAGTTTCTCCTGGCATTCTGTATTTTTAAATATCTTGGTAGAACATATTTCACATTACTTGATAGAGAGGAAGGTCATCTTCATTTCTCTTATTTCTCTCTACTTCTCTTTTTTGTATTAAAAATAGAAGCTAAAAATGCTGGTTTTTTTTATTCGGTACTCATAAACACTGCACTGATTACCTTTTTTTGGCGAAACCCGCTTGGACACCGTATAGCAGTTTCATCGCTACTGAAAGACGGAACAACTTTCCAAAAAGGAGAGTTATGCATCTCATTGGATTTCCGCAAATGCTCGTAATTCCATCGTTATTACATTCCACGAAATAACACAAGAGCATACCTCTCGCATACTTCTGACATCACAAGTATTTATTTGTAAAATGTATAAATACTCCCAAAGCATAATAGCGGTGACCGGGGCTAATTAGGCGATTTTTTTTAATTAAAAAGAAGGTTTGTCAAATTAAATTGGTTTAAATGCAACACAAGTTTATGATCTGAATCTTAAATTACATGAACTGGGAATTTTTATTCGTACAAATCGTTATACGCACACGCATACACATTTTGCACCCATCCGAACATTTTTACTTTCTAATCATATCCATATAGTATGTTAAAGAGAAAGTATTCCAAACAAAAAAAAATTCGGCTGCCAGATTTTTATATAAATAGATGTTTTGAGTGTCGTAGATTAAAAAAAACAATACCTTTTGTCAGAAACTGCAGACCGCGCTGAAATGTGTATCTTCTATGAATAAAGTCTAGTTTTTACATTAAAATTGAAAAGGAACCACACATTGCGTTTAGTACTTTACCTTAAATGTAAAGAACAGAAAACGAAAACTACTGATTTTAACTTATCAGTTAAAGTACCAAAAGGCATGATGTTTTGTTTTCAACTTCAGTATCAGAACTACATTTCATTCATAGAACATACACAATAACTTTTAATGCGATAAAAAAAAGTTAGAGGCGATATTTTAGTCATTTTTAAAAATTCTTCTTATTTTCAATACTACCAGCAAAAGAGAGAAAAAAATGGTTACTTTGTACCGACCCTTCGTTTTAAATAAAATGGCGATTATAAAATGATTATTTAAAAAATCTACAAAATGTTGGCCCTAGAGAATTTCAGGACGAACAAAATTTACCCCTGCGAATTCTCCTACCATGAAAATTGAGGAAATTTCGGCATGCCTAAAACTGTATTTTTTTAAATGCAGACATCTTCAGTGTCATGTGCAACATCCGATATTTAAACAAGCTCCATCCCTAGAGTTTCTGATATAACCGACCCCGGTCAATCCTATTATTCAGGCCACAACAAGAATCATGGTTCTACAGAACGGAGTTTCCGGATATCCCAGTTCATAGGTCACGTGAAGAGCTTGTCAAGAGTTCTTGCAGTAAACCCCAAGCTCCTAAAACGCAACTAAGACAATAATCCCTCTGGGATTATCAAGATTCAAAAGTGGAAAAACATGTACAAACACTTTTCAAGTGACTGAGACAACACCTTGACAAGCCGTGATGAATGTAACAATCCCCTAGCAAAATGAGGGTTACACATTTGTATAGAGAACGACAAATATACTATATAGATGCTTAATACCTACGAACGTTCATGTCACAAAGCGATAATATAGGAATTATGCTCGCTGACCGTGGGAATCTCTGCGATCTGTGTGCACCTTTCGCCCGAACGTTTATACATTGCACAGAATTCCCATATCGCATACGTGACACTACACACGACATTGGAAATTTTAACAATAGACGCTAGCAGGTATTCCGACAGTATGGATTATCAGTACTGTGAAACTTGCTGCACCGCTATCTACATCACACAATACCTTCACGAAAATTATATTCCACCTCGTGAAACAATAATTGAAGTTTCCTCGAATTTTCGATGACAATGACGTGCATTTATGCGGGAATTCCCCGTACTAGGCGTGTTAACGTCGTGTCGCGTTTATCATATTAATTGTAAAGATATTTCCCTAAAAAATATATATATGTATATGTAATAATGCAGTAAAGGAAAACCTGGAATTCTATAGTGAAAGCTTTTAAATGCTTTTAAATACGAGTTTTATAGATCGTTTCCTGAACGACTTCTGTAGTAAAAACTAATTTTTTTCACGCGATTCGTTGATAATAGCGTAACACTCGAAATAGTTTTACGATTGTTGCACACGCTCGTACACTTAGTTTTTTCGCTCATTTAGAGGGGTTATACACTTGTAGGGATTAATTTGATCGTCAGACGGAAATTTTTGTCAAGCCAAAAACTAATTGATTGGAAAAAAAAAAATTTAAATGCATATCGGAATTATGACTTTTTTTTAATTCCCGACTTTAGGGTGTTTTGATACGTTGTCACAGATTAGGAGGGCGATTTCATATTATGCCAATTTTTTTTGCGGTTAGCGTATGTCTTCTAAAAAAGCTTTTCCCTCGAGTGTTGAACAAAATCTTTTAGTAGGAAGTTGGAAAGGTGGACTTTTCTGCACGGAAGACTGAAAACACAATTATAATTCAACCTAGTATCTTTTTTTTTATTGCGAGAAGATATATTGCTACTTCATGGAGGAAACTTTGTTCTCATGAAAACATTTATGTTTATTACTTCATTTTTAACAGAAAAATATGCAGTATACATAATATTTCTGTCATATTAACGTTACTTCGATATGTAACACTCCAATTTTACACATACATTTATTACTTTGTAGTGTCCCATACAAGGAACTTGTCGGATTATGTACTGAGAACACTACTGTGCACGACTGTCTAGTAGTCTGGCGTCTATGCCGCTAGTGGAATAGATACGTTCTTGTCGGACATATATGTTAGACGGCCGAGGGTTTAGAGTCCAGAGATTAGATTGATGATTACTAATGGCCCGAATTAATTTCATTGTCGTTGATCGCGTTTCGTCTTACTTACTATGTGTAATTGAACATTCACTTGAAGAGTGGCATTAAGTGTCGTATATTTTAACCCTTTACGAGTATTCTAACTGACAGTGAAGCAGAGCATAGAATTACCGTTGAGAATGTAAAGTCACGATTTACTCGGAAGAGCGCAACGCTTTTACACTCTTCGTACGAATGCAGAATTCTCATCAACTTTTCTAGAAGAATAATTTCATTCTCGAGGTGAATTTATTTACTGGCAAGAGACCATGTAAACTCTCATTTCAGTCAGTCGCGCTCCTAGCTTCTTCTACAATCTTTTGTGAATAACTATAAAACTTGATAGTTTTAGCTATCTTTTGGGTTTAAGCTTTCCGAGAGAGTTATACAACCACGGAAAATCTACTTTGTAAAACTTGCGAGTATTCAACCCGTTGCTTTGAGTAGAAAGCGTTACGGTGAAGTTTGTTAATCGTGATATTCGCTCTCAGCTAAGAATACCTAATCGTTTTTACTTTCGACAATCACAGCTACACGTTTACTGTTTTTACGTCGCAAGGGGAGAGGGGGGATTAAAGGATGCTCTTCGACCTTTACCTGCAGATCAAGCTGTGAGAAATGAAGCACAAAACTTTCGCAACGAGTATTTAAGAATTTTACGGTTTACCGTATAAGTCGCACAACACGGGACGAGACGAGTGTCGGATAGACGAGACAGTTATTGCCCGTCGAATAATCGACTTTGTTGAAATATTAAAAGTTGGATGATGTATTATACGAGTCTGAGACTTAAGTATACATAACATAAAAAGAAAATAGAAAATAGTGCAGCTTTAATCCTTTCGTGCCTGGTGGGACACATATGTCCCATCTATTTTGAAAATCCATAACTTTTTCAAAAATTAACCATTTGAAGCGTTTTTGGATTCATTTTGAAGATAAAGACTTTTTTCCGCTAGTATTGAAATGTACTGTTTTTGTATTTATATTCTGTAGACTTTCACAAGAGAACCAGTGATCCAAGTACACGTAAACAAAATTTCCGTTGTGCGTAAGATGTATCCTTCCGGCATAAGTGTAACTGTTTTTTTTTTCTTCTCTTAAAAACTTATCTCAAAATACCATATTTTATTATTTTATCTTAAAACTGGTGAAATACCGTAGACTTAAACAGTAATTAAAAAAAATATTTTCGAAATCGAATTACAGCTTCAACAAATTTAAAAAGAAAAATAAGCTACACTCGTACTGGACTGCTTCCACGCGGAATATTATTGTATCGGTTCCACGAGATTGGCATTCGAAAAAAAAAATTGATATTTTTTTTAGATAGTCACCAGGATAACTTGAATCGCCCGTATTATTTTATTTGCCTTTGTAGAATGATGTGGTTCGCCAAGTAACGGTAGTTATCAAGTTCAGCACCAACTTTACTGCAATAGAAAGAGTTCACCCTAAATTGATTTCCCAGATCGTGTAAGTGCCCAACCAAAGGAATATCTTTTGAAAGATACTCTAGTGGATAATTAGATAACGAAGCAATCTATCGAGAAGTTGGTGTAACGTAAATTTTTACAGCTCTGTACGTAATGCATGTATCGAAATACTGGGTATATTGCAGTGTTGTAGCCTTTACTGCACCTTTTAAGGTCACGCGGTGCACCAACGACGAATCCACGCCCGTAGTGCTGCGAAGCATTGAACCGTAGGCAGCTACAAGTATTGGAGTGCGAAACCCAGCGACGCTCCTGCCAATAGTGTCCGATAAAATTGTGGCAACACTTGCGGCTTCCCGCGAGCGGGCCCACTGAGTTTTATAGGCCAGAGCGGGTACTATAAAATGTCGACTGCTCTCGCGGTCGCGGCGTATACAAGTTCTATATGCTGTAGTCTACATGAGGTAAAACCGCAATTCTTCAAATTGCTTTTCATACTCGACAATCACTTTTTCATCTAGTGCTCTGAATTGTTCATTTCACCTCAACCATAACATTGTTCCTCTTTTTTCATTAATGAGTGTGAATGCATTTTTTTTCAATTTTTGTTTATTTTCTTGGATTTTTGTGTGATGAGTTTAAATATCGAACCTCGATATGTAATTGTCGTTTTCTTTTTGTTGCAATTTTTATGTGATCTATACCGAAATTTTCCCCCAAAAAGTGACCTAAAAAGCATAACAGCCTTCGAAATACCGCATGAAATGGTCACATTTCAATATGTTCAGAATTTCGCTTGTCCTGAAATTAGTCCAAAAGTTATATTCACACTATACCAATTATAGCCACTATAGCAAGTTTACCCATTTCTAAATTATAAATCTTAACTGTACAAAGGTATAATTAAAAGAACATAAAACTGTTACTATAACAAAGGAAACGATCTCTTTACTCTAGTTAAATGTTCTGTGTTTCAACAAACGTATATCCCATTTCATGTTGCCACGCCTGAACTAAACTGTATATCTTAATCAGATTTTACAACGTACGATATAGCCATACTTAAATTCCAAGCTGGCGCAAATACTTTTTTTTCTCTTGAACGAGGTCAGAAGTTACCCTTACCTTTTTTTTAACTTTCGTCCAGTGCAACCTGGTTGACACCCTTTGTATTTTGATGTTTACGTTACATTGCACTTTTTAAGAGTCCGCATAACTTCGAGCAAGTCTCACGGGCGACGTGACTATGTGAATATATATTTCTGATGCATCTATACGTCCGTATACGTTCTGCAGAAGTGTACGTCTGTAGGGCTGTGAAGTTTTACTGCAAATTGAACACCCAGAGCCCCAAGGATATTTCGGACTATCATGTGAGGCTGTGGGGCCGCTTTAGCGGGTAGAGTGGACACGGTATTTGTGCCTTGGGTTACGAATCGAGCTTGCAGTCGAATGCCAGACGCCAGAAACATGGAAAATGTATGGTCCATATCTGAATCAGACGACTTGGGAACTCAACCATAGAAGAGAATCACCAATCGTTGATCTGGAAATCCAAGGAGTCTCCGCAAGTATAATGATTTAAATGTATGAAACAGTGTTATGGTAGCTTGGATATCAAGGTACAGTCTCGCGATTGGAAGTCACAAGTTCTGGTATAAAAGGAGAAACGAAAATTCGATTAAATTTGCGCTACCCTGTTGATGCTTCCATCACCTAACCCTCTGTGTGGGTTTATTTTCACAAGACTAAACTGCAAGCATCAATCGTGAGCAGTGGTGTGGGAGAGTATTAGAAATGTAATGTTTGAAATCCGTCTTCACTGGTGACTATTTAAATTAGCTTTGGAATTGGCTATGTAAATGGCGCTCTGACACGTCGCGCAACTGGACTTACAGGGCTGCCTGTTGGGTTTCACTTCTAGTGGGTAAGATCGACGTGAAACTCGTAGTCAAGTTTGGTGATCCGCGTTGTGATTCTAGTTTCTAGCAGTCATCCAATTATCGGATCAGCTAAGTTCGTCAACAGATGGCTACAGTTCCCAGCGAACTATAAGGTCCACCGGGTTGGAGGATGGCTGAACAAGACCAATGGTCGTGTTTGGCGGTTATGTCGCTAATCAAATTCAACCGTACCAGTTTTGCTCTAAGAGTTAGATGCTTTAATAAATCAATAGATTATACCATCCAGTCCTTCCGCTGTCGGGACATCGTATTATTAAATAAATACGCGACGAAGCGTCTCAAACATAGGATTGGTGAGTTCAGTTTGAGTAACCTCAAACGGAAAGCTTGAAAGCTTTAAGCGCCTAATGATGGAGGACAACTCTGATTCATTTATCGCGTTTATAAATGCTGAGTTTCTATCTGATGTGTTGTCTGCTAATGTGAGTAGAGTCAATCGACCCAATTATAACACAAAACCACAAAGTTGAACTTCATGACATTCTTCCATCTTTCATTAAATTTTTTTTATTCCCTCCAGGTACAAACTACCAATACATTCTTGTTAGAAAAGCTGTCAGCGCCCGACAGTGTTAGTCTCTATATTTCTAGTAACAGAAATGACAGTTATCACTTTGCCATCGAAGACTACCGTGATTCATTCTTACACATTATATATCATAATTATCCATGTTAATATTATTCTTTTGTTCGGCTTGATTGTGGTCAAGGTTTTTGATTACCTTATCTACGTAATCAAGTATTCCTACGTGTTATACGACAAAATGAGCCAGAGATCCATGACTATGTAAGAAAATCCTAACATCCCGATCGTAAAAGACGCTTGGACATGCACAAGAATTTAAACGTGAGCTTTAGAAGAGCTTTACCTTCTGGCCGCTCCTTTCTCTTCTTCACTGAAAGCGTAATTGCAGTTTTTTCTCACTTCCAACAGCGACAGTGGCAGCTTACGAAGAGATCGACTTATGGTCTCGACTCACGCACGCATCTACGCCCCCCCCCCCCTTTCCGTCTTTACACAGTCCGCCCATGCCCTTGCTACACTTCTACCTCCCTTCTGTTTCTTCACCGTGTTTCACCTCAGCGGCCCTGCCCTCGCCCAAGAATTACAACCACCTAAATTCGTACACCATCTGATTGCAGTTAATTACTGAACTAATTAATCGCACGATTTATCGCGCCGTTCCATGCGCACGGGCACGGCCTAGATAAACCGGTTGATTTAATTCGGTACCATTTCGACTGGAATCGCGGCGCTGTAACGCGAGCCAGTAACGTGCTTTGCCTGGTGACTCGACACCTTCGAACCAACGTCGCAGTTATATCCCCACAATCTTGCTGGGTGAATCGAGATTGCGGCTATTACGAACTGATGAAACAGCAATCTGCAATAATGGATGGTTAACGGTGCTGAGAGTGGAAAACGTTGGCAAGCGAATCGTTGGAAGTCAGGATTTGGTTTATGTCGTCGTCAAGACATTTTATATGCTTTGCCGTGTCTTTCCAACAGATTAAGAAGAGGCTATACGAAGAAAGTGTCTGTCTTTTGAAAATAATAAACACGCTGTAAATGTTTATTTTTCCACTCGGCAATGATCAAATATTTATTAAGATGTTGCCCAATTCGTTCATCACAGAACGGAATACATCCGTTTCCCTCCTTTTCTTTCATGTTTGTCTTTGCAAAAGAGCGCCGGAATGCAAAGTTCCGGAAAAGTTTAGAGATTTCTTCGTTACAACCCTCGGGATACCCGCATAATCTTATATTCTTTATCCAGTCTTTAAATTTCTCTGGCTTCGACGCTAAGAGATCCACTTGGCAAGCTGCCAACAACATACTATATGACGCCACTGACCCGATGTTCGCTTGTCCGCATTGAGGCAAAGCGACCAAAGCGACATACCGTGAAAAACGCCTTGTCCCATGAAGATCCCTTTTTCTTTCCCCCAAACTTTGTGAATTCAATGAAAGGCGTTGGATATACGGTGCAGTGCACTTTGTTATAGTATAGCATCGCTCGATTGTTCTTTTCCGTGTTTCCTTTTCATTGATACAGCAGTGCATTCCACTGGACGAGAGATTTTTTTTCTTCTAATTGTAACGTAAAAGCGTTTCACGCGAACCCTGACACTTGTGGACTATCGTGAATAAAATGCATATTTATAAGAAGCGAAGGGTTTTCAATAATTTCCTCGATATTTTTATGTATTCACAAAATTCCATGCGTATTCTTGACGCTATCTTTTCCTGAATACAGAAAAAAAAGTGATTGACTATTCATAGTGTGTAATATAGCACAGTGTCACTTGAATATATACACATAACGATTAGAAATTTCCTTGATTACAAAGAAAAAACGTTAATATTATTAGCTCGTCATTGACTCCACGGATATAGAGAAGGCATATATAAATGGATCGAACTGGAGGGTTCGACTAATTGGCGTAAAACCAATTTTTCTCGATGCTGTTTATTAATGTATGCACTCTATCCTGTTATACTGCCAGCAGAGTTGAGAGTAAAATCCACAAGTGCGAGTAATCATGCTCGGCTTATCCAGGGTGCAAATTTTCTCGTAAAGCATAGCTATCGCGATGTGATCAAGCCTCACCCTCGTCGAACCCTTCCAATGCGATAACTTTGTTGATAAGTTAGGTTATTGATTTTGCCGGTGAGGCAATTCGCGATGCTGAAGCTTGTGAGGCAGGCTGAAGCTATAGTGAATGCGACTATAAATATGCTCTTGGGAGGATAACCCCTTCGGATAGGTCGACTATCCATAGTTCAACCTGTCGCATAAAATAATCTTGGTCTTCCGCTTTCTTGTGTAACAACAGTATACATAGCTTTGATAGCCTTCTCCGTCGAATACTGTATGTAATGTAGTAAAGCCTTTAGAATTTCGCCCAGCTTTTACGAGAATTAATAATAACGCAATTACATGGACTGCCATATAATATAGAATGCATATCGGTTTTTCTGAAAAACTCGTCATTTTCAGAACCCAAATCCCCTAGTTATGGACTTAGATTTGAATCTCAATCTCAAAGAAATTTATGTACTTGACGAATATGTCCATTTAACATACCTAATTACTAACGACCTACTTAGGACTATATTAGCATTTGATCCAACTTGGATTTTTTATTCAATCTATCCACAATTAAACCTGTGCCATAAAAAAATTTTAAATTAGTCTTCTGCTTTTATGTGTAAGTGGTCACCTTATACATAGATTTAATAACTTTCTACGTCAAACAATAATATAGTGTTTGGCCTAATTTTTATGAGATTAAATGTAATTACTTAAACCGCCATAATGTGGATTGCATATGGATCTAGTAAAAGATTTGTCATTTGAAAGATCTATATCCTTAAGATATAGACTTACATATGACTCGTCTACTTTACAGCAGTCAATGTATTTCACGTTTGTGTTGATTTAACTTAGTTAATTTATAACGACTTCCTTATGACCTCATTTACATTTTATTCAAGCTGCCATGTGGACATAACTCACCATCCCCGCTAACACTGTGTAAAGTGGGGTAACACGTAATCAAACTTAATCAGCAGACCATCAATGTCCTCGTGCCTAAATCAATTAATTTACCCAGCCGCTGAATGAAACGGCCATCACGAATGCACCGGCAGTCAAACATTAGCTCATGATCGTTCAGCAATAACCTTAACTAATACGCACCAAGAACTCACTATACACTCGGCTGAATCGATCTCGCAAGCTTTACCAGCCTGTTGCCATATGTTGCAATGTAAAGTGCGTTAGGAATTCCGTTATATCGCTGCCGGAATAGTTGCCAGCTCATGCTCGTAATAGAATACTGCGGCCTTCAAAGGGGAGCATTATGTGAGCAGAATTAGCAGTGGCCGGCTATTTTTAAATGTAAATCTGTATGCGCACGGTTAGCATTTAAATTCAATGCTGAATGACCAAAATGATTCAACGGATAATCCATTACTACTTGGTGATATTTGTTAATCAATGCTTGGAGGCAAAGTCGGCATTTGGTCAATTTATTTGACTTAAAGATTACTCTTTTTATGGTTTCACACATTCTTCTAATATAATAAATCCGAAGTAATGTCTCAATATTAGTTTTCAGGAATATTTGTTAATGACAAGTCTTTTTAATCACATTAGTTCACTTTGTTTCATAATGATAAAAAGCCATGTTTTAACGAAAGAAACTAGTGGACAGCAACGAGCAATAATTACATAACTGCAATCACGAATTTTGTTGCTTCTTCATTATTTCTGAATGTTTACAAAGCCACCTCTATGAGGAATTATGTTTATCGATTTTGGCTTCTTCCAGAGGTAGAGTAGAGGAAGTTTTGTAAAAATACAAAAATATTCAGAGAGCAATGCGCAAATTTCATATGAAGAATTAAGTCAATTTGAATGAGTTGTTCTTACTAGGCAAGGTTCTATTTTAAAACTAATTAGCAATTTTCAATTGAGTTTTTTCCTCGATGAAACTGATGCTAGATTCTACTGATTTTATTATAGAGACTAAAAAAATTACAGAAATCGATCCTTTACTACTCTCTTATATGTATATGTGTCTCATTAGGGTCTATGAGAGGTATTAAATTGTTGCGGCGCAGTTCCATCGTATAAATAGTTCCGCGTATAAAGTCTCAAATGATACTTCCGGCAACACTTTATCAAACTTTTCATCCGATCAGTAAAAAAGCTCAGGGTTTCTTCGAAACTGAGTAAGATGACGATAGACGGGGGGGGGGGGGGGAATGAACGTAGAAAAGAGAAGCAGCAGCACAAGGTCATAAAAAGCTTGCTCCGATAAAGTAATAAAGATCGATTTTCACTTAACCGACGAGGAAAGAAAGAAAATGTTGTTGGAACGATCACTCTCTCTCTCCCCTCGAGTTGAGCGGAGACTACCCCTCGACGTCGTACGTCCGTACGAACGACGATTAGGAAACCAGCTGCTAGCAAACGAGAAATGCAGTATATACCATTTTCCCTCAGACTCGTCGAAACAAAAACGCGTTTTCTCGCAGAAGAACAAGAAGATGCAACGAAAAGAAAACCTGTGGCAGGCAGAAACGGGCTATTATTTTCTTTGGCCTTTCAATATATTTCTCTTTTTACTGTCTTGTCGCTCGTACCATTTCAACTTTTTAATTTCATTTTATTTTATTTTATATTTTATTTGCTTAAAATCCGTCGAAAGGTTAGTTATAATTAATAGAAATAGAGGACGTAATTTGCTTTTTTACCATTAATAAAACATACAGCCTCGAGATTTTCATAAAAATCTCAGCCATAAAAAAAAATAATTATATATGTTCATAATTAACTGCATGCAAATCGTACGAAAGTGCATTGGCGAATATAATGTTGTGGGGATGAATTCCTGAATAGGGTATTTAACGTAATAACTCTTTAGACGAAGTTTGAATAATTTATTTACAGCAGACTAAAAATTAGCCACTTCAATAACTGTATAACTGTACAATATTTATTAAAATAGACTGAATATACTTCGATATAAATAAATGATTGAACAATAAATTACTAAAAATAGCATTATTGATAATTGACCTTCTTAGTGTTTAAAAATAAGGATGCATTCAATTCCATACACTGTTACCGTCAACTTGTGTACCAAACATAGCGACTAAAAAAAAATGTGTTCACGCACATTTTTTTTCTAAATCACATTTCTCGATGTTTTGGACATTTCTGAGTACCCAGGCATGGAACTAAAAAAAAAATGTTTGCACAAAAACAAAGCTTCCCCTAGGTGGAAACAAAACGGTATCAAATTATAACCGCTGTGAAAATTTCGTCGCAAATTGAATCAAAGAATAATGAGAGGACCGAACCCATCCACTAGCATAGTAAATCTATTATCTGAAGGCGATTTTACTAAATGTGATATTTGTATATATTTTGGTACATCCTGAATACACATTGACACTAAAAATCACGATTAAATTTAGTTTTCACTAAAAACAAAGATTTCTCTATGAATCGTGTGATCGCTCCTACCTCACGCCTACAGGTTATTTACACCGACTTTTAGATTTTTTGTTAAAATGTAAAGTAAAATGATTTTGAGTAAAGTCATAATGGAAAGGTAATCCTAAAATACATTAGACCCTTTTAACAACTTGTGCGTTCGCAGAAAAAGATCGTCATCGATTTTATAATTCCCCCGTTCACCGCATACCCGCACGTAATAGGTAGGCATTTTTGTCCATGTCTCGTCCTCATATACTCGTACTGTAACTACTTTTCTGTTATAGCTGTACTATTCCACCACTGTGACTACTGGCTAATTCTCCCGGCACCCTCTCCCCTTTCCACCTTTTTCACTTCTTCCATCGCTACTCGGCAATTACGCTAATGCTAGCTTTTACCAAATAGCTTTTCTCATAGCACACGAACTGGCTGCTCACCAGTAGTAGCACATTTTCGTCGATTGTTACTATTTTTTTTCTTCTTATACGTTTCTTCCTCTGCCTCTTCCCTGGAGAATTTAGGAAAAGTTATTATATAAATCATATTAATTTGCATTCGCAAAACAAATTCTTTCTTTCCACTCTTTATCCTCGAATTATAACGTTTCATATTATTTTCTTTTTTTTCTTAATAAATAACGTTACCTTTAAAATCGCCTGCTGTCGCTAAAAGATTTACCATAAATTTCTCAAGCTATACCATCCTTTTTATTGTGGTACGTCTCACACCCTTCGTGCATTCGATGAATCTATTCAGCATGACAGAAGGAAGAAAGTCTTCAGCGAGATTGAGCGCACACGAAGTTAGCTTCGAACGAGAAGGGAAAGAGGAGCTCGATTTCTCAATATATTCTCTTTCCCGCGCGGGTTCTGTGAATATTTTGCGAAAGTCCTCGCGGGACCGTTTCTTGGAAATCCTCGCGGTACCACCGATGGAGATGCCAATATTTTCCTTGCTAACTCTCGATCTACATACCAGAGACCAAGCGAAATGTGCACTGCTAGGAATAAAAAAGAGGACGCTTTAATGATTTGCAAACTATGCTATATCATCTATTTTTAAGCTATAATTGTCCTCACAATTTGTGGGTGGGACATTGATGCTTTAAGTCGAAGTTTCTCAAACTTTATTATACCTTAGATTATTGTCATGAAGATGAAATTAATGGAACGAAGACTGAGTGTCTCAATTTCACTTGTCACCGGTTGTTATAAATTACCCTTCGATTTTCATGACGATAGAGGGTGATCGCGTAAAACAATGAAAAAAAAAATCCCTAACTTTTCCTTACTGAATTATCATTTTTCATTGATTAAAATTCAAACTAATGACATTATCGCCCTATATTCTAAAAATATCTCGTTGCCGCCACCGTGTGGGTTATGTTAAGGCATTCCGCACGAAGTGGGGGTTCACCCGTGTTTCGAGTTGTCACAAAAAAGTATCAAACTTTCTAAAAACGTAGTAGAGTGTCTAGATTATGTAGAAATCATTCCAGATTTATAAATCTTATATTCCATCCAGAATCAAAATCCAATTTTTATTTTTGAGATTTTTCGATTCATTGTATAGAAAAAATAATGTATTGAACAAACAAAATATTTTAACCTAAAATGTACGTCCTTGAATGTAGTTCCCACTACATTTTTTGAGGAACGAAGTCTGTTCATTACTATATGCAGAATAGTTCTTACCCTTGAGCGAAGTCTGTACAATGCAAGACACGGCAGTTATAGCATGCCACGCATGCCATTTTGAGTCTTATAAAGACAACATCAGGGTTATCCTACTGACGATGTCTTCAAAAACAACGTAAGAATGTAAATAAATAATTGCTCGCCTGGCGTAATTCATTACGAATAAATTAACCCTTCAGCGAAGTCTTGTATCTATCATACATCTTTCCAATATATCACCTTACGGAAGAGGCAAAAATATTTAATAAAAATCTTGCTCACCTACAGAATTTCATAACGAATAAAATGAGTTCTGAATTAATTCTACCGAATGAAAGTAACAACAGTTACGGCGTGCCAAACATTAAATTGTGTCTGATATGCAGATATCTTCAGGGTCATTATTAGATTTTGTTAAGATTTTTTACTTGTTATGTGCTTTTTAATGTTTTTATTGTCATACAGTATATGTAACTGTAGAATTATAGATCTAAACTTTAGTATTATGCGACTTTAATACCCTCAACCAAATTGTAATTTTTTTTTGTGATGTCTCCAAATAAGGGTAGGTCACTTCGTAGAAAACGCCCCATATATAGGGCTTTTCATGTCAAGTATATTTTCTCCCAGATCGGCGACAGCAATCCCTCTTCGTACCCTCTGCTCGATATATAACTTCTATACCTTCTCACACTTTATGCTGAAGAAGGTATAAGGCGTGTGCAAGAGGTGAGCTTCCGAGACTTTATGAAACTTGGTAGGGACCATGCGTTTTCTAGTTCGTACGAGTTGCTCGCAAGAGTGAGTATTGAGCGGAACGAACTTGCCGGCTTATGCTCTGCGGGCCGTGGACTTTGGTTGCCGGTCTTACCCGAGGAGTTCGAAGCCTTCGGGCGGCTTCACATAACACGAGATCATAGAAACTTCTTACCAAGTGTATACGGTATATGAGATATTCTTTGCCAACGCGGCACTTTTTTTATATGTTGTCAGATGTGTGTCCTATAATTTGTCACATCTTGGCACTACGTGAAGGCACTCACAAATACAGTTTTGTACGATTTTTCAATCCAAACTTTCAGAAAAATGAATTAAATCAACGTATTTCGACAAGTGTAAATCAAAGAATTGTTCAGACGAATATGCACCAGTATCCGGCGCTGAATTAAAAAAAAAATAACTCGCAGAATCAAGGATAAATGGAACAATGAATGGAGCACATGGAGCCTCACGTGTCTCCATCTATGAGGAAGAAAGAAAGGTGTTTTTTAGGCAGTCTAACATGTCTGCTTTGTCTATTCGAACATACCCACTTGTAACGATTGCCGATGGGCAATCACTACAAGGATATATCTGCTCTATTCACAATCAACTTCAGGTGGACACGGAAATATTTTGGTCATGATAGTGAGCTCTACGGGATTTGTCGTTCAACTCAGGCTTTTGGAACTTGTACCATGGTTACCGTGCGTACAGAGCCGAATCACGTTCCCTACATGCGCTACCGCACGAAGCATTTTACTATTTCGCCTCGGTCTCTGGCTTTTTGCTCACAATAGAACCGACCGAGCTGAATTTCAAGCCAGACATTTTTTTCCCCAATCCAGAATGTATGTACGCACTATACATGTTATGTGCTTTCGTTCATAGCGACGGAATAAGAAAAATTTGACGGTATCTCGTCCGTAGGGGAGCCAGGTGTGATAGAACGAGAGAGATAGAGAGAGAAAGGAAGAGAGCGAATCCCTAAATGTTCCTGAACACTACGAGGATTTAAACGATCGCTAACTGAACCTCCTGAAAATCCTCAGGCTATGCGGATATCCGTCGAGCAGCCTTCGAGCATGCTACCGTAGTTCTCACTGCATTGGAAATTATACGAGAATAAAGCTGGCATACTTCTGTAGCCTCGATTATAAGGACACGCTGCTGGCGAACGAAACGTTGCGAGAGAAAAGAAGCTTTCTTCTTTTCTCTTCTTTATACTATCTCACTGTGCTTTATCGATCTTGATCTTCTTCTTCTTCTTCTCCTTCGTTCACTCTACTATACTTCTTTTATTTCTTGTTCTTTAAGCAGCGTCGTGGATTTTGCGTTTCTTTTTTCCTTTATAAGTGATGGAAGAAGAGCAAAAAGCGAAAAGGACAGAGTGAAAGAAAGGGCTAGGTGTTCCTCATGATGTTACTCGTGAATAGATCTTTTGTCAGAATTCATATTGGACGACGGCCAGCAGTGGCGTACCTACCATCTACGTGAATTACCCTTTTCCAAGTGAGGGCCATTCTCGGAACCCTCGTTACTGCAGTGTTCTGATCCTCTCGCAGTGCACTACCCAAGCAACGACAGTCGATAATACCAGATTATTTCTGTGATCGTCATTGTTGAAACTTACAACCGATAAATACGTTTTTTTTGTTCCGGCTAAAGTCGCATTTCGTAATTTAGAATGGTAAACGAGGAACAAAATTAGTTACTGATGTATAGTCACGATAACAACTTTTTCAATGTTGGATAACACTGTTTTATAGGAGATTTTCTTAAAGTTCGTTCGTAGTTTTTGTTTCCTCATAGAGAAAAATGTATTATCATGACATTTTTTATTTCGACATTTATATGTCAGGATACTTTTTTTTCAATTGAAAAATACTTTCAATTGAAATTTCAGGATACTTTATTTTCAATTGAAAAAAATGTATCCTGATTGGCGGCTTCAGCACTTTAAGGGAAAGTGCTGAAGCTGCCAATTTACCTTAACTGACTAACTAACACTTCTTCAAACTGAAAATCTTCACAATAAACCGCTAATTTATTACTCGGGTAATTGAGGATCTCACCATAGAATTGCTCATTGTTATAACTCCGATTAAACGTCATACCTATATAAAAATGGGATTAAATTTAGTGTATCGACAGCAGTACAGTAGAATAACAAGACTGTCATGCCATTATATTCCAGCCAATTATTAGGCTCATATATGCTTAACAAGAGATTCACAACATGCCACGGAGTCAGAATGGTGAAATTTTCCACGGAACCTTTTTCCCTTCCATCTGAAATGAAATCGTCTATTTGTATTCTACAAATTAAATCTTTATCATTTTACTAATTCGAAACTAATACCCAAGTGTCCTTACAACGTTTGACATTATAGCGCAGATGTCCTATTAATATGTTCTAACACGGGCAGTAAGTATTCTGCATACGCGAGTGACTTGATGTATTTTGTAGCTCTTCGATTTCCCGGGAAATCCGGTAAAGGAGATGATGTGAATAAGGAAGGAAGGGTGATCTTCAAGGGATAGGGTGGCGATGGGGTTTGGTCGAAAAAGATGGCCGAAAGGGTCAAGAGGTGCTTGAGGCAGAAGCGAATGGAATTGAGGGGTGGTAGAAATATCTGGCACAGCAGGGTAACAGCTGGAAGATCTTCTTGCGGTGTGTCCCTTGGTAAAAGTGGAAATAAATCCAGACCTCGTTCACAGTGTATATACTGTATTCGTCGTTGTCGTCGAAACAGGATCGAGGCAAGTGAGAGGATTGGCCCAAGTGGAGATAAAATCGCGCTTAAGCCAACTGCAGTGTCGACAACTATCGCCACGCCAGAAGGGTACTAATACGGAAATAAGAGTTTGTAGGGGGGCTACCAAAGCATAATACAGGAGGAGCTTAGAAAGAGTCTTTACCACACGTCAATCATTTACTTTCATGAGCAAATCTATTTACGTAAGAAAAACTTTAATGCCTATTTAGGGAAATTGGATTGAGCTAACGATCGATCCCACCTTGTATATACCAATTATGGTATCAATGGTTTTTGGTATTTAAGCGATTATCGACCAATCATCGGATGATAACACTTGTTTCATATTTTCGTATTTAATATTTAATCCTAGATTAGTCACGTTGATACACTGTTGATTGGTCCTCGAAATAAGCCCGAGACACGGTGTAGTCGGTTGAAAATTCACGAATCAAGAATTGGTCGTTTATCAATAAGCATCTAACGATCGGGTTAACATGCCAAAGATCGGTGAATTAATGGTAGGCTAAAGTATGGCCTAATTTTAATAAACCAAACCAACAAATTATTACATTGACATTGTACCGAGCATTAGCCATTTCCATGATATTAGCGTATCCTTCATGAATGAAAAACAAAATCTTCTTGACAACAGTTGTAACTTTCAACCTCCTAAAACACGACTATGAATACATTCGTACTCTCTTGCCAGAGTCGTAGTTATCGTAGCTTAAAGGCTTTGCTGGTTAAGCGTTCATGTTTTGGTACACCGAGCACGTACCGAAGCAACTTATAATTGACCGAACGCTTGTCCGTGACAGTTCTTGTTCCAGAGAGAACACCAGCTCCGTGCTGCGCATCGACGAAATCGCTGCGGCCTAGAAAGCATCGTCGTTCTCCTGTTTCCCTATTCGCAGCATCTTCGTTCCTTGGTTTGTTCTGCTGTAATTTCCCGCTACTGGAGTAAACCGGCGTTTAGGGAAAGTTCTCCTGTTTTTTTTCTTCTCTCCATTCGTAGATACCAAACCCCTGGCAAAGGAGTCGGGCTTGCTGTCTCCACACCTTGCTCATTCCTTCGTCTAAGCTTCGCTCATTCCTCAAACAATCCTGCCTTGGTCTGACAATACGCTGTCTCCGTTCGTGTTTCGATGGCCCGTTCCAGTGGCTCTTCAACATCGAACCGTGTTTCTCTCATTAATACGTTAACTGAAGCTTCGACAAACTTAATGCATTTCCGACGCTAGTCTCTGCGATCACATACCGCAGATGAGATGAGCGCTACTAAGAGAGAGAAAGAAAGAGAGAGAGAGAGAGAGAGAGAGAGAGAGAGAGAGAGAGAGAGAGAGAGAGAGAGAGAGAGAGGGACATAAGTAATTACTGATTAATTAATTGTTCAATGTTCGCCATAATTGAATGCAGGCAACCGATGAATTGAGGGGTTAGGGCAATAAATCCAATTTACATCCTGAATAAGGCAAAATATTTGGAAAGCTAATATTAACTAAAATAATTACAAGCCAGATCTGTGTGGACTTAAAAATACTACAGCAGAATAAATGTGTATATTTCCTTTTTAGATTCATCGTGAAATATAATTGTTTCTCAAAAATGCGAAAAATAGAATACTGAATATAAACATGTCATATTTTTACTTCTTGCATCGGGTTATAGAATATTCAAATTTCTATGCGAATTCCCGCACATAATACTTCTTTTTAACATCTATTCTTCAATATACGTATTTACAAAGCATCCAGACGAGATAAGGCGAATGGAACGAGATAAAATCCATTGAATTCATTCGATCGAACTTCTCACAATGACTCAATGTGTGTGTAACTCCACGATGCTACGATGTGTGTAACCTATCTCCTGCTACTACCAACTAGCGTAATCGTTTGTCCAGGAAATGGTTTGTGCACGCAGTCTTGGGATATAATGTCGAGAATGCCAGAGCAGTAAGAGTTTTGAATACCTTTCAACAACTTTAGCCGTCTGAGTCGCGAGAAAGTGTTGAATCATGGAAATAGTTGTGAGGTTAGATACTGATGGCTCGTCAGTTCGGTATGGTACAATATTCTACATGGGCGCAATTGTTAACCTCGAGCATTCCTACAATTTTCTTTCAGTTATTATACACCACCGCTCATGTCCTTTTCGTTTAACCCTTCGAGATCCTACCTATTTTTTCGACCGTCGACACCACACAGGTTTAAATTGACCCTGCATCATTTTTTTCTTTTGTTGCCAATTCAAATGTATCCGTTCAATTGAGCTGAAAAAATGCAGAGATATACTTTTAATATTCCTAAATGCGATCGTACAGTATGGAAGTTTGACAGTTTATCATAAATACGAAAGAAAATTCTAGAAAAAAATATTTTTGGGAAATCATGTGTTTCGAACAAAAATTCCAAGAAGCTTCGTTTTAGTGAAATTTTTTTTTTCCAGATACTCAGAATGGTCCAAAACGTCGAAAAAAGTGATTTGTACGAAATGTCTGTATGTGTGTGTGTGTGTGTGTGTGTGTGTGTGTGTGTGTGTGTGTGTGCGCATGTCAAATTGCCTTGTTTGCACGATAACTGCTGCAATTTTTCATATATTTTCCTCAAACTTGGTACGCAAGTGGGCTATCATACAACAACTTTTGGAATTGCAATTGACGCGAATCGGTTAAAAAATTCAAATTTTACAGCTTTTTGAAAATTTTGAAAAAATCGTTTTCACGCTATAACTTTTGTAAATTACGATATATCGGGCTGAGATTTTGAACACAAATGAACTTACAGTGAACCATGATTGGTGCCAAGTTTGGCGAGAATCGGTAGAGTGGTTCAAATTTTATTGCAATTTTAATTTTTTTTTAAATGTCCGTAAACACTTCTACTTTTCTAAACTCTGGGATGACCGGCTGCAATTTACCACGTGATTTCACAATTATTGAGTATCGAAGATGAATTTATTTTAAGAAACGGTCACTATGTTGATAAATTTCGATTTTATTTAAGAAAAACAAAACATGGCATAGCGAAAAAAAAAATTTCGATTTTTTTAGGCAGATTTCGATCAATTTGGCACACATGTGGATTGTCCTAGAACTAGGTCTGGATATAAATTTTACGTAAATCGGTCGAGCGATTCCAATTTTTTAACGTTTTTTAACTTCTGAAAAATATTCTTCGAGCATTCACTCGCACAAATTGCGAGATATCAGGCTTAAATTTGTTTTACTTCAAGACTGTGATAAAACAAGATTTTAATTCAAATTTGGCACAAGTCGGTCGAGTAGTTCGAATTTTATAACATTTTATATTTTCTTAGAACCTCGTTTGCGCACTAGCTTGCAGAATATATTTTTATTTAAAAATAAATAATATATTGAATATTTTCATATTTTATAACAAATACATGTATATTTTACTAAAAAACCAAGAAAATATCAAATATTTTCAATTTTTGTGATAAAAAATCGTGAATCGGTAAAAATGTCGATAAAAATGCCTTTCATGAACAAACAAGCCTGTCAAGTAGAACCTTGCAAATTGCTTCCTCATTATTTTACATTTAAAAAAAAATGTTTACATGTATGCAAAATAGAACTTTGCAAATTGTTTTCTCTACAAAGCTTCCTCTATGAGAAAGCCAAAGCAAATAAATGTACTTCCTCATAGTGGAAGTTTTGTAGAGAAAACAATTTGCAAAGTTCTACTTTGCATTCATGTAAATATTTTTTTTAAATGTATAATAATAAGGAAGCAATTTGCAAAAGGTTTTTATATTTCAGATTGAATACTCTTGAGATATGCCTGTACTTGACAAAAAATACTCTCATGGTGCATTTCCTACTACCGGATTATTCAATTTTTATCTGTAAATATTTTTGTCCAAAACATCGTTTTTCGACGTTTCGAACCATACTGAGCGTCCTGACATGAATATCTCGATAACAAACAAAAAATGTCATGGAAACAAAGCTTCCTCTATGAGTAAGCCAAATGTATTTTTTCTGAAAGAATAGGATCTCATTTTGTTTATTGAGAGATGCACTTAAATGCTCAAAAAAAATGTTCAAAATAATATTCACTGTTTAAAAGTTACAGCCCTTTATATATTTATTTCTTAATCCGAAGTTATGAAGATAACTAAACTATTTTTCTAATTGAAAAGTAAAACGAAACAGATTACTCACTGAATTCGTAAAACAACATCTAACAAGCAATATGAGTATATATATATAAATATACTCATATTGCTTGTTATATATATATATATATATATATATATAATATATTAAGATTAAATTAATTTGACTTTTAGGAATTGCGTAATAATATGTTTATGGGTCCTTAGCGTAAACATGTTTATTTTTTTTGTAATGTTATGGTTATATTAATTGTTACTTGAAGCAGGAATCCTTAAATTCAGATTTACCTGCGTTTATATAAGTTTTGTTTTTAATAAACGTGTACAAACAGTTTTCGAAATCTTTGTTCTCAAAATGACATGATTGTACCGTCAAAGACCCCTTAAGATAGCCTCTCAACCACTTCCAAGACTGCTTGCATACTTCACATCTTTTCTTCCGTTTGTCGGCACTGACGAGCCCGATTCTGCGTAAGTATTTGACTATAAAGATTGAAAGCCATGACGACGTCGTTGCAGACGATGACAGTGAGCTTAGCCGGGCCGTTTAATTCAAACGTATTCAGAGTAGTGATATCTTCCACTCCGTAAGGCATTCCGCATCTACCAAAACTCTGCAGAATCTACCGATAAAATTTTATAACCCCCTGAGGTTTAACCGTCCATTCAAACCGAACAACGGTTAGGCGGCTCCTCACTCTGTCTGCTGTAAGAGCGAATGGTCTTTGCGCGAAATGTCTACCAAGAGATTTATAGTCCGGGTAAAAGACTTGTTTATCCGGAAATATCACAGTCGAAAGTATTCTACAATAATATCCTGTGGAGATAAGAATAACGTATATATTATATTTTACGGTGCTATTTATTCCGTTTAGTGTAATCTGAATATCGAAACGCTGAAATGGCGTTTCGTGATAAAAATTGTAATAACCATTATCCATAAATTTATATAGGGACGAAGGGATACAATTTGCGGTCGGATGTCCGTGGCCCGGACATAATTTTTGATTAATGAAGAAATAAGTCGGATTACAAGATAGTTGCGACACAAGACCTTCGGATATAAAGAAAGTCACAAAGTATGCGAAGTATTCCATACCAATTCACCGGACACTTCGATATTGGTTCAATCTTTTTTTTATTTAGTTACCTGTCAGTCAATAGAGTATACCGATTTTTTTCAAATTTTCTGATGCATCTTTGGATGAATCACGATTTTTTAAAGGTTTCTGGCAACATTTTTCAAATGGTTATATTTTCTATGATATAAGTCCCGTATTTAAAAAAATAAGTACATGAAAGTTTTTTCTCAGCAAATGTTCTTTCATGTAAGAATATCTTTTTGAAATCTGTATCTCTTCAAGAACGCTTGATTTTAGTGTAAAAATGTACAAATAAAAAAAAATTGTGTTAAATCAGTAGTGACACAATAATTGAAAATACACTGTTTTTAACACATTATTTATGAACTTTTTCCATAAAATTCGAAAGTGATAAAGCAATTTGGGTTAAATTAACATCAAGATTCTGTGGATGTCTGGTGACACAAACTTTCTGTTAAAACTGCATAATTTTCAATTTAGTTCTTACTGTGCAGGTGAATACATAAATAAATTTTAAAAAAATGAACTTTATCAATGATGATCAGTTGTCGGGAAACGATGTAACTGCATGGAATACTTTATTCATAGGATAACTGTGTTACAATTAAGGTCTCATTTTCTTTTTCTTTTCAAATCTTTTTTCAACCCGTAGTTCTCGTTATCTAAATTTGTATTGGTACCCCCAAAATACCGCTAATGAGATGTAAAATACTAGTATGATAATCTGGGAGGGAAATCAATTCAACTGAATTTCATTCGCTTGGTGGGAGGTTCATTCTGTTTCCATCAACTTATCTCCCGCAGATTACAAATCGAAATGCGGAAATGTTTATTTGGAATAATGATGAAGCTTAATTTTCTTATCTAACTAGCATTTCTTGTCTCTTCGCCGCAATCTTACTACTACAAAGCATAGATTTGACTCTTTCCCGCATTTCTTTTTTTCTTTTCCTTTTTTCTAGATGATGGAAAACGAGATTCGCCCCTCCGATATTCTCGGCGTTTCTCACTTTCTCGCTCTGTCTTCCTTCATCGCTTTCTCACTCAAACGGACACGAGGGAGAGATTAGGTCGTCGTGATTCCGCGAGATCTGGTCGAGCGCGCGTGCGGTCTCGTAACGAGAGTCTTTCGTGTTCAGATGGGACTAATGGTGCGAGACATGCAACCGCTTTGTGGGATTCAACACTCCCGTCTCGCAGCCTATTTGCTCGCTTGCTTGCTTACCACTCGTGGCTCCTCGAGCTTCTCCTACCTTACAGGTCTAGCCCTAAAGGCCAAGCATTCAGCTGAAGGGGTGGCGTGTGTTAAAACCAAACCTTTTCTTCACCATCACCACACGATTTCTCTTCTCGTCGCGCGTCAACCACACGATTTCTCGTTTCAATATATCGATTAGGGGTGCATCGAGCGGAGCATCGATAATTTTACTACTGTTGATAGGTGCTCGAAAAGTCACGCGTTTCTCGCAGTTTGTTCGTGATCTTACAACAAAAAGATCTTATCAACAAAATTACTTCTGGACTTTTTCAATATCTTCTATACAAAAGACTGCACATTAGGGTGATCCCTAAGCGGGGTTAAACAGTCCGTCAATAAAATGTATACCGAAGGAAGCTCAAAAACACATGTATTTTAAACGAGAAAATTCAACCCCATGGGAAGAATGGGGTGTATTTTTTAATTATTTGAAGCCAATTTAGGGGAAGAAGCGATTAAAATTCGATTTGACCCCATTTAAGGATCTGTCTATTACACATAGTAGAAAATTCATGCGTAAAATCGGGTATCGGGGAAGAAAGGCCTACAGCAACATTTATGTAGAATGAATTATATTAAAATAGCTAATTCAGAATGGTAAAAAATGTCACGTTTTTCATTAAAGTTACTTCGTTAACATTTGAAAAAGAGAGAATAATAATTTCACAAGATATAAAATCATATTAACGTCACCACATTCACGTTAATCTATTGCTCTTGTGCATGTGACGGTTCATTTTATTTCTTTTTCGTATCCTATTTTAAAATCTACAATTTTATTACGATAGTGATACTGCAAAGCGCGTATCTCTCGTCCCACCTATTGTGACAAATTCAAAATAAAAATCTGCCGGATCAGAGTGCCCAGTTGACATTTCCGCAATATACCCAGTCATGTGAGGGTCAGCGGGACATTTGATAAATGAATTTTCGTTTCCCGTCAGAGCACACACGTTCTTTATATTCTTATGTATATATATCTGTGAATATATACGTTGTGTTGTCGATAAAAATTTGTTTGTCGAAAATCTGTTCTCACGCAATAGTGCTGGTATACTATGAAAATCTAGTAACATCCCTCAGATATCTTCATGTCCCTCTCTTATTTTTCTATTATTCATTTTCTTCTATATTTCGTTTTTTTCTATTATTCATGATAGAAAAATGTTATCAAACCTCGGAGGTCACAAATTTCTCTCCTAAGAAAATAAATCACTTAAATTAATAAATATTCTGCTTAGGGAGGAAGAATAAACATGGAGATATGGACAAACATAAATTTGCTGTTGAAAACCTAATTGTAACAGCAAATTGGTATTAAAGCGGATGTATCCGATTTTATAGCTTCCTGCTTAAAGTTCAAAAAGTTTATACCAATAAGTGTATTTTTTTTAAATAACTCAGTTTACACGATGAAAACATGAGACATATTTTTACGTACAATTATAGAAGTCAAATTTGTCATTTTTGTTAAATCTTGACGAGAGTGAAATAGTCAAATTTGGTACACATGTGGAACCGTCAAACCTTTATTATAATACACCCTTCTTTATAATAGTTAAAAAAAAATATTGAAATACCTGTTCAGATTTCATTCGATTTTGATAAATAATATAAGTTTTCGAAATTTTGCTACCCAAAGGACCTGACTATACTGCTGAAGCGATTTTAAAGAACATTTTCATATAACATTGTATAACAATTATATTAAAAGTTAAACTTTATCACACGTCTGTAAAACGTTATAATCGAATTCGTCGGAACGCGAAATTCTTCCCAATATCGGAAAGAAAAGGTATACATTCTTCAACGCAAGGAAAAGTCAGGTTCTAAAGTTGATTCTTTATGGCACGGTCGGAGTCCGGAAAAGCTCGTTTATTAAAATTCCATGGTTCCGTGAATCCGATGCTTCTCCATAATATATATATATATATATATATATATCGACTTATTTATTTTTTGTTCGACTCTTTTGCTCCTCTACCCACGATCAGCCTTCATCCTACTCTCGTAGCAGCCATTCACCCGTTTCTTCTCCTTCTTGTCCGGCGAGGGAGAATGAGGGAGGATGATCGAGAGGGTAGAGGAAACGCACGAGACGAATAAAAACTCCGGGTTATTGGAAGCAATATTTTCTATGTTATCCATTGTCGTTGGTCTGGTTAAAATGATGCAGGGGTGCATGTTATATTATACTACACTACGCCCCCTCAATACTCAACTTGGTTTCGCTCGTGCACGTATTATCCCTACACATAAAGGAACCCAATAGTATGTGTAAATTCATTACGCGTGCTCATAGTCTCCCCTCTTCCAATTCCCTCGATATGGGTCGATCAATTCCTCGTTATTCTCTTCCCTACTTTACAATGCACCGGTCAGTAAGTACAAGGATTCCAAAACTTAATTTGGAATACTTATGAAACAATTTTTTTTCCCGTAAACGACTACTACGTTTGTTCATTAAATTTACAATAAAAAAACAGTTTGCTGGCGAGATGGCGGCAAAACGGATTGGAAAGTTTCAACAATATATATATTTTTAATGACGACTTTTTACAATTTAGTCAAAAGTGCTCTTAATAAGCCTTGAAGAAGAATGGAAAAAGAATAAGGAAGCTGTGTAGAAAAAGTTGTTAGAACAGTAGCTAATTCAGAAATCAATTTTGACAGAGATGCATCAAACACTTTGTGGTAGAATCTATATCGGTTTATATATCTATATCTACTGTGCTTTGGGTGGTGGTACTGTCGGATATCAATGATGAAGTCAGGCGCAAATTACTCGAGTAACAACGTCCGCCGGAATTCCTCATATCCACCTCGTCTTCCACCTCCACACCTCTGCGTTTCGCGAAGTTCACTTTGCTTAATCGATCGGCGACTGCGCTGCATTGAGCAGTGTACGTGAATATATATGTACTAGCTTGGAATGGATACTAGCATAATCGGACAGGAATTCCATGGCGTTTGTCAATGTAACGTGCGCCAGAAGTCTACGGGAATATGGCGTTACAGTCATTAAGTCTGGGATCCCAATATTGTGTACTGCTGTGTAGAGGCTTTATTAGGGCCATAAGTCATTTTGAAACCAGGAAATAGATCTTATTTTTCGCAGGTGAACGTGTTTTGCGGGAACAAATAAAGAACTTCTGCGATTAATTTTCGGAGAATAAATTATTCGATATCTTCGTAAGTAGAGTATGAATTCATTGAATTTAAAATAAATAAAAGTCAAGAGAACCAGAATGTAGCCAAAATTAATGCAGTAGAAAATATTGCTGTTTATTTACAAAAAACGTACGCTTTTATACAACTTTATTAAATGATTATATCCAACAGCCTTTATCGACCTCGACAAACGATTCCTTTATTGTTGGCAAAACTATGGCTAGTTGGGTCACTTTTTGTTCTTCAATTGTTTAAAATTCGTTTGAATACGTCGGGTTTAAAACAATGCAATTCGAATTGTAAGCTATTCTTGAGACATCCAAATGGGAAATATAAGTCCAGGGTGGAATCTAGGATAGAAACCAGGATAGAAAGCAGAATGAAAACCAGGGTACAATCCAGGATACAATACAGCCAGGATGGAATTCAAGATGGTATCCACTACGGAGTACAGAATAGAATTTAGGATGGAGTCTAGGATAAGGTGTGGGAACGTCCCCTATCCTAGACAGCCCAGACTCCATTATGGCCTCCATTCTCGACTTATTTTTTCTACGTGTGCATTTATTAAGGGAAACTACAATGTTTCACTGGGCCTCAAGTGCATCATCTTAGCATACGAGACTGTATTGTCAGATGTGCTGAGACATCAAGTCAGATAAATAGGAGAAAGAAGAAGATATTTTGCATGCCGTACAAAAAATTATCGCCTAGCAAAGTGAGGTTTTTAATATTACTTTTATCGTCAAATTGTTATTTGACTCAACCTTCACCTTTCATGGTGATTCAACTTGACCCTAGAGGTCGTGACTCGAAAATTGGGACAAGAGTGATTATTGACTCGTGATATCATGATAATCGGCCCAGCTTATTGCCTCACCACGTTGTTTCACCCTTCCTGTATCGTCACAATTCGGAGGTCGCTGTCGATGACTTAACACGTACGTCCTTTATCATCATTGCTTGAGCTGTCGCATAACCGCCCCTTATTCCTTACGGCTATCAAGGACTTGATGGAACATAGAACGCTGGCTCGCACGTCTGCAGACGAATGGCCAGTTTAGGATTTTCCAATTCAATTGTAGCCTAAACAAATATATGGGTTCTTTGTAAGTATGATTTTCTTATAAACTTATTCCCACGATCCAATAAGTTTCCTCAACACAATTCTATTCGTCATAATTGCCTACAATTAATATTTGCATTTTCTATTTTGTACGATACTAACGCAGTCCTTAACTAATTAAACAAGTGTATATACGAAACGTTCGGTAACTTTTTTTCGAGAATTTTGATATTAGCATTAATTTTCCTATCAGAAGTGATAATTTAAAACAGAGGAAAAAGTTGAAACATAGAGATGCGATACTATACAGGTGTTGGAACATTTCGTTTGAATGAGCAACGAGAACATCCAATTTTTTTGCTAGAGGAAATAGCCTCGCTTGCCACTTCCGAGTATTACGTCTCCACATATATATATATATATATATATATACGATATACCAAGTCGCCTTTGCAGGTCTCGTCGCACCTGCAAAGAACGACGTGCACCAGAAATTTCTTTCATCTACTTTTTTAAATTGACAAAGTCAGTTGCGTCAGAATAGAGAAGAAAACAGTGGAATAGCGAAAACTCAATCCAAAGCCAAGTCCTCGTCTTCATTGGTCCATCCCGTTGTTATCCCACAAATATATATATCGGCCACAAATACGAAGTCAAGATAAAATGGAATGAGAGAAAAGGAGTGTTAGAAGGAGTAAGATTTTTAAGTAACTATCTATCCCCCTCCCCACTAGCGTCTCTCTTTCACAACACAAAACCGCTGATACTGGTCTCCCAGTTGGTGCCCCCCCCCCCTCCTTCATCGTACTCTACACTCTATATCCACTCTCAACGTGCAGCACCACCAACGGGATGCTGAATGAAAAGTTTTTCGCAAACTTTTCCAATTTCTCACGACGAAGTCGGATATCCGGTAAATACGGAACGTTTCAGTGCAATTAAATCGCGGTGCGGATCTACTGGCTCTGCTGCACGATTTACTTTGCACCGACACTAGTATTATTACGTTCTATGCATCCCGCGCCTTCGCCTTGCTGCAGTCGCTTTTATATCCAAACCCCTCTCCCCACCCTTTCTCTGCTCGACTCAAATTGACTTTGCAAAACCGAGTTTATATTCCTGCAGCAAAACCCACTCCTCGGTCTACCGGTATCGCTTAAATCGTTATTGCCATTGTTGCCCCACCGAGATAATTCATTCGACAAGGCTGTGCAACGTAGATAAGTGCATTCGGTGCTGGGGCTACAGGCTATATACCAGGCTACGAATATAAGCAACAGAAGCCAGTGCTGTGTGTCAGTATATAGAGAAGGCCTGTATTAGTCAGTCGGATGATCAATCACCGGTCTGCCGGGCTAGCACCGGTGCCCGTCCAACCAGGATGAAAAATGCTGGATGAAGAATGAGAGATAAGGAAAACAGTAAGTGTTAGGCCCTGTACTCTATACTTCCATCACAGTTTCTTCTCTTACCATGTCGCTGCAAAGGTGATGCAACTGGGAACACCTTTATGTATATTCCTTATTATTATTCGTATTTTTTTTCTACATAGTGAAAGATGGATATTGTAAAAGTTGATAACGTTGGTCATCACCAACATTTTAGTACACATGGATTTCGTGGACCCGAGTCCCTTATGCCAATTTCGACATTTGATATAAACAAAATGTATTAATGCATGACCTTAGTACCGGTTCCGGTGTGTCTGACGAAAGCGACAACCAATCACAGCACGAGGATGTTCTCCACTTTCTACGTACGCCGACAAGTGTTTGCGACCAGTAATGTTGTCTCTCTTGCACTTACGGTGACTCACTCACCGTGGCAGCGGTGATGCGAGAGAGAATGATAGAAACATGTAGCACATGACGTTAAAGTGCCATTTTGATCTCTTTTTTCCCAACCTAACGAAAGTTTTCTGGCGATGAATGGCTAAGGTCAATTTCTTTCCTATATATATACGAAATAGTGCTATAGTGTATCCTTCAGACAAGGGTTTCTGTTGTAGCTCATAAAACCGAAACTATCACGGCCTCCCCTACTTCAAGATCTGAAACCCATGCATACTTCAATTCATTGAAATCACTTTTTCTCGAATAAACTGTATAGCCCATTCTATTTCCCCCCTCAGTGTTCACGTCACGCTTCGTCGTGTCACACGCAAGATTCAATTCACTTTGCGTTCCGTCGAATAAAAAAAAAGTACACGAAAAGTTGTGACCCTTAATAAAGTTTAAAAAGTTTTCGTTTTTCTGTCACCCCTGAGAATTGGGCGCGAATACCAGAACTTCCTTTGTCGAAAAAAAATGTAACTACGAACACTGGGGATTTTGCCTCGTCGGGTGTTAGTGCCAGTAGCAGTTTTAGAAGGTGGGTAGTATGAAAGTTCACGGAATCAATTAATAGCATATGATGAATGATGTTAAGGCGTAATTATCTTTTTTAATACTAACATTTTTTTTTACTAGAATATATTTTCCCTTAATTATACGGGATAATCGATCGTTATCATCTCAAAACATCGGAGTACTCAATTCAGCTTTAACTCGAGGTTTATAAACCTAAAGTAATCTTGACTAGGAATCCGTACGTCTCAAACTTCGAAAAAGAAGGTTGAAAATGATTATTTATGAACAATCAAATAACCCTCTACGTTTTAAAGTATAAAGCAATTTGGCTATAAAATAAAAGAAAACCTCACCACAATATATTCACCACATTATATTCCTGCTATATTCTGTATTCTCCATGACACGGAAAAAAGTATCATTTTTATTTCATCTCTAGTCGAGCAGTTCTCGTAGTTCGCAATATGTCGAGCAGGGGAAAAAAGAGTTAATTCCCACAAACCCAGAAGCGTGTGTGGCTTCATAAGGAAAGTAAAAAAATCTCATCAAATTCTGTAGAGATAGAGCAACAACAAAAAAAATTCTATCTAAAAGCTTTTTCTGCTGACTGAAAATTTCCAGAGAATTTAAGTTTACGGTTATAAGGATTTGCGTATTAAATTCGGTGGATGAAAGCTTCAAGAAGCTAAGGCAGTGTCGCGAGTGAAAAAAAACAGGATAAAAAATAGAAGGAACGACGTATAGTGCGGAAAGGACTACAACAAGAAAAGTAAAGGGCTCGAGGCGAGTCGCGCCGAATCCCGGTGAATATCCATCTGGCAATGGCGGAGGTGACCCTATGGCTTCAGGCTACACGTAGGCAAACACCTAACGCTTTTTTGTCCCTTAAAAAGTGGTCGAGCTAGACAGAAAACCGAGAAGGGTCGACGAACTTGTACCCTTAGCCTCGAGCGCAATCCAGGACCTGTCATCACCGTTGTCATCGTCATACTTGTCTTGTTCGTCGTACTTACACCGTTCTGCTGTAGCTTCGTTCTTAATACTGCTTCTGTGGCCTACGGCTCAGTAATTCCGCGGTATAACGACAAGCAACTTGAACTCGAGAGATAGAGTAGTGAAACTAGAGTGATGTGTTAAAAGGATGATCGAAACAATGTTAGGACCTCCGGAAAAGCTCACATCTGTTTTCAAACTTTTAAAATATCTTAAAGAAAAATGGTATTTCATGATTTAAAAAAAAATGCAATTACAACTACTTTCTTTACATGGAAAAATAGGAGGCATTCTCGTTAAAAATGTAATGATTTCAACCTGAATTACTTCAATAATTTTGACTTTTTTCTCGAAATGTATTTTGAAACAGATAAGACACGTATTTTCTTTTTGTTTGGTCCTACGATCAATACTTTCGACTAAATGACTTTTCTATAAATTTCGATATTTAGTGTCTCTGTTTTATTAAACGTTAATGTCTTAATCATTAACAATCTTAGCAAAACGTCCCTATGATGAAATTTATTTAAATTGAACTGAGTTACATACTATTACCTTTTTCTTCAGCACATATGACATAATCACACTTTCTATTAAATTTAAAAAAAATTACCCAGAAAGTTCAACAAGAGAAATTACAACACGTAAAAAGATCGTAGTATTCCAACCTGGAATACTGTAATGTAATGTGACCTGAGCTGTACTGGTGATCTAGGATTCCACCGGCGATCGAGTTTCAATTGACTCCAGTTGTAATTGATCCCACTCCCCCCACCTATAAGCTAGTAATTTTCTGCAACTATCGTATGTACCAAAATGATGCAATACGAAAGTTTGGAGACAACATTCGCCATTTCACAATAACAGTAGTCTGAGAACCCGTACGGGATCCTAAAATATGGTCCCCTGGCGCAAGTGAGCCGACTGGCCACTATGCCCCAATAAATCGTCGTGTTCATCAACCGTAAATAAAATAACTCTGCTTTAGCAGTAATGGATTAATCTCGTTATATATATTAATCATGTCAATTAGAGGGTGTATGCGATAGTACGGAATGAGAGATTGTCACAAGTGGAAAGAAATAATAGTTCCATGCGTGATCGCACACAGGCGAACTCTACACATAATACATAATGAATTCATGTCTGAATCTTCATTTAGCCGTTACAATTATCATACGATAATTAATTCCGTTTGCTTCTCTTGGAATTCGCGAATAAGTCGAACTCCAATATGCTGAGCCTTGATTGATAAGGATAATCCGAATTACACTCTCACACACATTAAGTGCCTCTCTTTCCAGGTTCTAACTCGACAGAAAATATCATTGGTAAATCCTACTCTGCTCCACCAGATGAAATATGTATTACTTAAACATCTGCCAGGCTTTACCCTGGGGAAAATAGCTGGGCACGCAAAGAAGTTCTCGTTTCAAATCATGAATCATGATTAATAAAAACGGTATATTTGTACACACCCAATAGTACACATTGAATCGGACGTTAATGCGACTGGCACACGCACACTACCAGTTCAAGTGTCTTTCCATTTATCTATATATTTCTGTAGTATGAGCGCATCGAGTCGAATCGGAAACTCATCTACGCCAATCAACCACACCATACCACTAGAAGCGGATCCCATATGTGTAGTTGTTCGTGTTTGCTCGTCGACGTCGAGCAAGCGTGAAATGACCAACGGGGGCGATCCGATGAGGAGATCGGTGGCGTTGTTCCTTTCTCTCTTTCGGTCACCTTCTCTTCTCCACGGTATATATAGTGCCGCGGTCATGTAAGTTTTTTTCTTCCATTCGCGGCGTATCGATCAAAGTGAAATCATTTGTCAATGTCAAACGAACGTGACTCAACGTGAGCGGATATGACCGATAGCACCGGGTTTCGCTCGATCTCCCTTGACCGCTTGGCTTCCTACCGATTGATCTGATTCTCGTAAACAGCACGGCTGCGGTATATACAATAATACAAATGTATCATGGTATATGCTACACGAGGTCTTTAATATAAATATAAGAGTGGCATGGTTACGTTATCGCTGCAATTGTATGTTCAATCAAAATACCCGCAGTTATTTGAAGTTAGTACATCAAGGCACTATTATTATATGAGGAGAAGGAAGGAGATATGAGTTTGAGCTTTGTCATTTGATTATTGCAAAAAGTTGGCAGGTCATTAAGCACACCGATGTCTCGAAAAAAAGCATATACTTTTTAAAAGGGGTGAATTCGAATGAGGCACTGTTTTTATTCTCATCCATATAGTTCTGGGGCGTTGTTTTGCAGAGAACATGCAAAAGAGCTTACGAATTGTTATCGGTGAGATGAATCTTTCGCGTTCACAGAGAGCTCGACCACCGGCATCATGAGTGCCAGATCCGACGGAGGCATGAAAGCGAAAACCAAAGATCACTCCGTCAACTACCACTGCTGCTTTCTGTATCAGGTTAGCATCGAGATCGGTCAATGCTGATAAACACCAAGTGAGCTCTTGCCGTACTGTAACGGGCAAGAACATAAAAGCTTCCTTTCCACCGCCATCTCCGTCACTATCTATTCTCAACATCCAACGAATCTACCCCGTATACTTGGGATGATACTACCTTTGAACATAAAGCGTTGTAATCCCGAACGAATGTGTGCAACTTTGCACGGAATCAAGCGATTCGCAAGCGTGCGAGCCCTGTGCGCTCATCCCTTATTTCGGGCAAACTCTCGCTCACCCTTCCGAACTACTCTGCTTGTACGCTCTATATATGCGCTCCATCCGTGCGCGAGATCTCTTGAATTTCAATCAATGGTTCCCACGGGACCGTTTTCGAGAATATTCCACTGGTACCTCAGACAAAGACTCTGCAATGTCGATACTATTCCATTTATTCGTTTAGAAGTAGTTCGCTACCATCCCTGTCTCGATTGACCTTAGATAAACTATGTGATTTGGTTTAGCGTGCGTTTTCCTTTCCCACTGTAAGTATTTTATATGGAGCGGAAAATCAGCTAGGCCAAGAAGTTTTTCCATCGTAAGTTTTTATTACATTCACCGGCTGGAAGTTGCTGATGTTGATTAAATTATCATCTTATCACTATTCGATTTTGCCTAATGTTATTAGTCAAGACCACAGATATTTTCCGCTGAAAATCCGCTGGTGCCCCAGACAAAGCTATTTATTCGTTTAGAATTGCACTCTAAAAACGAAGCAAGTTGTCAATTGTAGTGCTCTCTCTATCATATACATTCTAATCTCTTTTGACACACTTGCAAGCGTGCTGTTTTTACGAATCATTTCCATGACAAAACGTGACTGCAATGCAAAGAATAGAGAATAAATTTTGAAAGCATGCTTCGTTTTTAGAGAGTAAATCTAATCGAATAAATAGCTTTGTCTGAGGGACCATTATCACGATGGACTCTAACAATGGAATTTGGTATAGCATAGTTTTATTTTACGGCTATGAGTATTTTATAGGAAGCGGAAAAGCAGCTAGAGATACTTTCCATCGTAGTTGGAAATTCCTGAAATTGATTAAATTATTATTTTGCCACTATCCGATTTCAGCTGCAGTCATAAGTCATAAGCACAGATGTTTTGTATATCTTGTTAACGAAAAAACACCAACGGATACCTCATATCCATGCTATCAACATTTTTCGCAATGCATCTGATACTTCACATAAAATAAGATCTGGAACATTAATTTCATATCCCTAAATCACTTGGACTTTCACAACATCTTTACAAATATCAATCGAATCTTTATGTGCTATGAGACAAATTTGAAGCTTGATAAACAGCCTTATCTTACGACAAGGTTATTTATCGATCAATCGCTAAGCCTTTTTTGTGGTAATACGAGAATAAAATATCTGCTTTGTACCTTGCGCAATCTCAGAAACGATTCTGAGATAAAAACCGTTCATATTTTCTTGGCATACTATATAGCTGTATACCATTACTGATCATCTGCGGAAAGGATATAATTTGACATAAACAGCGAGATCCTGGTGGATTTATGAGAAAGAAATATCCACCTGTGGCCTCTGGTCTGTAAGCGCAACTGCTCATCAACTACCCCGTGGTTATATAAAAACTATGAGACACTTTGAAAAATTTTACGTACAACGCGTTGGAAGGATAGTGAAGGAAATTGTGGATGATGGAAGCGGAAAGGGATGAAGTGGCGATGCGCATCGTCCGCAGAAGTAAATCCGTCTCTGTCCAGATATAGTATCGAATGGTGCTTTTCCGATTCTTTAAAGCATGCCTCTGTTTTGTATCTGTTTGGACAGAGTGCGCGGCGAAGAGCGGAGGTGGCGGATCTGTCGTGGAGCATCATCAATCTTCGTACTGGGAACAGCCCTTCAGCCAACCGTACTTCGACAACACGACGAAGCGGGAAACTACGACGACAGTCGGCCAATCTGCTTACCTGCACTGTAGAGTCCGCAATCTTGGCGATCGCGCTGTAAGTTTTCTATACATATGGACATGAACATGTAACACATATATACCAAAAGCATATACAGTATTATTCCACGTCTCCTTCTTATCATCGCACGTGATCGTTCCCGTAGTAATATAACGTGCGCTATCCTAGTCTCCCTTGCAACTCATTCACTGCCCTCATCTCTCGTTCATGCATTCGTAATTTTAAAGACCTTTTGCTGTGCCCTTGTCCTCATCACCCTCTTACTTGTGTAGAGCGGGGTTTGTTGGGTCATTTTTTACTCTGATTTAAAAAAAAATGACGTTGGGTACATCGGATTAAAAACAACAATATTTTCTAACCTGACTTTTGAGCTACATAATCATGTAAATTTGTATTCTTGGTTAACAATGTTATCACGAAATACGTGATAAACCTAACTAAGTGATTGGCTAACATGACTAAGTACTTGGTAACACGATCAAGAACGTGGTTGTGTTAACGAATTACTTGGATTGGCTTACCAAGTAGATGACAACATTTTGCTTCTTCATGAAGCTTTGTTTTCGTGATTTTTTTCTTTTCGAGATTTTCATGTTCGGACACTAATAATTGTCCAAAACGTCGAAAAAAGTGGTTTAGAAAAAATATCTGTGCGTGTACAGATTTCCTTGTTAGCGCGATAACTGTCGTAATTTTCCATGTATCTTCTTCAAATTTGGTACGCAAGTGGGCTACCATATAACAACGTTTGGGATTGTACTTGGTGCGAATCGGTTGAATGGTTCGAATTTTACAGCATTTTGCAAATTTTGATAAAAGTCGTTTTACGATATAACTTTCGTAAATTATGAGATATCTGCCTGAAATGTTGTACATGCTGCAGTGACCATTCAAGGCCACCGAAAGGAGAATATTTCAATACCTTGATCACACTTAAAAGCCCCGTCAATTTATAGTATTAGATATGCATCATAATACTAGTCGATACTTGATTCGTACTGCGTTTTATTTGGGCAAAAGTTCAAACAATATTTCAACTCGCTAAACTCTTTAATACTTTCCATACTTCCTACTACTTACAATTGAAATCTTAATTTGTTATTGCTCAGTCTACTAGACAAGACTTGGTGTCCTTGAATTCCAAGACCCTTTTTATATTTAAAACATACAATTTTAATACTGTTGGTTTTGCGTGGGGCATATAGCACTGATCTAACTAGCGTATAACTAGCGTAAAGTCCTCCAACCTTCTTAAATGAATTTATTGTCTATTTGTTCCTGATTCAAGTAACCCCGGTCACCCGCCCACATATACGATGTGTTCACGGAGGACCTTCGAACCAGTCATTTCAACAAAATTTCAGCATTTTACTCTGAAACGACATCACGAGAATGTATATACTTGTGCCGGCACAGGACGTCCACGATAAGTGACCGTTATTACTTCGTGAGGTAGAAAACCAACACTCGGTACAATAACGTCACGAATTCAAGTTACACCGTGGCTGTTCTGTATTCGCTGCGTGTCACTCACGACAGCTAACAGATGCTATTATGCTGGTGGCAACAGCAGCAGTGGAAAACAATACTATATTTCACGTAGAAAACTAATTTCCCTTTCTTTACTACCGCGTAAAAAAAACACTTCTCGTAGAGGAGGATCCGCAAGGGTCACGTCATTTCGAAACAGGCGTTTTCGTTCTTTTTTTCAATTTTCTTACCCTTCGCATTTTCTCTCCAGTAGTAGACAATTTTTTATCTTATTATTTTGGAACACTTCATCCTCCTTGTCCAACGAGAAGTAGGGAAACACGGGGCAAAATGGGACAGTCATTTTGGTTGAATTTATGGGGCAAAACGGGATATTCTGACATTTTTGAAAAATTGCATTTCTATAATACAATTTAACAAAAACAATCAAAATATAATGTTTTTAAAACCATTTTGAGTGCTGCAAGCAATCTGGCCTTTAAATTCAAAAGTCAAGAATGAGGCAAAATGGTACAGTACGACTTTTTTTTTAAATTGGGTTCCTACAACACAATTCAAGGGTACTAATCATAGTAAGTTTTAAAAAATATTGAACTTTAACGGAGATGTGATTTCATCGACAGTGGAAATAGATCGAGTACTATGCAAATAAGGTTATGTCGTTTATGATGATCGAACCAATACACATGCGCTTAATCACATTCAGAAATATATATGATTCATATCTCACGTGAGCGCTTGACACAAATAAAGGGAGCGAATATTTCGGAGCAATTTGAGACTGTCCTATTTTGCTCCTGACGATATTTCATCCGGAATGTTAAAATTACCCAAAAACACGATTGCAATCAAAATACAATAAACGCTCATGACGTTCAGTAGCACCCCGTTAAAAAAAATCATGCATTGCCGAATTTGGGGGAATGTCCCGTTTTGCCCGAGATTTTTTCTGTTACTGACGCTCAAAATCAATTATTGGAATCCAGTTTTAGAGTAAAAGTGTAAAAATACACTTTGAGTATCGTGATAAAGCCATTTTTCGCTTAGGTGTCCCACTTTGCCCGTGCTCCTCTCGAGCGGAAAGAGAGTTAAGCGCTTATGGGTTAATACCATGCTTGTGTTTGGTCCATGCCAATTCATCAATCATACTAACCATGCAAATGGATTTTTTGTTGCCGCGGAAGGAGGAATATATATGGAAGGAATATATATATTCACATGACAGGAATGCACAACGATTTTACGTCGCAATCAGAAATAAATTAGCACCTTTTACCCATTCGTTATGCATATTGTGGATGCATAATTACCGATAGGGATGCCATTTCATTTATTCCTGCTCTGCTCCTCTGTTCTTTTTTTTTACTTTATGCACTACGCTATTCCATCCAGCCTGTCGCTGACTGTGCAATGTAGTTTCTGTTCTTTTATCTCATGAGGAAATTAAATAGAACTGTAAATTCAATATCGGTTTTTCTCCGTCTCTAGATTTCAGGACTTTCATTAGCAACGGTGATCCCTTAATGAGATACTACTTCCAATTGGCAATTGATAATTAACGTTGAAATAACTGCTGTTTTATCTATAATACAGATATCGATATTTTGTTCAGTGGAAATTACGGTTAAGGTTGTATTTTAATAGGAAATGTGCTTCGAGCAATGGGCGGCCAGATTAGTTATTGGAAGAGCAATTTGAACATTTCGACTCTTGGTCAGAGTCCTCTCCATTATTTTATTTGTCTGTTAATGACAATGACGAATGAAAAAAATAATAAAGATAAAAGTGAATAAGCGAATATTAATACTTAATGATTGTATAATATTAAGTCAAGAATACGTCGAATGGAGCTCGCTAGCTCATCTAACTTAGTCTTTAATAATTTATATTATAGGGGGCGGATTTGAAGGAATTGAGGGTTGAAGGAAATCGGTGGAGTTGGGGACAGTAACAGGGGAAAAACCCCGTACGGTGGAACAGCTATAAAAAAAAAAGAAAATTTATATTATATTGCCAAAATTATTCTTCGTGTGTACCCTATATATTTTGTTCTGGACCATTTTTTTTATCACGGTAGCTTTAAGGTAGCTTTTTGTTTTAGTGAGTGACGTTCTGTTAAGAGATCCCTTTTGTATTGTTGTCGGAGCTCTCTCTCCGGTGTGATTTAAAAAAAATGAAAGTAACGTTATATATGTATTTTGACAAATGGGAATATGTGTATTTTTGTAATTTATAATTTTACACATTAGACCTATAACTTTTTACATACAGATATAGGGGTACTTTTGCACGATCTGAACATCATTACGAAAGCATGTAATATTTTGTTATATAATCTTTTACACCGACAAATAAATATAATATATATATATTTTTTTCTTCAATTAAAAAATAATTGTACTCCGTTCTTGTACTCTGGAGCAATTTTGCACAACTATGTATATGAAAATGCGTTCCACTTGGCAAAACAGTAAACGTTCCGATAGACGTGCGTGGCTTCGCACTGAATAATAACATTATACACGTTATCTGACACACTCATGCATCAAACAGCCGGTGCTATCGCTCTGCTGCTTCGGATGGGTTATGCGGAGGGAAGGGAGTCCGAGGAAGGAGGTGGATGGAGGGGTGAGAGTGTCGGCGTGGCGCTGGTGCGTTGTTCTCTCTGTGACAGCACGCAGAGAACCCGTACAATTCTAATCACCGATCGTAATCGACGATAAATCAAACGCCCTCACTGCAAAATACAGAGGCGCGCACTACCTAGTGAAGCGATCGACTAGCGGCCGCTATCCACACTGCTACGCGTTTATATTTCCGCGCGTAAAATCAATGTCACACGGCGTTTGACGTTTTTGGTAGTACGCTATTGTGCCGCTGGTTTGATCGTTCCAGCTGACTTTTCGAGAGCCCGGATGGAGAATCCACGAGAAATCGACGAACCAAAAACCAAGAGCCTTTATTGTGTCCCGCGAAGCTCGACCATCGCAATATTTGTTTGCCATAAAAATACGATTTTGAAAACTGGAACGCCGCGTATTGATGATACGATCACCGGCGCGCTCTTCCCTCTTGATTCCCCGGAGCTGTACAGCTCTAGCTCACGTCCAATGCCCTCCCCACCAACACGACCTTTCTCCAACTGGCTGTACTCATCCTGTGTTTTCACATTGGTTCGATTCAGAACTAAAGCCGCCTCGACCACCAGACACGCCACCGCACTTCTGCCGTACTCGTCCTTCTGCACGATTCCGAACCGCACGAAGTTTGTTTGTTTTTTTTTCTTCTTTTTTGATATACGTTTTCCAATTGTGTCCGTAGCGAAAGAACCGAAACGAACGTTCCCGGTGATTCACCATCTGGCACATATTAGGCGAATAATACAATTTTATCAATACAAAAATAATTGAGAAACGCCTACTGATTTATCGACAAGATTATATGTATTGATTAAAGTATTCGCTGCTTTCGATGTACTTTATACGAGACCTCATACGTTTTGTATTTCAACATAACACAGAATATTGCTTTTTTACTGTCATGAAAAAATGGTTAAAAAGGTTTCATATGATTTTTTGTAATGTCATATTTATAAATACGAAAATAACTCAGAAGGGAACGCTTTGAAAAAAGTCATTTTGCGCTATAACTTTCGCAAATTACGAAATATCAGACTGAAACTACGAATACAAATTGACTGACCTTAAACTATATTCGGTGCGAAATTGGGCGGGAATCGATAAAGTGGTTCCAATGTTATTGCAATATTAATTTTTTTTTTAAATGTCTATAAACATCTTAACTCTTGCAAATTCTGAGATATCCAGCTGCAATTTTTAACCTGATTGCACAATTATTAATTATCAATGATAACTTTGGTCCAAGGAACGTCTGCTACGTTGGTAAATCTCGATTTTTTTTTATAAAAAAGGAATAAATTCTTTCATGATGAAAAAAAAAATTGCTGATTAACTTTAATTTGGTTCACATATGGACTAAAATATCTGCCGTGTTTAAACAAGCCTGCAAAGTAGAATCTTGCAAATGGCTTTCTCATTGTTTTGTATCTTTGACAATGTTTCTTTTTTTTTTAAAAAGCTTCGCCTAAGCGGAAGCCAAAATTGATCAAGATACTTCCTCATAGAGGTAGCATTGTAAAAAAAAATTCAAAGATATTTTTACTGCACAATTGTCGTACTTCACAATTGCACTCTCACCATTTATCAATTATTATCGAATGTCAAAACCATCGGATACTTGAACTCAAGTGGGTATTTTCTTCTCAAAGCTCAACAAAAGATCCACAGATAGAAAGATACCGCTTTAACCACTAGGATTATAAAAATATATCGAAAGGTATACGGACAGAATCCATATACCTTGCGGGTATTGAATTGCGTCAGTGAGATGCAGCATCTGGAAATATCCATGGTAAATATATAACAAATGATTTCGTTGATAAAACGGAAAATTACATCGTTATAAATACACTTTTTATGTTTTATTTACATTTGTGTTTACACACTTGCCTGTTACTTTCGCATTATGTTTTTTTTATTTACATATAATAAGTATATATAATTCTTTTACATGTTGTTCTGCCTCTACCTCTCTGCATCTACCTCAACTATAAGAAAAATTGCATGAAATTTAATGTAGCGGTACTGGAAGTTTCTATGCACAAAGTGGTACATTGTATTTTATATATAAATGTGATATACAATTAATTTAGAGTATATTAAAAGCTTTGAAAGTAGCTCAATTTCAATAGTTCTTTTCAATCCTACTGTAAAAGTATGTCAATTTCACATCACAATAGTATATTAAATTGAATACATTACTTGATGCAGAAAAACGTCCAATTACGAAGATTAACTTACCATTTTTTTAACAGTGTTGTATGATTGAATTTGTGTTTGCCTCTGCCGTTTCCACAGTCTCTGCCTCTCCTCGCTGCATCTATCTCTCTGCATCTGCTTCGACCTCATCTCGCTGTCTCTGTCCATGTGCCTCTGCCTCCGCTTCTAACTCTCTACCATTCTGCTTCTTCTCTTGATGTACTGAAGCCAGAGATCAATATCGTGGGACGATTTACTTTTCGTTTCATGTAATATTTATTATTTCTTTCTTTCCGCAATAACCTTTGCCGACCTTCCAATGTCACGCATCCATGCACTGTCAAAATACAGTAACACTATTGAAGCTACTAATTGATCAGTATGCGTTTCATACATATATGACCGCCAATCAGAGGACGAACAAAATTATAACAATGAACTGTAAAAAAATTGCGTTAAATTTTATACCAAAGGAATGTACCTGTTGGGACTGTACAGTGGTACTGAATCTAATACGACGGTGTAGTCCCAACTGTGTACCCTCAGCTGTGCAGTCCCAACTGTGTAGCCCCTTAATAGTACTATTTCGGAGTTGCGCATTTAGACCTATATAGTGAGTATGATTGGCAGCACTACTATAAGCCAACATCGAGTGGTGTTAATTACAACATCACTGTATAGTCCCAATAGGTCCTTTACTTTGGTGTAAAATTCAACACCGCATTTTTAACAGTATACATATGTATATCGAAAACGCGAGTTACATTGGCCATTCATGTTTTTGAAGATGGTCTAGGGTTAACCCTTTGCCATTTGACTTTTATATAAACAAAAAGTTTCAATATATTAATTTACGTTACGGTTCCACTGTATTTCACGTAAACGACGACAATTCATAAAACGAATAAAACGATGATAATGGGTGCGAGATATTTCAATAAAATATCTCGTTACATAGAACTTTTTAAGAGTTGGTTTTCATTATTATATTGTATCATTTACACACATTATTTTGACCTACAGCTTGCATAATTAAGACACAAATAATGTTTTTCAATTGTTTCAGGTATCGTGGATACGAAAAAGGGATTTACACATCCTAACAGTAGGAATATTAACATACACGAACGACCAGAGGTTTCAGTCGTTGCACAGCGACGGTAGCGACGAGTGGACACTGAAAATCAGTTCGCCACAAGTTCGGGACAGCGGCACGTACGAGTGTCAAGTGTCAACAGAACCGAAAATCAGTCAGGCCTACAACCTCAGCGTCGTAGGTTCGTATATCATCATTTCTTTACACTTTCGAACATAGCATATCACTACGAAAAACTGATCGCATTAGGGTGCTTCACAAAATTGTGTTCTCACAAATATGATAATATGATAAAAAACGTTTCCAAAATATACAATGGCTTAAATCATCATGGATTCATGCAGAAATAAACTGGAGCCATAAAAGGCGTACTGAAGTATTAAACGACGTCCAAAACCGGCGTAGTGGCTAAAACCGGTACTTTTAGCCTGTCAGAATTGTATTACTTCGTGGCATTTAATCGAGGATATGTTGAATTATAATCGAAAACGGTAGATTTAAATTCACCGATACACTCCCGAGGTTATCAATAAGCCCTGTGACAGCTTAGCAGTCAATTTAGTATGTCAGATGAGAGAAATAAAAAAATATATATCTTGATTTGCAGAATTCTATTACCGCGTGACATTTAAGGAGGTCATCTCGTGGCATCGAAGTCAAATGATGGTTTAATCATAACTGGGTGCAAACGGATAAATGGCTCGAACATTGCAAAAATAAATTCACTAATTAAGCCATATACACTCACGCATTACAATGGATGCGTGTAGTATAATTAATAAGAGATAAATTGTATATGATTGTTGATTCGCTTCCATTTTAATGAATTATAAACAGTTGTCTCCCAGCAAGGTATAAGTGGTAGCACTGCATTTTTTTTATGCGCACTTGATTTAATCCCGACTATAACTTGGGAAGAAGGACCGTAACCTCCAAATTAACCGGCTTTGAAATATTTAATATAACCTAAAATTGACTTTCATTCGTTCAGCTAAATAAAATTCACAGTCGATATAGTGTTTCAGGTCGTTGCCAGGACATGGTTTGTGTTCCAGATGTACGATGTTGCCAAGCCTCGCTGGCAGCCTCTGAGCTGAAGATACTCGTTCTGTTTACTTTTATTTTGTCATCTTTAAGTCAATAATTCTTTGCTCAAAGACCCTGTCAACCTATCTTTTTAGGATTTCGTTGGATTGTGCGAAACATAATGCATAAGTAGAAATTTTATTATCTGAACTATCTAACCGCCAAATGTATAAAAATTGTGCTTGAAGTGCTTACTGAACGCCTGTCCCATTAGATCCTATGTTATAATCATGATTTTTAATATTGAATTTTTTTTTAACAATTTGGTAACGAGTCCTAGAATTTAACCATAGTGCACTCCAGTTTCCAATCTGTAACATACGTCAAATTTGAAACCTAATCTAATACCTCGAGCAACGAAACAACCTCCTTAATTGGGGATATGTTCATTTATAATCCGATACCGTAGATTTAAATTCGCCGATATACTCCCGAGATTATCAATAAGCTCTGGGAGCTAGCGGCCAATTTGATTGTGCCAGATGAGTGAAACAAAAATATATTTTAATTTGCTATTCCGGGTACTATATTCAAAATCGATAAGTTGTCCGAATGCAACAGATAAACCAATAAATGACATTCAACTTCTCTTTTCTACTCGCAGTTTCGAAGGCTAAAATAATGGGGAATACCGAGCTCCACATCAAGAGTGGAAGTGACATAAACCTGACGTGTATCGTACTACAAACTCCTGAGCCACCGTCCTTCATCTACTGGTGAGTTTGATTTGGCTTCCATGCCGTCATGCAAACTTTTATAGTCCCCGATTTATTATACAATTCAATATGTCGATAAACTCAAATCTTCATTAAACCGTTAATTCTGTTTTCATGCTGTTTTTTTATTTTAATTCTTGAGTCCAGACCTATCCAGACGAAAATTTTTCGGATTCTGTCACTCGGAATTACCAGAGTCTGTGTTTGAAGTCAGAAAATGAAGATTTTATCTGTTACTGCCATCTATTTACGCTATAATGCTATACCGCCAGTCCCGCGATTTTTATCTGAAGCTAAATTAAGTTCGTACAGCGTAATATCTATAGTCTTTATACACGTATATACTTTTATGTATACTCAAGAAGTATCCTGTCTGTGCTGACGTTTTGGAGAGCTGATGTTACGGTAGGCTGACGATTTAGAGAGCTGACGTCACGTAGAGCTGATGATTTGGAGGGCTGAAGTTTCGGAGTGACGTTTCTTAGAATAATCCTGCCCTGGGGGTGGGCTCACGGGGAGGAGCGCGATGTGCTCACAGAAACTTGGCAGTCAATAAGAAGCGAACACAGAATGGAAATAACATATTATGACCGGAATTAATTTTAGCATTATTGGAAATCTGATATATAAAAGTTATTTACTGTTGATATTATTAGACTGACGTAGATTCGTAGACTCTCCTCTATAATCGGTGACAAGAAATATCTTGGAGGAAAGGACGCAATTCTACTTCTCATTTGGATGTAGAACTGTGAAAAAAGCCCAACCTTAACCAGCGTGATATTCCGAGCGATGCACTCTTTAGTATAGTAAAAAAGTTTTGCTCACTTGAGGGTCGAGCGCCAAGCTGGTGTCTAGTTGATTCTTTGATTAAGCTTCTCTGGTGCACCGACATATAGCTACTTAAGGCTTGTCACGTATTACATGAAAACGACTGTTCTATTGTTTAAACAGATATTAGAGAGGTCTATAGAGAGACAGTATATAGACTTAAAAAAGGAGAAAGTCGTGTCTGCTCAACAAATATTACACTTTGCATGTCGGGTACCGAGCGTGTTTAAAGCCGAAGCAAACCTATACTTAGTCTTGTAGACTCTTTTTATTTCATTCACGTAAGAGATGACTTGTTTTAAACTATTATTACTATTATATTAAGTATACCAACCAAATTATTAGAGAAAACTGCTAATGCCTAATGACAATAAAGAATGCAGCTCAAGTCATAAAGTGATATGATTTCGGCGAACATTCTAGATTTAGATTTTCGTAAATCTAATTGAAATGGAAAATCGAGCCGAACGAAAGTTTTCTAATATTCATTATTATTGTGTGTTAAAGGTACAGAGGTGAACACGTGATAAACTACAGTCAACGTGGAGGAATCAGCGTTGTTACGGAAAAGCAGACGAGGACCTCACGCTTGTTGATTTCACGAGCACTCCCGGCCGATTCTGGCAATTACACGTGCGCTCCATCGACCGCAGAATCCGCGAGTGTCCTAGTGCACGTACTGAACGGTAGGTTGAATTCCCAGTTCCTTCATTCGTCCGTTTCGTCTTATATTAGACGACGTGGCAGGCCGAACCCGTGCTTCAATTTACTTTTTGTTCCCACCGACCTCGATCACCAAGCGATTACTTGCGCGCCCCGTACTACTGTAACGTAAACTCGCTCTCGCCCATTGCCCCTTCTCGCTCTCAAGAATTCTTTGTCATTCAACGTGAAAAGTTCGCCTCTCCAATTTTCCCCAAATGGTTCTACCATAAAAGAAATTGACCTCCATGCAACTATCTACCTAGACTATTCAACTGGATAGATAGCTACCGTATCTACAACTTGGATAGATTCTCGTTCCAATACTTCCCTCGATCTCCTGCTCCTACTCCCCTCAGAAGTCATCGCTACTTTGAGGGCATAAGCTCAATACCAGAGCAACTTACAATTAGGCTATAGGCGAAATCGCAGATAAAATTCTAGTACACAGCGGTAGAAGTATCGAAACAATTAAATAAAATTATGTATACAAATTATATAATTCAGCGGAACACAACGTACAGAGGTTGCGTTTAATGCAAGTAAATATTATAAAAATTGTATTAAGTAAGATGAAATTTTCGAATTTTCTTAACTAACTTATCTACTTCTGTAATATATTAAATATTATTGAATTTAAAATAAGCATATAAAGAACGTAGGACCCTGAAGAAGAAGTATATTTCGAGTAATTTGATACGGACCTCAACTCGCGTCAAGACGTAGAGCTGAAATAGAACGCTCTATTTGACCTAGATGCTGGAAAAGTGCCCGGCTCGCGACACGACACTCAAGCGAGCTTCTATTACTCTCTCACCCGCCTAGGGCTCTTCGCAATCAGATTAGCTCTGCGGAGTCTCCAAGATCTGATATATGTACATATGTACATACACATATACAACATATAATATATTATATATACATACGCATTTGTATAGGAATGATTCTCATTGTCTACTTCCTGTACCATATCTTTACTAACGGAGCCAGGCATCATATATTCCAGTGAAAAATACTTCTAACTCAACTGTTATTACTACTATACTGCCATTAACGTACAAAATTCTGTACCTGAAATAGCTGTTCTGCAGGTGTCACGTCTAAATATTACCGGTGAATAATCACTATAACAAAAGAATACAAGGAAATAACAAAACAAATACAATTAATACAAGCGCGACTGTGGAAACAAGTATCTTGTTTCAAAACCTTTATTTGTAGTCAGTTTTAAGCGCCTAATTAATAGGATCATGTGTGTTACAACAAACACGACTAAATTGTATATTGAAAAACGAAAAACGTGTTGTTTCAACGCGTGACTACAGATAATCGTGGTGACATGATACACTTGTTTTTAGAGCGTCGAAATAGCAACGCAATCAAAATCAACACAAGGATATACACATCAGTTAAAAGATTTACATGATTGCTTTATTAGTATTAGGTACATTAAATCGATTTAGTCCTGGTTTTAACTATTTTTTTTACTGAAAAGGGCTACGAAGTGTTAAATCATTGTGTTTTGATGTTAGTTTGAAGCTACAAAACATTCCGATAAATTTCACGGATTTTTTTCTGTAACAAGAGTGACATTACTATACTCTGGGTCGCCGTTGGACTATTCTTTAGTACAGCAACACCAATAAAGGTTGTTCGTACCATAGAAGACGATGTCGGAGCGTCAGCCTGGGCCGATTGAGTCCAAGCTTATGGCAGACATAAATCTCACGTATACCGATAAACTAAGCGATGAAAGTCATAAACGTGAGAGCGGCAAAGTATTCGTGGGTGATGCTGTAGGTTCTGCGCTGCTGGGTGGGTGGGTACTTTCTCAACGAGCTTGCATTGCCTTGTTTTGGTAGTGTTTTTATAGTAGCGGAGGAGTACTTTGAATAGCATCAGTGAAATATGAAGTAGCAGCAACAGTAGCGAATTGCTATCCGGGTAGAAATGTTGGTACGCGTTATCATATATTGCCTGAACAGTATATTCAATATAAACAATGTCTAAATTATCATTTATAACTTATACCAGAAAATAACTTTCATAACGGATTGTTAGGTAGTGATAATAAAATAAAATCTAATTTTACTAAGATTAAATACAAGTAAAAGCCATTCACAGTTAGGATTTCTTATTGCGTTACGCCCTCTGAGGAATTATGATAGTGGGAATCAAAACTAACACCTACATGCACTATCGACTAAGCGATGAATACGCTTGTCATTATACCAAATTGGTTCATGAATTTTGTATACATTAATTTCATAATTGCTCTATTAATTATTATAGTTGGAAAGATTTTAGGACGGATGCAAATTGAATGTGATGTGCTCCGGATTTAGATGAATCTTGGTATAGTAGAATGTCGATCGTCCGAACTAATTTGGGGTGACTACCATTTGAATTATCGAAAAATCGGATGACCGAGTATTTTGAGAGGGGTTTTACAGAGACACTGAAACGCTTAATATGATAGAATATATATATTTAACGACAATTAAAATTTTCAATATAATATTATCTTCCCTTTTATTATTCTTGATATACTATTGAAAATAATTTCAGAATTTTGTTCTAAGATAAACACGTATTTAACGCTTGGAAGACCGGTTTAACACTGCAGGGTTAAACTCATTTTGTGCGATTGGAAAATTGAGCAGTTGACTTAAGAAGCACAATTGTTTCATGCATCTCTGCAGACATGTACAGACAGTCAGAGAAAGGCAAGACGCGAGCAAGCAGGGGACAAGAGGACGGAAGGGTGATACGCCCTTTTACGTAATAATGTAATGACATAAACGTTCGCAAAAACCGAAATTTCTATTCGGACGGTTGACATTTGGGATAAATCAAATCACTATTCGGATGATTCACGTTCTACTGTACTTTCGTTTTTGAGGAGCTGATGGCTTGAAAGCAGGTAAGCTAATGTTCTTTTAAGAACATCAGCTTGGTAAGAAATAACTGAAAAGGTGTAAGTGATGCAGATCGATTCGTTTGAATTCCGATTTGTCACGAAAGCAAACACCAACAATAAGTCTCGTTCGGGCAATAAGCTTCTTTTCAGGGTATATTAGTCGTAAGATCGGAGCTGTCCAATCTCACGCCTAACACGACAGTCTTCAATTACATCCGATCATCGCTAAGTCAGGCTTTCCATAAATGAGCCTGACCGTGGCATATTGTTTGTTCAGTACGTCAAACTCATCAGACAAGCCCTGATGAATTTCTATTCAAGCACTCTACTTGGATAGAACCAGTATACCAGTATATCTACCAGTAGCATAGGAGAGCAAGCGTCTAAGATTACGCAGAGTCTCTTGAGAATTCGACGTACAAGTTTCGTGGTCGCTGTTGGTTGGTACTGGCGGCAACTTTTAGTTTCCTCATTTTTCTGCAGAATGTATGAATAAGGGCAGGAGAAGTCTAAGCGCCGTAGGAATAAATCCGTCAGATATGTCAACCTTTTTCTTCTTCTTTTTTATTTTTTCTCCGTCCCGATGAAGGAAAAGGGAAAGGTAAAGTAGTCGGTATGGCCAAGCCGTGTCATGCCCGACGAAGCCAGAATGCTCTACCAGAGTTGCCCGCCACCGAGTCGCAGGGATAAATCAGACGAGATATTGTCCCATGCAAATCCCAGGTGCTTCCGCGGATACCCATTCCGCCCCACTACTACACTGTCTCGTGTACTATGTATACACAGATGCATTTTACGCATGTATGTATAATATCTGTACTATCCCCCACTGCTACCTAATATCATTCATACGTAGACATTCACGTGCTCCCTTACATTATGCACACGCGCATACATATGCCGACGACGCGGGTTTTCCTGCGATCGCCGTGCGCACTATCACAGTGAGAATATACACAAGCACGCACATAAAATATACGCAGTAGCCTTGGCAGGCCGGGACGAGCCATCGTATCTCGAGGATTATTTTTATTCTTTCTATCTACGACTCGTGGAAGATTGCGTGGATGTTAGAGCCTCATACCGACGCACACCATAAAATAACAGACTGGCTTTCTTTTACTTTCTCCAGCACTTCGCTCTTTCGCCACAACAAGTCATAAAGACCTTATATAAGTTTTTGGGTAAGGTTACAATATTAATTTTTCGCTTAGTTTCATCCTTCCTCTTGATAGGTGGAGAGATAATGCTTACTTCGTTTCAGTATGATAACATTAATGGGAAATTTAGCTAATGGTCTCGAGGGCTGTGATGATTAGAAAGCTTTGTACAAGCTTTTCCCTTATCGAATTATCATAATTGCGAGGGTTATTAATTACCTAATATTCAGAAAAGTAGAGTGTACATCATTGTTAATCCTTTACAAATGGGAGCGTCTGAAAACGATCCAAAACAAGAATGCTAATAGTTTCAGTGGGGTTAAAACTAGAACTTCTGGGTCTTTTGTGTAAAACTCATGCTTAAGTTTTGAGAATGCTGTACATTCAGTGTTCAAAATGATATAACCATGATCCTTGCTTAACTATTCTTTCGGGTAGAATCTAGGTCACGCACATCGTCATGAATTAGCGAATCGATGACCGAACTCTTCATGTTAAAAAGGTTTTAAAGTCTGATAATTTTAAAAAACAAGTGTGAAAAACATCTTAAACTCGATCTCAAGCCTTAAAATCAACATAAAAACGAATTTATTTTATACATAAAAATGCTTTAATGATTACAAAGTCCAAAAAACAACAGTATGATTTCTAATAAACTAAAGAGGGCTCTGACCAGTAGCTGAACATTTAAACCATCTTCAAAATGGTTTTGCAACGTCGCCCATTTACCAGCGCACTATCCACATTGACATCACACGGCCAATGAACATTTGTAAACATCGAATGGCGTAGGGTATCTGAAACAACTCCATAAGTGTTAATCAGATTTTTCTAAAAGCCGATTTAGCGATAAACGTATGTCGTAATCGAAAAATTTAGTTTCTTTTCGCTTGCAATCCCGTTTGCCAAAGAAGAATCCGACGACTGAGATGGAGTTTAGTGGTGAACGAGTTATTCAGCTAAGACCAAGAGGTTGTGGAAATCCTAGAACGATCGATAAATACAATCAGTGAAGCTCGTTGAGTGTTGCAAGGAGCAGTGGGCACCTCACGTCCACCAACGACTAGTTGGATTTATTCTCTCAAGGGCGACTCTAGGTTGTCGACCACACGGCAAAAAGGATTACGACACGTGAAGAGGTAGCGGCTAGTAAATTTTTTGTTTCTTATCCTCTATAGCGGTTGAAGGCATTACATGGTTTATGGTAGTTGTGTCGACACCAAAGTAGTCCTCTTCGCACTGGTGCCAGCCATTTCAACTTATTTCTTCTTCTCGTTCTTTTTATTCTTCTCATCTGTCTTCCAAGAAGTAAGTAAACTTCAAGTCGCCAAATAAGCGTTTCACGACTATGCTCCTCAGTGCTTCTCGTCCCATAACGCTAAGAGACAAGAAGATAAGCGAGAACTTTCTTTATAAATCCAAAAGAGTCGTTGGGTCGACTTGGAATTACTGAAGCGTGTGACCAAGAAGAGAGTGGACACTTTCTGCGTGCTGATTTGTAGCTAATTGCCAGATTCCTATCGCCTAGCATCGGTATTTAACTTTCTACATGCTTGGGTGAATGTAGGCAATACGCCGACAGTATTGCCCAAGTTTCATCTCAACGACGGTTTTCACCAAGTCGCGGAAACCCCTGTGAATACGAACTAGACGACGAGGCTACGTGAAACGGATTAACGCCTCGTTTCCTCGCCAAACTCAAACTCGACAGTTTCTCAAGACTTCGAGGAAGAGAATTTCCTCACTCGCAGGAATACCGTAATGAAAGTAAGAGAAACTTGCGTTCAATCTTTCACCAACTTGTTTCAGATTGAAATAAATAAAAAAATAAATAAATAACGTGTATGCACCTTCAGCACAATTTTGAGATGTTTATTGAAATAATATAACTCACAATAAGATGACTTGAATCACTTAAATAAAAATAAACTGATTTAATTTTTCTATAATATGGTAATTGGATTTGGAAATATTTTATGATGATCTTTCCATGAAGAATTTTGAAATGCTGTCGCATAATTATTCAAACTCCCGAATATTATCGCACATAAGCACGTTTTTATACCAGAATATATACAAAATGTACAGTGTTACTTTAGCCATAAATAAATATTTATATAAATAATAGCCCAGTAGATTCAGTGGATGAAAAAAATCGAATTCCCTACAATTTCGCATAAGGAGTAGGTGTATGTAGAATATCGCTTTAAACCGATAAAAAAGGATTCATTACAAACACGAGTAGTTGATACGGTACGTTTAATAATATCCTCAAGCTTGGCGGGCCCTCGACACTTTTCTGCGACTCTGGCTACCTGCCTTGTTCTGGTATTAGAGATATCGTGATACTAAAGCATGCGTGTTGAAGGAAGAACGTAATACCTTGCCGACACCGGTGACTCGATTATTGCTGCGATAACAGACACGATCGGGCGTCGGAGATGGAAGCAAAGGCATGGTAGGTTAGTTTAGGGATTAAACTCTTAACTCTATAGCAATTGTGGAAGTGGCGATGAGGGAGGGAGAGTGGAAAAGCGGTGGTCGTCTAGCGCTCGTAGTATTCGTGTAACACGGTTATCGGAGCGGCAATGTTTCGAGACATGGGGGAGTGCTAGTTTCTACAGCATACATAGCTATAAAATAGCACAGTGCCAAGGAGCCAGTCAGCAAGCAAGCAAGCCACCCAGCTGTAACCCCCTGCTGAAAGTCGTCGCGGGACCAGGAGCTTAACCACGACCTGCTTCCGCGCGACACGTTCGAAGCAATAAATGCTAAGGTTGCTCCCACCTCGACAGGGTGTTTCAAAACTTTTGTTGTGACCAATATTCGACGTGGTCATTTTCTACCTCATTAATATTTTATCTCGCAAAACGCTCAATCGTACAGTAGAATTACAGTAGAATAGCGAAAATACAGAGCACCGCTCCAGTGATAAACATTTTCTTTAACAATATGCAATTTTTTTCTTATCGTACATATAAAGATTTCATCGTGTTCATTTTTTACTTCTGCTACTTCTTCATTTATGGACTCTGATCCACTATCAGTGATACCATCATAACTTGCAAACTGGTTGTTATTAACTTACCATTGACTGTTAATGATTTCGAGAAAAAGAACTAAATACGGTAACACCTAGGATCTACAGAACACATTTCTACGCAAACCCATGTCTACACGAGTAGGTGAACGCCAATTTTTATACATTCTCTTAACTGAGCAAGCACGACGAAATAGTGCACTCCATGAACTGAATATGGCGAAATTGTACACAGTTAGCTTCTACAGAATAGGTGCTTGCCGATATTAAATTTCACACAAGAAATGTCTTGGTAGTTCCCGTTACGTCGAGACATTGCATAGTGCAACTTGGACATGACAAATCTGTACACTGTGTACAGGCAATATGCGAATCCATCCTGGACTGCTCAGACTCCATAATGGATTCTGCATCGAATTTTTTCCTGGACGCCTCATCTTTTCTACGCGGGAACTACTCGTGTAGAGATGGGTTCTGCAGATCCAACATATTGTCCGTAATTCTGATTCCATTAAAAGTAGTATGTCAAAAAGTGGATTCGCCGGGATTCTGAATCACTCTGTATAGGTCACTGTGGAAGTGGAAAGCTCAGTTGAAGTAAGGAGGTTGACGGTGCAAAGGATTGGCGCAGCGTCGGTGGAAATGAGGCGGTTAAAAGTGTGAGAGAGTGAGAAAAGAGCAACGACATGCACCGGTAGGTAGCGACACAGAGCAAGAGGGAGTAAGATGCGAATAAATAAACGGGAGGCGAGAAGTGACGGCGGTAAAGCGCGATAATGTGAAATCAGCGCTCGTATTTTGCCAACAAGAAATGGCTCACGTCGGGGTCTCCACGACAAGCGAGCTTCACGAGTTTAGTCTAATGCTAGATATAGTTGCAGTTGTTGTAACAGCCGTGGAATTACCTACAAGCGCGGAGTAAGGAAGAACGAAGTAGTGGAATAAAATGGGAATGTATATTCTATTTTTGTTAGCGCTAGTCGAAGAGCTTCGACTTTAGTAAACACTTCGTAACGCAGAAAAAAGAATCTGATGAAACCATATATGAGACATTTTCTTTATCAACTGAACTACTATAATTAAAAAAAAATGTTATCCCTCCAAATATGTTTTACTCACTCTGTCAATTTTTCTGTGGATTCTTTACATACCACTGTAGGTTATATAAAATTAGGAGCCAGTGTCAGATACCAGAATATCGCCAAGCGGCAAATTCTATTAGAATTATGTGAAAGAGCAATCCATTAAAATACAGAATCGTCTACCAGATTATGTTATAAATACATTTTTTGGATCGTTCGCGATCTGAAAATACATTCACTCATTTCGATGTAATAATTCACCTGAAACGTTCAAAATAATTCTTTTTATTAAAGGCTTATTTCTGCTTCACAGACTGACAAGAAATTTGGATGATTGTCTGATAGCTTATCTTCATTACCTTATACTGTCGCTCAAATAAAATTGAAAATAATCCTTGGTCTTTTCAGTGTTTACTGTGCATGGGGGTCATTCCACCAATTTTAGATAAGAATGCGACGCTTAAAAATTCCACAGGATGTTCACTACGGATGAAATTTTTTTTTTTTTATTTAACATTTGCACCTGTATTAGTTAAAAGTAATGGAAAATACACGATTTAATGAAAATGGAAAAACTAATTATTTCATACACATTAGAAAAAAAAATTGTGCGGATTTAATATTTGGTAGATCAACACTTCGTATCGTCGTGAACATTCTGTCAAATTTTCAAGCAAATAAAAAATTAGTTTATCCATAACTGGTGGAATGATCAATATATTATTCTGCCAAGTGTATAACTTATGCTAAATGCTTGATCTAGAATCATTGATAAGCTGCATGTTGAACCACTCGCTGCCTGAACTTCACTTTGAGGAAAAAAACTCGTATAAAATATATGCCACCTCTATGAGGAAGTTTATTTATTAATTTTGGCTTCCTTACAGAGGAAGCTTTGTGCGTAATGAAATTTAATGAGAAAGAAATGTGAAAAGTTCTACTTTCCATCATTTTTAATTGCAATTAGCTTTCTTTCATTTAGTAAGCGTGCTCACGTCCTTTTTTTTTGGAAATTTAAAAATTCTATGAAATCTGTGGCTGTGTGTATTTTTTGTACAAAATCACAGTAACTGAAGAGGAATTAATACTCCACTTGTATGACAAATTTGAACTTGTAACATCGTGCCTTTCGAGAGTTATGCGCAATTCAATATTGGTATACTTCCGGTCATTAGAAATGAAAAATGTATAATAAAGAAAAAAAATTAACTGCGCTATATATGGATACGAAACACCGTTTCAAACACGGTTGCATCACATTTTGATTAGGTACGGATTTTTGGCTTACTTATTTCAGTTTTGCGAAAGCAAAAGGGAAAACGGATAATTTTTTGAAAAATTCAGCTATTTTGAGTGTTCTGATATGAAAATCGCAAAAAAAAATTTGTCATAAAAACAAATCTTCCTCTATGAAGAAGTAAAAATGGCAACAATTTCTTCCAGATTTCAAGATTTTCGAGATTACATCATGACACATGACATTTTTTTTATAAGTGTAATATCAACTCCATTGTAGTCCATATCTTACGGACTAGTTCCCTATAAAGTATTAAGGACTTGCCGTTCTGCGACACGTAAAGGAGTATATATATATAAGAATAAGTCTTGCGGGTAGTGCGAGTGATAGAGGTAAAGAAAGCTCGACGGGGATGTCTCGCGCCGCTCTTCACTTGGCGCACCTTATTCGCACTATCGTTACTGTACACACGATATCCTATCGGACCCGCGGTTTCCGCCATGGGAATATAAAGTGGTGTACTCAACCAGGTCCTCTGACTACGCGATATGTATACCGTCGCTACTTTTAGTGTGCAGTATACTACTCGCACGCTTCGTTTTCTTCCAACCCCCTCCCCCCGCCCCCGAATCCCCCATTCGCTCTCCAACATCCGACAGGCCCCATGCGACACGTGTGTATATAGCTACCACAGTGGATTATGGGCTGCGTAAAAGGGTCGATATCGTCGTTTCTCGCCCGTTCACTGCACATGTCACATTGTACCTCTGCTGCCTTTAACACCATCGCACAATCACCTCCAGCTTCAGCTCCTTCTGCAGTGGCTATAGCTTCCTGCTTCTGGTGGATTGATGCAATGCCATTTCCCGCACCTAACTCATACAGGGTAATTTCACGCTCCATCTACTTTTCTTTTTGTACGTGGTACGCAAATGTTGAACACAATTAATCGTCTTTCTATCACGCTATAACGTTTATTCTGATTCTAATCAAATGTTTTTCAATTTTCCAACAACTGTGTCGACACATTTTACTTGAAAATAAACGAATGAAAATCAATACTATATTAAGATTTTCTTTGTGCAATAATTCAGCATTGATTGCTGTTTATTGATTTTCAACTACTTATCACAAACATAAATGAATTTAATTTTGTTTGGGGGCCGCATAATTGTAATGCTATTGTTTGTCTGAATTAATCATTGTTAAAAGTATTATTATTAATCCCGAATGGGTCAACGCTGGTCAAAAGTTCACTTCAATCGTCTTTAACACGTTTTATTTTTAACGATGAAGCTATGTAGAAAACATTGCAAATCTACGTCGATGGCAGGCCAACACAAGAATGAAGAGACTATTCAACAGGTTCTAACTTCTAACTTTCAGTATTATTGTTAACTTCGATTCTAGGTTTTAATTTTCACCGTCATATAAATAGCACGTCAGATCAAATTTCATATTATTTCAACGAACCAAACGACGAAAGCAAAGACTGTTTTACAAATTCAGTCGATGTTTACAGACATGGACCTCTTAAATCTTTGCCTCTTTTTAGACACTTGCTTCGCTTAGTTGGTGTAGAATGTCGTTACAATTAAAATGAGACGACGTAGACTTGAATCCTATGAGTACTTAATCCTCGATCATGCGCAGAGTTGAAAAAGCATGTTTGTTGACCATTAATGGTCGACAAAAATGATTTTAATACTGACAGAAGAATTGTTTATTCTAATTCTGAAATAATATATTTATTTCATATTTATTGGATCTATAGAATTAAGAATATAATAAATCTCTGACATTTTTTTTTACTCACTCGCCCCCCTTAATACAAGGGAGGAAAAAATGAAAGATGATGCATGTTGGAGCATGAAAAATGGAATTTCCACATGCAATGGCTTTATTCGGATCCCCTGGTACACCATCTACTTCCGGTGAATTAGCGATATTTGAACAAGCAATAGGACGACTTACCCCCTATACAGTGAGACTACGGCAATTATTAAAGGCAGAGGAAATGCTCATGTACACAATTCATTGTTATATCTAGTGTATTGTGCGTTCCGGTGCCGATACATGCTCTCTGCTATATTATCATGTACTCTACGCTGTACTATAGTTACGGATATGAATATACAAACATCGGTTGTTTGCACAATCTCGATCCAGTCTTAGTGCGTGCTACGCAGTGGTAGCAATGTAAATGGAAGGCTTTTCCTGGCGGATTTACATTAAATTCAAGAAATACGAGAGCTCTTTGTTCGTATTTTATTTTGATTTTTTATCTATTATTTTGTTCATTCAAATGGAAAACTGGATAATTAATAAAATGTTGGAAAGCCTAGAATCGTCTATATTTTTGAAAAATCAAATATGGTTGCACATTTTTACTTCTTTTGTACTTTTTTTTTAAGACTGAGATCTTAGTTTGCATGGCAAACGACAAAAAACTTTGTTTTCACTAGAAAAAAAAATGGTGATTTTAATATGAAGCTCTATGATGTCCATTTTTTCATCGCTGCAACTTCCAAATATGAGGTCAGCCAAAATTTGTTGTACATACCATATACGGTTAAGGGATGTTTGTCATGAAATTTCAAAAAATCGATAAATGTATTTAACTGCTGTACATTACCCAATAAGACAAATGAAGATGTTTCGGTCTCCGTAAACAATATTCCGTAAATAATATTTATTTTTCAACAATTTTTTTTGTATTATTTGAGAATCTGCAATATTTTCATAAATAAATAAACAAGTGATATTCTTTTAATATTCATAAATGTGACTTGACTCCGTCCTCTTAAATAAATATTTGAAGAAATAAAGGGTACAAATAGATTGTAAAATGTGAAAACAATTTACAACACTCAGATCACTGTACATTATTGGAATATATTCTAGAATTGCAATCCGATTACTATAAGTTCCATAAATTTGTAGGTTATGTGAAAGTTTATCCACTTACAAAAGTGTGATCATTGACTTTTAATCGTCCACATACCTGTCGCATACAGTAAGTAGTTTAAAGAATCTTCATTTATTATAGGATGGTTTCTGGTCCAATTGTGGAATATATTAATCCCACCAAATAGTGAGGGAATTCATAAACGTATCTATATTCAGTCGGAACATCAATATTTGATTATTAATATAGTAGATCAAAAGCAAACTGGCTCTCGGCAAGATTCGCAAAATAGAGAATAAACGTCCGTTCGCTTTCTTTTTATAAATTAGTGATATGGCGAATTAAATCTCCGGCGATGCGATCAAGTTATGTATGGTAATTATCGAAGCTCCGCTTACATTTGTAATGTACTGTTAAATTAAAGGTGTTTAATATCATAAATAATTTGATTTCCATAACGAATGTTGTGGGTCAGACCACGCATGTAATCCGATTTCAACCTCCGTTTTATATATCTACTGATATTTCTCGATTAGACAGCAGACAACCGTTTCGCAAAATTTGATTCTGTAATTGGAAAACAAGCAAATATTCGATTTAATTATAATTATGTGGCTCATATTTTGTATAAGCATCCGATACGTTATGTAAATTGAATTGAGAACGATAAAATATTGAAAGCGTCAAGGTCAATGTTACATAACAATGTGAGATACGACATACGAAATAGGAGAAACGAATGATTCGCACGATGGAAATTCGCGATATGAAAGCGAATATGTCGAGAATTGGAAACTTGTGAGAGGTAGGATCTGAAACGGTATGACACGGACGAGGGTCCGCAGAAATTAAAGAGGAGAAACGGAAAGCAATGGGATATACTCTCGAGCTGAGTTTGCATTCCAGTTAGAGAATTCAATAACTAAACCAATTATCCCCGCGTACGGCGAAGAGAAAGTTTTAATCCTGATGCGACTTCCGCGCGTACCACCCCGCCGCATCCCATCAGATTATTCCACGCAAATGAAATTTATTCGTTCACGTTTTGGCCCAGAGCATTCCGATACGTCGACTTTCAGTCCGAAGGACTTTGTCATTGGTTTTCTACCTTTCTGTCGCGGCAAAAATGTCGACTGATTATTTCTCGATCATTCCACACACACCTGTGAAACTCTTAATAAATTATATAACGTTGCCTGTATGCTTAAAAATTCAAATTAACGACGAGTCTTTAATGGTTTTAGTAGATGCGAATGTGATAAAAGGGTCCAAAGTAAAACTTTGCAAATTGCTTCCTCATAATTTTGGCTTTCTCATAGAGGAAGCTTTGTAAAAAGAAATTTTTTCATTTCCTGAATTATAAACTCTCTTTGTTAGATGCTCAATTGGAAATATATGTATAATTCATCCTTAACTGGGCGTTTCGGTCAATCATTTTATATTTTATTAGGAAACGTTTGGCGGTATTCGAAAAAAAAGTCTCCGGAATAAAGGTCCCCCGGAAAAAAGGTCCTCCGGAAAAAAGGTTCCACGGAAAAAAGGTCACCCGGAAAAAAGACCACACTCTCCCCCCATGTATGTTCGTGATGTAAACGGATAAATATGCTGACGCAAGGGAAGGGGGAGGGTACGTGGGCGGAGCTCCTCGCCAGGGGGTTGGGGGGCAGCGCCCCCCATCTACGACACAACTATTTTTATTGTTAAAAAAATATGAATGTACGGTCAAATATACAGCTATTCGTTCGAATGCGTTTCTTTTACGGTTTTTTAGAATTATCCGTACGAATAATCGTATATTGTTCGTCCGGATACGTTCTTCAACGATTCTCGCGTATTACCCGAACTATCGACTGTATATTAAACGGATATGTATTTTTTTAACGATTTCTAAGTTTAATCCAGACGAATAGCTGCATTTTTTTCGTCGAGATATGTATTTTACCAACTTTTTAATCGCAATTTTTTATGTATTTTCGGAAAATGTTGTTTTCGGGAAATTGTGTTTTCGGGATTTTGTCCGCAAATCCTTAAAAACTCATAGGTTCTTTAGGGTTCTTTAGGGTTTTTTGGTTAGGTTCTTTTCGCTTCTTTTAATTATTTAAAAAAAATCCTAGATTCTTCAAGAACAGTCCTCAAAACTGCCTTTTTCTCAGGACCTTTTTTCTGGAGGACCTTTTTTCTGGGGGATCTTTGTTCCTGAGACCTTTTTTCTGGGTGACCTTTTTTCCGGGTTTATTTTTCCTAGGTACCTTTTTTCCGGGATTCTTCGTCGAAAATAAAAATACGGGCGCGATGAAGCTCCAGATGTGTACATGAGACACACACAGGTATTTCTACCTGTGGGGGTCACATGTATACAGCTGTAATCCGTGTTTACATTCTCGAAGAAACGTGACGTAACTCCGGTGCCGTGAGGCGAACTCGAGACGTTCTATATCGGCATAGGTTTTCCGTAGTTTCCCTATGCCCATGGCAGCTATGCTATGGCGAATGCGATATAGAGGGGAACTCGGATGCAACCGCTTTCAGGCCTGGCTACCGATCCGGACCAGACCCCCAGGGGGGACTGGCTACTGACCCGGGCCGACCCTGTAATAGGCGCACTATGCCTGCAGACGGAGGGAAATGCACATGAAAAAAAAGTTTGGCTGCATAAATAAATAACGAACAAATAAATAAACAATCAAACAAACAACTAAATAAATTTTTCTTGCTTGTAAAAAGTACAACATATGTCTCTTATAGCAGACAGAGCTACAACAGCTTTCGTTCACATTTATTGCTTATTTTTAATCTTATATCTATTCGTTAAGTGTGACACGGCTCTTAGCATGAGATTGCGGCTGATAAAACGAATATTTGTTTGCAGTTCCTCGATTTCATGTAAACACATCAGTCTTACCATTACTTTCTATTCTGTCTCTCGACAGAAGTTTACTAATATAACGTATTCTGCATTGTTGATAGATACGATATTTACACACAATACAAAATAAATAAATAAATTTAAAAAAACAAATAAATAAATAAATTTAAAAATAGGAAAATGCTCATAAGGGTATAGAATCGAAACGGCAATCACAGTTTCCCGAGATAATCTCGGCACGTTGAGCCCTATAGAGGGATACGTGCGTGATCACATAGGTAGGTTCCTCGTATACGATGAAATATCGAGTTTCCTGTCGTAAAATGATGAGAAGAGGCTCCTACTGCACCTGGGTACGGCTGCTTCTACTGTGGAACATACATACCGCTGTACCGAACGTAAGGTATTCAATTTATTCGTTCCTTCATACAGTACATACCACATAGTGTCTACGGTACTACAACCAACCAGTCTACATATATTCACGTAGACATCTACACGTTACGATGGATCGTTACCTCTTTGTTGTAGATTTTGGCAACTCGCGTATCGCGGATATTGTATCATTCGGAATAGTAGGTAATACACATGTAGTTACAGCCATCGAAATGCAGAGAAACCTATACGAATCATATTAGGGAGCCTGTAGATTGTATATAAGGCATTCTTTTTCAACTGCACCACACTTTCTTCTCATTACATTTTTTGCACTAACTCCGCCATTTTTTATTTTACTCTGAATTTTAATTCTCAAAACCTGTAGAAAAATTGGAAGAGTTGTCAAAACATATTTGGAGGAGTTAACATTTTTTTTTTTTAGTGTTCTATGACAATTTACCGGTTCCAAACCTTGACGATCATCGATGCGACTCAATATTTATTTATTTATTCGCCTAAGAGAATGGGGATTCCTTTTTTTATTTTCCTTGGATGGTATTTCATCAATTTATTTTAGAATTTTCGAACCATTTTTCAGTTACTTAGAAATTAAACTAATTTTTTTAATTTTTATTTTTTATCATTTTTTTTTAAACTGTTTAACAAAAGCAGAGGCAGGATTATAAGTCAGTGAATTTCCATGGAATACTTCACATATATTTTCCTACGATTTTTTAAACATTTTAGTGTTACTTTTACGTAAGAATAGTACGTGGAAATAATCACTACACTTTAACAGTGTCCGATGTACCCACAATAAAAAGGATTCGGAACCACACACACTTCATAATACAGTAGAATGTAGAGCTCATACTTGCGAATGAACAAAACATCGTACTGTGGCTAGATTTTTCTCTATTTTCTCAAAACACTGAGACCCCAGGCGCAACCCTTCCCAGTCCGTTTTCCTTCCTTTCTACAGTCGGCTTTCCTTTTTGGACATGAATATATCTCGCCATTCAAGCTGCGCAACCATTATATCGTACTACCCATCCTCCGTGAAAAATCCTCTGCACCCCATGCATACAATCCTAGGTTCTGCTTATTCTCCACTTCGCATTTTACCTACCATCCGGTATTTCTGTCCCATGAGGAAATTTGAAGATGCTCCTTTACGTGCGCAGACACTTTTATATACATGGAGAAAGTTCTGCTAATTATTGATCAGCTTTTTTACCTCATTAACGTTCCAGGAGTGAAACATAATAAACTTTTCATATTGATTAACATTGTTCAACATTGAAGTTTGAGGACTTAGAAATAAACCACTCAAATTATGAATATTTCACAGGATAAACTTGGCAGTCTATAAACAGACAACTACAATTAACTCTCATTCGTTAAGTTTGAGCTAAACTTAAAAACTTGACTTTAAAAAGAAAAAAACCCAGGCTAGAAGTTTCCGGTTCGATCCCGGGATATGGCGATATTTTTTCTCGATTATTTTTAGTTTAACTCAATCGTCCATTCTGATTGCTTCATCAATTCTTAACGGATTGATCAAGTAATTAGTATGAACTTTTGTTATTAGAGTGCCAAAATTGTTTGAGATTTTCCTGTATAGGACAGTCGATAACGTCGGAAATTTTGGCAAATCGGCTGAGACCCGTGTTACGATTTGCCAAATTTCCATCTTAATGTCACCACTGCCTATCTGGCGCAGCTTAAGGGGAGGCGGAACTTCCATGAGTGCGAATGAGATAGTGAATAATTTTTCGAATAATAATACACAGAAATTCGAAACCGGAATACACGGAATACACAGGAAACCCATTCCTGGAAAAAGCAATATTCCACCGGACACAGAATTAAATTCCATTTCCGTTGACATTTTTCTTTTTCCACAAAAGTGTACGGGATAACAAAACTATTGTTTACAGTTTTCGTTACCGACTGAGTCAGATTCGCCTTCCCTTAATACACTGTCGTTAAACACGGCCGGCCAACGCCCAAAAATTAAATCTATTGAATATTTTGAGGGTATAAAACAAATGGATGCCGGCTATTGAATACCGGTCATTGACACCGCGTACGTTTGACTTTTGGCACAAAATATTTAATAGTGTAGTCTCTCGTGAATAAATCCTAAAAAGGCTGCTATTCGTTCATCGATGCGTTCACTCTACCTATTTAATGATTTATCGAACTTTCTCAGTTAATTTACATGACCTGTGACAATGTACTGGTAATACTGCTGTCGAGAAGACTTCACTGGAGTCTAGAGAGTTACGAATAATAATCACGAAGGCCAAGAATATATTCGTAGTCATAATAGAGCATAGCCCTCTCATCCGTTGCTGCGGTTCATTATTCCATCCTACCTGATTCACTGACATGTTGCACTTCCGTCAGTGAGCCATAGCACGGAAACCAGCCGCGCTTTGGGTCATGTCCTATAGTCATGCCCAAACCAGCTTTAACATTGAAGAGCAGTCACGCAGATTCAGCCATTGAGCTTAGTTATTATTCACGAAGTATTAGCGATTTAGCTGGGTGGGAGTAACGGGGTTCGAGGGTAGGAAAGCGCGGTTACCGTATGGAGGCTACCCGACGGGGGACTAACGTCGAAACTTGGCTGCCTTCATCAGTCATCTCCCTGTAGGCTATATGTTCATCTATGAGTGTGTAGAGAAGAAAGCTGATTTGCTAATAGCTCTCCTGCATTAAACCACCGCATTTGAATTCTCATTGAACTATCTCAGTGGGGCACAGTAGGAGACAGGTTGCGGTGACCAATGATGGCAAGGTAATCAGAGCAATCGGGATATTATTATCGATAAAACATAATATAGCAATTTTCCGAGTGCCAATAATACTAATTGGATCTCATCAGATACGTGTTATTGGTATTGCAGACAGTCACTTCATTCTTCTATCAAATTGTACTCTATCAAATTGATCGTCCCATCAATTGGATATCTTGAGTTTCTACAAAACGGTTTATGAATAGTTGAATTCATTCGACAATGGTAAACCGATTAGTGAATTAACGAGAAAGCATGTTATCATATTCACTAGAAGCGAAAAATAAATATAATTTTTTTCTGAATTGCATCGGTGTATTGTACCTCTGCATAAATCGGTATGGCACTGTAAAATTTACTTTAGTAACTTTGACATCATAAATAAGAAAACATTTTCCTTCAGTTAAAACCACTCATGTAACTGTAACTCTGATCCGACAGTAGTACATTTTTTTCTCATTTTTATTCGCAAAACCATTTATCCGCAATGGATGATTTTTATTCCTATTTAAGATATAACTAATTTCGTCCATTCACTCGCCTATTTATTAGCCGGGTTAACGTTATTCTGCTTCATAGTCTCCAATTTTTTAAGATCTGATTCAAGATGTCATGTCGGAATTATATCGTGAAATAAGATGAATCTCTTCGTTGGCTCTCAATTCACACTGGTAATAGATTTCATATTCCGAATGTAGTCAGTCTCATCATCATGACGAGAGTCTATATGAGAGCTGGTATAACATACTCAATGTTGATCAGATTACTTAGTAGAGAAGAAGAAGAGCTTGGTAATGATATGAGCCAATATTGAAGACCAAAGCAGAGCCGATATTTCTGATTCTCCAGAGACCTTGAAGGCAGATATTATGGGTACTTTCATAGACATTCGACATATACGTACTATTTGTCCCTGTGTCGAGGTTTGAAAAAAATGTTTTTTTAAGAAATAACAGTTTTTACTGTCCATGGTTAACCGAATCGACACTGTCGTGGACCAAATGGATCCGAACATACCGGGTAAAGAGTACGAAAAAAAATGAAAAGTGGAAACGAGTCCAGCTTCTTTCCAAGAGCGTTCACCTATCGGCTTCGGCATCCGTGGAGAGTCGCACTGATCGAATTGCCACCGGAATTCGCAGTGCCGTGGGGCATCGTGGAGGTTCCACGACCGACTTCCTCCATCCTCATCGTCCGATATATCGGGACATTTGCTACCTTCCAGCGTTCTGGCCAACTTCTCAACTTGGTTCTTTCTCCGGTGTTGAGGGTTAGCGGAAAGAAACGATGAGTACTAGCCAGAGGGATAGTAGATCTCTATATCTAGCATTAACTGAAGCTCTCGGCAGTGATGCTGGGTGGCGCTTGTAGCCGTTGCAAAATCTTGCCTCGAGGCTGAAAGATATACGTATTCTCGAAGCGATCGCTTCAGCAGAAGCATTCCCTTTTCCTTCTTTAAAACACAGCCAACCTCCCGGTTAGTCGTTGTAACGGTTTACTTGTACTCGACGGTTTTTTATTTCACTGCTCTAAACGATGTTGGATGATCTCGTTTTTCTGAAATTTGAACATTTTTCTTGAGAACGTTAGTGACTTTTAACTGGCTGATACATTTTTCACAATCGTAAATTATAAGACTATATGAGCTGAGAAGAAAAATAAGCTTTCTCCCCAGGGCTCAGTCTTTAATATTACTATATAACGATAGTCTTACAGATAGATAATAATATCTTTAAAATATAGATCTTTTGTTGAAACCATTTCATTGGAAGGTAATAATATCTTTAACAAATAGATTTTTTTCTAAAACCCTTTCATTGGAATTCGAAAGATATGCATAGATGCATGCAATCAGCCCTACCTTCAATTTACATAAGGGGTCGAGAAGTTCTAGATATGTATGATGATCACTCTTCATCCTTGTGATACCTTCGTAGATTATTTTTTGTAATGTAGATGAGTTGTCACGAAAATACACGATGCTTTGAAAATCCACGATCGAATATAGGCAAAAAACAATTATATGAATAAGATAACATACTAAAGTATTTGGAATTGCTAAAACCGGTGCAGTGGCAAAAACCGGTACTTCTACCCTACCAAATGAAATCCGCGTAGATAACGATTATCCCGGCTGTAAAGAATAGATGTATCCCATTCGATAGATTCTCCTTCATCTATAACAAATGTATTTCCTCTACTCCCTAAACAGCCATTCGCGTATCAGTACATTATCTCTAACTGAACCCTAAACAGAAATCAAAATGAATCTCGAAATAAATATTAGATGCAGCTATTGAGAATCTCAGAGAATCAGTACAGTCTTAGAAAATACCTTGCCGCAAAGATCTCTCAACGGTATATCTTGTGCACAAGGATCCATTCCTTATTTCCTTCCCAGAATATATTCAACGAAACACAGACAGCAACGCGCACATGCTCGTAGTTGCCTCGGTAAATTTCAAAACTCTCTCACCCATTCGGGCCGTACTAAAATATCGTATAATTTATGAATCTGTGGTGTTTTCATGGGTTTCAGGGGAGCACCCGGCAGCGATGCAGCACGGAAATTCGAGCAAAAGCGGCGCAGCTACACGGACCCTTGCTCTTCTACTTCTACTTCTACATGCGGGCTCATTCGCAAGGTGACTGATCGATGACAGGCAGTAACCACTTCGGCAGGCGTCTGGCGACTGCCGCAAGCAACAGCAGCAGTGATTACGTGCTCTCTTTCTCTCACTCTTTCTCCCCCCCCCCCTGCCCTCTGTCTCCCACCTCTCTCTCTCTCTCTCTCTCTCCCCCTCTCTCTCTCTCTCTCTCCCCCTCTCTCTCTCTCTCTCTCTCTCTCTCCCCCTCTCTCTCTATCTCTCTGTCTCCAAAATCCCTTGAGATCCTCGCACAATCCCCTTTCGCAACACTCGTCATTCATCGTCCTCCTCTCCCGACGCTCATCCCCATGTTGGACCGGTTAAACTGTATACACAGGAAGCTCTCGTTGTGTCTACTTGCGCAGATGGCAATCTACGATTGCAGATACAGCTGCAACGCCGGACGCGAATAGTTACGCCTACAACCGACGCTGACTATCTAATCGCTGACCTATTGACGTTACCACCGGTAAGACTAAACAGGCATGTGCGCACTAATCGGCCAACTACTCTCCAATCCCAAGGGTGTTTGTACATCACAACAACGGTAACAGTTGCTTGTTGCACTGGCGTTTCACAACAGCCACAAAGCCGTTGCCCTCTGTTACGAACGAGCTACCTGCTCACCACATTACCAGAAGCTAGGAACTTGATCTGGGAAATGGAAACACGAAGGGCGTACTGCAGTCACAGCTAGACGATGGCCTGACCTCTGTTGAATGTTCGACATTGCTGCGAGGCTGATGTTCCTACTGGAAATGGACACACGTGCCTCGGTAGGTTAATCATCATTGATGCATGTGGGCTTGTCAGGAAAGCGTAAACGTTAATCAGTAATCACTAGACATGATTCGGACTGAAGTGGCCTCACGCCGTCGACGCCCCTTCTATTTCACTCGGTGCATCGGTTCTTGTATTAAATTCGAAATTGTGGACTTGCGGGATTTTTTTTTTAGTAAGTTAATGTGTTTGTAAAAGGTAGCGAGTGATAAAACCAGGACACTTGCTGGGCATTGATATAAATGTCATACGAATTGATCGTTCAAATTCAGTGCAAATGTAGATTTACTCTAAAAACGGTAAACGTTCAGTGTTCCTTTAGGATATTATTATAACGCAACGGGAATAAAGGCGAGTTATCGGTTATTCGTTGAATCATTCAACAAGGCTGTGCAGTTCCAGCTGAAATAATACGAGTAGGATATGATAACAAAATCATATTTGGTATGCAATGACCATGCATTTGTGGAAAAATGAAGGCTTTCATAGAGTACCACGGTTCGATAGCAAATCAAGTGGTCATATATAGTTCCAACATGAAAATTCTGCGTGTATTCTCTCACGATCGACCTCTGTTAATCCTCTTCGCAGTCTCGAACGCGTTTACGATAATGACGATTAAAGCTCCCCGGAGGGCAACGTCGGGCGAGGTCTGTTAACGTAACGGAATGGCTCCTAGTATCACTGTTGAATACATCGCGAACTCATCAGCCCCGCCAGTTGAATACTCCGCACTCCAAGTTAGCTGTCTACCCGAGGTAACGGTAAGCCCTCTCATCCTCAATCTCGTTTTACTGCCCCCCTACTCTCACTCAAGTCTGAACGGCCGAATGCCTCGTGCAATGGACTCGTCAAAATCATAGTATCATCCAATACCGACGAGGAAGATTGTTAAAAAAAAATTACCGCAACGAAGATTTTGTCCCAGGATAACTTGAAGTTGCGAGGCAAAAAAAAAGAAACAAAGGGAAAGTGTTGAACATATAAATTTCCATGACCAATTAAGTTGCAAGATGGAAAGCCAACTCCAGAAACTCTTGCCTCCGCGACTCACTAACGAGTCCTCAGCCTCTCCTCCATCACCGTTAAGACCTTCGCCAAGTCATCTCAAAATTTCATTAGCCCTACCACTTCGATGTCTAGAGTAAGCTGGAAACGACGTGCAGTATATAAAAGCTTAAAATGTTTTATGGCTTTAGAATCGACTTCCTGGAAAGATCCTTTAATGATTGAGTGCGTAGATGTGATGAGGCTTTTCCGCATATGTTTTTTTTTGTTTTAGATAAATTGTACTGTCATTCATTTCAGTGAAATTTGAATATTTCTTAGAATATCAAACACTTTAATTCCATTCAGCTCTTTTTTTTCGACGTTAATCAACGGCATATGACATATAAACCAATTTAAAATAAACTCCTTTTTGCATCGAAAAAAGAGCTGACCCTTCTAGAGCGTCAGAGTAATGTTAGGATATCTTTCGTATTTACTGTAGAAGGGATTCTTCTATCGATCGTGTCTCCTTGGAGATTTACTCAAGAGACCACCAGAGTAACTGAAATAGGTGTGAGGGTGTTGAAATCTCGTGTCATTTTGACAGCTTGCGGTAGGCGATTGAGATCGAATCGCTTTGGGAGGGTCTGACGCAGTTTCTTGAAGACTCTGGCGCTTGGGGGGAACCTTGACATCGACTGTGCCACTATGAGGTGAGCCGATATGGCGAAGATAGATTATAATGATATCAGGTTACTAGTCAAGATGATAAAGTTGATAAAGTTATCGGATTACTCGTCAAGATGATAACACATCGGCTCCACGTGCAAACATTCTATCCAATATAATTGAATCGGGTTATGAAATATTTACAGAAGGTGGTACAAAACACATATATAATTTTCATTTTAATAATAATTTTCTTTTAATTATATTACAAACAAACAAAAAAGTTGCATCGTCATTTCTTTTTTTTTACTTCCGACAAGCGAAAGATTAACGAAACACCTTCTGCGAGTCATCGAAAAGATAGAAACATTAGATCGTTAGGATAATCCGGAAATACAATGACGCGATACTCCGAAAGTTACATTTTTCTCCATAATATATGAAATATTTTAAATAGCAATAAAACATTCAATGAATCTACTCATTTAAAAAATGTGTCGAAATTTAGATGAATAATTTTCAACATTAGTTAACTATTTGTGGTGATTAATTTATTTCAAAATGCTCATTTTTCCGGTTGCAGTAGTTATGTCACAGTGTGGAATATACGCTTCGAAATTCGATGAAAATTCTCGGTTGAGACCCAGTCTCCTGTATGTCGATTGATACAGTCGCTTGCTATCGGAACAGGGCTCAATAAATTTACCATTGTTGGTCATCGCGTGTTCGTAACGATACCTATGTATCTATTCGCGCACCTGTCCATCGACGAATTTTGCGATAACTAGCCGGGAAAACAAATCGCACTACAGTAACAATGCATAAGTGTTCGTAGAGTGTGCGTATACGCGATGTAATAATTTCTCTCCGCGTGATCGCCACGTCCTGCGAGCGACGCTTAATTGTGCCCTCCCCGGGCGACGTTAACAAACGACAGCCGGCACTGTACTCCGAAGTCCGAAAATTAATGGTTCCCGTTCACATCCCGTGGCGCTCTGCTACTGCTGTACGAATTCTGGTACGGATTTAACCGGTTGGACGTGTGTAAATATCATATAGCCAGTGAGTGAGAAATGGGATTTCAGAGTAAGAGTCGATAATTATGCATGTAAAGACTCCCAGGAAAAACTTAAATCGCTTCCTGAAGGGAAGATTTGAAACACAAAAACTTGGATAATCTATATCTTTGATCAATGTATGAGGTAATTCCATGTCAATTGATATTGGTTCCCGACCGTCATTCTCGTCGATATGGGACAATATTTTTTAAAAACTTTACTAAGCTGAGTAGATGAAGCATGCTTAACTATTTTTTCAAAGATTGTTTACGTATTTTTTGGATTAAGAATGTCAACTGTTGCCCAGAATTCGTCTAGATATTTGCTAAAATGTTTTCTTTAATTCATAACTCATTGAGGCTCAATGACATTTTTGTCAAGACTTAGTTTTTGTTTATAAATTTAATCCATAGATGAAAAATATAATTCACGATTATTCCCTAATCAAGCCTTATAGGGGTGAACGTTTTTAAGGATTTTCAAAAAATATCACTAATAAAAGTACAAGAAGGAGGTACAGGTGAAGAGGGCAAAATAACGGATACCACAGTGAGTCCGACATGTTTATCATCCGAAAAAGTAATAATCGATTACTGAAAAGCTCTTCAAGTTTATTAAATCAACTTTATCAATATGGTTTCGAACTTCCATCAACTTGAAAGTATGTTTTCAACCGTATCGTTACTCGTTAGAGGTCGCTGGATTTTATAGTCTCGCAGGACAACGTTGCGAGCAAAGTTTCCGAAGAATGGAGTCGAGTTAGTGTTGGAATAAGGGAAAAATGAAGTAAGAGAAGGTGGAAAGCGACCCCAATGGCACTATAAGATTCTATCTCTAGTTATATAATAATGCACTATAAAGGAACGCTCTGCGGTACGCCATGCTTTTAATACTCAACGACGCCGGTAGCTTCAACAAGAACAAAAAAGTTGCAAGGATAAACGTAAATATTTTCCTCAGCGTTTAATATTTTTTTTTGTAACACTCTTGCGTTAGAAAAATATATTGCTAATTTTTAATGTTATAAAACGCAACGACCTACTTTGAAGAATGAATGCCACACTACTTTGAACATCGATCGTTCAGTAGAGAGATAATAATTCTATAACAAACCTGTACTCAGAGATATTCAGTAATTGAGATGAAAATTAAAGTCCCCTTTTTGAGCTCTTTTTCTGCCTCGTGAACTTTAACGAGGCGAGTGTTTCAAGCCGGCTGGAATAGAAATATCCTACTTCAATTTCGGGAAAATAAGAAAAGAATGCAGAACAGAATGTGACGAGGTACATTGAATTGCCTCGGGCTGGACAGCAGTTCGAGCACATTGAAACTAAAATTACAGGAACGTCGGTGTACTAAACGGAAACTTCGCAGGAATATCAGGTCTCTCCTTTGTTTCTCTTCATCCGTTTTTTCGGTCCAAAATGGCCAGCTTGACTGGTTTCAATTTTGAAATATTCACGAAAATGCAATAATAAAATTCCGACCCTACCACCTGATTCTCAAGCATATTATAAACGCATACGTATAAACGGATCATCCATTAGAAGCTAAGAAATTAAGACACTTTGGCAAAATTTCACTTAAGTGAGTTCCGTTCAATGATAAAACAAGTTTTGACGACCGATCGCCCCTTGAGTGAAAGAAAAAAAAAATTCTTTCGATTTCGATGAAAATTGCTATTCGAGGGTTTTCGAGGTCACTTTTAGACGAAATGCAGATTGCAGACTACTAATCTGTACTAAAATTCCAAAATTCAATATGGCTAATCTAATATGGCGGACTAAAATGCAAATGTGACTGGTTTTGAATGAAAATTACGATTGGAGTCTTTTCGAAGTCACTGATTACGAAACTTCACTCAAAATTCCGAAAAATTAAAAATGGCGTCTTGAATATGGTAATGTCAAAATGAACTTGATTCAGATGAAAAACTTCAGTTTGCGAGGTCACGAATTACAAATCTACACTCAAAATTCGAATAAATTAATAAATTCGATAAAAGATGGCAGATCCAATGTGGCGGAATGAAATACAAATGTAAGTCGATCCGAACGAAACGTTGTACTTGGGTGTTTCTTAGGTCATTGATTACTACGAAAGACAAAAATACTACAAAAATTTGATACATCATATACGACTTTCGGTATTTTAAAACCACCAATCTGAACACTTAATTTCGAGTGAGGATTCGCACGAGTTCCGAATTTCTACGGATTCAAGTTATATGTTACATTCTGGTCCGAAATATTGAATTTGTCATTTTTAATTTTCGAGTTTTTACTCCAAATGCATATTCAACAACTCAAATACGTGTTAAAAGCCCAGAGAACCAAATTTGTCGAATGTTAATTGCATAATTCGCAAAATAAAGTATGTGCATGGCATCAATGCCACTCAAGGGATAAAATAAGAACCATCGGTTAAACTTTATAACATGTATATCAATCACTATAATTTTGCAATTTTGTGGAGAGTCATACTGTATTTGATATACATTTTATAAGGCTTAAATCTCAATAAAAATAAATTAAATATTTTCACAAAAAATATGTCTTATGCCGTTCTTTACCTGACTCTGTGTGCTTTTTTATGAAACGTTTTTTTTCAACAGCCCAATAGAAAAACCAATTTTCACAGACATCGAGAAAAAAAACAGAGAATCATTATTTATCGTAAAATCGTCCCATCTAAAATATTCAGCGATGATTTTTATTTTCATGAATGATGAAAGGCGAGTAGATGCGACGGGGCGTCGACAGTAGCAAATATAATATCCAGGTCTGTAACAACAAAGTCTGTGCAATTCTCACACGAGAATCCTCTTCCTTGTGTATATAATAAATGCATATTTATATATATATATATGTATATATATATGTGTCTGTATACTATATCGTAGTATACTACAGCTATATATATGTATGTAAATACTCACGAATTAATGACCCATGAGACCACGACATATCCATCTGTGTATAAGTTATGATTATTGTTAGTAGTCAGACGATAACACTGTATGCTATATATATATTATATATACATTATATATAATAAATTCGCATACACGGCGCACTATAAAGTATACCTAACTCTCGTTAGATGTGACTTAATGCTAAGAGGGGAAAATTATGAAACTTATGCTTAGCCATCGTCCGACTTTTCGGCCCATTACAATCACCATAAGCAGTGTAAAGTGACTGTCTCAGTTACATGTATCATGAGTTAACTTTTTTTAACCATCTAACTAATTTCCAGGCACCTTGAAATGGATGTTTATAATAATCTCTAATACACACCTGCCACTATATGATTTTTATAATTTAATTACATAAAGTCGTGTGTAACTGGGACACTCGTATTATAAAATATACGTTGAAAGGAAGATTTGCGCACATCAGTTTTCATACGCTTTTATACTTTTGTTTTCGCAATTTCAATACCGAATTGACGTGATTATATCTAATTTGACATAAGGACAGTGCAGACTATTGAAATTTCAAATTCAGCGATCGTGCGAGTGGCCCTTGTGGATGGCCTGAATGATTTCAACATATTTTGAATTTATGGATATTTCTGGTCTGCGCTATGAAATCTCGGGAGAATTTCTGTAATAATAATAATGGATGAACGAGATTTCAACATTATCTGAAACTGAATTATATGGATTGCACTCTATTCTTCCAAATATATAGAAGTTTGGTTTTCTTAATTGGAAAACTTTTATTCTATAATTCATATTTTTATGGCATCTTTGATGATAGGAAAATGTATAAAGAATGATAAATTGAAATTTGAATACGAAAAAAAAGAATGGAACCAGAAAGGTTTTGTAACTAGGCGATATTGTTTATTATTACGAATTACTACACAAAAACTTCCCATCTGGTAATCACTTTGCATAACTCGCTAGAATATGTATCCAGTGACTTAACCTCCCAATAGGAGCCATTTAATTGATTTGGAGTTATTATTTGTATGAAACATGTAGCAACGAAAAAAAGCCTCCAAAACCCAATGATACTGTAAACTCAAACCGCCTGACATCGGGTTTAAGGAGGTTTCGGCACGGTAAAGTCACGTGATTCGCGTAACAAGATTATAAAAATCGTTTGTATACGTTTCTAAAGGGAACTTCGTTTAACCGCAGGTGAATCTGAATTACCGGATTCCTGCTTTAAAAATACAAAAAAAGCATAACGATAGATTTGCAGAAAAAAATAACTCAGTATAGAGAATTTTTTAATCTTCCACCCTTGAGAAAGAATTTTTACTGAACTTGAATATTCTTTCTAGGTTGTTTTTATCTTGTCATTTCTTTTCAATTTATTTATGTATATAATTTTCATCCACATTTGTAAAAACACAAATTCTTATGTATCACATAAAAGTCATCGACAATTACTTTTAGTTTCGAATGTCCTGATAACAAGAAATAATACGTACAGATTTTAGTGGGTTTAAATTATCCTCGTTCGGCTCACAATTTATTTTCAATTTCTAGCTTTGACTTAATATTTTTTATTGGTAATAAATCAATATTTTCACTAAATTTTGCTGAATAGTCTTCCCAACACTTGTTCAAAATTGAAAAAAAAACTGGAGATCTCGGCACTTTACAAATATGTCGGGCATTATGTGAAAAACATTTCGCGAAAGAGAAAGATTCATTTTTTGGTTAAAATAATCATTACAGCCTCCCTTAAATGATGTTTTTAGAATTGATCGCGTATTCGTTTCAGTTATTAATTAGACGAAAAGTTTTATCACCTTCGTAGCTTTAGATTCTTTCAAGCTTCATCTTCGTTATTAAACTTCATCTTTCAAAAATCAAAATTAGCTCTCAAACGTCAAGATTTAACCAAAATTTAAAATTTTCCTTAGAAAAAACTATGTAATAAGACGTCACATATTATTGCTCTAAACTGCTCTTTTCAAAATCAAACTCTTTCTTCAAAATCATTATTATACTTTTTTTTGCCAAATTATGTGGAACTTGTTTAATTTAGATCTATCTTCGTTCATGCTAATTTCCCGTTGAAAAGGGCCTACAAGCAATTTTCGAAATCTCATTCAATGTTTGACCTAACTGTACCTTCAAAGGCCCCTTAGGTTATGACTGCGAAAAGTAACTTGAAACTAAGAAGAGCTTGATATATAAGAGAATTTTAAGACAGTCCTAAGTTCCATTCTAAATACAAGTCACGACTTTAGCGACTGATGTTAATTTGAGGGTTGGGAGAGAAGTAGAGACATTGAAATGCCGACAATCCGGGAAGGAGTTCACAGAATAAAAAGACACGTTAAACTCTCTAATTATTATCATGGTGTACGAGCAAACGTCAGAAGCGATATTCCAATTTTGCGCAAAAGCAAAATATATTAGGCTGACGATACTCGGACCAAATATTTGTGCATCATCAAGCTTGAAAACTTATTTTATGACAATTTTCCATCTTCCCCTCCTTTCGTATTTGCAACTCGTTAACTTTTACAGGTATGTTAATGAGTAACTATTCACGATGTTCGCTTCTCATCTCTCTGCCTCTTCTATTTCTCTTTCTATCGTTGTTGCAGGTTGCGTGACGTTTGCAAGATTTATAGGATTAAGCTCTGGGCGAAGAGAAAGATTATCTGGGTGATGCGAAAGGGGAGAATATGTAATTCGCGACTGACAGCTAGACTAAAGTGACGAGGATTAATATCTTTAAATAATCACAATTATATCGTACGATCCGTGTCTACGTTCCATAGAAGAAAACACAACCTTCGAGTCGGGGACGTGATGATAGAGACTGTGCGATATTTGATAAATAATAAAATGCGAGAATGACAGGGACGAGAGAAATGTTGCTGAGCTAATTGATCATCGACTCTTTTTGTACTTATTTGTCGACGTTGTTTTACGACCCAAGAGATCTATAATTAATGATAATCATTGTGAGATTGTGAGTTGCGAACAACAGTGCATGATAAATAGTATTAATAAATATATGCGATGTAGCGATAGTTCTCGCGTTCGACTCAAGTAGACGTGATGTAAATAAATTTTAGTTATTAAGAAAAAAAGTACAGTCCGTATGATTGTAATCGACCGGTGACGATAATCCACTTGATAATACTTAAGAATAATCACGAACAAATCATTCCGGATAATTGTTATCCGAGATCATCGAAGCCATTTGATGAAAAATATTTCTAGGAATGCAAATTCGTTCGTCTCATTGTGAATACCGTTTAATTTAAGGATGTGCAGTAGGGTGCGTTGAATAAATTGTCTGTTTAGGATTTCCGGCCAGATATGGATATATTGCAGCTAGATAAACATGGAATAGAAATTTGGTCTCAATGAATTGACATTTTGAGGTTGCTCAAAGCTCATCTGTATTTGCCATTTAAATAACATGTACAATAAAGTGGTCCTCGAATGGGGACAAATCGACTTTTATCGCTTCACCCCTAAATTGGTTTCAAATAATTCAAAAACACACCCCAAGTGTATAATTTTTTAAATGCCAAACACAAATTCCATTTGGCGACCTCTAAATAATATTCAATTAAACTCTTATTTATGTTTTATGTTCATTTATAGTTATAATGTATCTATATCTGCCTGGAAACGATTAAAAAAAATGTCAACCCACCCTAATGTGGATTGAATCAAACCACGTGATGAGAGGTTGACATACAGCTAAACTAGACACTGAAAAAGAAGAAAAATTGACAAAAAACTTATGCATAAGAGTGACATAAGAGAAACAGTGAGTTGAACATAATTGAGATAAAAGTTAAACGTACCATCTTCGATTGAGTTCCTATTCCTTAGACACTTTCTTTTGTAGCAAATGTCTCTGTTGTGAAGTGCTCCAGATAAATGCTGAAATATATGATATAAGTAAGATTGATATAGACGTTGCGTTCAGCATCGAAATACATACGCGACACACACGGGCGAACAATTTTTTTATACCGTGAGGAAGAGCCTGTGAGATAAGCGATTAAAAAAGGAAAAAAAGATAATAGTATCAACTTGTATCAGTAATACACGCTTGAAACTACATAAACTAGTCTTGAAAACTGTACATTTCGACGAAAACGATTATCGATTGGGCTCGTGTGAAATATGCAATTGTAACATACGAGTGTATACTATATATAAAACTTTGGATTTAGGATAATGAATGACTGGTAGAACGTAAGTTATACTAAATGTATGAAGATCAATTGCTAGCGGGGCGATAAAACATGAAATATACTTATAGATAAAGGCATTGAAATGAAACAAAAAAAAAGTATGCAATCACAAAACACTAAAATACAGACATACAAAGCAGACAAATACTCACGAAAAGCATTATTCAAGGATGTTGAATCATGAAATTATTATAAATGTATATAACAACCGTACTGATTTATTGATTATGTTGATTCCAATTGTACCAGAATTCGTAAGCCAAGTAAAGAAAATTAATTATTTGTGGGAAATGCGTACGATTCATTATTTCTATATATATATACATATGGTATATTAGTGATTGTCGCCATATTGAAGTGCATCGAAGATATTCATTCCTCGTTATTTCAACTATACGGACAAGAGGTAAGTGTGTTTATTCGTAGACTAAAGCACATAAAAGCTTCACTCTCGTCCTGTATACATATGTAAACTATCAAGTAGTGAAGTTTGGGTAACTATGCTAACTACAACGGATTACGTGGCCATTTTGTTTTACTTAACGAGGAAATTCCGGCTTCACTGTTGCGCTCTGCGCACCAAGCTGTGTACCCTCGTGTGGCGAAGAGGAAACCTGTCTCCCTATGGGATGCTCTCTCTCTCTCTCACGCGTACACACACACACATACACGCAGATATATATATAGATATTTGGTTCACGGCATCTAGGCACAGAGATGAGATGAGGAGCATTTGCAATTTGCATCCTTGTGGGAGTACGAAGCTCCAAGCGAGACCGGTGCTAGGCGCAGCGCACGCTCCATCGATAAACAATAGACGATCTCCTACAGAGTAAGTAGTAGTACATTGGTGTTTCATAAGTATACGTAATATCATCACTGTTTAGTCTCACATTTGCAATAATAGCCACGATTCGCTCTCAGGTATATGATAAAGCCACTGTTTCTATCTCAGTTACACAATGATGTCACTGTTTATCCTCAGTTATACTCATAGAGAGATGCTGCTAGCTTGGATGCAATAACGCCCGGCTGTAGTGTAGAGAAATGTTTATGCTTGTATCTGCAACGCTACCATATGAGCGAAATTATCCATGCGATATGGCTCTCCGAAAATAGAATATGGGCAGTGCGATATTATCATATTGCAATCTAGAAAAGAATATCCGTGGAAAGAAAAAAACCCACGGAAAAAAGGACAGAAAATATATCTGTGGAAAAATGACCCAAATGGTGTTATAGATTAGTAGAACGGCAAAATTTGAAAACTGTTAAAAGTTTTGTTTATCCTGGAATATTTGAAAAATATTTTTCACATTAAACCACACGAAGTTGACTCATTACTTGTTTTATGCATTTAATTCATAATCTCACATAGTCACGGGAACTAAGGATTGAGTGATTTGGTAATTCACTATAGAATGCGTCTGTCTCCCCTTTCTCGATGCAAGTAGGTACAGTACAGTACAGTATAAGTAGTCTAGGACAGAGGTTTTCTGTAGTTTCCCTCTATTATCTGGGATCTGCACATCAGAGGCAAATGCGATACGATAGGGGAAGTCGGCTGCAGCCGCACTTTGGCTCGTGGCAGAAATGCTTCGGATGACGAATAATTAAATAATAATGCGAGGAAAGCCGGGCCGACCCGCTATAAGACCCTTTCGCGGACTTGGTAAGCAGGGAAAAATTGCATATAAATTTTTTTTTTTATTTTAGAAATAGGTACCGTACTCTCGTCCCAAACTTCATCAGGAAATTCACCCGACATCCTGACTCAAACAATACCTAAATAACATATCCCCACCGTTGTCATGATTTATTAACAATCCTTTAAATATCTTCTCTAATATTTAAAATCTAAAAAAACCATCCCATGACATTACACATTAACTGCCATTGTGTTTTTTTCTTCTTAATTCAACGTTCCCCTTATTGCTTAGTCATAATAGCTAATCACAATAATTGCGAAAGAAGGTTTTTGCCATTACTGTAATGTACACGAATTTTTTTATAACAAGTTAGGTTTTCATACGGGGCGTTGAAACACAAAAGTGATAACTCAACGTCAAGGTCAAGCACACAACACTCCCACTTTTCAGGTCTCGGGAAGTTGAAAAAAAAATATTAGCTCGAACTGCGTGCTGTTGCTTCCAGTGCAGCTGACAATAAAAGAAAATAAGTATTGCTTAGGTAGAGTCGGAAATCCCGCAGTCCTTTATTGCTGACAATGGGAGGATCGAATACCACACAAGCACCATCTCTTGGACCAACCCCACGCAGAAGCGTGACGGAGTAGTGCGGTCGTTATACTCGTGAAGAGATACCAGTGTTTACTAGCGTGTTATGCAATAAAGCCATTATGGTATACATATGATGGCATTTTTTATGTAAAAACATCTTTACTTAGACTTTCCTCCCTAATAGTGTTCTCAAACAGTCTTGGGCTCTTTTGGAAATTGAATACAATGAGTGTGATTGAAAAGTCTAATGGCCATTTTGGGAATATTGTAAATCGGACACAATTTTCCTCACAAACGCAGCAGTCCTGAACTTATTGAAGTATGAACCATTTTCGACTATTCTAAAAATTGTGAAAACAAGTGTTTAGTTGACAACCAAGTGTGCTTGGTTGTAATAACCAATAACTTGATGGTTAGTCTAACCAATTAATAGTCCAACGAATATGTGAGCAACCTCTTGGTTGTTATAATCAAGCCTTTTTTTAAGCGTGGACCAAAGCTTTTGTTAAAAATTGTAATGGTTTTTCTGAAAACTAAGTGACATTCAAGGCCAAGCACATAACACTTCCTCTTTTCAGGTCTCGCTGAGTTTAAAAAAAATATATATATTAGCTCCAACTGGCGTGCTGTTGCTTCCAGTGCAAATGGAGAGTAAGTAAGTATTGCATAGGTATAGCCGGAAATCCCGCAGTCCTTTATTGCTGACAATGGGAGGGCCGAATAGTGCACAGCACCATCTCTTGGACCAAACCTTTCCAGAAGCGTGACGGAGTAGTGCGGACGCGAGGCTCTCGAGTGGCCACTACCGTCGCGGGCCGTAAACTAGCGCCCGTAGTAAGTGCTTAAAGTTTTTCCGAGTGTATCACCATCGTAAATCTACCTTCTGGGTATATATATACACACACACACAAACACACACAAAGGCCATGTATACCAACTATATATATTAGGAACGACGAGCCAGCCCCGACAGTGAGCTGTGCACTCGCATAATTTTAACGGCGCGCCCAGTGCCCGAGATTAAAGTCCTCTACTCTCCAACGATCCAACATGAGGCTAGGAGAGAGGTATGTACGATAAACTCTTTGGCCAATGCCTAGTGATTGGTCACAGTGTAAAGTGAATGTTCAGCCTGTGAAACGTAATAGGACTGGAAGAGACAGAAGCATGCCAATAACTGGCGAGTTTTCGCGTTGTATGAGGGCAATAGCTGGATGGTCTACTTTGACTCTACCAGCGATGCCTGGAATGTTATTCGTGCTCAACTGCGAGTGGCTCAAGCCCTCCCATCCCACCCCTCTGGCTTAATGTGTCGATGCTCTGATCCACTGGCCGCTTAAGAGTCAAGTCCTTCGTTCATCCCACCTTGGAAAAGATATGTATACAAGAATATAATTGACGTTTTGAAATTTTTGGCACTTATATAAACATCCGAAATACTTTTGAAGTATGTTTTGGATTTATCTTAGATAGAATTCCCGCCCAGAAAAAAGTAGTCCGGCATGGAGTCCCGAATGGAGACTGGGAAGTCCCGGATGGATTTTCGGTTGGACTTCGGCATTTGAGATTACAAACGTCCAATCCCGACTTTTTCCCGGATGGAATCCGGGACAGTGATAAATAATTAAATAAATAAATAAATATCCAAAACACACGAACCCATTCATCAAGAATTTTATTCTAAATCAAATCTCTCGAGATTTCAGACAATTGCAGAACTTTACACACTGCTTCCTCATTATTATTTAATTATTACAAAGCTATCTCTACCAGGAAGTATGTTGATCTATTTTGGCTTCCTCATAGAGGAAACTTGACATAAGAAGATTAAAAATTCTCTGAATTATATACTCTTTGTTGGATACTCACCAATTTCAGTATCAAATGGCTACATATTCTATTCAAGTTTTATGCAAAAATTTAGATTAGTTGCTAGAACCGTTCTCGAGTTATAGGACCGACACGTGAATGGGTTTCTAACGGTGAAGATAGTAACAAGGATAAATATAGGCTCTTACTAGAATTATTAATTAAAAGAAAAAATTACGAGCGAAATAAATAAGTGCATAGAAAGTGACACGGTTGACCGACTCAGGCCACAATCCGCAAACTGTTAGAGTCACTTTGACAGTTGACGAGGGAATTTGACAGTTCGCTGATATTGGCCGATTCGGTAATAACGAATCTCTCTGTGTTTTCTAAATCTTCTAATAAGTTATTAGTGTGTAACAATAAAAATACTAATGAATATCATAGTGGTTTAATCTACAAATCTGTGTAGTGGTGAATGACTTGTGTGAAAAAACTTCGTACTTCCTTACTATAACCTTCAGCGTGATAAAGAATTATATCAGTGTTGAAGTTATCGGAAGGCTATAGAATTGATGAGCTTACTGGATACTATCAAAAATTTTCGAAGATTCTCCTCAAGAAATAATTGTTATAACATCGTAGATACAGATTTTGAATGTCGAGATTTCTGGACAGTCACGGATAAAATCCTGGATGGAGTTGGGGATAGAGTCCCGGACTACTTTTTTCTGCGCGGATTTATCTGAAGGGAATTTTCTAAAACGTTGGTTTTTAAAATCTAGAGGAATTGATAAATCGAACTTCACGTAGAACTTAACAGTGGTTCATTGTTGCAAAGTTGAAAGTGAAATTTCAAATTCGAACAAATGTTCATAAACAAAGTTATAATTAAACACAAAATTAAAAAAAGGGTGCAAAGCCGGGCTTTGCACATTGCTTCCTCATTTTCCATCTTTCACAGAACCACCTCTACGCGGTAATGTGATCGCCAATTTTGGCTTCCTCTTAGAGGAAGCTTTGGGACAGGTGGAAAATAAATTAGCAATGTGTAATGTCCAATTTTACACCCTTGTTTTCAATAATAATATAAATAATTGAATATTAGAGAATGTTTTTATTATATATTTTATATATGAAATATAAAATTATATATTATACTTATGTATGAAAGTAATATCCTTGAATACAAAGAACTTTACGTTTACGACACGACTTATTGTGAATTTATCATAGAATAATCCCATATACAATAAATAGAAGAAATATTATTTTTAGACCCAGCCATCCCCTCGAGATTAAAGGTCTTAAATCAACAACGGTAGCATCAGTGGAAATCGGCTTTAATAAAAAGAGATTTGCGTGCAAATGCCAAAAATGTCACGTGAGTATGAAACACATTATCAAATCCTCGAGGCGTGCTAGAAGTTCCACTCTTGCCCCTGCATACCATACATCACCAACCGGATATAGGGATGCTCTGTGCGGCGACGTGGCGTCGCTTCCCCTTCGTTGTCAGCAGTAGAACGATGGACAGAGAGACAGAGAACGAGAGAGAGAGAGAAAGAGAGAAACACATAAATAGACGGCATGCACATCAACCCAGCGAACCAGACCACACTAGCAGCCCGTTAATCCTCTCGATATTTCCTCCGATGGAACATATTTTGTTTGACGTTGCGGAATATAAACCGATGTAATGGAGCGATTAATGAAGTCTCGTTGAAGCGTAATTTGATAGGTGTCAAAAACGCATGCGCAAAGACCTTATATTAATATGTTGTCGTATTAAATCCATTGGTAAATATTTCCCCCAAACTAATTGAGAGCTTTAATTTTCCTGTGTATATACAACCAGAGATCATATGTCATAATGATGATAAAAATAAGCCAACCGGAGAAACAAATGATGCCCTCATTATTATAATCACCGTACGAAATTATATTGCTCTGGGAAAAGTTCACAAATTGCGTTTAATTCTTGTTACGCTCGTAACCAACTATACCCCTGGGGAATTTTTACTACCAGCTTGTTTCATTTCGGTTGGTTTTAACAGAATGAGCAACAGAGACAGAAATGTGGAGCGAACGTTACATCGTATTATGTGTCAGCTATTGCCTGATGGTGGAAATGGGGAGGAAGGGCAAAACGGGTAGAGTGGCAAAAAGTGTAGGGGTGACCGGGGCATCTCGAGACACAAAGTCCCGAGATGTCCTGTGTCCCGAGAAGGACAAAATGTAGGGAAAGAAAAATATTTTTTAAAATGATAATTATATTTGTGCGTATAAGACAAATTTATAATTTATTGTCGAAATAAAATATAAATGTCCACTCGCGCACATAAATATGATATTTCTGCTGCGTTTTTGTACATTTCTAAGCCGTCCCAATTTGCCCTGGGGCAGTCTCCATTTGCCCCGCTATGGGGAAGGTCGGGACACTTTGCAGACCTTCGTATTGTACGACACGACAAATAGCCGGAGCCATATAGGATGTTCAAAATTTGACAGAATGTACCCAATCAATCATGGAACACAACCTCCATAACAATAGTGCAAATCATTGAGGTCTACCCGACCTCACTTTCAAGCCGTAAAATATTGACATTTTGTAATATCACGCAATAAATCGGAACAGCGGCAGGTTACTTTTGGATGGTTAAAATATTTTGTGATTTTTTAATAGTTTTGCTTATGCCTGGGAAGAAATTTTTTTTCCATTGTAATAATGCTTTGACTTCACTGAACTTCTGTAAAGAAGATCAGAATTTTTCTGTCAATAAAGCGTTCACAAACTCGTATATCATACATGTTCCCTGTATCGCAACGTAGCCAGGACACCCCTACTACAAAAAATGAAGTTTCGTGAAAATTATATTTTTTAGACTTCCTGACCATTTTTACTCCTATCAGGAATTTTAGTAGAGCTGTCCGTTTTGGCCCCTACGTATATATGCACCTAACACAAGTTACGTCCAACTCATCAGTCAGACGTGCGGAACCGAGCCCGAGGGAGAGAGAGACAATGAGTTAGAATGAAAGGCCAGAAGAGGGATGAAAACCGCCGACCAAAAACTCGGTTACAAAGGCATTAGGCGATCGTAACTTTCGACCTGCTCATCCTTTCGTCTCGCGTAGTTATCGTATAGCTTCGCTATATTCTCCACGTTGCGAATGAAAATTCCGTCTCGTTTCTCATTTTGGGTTTCACGCGGCTATTACGACGACTCGAACGTATAACAACTCGAGGGGTTGCTACCGAAAAGTCTCTACGCTATGCAGTTCCTTCTCCGTCGTCTCTACTCTGGTTTCGCTATCCCCTGCACACGAGAAAATTTCGCAAGGCATATAACCGTAAAACCGTGCACTCGACGAGATGGGGGATGGACGATGAAGCAACCTTTTTCCGGTAGAAATAAAAATTGGGTGCCCGAAGAAAAGCAGTAGGATTTATGGATAGTGTGGCTACTATAGTGCAAAAAGGTGCAAGGATGAGGGGTTGGGAGGGGGGAGAAAGTGTACAGCCATCTTCCTACGTTGAATTTCCAGAAAGGCCGCTAACACACTGAGAGAGCTTACGCCCTCTTGATCACTCCAATGGTGAACCAGGCTGTTGCAAATAAAATTCCACGAGCTTGGCGACCACTTGGAATTCAAATTTTACAAGAGCCTTTTACTTGGAACGAAAGTGGAATGGAAAATTCGATGCAGTTGAGCGCGCAATGGTTTTAGTTTTATATTGTCGTGGAAAAAAAAACTACATTTACGTGCGAGTTTGGACATTTTTGTTTTAGTGCTTCGAAGCCTCTCTAAAACCTTCAAGATTTATGAAAACTTATTTTGTTTTTCCGATTTAGGAGGTCAAGCGATTACAATTCAATTTAACCCCGTTTAAGGACTACTCTAATATGGAATATACCAATGAATATACGATCGTCCATTCACTGGACTTTTGTGAAACATTTCTGATGTCCCAACGCTTGACCACACGAATTGTAATAAATTCTGTAGTAAAATCTTATTTCAGAAAAGACTATTATCTATATCCTTTAGTGTTCGGTGTGCCACTTCGGGTCGAGTGAGCACGAAACTGAAAGTTTTCCATATTTCTGCAAGCTTGTAAACATTTAGAGATCAATCGATCCGATAACGTTACCACTGAGAATACGACTGAACTAAAAATAAGTGTCCCGATGAAATATAACCCGGTACTTTCATAATAAATGAGGAAATGTACGACATTGTCTATTCATTAGTTGGTCTCTAGGAAGTGGCGTGTTGGCTATACATACGAGCTGTTTCTGAATTCTTTATTCCGCGCCTACAAGAGTGTTCACACGCGATATCATAAATAATCATTGATCAGCAATCACAGTAATTGGAATGCCAAAGTCAGTTCAGTTGTTTTTAAGCCAATAATCAAATAATCCTGGAACAACGAAATATCATAAATTACATGATCACAGTGAAATTTAGAGTTCCGGAAACGTTTTTTTCTGATGGACAACAGAAAGATGACCCGCAAGCTCTGAACACTCTACATTTTTTGTAATACTCGCAAGTTGCTGAGTGTAACAGCGGGAAGAACGTTGCTGGAAAGCTGCAAAAGTCGATTTCACTCGGACTCCACGAGATCCACGTAACCCGGCCAGCACGTTGAAAACCGCATACTATATAATGGAGTATGTATACGCAGAGAGCAAGCAGAGGTAATTTTCTGCTTGCAGCATTCTCAGCTTCTGCTGAATTTTCAACACATGTGTATCTTTTAAGGAATACATGTATTATATATGTGTATGTGGTGGTATATTCTAGCCAAGTGAAACAATTTTGGCCATTTGGCTATTCCGCCGTTCGCTGCTCCCCAGGTTTCTGTATGTTTGCCTCTTATTCTGTCTCGCCTTTATTGGCCCGTTTCTTTAATTCGTTTTGAATTTATGTTACCTTGTGGCGAGTGAGTCATTACGCAACCCCAATCTAATCCTTTTTGCACTACTAAAAAAATGTGGTTAGCCGTACAATTCTTCTCCTTTTGTGTTTCATTGTTAAACTAGCGTTGAATGTATAATGTGATAAGAAGTATATTTTGTTAAGTGGAAGCCTGCGAAAACATCTTCAGTGGGATTTCACTTTCAAAACGTATACCCAAAAAACATTTTTTAAATTGAGTGAAATGATGGAATAAAAGCCCCTTTCCAAACGCTTAATGGCTTTTTTGAAAATAATATGCAATGGCCAAAAGTGTCGACGAATAGAATAAGTTTTTGTTTTCTTTTAATCAAGTATTAAAAGAAATACTCGAGAACTAAAAAAAATATAAAAGAAATAATCGAGTTTTGACATTTTGAAAAAAAAATCGAAGATGTCAAGGTTTGATATCTTAATTTTAAGATCAGCTTGATATGGGAATGATCCAGAAAGATTAAGTTGAAACCTTATGTTGAGTTAAGGACTTCTTGTTTGAAAAAAAAGAAAACCTTCTATCGGAATTCCATTTGCTTACTCCCTTAAGATTTCACATTATTTTGCGCTATTTAGTTCCGATGTTACTATATCGCAAAGAGTAAATATAACGACGTCAAAACGAATGGAAATGGATGTTTCAGTGCGGGTTGTGGATTGTACAGGGATGCATAACGCAGAGTACTATGGTTGCTGTGATCTCCATCATGTCAATGGATTTAAATGAGAAACTATCTAGCATATACGTATATAGTATACAAAAGTACGACGCATATGGTCAAAATGGTAAAGCTCACCAGTTTACTGCAATTTCGTGCTTGGCAAGTACAACAAACTAGGGTCAGCTTCACTGCCTCCAACTCGGGATATTCTACACGTGATTTATAATCGGTTTTTGTAATATACTCTCTACGCGTGGTCGTAGTTCCGTGTCGCAGCAGGGTTGGTCGTTACCGGCCTAGCAGAAACCAACAGTATGCTAGCAGCAATATATATCTTGGTATATCTTGCATTACACGCAGTAAACGTGAACATGTGACGGTTGCGATATTTACAGCTCTCTATTGACGGTACAACGTAAGAGCACACGCGTGCCGATGGAAATTCGTAACTTTGGTGAGATTTGTATTCAATTTTGTTCATGAAGATATTTTTCTATCAGTATTCAATGCAAATAAAAATAACACGATATTAGGGGGCGGGGTTAACCAGAATGTCCTTTTTCCTATATATTCCCCGATGTTCAAAAAATGTTTTATGGTCAACTAAAGGTTGATCAACTATCGCAGTTTTTTCATCTTTAGCAGAACTGTACCTTCTAAACGGGTACTCAAAGAAGTATAATGACCTTTTCGGAAATTAAATGAAATGGCTGAAAGTGCTTAACGACCTTTTTGGAAATTGTACTGAAGTGTCCTTAAAAGGATTAATGGTATTTTAGGAAATTAAGGGAAATTGTTTCTTCAAAATATTAACAACTTTGAATCCTTAAATTGAATACCAAAGTCAATCACCTTGCCTCTCTATTACTATTACCAAAATTGGCAAAAAGTCGCCATTAAATTGCCTATTGTAGGCATTCAAATAAAAACGTGGTAAAAATAAAAAGTTTTATTTTTTCTCATTTTATTCCACATTTAACAAAGCCGCACCTCCACAAAGAAGTTCATTTATTAATGTTGGCTTCCCTATAGAGGTGGCTTTGCAGAAGTTAGAAAATAATTGGAAACCAATGTGCAAAGTCCTACTTTGCAAGCTTGTTTGAAAAGGTCGTCGCCGGAAGCCATAGAAAATGTATTATTTCTCATAAAAATGTATTTCAGTTATCCTCTAGTGCTGGCAAAGGTACAGAGAGGAAACACCGTGCTTGGGTCGACCAACCTTGATCAGAACTACACTTGTACAGAATGTTTTAGTTCGATGGCTTTAAATTTGTCAGTTGGTATTTCTTACAAAGAAATAACTTCGTCGAAAATAGTTGGGCATTCCACCTACTTTCGACCTGGGTGTGACCCTCGACCCGTCCGATTTGATCCGCACTTTTTTATATGTTTAACCTAATTCTAAAAAGCACTCATTAAAAAAAATGTATACATTTTTAATTATCTGCGGCTTTTTAAAACAAATTATCGAACGACACACTTTAAAAATCCGAAATATTTGGAAATACCTTTTTTGGGAAATAAACATTTTTGGTAACCGAGCCGAAATGGACCGGCGATTCCTTCTATTTTTCTTATCTTTAATAAAAAATAGAAACAAATTTTAAAAATAGTAACTTTACAATGAGTAGCAGCCAGAAAATGTTTGTATGCAACACATAATTTTCGGATTTTTCCAATGTATATATGTTTTATTTCATAATGAACGTTAAATATCTATTAATAAAAAGGCCTAATTCGAGATTATTTAAGAAAAATCGCAACATTTATTTGGTGAAATCTGAAAAAATTCTCAAAAATCCAGTGTTGCGTACAACAATTTTTTAAATGCTGCCCATCCTAAAGTTGCCATTTTTTCTATCTCTTTCCATTTTTTTTGCTGAAAAAAGACCCCAAAAAATGCAATCGTCAGCCCACTTCGACTCGGTTAACAAATAATTTTATTTTCGAAAAAACGTTTTTCACAATTTGTTCAAGTTCTTAAAATGTGTCGGTTGATATATATATATTTTTTAAATCGTAGATAATTAAAAATATGTAACTTTTTAAAAATAATTAGTACTTTTTAGAGTTATGACAATCATATAAAACATTGCGGATCCAATCGGAAGTGTCAATGGTCAGACCCAGGTCGAAACCAGATGGAATGCCTCATTTAAACATGTTAATAGCGTTAGAATATACCCTATTCGATATAACCGATTTCCGTGAAAAATAACTGGATGTGCTTTTATTTTTACCACAACGAATTTCATATATCCGAAAATATATTTCCGCATGTATTTTATTTCGATGGAGGAATGTGGGGCAACAAATTTGAATATTTCAACAACGCCTGATCTAATAGAAAACACTCTTATTATTAGAAACAGAGCGGAAATTATCTGGAACGGACAAGTTGCATTTGGACAGACGTCCAGATAACAATTAGCTTATATATATGAACTGATGATGGCTCTGACATGCAGTATGAAATCCATATTGCTGTTTTAGGGGCACCGCGGAATGTTTCTACTGTTATTTTTAGTTCGGAGTTCCGAACGTTTGTTGCCCAATAGATGACCTGAACTTTAACTTTTCTGGAGATTCTCTCTCATTCTCTCTCTCTCTCTCTCTCTCTCTTGCTTAGTCGAACAGGCATGATGCGTGACTTTTCGATGTACGTTAATTTGTTTTCAACCCAATAAAACCGCGAAATGTCAGTGTCAGTTTTATAGCGTCTATTGGATTTATTTGTCGACCCTAATTAAAATAAACCATTATGTATAGCTATAATACGTCGTGAAGCAGGCAAAAATAAAATAATAAAAAAATCGATATGGCTGGTTCGCGTTTCGACGCGAGCATATCGATTTCTTTTTTGTTTTTTTTTTGTCTGCTTTCGTTATTTCTTCACCCGCTCCGTATCAAAAAACCGATATAGCAGTTTTAATTAATACATGGTTTAATTAAGGGGTCATCTACAATTCATGTAATAAAAATTATATTGCAATTGCTCATGTATAATAAGGAAAGTTGTGTTAAAAATACAAACTGAGAAGTGTGAACAAAATTTAAGATAGTTTGCCTTTTATACTAACCCTTCGAGACCATTCTGAGTCATTTCAATACACACTTCAACTTTGACATTTTTATGTTGAAATAAATGATACCTTTCTATTTAAATACGTGATTTTTATCCTTCAAAACCAGTCTACGACATTTTGCAAAATAACTACCTTTTTTAAAAGCTGCACAATAAGAGTATTTTTTTCAAGTAAAGGCATATCTCAAGACTATACGTTTAAATTTTTAGCTTGAAATATAAAAAAACCAAAAATAGGATTTTTTTTCAAAGCCCATGATTTTTCAAAAAGAAAAAAAAATGCTAGAATTTTTTTTCGTATTTAACTATGACAGTTCCTGATTTTTTTCAGCTCAATTGCACGCGTACATTTGTATTGACCTAGTATGGTCCCGATGATTGAAAAAATGGGTGTGGTCTCGCAGGGTTAAGTGAATAAGCTTCAGTTTTACTTAGGTTTTTGTTCAATTTTATTAACGTTATTACACTATCGTTAAGTGAATAAGCACAAATATAAAACAACCGTGAACGCGAACTTCATGGGCGAAAAAAATAAGGAATCATTGTACAAGGTTCGGCAAACTTTTTAAAATAATATAAGCATATAAACAAGAAAAATAGTCAAATAGCCTAATGAATCCATATAAATATAATTAATTCAGTTTGGGGGGAGAGGGGTCGAGTGGCACTATCACGCAACTCTGAGCCTCCCATTAATTTTGATTAATCGTACGTTGATTCTGAATTTCAAATGAATATGATTTAATTTACATGAACGTAATTGCTCGCCGATATTCCATTTAGCTGATGCGACCAAAAGCTATTTACAATATACGAGATTTGAACCCATAATGCAATCGCTCAACATTTTGCTTCCACAGAGTTTCCTCGTCCAAAAGTGGAGGACCTCGGGAAAGAGCAAGGGCCCCGGTAGGGCTCGTAAAAATAAGTCGAGGGATAAAATCACAATTGCTTAATGAATGTGGGAGGGTTGCAACGAGAATTAGGACCGAGAATTACCGTGCCGCATTACCGCGTTATACGCTCACCGGGCCTCCGTTCCAACCCATATTCCTTTCGCCTGCGGTCCCCGCAAACCTCGCACTCTTGCACAGCTCGTCGCCCCTTCCCCCAAGCCCCAATCCCCTTCTAACACGCCTACTCCTCCGTCTCATCCTGTTCGTTCTCCTCCACCCCCCCCCCCCTCCCGGTCCTGCTATATACTCCCGCCTAGAAGCCGAGAGGGACCGTTACGACGATTTCGACCAGAATTTACATGTATAACACGGGAGTAGGATAAGTGGCTGTCTTTGAGTGGCTCGTGCGCCGGGATAATTCAATTAATATATTCATTGGACCGTGAAAGCTCCTGCTAGATACGCGATTACATTTGTAAGCTTAGAAACGACGCGGATGAGAGAATGAATATAGCGAACGAGGACAGGACAAATATATACCTTTTCTATCGATTTTTATTTTAAATAAAAAAATAAATAAATTAAAGTCTGGAAAATAGAGCACTGAGCCAGTCATAAAGAACAGAATTGTTGAGCTTCATGAATAAATAACTGGGATTATTTGAGAGACAAAAATATTACGTGTACACGGAATGGTAGTTCATAAGAGAGTAAAGATACGTTGGTCAATTTTGGCTTCCCAATAGAAGAAGAAAAAAATATGTGAAAATGTAATGCAGTCATTGTATTGACTGCAAAGATTTTTTTTTTATTAAAATGAAATGGAATAAGTAACAACTTTAAAGTGTTACCGCTTAAAACTGTAATTCTGAGCACACTATATAGAGGATCCTTAAACGGGGTTAAATCGAGTTTTGATCGCTTCCGGATGCCATACATGGCACGTCCCTAACTTCACGCCGTACATGGAACATCCCTGTTTACGCCGTAAATGGCACAGCCCTAACTTTACGCCGTACATAACACTGTTATCAACACACAGCCAACTTCTCACGACGCAAACAACATGAAATATTAGTACATTATTCGACAAGGGATGGAAGTACGAAATTAACATACTTCCTCATAGATGTAGTTTTCTAAAAAAATCGAAAATGGTGAGGAAGCAACGTGCAAAGCTCTGCTTTCACCCTTTTTTTGTCAAAGAATCGATATCACTATCGTTCGAAGTGTCACAATTACCCCGGATGACCTCTTCCGCTTATTCTATTCATATCCAGCAATAATGTTACGACAGTTGAGAGAACTATTGTAGAACTTGACGTGGGTTGGCCAGAATGGGTGATTCAGCCATTGAAAAAAAAAATCGTGAAGAGAGTCAGAGTTAGAGGTGCACGGGCGAATCAATTTTTACAAAGTAAAGCGAGGATTTCACGGCGCTAATTTCAACGGAGCTGAAACGCCCCGTGACCGAGTCACACGCTCGCGGAGAGAGAGAGAGAGAGAGAGAGAGAGAGAGAGAGAGAGAGAGAGAGAGAGAGAGAGAGAGAGAGAGAGAGAGAGAGAGAGAGAGAGAGAGAGAGAGAGAGAGAGAGAGAGAGAGAGAGAGAGAGAGAGAGAGAGAGAGAGAGAGAGAGAGAGAGAGAGAGAGAGAGAGAGAGAGAGAGAGAGAGAGAGAGAGAGAGAGAGAGAGAGAGAGAGAGACGCGTATACGTGTATACCAAGCGTCGAATAAATCACTCGAGAAGAGAGAAAGAGGGAGATAACGAAAGAGAACTAAATGGAGAGCAAGCGAGGGGACGTGAGTTCGTTCGTTAAAATTCGTAGCCGCGTCAAATTCGCAAATAGAGCCTGGCGGCACAGTGAAAAAATGGACTTCCTATTGGTAGATATAGACAGATGAAAGAGAAAAATAGAGATCGCGTGTGACACGAGATGAAAACAAAAAGGAAAAAAAACATGAGACAGCGAGAGATTGAGCGTGAAAGCGAGTAATAAACATAGCAATTTTTTATTGGCATTTTCGCTTCTTCACAGAGTAATGCTTTGTTTTCAATTTTTTTTAAATCAAATTCTAAAGTTTTCTTTAGGATAATGGTTGCAAATATCGGAAAAAGCTTAGAACCGAGTGCATGAAAATATTCGAAATATATGCAATTTTTCTTAAAATATATGTGAAAGGGTCAGATTTTTACTTTTTTTATGAAATACCATTCCGTACACATGTTATATTTTAGTCGATTAACTGAAACCAGTTATTTACTAAATAGAACTGAATATTCTGAATTTTTTGTGTAGCTTTTTACGTTTTTAAATTGGTGAAGTTGTAATTTATTGAAGAAAAATATTTGTTCAGATGGCTACTTAAATATGCGGAACTTCCCTAATTTTATCAATACTGTTACGAAAGTGTGCACTAAGGTAATCCTTACAGGGGTTAAATACAATTTTAATCGATTCACCCCCTAAATCGGTTTCAAATAGTTCAAAAATATACCCCAAATTTTTTCAAAATAAAAAATATTTACCCATTGTCGGTTGACATTTGTCGTTTAAAATACATGCGTTTTCAGCTGAAATTTACTGGATACCTTGTTCAAGCATATCGCTATAAGGGAACAAGTCAACCACCCTGCTCTTTGAATATTGCCCAGACGGTATTTTTTTATTTTTAAAAAGTTTGGGGTGTGTTTTTTTTAATTATTCGAAGCGTTTAAAATTTGATTTAATCCCGTTTAAGGACCACGCTAATATCACATATTTTGATGTTGTAGGTATAAGTTATTTTTTGTTGATATGGCGTTGTGAGATACAGGTTTTTTTACGCCAACGGTTTTCGTCCAGTTTGTCTCAATGTTAAGACTGCCAATGCCAGTGAACATGCTAACGACTCTATCGCTTATCCTATGAGCCATAGAATTAAGCATCAGAGAACTCGTATATAGCGAGAGTGGTGGGCCAACGAAACTAATTAGCATTTAGACGGGTTTGTGAAAAAAAGGACTAAAAAAGGTATATAAAAGCGAACGAATAATGTAGTCTTCCCACTTAAGTGTATCACGTTAAGTGGATCTGTTCGCATCACTAGATGAATCTGATTAGCAAAATGAAGAGTCAAAAAAGCGTTGAACGCAATGTGTAATTTGATGTCACATATATAATCAAAGAGATCTTAAGTTTAAAGGAATGTTAATATTCACAATATGTCGCCAGCTGATGAAAAAAAACTAACTTAGAAACGAATTAAATTTATTTTGCGAATGTAGTTTCTTTATGGAATTAAAGATAATGATTATACTTTTCGATTCATATAAGAAACTATTCTACATTCATGTAAAATTGGAAAAAGAAGTTTAGTTACGCTAAATAGTAAACTTTGATTAATAGAAGAATAATTCATAACGTTGATGTGAACGCCTTCTTTTAGACCGAATACAACAAACTGAACATCGAGGTCACAAATAGCACGAACTGTGGTAGAACAGAAGAGCCACAGACCGCACTACAAATCACGTTGAAGTGTCTCCTAGTGACCTCAGCGATAGGGTTGACAAGTTGGGTGGTGTTACTGTTGAAGACGTCCTCTGGCGTAAGCAGTACGACTAACGCTTAATGAACAAGTGATTACCAGTCTGGCGTCTACTGTATTGGTTTAAAACCGTCCAAACGGCGGAAAAGTTGAAACAAAATTAAGTACAGGATTAAAGCGAATGTCCCAGCACTTAGTGATAGTTTTCCTATTTTTTCACTGAGAGAAAACGCAGTCGGAAGGACACTAAATTAGTGTTTGACGGCATTCCAAAATATGTTATTTGTAAAATATGTATTTAACTAATTTATATTAATCTTTTAATCGATGCATTAAACTAATTTATATAATATCGCCTATCCAAAGATTGTGAATTAGCTTTGAATCAGCACGGCTAGCTAACCGCTCTAGTCTGCCGTCTCATTTCTACACTAGAGACACGATTGCGCCATTAGTATCAAGATTGTCTTGATGACTTCATATTCCAGTACCTGTCCAACAATGTTTGATTTGAAAAAGTAAACTATTCCACACGGTTATATTTCCCACGTGTTATCAAAAGTTTAATCGAAGAGTAGAGAAGTAATAATTGAAGGTAATCTTTGAGTTCAGTTAACTTCATTCAACCATTCAAGATTTTCCATCTATAGAAAATTATTGGTCAAAAAGGGTGGAAAAATAAATGTGTATTTAAAGAATGTAGCCCCGGCACGTCATGGCATACCGATATACTTCCATATCACATACTTTTATAACTTTAAAATAGCTCATCAAACACTAATTAATTATCAGGAAAGAGTATAATATAGGGATACGGGTATATGCATACTGCAAAATAAAAAAAGACACGTGACGAGCAGCAGAAGAGAAACTGTAAGCGTACTATAGGGACCTCTCGGTGTACGTCGCATCGCATCGCACTACCAGCATCTCTACCACTCTCAACTAATTGATTCCAGTGGAACACCTATTTCGTGTCACGCTCGTAAAATTCTAATGGATTCTCTTGCGTTGTGCGTTCTCTACATTCCACTCTCTCTCTCTTTCTCTCTCCTCCCTCTGCGAATTCACGAATTTCTCACTCCAGAGTTCGAACCTACATTTCACGGGTCCGTACTCTTAATATACGTTTTTAATGGTCGACCTGGCTTGAATAAATTCATTAGAGCAACGAATATAAAAGTTGCATTACTGATCGAACCGTGAAGAGTTTTGTTGAAGGTTCTTTCTATATGTCTGACAGTATCTGGCGTCCAATTGTCTGTCGCGAAAAAATGCCAAGCTCGCCGGTATCAATGATTAGAATTTCTGTGAGTTTGATGAAAGTATTAAGTTGTGAACGAACATTGCAACAATAAACTTGTGAAATTAATTAAAAATATACGTTATATTAATGCAAATTGAAGTATTATTCTATTATATGAAAAAAAAAGTCTGAAAAAAATGCAATCTGAAAAAAATAAGTCAGTGCTTTTAAGGCTGTTGTTTTTTAATATAACATCAAAATTAATAAATTTAAAATTCTGAAAGTATTTGATTGATATCACTGTTAACTTGTGGATACGAACTGTTACCATGTAATTTTGAGATTGCCTTATTACGTTTGGGTTCAACGCTGGTTTTGTCTATGCCAAAACACATAAAAGTGTAATGTATCCTCAAATTATAAATCCAGATTATATGCAATACGATTTTTCGAGATATATGACTACGAAGTAGATACAAAAAGCTAATACTGTTGTAAATATCGTAAAACGAGATTATGAGAGAAAAAAAATTGATTTCGATACCACGCGAGAGTATTTTCGATCGGTTCAGTGCGTCCTACTGTTCCGTCATAAAATCGTGGGGAGAGAGTTCAAGGGCCATTGAATCCTCGCGCTCATAAAAGCACTCGACGAGCCCGACGATGGTGTGTGCGCGACTCACGCGGGATTTCTCGTATGTTGTGTATGTTTTCACCTTCGGATCGATGATACGCAACAGCAACTGTGGAGATCGGTACGAATACACGAGCATATACACTCCAATAAGCGGATACAGACGTACCATCACCGACGGAAGTTCTGTGTCAGTATAGTGGGGAAAAACGAATATTTTCCACGCTCTCGTTCCCTTATCGCGCCCGAGCTGCTCGCGGCTTTCGTACACCGCGAGCCCGCTCGCGTGATTGATTATCGAATACTACCCCAGCGAGCTCGAGCGCGTACTCCGACACCCGTGCGAATTTTATGATAATACTCTAACGCCGTATGTTTTCACCAAATCCGCGAGCGAAACAAGTAAGCTCACCAACCGTGTATAACAACGTTTCGAGACGTTTCCATTTCGCTATTATTGCTTTCTCATCGATAAAGCTTTTATTTTCTTCAGATTTTAATACTAACATACCTAAAATTGTCTGGAATCTCCAGAAAAGTAGTGCGAGTGTATTTTTGTGTATTTGTTTGAATCTATGTCTGTATTTATAATTATTTTTTAAATTTAAAACGCTCATAATTAGAGTACCACAGTAAAATAAACATTGCCCTCAATTTGTCGCACCTTTTGTTACAATTGTTGAGACCGTACAAACTTTGTTTTATCATTCCTTCACGAATGTCAATGAACGCGATAACTACAAGAATTTTCAAGTGATCGGACTAAAACTTTGTATAAAAAGTAAGCATAAACCAAGGATAATCGCTATGGAATTTTAATATCGAACTTATCGGTAATAGAAATATTTTTTTTTTTAATTATTTCAGAACGGCATAAATTATCAATTTTTATCATTATAAAATTATTATTCACTGTATTATTAAAAAGCAAGGAAACTTGTCTGACGAAATTTTTTTCTCTCTTACACCCAAGAATCATTAGAGACGCAAAGCTCTGCAGCTCTGCTATACAGTTTTATGCTACAAGGGTGAAAACAGAACCCGGGGCTCGAAGAGGCAGAAAATTGGATAACCTCGGGGGGTCTCGCGATTATGGTCCTAATTAAAAGAACGTTCATTAAAACGCACAGGTGCAGGGGAAAACGGGGACGTGCCACAAGTAGACACATCCTTGCGCGCACTCCGGAGGATACAAAATTACGAACAGCCTAATTTGTTTTCGTTACTCTTTTGCCGTTGTTTCCTCTGTCGCTATATCGTTAGTGAGTTGGGCGCTGGTAATGCTGTTTTCTGTACAGCTCGGCTTCCTCGCATTATCATACATGGACTCTCGTAATTATACGTGGCTGCCTTCGGATATGAGTAATCCTCGCTGCTTAATTTCTCCTTAAGGGGACCGAGTCACCTGAAAATCAAAAAAATTAAATGGCCTATTAAAGGCCATTTAATTAAATTAACAAATTAATTTGCACATACAAAAATGGTTACGCTCATAAAAATGACTTTGGAAATTTTTTCTTGTCACTACATATTCATTGATGCATATTACTTTTTTATTGATTTTTGTATCAGTTCCGGCTGCACCAATTTAACAAATTGGTTTTGCAAAAACAATTCTCTTTGTAGGTAAGCTGTCCAGCTCGAACTGCCGAACGCTGTTGACGTGTTGACCTACACTCTACAAGTAGTGCAAAATATAAAAAATATTTGCATCGATGAACTTAACTGCGAAAAAAAAACACTCACAAAATGTTTAAATTTGTTATGTTTGTCCAGCTTAGATGACTCGGTCCCCTGAAGGTAGTGTTTCACTTGTGCATGCTGTAAAAACATTGTATGAATTGTTAATATGCTGATGCTTGAGCACCATGTATTGCATCCATATATATGTCATATAGTTTGTCCCAAGTTTCTTCTCAACTTGGTAGTTTCTCAAAGTACCTGCGAGGATACTGAAGAAAACTTTAGCACGTATTTGTGTAGGTTGCAAAGCCCTTCGCAGTTGCTATACCTCCCACACCCTCATTTTCATCCTCCCTCGCTACGGATCGCCGGATGCGCGGTGACCAGGAACAGCTGATTCCAGCGTATTGGCCTGGTTTATTGCCAAAACCGTTTCGGTGTGAAAACGACGTCGCCTCTCTTCTCCGTGCACACCGCAGCAACACTAGCTTTGGTTTGCCCTACGATATAGATTATAGCTAACACTAGTGTACGTGCGCCACAATTCGGCTCTATTTTGTGTTATCCACGAAAGGCTCTTCTATAAAATCGCTAATAGCCTATTTCACGCACACATGTATCTCTCTCTCTCTCTCTCTCTCTCTAGAAAGGCTAGGAAGGGGGAGACCATATATAGCAGGTCATTAATCAGAAAGTCATAGCTCATATAAATCTCCTCGAAAATGTACAAACTAAAATATATGGCAGGACATCTGAAATTACCTGGCCTACCACAGTAATTATTCTTTCATTATTGCATTGAATAATTGCGTTATAAAATATTCATTAATTTTGCAATTTATGAGAGCAGGAAAATGTTCTATTAAGAACGAATGTAGCCCAACTATACGTATGATTATTTTCAAGTACAAAAATCGACTAAGTAGAACTTTCTGGATAACTTCCTTATTTTGCTTCCTGTGACTTACCAAATTTGGTGATGCTCTCGAAAAAGTGATTCGGTTGTTATGAAATTTTGAAATTTTTACACACTAGAGAGGTTGTTTTTCTAATTGGGTAGTGAAACGAAGGAAAATATCTCGTTCAATTCGTAAAACATTATTAAACAATCAGAAAAGCTGTCATTTATCAAGATTTCAAATCAATATTATAAATTTAGCTTCTAAAAAAACAGCGTAGATGTCTCATGGGTTCTTGGCGTAAACTCAATTTTTATTCTGTAAAGTGATTACCTATCTTGGTAATTCAAATGGATAATTGAAACTTTACTACCAAAGATTTTTTAATTCAACATGATATTGATTAATGATCAATTACAAGTCAATCGAAAGATTAGTTTTACAGTTTTGTAATACCTTTCCTTAAACTTCAATTATCGTTCTTATTTTTTTAACGGAGTATCGATTCCACATATAAAATAAAAGTAGTTTTTGCAAATTTGCAAACCCATCAGGGCTGTCAAATTTTATCCTATTGTTAGGAACAGCCTTGCCCCAAGTAGCGAATAGTTAAATGTACATTCTGAATTATAAATCCAGTGTTAATACGCATGAAGAAAAAATTAACATACTCATACCAAAATGCAATAGTAATATGTTGAAATATTAATCACTATTTAATATAGCGTATACTAGTCGCTCAACGTGGAATAGGTACTTGATTAAATGTGGATACACGTATATGCCGTTGAGTAAGAACTGCTTATGTATCGTTTATCCGAGCTACGTCATTAGAGGAGTTTGCTAGCAGCCCATCCTATGAAAAGTATGTTGTCGCTTTGTAAGTGTTGGATTTTACCACGCTACCGAGCGAAAACCATGCGTGTGTAAGCTCACGCGTGTATACATATACGATTGCGAACGCAGCCACAGCTGTGTATAATCTTGAGCCACGGAAAGCTAAATCTGTAACGAGCTTTTAATTAAAAATAATAATTACGCAGGTGCAGCACTCTACTGGAGTTGGTTGCTTTTCCGAGGTTCTCCTTGTACTCCACTGTTTTCTATCTCACCCTCGCGTTCGCTAGAAAGAGTAAGAGAGATCCATCATCAAACCCTTTTCCTCACCCTTTGCCCCTTATATATCCCGTTGATTTTTTAACTACTTGCTAGAATTTCCTACAATGACGACATGCCATCACCAGCAAAGTTTAATGAGCATCTCTGATTGTCATCTCATTTTATTTTGTTCTTGGATACATCATTGGAGCATAGGAAACGTATCATTTAGCAATCGTATAATCTGAAGATTATTGAAAAATAAAAGATTTTTGCGTTGGATACAATATTGTTGGCATTAAAAAACAGCCACTGTTGGTCATGTTTCCAGGATCAAGCTTATTTATAATTGCGATTATCAAAGGGAGGAAATAGGTAGGAAGAAATTCAAGAAAGAAAAAAATCAAAAGTCTAACTATTTAGATAACGAAGGTTGTAGCAACTGCTCATCAGAAATACGAGTGATTTTTTTAGATCTCTTGGTGAATAATCGAGCAAAGCTTGCGCGCTTATTTTGTCGACTCGGAGGCGAAAAAAAAACTTGGCCTAACTCAGCATAGCATTTTTTATTTGTCGACCGGTCCTTGGTTTGTCATTGTTACACTGATCATCAGACCCCCATTGAACGATCAGTTGTTGGTTCGCAAGTTTAATTATAATACTAAGTCCACAAATCTAAGATTAATTGGATAATACTAATCCTTAGACTTCCATATTCTAAGCCGATACTCGGTCCAGAATCAACCAATCAATATGTACTTTGATAGTGTCAGACCAATACTGATAATGAGTACACCGTAGGCTAACCAATCTTTGACTCGCAGATATTACACCAACACGGTGTTCACTATTGATTTGACTTGCGACTTTTAGACCAATACTCATTGCCAGTTGATCATTAAGTCGCTAATTTTTCATTTGCCGTAATTGATTGACCAATCTTTAATTAATTTGGGCCTATACACGAAACAAACACTGGGCTTACAATATAATTTTTTTACATACTTGCGTTTTTGCTTCAAAAACGCAACAGCCAAAAGGAAGCCAATTTGCAAAGTTCAACTTTGCAGACTTGTTTATTCTTGAAAGACATTTTTCTAAAAATGCAAGGTGTCGTACAATTTTTACCGGTCAAGCGATTTGCTGTAACTTTTTATTAAACCATTGTTTAATGGTAGTCCATTTGTAAACTAAATTTGAGGTCGGTATCTCGTAATTTGCACAAGTGAGCGCGCAAACGAGATTCTCCAAAAAATTTAAAATGCCATAAAATTTGAACCGCTCGACAGATCTGTGTTAGATTTGTACTCAAACCTTTTTAGATGATAGTCCACATGTGTACAAAATTTAAGATAAATCTGTGGAAAATTTCGAATTGTTTTTTTTCGTGACGTCATTTTTTTCATTTTTGTTCACCAAAATCGAAATTTACCAACATGTTGACAGTTCATTCGTCTAAATTCATCATTGATAATCAATAATCGTAAAATCATATCGAAAATTGTAGCCGGATATCTCAGAATTTACAGGTGTTGAAGTATTTGCAGACTTTAAAAAAAAATTAAAATTGCAATCAAATTACAACCACTCTATCGATTCTCGTCAAATTTGATACACATAATATTTTGATGGTAGTCCATTTACGTACAAAATTTCAGCCCGATATCTCGTAATTTGCGATAGTTATAGGGTGAAAACGAATTTTTCAAAATGCTGTAAAATTTTTATTTTCCCATCGACTTGCGTCAGCTACAATCCCAAACGTTGTTGTATGACAACCCATCTGCGTGCCAAATTTAAAGAAGATACAGTTAAAATTACGACAGCTATCGTGCTTGCAAAGACACATACACACACACACCACACACACATACAGACATTTCGTACAAATCACTTTTCTCGACGTTTTGGACCATTCTGAGTGTCCTGGCATGAATATTATCGCGAAAAATCTTTTTTCACAAAAACAAAGCTCTCTATATGAGAAAGCAAAAAAAAACACTGAAAGAAATGAAGACCTTTGAATACAAGCTGTACAACTGACATTTCGAATCAACAGACACGGAGTTCTTGCCTCGATTCGGTTTTTCCGAAGTTTGCACCCTCGCGCTATGCAAACACTGTGCTTATTGCATCGACGGCTCATTCGAAGCGACAATATCAGTTTACGGTGAAATTCTCCGGGCGCACTACCCAAGTTTCCACTATGATATTCGGAATGGTCGTCCGAGCGCAAACCACTTGAACGAGAGTGGGCAGGGTATGTGCCCAAACCATAACGTACTAAGTCCATGAGCACTCGACTCTCGAAATCTCTTCCTCTCTTCTGCAGCGTCGAATTTCCAACGAATTCGTTGGAACCTCGGTACCATCTGGCACAAAGATATCACCAGAAATATAATGTTCGCATCTGCCTAAACGAAAATCGTATTTCCTATAACTCGGGAAAAACTTGAAAGCTCATCGAATTTCCGGAGTGTGTGCACAAAATTCAAGTTAAAAATTAAAATGCCGGTTGGGAAATAAACTCGAGGTCCACCAATCAGAAGTACGAGAGCTTTAATGTTTTTTTTTAAGTACAAGAAGCAAAGAAGCCATGAGCATCAAAGCAATAAAGAAGGACAGGAAAGCTTGCCGTTAGCGAAGCTTCAAATGAAATGACGTCTAATTACTGGAAACCGACGGCACATTTTTGGACTATATCGAAAGAGGACATGCACAACACGTTATATCCTTCGTGTACGCAGTAAAATGGATAATCTAACTTTTGAGTTGAGGTAATCACTGCATTGCATTGCAATGTTAATCTCGAAGTGCGTTGCGGCAGGAATTAACGTTCTCCATTCGGGTTCAAAATTTTAACAGATTTTTTTTTAATCCATTTTAGGGGATGCTAAAGAATTCGAAATTCTGTTAAATAAGGATCACTCTTCTATATAAGTATACCTATTTAGTATATGTACGAATAATGTGGATAATATGTACGGAACCCGACAACAGGAGGAGAGAGTATTGATCGAGCATGCAAGAGCTACGAGAATGTAGTGACGAGAACGACCGATTTCCCAGAGATCAATTAGTGCAGGCGCTGACTTGACGAATGTGCGACCCGTGTGCGAGCTGCTGCTGCTGCTGCTACTACTGCTGCTGTTGCTGCTGCTGCTGCTGTTGCTGCTGCTGCTGCTGATGTTCGGGCGCTGCCAACCTCGATGCTCTAGCTATGTTGATGTCTGCCTCTATTCCCATCGTTCAGTTCCAATGAATAGACACAATTTCAGAGATCACTTAAATCCTGCTTCCAGATCCTAATCAGAGTTGACTGGCTTCGAAATTCTCTCACTGTCCAACAGCGCTTCCATACGTCCGAACCATTTTAACAGCAGCCGATATTCCACTTACCCAAAAGCATAAATCCATAAATACACGCATGTATACAGCTTTAAATAAGTGGCAGATATGTATGTACAAGAACGTATAAATCGGAGTTGAAGAGATTTAATCTCTGAGATTTGGATATCATTGATTTCGACAATGTTTTGCAGCTCCTAGTTTTCAACGTTGACGTCAATGCAATTGACGCCAGTTTATAGCTAAGTAGCACACTTGTCTAGTAATAATTCGCAGTGTTCAGAAGTATTTTGCAGGGTTTTTCCTTCCGTCGTCAATGTACCGAGGTTTGAATGATTTATCAAGCTCACATCAATGAGGTGGATTACCTTCTGAAATTGTGTTCACTGCTGTAGTTTGACAGCATAGACGAGGGCAGAGGGAATAAGGGTATGAGAAATGTACCGGCGACGCCGGAAGTACCTTGATTTCGATCCTCCATCCTCTGGCAACCGCCTCCTCCCGGATATTGACGATTTTCAGGCTCGCGAACACTGATTAGGAAGCGCTCGACAATTTCAATTCCACCTCCTATCCCTGTCTCTCGCACACCAAATGTAATACTAACTTACACATATGCACTGACAATTAACAGTCCATAACCTCGAATATGTACGATAAATTGCAAACATAAACATAGCTTATAACTGTTTACGTCTCAAAAAATTTCGTCCTTAATAGATCCATGTAGATATATGAACATGATCTATCTAAAGTTCAGCTCTTGAGACGATTCTAGACATCATGTGAATTTTTTAAAGTTTCATCCAAAATCTTGCCAGATCTCACAAAGGTTTTTTATACATATACAAGTTGACCAAAAGTCTTCTTTTTTAAATAGTTTCTGGTATCCAGATTGAGTTCTACATAACTTTCGGTGTCTAGGTTGATAGCTCTATTGTTTTCGGTATACTCACATGGCGATCGTTCAACAGCTTTCGGCCTCTACGTCGATCTCTCCAGAATTTTCATTACCTAGGTCGACCTTTCTACAGTTTTCGATGTCCGGATCGGTTCCTTCATAGTTTCCGATGTTCAAGTCATCTCTCCATAACTTTTGGGATCCAGGTTGATCTTTCCATAGTTTTCGATACTTGAAAACTATGCACAGTTCGACCTGGACATCGAAAACTATGGAGAGGTCGATATAGACCTTGAAAGGTACGGAGCAGTCGCCGTGCACACCGAAAAATATTAAAAACTAGACTTCGTTATTTCTACACATGAAAGACTTTTGCTCGATTTCAAATAAGCTAGGCTTCAGATAAGCTTGTATATATGTTAAAGACTTTTGCTGCATGCAAATTTAAAAAGTGTAACTGCGGTCTAAAAAAGATGAACAGGTAGAAGGCCATAATATATCCAATGTAGATGTTAATATTCATGAATAATTTACAGAATGAAGTTTAATATGATCCAATATGGATGAGTGTGTTAAATAAATATCCCAAAAAAATCTCAGTCTGTCTTGATCCTTCTACGCCATGTACCGAACAAGGCATTTTCGTGGATAAAGGGGTTTCAACGAATTTTTAACTTTTATAATTTTTTTTTTATCCTACGCGCCTGTGATGCCAATGTCTTTGTCAATAAATTCTGGGTACGGCGTTGGCTGCCTGGGAGTTGATGTTTGCTGGCGTTGCAGTGAATGCAATGGAATATTGATGAGTTTTTCGGGGTTTTCGAAGCATAGAACAGCAGAGGAACAGCAGCGAAGCGGTAGAGCGGAGCTGCTTGTCAAGTTGCCACGTGTGCGCGTATATGGATGGGTGCAATGTCGTGGCGTAGCTCGTTCTCACATAGTGAGAGCTTCCACCGAAAGTCGATACTAACGTACAGGGCTATCATCGCTACTGTCAATAGATGTCATGATTCTATTTATACGGTGACTTCAGCACCGAGCCTTCGAAGCGCTTGCCTCGACGTTCATCAAGGAACTTTTGTTATTTGCTTTAGAACGTTATACTATATAAATTACGAAGAGAGACAGTAAGGCTGTGGGAAAGGTAAAGAAGATTAAACGCCTTTCATCTTACTGAGTCTCGACGTACTCATTAGTGATTGTCCATAATATCCTATGACATTTATGGAATAACAACATTTTCTTAGCATTCGCTTTAAAAGCAAGTTGGGCAAGCTCTCTGCACCATCATTTTCATTCGTTCGCCTCCAAGATTCATCCAATGTTGCTTTGTTTTATCATATATCTTTTTTTTCTTTCTCTTTTGACTAAAAGCAGCAACGGCTGTAACTGAACCACGCGGCATTCACATTCGTAATCAAGCTGCATGAAGCGAGAGTACACGTGTATACCACAGAATGTTATGAAGCATATAGCAAAAGGGAATGAATGCAGGGAGAACAGTAGTGTAGGCCGCCTTTAAGGGATATCCGACTTCGTAAAGTGGGGGATGGTTGGACTACGTGTAAATGGATTGTTTTAATAACTTTGAAAGCATGTCGACCACGTCGGTTGTTTTGTTGATGTCGTTTCTCGGTAGGAATACGTACCAGGTTTGGTCATTAATGATGGCTTCTCTTACGAGGTCGCGGAATTCTTCTTTGTCCTCTTTCATTTCATTAGCAATGCTTTCCATAGATCGTGGTTACATTATTCAAAGACACACAAACATTTCTCGTTAAATTCCTTCATAAACCGTATTAATGTATATGCCGTCAAGCTTCTCTATTTGCTTTACATATAGAGAGGAATATTGCACATGTATAATCAGCACTGTACAGCATATACAGTTAGTTTGTTCACTGAAACCAATGACGATGCGAAACAATCTAAGCTTGATGGATTTGTTTGCTTCGCATCGTAAAAACCAGCTACGTATATAACCACAAAGAACGATGTGTCCATTGTCAATGGTCTTTTGTGACCTGACATTATTTTCTTGGAAGCCTCGTTTCTCCTTACCTTCAACTGCTACGAATTCACAGTAATATTGTGTACTTACCCATCAGTAGATATAGCAAAATTACGTTGTAGATTAATTCGATGATAATAAAGAATCATTTTATGGTTTATTGCACAAAGGAACCACTTGAAATTAGGTTAGTAGAAGTTACCTAAGATCGCAAGGAACTCTGAGTCTCTACAAACTCTTTCTCCGTACCAATGCGAGTACTATCGGGAGCCTCCTATATATTTCCCAGATAAAGGTTATCAGGAGAATTATCATTTTATCCGGGATTGTACCAAATTGTCTTTTATCAATCCAACTTTGGGCTGACTATGAAATGGTTGACTACTACTATAATCGAGTCTCCTGTGTGATGATTACAACTCTGCTGGTTATGGATTTATTTTTTGCACAAACCAATCAGTTGGAATTAAGTTGGTGGTAGTCGGTCAAGTCCGCAAGAGACACTGAGACCCACAAAGTCTTTCTCCGTGCTAATGCAAGTACTATCGGTGGTCTCCGATATATCTCCCAAATAAAGATTATCAGGGGAATTATCATTTTATCCCGGATTGTTCTAAGTTGTCCGCTGTTTTTCTCTTTACCCAACTTTAAAATATCTACGTTACGGAGAAATGTTAACTTGTACAATAATTGTATTACAACGAGCACTTTGAGAAAAAGCCATGGTCAGAAGACACGATGGTAAAGTGGTGCACGATTATATACTACATATAACGAGGTGGAACCCACAGCGAAGAGGCAGACGAGCCTTGGGACAAGCAAACCATTGGCAACATGCGGAGGCAACATGCATGTAGTAGTAGCGCGCAGTAGTTGGGAGGCCGCACCAGCAACAACGATGATCAAATGTTACGGTCGCTGCCTCGTTATCCACTTAGTTAGCCTAATTATACGATGGGCTGTATGTCCCGCGCACTTGCTCGCCCAGCTGGACATTATATACAAATTTGTTCCTTTACCTAACTGTTATGCATTGTTACAATACGTCACATCTTTTTTCAGTATTGCAAAAAAAAAAAAAGAGAGAGAAATACTTTGGAGCTGATATATTCTTTGTTGCATACATATTCTATATATCCTAATTATCGACAAAGCAGGATTAGATAAATGGATGAAAGTATGCATGCAGCGGGAGTTGTTACAGAAGAATATTTTCTATTTATTTATACAGATGAAAGATATAAAATGTTTGATAGACAATAGACAGTGTTAACGTTCAGTGTACAGGTTGTTTGTTTTCTTGTTTTTTTCCTTCAAAGGTACAGAATAGTTCGCCATTTTCATTGGAGCATTACAGTAAAATCGAAAACCTGACAAGCTCCTGTCAGCAAGTCACGAATTAATTATTCATATGTGATCAGTATAGCCTGTGTGTATATATAATAACTAGGGTGAATGCATCAGGGAATGAACAGTCACGACTGAATAAAATATCTTCATTGAATGCAGAAATATTACTATAAGTTCTTTTTTTTTCAACTTAATGATTCATCAATGAAATCAGTCAATAGATAAACTGAATATCATTTCAATAAATCAGTATTCTGAAAAGCATTGATTAATGAATTTGTTTTCTTCATTAGCTGTTCATTTACTGGTGACTTCACCAATTGCATAATAATCTTAAGTAACACTGAAAGTTTCTAAAATCAATGGTAACATTCAATATAACGTAGCCGAGCCTCAACCATTTTGTTTTACTATATCGTTAGACGATTTGTTTTTTTGTTTTTTTTTTTCAATTCCTCGAGCCTTCTTGGTAACAGCGTTTTTTTCTTATTTTTTTTAAATATATTTTTTAATTTACTCTTAGGATGTGATTGGGACGAGGTCAGCAGTATTCATATATATATATATGACAATATACATGACCCACAGTTAATACACATATTGCATGCCAGGGGAAAAAATATCTAGAACAAGACTTGAGGCTTACGCTAAACGAGACGATTTGTCAAGCTACGTAAAACGGGTTATTTATTTATTATTATTATTTTTCCTTTTTAAAGTCGCAGTCTTCGGTAATGAGGGTGATGCTAAAAAATGTACAATCAGTAGAATCAGTGCTTACTGAGAATCTAAACCCTCAGCAATGTGTCGTAAAAATTATATTTTCGAAAATGTATTATAGAAGTTTATTATTCATCTAATGTGTATATCTTAGATTTGAAAGCGTCAACTTCGCTTCCCCGATTACGTCAATTGGATATTGATAAATAGAGAGAGAGAGAGAGGGAGACAGACACATTGACATTTGGCATAAAATTTTCCACAATTCGAATAGACATTCTTAAACATTTCAAGTGACGTTTCGTGTGCTTAGCACTATAATTAATCACAACACTCGTATATAAATGCTATTCAGCTTGATTCTCTGTGTCATCAAATCATCCCGTCTAACGGTCACCTTTTTTCGTGTCAACGCTCTGATATATATTTAACATTTATTCACAACCAGCTGATGATTTGTGATCGATAATTATGTTGTTAATAAGATATCTATAATCCAATTATAGTGACGCTCATGGCCTTAACGTACATTAGCGGTCATTCTCTTATTTTTTTTTTTTCAGGACTAGAATAAACACACAAAATTACAATATATTCGGACAATTTCAGGCATCCATTGCACTCAAGTTTTTTTGCAGACGTAACTCGAAAAACATACGTAGGTTAATGATTTAACCATACTCCTAATTCATTCCATCATAAATTTTAGTTACTTTATTAAGAAATACGGTTCGATACATTCATGAGAATTATTATTATTATTATTATTTTTTGTAAGTATCTCTTGTCGTGTAGACGTTGGAATATAGGGTTGATTTTATAACTACCTAAAAATCAGGTGCATCAAAAATGCAGTTTGCAAATGATTGGGATTCATGTTTTTAGATACATTTTTGTACCTAGAATTCTGATGTTATAAAATTATTTGAATAAAATTTACAGATGTTAAGTAAAAATTGACTCTCTAAGGATGGGCAATTGTTTACACTCCGGCTGCAACATGTAACAGTCGGCAATTTGATTTTTGAAAAGACAATTAGCATTTTCGAACTGTGGTGTAAAGATAATTTTAATAAATGTGAGTATACTTTCGAAGGATTCAAGAACCTTTGTAATACTGTTATATAAACCTGATTAGTTTTTTTTTCGCTTTGGAATTGGAGCAAAAATGTTTTAAAAGAAAAAATTGTAATGTGCTTAGAAATATCGCAAAATAGTGATATTAAAATATCGACTCTGTCTTAAAAGGCTCACGTCGCTAGCAGGTGGTTGTCTTCCAAAATATTTGCGCTATTATGTAAAAAATAAAAAAATAAAAAACTGAAATTGAAATACGTGACTTTACAATATGAACTCGTACGGTCGATTCTATTGTTCCTTTTTTATATAATGTTTATGGGAAACACAACATGGTAACAAATGCATGAATTTCCACGGATCGATAGGAAACAACCGCATATACTCGGACAGTTCCGCACTGGAATCTATATAGGCAATAATGGCGATATCAAAGTAATCTCATCCCCATATATATATCTCACGCTCGATTATGCTCTTCGAGTTATATCTCTGCCACATGCTCTCGTATACAATCAACTCTTCTATTATATGTACAAAGCCAATGGAGGGAGGCGGGGGCGTCAAAATGAGACAGTGTCCCTATTATATAACCACCGAGTAACGGCCAGTAACGGCCAGGAAATTCGATAACAATCGTAATCTGCAGAACTACGTTATACTCTATTCGGTGGGGTTTTAGTTGTGATGGAAGTTTAAAGGATATATTGTACCTTTCGTCTATCGCGTGACTCGAATAACAAAGTTTATATTATGAATTTTATATCCATGATTATAACAGACGTTTCGTTTGATGAATCGGATTGGAAATTATTTTTATTTGTTAGCGAATGGAAAAATTGTAATTTAAGGAGGGGCTTAGACTTTGTACTCACGCGTCATTTGAGTACCATTTCGAAAATTGTCGTACAGATTTTTTAAACAGAAATTGGGTGCATACAAAGGGTGATCAGAGTTCAATGGTTTTTTCGATAATGTATTAGACTGTATCTATAGATGAACGTAATTTTAAGAAAATTATTATCGGCGAAATCATAGTGGATCTTTCCACAAACAAAATGAGCTCTTACTTGTCAAGATCTAACAAAAATGATGACAAAAACGATGGCAACTTTTATAAAGCCGCGTAAAAATTCGTCCCATGCGAATTATTTGTGCGAACTGAGATATATCTCTATAAAATCATTGTTACACTCTTTTTCTGCATCAACTAGAATCTCTTCAATTTAGATTGCTTTTAACCTATTAAAAGTACTTTAGACCTATGTCTAAAGTAATCTTTTTTTTTAAATGTGTACAAATAATTTTTGAAATCTCAGGATCGAATTTGTAGTTGTTAGTTGTAAAACTGAAGATGGAACTCGAACTTTTCGTTTAAGTTGCGACTTAAGTTGTTACTTTACTTAAGACTGAAGATCCATCTTAATTTGCGATTTGTATTGTTAATCAAGTTGGAAGTTGAGTTACACTTTATGTCACAACATTTTACGGTAAAAATCAGATAAAGTTGTTACTTAAATTGCACTAACTTCCTGTTGATAACGTATATAAACTTTTTTTAAAAATCTTTTATTTATTTTGATTTTTAAATTGCGACTTAAGTTGGGAATTTATTTTCATTTTTTAGTTACCAGTTAAGTTGGATATTTATTTTCATTTGTACGTTGCAACTTAAGTTGTTACTGAAGTTGGAACTTAACGTCCAACTTAACTCACAGCATGAATTCTACAGTGTAAAGTAAGAAAAATTGATAGTTGAGTTACAATGTAAATTGTAACTTAAGTCGCAACTTGAGTAACATTTTAACTCGAGTTTCGTTGCGACGCAAGTAGTGACTCTGAAATTTGAATCTGAAAATAAAGTTCCAGCTTAAGTTACAAATTACGACTATAAATTCGTGCCTTTGTACACAATTGACCTGAATCGTATACTGTCGAACTCTCCTTAAAATACGATAGGACTTTCGACCAGGGCGAATTGGGTTGCCTCAACGATTTTTACAAGTGTGAAAACTTTACCGAAGCTTTTTAAGTATGAGCCAGACTAGCTCGAGGAACTTTTGCAAGTGGCTGTCTCCGCCATATTTCCACAAATAATATTTTAACACTCTCACACACGTTAAAGCTGGCATTCGCAAAGAAGTTAATAGGAAACACTATACGACTAAAAAAATTGTTTTTTAATTTTTTTTTGTTTATGATACTACTTCTACTACTACTCTATCTCTATGCCGCGTATTTTAGTGTCATTTTTTTATTAGACTCTCAAATTTGCGGGAAAAATGTTGACTACCACATGATTTTTGTTGCCCCAATTGTGCATTAAGTTATACTAAATTCTCCTTCGATATAACATTGTCGTCATATTATATTGTACATCGTTGTACATTTGTGATTGAAAAATCTACAAACAAGCGCTCAATGCACTGAAAAGTATGTTTCCACAGTTTAAATGTTTTATGTGAAACCAAATATAAAACTACCACAATTTTCATTCAGATTAATGTACATTTGTACTCTTTGAAAAATTTGTGTCCGTCTGTAAAAAAATCATTAAGTTAAAGTTCCTTCATTTTATCGGATATCACATTAACAACAAAAAAAAAATTAATTATTAATACGTATTTTAAAAAGTGCTGCAAGGAATCCTTTACCAGAAAATTTAAAAAATAACCTGTTAATCAAAATTGAAGTCAGTGGTTTCCAAAAAGTATACAAGGTTTTGAGACGATCACAACATTGCATTATTTTATCCGAAGCCAGGAGGGTTGAATCGATAACGCCAAATATATGATGTATAATATGTAATGCACGATTCTGCAGTTATTCATATATGCCAGCCTTAAAACCTATCTTTCAGTTCATCAAAGATTTAAAACCTGATTAATACTCTGGCATACTTAACATTAAAAAGTGTAATTAATATCTTAAAAATCTTGCGATACCAAGATATGTAATTCGTTTTTTTTTTCATATACATCGGACAATGTATAATTCATAATAAGTAGCAAGTTTTAATAGATAATATACAGCTGATATCTAATAACGATCATAATCATTTTACAACGAAAATTTCCATGCGATTTACATTCACTTCTGTTTGTGCTACGAATTTTGGATTTTTTTTCATCTCATCCAGATAATGAGATTTTTATTTATTTATGTTTTTTTTTTAAACTCAAAGTGTATCGAAGCCTCAGAACCAATGACAAAATTAGCCGATATAAAAAGTTTCTTGTTTTTTCAAAAAAATACAGATGTACTCGAAATGTTGGAGCTGTTAAATATTCAACGGCGGCAAGAATTGTAACACATTAAAATATTTGCTTCGGAATTTACCAGATAATCAGGAGTCTTTAAATATATAATAATAATAATAATAATAATGAACTATTGAAGCTTAGTAGAAATAAATTTATACACTTTTTTTAGTGGGATTATTATGAGATAAACTTTAAAGTTTTAAACATAGAATATACTTCATTTTTATGTGACAGATGAAACAAGGGATAATACAGCTAATTTTTTTTAAACGTTGTAATATCTATCCTAGACCCGTTCATTTTTAATAACATATTTACACTACACTTGGCCAACGAATTCGATCTATTGCGCATTATATCATTTTATGCGCACAATCGTTAAACTGATGATAAGCAAACACAACGTAACATTTTTGCAAACTTAAATTGGCACATGTTCGTGATATGTTTTTAAACTGTACATATTAGAAAACAAAAATTATGTACATTTAACTTGTACTCGAAGAGTTTAATCTCCAAATAAATCAGGGCATAAAAATAGTAGGACAAGCGTTTAGCTTCTTAGATTCTAACAAAAAGAGTTTCGGTATTCAAAAAAGATTGAAATCATTTTTTATGTTTTAGAATTATGTTATGTCATATTTTTAAAGGTTTTTTATTTCTCTCAGGAAAATTAGCTCGGTGAGTATCGTTTAAAATATTGATCCGAGAGTTTGCCGAGAATTTATTGATAATTAGAGATTTAGTAATGAAGAATATGGTCATCAGATTGATAAGTTCCCATGAGATTCGATTTACATGATCACCCTTAGATCAGTTACACTACAAACATTTTTTTTTTTTAGATTATTTGGAGATTTACTATGATATAGTGAGATCTTCGACTGGGAAACCGCGTATACTCCTGATTAGCAAGTTAATATACCGACCAGAGGGCATAAAAGCAACTTCACTTTTTTTTCTTGTGTTTTGATATTCTTAAGGTACATACAAGGGTGGTCCTTGAACGGGGTCAAAACGAATTTTAATTCCCTCCCCCCGTAAATCGGTTTCAAATAATTCCAAAAACACATCCCAATTTTTTTTCAAAATAAAAAAATATATATTTAGCCTCTGTCCACAGGGGTTGGAGCTTCCCCGTTTAAAATACATGTGTTTTTGAGCACTCTGCTGTTCGAGTATGGCTGGGGCAGCCCATACAATTATCATATACATTTTTAATAAAAAAACACACGACTATCGCAATTGTTAAACAATCATTTCAGGTTTGTACTTTCGAATTATGAATTAAATTGTTGCATTTTCAAATTCGATATCAGTTACCTTAAAAACACAAAGTTTAGTCAAATCACGATTTCATTAAACAATGCAGAGACGAAAAAATATGTACATGAAAGGGTTGACAATTGTATGGTCTGCACCAGCCATATTCGAAGAGCAGGGTGGCTGATATTTTTTTTCACTAACAGTGATATGCTTGATCAAGATGCCCAGTAAATTTCACATTTTTATGTACTAAATTAGTCCGTCAATAAAATTTATGCGGAAAGAAGATGAAAAACACTTTTTTTTTTAACGGGAATATACACCCCGTGGACAGAGGGTTAATATATTTTTGGTTCGAAAAAAATGTGGGGTGCGTTTTTGAATTATATGAAATAGATTTAAGGGATGAAGCGATTAAAATTCTATTTGGCCCCGTTTAAGGATTGCACCCTAGTGCATACTCTTTGAGAGCGTGATTATAAACGAAAAATGAAACACGAAATATAAAATTATTTTGACAATGGTTTATCTAAATTTTCTGTCGAATTGTCAATTTGAAAATTTCTTTGAATATTCAGTATAAGGAGGGATGAAAATTTGTCAAATATTAGACACATACTCAGTAAAAATTAAATTGTATTAATTTAACACTAATCCTTCGGTTAGTTTCTACTTTTATAGAAAAAGTATTGAACTTAAATAATTTTCACATAAAAAATGGTATCCCTTTCATTTTACATATCTTTTCCTATAAATTCAACAAATTTAAGTCAACATATAAAATGTCTCTAAGGAAGTTTTGACTTATGTGCATGAAACGTTGTTTTCTTAAATATACTCTCATCAGTACTTCATATTAATAACGTGAAAAATATGTTTACTGTTCTAACATTTAATAAATCTTCATCTCTTATCATAAATCATATACAAATGTTTAGATAAATAAAAAATTCGAGAGAATTTTTTATATCAAAATTGTGGGAATGAGTCATAAGCAAACAAAACTTTGGGGTTGTCACTGAAGTCATAAATGGAACATTCACACCCTCTACTTTATTTGATTGTCAAGTACAATCGCATCGCGAGACTCACGCTTGAAAGTCATCCTAATAGTTTTAGCCTTCAGAGAATTTTTATTCCTTTATTTTATTTTTTTCGTCACCCGATAAAATTGGTAATTCAACAAGTCATATAATTTTTAATACTGCCAGCAATTGAGCGGCGCGAATTTAAAAAAAAACTTGTTATATTATACATAGAAATGACATCATCATCATCATAACTATACTTTCAACTGATGATAGTATGATTCCTAATCTGCACCTGTGCCTTCGAATATACATTTTCCACTTATTTTCCAGTGCACATTGATGTGAATATTCTTTGTATTGTAAACGCGATAAATCTTTCAGTTCCATCAGTAAATATAATGCTGAGTTTTTTTGTTGACTAGCAAAGGGGAATCGTAGAACGTATCTTTATGAGGCCGTTTACTTCGCGTTTTTTTTCTAAACAGTTTAGGGAGTGCGATATGCCAACGATTTCGTAATGATAGTTTTACGAATTCTTGTTTAGCTAGCTTAAGATATGCGCTGTGTAAACTAAAGTCCTAATATTTAGTCGTACTATACATTAGCCAGTTATTTCTTTCTTGTCTCGTTTTTCTTCTTTTTTCTTTTTTTTTTAAATTCAGTGATTAGTGTGAAAATATCTTGTAAGTGTATATATAGTAATAATCTTTTTCGCTCTCGTTCTTTCTTTCATTTTTTTTTAAATTGTTCTCACTTTTGTTTTTATTTGTGCTAAGAGATATTTCATCGGTGAACGCATCCCAGGCTATATGTAAATAATCCAGCCTTATTAATAATACAAATGTTTTAGAATCACAGACAATAGTTTCTTTTCTTTTTTTCGAGACATAAAATATGCTTCGCACATGTTACAGGTTTGATTATGGATTTGTGTATAACAGCGGACAGAAATGGACGGGGTTGAATGACATATCGTACCTGTAACTGCCATTGACCCGACCTTACATCGGTGACCGCCTAAATGTTTTTCTTCGTATTTAATCATTTTCAAGCACTTTTTCTTTCGACTCGGGTTACTTATAAATTTCAGCTCAACATTACAGAGGAACTCTTATAAATATAGAGCATCGTTCTCGACCTGGTAATATTAGATTTCGAGAGGAAAAAAATTGCTCCTACATCGCAGTGAAATAACTCAAAAAGGCAATGACAACATATTATTTCTCGTTCAATTTTGTAACTACCAATTATTGAAATCAATGGAGAAACCATTAATTTACCATTGACCAAGGTTCTTTTTTTTCTTTTTTTACTTATTGCTCGCAGTGGACAAAATTTTCCATCGATATTATTCATCTAGCTTCGGAGTAAAAAAGAATTTTTTACTATTTATACAAATACCTGATATTTTCTTTTAACTCCATATTTATCAGACTTCCTCTCTGTATTTGCATTATACACATTCGAGATTTCCAGCTGTATTTCTTTCACATTACCGATTTTTGTACTGCCACATTGGCAACACACGGAATTCTTTTTGTTACATTCGCTGAGTATTAGAAAGAGGTAATAAGTTTTGTTGTGAGTCTTGGCGGTCGCGACATTTCATTCATATATGGAAAAAACAGAAACCCGTCGACTTTCAGACGATGAGTAGACGAAACATCGTTTAATTATGAACAAAACGTTGTTGCATCAAAAACTCGCGATAATGTTTTTCAAGAATATGCAACAGGCGTGTTAGTTGCGTGCATGATTAACAATCAAGCCAAGCTCGATTGGTGCAAGAGAAACGTGGACAACACGTAACGATATATTTTTTTGGACGACTCTGACGAAGGAAAAAACAGACAAGACTGTGACTTTTCTCTAGCGCCATTTTTTTTTTAATTGAAAATATTATGGACGATCTCTCGCTCACAATACACACGTATGTGGCATTCCTTCTGGTTTTAATCTGGGTCTGACCCTTAACCCTTCCAATTGGGTCCGCAATTTTTTATAATTGACATTAACTCTAACAAGCACTCATTTCTTTTTTTAATCTTTTTTACACATTTTTAATCATCTTCATTTTTTTAAACAATTTACCGACCGATACATTTTCAAATTCTAAACAAGTTCTGAAAAACATTCTTTGCGTAAAATTTTGTTCAGTAACCCAGCTGAACTGGGCCAGCGATTCCTTTTATTTTTTCGGCCTTTTCTCAACGAAAAATGGATAAAATTAGAATAAAAACTGTAACTTTATGATGGACAGCAGCTAGAACATTTTCGCACGCAACACATGATGTTTAAAATTTTTTCAGATTTTTTCAATGTGTATACAATTTTATTTCACAATAAACGTCAAATGACTATTAATCAAAAGGACTAATTTGAGATTATTTATGTCAAATCTCTACATTTATTTGGGAAAATCTGAAAATATCTTCAAAATCAAGTATCGCATAGAAAAATTTTATAGCGACTGCCCATTGTAAAGTTACTATTTTTTCAATTTTTTTCGCATTTTCTTTGTTTGTTGAAAAAGACCGAAAAAATAGATGAAATCGCCCGCCCACCTCGCGTCGGTTATCAAAATAAATTTATTTTCGAAAAAAGATTTTTCAGAATCTTATCAGATTTTTTAAATGTGTCATTCGAAAATTTGTTTTGATATATCGTAGATAATTAAAAGTATGCAAAAGTTTTTTTTAAGAATTTAGTGATTTTTACAGGTACGTCAATCATATAAAAAAAATGGGGACTCGATCGGAAGGGACAAGGGCCAGATCTAGGTCGAAACCACGTGGAACGCCCCATATATACTATATAAATTATATCTATGTATATATACTATAATGATAAAACTATACAGACACCATGTATCTCAATCGGCATTATTTTTTTTTTTCGTCTTGGACCAGCGAAGACTATACATCCTATTCGCCGTATATTCTGATTTTTCTTCATATTGATTCAATTAATAATATGTACTTCTATATGATGCTGCTAATAACCGAATTCATGAGTCGTAAGTAGTGACCCTGTCTCAATAAACGTACATTTTAATTCCAAGACTGTTTTCGCTTGTCTGAATTTTGGCCGGGGGTGCATTTTAACGCGTTTGTTTTAACTTACTTACGCGCTTTTATATCGAACTCAATTGTCTCTCTTGAGCGTATTCTGCCCTATTGAAGGTGGAAGACCTATGAGGGCCGAGCTGCTAAGTCTCGAAGTTCTCGGCTCGATCTCCAGAGACATTCGGTACAAATCGTCCTCTTCGAGAAGCAACGTCGAATCCAACAAGTAGTTCGATACTTTTGGTATCAAATCGATTTTATATGGAGTCTGTTGAAAATGGCGAATCTCGCGTATCACGTGTGCAATCTGTAAATGGTAAACGTCAGAAAATTGGTATGCTTTTTTAATATATGAGGCATTTCGGGTCAGTACAGTCCTCAACGTGTCCACAAAGCTTCCTCTATGAGGAAGACAAAACTATCGATTTTAATGGCGATTTAATCGACGCGAAATTTTAACACCAGAATAACAGCAATTAACACTTAGTTGCACGATCATTTTTCATTAGTGAACATCATATTTTTCTTTTTTTGTCAAATGATATAATTTAAGTATGAAGTATTATATGTGTTATGAAGTATTTAGTACCATTCGCATTTTGGAGAAGTTAAGAAGACCATCGTCGGTAAAATTTGGCGTTCCCTCCTCGATGAATGACAAATCAGTCAGATAAAGTCCGAGATATGGAATGCACGGTGGATCGCAGCGATGCAATGCGTCCCTCAAGTTTCGGAACCGACCATCGGAAGACACAATGTTTTGATGTCTCTCGATCGTTTGTTTAGTCTGGAAGAAATCCGTAGTATAGTTCGATACATCATTGTGATCATTGTGAGTGATGTATGAAAGACGGTTACAAATAAATAAATACAATTTTTTTTAACTAACCGTTTTCGAAACTTTCTCCCAAGTTTTCTTTAGCCGATAGACACTGCTGTTCGTAAATGCCGCACATATCTGCAAGACACCGTTGTAATTGTGGAGAACCCTGCAAATATCCGAAACCGCTGCCCATTTCTCGATTGCGGCAACACGTGCCGACATATTCGATCTACGAACTATCTCCGAAACTACCAACTGCGATACCTCGTTGAACCTTTTCGTCATGAGAATTATGTGCGCTGCGCGAGTCGCTTTGTCCGTTTTCATCCACGCTTGACCCAAGAACTCTCTGTAATAATAGTATGATAGTAATTATATCAATTAATGAGAACCCATCTCTATGGATAATGACGTCAATAATCGAGTATTCATCATTTAAAAAGATGTTTGAAGCTATTAAATTGTTTTCAGAATTTATTTTCGAAAATTTAAGTTCAATAATTGCGATATGCCTTTGTTTTTTTTGTTTTTTTTTGTATTAAAAATGTATATGAGAATTGTATGGGCTGTACCGGCCATATTCGAAGTGCAGGATGGTTGAAATTTTTAGCGACATGCTTGAACTAAACGCGCCCAGTTAATTTCAGATTTTTATGCACTAAATTAGTTCGTCAATAAAATTAATGCCGTAAGAAGCTCAAAAACACATGTACATATTAACGTGAAACTTCAACCCTTGTGGACAGACTATAAATATATGTTTTTTTATTCGACAAATTTTGCGGTGTGTTCTTTGAATTATTTGAATGCAATTTAGGGAGTGTAATGTTTAAAATTCGATTTGACCCCGATGGATTCTGTAGAAGCGGGATTCTGCAATCTCTGAATTAAACAGTGGTCTTCAATAGTGGTCAGCATTTTTTATTTCAACGCAGCTCTAAATAACCAATAACTGTACTCACTCGCTAGTAATTGTGATGAATATCTTGTGATCCAAGTACGTCATTTGTTCGGCTATTTCCAGCGCCGACAGTGTCTCTATACTCTCCTTGCTTTGCACCTACATAATATCAATAAAAAGTAAAATTAGCATTTACCCGTAGGAAACAAAAAAAAACGAAAAACGGCACATTGACGAAACTTACAGAAGGCGGAGTAAGAAGTTTTTGCAAATCAACTTTGCTACTCTCGGGTTCCTCTTTGCTGATCAACCTCAGTAGTTGACTAGCCGCTTTATGCTCAGCAGGTATCAGGTTTGGACTGGCAACGATATCGTCGAGAAATTCCACCGTTAAGTTTCTCAATTGATGATTTAGCTCGAAATCTTGGGCATGTTTTGAGACCCAATGTCTCAAAACATTTAGGACACGCATTGTCGCAGCAGTGGACATTACGGATTCCTTGCGTCTATTTCGATCCCGACACGAGCCACTTCGATTATTTCCATCCCCGAGACGACCAGGCGCTTTGTCCGGTGGATTGCTCGACGCTGAAGTCGCGATAGCAAATGCTGCAGCTGCGGTCGAGGTACTGCTCCTATTTTACAACAAGAGAACTTTGCGTTTAGCCGTGTCACTTTTTTCATGGTGGCCACTATACATCGGAAAAGCAACTGCATTGTGGCTTTCCCTGGCAAATTAATACATTTTTCCTTTACCAAAGTTCTTACTGTATCTATTAATACTGTGAATCAATATATTTCTTAATTCGTCAATCGATTGATTGTTTTAACATACTGTTAGTGAATCATACAATGTTAAAAAAAAAAACGTGTATAAAAAATCGACCTTTTGTTGGAAATTTCAGACTGCAAAAAGCTATAATCAAAAGGACTGTAAATGAATGAATATCATTGAGATGAATAGTTAATTGAAAGTATGTCGGAAACTATTTGATTTTTTAGTACATTAAAGTACATTATATCTGTGCAGTAAAACTTTGTCGAGTGCACAAAAACTCGTTTTTCCAACTAGTATTAGAAAACTATCTGAAATCTGTAGGCACCTTTTTATTCTAGTTTTCTTTTAGTCAGAAGATTAAAAAATAACTAATTTAATTTAATTTAATTTAATCATTTTTTTAACGTTACGCTGTGACGGAACTTTTTTTATATTTGATACTTTCTTTGAAAGGAAAAAGTCTAGGTTTCCACGTTTTAACCAGGCCAGCGTCGACTATTATTAAGCAATGAAATCGAACAACAAAGTTAGTGCAAAGAGAAATTTATAAGTGTTACAGTTCATAACAGTTCGTTTTTTTACTAACAATTTTACTTTTTCCTTCACTTTCAATTTTTCATACTCTGAAGTGCAGTTAGGTTACATGTTACATAGGTACCTATGTAGCGTGATTAAAATTCAATAAGACATTTTATTACCTGAAACCTATTTTCAATTTTATTTATTAAATTTCCGGTCAGGATTTTTTGTTTTTCCTGACGAATTTGATACCTTCACATTTCCCGGTTTTTCCTGACTGTGGCCACCATGATTTTTACAATGAAGATCATTTTGGATCTATTAATGTATTAAGACGATGTGAACAAGCAATAGCTACGCTATTCACTTCGCCTTAACATTACCTACATTGAGCGACGTTTTTTTTCGACTTTATATCGCTATTTCTACGTAAATTTATGATTTTCTAATTATATTATCACCCGTGCAGAAACTTAGTTAGGGGTTTATATTGGGACCCGTCTAGTCATCTTTGAACTAATTACGGGGCCATATGGTAAATATTTTTTTTATTAAATAATAAAATTCGCTTCACAAATAGGATCACCCTAACGAACACTCCATTATGCCACCTTAAACATAAGTCCTTTATTGGTGCTCCTACTATGACTTCCACAAAAATAGCCGTAAAGTTTGCTGTGGGCGCCTTCGTTGGACCAATTTGGGGATCCAAAAGATTGGATTCCTTACTATGGGTATTACGAGTAAGTCTATAATGAAGCCTTTATTGAACTTCGACAGCCCACTTAGATTTCTGCACGAGCAATGCTACTAATGACGACGAGCGGGCATCATCATACTACGAGTGCCTACTTCTATGTTGTCTCTACAAGTGCATTTTTTCCGTCATTATGAAGCACATCATATTATATTTTTTCTAATTGTCATCATTCCGTTATCATCCGACTTGTTGCTGCATTAATATTATATTAAGCGTTCAAGCTCACTCTGGACCACCGTTGAACGACGGTCAACTTTCTTGGTTTGGTCAGATTTATTCAATTGCTAAGTGTTGGTACAATGTGTTCACAGCCAATTAATACTTTTGTCCGTATGAGTGATAGATGTAGCGAGTGTAAAGTAGCGTCAATCGATGACATGAGCATCATCCTTTAGATTTAGACAAAATGCAGGATTGTGTCGTGTGTCATGATTGATATTTTTGCGTTTGCATACAAGCATAATGTGGTTTGTGCATGAACTAAGGGAAAGCAGCCGGCGTTTATTTTGCTTTCGACTAATGCGAATGACAGCACCCCTACTTACCAAATTGGTTCAGGTCCAATGCTATGTATGACAACAAAACAACACATAAAAGATAATTGAATCGTAAGGACGATAAAAAAAAATCATTTTGGTCACTCGATGACGACCCCAAAAAAAGAAATACAAGAAAAATCGATTGATTTTTATGGCACACAAACCCTACGGATATTTTAGGTAAACCGGCTGTACATAAAATATATTTCGATAAGTGTGATCACACTGAAGGAGAAAAATGAATAGTTGTTATTACCCAATAATAGCTTCAACTACCAAAATATTGGCTCTTGCCGATGATTGGTAATCATAACTCATTCTTTTCAGTCAGACATCGAAATATTGGCTAAAACCAATAAAAACCCTAGCAGTTTTAATCACACTCGGAATTCACGCTGAAAACCACAGTGAAAATCACGCGTGAGTTTTGACACCGAAAATCACGGCAGAAATCACGGCGATAATAAAAAGTGATTGTTTTTGTTCTTAATTTAACCGGTTATTATGCTCTTATAATTTTTCATATTTGACAATTCGGTTCATATATGTGACCACGAATAAGGAATGAAAACTTTTTGTCATTGATAGGATTCGAACCTGGACTTTTTCTGACTGTTGCTCTGCGCCTTAGACTACTCGGCCATTTGTATCTTGGAAGCATATGTTGTGATTGTCTATTTGAAATATAAGAAAATACTAAACATGGTATGAGATTTTACATTTGTACAATTGTGGCTAAAATAATATTAAAAGACCCCCGACTGAAAAATTGTTCATCTATAAACATAATAAAATAATTTTACCTACTATGAAAAAGTATCCATTGTGATCGTGAAAATGTCCGTTGGACTCGTATACTTATTTCATACATTCTCCAACTGTAGCGGGTAGTTTTTAGCTCCTACGGTTATTCAATTATTATTATGGTTTAACCAGTTTTAAGTTGGAGGTATTTTTTAAATATAATCTTAGACATAATTATACAAATTACATAAATTATACAAATGTAAAAAATGACAACATGTTTGTACTCTTCTTATACTTCAAATAGAAAATCACAACATATGCTTCCAAAGGTGCGAATAGCCGAGTGGTCTAAGGCGCAGAGCAACAGTCAGAAGGTCTCAGGTTCGAATCTTATCAATGACAGAAATGTTTTCATTCCTTATTCGTGATCAAATATGAACCAAATTGTTTCAAGGTTAACCCTTAAGTGATCGCGTGAACACTGGAAATCATTACGGCTAATTTGTCAATTTGACGTTTTGCCGTTTTCAAACATTTAGGTTATTTAGGTTCTTTATATATACATGTATACGCTATGTAAGTCGTTTTTTAAAAAAAGGATAGTGGCACAGAGAATAGATAGAAAGAGCAGCAATGACCAGTTTTCCTGTATGAGACAACAGATGGTAATATAGATTGTAGAGTTAAAATTGAATAATCCAAGAGTCAATATATGATAAAAGTGCAAAATGATGAACTTTTTGGGGACTTCTGCTTATGTGAAAGGCAAAGACAATTGAACTTTGGATTGAGTCCAAAAAGATCGTGCACTTTAAATTCAATTAAGAGGGAAGAGTCCGATTATAAAAATGAACATTTAATAAATACTATATAGTTATATTTATGCGGGGTAGAAATGCTTCGGGTCTCAACCGAAAGTACTTAAAAAAAACTTACGTCAATATACGAGAATTTAATCTTCCGATTGATAATTCTCACTGACGAAACTTAGTGGGAGTAAAAAATTAGTCACACAATCATCCGGGCACGAGCTAAAAAATCAAACTTTTCGACTATTTGGACAATTTAAACTGACCCTGAAATCTCGTGTATATATGTTTTTATTATTCATGTGTATTTATTATTATATGTGAAATCGCTGAATTGGCGATTTTCGTCCATTTTTATTTAACGTTGATTTTTCGTTAGTATAAAAAAACTATTAAACCAAATAGGAAAGATACTCAAAAAACCTGGAGATATTGAATTTCCAATATTTATTTTGTGGCCTGACTCTTTCCCCTTTAATAACAAACTTAATAAACGCATATAAATGGAGGAAATGATTCTGAGCGTCACAGAGCGTAAAGAAGGGTCGGTATAGATTTCTTTACGACACTTAGCATTCAATTAAAGTCTTGACGTGCGATATTTCAAATAGTTATCTCAATAGCTTGATAAGCTCTTCGATACAGCGCCCTACTAACCAATTAGATATGAATCACTCAATCTTTGCTAGACCCATTATTTTGCAACATCCTGCTCGGACCGAAGGAAAAGTGAGTTTTTTCGTAGAACCCAATCACCTTATTGGAATATTAGCTTCAAAAACTTCAAGCTCCAACCTTCACGACAATTATACCGGGAAAATCGCATTTGTGTAAAATAAAAAAGAAAAGTTCTCGACGCACCTTCGATGACTTTGCCGAGAACTGGTAATTACAACTCCCGCTTTACTGGAAACCTGTGGCATATCGTATTGGTAGCAGCAAGATGGTTGTTTGCCCGAGCCCATTTCACCCTCCTGAATCGATCGTCTGCTGACCCAATAGCTCTGAAATAAAAGTGCCTAATTAGCTAGTGCGGCATAATTGTAAAAGGAAAATCAATGACCCGGTAAAGGATAAACCTTATCTTCATCGTCAAAGTAATTTTTAATGATTTAATATTGAAGTCACGTCTTAATGAGTTTGAAAGTAGAGATACTAAAGAAGCTCGGTATATGCATCGGTAAATTTACAAACGCAAATCACCGTCAGGTGAGAAGCAAAATTGATAACGTACTCCGGTTGTAGTGGTGATGGATCCACTTCTCATAGCTGTTGCCGGAGCTGAAGCGATCGAAGCTCTGTGCTCTGAATGATGTTGACTGTGATGATGGTTGTAGTGACATTGACCGAGATAAATTTCACCCGAAGGAGCACTCTCATCGTCGGTCCAAGCTTGATCGTCACGATCCGAGTCAATACGACGTGTTCGAGGTGATCGAACACATGTCTTTGATCTTGGACTGGTTTTCGGTGATTTTGGCGATGCTGGAGGTGGATCGTCATAGGTGAACTGCATGTCTGCGTGTACGAATTTTTCAATAATAGATTCCTGTTTTTGTATCAATCAATCATGAATATCTATATATGACAATTCACCGGTTGTCAATAATGAACATCTTCTATTGAATACATTTTTTTTAATTACCTAGATAACAGCAGTCTGCTGAATATATTTTATAGATTTCCTACTGTATTTTTGGATGATTTAAAAATAAATAAAAATTATGCAAGGTAGAACTTTTCACATTGCTTCCTCATTGAATTTCGTTTTTAACAAAGTCACCTCTACGAGGAAGTTTATTTATTCATTTTGGTTTCCTCATATAGAAAGCTTTGTGAATAATGCAATTCTAAAAGCATAAAAAAATATATATAATGAAAACAAAGCTTCTGTATGAGGAAGTAAACATGATAATTTCTTATGTCTTCAGCAATACAAGTTGCATAGTAAAAAGGGTTTTTTATTTCAGGTGTGGTTTCACGTAAGTATATTTAAAAAATGGTTTCATGAAAACAAAGTTTCCTTGATGAGGAAGCAATAATGGAGTATATGTAATTAATTCCATTAATATCACAATGCATTGTTATAGAATGTCACATATACTTTAATACGATACGAACCATCCTTCGATTGTTCCTCAGTGGCGATTGGAGTATCCGTTTCCTCGGACACTGTTCGCGAATAACTTCCTAAGCAATCCTGAGGACTTGGATCCGATCCAGAACCCGATCCAGATCCAGTGGATCCAACCAAGGTCACAGAGCTTAGATTACTAGGCGACGATGGAGCACTCGATGCACCCATATCTATATTTCATTGTGAAATATCAATTGCTGATCGAATGTCTTATATACTCCATTAAATTTGTGGGTTTTGATAATGATACTTCATTAAATTATGCTTAACCTGTGAGAGTTTCAGAGCTTGATGAGCCAGCAATAACTTTAGGAATCGTTAAATGACAGCCATCCTCTTCGGATTCGTCACCCCGAATACTGACTTTTCGTGCAGTCTTTGGCGATTGCTTTCCCGACGTTGAACCCGGCAATTGCAACGTTGGGCTGCGTTTTATGATAGGTGGAACTTCAGATATTAATCCCAGCTGCTGATCCTCTTCCACTGTTATTAAAAAGAAATATCACCATCAAGGTTTTTCGTTTATAAAAATACAATTCCTCGTCGAGGTTGAATCAAAATTTCTACTTTATACAATTCTATTAGAGATCACACTACATGATACGTGCAGATTTTTTAAAGTCTGAGATAGTATGAAGATGCGAGGATCGAGAACAGAGCTCAAAAGTAGGGGTTTCTCAGTTTTTTTTCTTTAATTTTTGAGAAAGGCGACGTTGATGATTACAGAGAATTCGAGGATATATGAATCGAATGTCGGTACGACTATTAACCAGTAAGCGCCAGGATCTTCATGTTTGTATTTTAGATATGGAAACAAAAAAATTGATAGATTAATAGTGTGACTAAGAATGAAGTGATATGAAACACATTACGCGATTCCACTTGTATTGTGGGAGGAATATCTATACAGGGAAAATGTCTGAATTTTTAATGAAGGAGATTTTTACGGTACAGTCATGTAATTCCGGTAGCAAGATTTCAAAAATTGTTTCTTCACATTTTTAAGAGGAAAAACTGCAAGTGGATCAGAATTTTAGAACTCCTGCATAAAATATAAGAAAGCAATAAATTTATAAAAAAAATAACTCAGTTAACGTAAAAAGTCTATTAGACATATTCTAGCACAATTTTTTAGAAGTCAAGTTTGTAATAATAATTTCATCGCGATGAAAAAGTAGCTCATTTTGTTCAATAAATAATATTTCATGAATTGATCGAATAATCTGCTTAGTTTCACTTCTCAAGTATGAGATGATTATGTTCGTAGCTCCTGGTTTCTAAAGAAATCGATAGCTGTTATTTTCATCTCAAATTATTAGAATTTTTTTTAATTGCAAATTTTTCTCAAATAAAACGATGTAAGATGATGTCTTGTAGTTTATTGGTATTAACTGTGTTATTTTTCTTTAAATTTATTCATATCCTTTTTTTACAATAATTACAGCCTCTTTAATTTATATATTTTCTGTTCATGCGAATTTTCCATAAAAAATGTATAGAATTTAATTTTTAATCTTGGTACTCGATTGACTTAATTTGTATCGTCTCCTTAATATGGAATTCAACCATTTAATTTTCTTGTCGAAAAATATACGTGTAAACCCTATACACTGAGACAAGAGTTTATTTGCTTTAAAAATAAAAATATTTAGTTATTGAGTTTTGTCAAAAATATGTTATAAAATTTAGTAACGTTAAATAAATAATACAATTTTATGCTGAAGGCACTTCTGTCAAATATACGATTTATATGAGCAATTTTTTTGTACATGACTCATTTAATATTTTTTATCAATAAAGATTGATTATTGTGGCAAAAAGATTAAATATAGGTGATAAGACTTCTTATTTGTTAATAATTAACAAATACCAATCTGTTAACACTTAATAGATCTCACATTGTATGAATTATTTTTGTCAAATTATTGGAATATAAATGTCAATAAATATTTTTTTCAAAATTAGATTAGTTTATTCGAACAAGAATGAAGCAATTTTTTTTTATCAAATATACGGTTCAACCCTGAACCCTTCCAATTCCCTCCATAATGTTTTATACTATTCTATATGTTCGAAAAAACACTTTTGTTTTTTTTTAGATTTTTTTTTACTGAAACTTTTTTTTTCATGAATTATTTAAATAAAATTTTTTTGCCCCAATTAAAAATTTTTAAAATTTTCTAAAAAATTCTATATTAAATATCAACATTTTTCAGCTTTGATCCAGAGTAAGCAGACGTTTGGGTTGATTTTTTAAAGCCATTTTTTCGAAAGAAAAAGACATTAAAAAATGAAAATAAAAATAAAGCGAGATGTCAGTTCATGGTCGGTTGCTATGTAAGCATTTTGTACGTAACGCAAGATTATTTTCGAATTTTCCTGAAGCTTTTTTTATTGATATAAAAAAAATCATGTCATAAATAATGAGAGGTAGAAATAAAAAATATCTCACTTCATTTTCTATTTCAACATCTTAGAATTAATAGTGTTTTTTCGAGCATATAGAATAGTATAAAAAATTATGTAGGGAATTGGAAGGGGCTGGGATTGAACGCATACTGAGGTGATCAGGAATTCCTCAATTAAGTTCAAATAAGCGGTTTGTGAATTTTTATTTTAAATAAAAAATTCATTTCACTCATACCAAGCATTATTATTTGTTAACAGAATACAAATAAAATCTTTTCTCAATATAGGCGATTGATCTAGTGAGATCCAACAAATCCTTCATGAAGAATAAAAATTAGTATTTTCATTAAAATATTTACAGATGTAAATAAAAACGTGAGAAAAAAGGGACTTCATTCTTAAAAGAGTTCGACACCTATTGGTTAATGTTTATGCGGTATATATATCATGTTTTGTGGAAGCTCACACTTGCGGTAACCAGAACGCCAGTGGCCCTTCGAGTTTGCAGTTTGGCTCGCCATGTTGGACTCGAAATAACTAAGACCACGCGGCTCACGCTCGCTCACCTCTGATCCGTATCCTATACACGTTTTCAATGATGACAAACAATTTACCGAATTCTCTCAAGTACAACCAAACACCGCCGGATTATAAAATTATGTATATATATATATACCACTGCTGGCAAAATTGGCAATTGAACAAAATTCGCGGGACTTTAATCGCATGTAATAATTCTTTGGTGTATTTTTGTTTTCTTCTTTTATGATAAAGATGAACTCATTGATAACATACCGGAAACGGAACTGGCGCCACTTGTCCTTCTTGGGGATGCACTACTTCGCCTCCTTTCGTCTGTTTGGTGATGACCATCACCAGGACCACCTCCAAGACGATCGAGTGATCTAAACGAAAAGTTTTCAGCAAACATCTTACTATAAACACATTATTGGAAAATGTTATGGATTCTAATTGCAGACACACAGTTAAACATTTTTGTGTAAAATCGAAGAGGCAGTATTCGAAGTAACAAATCCTGTTGTGTTCATTTGAATTTCTTTTTTAATCAGGGGATTTTTGTATTCTGTAAATTAGGCAGTTACAAATATTTTTTTTTTAATTTTATTTAAACTAAAGGCAACAGTGAAAAATAATAAGGAAACAATGTACAAGGCCCTATTTCGCATTTTGTTTTCGTTCAACTAGAAATTGATTTAAAAAAATAGCGTTAAATAAAAACAAAGTTCTAGTGGACGTTAGTGAACACCATGTTTTTATTAGGAATACACAAATTTTAATATACTTTTGTTTTTATTCACTTACACAAGAGAACCGCTTGGCATCTGAGCATCTGGTGGTTCAGCATCGTAAAAGACTTTCTTCAAAGCTTCAAGCACCGTAACTCCGTCAGTGAATACTCGATAAGTCAATAAAAAGGTATTGAGAAAATCGATACTGAGGAATCGAAGGTCGGTGAGCCTCTGGAGCAAACGTTCCGGTGTAGCGTAACGAATCTGTGGCAACTTGCAGGAATTTAGTGTTCTGCTGAATCTGATATCTACGTCATCCTTGAAGAGCTTGGGATCGCTTCGTATAGACTGTGGCATTGTGACGGAACTTGTATCCGACAATGAACCGTGAAGGAGATCGTTGAAGTGAACATTGTCCATGCACTGGCTGATGTCACTTATCCAGGCAGCTTTCTCCTAAATTTTCAGATTATGTATTATTTTACTGTGAAATACACTTTATAGTGACATAGAATACCTGGTTTCGACCTGGATCTGAACTAAGTATAAAATCTTTTCACATTTTTAAAATGGTTCGTTCGATAATTTCTTTTAAAAAATCGTAGATAATTAAACAGGTTTAAAAAAAAGTATATAAAAAGAAATTATTGCTTTTTAGAACTATGTCAGACAAATATAAAAAGTTAGACTCCCAATCGGAAAGGTCAAGGACGAAACCAGATGTAATTGCCCCATATTCATTTGAGAAGTATTCACCGAAATCTGGCGCCTGATTTTTTATTTGTCTGTAAACTTTACTGGATTTAATTACTTGTTTCTTCCTCATAGAGAATTCTTTTTTTTCGTGAACATTTTGTTTTCAAGATTTTCATGTTACGACACTCTAACTGGTCTAATACGTCGAGGAAAGTGGTTAAAAAAAATGTCTGGATGAGTGGCGTACGTACGTGCGTGATTCTCGTATTATTTGTTTCATTAAATTTTACAACTATTTTGTCAAATTTTCAAGAAAATGAAAAATAAGTAACCAGTCTTAAGGTTGAATAAATGGCAGAATGATATGGTTAATTCGTAAAAAGCATCGATGTTTATAGCATTCTTGCCTGCATGGTCAGAGCTGAAAGATGCACGGAGACCGGAGGACCTCCGGACTTCATGTCGAATTGAATCTTGAAGTCTCGATTTTGTAACGGAGCAGTTCCACTTCCACTTCCACTACCACTGCTCTCGCTGATCCCACTTGACATCGAGCAGACCGACAATTCTGGAATTCAATATTCATTCGCTCACTATCCCTTGGCAAACCAAGGACCTTCGAAAACGACCATAAAGCGTTTAAAAAAGGCCATTCGTTTTGAACAAAAACTAGCCGCGCAAACGACCGCGAAACGAACACTCATTCTGACCGGGTCGTTTTTTGTTTTTTTTTCCAAATGGTGACCGAAAAGTGATCTTCCAGAAAATGTGTTAGTATAGGTCGTTCAAAACGAGCGGTCATTTTACAGTCGTCGCGACTGCTAGGAATATTTTCAAATATCGTTTCTTGTATTTACGAATATGTGATTTTCGATCAAAATGAATACAAGATAAGTTACCGTCATCGTCCGTAACACTCTGTTCGCTAGGATCCTCTATGAGCACTGCATCAGAGAGTGGAATCTTTCCTATATTCGGCAAGAGATTCAAACGCCCGTCGTCGTCAGATTGCCGGGTGCTCAGTATCAAGTGATTAGAAAATAGAAAGCACTGTCTCTGTGCTTCTTTCTCACCGCCACCCTTGCCACCAAATGTTGCGCTGAGCCTGCTGCGCACACCTCGTGGTTTGTCTAAGATTTGTGAAAGAACGCCTGAAATATAAAATATTTATGTCATTTTATACTGTTATCAGATATAGTAAACAATCGCTTTGTAAACTCGGAATAAATTTCGTACAAAATATTAATCTGTCGAGGTTTTTTTTTTTAATAAAATTCGAGTACCACGTTTGGTCAAAAATAATTTTGTTACTTTAACAAAAGGTTATCTTTTTTTTTTGATAAACTAATAAACTGACAACAACTTTTCTATATCTATGGATCTCACAGATTCTTTGTTTAATATTTTTGTTCCCAATATTTTTATTTTGTTAATAGAGCTAGAAAAAAAATATATATATTGTGCAAAAACAAGTATAAACGATGATAAAAATTTCTATTTTGATATTGCAATAGTTAATCGTAATTTTTACAAAATGAAATTGTTATTACATTCTGCAAAACATCTTTTGTCCATTTAAAAAAAAAACTGCTGAATTTGACATATTTACTCTAGTTTTGGTCACTCACCTAGTTTTATAAATCGACGTAAAATAAGAAATTTCTGTTTGCCAAAGTAACAAACGAATTTGTTTATAATTTAACAAAATTAGTTTGACAAAAGTCGTATTTTACAAATACAAAAATAAAACCAGAATCTCATAATTTTTCATGTAAAATTAACAAAGATAATGAATGTTTGTGGACAAAATCATTTTGTAAGAAATTGTTAAAATGTAGCTTTTTTAACTGTAATGTTATCAAACTGCTCCAACTAATAAATAATCACTCTGCTACAACGATTTTACCGTTCAGAAGGCTAGTAGAAATGACCACGTGTGGTCAGACAACCTGGCTTTAATCGTTATTAAATTTTACAGAAAATTAGTTTTTACAATTTTTATAACAACAACAAAAGAGAATTAGAGAAATCTATTTTTTTGTCACCTTAGTAATTTAACAAAAATTTGTAACTAACAGAAATTGTAATGCCACATTATGTAAAAAAAAATGCGGTACTGTAATCTTCTTTTTTCTCGTGAAACCAGACATTTATAAAATTGTCTGCAAAATTAAAAAAAAAGTATTGACATTTTTGGAGAAAATCTTGTTGCTAAAAGTACAAAAAAAAACATAGTTATACTTCGTGTATTATCATCGCACTGTCAATGTTTGATCACTTCTAGAACGATTTCAGATTTTGCCAGGCCAGTAGTAATGGACATGTGTGATCATACATTTCGGTAAGGGCAAAAGGAAAACATACAGGACTAATTCTAAAACAAATGCTAATACAACACAATTTTTTGATAATCTTCGAGAGCTTCCCAAAGTACGCACCTGTAGATCAAGGCAGTAATACATGCCACTATTTTGATTACATTGATAAGCAAGTTTTCCTCAACCGCGATCCTCAAAATGAAACCGCACTTGTCACGAAACTTAGAACTTCTTCACATTCAATGTGCTCCCCCCCCCCACGAAATAATGTATCGTTTCTCGTTTTGTTTCAAGGTATAAGCTCAAGACACTGTTCGTCCCAAGATTATTTATCTGTAGTAATTTCTTGGTCCCCGGCAACACCAAAATTTGCTTACTCAACACAATTTGGTCCCGTTTAAGAAGCATACGTGGAAGGTCTTTTCTTGTATTTATTTGGGACCCTCGTTGTTGTACTCTTGGTAAGGGTATTGCTCTCGTTTCTCGTTAATTAAGGCGCGCCTCTCACTCTCGTCCCACGCAACAGACTTAATATCAAAATGGCAACTGCGTTAAGGCGTGAACTCTACCAACCATCGAGATACGAAATCCGATGATAGTAAATTTTTGGTTCTGTCTCGGGTGTCATTTGTCAAAGGAAAAAAGACGCTTGCAAAGAACTTGTATTTAAAAGGGTAAAACATAGGACCTTCTTTTTTTTTATATTAGGAAACAACGCGAATGATACGATTTTTTTTCAAAGGCAAACGGGGTGAAGAGAGTCGAGTTTATTAGCGAAAGGCGTTGCTACTGGACGTACGGCTACAACTGACCGAAAGCCAGAAAAACTCATGCCAGGCAACCATGTGGTGGAACATTGAGCACGCGGGATCAGTAATGTAACAATGATGACACTGCGCAGGCACTTTGGATACCCCACATCACCAACATTGAGACATAATCATAATACAATTCGTCAAAATACAATAAAAAATAACAACAAAATGAAATAAAATGTTTTGCATTTATTGAAGATCTCGTTGCAAAAATGTAATTCGTTGCCTGAATGAGCAGAAAAAGATATATAACTAAGCATTGATAACTATATTAGCTTTTTTTTGTGTAGATCATTGTACAATTTACATGCTAAAATACACGAAATATACTTCAACCATAAGAAACATATTTTGCCTATTGATTTTTTTCTAAAAATTACTTCTCATTGATGTTCATTGATTGTCTTATGGTACAGCACAAATCATAAAATGATCTCAAAATATACATTTTCAAGTGACAATTTTTAATTGGCGTGAATCAGAATTGATAAGAATAAGAAAATGGAGGTCTCGTACTAGCGTACTAGATAAGTATTTCCAATTTTTAGATGAGACAAAAAAAATTGATCAACTTGTATTTTATGGGACAGATTTTGGGAAATACATCCGCCCCTGCCTGATGCTCGCGCAGAAGCAGAATGATTCGATAAACCATGGAGTTTGCAGTATAACTGTACAACCTGACCACATCGATTGAAAGAGAAGTGAAAGAGCGCGTGCGTTACACGCTTGTCGGTGATCAGAGCCTCTTTGGTCAATAGGGACAAGTATGTTAGGGGTTGAAACCACCCCAGTTGCCATTTGTCGAGCTTTTACCGTCTGTATTTGACTCGTTTTAGGGTTCATTGCCAACCGATAAAGAAGATGCTCTGACTATCAATTGATGAACAATATTCAACGAAGTTCTAATTTAAATTGAAGTGAGACCAAAAGTTATGAGGCTTCGTTGGCACTGAAATATATATCAGTATTGTTTGAATATTTTTAATGCTGTTAACCAAATATTAATTAAATGTTTTGCATCAATTCTATAATCTCTAAACATTGCATATGCAATATTCTAACAATATTATTGAATAAAATTGCAATATTATATTCGCGAAAAATATCGCAGGAACCCTAAAAAAATCGAATTATCTGTCATTGAACTTTACCAAAGGTGGTTTCACTTCAAAGATATTTCCAAAAAGTAATCTAGCATGTCGCATCTTTAAGGACATAAAGCTAGAATCACTCAAAACCTATTGAACTATTGATTTTATTAAGAAAAACATTTGTATGGGCTGCACCAGTCATATTCGAAGAGCAGGGTGGTTGACATTTTTTTCCCTAATAGCGATACGCCTGAACAAGTTGCTCAGTAAATTTCAGATTTTTATGTACTAAATTAATCCATCAATAAAATGTATGCCGGAAGAAGCTCAAACATATGCTTTTTAAACGGGAAACTTCAACCGGTCATTCTAATGAACACATAATTCCCTTTCTAATTTTCGTAGCAATTTTTATTTTTGAATGTCAGTTGTGATTGCTATCTATAGGCTATAAAGACAAAACTTCAACATACTTTGGTAAACGCGGTTACAAAAGTAGTTTGCATGTAAAGTAAACGCATCTCGGATTTAAAATACATACCCTGTCTGACGAACACTTGATTAACATCTAAAAGTATGTCACATCCTTCAACGATCATTCGTTCAACTGCCAAGTTTTTCCTTAAGTTTTCCGTCTCACTCACCTAAAATGTACGTTAAACAAACATTAGAAAAAATTATTAAGTTTGGCAATTTCAGATTTCGCCAAATAGGCATAAACTGTTTACTCAAGATTTACCTCGTCATGCATCTGACGCGAGAGATCCTCCAATTGTTGCCGCGCATTTTGTAAGCTCTTACGTTCAACGTGATCGTGGGGAGTGTGAGCGAGAACCTCGTGCAAAGTAATAATATACCTTGGGACCTGAAACAAATATTTTATCGCAACAATTGTCTACGCATGTATATTTCATTAAAATAAATACACCGTATCTGACATTTTCATTTAAATAAATATAAATATAAAATTTTGTCCCAATTCTTTTTTGGTTTTTTATGGAAATGAAGATCGAAAAGATAGGAGATAGACTTTTCAAAGTAAAAAAATAATGTTGTTTTATTAGAGTGTTACGCTTCCTAAAAAAATATTTTTCTTCACTAACAAATTCGTGTGTTACTTAAACAAAAACCATTTGGCATGCATGAAATTGTTTAGTTAAACTAGAGAACGCGAAAACTATTTTAAAAATAATGTTATTAAAAAAGTAACAAAAAAGTAAAAAACGGAATTGCAATTTTTGTTGTTGTCGTTAAATCAGTGACATGCCAGAATAAATTTGTAAAATCGGAGTATTACGTTTTGTAAAAAAAAACGTTATTCTGTAATTTACAAATATTATACTGACTTCTAGAAAAAAATATTTGTCAATCTGACAAACGAACTTTTCTATAGTTACAATAACACCATTGTAATTTTTAAAGAGTAAACGTCGAAACAATTATAAAAAGTGACAATTAAATGTGTTAATTTTTTTCTTTGTAGAAACAACAATAATTTTATTAAAAACATTATAATAACTTTTTTTGTATAATTTACTGTTTGTAAAACAAAAACTTAGAAAGGTTTTGTTTGTAAAGAAAATAAAATTGTGTAAGTTTGTGAACAAAAAGTTGAGCAAGAAAGTATTTTTCATTTTTTTTTACTGTGTGAAGTTTGATTTTGGAGTTCATGTCAGCGTCCGCTGTGTTGTAAATGAGAACAAAGTTTCAAGGTTATCCAGAAATGGCACATCGGGGCGGTGACGTTGAGTCGCAAGATGTTTCACGTTGAATAGCTCGACTCGTTGGCTTCCGGGCCTCGAGAGTCTGCGTTATACCGCGGAAACTCTTGAATTATTCATTGTTCCTTGCAGAAACTATACGGCACAGCCACGAAGAGGCTTTTGCAGCGACCAACGGTCGAAAGGAGCGTTACTATACTATCAGATCGGTATAAACGCGACTAGAATCACATCGTATTCCACTGCTGGGCATATATATGTATAATCTTAGGGATAGAGATAAGAAAATCGAGAAATTGAGTTGAAAGCTCGACTTGCAAAGGAGCGCGAAGACTTTTTTCCCACTACTTTATTCAATTCTCGCCAACCACCCCTGAAGTATGTTTTCCCCTCGCTTTCACGCATATGTTTCAGCTACACAAGAGAAAAAGCTCTTTTTCCTTCCGAATGTCATCAAGAACAAACATAAGTTTGACAAATATAAAGTATTCCATTGACATTTATGCAAGATGTTGACGTAAATAGACAAAAAATATATTTCAAATGTGTGTGTACATATAGAACAAATTTGGGGTGCAAGAACAGACGGAGTTGGGGAACTTAAAAGGGGAACGACCCCTTATCAGTGAAACATCTAAAAAGAAAATATTTCAAATGTGAGAAATATATTTTGTCTATTATTTTTTATCAGCTTTTAGCAAAGCACGAATCATTTTGGCTTCCCTCTCGAACTTGACCAACTATTAGGAACCTAATTCCAACAGATTTGTGAAAAAAAACTAACCCGAAATTGCCCGAGTTCCAATTGTTAAATAACGACACCATATTTAAGTGGAACGACTGTGGTTTCATGTGATCGAGTACCAACCCATCATACAGTAGAGCTGATCACAATAAGATTGACGGTTGATTTTGCAAAAGCGAACAGAGATCCAACTATTACCAAGCGAGGTCAAAGTTCGATCGACCACAGTAGGATTCACGGTTGGTGTTTGTATAATCAACCGTGAATTCAACTTTGACCTCGCTATTTAATAATTGGAAGTCTATTTGCTGTGGGTTGGTTTTTGGGACAAATCAACCGATTTAAATTAGTTTAATATTGCTTTATCCAACTTGAGAGCTTCAAAAAAAATTCAACCAAAAATCAACCTTTTTTCCAATCCTAGCGAAACTCAACGAAAAACTAACCAAAGTAATGAAAGATTCAGTCCGCGAGTGCTGTCCCTCTAAAATACGACTTGATAAGCGACAATTCGCATTATGTAAAGTAGTAAAAAAAAAAATTAATTAACATAAAGTACTGTATAAATAATTATACAACTGTTTGGTGAAAATATAGGAATTGTATTTTATTTGTTGATCTATCTACTCGTCGTTGTTATTTCTTGATCATATTTTGTCAAGAAATAAATCACAATTTTGACCTATCTTAAGTTTAGGACTTGATAAGTGACAACTCGTATTACGCAACATAGGGGATAGTGATAAGAGAATCGGAAACCTGAGTTGAAAGCTCTCCTCGCAAAAGGACTGCAAAGATATAAAGGATTTTCCCACTACTTTGTTCGATTCTCGCCAGCAACCCTAAAGAATGATGTGTGCCTCGTTTTCACGCATATATTCTTCAGCTATACGTGGAAAAGCTCTTTTTCCTTGTGAATTGCGTCAAGATGATGAATAGAATGGGTGAATGGGAACACATCATAGATTATAGTGTGCTAGACTTTCTTTTTCACGAGGTTCGAGCATTGATTTCTACTTTTTGACAATAAAGTTACGATAAATAGAATTACCTGATGCATTGGAAAAGTTAGGAAATCCTCGAGAGACCGACCGTGACAGGCAGTCTTGTTCTCTAGTCGCGACAGGAGAGCAGCGAATGAGGGTGAAGATTGCTTGCACTCCGTTAATACTTGCAGACTATAATGATGGTTGCGAACGTATTCTTGGTAGATCGATAACATAGGTAGAAGCATGTCAAACAGATCACCTAGGAAAGAAAAAAGAAACAACGTATAGAATTTTTATGATTAACGATTGATAATACCTAAGATTATTTCTAGATAAAATCAGGTTTTCTGGCTTCTTGTTGATATTTTATATTGTAGATCATTAAATTCATGAAACAGTTCTAAGTTGAGTATTAAGTTATAAAGGCAATTCTGATTCAGATGTTCGACATTTTTTCTTTCTTGCAGTTTGGTTTTTTTTTTGTGGTGACCATAAATCCACATTTCTTTGCTAACGGATTTTGAAGTTCGACTATCGACTTTCGGAAATGGAAATTAAGGAAGAAAGACTGAGTTTTTAATACGATGATCTTCAATAGTGCATTTTTTAGAATTTCTTCTCTAAAATGCGGATATTCCTTTCTCCAAGATTCACATAGCAGTCTTGAAGACAGGATAATTTCGCATTTTGCAGAACGCGAATAAAATGCTCGAATTAAATTTTGTATTCATTTCACTGTACAATGAATAAGAACCACCTATAGTGGCATTACAATTGCAAATGTATATTCACAAACTAGTACAGCATCGAGACAATATGTAATATTCAATGTGATGCGATGCACGAGGAGAAATTGACGTTATATGATGGCTTCGTCATATGCGACCTTCGTAAACGCTCTTATGTACGGTATACAAGACTATGTCAGGCTGTGGAGGAAATTCAAGTAGCACAAAGCCTTTGAGTGTTCGCATATATTTGTGCATATACGTGAATTCGAAACTACTCACCCAATACGAGAGTCGGCCAACTCTCCATTCGCGATGTAAGACCCTTCAGGAAGATCTGATGGAGGAATAATACCGTCTCGCTATTAAGAAATATGCTGTTGACGTCCTCGTGATTGCAAGGTGGCTTCTTCGAGCTAGCTGCCATTTTAAATGGCCTTAAGAAACAGCTTACAAGAACTTCCATTTGCTCGGTGTACTCCTCCTCAGCCTCGACCATTTGAAAGACCAAGCTGAGATACATACATAAAATTTTATTCATTGGTATAATACAGGAGGGCTCATTCCACAATGAGAAAAAAAAGTTGTATGAACCAAATCCCAACAGCTGTAAAATGAATGTTTAATCGAGTCAAAAACATTTTTTTTCACACTTTAAACATGTGTTGATCTGCTGATCACCGAGCACAGTGGCAGTGAGACGAAAAATAAAATTAACAAAAATAATTATACCGAATCTTGTTAAATGTGTAGTGACATTTATTTTCGAAAATTCGTCGAAGTAACATTATTTTGTGACAGGAAATAATAAGGTTTCTTTTTGTTAAGATGACAGAATGTATCAGAATGTGAAAAACAACATAATACATTGTAAAAAAAAATAACGATTTTTGTTGTCAGAACGATATAAAACATAAAAATTCCACAGTTTCAATAAATTAGTGTTTTTTCTCTTTTTTGTAAAAGTAGAATCTGACAATAAAAACTGTGTCAGATAAACACAATGTTTCTTTGAATGTTTGTGAATACAATTCACAACAATTCTGTAAAAAAATTTTTTACAGAATTTTTTACACAAATTTTTTCACGATTTAGAATTTGGTTTAACTGTGTACTGTCGAGATTTCCTTCAATGTAATATACAGGTGAAATTAAATGTACAAACCATTTATATTTAACGTTCTCAGTTTCGAAATATTTAGTAGAAGCTACTTTAATTTTACATCTCACTTATATAAATTTTCATATATCAATTCAGGTATAAATGCTACCAAAATAATTTGTAATTTATTAATCGACTGCTTGCAAAGCTTTTGGATTAATATTTTGTCTCGTTATCCTTAGTGGAAACAAAGTGATGTTAATTATTGTTATTATTAGAAAAAGAAAACAGCACGTTCAACAAAATTTATTCGACTCGTTGCATCGTATTTTCAGCTCCACCAGGTTGAAATGCTAATTACCAGCAGTTTGTATCTACTGGCAGTTTCTAGTATAAAGTTTCTCGTTATATCGTCTGTCTTGGCGTCTGGATAACATCACGCTACTTGGGGAAACTCGTATTTCTCGAGTAACGATACACTGTGCTATATGTATATCGTTCTATGAAGTATATGAGGCATTCCGCACGAACTGGGCCACACCTTTTTCGTGATTTCATTTTTTAAAGTTTATAATTTGCTTGGAAGTGGTGTAAAATATCTAGAATATGTATAAAGTATTGCAAATTTTTTAATGCTATACTTCGCCCAAAACTAAATACCGACTTTTTTTTGTTAGATTCGCTGTAGGATAGACGTACCATTTATGGCCAATCCCAGTCCTATTAATGGTATATATTAAGATAAATCACTTTTCTCCATATTTTAGACCATTTAGAGTGGTCTGGATCTCGAACAAAAAAAATTCACGAAAACAAAGCTTCCTCTGTGAGGAAGCAAAAAGAAGCCTATTTTTTTTTAGCTAGCTCAAATGTACAAGTTTAGTAAAAAAAATATGATTAGCAGAGAATATCATAAGTTCACTTGAAACGTACCTGTTTCTCTTTCGCATACTCTCGGCATGCGGACTCTTGATGTACTGCTCGACAATTTGCTTCCATCTTCGTCGACAGAGCCAGCCTCGAAAAAAGCTCTGGACCTTTTTGATCTTCTCCATGTCAGTCGAGCCTTCGGCTATACCACGAAAACCACCAACTAAACCTGGACCGTGCAAATTCGATCCTGGCAAGCCACCACCGATCCCATAGTGACCTGCAACTCCCCCAACCCCTGGCACTGTCTGGGACAACGTTCTCTGGAGCATGCCCCTTTCTCCTGTGTAAGCTTGATATGCGACCGTGCCCGGGCGCAAATCTCTCTTCGTTGTACATAACTGCCGCAAAACATGTAATCATATTTCGAAAACACGAAATTGTAGTAAACCTCCCGTGATTCCGCACTAACAAAATATTGAATTACTATTTTTATGTATCCATGGAATTAAAAAAAAGAAAAATAGTTGTCTGGTATAATTTGAATTTCTGAACTGTGTAAAGTATGTAATTCAAGATTTGGTAGTGGAAATCCAGATCCGGTACAAACCTCGGCGCGGAGCTTTTTGATTTCGGAGGCGAGGTCCTCGCATTGCTGTGTGTATTGCCACTTGGCTGTCTTCTCGCTCTCGACAATCTGCAACAGGTGAAGGTGCTTCTGCTCGAGCTCCTCCTTTTGCAGTAGCAGTTTGTTGAAGCTGCACGATATAAAGGAAACATCATTGAGCGTTTCAGACTAATCGTTACTATTAAAGTGGTATTAAAACCATAAAGACATATTTGCCGTGTATCAGCACGAGAGTTGAGTCTTCTTTAGTTCTCGACTGACACACCAAATCAAACGGTACCAGAAAAAAAATTAACGTGGAAAAAAGGCCTTAGAAAAAAGGCCTGCAGCAATATTTATGTAGGATGAATTAGATAAAGTAAGTAATTCAAGGTTGTGACTGAAGTTCACATGTCAGCATGTTCTTTAAAAGAATAAGTCAGTATATCTTTCGAAGGTACCCAGTAAATTTCAGATTTGTATGTGCTAAATTAGTCGGACAATAAAATTTATTTTATCGCCAAACGAAGCTAAAAAACAAATCTATTTTAGGCGGGAAACTTTAACCCTTGTGGACAGAGGGTACACTTTTTTTATCTAAAGAATAATTGGTCTGTATTTTCGAATTATCTGAAACCGATTTATAGGGTGAAGCGATTAAAATTCTATTCGACCCCGTTCAAGGACCACCCTAATACACATATATACATCCGGACACTATTTCTAAACTATTTGTCTCGACGTTTTAGACCATTTTGAGTATATTGACTTGAAAACCTCGAATAAAAATGTTGCCACGAAAACAAAGTTTCCTCTACGAGACTGCAAAATGGAAAGACATTTAGTCTCGAACAATTAATAAAATTAGAGAGTACTTTGTTAACTATAGAACTGCGATAAATTACGTTTGTGATAATCGCAACTCGAAATATATGTGAACCAAGTTGAGAAATATAGAACTGTACAATAATCGAAGTCGTTTCATTGAAATTTTGGGTTCATATGAATGCCAATTCAACTGGAAAGCGTGAATCGGTCGACGTAGTGTACACCAGTGTCTGGTGCTCATTGAAGTGACGGTACATGTTGTACATACATAATATGTTATATCAGTACGTTGCGGAATTCTGAAAAGGCAATCAGCTGCATGTTTCAGTGAACATTAGCGTAACTGAATATGGAAATGTTTGTGACTTTCGGATTGCAGTACTGCATTCATGTAGCAATAGTTTTGAATTTAAAAAATATATGATTACATATTTTTTAAATAAATAAATAATATAAATATTTATAAAATATTTATTTGTCATGAAAATGTCACATTACATATTTTTACATAATTATTTGAAAACTGTAGAACCCTGTTGAGCGACCTCTAAAAAAATGTTGGCGACGCTCGTAACGTCTCGAAAACTAAATTTTAGACACCCTCTTATACATACATCCGAACACTTTATTTTCTAGATTTGACTTGGGTTTGACCCTGGACCTTTCGGATTTCGCCCACGATTCTTTGTATTATTGTCCCAACTCTAAAAAGAGCTCGAATTTTTTTTCGATTTTTTTTTCCAAATTTGAATTAGTTATCATTTTTCAAAATGGAAATATTGTTAGCTCAAATTTAAAAACTTGAACAAATTCGCAAAACTCCCGTATCAGATATAAACATTTTGAAACCTATAGGTCCAGTGCCCAATGTGGACTGATATTGGCTTCTATTTTTTTTTATTTGAATTAGAATATTTCGATCTCTTTTTAGAGTTGCGACAAGAATACAACAAATCGTGGGCGGAATCTAAGATGTCGACGATCAGACCCAGTTCGAATCGGTCTGAAATGCCGCATACTGACACGAAGATATCGACAAAAAGAAATCGTGAAAGCAAATCTTCCTCTGTGAGACAGCAAAAATAAGAATTCTTTTTGCAAGTATATTATCGCAATCAATTGCAATCGATACATAACGAGCATACAATGAGTCTCGTTATCCAAAATACAATATCGCAGTATTGCCAAAGAAAAAGTGAGAATAAGCAAAATTATCACGATTGTCCAGGATATGTATTACGTAGTATTAGGTGTAAGCTTGTGGGAGCTCGACGTGTGCGCTACATTAAATATTCGGTCTCATTATCCCCTGACCCGAGGTCGACAAGAAGGTTGCTATATAAGTTGGTACTGCAGAGGCAATTCGGAGGTTATTAAATACTCATAAGAGGAACGAATGTACCCCACAGTGCTCTTATATGTGTGTTTTCCAGAACAGTGGCATATTATATTATGTATTTGCAATATTGTGAAGCTTTGCTGAGTCAGTAATAAAGATCGAGAGCGAGAGAGAAAGAGAGACTGGAAAGGTACAACTTAAACATTCTAATGTCACGATACTTCATTCGGTCTAATAAAATATTTACAAGGACGCTACAGAGAATCTTACGAACCATCTTAAAAGCGTTTCTCACAGAATCTTAAAAGAAAAAAAGTTCAGGAGAGAAATCTTTTAAGAAAAATCCCTGGTAATGTCACTTTTAATTTTTAACGGAACTTCTGATTACACAGTTTCGTTCCATATACAGTACAGAATATGTCAGAAATATTGAAGGCTTCCAAAAAATGTCTTATGACTTAGAAAAGCACAACCTTAAAGGGAAATCATACTCTTAACCAAGAATATGTTTAATTTTAAATTGCACAAAATAATTCGATATTTTGAGGAACATTGTTGAAAATAACAAAAATTACATCACTTCAAATATGTGAGAGTCCTTCTGTTGAAAGGTTGTGATTAAAAATGATTCTAGATTAATGCTTTCAATTAGGACATATGAAATTATATTTGTAAACATAACTTTAAAGGAAAACCGAGTGTTTAACCAACAATGTATTTCATTTTAATGTGCATAATACAATTTATATTTTGGAGAATATTGTTGAAAACGACACAAGAATTACATGAGTTCGGAAATATTTTGAATCTTCTACGTATTAATCGTAATACGATACTTTTAATTAATAGCAAAGTTCAATAACAAAAATATGTTCATTTGTTTGAAAAGTTTTTTTTGCAATATTTTGCAAGTATATTATTGCAATTTCGTTACAATATTACATATGCAATGTTCTGACCGGATATGGCAAGATTGCTGCAATATTTTAACATCATTATTAATAGATTTGAATATTGAACAAAGGATATATTTCAAAGAAATGTATTCCTATTAAATTTTTTTTAATACTCGAGTATTATGATGTAACCCAAAGTTATGTGCTTCGTACGTTAAGTCAATTGTAAAATCTTGCAGTCAGCATGTGATATAAAGACATAACGACAACGGAACAGGATTATTAAAAAGTTTCCAACATTTTATCTTTGGTACTCTAAGTATTTTAATACGTTTAAACGTTCATATTGTATACGTGTTTTAGTCGTAAGAGAAATATTAACGCTTTTTCCCTCGTTCGTCTCCATCTTCCTCGACCTTTTTTCTTTGTCTCATTTCCGCTCCTTTTACCGGTATAAACTGGAACCTCTTCATTTTTACTTCGTGTCTTCTTACATCAGGATTAAGCCAAACGGGCAAGAAGGGCCACAAAATGTTTCTCGACGGCTTTTTGTCCTCAGTGTCGTTGCTTATTGTCGCTGCAGCACCGTTACTCGCTCTCGGAAATCCCATACGACCGTCTCGAGCTCTTCTCACCAACGTGTCTACCCTAGATGGAAGGAAGTAGGATTTCCGAGTCGCCCGTCTAATAAGAACCGCTGTCACGATCCAGGTTAATACATTCTTGAAACTATGTATCTTATGTCTTGGTAAAAAAAACTTTGTTGAAAACATGTGAATTCATTTGATTTATTGATGAAACATTCTTGAAATGATGTGTTTCATTATATATCTTGGTAAAACATTGTTAAAGCCAATGTATTTCATTTTACCTAGCGATGAATCATTGGTCCATGTGTTTTATTTCTAGATGAAACTTTTTTTAAAACCATGTATTTCATTTTGCCGGTCAGTAAAATATTGTTCAAACTATGTGTATTATTTCACCTATTGGCAAAACATTATTGAAAGCCTGCATTTCGTTCTACCTGCTTGACACCCATTGTTGTACCCAAGGGTTGAAAGCAGAATGACTCGGACCCTGATCTTTCCGGTGCCCCTGTGGAACTCACACACGCCTTGATTTTTCATTTATTATTTATTTAATTTTCCTAATTATTATTTAAAATTCTCTAAAGAACAATAATACGTTTCTAGAGGGCTAATCTATTACATTATGAGAGATATTTAAGTTGATCAGAAAAAAATGTGGCTGGATTAACAAAGACTGCCTTTTTTCTTCCTTGTTCATAGCATGAAAGTGCTTTAAGAGCTTCAAAGTAATACGTACGCAGGCGTATAGCCCATGTCTTCGTCAACTCACTATATACCCCTTTGACATGTATCTAAGCGCGTTTCTTGTGCTACCGTCGCTCGATCCTGCTGACTCGATCCTTTCAACTCTCACATAACATTCTCTTCGTTATACATGTAGCTATAAGGATCGTGCAATACCCTGAACGACGTCTACGGAAGACGGTGTGAATGCTCCTTTCGAACATTCGAATTTTATGTTTACCACAGCCTCGACGTGGCTGCGTGATGGCCGTATAATGCCAGGTAGTAAGTCTCATCGATCTATAGCCCTCACAGCCTTTACTGGAGACCTCTTTCTCTCTCAGTCCATCGTTACTTTTCACAGAATGTAGTATCTCATTTCAACATGTCGCTTGGCTCTCATCAATCCAGTACATTACACTGTAGCTCTCAATCTTCAGATGCACCAGACAGATAGGTAAATATATTAAAGGGAAAATCGAAAGGATTGCATGAATACACGAGAATACACGAGAGATTTGTGTTGTGCTGCGTTACGGAAGATCGGCAATCTTAAGATTTTCAATTATGGGATTGTGTTCAATCTTAAGATTCTGTTCAACCTTAGGTTCTGTTCAATCTTAAGGTTCTGATCAATCTTCAGATCCTGATTAGTCTAAAGATTCTGATCAATCTACCGATCCTGATCAATCTGAAAATCCTGATCAATTTCATGATCCTGTTTAATCTTAAGATCCTGATTAATATTAAGATCCAACTTAAGATCTATCTTAACATCGAGCGAGAGATCAAACTTAAAATCTAATTTAAGATATATTGGCTTCTAATAATTCAAATAGATATATCTCGAAAACACCTTGACCGATCGTGCCTATTTTTTGCATCCAAGAAGGGCGTCGCAATTAATTTGTTAGGTACATCTTTTGGGTACCTTCATAATTTCAAATGTTAGCATTTCTTTCAGGTGTGTGCCGTTTCTAACTAGCCTAAAGAATTGCAATGTTTTACAACCGATATACTGAACCAGGTTTTTTGAAAAAAATTAACTCAACCAGCCCTAGTCTACCTTACGTTCGTCGAGCACGTAGTTACGTATTTGCGAACATTTTGCCCTTTGCACAGGTAAAACTAAAAATAGAGTGTAGAGAATGATGCTGCTGTGTGTAGTTGATCAGTACTGTGTGTTTTACCTTGCTTCGCGTATAGCATCGATCCACGTCTTACAGTCTGACTCTGAGGATGCTTTAAGCTCGTACTGGCGCTGGTTCTCCCTTCTGTACGAGATGGCGAAGCAATGCTGCAACAGACAAGTCATTTAGGATTTGAATATGAAACCCTTTAGCAATGCCATTGTTATTCGCTAGGAAAGCAATTTTGTTTTGTCTTGTTAAGAATATAGACGACCCTTCCTTTACCTTTCTAAGGACAAATATTTTACTCATGTATTTCACACAGCAAAAAATGAACTTAAATAAGTCTATTATTATTTTAACGTTACTAGCCAGACCGGCCGCGCTCCTGCGCGTCAGCATTTTTCAATGGGCGCTGCAGCGTACTTTCACTAAAGGGCGCTGCAGCGCCTATTGAAATCACTTTCTATCAGTTTTGACATTTGACACAAACAAAAAGATGCGATGGATGAACTTGGTCACGGTCCCAGTGTGTCTGACGGAAGCGACACCTAATCACAGCACGAATAAAACGGTTTCACATGAACATAGCTGACTGCAACCAACTTTTTAAAAAGGGACTAGGCTAATCACACGTGCTAAAAAACTTTTGCGTTACTTATAAAAGTAAGTATTTGCGCTCTTATAAAAGGTTACGGGCGCTGCCGCGCCCGTCGTTTTATGTCAAATTTGACATCAAAATGATTTTGTTTACAACGGACTTTCCTGGCAACTAATCACAGCACACATTCATGAACTTTTTAATATGGGACTAGCCAGACCGGACGCGCTGCCGCGCGTCACCATTTTTCTATGGGCGCTGCAGCGTACTTTTAACTAAACGGACCCGGGCGCTGCAGCGGCCGAGTCACATCTTCTGTCAGTTTTGACATTTGACAAAAAAGATTCAATGTATAAAGTTGATCACGGCCCCGGTGTCTGACCACGACCAATCATAGCACGAATAAAACGACTTCACATGAACATAGCTGACTGCCACCAACTTTTTAAAAGGGTATCCTCTAATTTTTTTTCTCGAAAGCACATATGAATATGTGAAATAATAATTGAAACAAAATTTTCATTTGTATGTATGGTAATAAATGTAATAGAACAAATACATATTTATAAAATAATTTAAAATACATGTAATTTTATTATCGTGCAACCCAACGAGTAAAAACGAGCAACCCAATTATGTAAAAATGACCCAATAAGACGCATAAACGTCATAAACTTTTTTACTATCTTATATAATAAGGTCAGTATACAATAAGAGAATTTTTCTATACCTATTTTAAGAAACATAAAATATCATGATAAAAATTAGTCTTTAAAATGACTCTATAAAGATTTGTTGGGGGTACTGACAGTGCGGAAATGCACCACTTAGAATGAATGCCGAAGGAAAAAAATTAGTATCTCAATCTTTTCGAAAAAATGGTCGTTTCCGAAACTTTTTCTGGAAGTTTCGGTTCCAACAATCGGATAAAAAACGTTGGTCTCGAAAAATTACTCTAAAACGATTTGTTAGGGGTACTATCAGTGCGGAAATATACAATTACAACGATATCGTGCTTGTACTAATTGAATCATCAAATAAAAATAATAGTATATTCTGCACCAACGGCGGACAGTTGAACATTCCTGGCGAGCGTGTCGGGTGATGCTCGAGGTGGACAAAAGTCCCAAAGGGACTTTTTGCCCTCCGAGGGCAGCACCCAACACACGAGGAGCAATAATAACTCCGCCCGCGGTGCACATACGTTTTTTTTCACACATCTCCACGAAGAGTTCGTACTCTGTTTCGTGATGAGACGGGGGAAAGTGAGTGCTTTCCTCCCGTAGGAGTGCTTTCCACCTTGGGGAGTAAAGAACTTACTTTCACCCCTCTCACCGAGGAGCAAAGTACGAACTTTACGTGCAGGTGTGTGAAAAAATAAATTAACGCGAAGTGCCCGATCGGTAGTTATTATTAATCGTGGCTACTATTTTCTTGGGGGACTTTTTCCCCCTAAAACTCTATTTGTGGTTATCGGCAAGTTTTGAGAGAATAATACATATATTATCGTGGCTTATCGAAGCTACTGCTTAGAGCATTCAAAGCAGCAAGTACATAACAGAGTAAGCTACAGAAACCGCAAACTACAGCCTCGAACATTAAAGCCGCTTAAGTATGCAGGTGCAACTGGGTATCCAACGGTATACCTGACAAGAGGGAACTAGAGAGCTTTCTAAATACAATATATATTCCAGACTAATTAAAGAACTGACTACGTTTGCCCCATTCCAAACAACAGCGTGTGTCTATTATCAAACATATAGGGCTTTAATAATCCGGTGACTTTGGAGCAGAACTACGTCGTTAGCTTCATTTGCAGATGCTTCCTCGTTGGCTTAGAACACTCACATTTTCCGGAAGTCCTTGCAATGTATAATATTTTCCGAGAATTTATGCAAACTCGAGGTGACAAACGATATGTACAGCTTACGCGCATTCTTTGGAACGCGAAACACTCTTCTTAATGAATTAGCTTTGCAGCCAGGGGTAAAACGAACAAGAATCCTCGGTGCAATTTCAACCTGCTTTTATATGCGGCGTTCCAGGTCAAATCACCAGAATTGTGAGCATCGTATTTTGTTTATTTACTTTTAGTATGAATGAAATTTAAAACAAAACCACACCGACGTATAGATACGTTGGAAAAATGGTTCGGTCAAACTAATCCAAAATCTCAATTAACAAAAACGACGACATCGACTTTTTCGCTCTCCTTGACGGTAAACTCTTTTTTTACTCCTAACTTGTGGCCGCGGGCATAAAGTCGGGAGTTATACGTTTAGCGGTGATCAGCTGATCGATGTAGTTTTTGATCGATGCTATATCGATGCTATATCGCCGCTTTTCTCCAAATCTACAACAAATGTATTAACCAAATTTGGCATAACTACTCCGAACATGAATAAGATGGCTGTTAAATATATTTCGGTATGATAAATTAATGACTCGCTGAGATAAAAGTGTTTTTCAAAAAGCTTGTTTGAAAATATTGATTTTACCGCCATTATTACTTGTGAGTATCTTATATCTTACACGCCCAGCCATTAACCTCACGCCTGGTGTGTTGTCATGTAATTGTAAATTTTCGCCTAAGGATAAACTTTCAAAGGTATGAAATAAAAATAAATTCAACAATTTTTTAAACTCCCGACTACATATATAAAAAACTATATTCAAAAAAAATTTGACCGAAAAAACATAATTTCACGAAAATTTAAAAACTCCCGACTGAATAAAAGTTCAATTAATAAGCAAAAAGGGTTAACAAAACATTGTGAAATAACAAACAATCCTTAGCATATTATAGTAGAGAGATTTCCATATATCCAGTGATGAACAAATCTCCCAAAGATACGCAAAACTTCTTATCTGTTGAAACATCCACTAAAATATATGTGCACCCAGTCAGCTTTCTATTAAAGCTTGTCAAAAATACAGAAGTACTGCACCCCACATAGATAAAAAAAAAAGTTGCAAAGCAAAACCTCAACACGCATTCTTTTACGAGGAAATCTTCTTCTATGAGGATGCCAAAATTCACCGTCATACTTGTTCATAGAGAGGACATTATGCAAGATGAAAAATTATGAGGAAGCTATATGGGGCATTCCATACCAATTCGACCTGGGTTTGACCCTCGACCTCTCGGATTCCGCCCACGATTTTTTGTATTATTGTTCCAACTCTAACAAGAGTTGGAGTTTATTTTCCGGTTATAACAAAATTTAAATTAGTTACAATTTTTCAAAATGAAAATATTGTTAACCCGAATTTAAAAATCTGAAAAAATTCTCAACAATCCCATATCAGATATAAACATTTTTAAGCCTAGGCACAGAATCGGCTGACATTTTCTAAAAGTTATTTCATATTTAAAGAAAGTTTTTGATTTTTTTTTTTTCGAGAAAAATTCCGAAAAAAATAGAAGCAAATATCAGCCCACCCTAGGTCTAGACTTAAAATTTGTTATATTTGAGTGATTTTTCGGAATTTTCACAGATTCTTAAATTCGGTCTAACAATATTTTCATTTCGAAAAATGAACCAATTAGAAATGAGCTTGAGTATTCTCGAGCACGAATGATGAAACGAAAAATAATCTGTTATAAAATAAATATTTAATTGGGATAATTATTCTTGGTAGTAGCAAAACCCAAAGCAAGAATTATACTTCGTATCTCTCTCAATTTCAACCTTTTGAGTTAATTAAAAATTTAACGAAAAAAAACCGCGAGGTCGTTTATAATGAAGTCGATAATTAATGTGACACATCTTTTTAGTTAAAAAAGAGGAATAAAACAACGTAAATGACTAATTGAAAGTAGAAAATTGGGTTCGGATATTTCGGATGGCGTCTCGGATTTCCTAAAGCGATCGCGGTATGCGCTTCCACTGCTTCTTGTGTTCCCTCTTACGCGATAAGACCCTACTCTGTTGTATATTAATTAGTTTGTGATGCTCAGAGCGGAGGATTTCTCCTCTTCCAGTACATCCGACCGCTCGTCTATCCAGTGACGTCGCTTTTAGAAAAGGTACACATTAGCGCATCAACTAATAACAATGCTTGCACTCTACGTTCGCCGTCCCTCTCATCACGGTGCAAAACGCGTGTGTCTGGTTAAGCACGAAGATTCCACCTAACCGAGATTACGCCAGACCAGTCTGTTTGCGCAGTAATTACTGCGTAAATTACGTAGGCAGCTTTTATAATCTCCGCTGAAAACGAGAGCATTGTTTTAGAGCACAGCAGCAATCTCATATTAAAAGGAATCATATAACGAATAACAAACACTAAAAGTAGAATCTTGCAAATTGCTTCCTTATTACTTCACGCTATTTTAGCAGGGAGAAAAAATTGGTAATTAAAAGATAGGGGAATCTCCAAAATTATAAACCTAAGAACATTGCATACATGAAAAATTAATTTCCTACCGATATTTATATAGCCTTCTTTTAGTGTTTATTCATATTGATGACCAATTGCAGCTTATGACGAAGAAAACCGTGCTAACATTTGAAAACTTATAAAAGTCCCTAATTCTCATTGTTAAAAAAAACATTTATAACTGTTTTACTTTTGACAAACAATTTTCTGTAAATTAAAAAAAAAATCGATAACGGAGATTTGTCAAATTTTTCCAATAAATATTGAGGTTTTGCTTTAATCTCGAAAAGGGACTTTTTATTAATGGTTATTTAACGTTCATTACGAAGTAAAATATATATACATTGGAAAAATATGAAAAAATATATGAAAATCCCTATTTGCAGTACTCGAGTTTTGACGACAAAGGTTGCATCGGTAGAATCTCAACAAACTATTCCACGGAAATCATTGAATGCGTGGAATAATTTGATCGATTATAGTAATAAGCAAAATCATTATTTAGCCGAGGATATTATGAAGGAACGACACACATGGATATCACGTTTATGGAAGGAAGAGATGAAAATTCAGAAGCAAGAGATGAGCCCTCCACCGCTGGTTTTGCTGGTGCGGCAGGAGCCTTAACAGCCGCAGGGGTTAAAAGGCCAAGGCCGTTCTCAGATCCTCTCCACGAAACTCTCCTGGTTCCTTGTTGCTTGGATCTAACACGAAATTTAAAGTAGATAGCTGCCATAGCAACCTGCTGCTTCTTTACTTCCTCTACGAATTGCCAAAAAAAAAGTGAGGTGAGCGGAACACCCTCTGACTACGTTATAAATACGAAACTGCGTGAATTCACACCCTTAAAATTATTTGTCACGCCTTAGGCTACGTGTCCTCAAACAAATCTCAGGATCAGATCCCTTCGTTAAATTAAATTTAAGGTGCGTGCTTAAAATTAACAGCATATAATGAATGATTAAATACAAATAAAATTCCAAGACATTTACAGTCATTAAAGGAAAAATTGTCATTATTGCTAATTCTTAATTAAGAACTCCCAAAAATGGAACTATCTTTTTCAATTTTTTGCATTCCGGCCTAGGCACTCTTGTTTATAGCCAGAAAACCGCTAATTAACGCATGCGATTTCTTATACAAATTTTATTTTCGTCGACAAAGCAGGTAAAACATAATCATTACTGAGATCGGTGAAAGAAAAATAGACAAATATACTTTGTAAGGAACTCCATCTGTTTCAGTGAAAATCTTTAAATTTAATTTCCGTTTGGTTTTAGACTGAAAATACTAAAATTTTCTTGAAACTGTGAGACCGATTAGTATGCATTTGTTAAGTTAGTTATTTAGATCTTGGAATATCAGTACACACGCCATTTCGTTCAACGTTCGCAACAGAGAAATTCATTTATTCATCGATCCGAATTACGTGCTATACATCCCAGTCGTTCTTGCACAGCAATCTCGGGATGCAGAAGCATTCTGAGTGAAAATAGCAATCGGGCGAATCTCCAATCAGTATCGAACGTGATTGCGACACAATGCAAAATCGGACACTATTTATAATGCAGAGTCGACTGTGATTTTGTGAAAGCTACAGCTTTAGGGCACATAAGACAGCCTATAGAATAACGCCAATATTTCGTTTTTTTTTTCTTCTTTAGAGGATGTAACAAGAAATGCGATCATGTCTGTCGATTGATCGACACGATTTCCACACAATTTCCACGTCAGACACGATTTCCAATGGTAACTTGACTTTTAGGTGAATTATCGATTTTTATTCTCTCTTATTCGATATTTTAGAACAACTAGGGTTAGGCGTTTGACATTTGACATAAACAGAAAGTTTCAATACATGAACTTGACCCCGATCTAAGTGTGTCTGACGACAACGACGGCCATTCATAGCACGAATAAAACAATGTCAATCCATGCGATATTTCGAGATATTTGAGCCACCAACTTTTTAGAAGGGGATTTTACTGTTCTGACATAAAAACATAATTTTTTTTTGTTTTCATGAAACAAAACTTTCTTTGTGGAACAAACAAAATGAGTTATTTCTCGAGCGACATTATTTTCCTAACAATAGAAGTTGTCTTCGTTCGAAGAGAGATAACGTAGTTGGACGAAAAGGCAGGCATCAAGAATATTTAACGGAAAAGTTTTGGTCGTATCCTCGAGGCAATGTAGAGTCTAAGAAAGAAAAAAACACCCACACAGAGCAAATGACAGTAAGTATACACAACAAGAGACAAAAGTATAACGAAGAAAAATCAGCTTTCTTGTTATTGACTGTCGCTTCCTGCTACGGAAAATATATGGATGAAGTAAGGTGAACAGGATTTGCAGTAGTGGATGATCGTCAACGCGATAATATTGACAATAAGGCAATGTTCAACAGTGTATAACTGAGAACGTGGGAAGTTACGGGTTGAAGCAAAAAAGGAAAGAAGAAAGATGCGAGCATCTTTCGAGACAAGCTCATTTTTACTTGGAAATGTCAATCGATTCGGGCTCATCTGATGGTTCAACGGTTGTCGCGGTGATGTCGAAGCACAATACTGCGGAGGGATGACGGTATATATATATATATATATATATACCGTTATATTTATGTACTCATCGAATGCTTGCAGGGGGTCGGAGCCCCCCTGCGCGCTTTGGGCTCCAATCCCTCGCTCTTCACTACTTATTGTAAAATATAGTGAGATTAAATAATTTCAATTAGTCCGACTATTATTATTTCTTAAAAATGCCGGTCTAATGGGAATTATGTGATAAAAATGCATTTTTCTTTTATTTAAATATTTTATTTAAATAAAGTTATATTCGTTTCAAATAAATCCGTCGCCCATTCTCTGGATGTGTAATATACATAGCAATGCCTGTTGCACAAAGTAGAATTTATACCGCGAAATGTACACCGCAACAGGCGAATACTATATATAGTACTACTCTCTCTCTCTCGCTCTCTCATCTCTCTCCTCCCTCGCTTTTTGGTTATCTCCCGTTCTCTCTCCTTCTCATGGATCCGACGCTCAACAGTGACACAGCCACCAGCTTCTAGCGACACAAACACTACCAGCAGCAGCAGCAGCAACAGCAGGTAGCAGAATCACTATACTGGAGACCAGAACACCAGGATTCGTATACGAATCCCACCCAACCACCCATTGACCCTCGTCCTAGCGAGCTCCCGTGCCCTAGTACTGACACTGCAGAGGCGCGATAGCCCGCACCCTGATGAAAGCCAAAACCGGGACAACGTAGTCAGGAACATGCGCCATATGTGTGGCGTTCGCCACCAATAACTCGGCCACTTTCTTTTTACCTTCTCGAATCTTTTCCATAATTGACTATATAGTAGTACTACTTAAAGGAACGCTCTGCGAATTTTTTCAGATTTTTTAATTAACTTCTTCCGGAAACGGGTTTTTTTTGTTCAAACCGGTATATCATGGAAGATGGAAGGTCGGTAAAAAAAAATGTGAAAATGAAAAAAGATATGTGTTTTCCCAATAACTATTTAATGCAATATATAAGTTATGTTTTTGATGGCATCAGAAAGGCTATTTTCAGCGAGAACAAATGGGAAATATATATTTTTTATTTCAATGCAACACCTTTCATTTCGATGTAGATTTTACAAGGTATTTAGCAGTGTATTGAGACCATGTAAAAAGAATTGGCATCGTAGAACTCGACATTCTTGCCGAGAAAAAAAAATCTTTACAGAGAAAGGTTCATTAAGGTACATCTGAGTTCTTCTTATCCGTCAACAATTTAATACAATGACAATATATATTTTATAGTTTGCATATATTTTTGATATGTTCGATGCCATCAAAAATCACTGTTGTGATTTTTAACAGAATTATGTTATTGTGGATTTTTCAAAAAAAGTGAATGGTTGCTTTTGGTTTCGTAAAATTTTAGTTATTGTACCAAATGAACGGTCATAAGTGCAGATTAGGGTGGTCCTTAAACGGAGTTAAATCGAATTTTAATCGCTTCGCCCCCGTAAATCGGTTTGAAATCATTCAAAAACACATCCCAATTTCTTTCAAAATAAAAAAATATATATTTGATTCATAAAAATCTGAAATTTACTTGGCATCTTGTTCAAGCATATCGCTATTAAGGAAAAAAATGTCAACCACCCTGACCTTTGAATATGGCTTGTGCAGCCCATACACTTGTCATACACATTTTTTATTTAAAAAACAAACGTTTATCGCACGTGTATAGCAATACATGCAAAGATATTGGATCCACGTGCGACTGCACATAACGAATACTGTGCAATTTTTTTTTTGGCACTTTTTACAGTTCAATATAGAAAAATGTGTAGATTCAATAAAAAGATACATTTTTTCATTCTATTTGAGTCTGAGGTTTTTTTTAAATATTCGACGTTCACCAACGACAATTCTTTTCCCCTTTAATTATGTGTCGAAATAACGATTTTTGTATGGATAATTGCGAGAGAAATTCGAAAAAAAGTGCAGCTTCAATTAGGATATTTTTCTCTCTTTTCATCCTTCACTCATAACTCATACCATACGACCATATCTATATCCACAAGAAAAGCATGCATATAGAATGATGGTTGGGATTGTGCTGGTACCGAGAAACTTGAATTCGGCTCGATATAGGACCTCGTTTTGCATGCATGTACAATTTGTAGGAAGGAAATCGTTCCGGCACGCTCCCTCTGGCTTCATTGACGTCAGTTGGTGTATGGTCGATAAGCGATGACCAGAAAATACCAGCACAGTCTGATACAGTACAGGTTGCAACAAAATTCTGCCATTTTTATCGAGCTACCTGTCTATATATGCGTTACTCATGGTTACGCTTGTAATACTACAAGGCCTCAGAGACAGATTTATAAAAAAAAATGCCTATCGAAAAATAATCTGCTTTATTACACTATTATTACGGATTATTTTATCAGAGGATAATACATTTACAGTCTATATTATTTCTATTATTTTGCATTCAAGAATGACATTTACTTTTTTATGTAAGAGAAGTAGGGTAAAATCTTATACATTTTTATACAGCTCAAAAAATAAGATTGTAAAATTGAATACGTTCGGTAAAAAAAGTTATTTCACAAATAACAAAATCGTTTTTTTATTATTATGAAAAATTGTTTCTCACTTACGATTTTGTTTGCATAATTATTAATAAAAAATATTGAAATTTTAGTATTAAGTGTCGTAAAAATGATTTGGCTAAAAATAAGTAACTAATCCGTTTTTTTTTCCTTTTTACATTAAGTTATGTCATCTACGATATTGTTATTTTAAATGAATGTAATGATAAAATAAATTTCTGTTTTTCTAATATTTATAAAGAGTCTTTAAATATTCATAAAGGGTCAGTGATAATAATAATTTTTTGTTAGTAATAATGACAATTAATACTAACAAAAAATTAAAAACATTGCTTTTTACAAACAATCATTATTGGTAAAAACCGAACTATTTTCTCGTGAAAATGACAAAATAAATTTCGGATTTTCAAATATCTACTCAAATTTTCTACGCACATTTGGAAAATCATATTATAAGCTAACCAATCGATTTCTTATTTTAACAAAGGGTCGTATTGTTCTATTTTTTTTTAAACATACATAAATACACAAGAGTATTCATAAAGAGTCAGTGTTAATAATCATTTGTTAGTATGAATGACTATACGTTCTAAAATTTATAACAAAACTCCTTTTTACGAACACTCATTGTTGGTAATAAAACAATTTTCTTGTTATCGGAGCGCGCACGTACTGGTTTTATTGAAAAAAGTGAACATTACCTATTAGTAGCGAGGGTCAATACTTGTCAGACTGAAAAAGCCTAGTAGTAAAAACCTTGGCCTGGTCAGACCTTGCGAGAGACAACCGGCCGCTTCTCTCTGCATGTCGCCGTTTAAATATTTTACCATCAACTGAGTTGTACCTTAATCCATGTTCGACACAACTATACGCTTGTTTTGTTAGATTCATGATTTGTAATAAATCCCGCAAGGATATCAGTTACCCGGGTTATACGAATTTCTCCGAGTCATATATTGAATAACTCTCGGAATATTATACTATATTTGAGTTTGGACTTTCATTTCATTTCATTTCATATTTAACGAAAACTCTCCAACGGAAGCACGAATGCTGGGACAATATACTGATGAGAAATAAAAGAACTGACCCGGGCGCGGTTAGACCTCAATCAATATTCGCTTAACCGAATTGAGAGTTAAATCAACTGTAAAACCTCAACGAGTTTAGCGTGTATATGGAATTTCCCAGTCCTTTTGCCAATGGAATTTCCAAGAGCCAACATAGTAGTACTTTTTATCCACCAGTCCGCAAAGGTTCAATTTTATTTTATTCTACAAACAAAAAGTATGTTTTATTCATTTGTTAATTTATATATTTAGTTAACGATTTTTTTTGCAAAAAAGATCTAAGTTTGATAAATTTACACATTTTGTTGTCGTGTTTATAGTTTATTTGTCGAATTCAAAGCAAATCCAGTTTTGCAAACAAAAAAAAATCGGGTTTATCAAGTTTGGCAATTTTTTAACAATCTTTCAAGTTAAATCTGACTTTGTGAAATTTCCACATTTTGCAACTTTTTTAGTTTAGGAGAAAAGCTTAAATTTAAAAAATACACGAAATTCTTTTTGTCTCTTTTTTAAGTTTACAATGGAAACTTTGTGACCTTTCATTTTCCAATCTTGGAAAACAAAAACCTCAATTTACCACGTTTACATTTTTCTTGTTGTAATTATTTTATATGAAGAAAAAAAAATCACTTTGGCAAATATATATATTTTTTTCTTTAATTTTCCTTGCTAAACAAAAAAAAATTCATATCAAATTCACCCATTTTTTCAAATTAATTTTCTAATTTCACAAAAAGAAATATTTGGAATCTTAACAAAATACAACTTCTTTGTAATTATTAGTAATTGGAAATTACATATAATTACTATTAATAAAAATGATAAATGACACAATCACAATTTTGACTTATCCTTTTACGTTTCACTAATTTAACAAAACAAAAAAAAACTTGTAACATATGAACGATTTTTTGTTAAATTAACAGACGAATTTATTGTGTATTTAAATAATTAAAATAAATGTTTTTTAACTGTGTTATTGGCGCAGTTATACTTTATTTCTTTTCTACTTTTTTATATACTAGACAAAATGAATAAATAAATATTTATACATATATATGTATCTCTATATTATATAAAGATCTGCTCGCTGCCCTCGCCTCCGCCGCCGCGCACAAAAATTGAGCCTCTGCCCCACACACACACACACACACACACAGGCCCGAATTTTTCTAAGTCCCCTAATGGGGGGTCTTAGAAAAACCCCTTCCAGACCAGGATTTTTCTAATTGTAAGTCCCCCATGCCCCAAGGCCCGAATTTTTCTATGTTCCCTATGAATGGCCCTCTCTCTCTCGGGGTCAGATTATTCTAAATCCCGATACATGGGGGAGACCCGAGAAATCGGAGCTTGCTGAAGGACATGGAGGTGCCAAGGATAAAGGGGTTCTCGAGGGATAAAGGAATCCAGAGGAACGGGGGGGGGAGGGGGTTTGGCACGAGTTTTTTAATAATATGTGAAGATATGTCCTCAGGATTTGGATCAGTACTTGGATAGGTGATCTCCCCAGGCCTTGATTATTCTAATGGCCTCCGAAGCCCGAATTTTCTAGGTCGCCCAAGGGCCCACAAGACTGGATTTTTCTAAATCCCTGGCTCTGATTTTTATAATGGTATCGCGCATAGCACGCGACCCAGGCCGCCGCCACCGTGTCGAGAATTGTTAGCAGAGCGTGGTTATTACGAAATAATACGGACCGATTTAAAAGAACGTGAGTTTTATTAACCGATACAGCGTCGACCAATGATGAGAACGCACAATTGAAGCGAGCAGACAGATAAACAATAACAAAAGATATAAAGAAAAGAATACGATAGAGATCAGCTGCCCTCTCTCGGAGATATTGAATTGATATTCCAACAAGAATCGATAGTGTCAGCTTCACTGCGAGGGGAGGAGGGGAGATCCCGTACGACAAAACTGACCCTTTTCTATTGTGAAGAAGCTTCACCGTACTCGCCTCACCTCCTGATTTCTATAAGTCTCCCTATATAGTCCTCCTCCATACCAGAATTATTCTAAGTCTACCACACCCCGCCCCTGCCAGTATTTTTCCAAGTCCCAAAATATCCCTCTCCCCAGGACAGGATTGTGGGACTTCCAAAAAACCCGACCTGGAGGAAGGAGATATTGTGGAACTCAGAAAAATCCTGTCCTGGAGAGTGAAATATTGTGATACTAGAAAAACCCAGGCCAGAAGAGGGGCGAGGGGGAGGGGGGAACATTCGATTTTTCATATTTTGATAGATCGAATGGTAAAACGTGCCATATTATCTACTTCACAGTAGTGTGGAAATGATATTATCTATTAATCTTATTTTATGAAATGCCTGTCGATAAAAAATATTATTCTTCTAAATATACTGTTTGAGATTTATTGAAAGTCACAATAATTGTAAATGAAAATTTACGATTATACTGTGACTAACTATCTGACTGACACGGGGGCGGGGCCCCCCTAGTATATATATGCTGGTACAGATAAAATTCATATAATTTCATGACAATTAATAAAACAATAATTTATATACAATTCAACGATCGTGAAATATAACAATTTTTCTGTGCAACCAAAATATGGTAAATGGATACTTTTTTTTTTCTCAGTATCCGTTTATTATCCGAACAAATTGTAATTTTTTACAACTTTGAGTCTTGTCTGTTTACTTTTTTTTATATCTCTTTTGCTATCCCTAGTGAGAGCTCGCATGCTGTTACATTTCTCCTCATAAAAACCCTCGGACGTGCAATAATACCACGCCGTTACTTGATGCATTCTTTTTTTTCGCGTCAGTTGTCCGTAACGAGTTTCATCACGTAAAACATAGTAGTAGCGTGCACTCTCCTCTATTTGACGTACACAAAAAGGCAAAGCGTGGCATTGTCGCGTTATTCTTATTTGGTTAAAACTACACGAGTGAAATGTCGGTGAGCGTACACATGTGTGCTGCGCTAGCCCCAGTCACGAGTTTTCAGTTTTTTCTTTTCTTTTCTTTCCCACCCTCACTTTGACATCCCCGCGGTTGCGAGTATAGATCCCATAACATTTTTACTACCAGGTGATCCGATAAAAGAAAAAGTTTATATTTTCGACATGTGTCGCTGTTACTCAACGATATTGCATTTGCTGTCGCTATCTAATTTTTTTTTACATAATGCATCCGTTGATAGACACCGTAAAATTCACGCTGATAAACTGATGAAATGTACTGCTTCTTATACACGATAAAAATTGTAATGAAAATTGTGCAGATTTAAAGGAAACCATCATGTCCATCAAATGTCCAAGGAAACGTAGATTTAATTGACACATTTTTTTTTATGGTTTCTAGATTTACAGACCAATTGCATAAGTAGTGTTTGAAAGGGTTTTGCATTATTGTTTTATACAAATTTAATGTCATTTTGATATAAAAGATATGTAATTTATTTTTTTACAAAATGATTGTGTAATTTTTGCACAACTATTTATTGTTTCTGTTAATTTAATCTATTTTGCTTCGTGCTTATTTTGATGAAGAATGTTATTTTTGATATTTTCATCTGAGTATATTCAAAATTATCTGCAACGTAGAGAAAAATGGTTCAGGAAATGTGTGCGTGTGCGTGTACGCAAAGCTTTCTCTATGAGGACGTAAAAATGGGGAAGTAATGTGAAAGATTCTGCTTTGCAACTTTTTTTCTATAAGTTCAACAAATTTTCACAATTATTATGTCATTTACAATTTAATTAACATACAAAAATGTGTGTATTTGAAACATAGAATACATTTCTTTCAAATAAACAGAACGGGGTTTATTATTACTTCGAAACCTAGCACTCCGATTTGACGTATATACAAAGTTTTTACTACCTTTGTACTGTTTGTAGTAAAAATATAAAATTTGAAGTATTTTTTCTTTTACTATAGTTAAACGTGCTTGGTTTTGCTTTGACGTAGAGGGAGCTTTGTGATAGTGAAGTTCTTTTTGGTGTGTGCATGCATGCCATGGCTCTTGAAAATTCAAGTATCTATAAATCGAGAACAGCTTCGACCACAGCTGAAGCTGTGGCTGAAGCTGTGGAATAGCGCTGCGTTTCTGCACAGTAGTAAGGTAGACCAACCTTTTTGTTTACTGTTATTTGTGGAAAAATTCACACGTCGGATCAGATTTTATGGCTTTCTTTAATGATACATATATAGATTATATATTCATATACATAGATTGATATTAAATTTTTGGCCGCATCCACAAAGAAGTCCGGATTTTATGAAACGTTGAAGTTTTGTAAAAATTTAATTCACAATTAATTAGTAAATTACAATTCTATATGAAACTGTTGCCCATACAATTGTCAACCCTCTCATGTACATATTTTTTCGTCTTTGCGGTGTTCAATAAAATCGCGATTCGACTAAAATTTATGTTTTTATGGTTACTGATAATGAATTTGAAAATAATACAATGTAGTTAAGAATCCGAAACTACAAACTTGTTATGATTGTTAAAAAAATGCGATAATAGTTTTTATTATTTATTAAAAATGTATATAACAATTGTATGGGCTGCTCCAGCCATATTCGAAGAGTAGGGTGGTTGACATTATTTTCCCTAATAGCGATAGGCTTAAGCAAGGAACCCAGTAAATTTAATATTTTTATAAACTACATTAGTCCGTCAATAGAATGTATACCGAAAGAAGCTCAAAAACACATGTATTTTAAGTGGGAAACTTGAACTCCTGTGGATAGGGGATAAATACGTTTTTTATTTTGCAAATATATGGGGTGTGTTTTTGAATTTTTTAAACCAATTAAAATTCGATTTGACCCTGTTTAAGGACCACTTTAATGAGTAATCAAAATTATCGTTTAACGAGCATAAATTTAGCATATGACAAATAACAAAACTATCACTGTTAACAATACGGCAGTAAAAATCAACCCTACATGGTATCCATAAAGTTCACACCGTGACAATAATCGATGTTCAACAGCTGGTGTCAATTTGCATTATAACCCCAAAAACGTTCGACACTTTTTTCTTGAAAATAGGTGAATATAGAATTCACAGATTATTATGGATTTTATTCGTGCCACATAATGTTTTATTGATTGCTGATAATTTATTGATTTTCATCCACTAAACCCGAGCATAGATGCGTTAAAAATTTTAAGGTGGTTGACGAATAAATTTAACTTCATAATTTTTACTTCACTTGGGTCAAGTAAACACTACAAAAAAATGTGTTACAACTAACACAATCGAAACGAGTCTTTATAATTTTATTTATAAGTGGACATCACATATCGCATGTTACATCCGGTAGATCCATTGATATTCAAATTAAGCAATAAAATAATGAAAAAAAAACGTGTCACATAAGTCCAAACTCTCCTCTAAATGTGTCAAAAGTTCACAGTAATCGTCTTTATAAACACACTGAATTTTGATCAGTGTATAAAAATGATATTTTCAAATACCACCACTAACTGATGTTTGCGTTGTTCAATAATTTCACTATTTCGGAATCGAATGAAATACCATAAAAATTTTCTGGGAATGCTGAATCTCGAACAGGAAGTGTAATACAGGAAAATCAATATAGACCGATGTTCGTGCGCGTTAAGCCTTAACGGTGTTGTGATATTTCGACGTTTATCCAGATGAAACTCTCGTGTGGCTCCGCCACCACGAAGCTAACTTGATTTATTAACAAAGTTAACTTTTTTACTATTGGGAATTGCAATTTGGACGAAAGGCATGCGAGCAACGAGAGGGAACAAGAGGAAAATGGACGTTCTTGGTTCGTGTCCTGTTGAACTCCACTCATCTGAAGCACACTCTGTTTTCTAAAATGTTCTGCACTGAAACTAACGAAAACCTTGGGCGTTCAGGTACATGCATGCCACGTACGGCTCGTAATTCAATTCAGACAATAAAACGCCCCGGTTCGATTCTCCGCAGAAGTTAGTAGAACAGAAAATAAAATTATCATCCCTCTGGTGCGGCTTGAGGCTATCGTACATACGAACTATATGAGTATGTGATTATGGGCGATGGGCTTGTATACAAAATCTTGGGGGTCATTTACAGAATATTTTAACACTTATTTGAATACTAGTTTGTAGTTGTGCATTCAACTATAACAATACATACTATAATATTCTAATGATTTTCCTACCTAAACTTGCTATGAACGGTAAAAAACGTTGATTTTTTTTCATTTAAAAAAATCTCTCACATTTATCTTATTTCATTTTATTGTCCGACCCTGAGATCGCGATTAATTTTTTTTTCATAAAAACATTCATCGCTAAACGAATTTAAAAAATTTGATATCGGTCCTTTCCCTTCTTCACAGAGGAAACTTTGTTTTCGTGAAAATACTTTGTTTGGATTTTCATGACAGTGTACTTTTAGACCCGTAAACTTTTTTTGATAGTCTGCCGATTTTGCGGGATTTATTTTGGCTGATCGAAGACAACAACATTTTTGGATGAGACAAAAAATTTAAAGTAGGCTTGAATTTTTGGTCATCCTGTTGATTACGAATCGCAAACCCAGAATTTAAAAATTAAAAATGTTCAATTCAATATGACTGAGAAAAATACAGAAGCAAAACTTGTTCTTAGTAACGCAGAAGTGTATTTGAATTAGTACTATTTTTTCAGATTATTGATTTCATTCACAAAAGACAATTTCTTGATCCTCCAGCAGATACTTACTAGCTTCTAGAAAAATTCCTAACTAACCCGAGTTTTCAATTTGAAAAACGCGAATTCGCAAGCCTTAAGAATTGTAGAAATATGGAAGTGCGGTAGGAAAATAAAAAGACTGGGATAAGCAGACAGATGCAGTGGAAGAAAAAAGTTCCGGAAAAGCGGTCGGTACAATAGCCATTAAATAGGACGACGCTACGAGATAGGCGTGAAAAATATGTTTGCCGTAAACACGTGAAGTTGCGGTTCTCGAGATCTTTCCATGTCATTAATATCTTTTGATAGCTGTGTTTTAGTGTCTTTTTCTCCGGGATGACCAAGAACGCACTGATCAATACTAAACAAAAAATATACTAATTTTTTTTTAGCTTTTTAATATACTTTCCAATACAAATTTTCCATAGCCTCTCGGAACGAATGTCACGCATTTCTGAAATAAAGTAATATTTCCTATTCATCGTGAAAAAAACATCCAAATCAAAGAGACTGTTTTGATTCGATTCCCAATTTATCTGATGAATTTACATTATTATGTGTACAATTTTTTAAATATAGCATTGTGGCATATTTATATCTTCAACAAGTCCGGCCATGTCAATTGATACAAAAAAATGATTTTTTTGCTGTTGGAAACAGTATGCACTTTCTACTGTATTTTCTATGTACGGGGTTACACCACCCTGACGGTCGGAAAAATCGGTTAAAAAATGATTTTTTTTTCTGACGCAGATATGAAATTTATTTTTTTAAAACTTTGATTTCACATACATAAAGTACATATTTAAGAACAACTTACAAAAAAAAAAAAATGAAAAAATTGCGAAGTGGCACAGATATGAGTCATCCATTAGCCCCCTCTTTTCAAGATCCTCGTTGATGGTGTACAAGATTTCTTAATCATACAAAAAAAAAATTCTTACTTAAGAAGGTAGTAGCTATGGCGCTACGTAGAGAAATTAAAAAAAAATTCTAGTTGCAAAAATTTTTTATTATACATACATATATATGTATTAAAAAATACTTTGCAGCCTTTTTTAAACTTCGCATGTATCTAATTCTGAGCAGATGTGAAAAAAAGTTTAAATTGCACATTTTTAGATCGGTTGCTTCAACTGTTCTCGGGCGGTTACCTGTAGCATAAATAAAAAAAACGAAAATGCGAATTATATATATATATAATATACGAAGCTACCGAGTCTTTCAGAATTATATATATATATAATTGGCCAGGAAGGAATCTGGGTGGAAATCTGGTCGTGTTTTTCAGTAGCAACGCTCGAGGACACGCCGTGACCTCGTGGAAAACCGTGCCTATACCGTTCTCTCTGTACAATTTCTCTTGGTTTCTCGAGGAGGGAAGATATAAGCCGCAGGCTACTCTCGGGCTCTCACAGCATAAAAGACGGACAATGCCAGTACCAGACAATGGCGTAGTAACTGAACAAGTACTTTGACGACAGAAACAGTCAATGACGATTCAACTATGGTCATTGTAAAGTCGCACCCGTCCTTCGGAAAGCGATACCACGTTCCAGTCATTCTCTATATTCCCGAATACAACATATTTATATCGACCCGAATACATACGTACATCTAATCTCAATTTTAATACGCGATTTTACGTGCGATGAAATTGCAGCATAACAAAAAATTTATTTATTTCTGATGACTACGGTGTCTTACGCTCAGAAATATACCTTTAAAAAAATCATACGATACACAAAAGCTACTCTTGTTTATTTTCCAGTAGCGAATTCCAAAGTGTTCCCCGAATTTAATGGAAAGAAATGCACGGTCGATAGATTTTCATTATCATTTTTCGTTATATGTCGAATGTGTTTCATAATATACAAGAACTGTCAGCTTCATCTCCAGGGACACATAGACTTCTATGACGTGAACTTTGCGATGCTCATAATCTCGCCTCTTCCCCTTCATTCTTTCTTGGATCGTGACTATTCGAGGTACGTGAACAGAATTCGACGAGTTGCTCTTTCAGGTCTCGAAATATCTTATTTTGTCCGGACACATTTAACCCAACGTGACTCAATTGCCTCAATTCTCAAATTAATTTGTCCTGGCTATTGAAGAATTTAATCAACAGTTAGATATACCAGGTGGAGGGAGGAAACCCTGGACGTAAATCCAGGGTTTTCATTTTCCGACATAGGATTCTAAAGGAAAATCGAAGCCTGCGCAGGTGCGCGTGTATTTACTTCGTTATTAAAAGTGAATTAGGTCTTTCAGTGGTACACTGGTTGTATAACGTGAGTGAATCGGAGAAAAAGCGTATCAGGATAAGGAATATCGGGATTAAGATTATTGATTTTTCTCATGGATCTCTTATTACTTGTATACGCGGTACGCCTTAAAATTATTTATATCAAATGGAAGAAATTGGCTGGTATATTCTGAAAAAATTCTCGATAATAATTATAAAATAATAATAAGAAATACACAGTATAAATCTACAATAAAAGTCAAATTTACATTACAAAATCGATCGTGATAAATAACAGCTCCCTTTGTTCGTTAAATTTTCCAAAATCACCGAGTAATTTACTTCGTTACCCTTCTCAATTTGAAAAGAAATTTTCTTATGTTTGAGCTTCAGATTCTGTAAAAATAAACAAATGGCTGTAATTAAAAAATTAAACGATAAATATTACTCAAAATTGATTATCAGTGAATTCATAGTGCATCTTTCATCAAAATGAACTATAACTCGTCAAGGCATTAAGATTTTAGCTGATTCCTTCGAATAGTTCACGAGTTATGTTAATACGAATTTTATGCCCCATATAGGACTGTAAAATCGGCCCAGTACTGGCGAAGTAATGGCGACCATTCTCCCGGTAATGGCGCGGAAGTGGCTCCCAGCACTGGCTTGTTGCTGGTATAGTACTGGATGATAACTTCGCTCCAGTACTGGTACTTGTATATCGGCCTAGTTCTGGAGGCCAATGCTGGCCAGTAATGGAGTTGCATATCGGTCGAGTACTGGGGGCCAGTGCTGGTCAATAATGATACGAAACACGGCCAGTATCGGGTAAGCAACGGTCGTAAATATTCAGTATAATTAATTTGGCAATTAATTATTAATTAAAAAGAAAACAATTTCATAATGGGCCGTGCTACAGTTATCTTAATAATATTATTCTATTATTATTAAAAAAAAAGAAAATCGTTTACAGACTTCTTCAATAGTTTTCGGAAAAGTGATATTAGTGGGATTTGAACCTAAGACCTATACGACCTACCTATAACTGCCTAACTACCTAACGAGCACACAAATCACTAGACCAAACCGACTACATGGCTTTCTTATACTTTAAGTCCGTAATAGTTGCATCGAGGATAATAGACACAGGGATATTAGATGGATTACGATAAAATTTGGTACACGGAGGTTTTCGAGGCCGCTGATTTTAAAACTCAACTCTGCATTCCGAAATTCAAAATGGAGGATTCAATATGGCGATCTAAAGCAAAAAGTTATATAATTTGGATAAATCTCGAAACTGAGAGCCTTTTCAGATCCGTGGTTACGAATCTGAATTCAGAATTCAGAAATGAAAAAATGGCAAGTCCAATATAATCAGTTACGGCTTCAAACTGGTTAACTATACTTGGCCAGTTATTGGTAGCCATGTGCTGGCCAATTGTTGGGGTTGTAAAGTCGACCATACATCATGAAAGAGTCACGGCATCCGGGGACTTATCAGTGACGGCCCAAAACTGGTCAACCATGCTTGGCTGATTATTGGCACCCATGTAATGGCCAAGCTTTGGGGCTTTATAGGAAACCATAAGTCATGTGAGAATCACGGCATTCAAGTGTTAACCAGTGGCGACCCAGAACTGGTTAACCATATAAGGCCGATATTGGCATCCATGTACAGGCCAAACGTTGGGGCTTTAATGGCAACCATAAGTCATGAGAGTGTCGCAGCATTCAAGCGTTAATCAGTGGCGGCGCAGAACTGGTTAACCATACAAGGCTGATTATTGGCATCCATGTATTGGCCAACCGTTGGAACTTTAATGACAACCATAAGTCATGAGGGAGTCATGGCATTCAAGCGATAACCAGTGGTGATCCAGAACTGGTTAACCATACGAGGCCGATTATTGCCATCCATGTATTGGCCAACCGTTCGGACTTTAATGGCAACCATAAGTCATGAGAGAATCACGGCATCCAGAAGCTAACTGGTGACGACCCAGATCTGATTAATCATACTTGGCCGACTATTGCTAGAAATGCACTGGCGGAGTATTGGGCCTGTTGTAAGGTCAGGCAACTCCTACATGGGGCCTTTCATCATACACACACACACACACACACACACACACATATATCCAGACAATTTTTCTGAACCATCACTTTTCTCCACGTTTCAGACCATTTTTAGTACTCTAACTTGAAAATCTAAAAAAAATAATGTTTCCATTAAAACAAAGCTTCCTCTATAAGGAAACAAAAAGTTTGTAACTTTTTTTGAAGATCAATCCGTTTACATAAAAATTGGGAGGTCTCAGTAATCAGTTGATGGACCGAGCAATTAGCAAGTTATGTCACCTATAACTATGTAGTTGGTTGCCGCAAACTAGTACATTTTCTGGTTCGTATTTAATCATGCAATTATGGCCACTAACTATATTTTCACCATGATAAGTTTGGTAACAACGTACTACTTCACTGTACGCAGAGTTGCATTTCTCTTTTTTGTTGCAACGTTAACTCAACGAGAATTATCTTTTTCGCTCTGCGACGAAATGGCTCATATATACATATGACACTCAGATGTTCATAATTAATGACACGAGGGAGAAAAACGTAAAGAGCATGGGATAAACTTTCCGATATTTAAATTATGACAAAGAGGATCTTCTGTGGCAGTCAGGGGAGTGGCTGTTATAGTGAAAGTCTCGTTCTCCATCTGGCCGTGACCTAACATATTATTACAGTACAGTAGGGGGACTGAAGTTATCCCTAAATGTGTTCTCTTGTGCTGATGGAAGGTGGCGCACGCAGAGTTGTGTCTCGTTGGGGTCAAATCGCATGTTGTAATATCAGGGATGTTACACATTCTTCAGGCATTCCGCACAAAGTGGGTCATCCCTATTTTTGATGTTACAAAAAAAAGTTAAGTCTTTTTTTTTAGAACGGTGTAGAATGCCTAGAATATTGTACAAATTATTTCTGATTTTTTAATCTTGTATTTTACCCAGTATGAAATACCTCATTTTTATTTTTGTGTTTTTTTCGATTCGTTGTATATAGAAAATGATATATTGTACAAACAAAAGGTTTTAACATAAAATGTTGGCCTTTGAATGTCGTTCCCAATTAAAATTTTTCATAGCTGCGCTGAATAAATATCATTCATTTTTGAGAGGAATAAAGTGAACTTTTTGTTTGCACACAGGGAGAATCTTGATGCTGCTCTAAGTTTGACAACATTATTGTTAGAACGCATACTAACTAAAAGATAATTGGCATAATTGATAAAAAAAAGCTCTCCGCATTTTTCCATATTGAAAAAATTATTCTTTTTTTCCATTCTACTTTTTTATTTCTTCTTCATTTAGATCAACCAGCAACAACGTGCGTACTGCTCGGGCTCTATATTGATTATTGTGCTTGTAGACTGTAAACAACTTTTTGTTATACATATAGAAAGCTATATTGTACACGACAAAAGAACTGCGATTCAATTTGGCTACCATATATAAAACGCAATGTGCACATGATGCGTATGGCTCTGCAACTCCATATATGACAGACGAGAGAAGTTGGCTATGCGACATGCTGAGCAATCAACAGGTTCATAAACTGGCTTCACGATTTCGATACATTTCGAGATATTTGGGCCATATCTTTTTTAAAACATTTTTTGATTTTTTAATATGTATATTAGGGTGGTTCCTAAACTGGGTTAAATAGAATCTTAATCGCTTCACCCCCTACATCGGTTTCAAAAAATTCAAAGACACACCCCAAATTTTTTCAAAATAAAAAAAATATTTACCCTCTGTCTACGAGAAAGTTGAAGTATCCCGTTTAAAATACATGTGTTCTTGATCTTCCTTCCGTATAAATTTGATATATTATATATTTTATATACAGCGAATCGAAAAAACACTGATGATTTTGGGTGAACTGTTAGATTAAAAAATCTAATATAACTTGTACATATTCTTAATATTCTGCACCAATCTCAAATATATTATAATTTTTTTTTGTCATATCTCGAAACAAGGATGGACCACATCCTGCGAAATGCCTCTAATATTTGTCCACAGGTTATATCATGCGCTTGTACGGAATAATTATAATACCTGTTTGTCTGGCTCCTTGCCTCGGGCGGTAATGAGGCGATCGCAATAGCAGCCCTCAAGTAAAACTATTCCGCTCGGACGAGCACACGTTTCACTTTCATAGTAGAACAGCAAATTCTGCAATCGGACAAAAAGAATTACTTGTATTAGTGACTAAATTTACACTGTTAAGTAATTACGGGATCTTTCAGGAAGTCTTTATACATGCACTGGTATATTAAATTTAACATACAAGTGTGATGTAAAATTATGGTACAGCAGACAACATTTTTACAAAATTTGTGAATTCCATATGGAACTACAGTAATTTTATTTAAAAATTAGGAAACTTTATTTAAAAGTAATTTTATATGGCGGCAATGACTTCGATTGAAAGGGAAATTGGTGATTAAATTATTCTCCTTGTTATATGTTTCGTCTCTAATCCGAGTCATTTTCAGAAATATTTGTCATAATGATAATGCGCAAATCAGAATTAGTGTTGGTATCGTCTGATACCGAAACTGGCACTTATTTTTTTTTTTTGCAGAAAATAATTGCGCAAAATGTGATGGAATGGAATTTCTTATTCAGGAAACTATTTTTTATTAAGGGGGCGAGACAGTAAAAAAAATTATTTTATCACAGATTTATATCTTGTATTCTAATCATTCAATAAATATTAAATAAATATAGTATTTCAGAATTAGAATAAACTAGTTTTCTATCAGTATTAAAATCAGTTTAGATACTATGGTGAATTAGTTTTAGGCGTTCTTTAAACTCTGTGTGTGATTCAGAATTCACTCATACGTTTCAAGTCTTAGTTTAAATTAAGTCAAGAAATAGCCACTCTTGCTTATATCACATTTAATATACAAGTATGTTGAAAAATTTTACAATACTTTTATAGCAAGTTTCTAAACATTCTAAGGTTTTATTATTACACACCTTAATTTTACAACTGACTTGTAGAATAATTTGAAAGAAAAATCCTCTGATATATGTTAATATTCGTTGAAACGTTTTTTTTCGTTGAGTTATTTTGTTTAAGAATAAAAGATAACATTGGTGCAATTAATGGAGAGTAATAAGCTTTTTTTCCTTTATTAGAAAATGCCGCACTGATTCGTATTATTACTTTTTTTATCCTGAAACTAAATGTAACTCAATTGGCCCCGGTCTCCTCAATATAAAATTGACCAACCGTGAGAGTGCCGGATGAAGTTTTTATAATTATGGAATAAAACTTTTGCCGTCATATAAAAATGTGAGATAAACAATTTCTGAATCGAAGTTTTTGAAGTCTCCTTCGGCAAGTTTGAAATTATTATGTTACAACTTTTGTTCAGTTCAACGAGTTGAGAAAAGATATTTCTTAAGGCTCCTCTAGTGATGAATTGGTTCGTGGCTTTTCGCCGCACAGTAAAAAAAAAAAAGAAAAAATCTCACGTTCTCCCCCATCAACACAACACATATGATACTTTTTTGTAGAATGATTGATCTTGCTCACCTGATAGAGAACGAACCAGCGGAGTTGCCACTTGGCCGAGTCAGCAGTTCGCTTGTGCAAATACCCAGCCAGAGAATGATCGTAATGGGCTCTCTCCGAGAGCATGAGTATTTGCGAATCGTTGACCCGCACTGCGGAAAAACCACGCTTGATTACTATTTTAAGTACTTAAGGAAGAATAGTCGTGTTTGAAACTTTTTTTTTGCGTTCCTCATTAGAGTTTCGAGGATACTCGAATCCTTTGCACATTGCTTCGATTTATGACTCTCATTATAAAGCTCTCAATCAGTGTTTGGGATTGAATTTGGCTCGAATAATTCGAGGGACTGAAATTTTATCGTTATTTTGGAATTTTTGAAAAAATGTATTTTCACGCATTAACTTCAGTAAGTTACGATACATCGGGCTGAAATTTCATACACAAATGAACTAACATTGAACGATGATTGGTGTTAAATTTGCGGAGAATCCATTGAGTAGACCTGATTTTATGACAATTTCAAATTTTGTGAGTAAACACTCAAATTATAGTGAATTTTAAACTATCCGAATCTGGATCAAATTTAGTTCACATCTGGTATAGTGTTCTCGCAAAACCCGAGAATTTTCTCGTCTCGCCGAGAGCCGACAATTTTGTTTGTCTCGTATCGGAAAAAAAGATGCAAAGCCGAACTTTGCACATTAATTTCCATTTTTCATAAAGCCACCACTATGAGGAAGCTTATTTATTATTTTTATAAAAAATGAAATTTAATGAGAAAGCAAAAAAAATCATTTTTCACTTTGCATCATTTTGCTTTCTCGTAGATGAAGCTTTGTTTTCATGAAAACAAATTTTTTCGAGATTTTCATGCCAGCATACTCAGAATCATCAGTGTGTGTGTGCGTGTGTGCGTGTGTGCGTGTGTGTGTAAAACTTCCTCTAGGAGGAAGCAAAATATAGTATTCTATATATGGGAGGGAATACATTTTGACCTCGTGCGAATTTCTGTCCTCGCCTTATTTGTGCATCAAACTTCACGCTTGGCGAATATCTTGCACTTCCCTCCCTTGTAACATAATATATTATTATTATTATTATTTACGATTTTTTCCTTGGTAAAACTACTAAAGTGTTAAAAAACTGTTTGTATATTTATCAAATTTACAAATTTTGAGTTTCTCCACACAGCGTCAGGCAAATAAGAAATTCACTTAGTTTTACACGTGTAATTTAGATCCTCTTATTGTTTTAACGAAGCGGGGACTTTGGAATTTGCGAAATTGGATGTCCTCCCAAACACACCCAAACTCTTTCAGTTATAGGTTTGTACAAGCAAAGTTTCGTTCTTGGTGAAAAGGTGTAAGGGTCGGGATAGAAACAGCTAACAGCGTCTCGACGATGTGAGCTAAATCAATCCAGCTGAATTGCATTCTTGTCTGGACTACTTTTACTTGCGTTTGCACCACGAACCTTTTTATTAACTGAACAACCCAACTACGCGAACGCTTCGCCCGCAAGTTTCAGCGAATTTTCAATCACGATTGACGCGACTGTTGCCAGTGCACTAGAGTGTATATATGAATCGTGTGCTTCAAAGTTCGAACAGAGTTTGTCAAGCTCGAGTAATCAAACACGACTGCACAAAAATTCGCACGTTGTTTTCGGAAGCTTTCAGAATAGCCAACGGCATAAGATAAAAAATTAAAGCAACATTTTTGTACATTCAACAAAAACATATTTACATAGTTTTTGTTATTGTTGGTTTAAAAAAAAGGTTATTTTTTTAAGAATAAAAGTTCAAAAGGATTAGAAATTGTAATAAAAAAAGAAATTATAGTTAATCTTCGTAAGTATTACAATCTTTCAATGTAGGAAAAAATATTCTTGGAGAAAAAGAAACGAATGAACAAATAATCCCAGAAAAGAAGAATAAAATCTAAGTGCCTGCATACATTTTCTTTGAAATCATAACAGTCATAGTGGAGCAACAACTTCAGTTATGTGCCAAATTTCACCTCAATTGCTTGAATGACTCTTCAGTTATAGATTATTGAAGGCCTGCACACACATTGATACATGAGACATTGCATACCAATTTAGTCACCAAAACGAAAAAAAAAATTTGAAAAAGTTCGTAAAAATCTGGTTAGCTTTAAAAAAAAAATCTGTTGGAATATGTAATTTTTTTCATTTTTCATATAATCTGTAATATCTCGGAAACAATTAATCGTATCGACATCTCCAAAAAAACGATAATGTGCGTTTTTTCATGTCCCACAAGAAAATAAATTATTTAGAATTAATTGTGTAATTTCAGGCCACATTTTATGGCAAAATCAAAGCGAATATATATTTCCTTCCCAAATGTTCATAAGTATACCAATTTGAAATTTTTTTTTGACATTTTGAGTGTTCTGACATGGAAATCTCGAAAAAAAAATGTCCATGAAAACGAAGCTTCCTCTATGAAGAAATAAGAGTAAATTATATACATATATCAAAACGGCTCGTCTTTTTCATCTATCAAATACTGTGTATATCAATATATGTAGTCAAGAATACAGTACTCACCGGTTCTCTGCATCTTCGGGCTGAGCATGATCGCAGATTGTGTCAATGACGCGGAGATTTCCGCGCTTTACTCTCAAGGGAGATAATTGATTGTCGAGGTTACCTTGTATGTGTAGAATATGTGTGTATCAAAGGTACGCTTTTACTATTTATCAAGATGCAAGGTATATAACATCATCTCGTCTTTAAATTAATAATTATAATGCATAATGTTAATAGTTAAGTGAATTTTGATAGCACTATATCATAAAGCCGCTCGTTTATTTAAACCTCGACGAATCTTATTTGAATCGTTCTGTTATCGTTGAGGCTTTTGTTTTATGATCGTAATTTCCAGGTGCAGACAGCCAATTCCATGAGACTTGCAACAGGTATCCCTCTTTCCGCAACCACGCGACGACCACTGGTTCAGTTTCCCCGATAAACGAGACCAGCAGTAGCGAAAACAAATAGACAGAACTTGTTAGACACCACAGCTTAATTTTTTTTTCTTTTGCTAGCAACGCAGCAAAGTGCATTGGACGTTTCAATCGCTCCCTCGAGTATTTCTGAGCACTTAAAGCTTTATTTTCGAGATATATTAGGAGGCATTCCGCACAAAGTGGACTACCTCTGCTTATGAGATGTCACCAAAAAAAAGTTCAATATTTTGTTGAGTATTGTTGAAAATATATGTACATATTCCTAAATTACGTTTAGAAATATGTACATATTATTTTATATAGATTTTTTTAATCTTATATTTCACCGATAAGTAAATACCGATTTTCAAATATTTTTGTGCTTTTTTGATTCGCTGTTTATAAAAAACTATATATGGTATATGCAAAATGTTTTGATATAAATTGTGGGTATTTGAAAGCAGTTTTAGCACTGAAAATTTTTCATAACTGCGCAGAATAAATACCATATATTTTTGAGACGAATAAAGTGAATGTTTGTTTTTTTTAGTCAAGAGTGACGATCTTGATTTTGTATCATATGTGACAAACATTTTTTTTGTTATTATGTATACAAACTATAAAGAAATTGGCATGATGGAAAATTCATATATCTTTGACAGGTTTATTTTTATGTAATAATGATGATTATATAAAAAAAATAGCTCTCTAGATTTCAATTGTTTGAAACTGTCAGAACATCTTTTGACTGTCAAGCAACGTTACTCAACGTTTTAGATCATTTTGAGCATACTGACATCAAAATAATGTCAGCATTAATATATTTTAAAAACCTTGACATTGAACATTATCTAAATCATGTACTCATTTTCTAATTTATATTCTTTATTTATACTCTTACGAAGACTATATTGTATATGAAACTAAGATCAAAAGAAGAAAAAAAGCAATATCTGCGAAAAAAACGGGCTGCAGGTCTCCGGTGAATGGCTTCGGAATGATATTACAAAAAAAGAAACGAATCTAGACTCATTATAATTTGTAATGTTTACAGCACAAGGACAATAAAAACCATTCACTACTGCTACTATTCAACATTTTGTATTATTATCATGATATAAAGTGTAGTTGAAATAAAATAAACAAATGAATAAATAAACATTGTAATTTTTTTACAGTTGTTTGTTTTGCAGTATTCATTCGAATGCATATCGGATACACGATGAAGTAATTGCTTGTTTTTAGCACTTTGACTTTAATTTAATACGGTGTTATTTCTGTTGGGCAATTAGGAAATTAAAAGTGAACAAAGAGCTGCCGATGTACCAAAAGGAATGAAAATAATTTGAGCAGTTGTGGTTTCTTTGTAACACTTCGCTTTATTTTTTTGTTCGAAAAAAGGGAAAAAATCTCTATAAGCACACTATTTCTTTGCAAGCTTTATATTTTTCTCGTGTCAATATTGGATTTACTCTTTCTGAGCACGATGCATACAATAGGACACGAGGCGTTAGCGGCTTTTGAACCGATTGCTACGAAATATAGTAGATATTACTTGAAGGAATTAATAACTTCGTGGAATGACGTAAATGGTCGCAACCTTATGTTAAAAGCTGTAAAGTATTCCGACAAAATGAAAGTCATGAAGAGGCTTTAAAAAAAAGATCAATAGTATTGGATATTAATGTCTAAGAGAATATTTTTTACATTGAAAAAGATTTATATAATTCTGATACAGAGACGTAACACATATATGTGTTACGTCTCTGTAAAAATATATATATCGATGTGTATCTTGATTAAGAATTTTATGGAAAGTCAATAAATAATTATGACACCGCGTGGTTTTACAGACAAATTCATATCAAAGTTATATGACTTCATTTTTACTTCCTCATAGTCTACAGAGAAAAAATTTCTCCGCGATTTTCTTGTACGAACACTCCAAATGGTCTAAAACATCGAGGAAAGTGGTTTAGAAAAAATGTCGGGATGGCTGTGCCTGTGCATTAGGATGGCTCTTAAGCGAGATTAAATCGGACCTTAATCGCTTCATCCCTTAAATCGGTTTCAAATAATTCAAAAACGCACCCCAATTAAAAAAGGAAAAATTGACCCTCTGTCCACAGTGGTTGAAGTTTTCCGTTTAAAATACATGTGTTTTTGATCTTCGTTTCGGATAAATTTTATTGACAAAATAATTTAGTACATAAAAATCTGAAACTTACTGAGCAGCTTGTTCAAGCATATCGCTATTCGGCGAAAAAATGTCAACCACCCTCCTCTTTGAATATGGTTGGTACAGCCCATACAATTGTCACCCCTCCCCTGTACATATTTTTTCATGTCTGTATTGTTTAATAAAATTGTGATTTGACTGAAATTTATGTTTTTAGGGTAACTGATGTCGAATTTGAAAATACAACAATTTAGATGAAAATTCGAAAGTACAAACTTGAAATAATTGTCCAAAAATTGCGATAATCGATTGTTTTTTTTTTAAATTAAAATTGTATATGACAATTGTATGGGTTGCACTACCTATATTCGAAGAACAGGGTGGTTGACATTTTTTCCCCTAATAGAGACCTGTTTGGACAAGGTACCCAATATATTTCAGATTCTTATGTACTAAATACCTAAAATAATTGAGTCCGACAATAACATTTATGCCAAAAGAAGCTCAAAAATCTCTGTAGACAGTTATGTTTTTGAATGATGTGAAACCGATTTAGGGGATGAAGTGATTAAAATTCCACCCTAGTAAGCATGACACCTGAAATCTCAGCCACAAAAACATATAGTATATCCTATTACTTACGAAAAAAAATCGCCGCACCTTAGATAGTCATCTACCACGCTTTTCCTACCCTTACGACTATCACGCACGTTTCATTCCTTCCTTACTTTTTATTTCCCTCTCGCTCCCGAAACTCGTATAAAAAAAGTTAATAAAAAACCCCTCGAGAGGGAGAGAGAGATCTATCCAACCGCAAAACTTTCTACGAAGCCAACTTTTTTACATTTAATTCTTGTTATCCCTGGCGTTTACCTGCATCGAATTCCGCCGCATTCCCACAACGACGTTTCAATCTCTTTCAGTTTATCACTTTCGTTTCTTCCATATATATATATATATATATATATATATATATATATATATACACATATATCCCCTTTTTATTTTACATACTTTCTCCCACCCTTTTTTAAATCTCCCGATAAAACTGGTAAATAATCTTCACTCTGCTTCTCTACTTTTATTTAACTGTAATTTTAACAATAACCAACTTCAAAGATTGTCAACGTATCTTTCAATATATGAAAGTATGTTTTCTAAGTTTTTTTTCTTTTTGTTTCTATTATTACGCATGGATAATTTGAGCAAAGGCGAATAATCAATTAACGTAATTTCGCGACACCACGTTTTCTTTTTTTAATATATATATATTTTTACAGCCCCAATTTGTTTTTTTAGTATGTGAAAAATGTTGTAAGTGATAAACTAGAGGCCAGTCGACCCCGAGGGTCGAAACTCAACGGGCGCCTCGTCGTCACTCGTGGGTGGTGATGCGTCGGAGGAAACGACGACGACGGCGGCGACAGCGGCGACGGCGTCGAGGGGTCTCTTACTACTGGTGTCCGATCTCATGGCAAAACGATGGTTCAACTTTTTGGGGGAGTATCGCGACGAAGGAGCTTGCGAAACGTGTCGCGGCACCGAGGCCTCTGAGAGGAAGATCGCTCCCGCGTCGCTTTACAACCCCCATAGTTATCCCACTGGCTGTGACCCCCCCCCCCCCCCCCCCCCCCCCCTCAACCCCCCACCTTTGTTAGCCTTCCTATCTCTTTTGGCTTGGTGTATCAATGCGCAGGTCTCGCGTCCTCGAGCAAAACCACCCTCTCGACGACCCACGATCCCTGACGTAGTCCGCAGTATAACACCACCATATACAATATTATACCTGGCTCCTTCCTAGCGCAACAGAATATCTCCAGTACAGATAAGGCAGAGGCCTCAACGTACTAGCGTCATCCAACTAGGGAGCAACGCTAAAACACCATCGGGATAGAAATTGATGACGACGAAAATCGAATGCTTCGCCCTGCGTGCGCAAAGGAGCTTAGGGGGCTACATAACGCAGGGAAATTTCTGTATATGGGTCAACATTTGAGATCAGACACACTTGTGGAGCTTGTTGCGTTTGGTCATGTCTTATAACTTCGGCATATGGATTCATGATTAGGGATTATGTTTATTTTCGTTTTGTCGAGATTTTGGCTTCTTCATAAAGGAAACTTTGGTTTCGTGAAAAAAAATTCTTTCGACTTTTTCATGTCGAGACACTCAAAATGGTCCAAAACGTTGAGGAAACGTTGGTTTAGAAAAAAAGCATGTATTGGGGTGTGACCCAAACGTCGTTAAATCGAATTTTAATCGCTTCACACCCTAAGTTCTTTCAAAATAAAAATAAAAAAAATTACACTTTGACCACAGGGTTTGAAGTATCCCGTTAAAAATGCTTTTATCTTTCATCTTTCTTCCGCATAAATTTGATTGACGGACTAATTTAGTACATAAAAATCTAATATTTACTGGGCATCTGTTGAAGCATATCGCTATGAGGGAAAAAAATATCAACCACCCTGCGCTTCGAATATGGCTGGTGCAGTCCACTTTTATTGATGCAGCCCACGATGCTATTAAACAACGCAGAGACGAACAAATATGTATATGACATGGTTGACAATTGTACTGCACCAGCCATACTCGAAGAGCAGTGTGCATGACATTTTTTCCCCTAATAACGATATGCTTGAATGGGGTACCCAGTAAATTTCAGATTTTTATGTACTAAATTAGCTCGCCAATAAAATTTATGCCGAAAGAAGCTCAAAGACACATGTATTTTAAGAGGAAACTTCAACCGCTGCAAAATTTAAAAAAATATTATCTGTTTTAGACTTTCTTTGTCAAAATTCAAAGTTCACTTTTGATTTTGCTTGAAAACAAAAAAAAATTCTCTACAATTAATGACTGCTAAATGCACGTCTTGTGACACCTTGAATTCGGACGAATTAAAGCTTGAGAATTGCAATAATACTTCGAGCTTTACGAGCGGTGTAAAACAAATTGCCCGCCCATAAAATTCAGTAATTACGCAATTCGTTGCAGAACACTTGGTATCAGTCTGCGATGGTAGTATATTTGAATTACGAACAAATAAGTACGCACTCGTAATACAGAATTGAAAAATAAATAAATTTTTTGCTATCGTCATACATATGGTCACTTTAAGAGAGCTTCGATGGTTCAGTCACATTATTCAAATACCAACATTTAAAAAAATTGTTCTTGTAAATAGTTGTGCATAGAATAAAATTAAATAGATAACATTTATTTTACAGAAAAATAACTCATTTCACGCGAAAACCACATGAGATACATTTTTACGCTATTTTTTAACAGTTAAATTTTATATTCGCCCAGCGCATTTTGTTCGATAAATCATTATTCATGAATTCACCGAGTAATCAGCTTTGTTTAACTTCACAATTGGGAGAAAAATTTAATTATATTCGTACACAGTTAAAAAAAATATTTGCATGTTTTTATTAACAAAAATGTTAAATTTAATGCACAAGTGATGTAAAATGATAAACTTTTATATTAAACTTCATAATTTTCGAAATTTTTAGAATCAATTTCTGTAATTTTATATCTCACTTGCGTATTATTTTTAATACATCACGTGCAATGCAGACAGGTATTTTTATAATCATTATTATTAGATCGATTTATTTTTTTAGCATGTAATCCAGCTAAATCTGTCGAAGATATGAATATGCCATCGTGCCATTTTTTTTGTAGTTTGTATACATTACAACGAAACATTTCTCAATTGTGGAGCATAATCAAAATGGTCCTTCTCAACGATTTTTTTCTTTAAATTTCACCCATCAAAAATGCATGAAATTTATTCTGCGTAACTATGACCACATTCAAGTAGAAGCTTCATCGAAATATCTACATTTTATGTTTCAACATATTGGTTATATTATGGATAATTTTTTTGTATACGGCGAATCGAAATAACACTAAAATTAAAAAATCGGTATTTTATTTTAGTTGAACTATAGGATGGAAAAATCTAAAATAATTTGTGCAAATTGCAAATATTCTACACTACACTCAAACAAATTAGATTTTTATTTTATAACATCTCGAAACTAGTTGTGGCCAGAATTGTGTGGAATGCTACATATTTTATACATGCAATTTTACCAATTGTAGTTGTATAAATATTTTATTGTAAAAATTAATCATCTACGTTTAAATATCGTCCAATCAGGAGGCAGAATGGATGTTCTAATATAGATGCACCTTCGTCAACGACTACGACGACGACGACCGCGAGCCGAGATTGTCTCTGCGTGTGCAAAGCAGAGGAAAGAAGTAGAGCAGTGTGCTGCCGTTGCTGGTTGCTGCTGCTGCTGCTGCTGTGCCTTCCTTCCCGGGGTTCGCAGCGCTCCGAGAGACGCCCGACTACCCGAGACCAACCTGAGCCCCTCGTTGCCCTCGAGAATTATTAACGCCATCGGAATTTATGAGAAGGTCGGATCCGCAGTATGTCGAAGCCACAGCACGACAAACTAGCTGGCACGTCCCCTCGCCGTGTACATCCTTCTTTCATTTATCCCGGTTGCTCGATTTTTCTAGACACATTTTTAGATTGAGTATTTTTAGAAATCGAATATTAGTCTTACATATACTGCTTGTACCTTCTGGTACTCAGATTTATGTTGACTGTAAAGAAGCAAGTTAATTACAATATCAAGTAAAATTCAGATCAGGTATTGAAACACTTATATCTCACATATAGGGGAAGGCGTGGGAAAAAAGGACACTTAAACGAAAAATGGCTTTATCACGATATCCAAAGTGTATTTTAACTTCTTTCCACCCCAAAAACTTGATACCAATCATTGATTTTGAGCGTTGGCAAAAAAAAATCTGGTGCACAACGGGACACTCCCGCGAATTCGGCAATGTATGGTTTTTTTTACTGGGTGCTACTGCATGGCATGATATTTTGATATTTCGGAAAAAAAAAAGCGTCACGAGCAAATTAGTACAGTCCCAAATTGCTCCGAAACATTGGCCCCGTTTATTTGTATCAATTGCTCACGTGGGATACGAGTCATAAATATTTCTGACCGTGATTGAGCGCATGCGTGTTAGTACGATCATCGTGAACGACATAATATTCACAGTATTCGATCAATTTCCACTGTCGATGAAGTCACATCTACATTAGTGTTCAATATTTTTTTTAAAGTTGCTTAGTTCCCTGGAATTGTGTTGTAGAAATGCAATTTTTCAAAAGAAGTCGGAGTGCCCCGTTTTGTCCCGTTCCTGACTGTCGAATTTAAAGGACAGATTGCGTTACACACTCAACATGTTTTTAAAAACATTATATTTAGATTGCTTCCGATGAATTGTGTTGTAGAAACGGAATTTATCAAGAATGTCGAAGCGTGCTGTTTTGCTCCATAATCTATCTAACCTTAAGCACAATTGAGAATTATTTGGAAATATTGGGCCTGCCTTTTCTCTTTTAAAAGTGCGCAGAGAGTAAAAATTATTTTAAAAATTGTAGTAGGTGACCCGCATTACCCACACACTTTTGCCACCTGGTAAAGAACCTTGCTTGATAAGTCAATAGTACATTATTTTTCGAATAATAAGAGCAGCCAATTAAGTGAGATACTAATATTTGATTATTTATAAATTTGGCCGGGTTTTAATGCATTTTTGACTTATCGGGTATTTTTTAAAACATTTTTCCGAAGCTATGAAAATTTCAAGTTTTTACAAGAAGGTTTATTTCTGTTTGAGTATTTTTTTTTTTTTTTCATCTTTTTCGGCGTATCTTAATTATAATCTTATTAATTAAATGTTATGTCTTTTATCTTTTCTGTAGAGCTCAGTGAGATTAATGAAATGTGTGTTTGAGGATCCTAAATTAGTACTGAGTAAAAAAAGGGTAAGGAAACGGCAGTATAATGCTGTATTAGCTAAAAGAAATGATTAAACTGATTATTTTGCTCCAAAAATCTTTTTTTATTTTAATTAAGAAGCTGAAATTAAAATCGAAATTTCGCCGAAAACATAATTTTTTACCTTATATTTATCATGTAGGAATTCTTCCTTTCTAAGATAAAAATATTTTAGAAAAATGATATTTTTATATTTTTCAGAGAAATATATATAATTATGAGAAATATCAGAGATGTACAGAAAAAAAAATTGCGATACCAAAAGTTACTTTTTTTTTCAACTAACTTGAAATTGTAGAATCAAACATTTTACCTTGAGGCGATATGACAAATCTTCAAATATAGTGATCTAATTTATTTTAACTGTTTAATATTTTAGACAAAATAAAGGTTCACTTTTTCTATTTATATTTAATACTCCGTAATGTTACCGACCGTCATTTCTGAAATACGGAATGATTCTGAGTATATTAAATTACAGTTCCTCTTACCAATTACAGTTTGTGAAGAACTGCCACACATTACCTTAATTCAATATGTTATTAAACTCTAAATACTTCCTTATCACTAATGGTATTGTTCAACTATAGCTTCTAAAGGTATTAATTGTACAAGTAGGAAAGTTTTCTTATTTATCCTGTGCATTACTATAATAACTGCAGTTGGGGGAAGCATTTATTTACAAACGGTAAAGTGCATTTCTATACAAAGGGTTAAAATCTATATTACCAGCAGTGATGTATCGATACCAAGAAACATCCCTACCATCCGAGGGTTTTAAAAATATCTTACCTTTGCTTATTTATCTGCAACGGGTAAATAACAGTGCTCGGAATTATCCGGGTGACCACAGATACCCGTTTTGCTAGGAGACATATTTCACAGCTCTCACGCATCAAATTTGGAATATCTAATAGCAGAAATTTTCCAGATATTTGGATTTAGATCCGCAGATTCCGAGCATTGGTAAGGGTTACGAAGAAAACGGTTTCAAATGATTATTATGAGGAGCGGAGGATAAAAATGGACAGGTCTGTACGCAACTTGTACTATTTGTTTTTTAGTAAATAGAATACGTGTCATAAACATTTACCTCCGAAATAAATTATGGATATAATCAGTATTGAATTATTATGAAACGGCACATATCCACGAGTTTATTTTCTTTGGCCGAGAAAATACAAGTACAAGATAAATAGAGTAGTAAATGCGATCGTTATATAAAATATAGCACAATTATGAGAATTGCTAATCGATTCCGTTGTTTTTGCTGCCGACGAACAGATTTAACCGACAACTTCTCCGTGACAGTGAGTCATAGCTATGGCACGATGTGTAGCTCTAACCGCGAGCGTTGCAGCCTGTAAGGGAATATAAGTCAGTATTTAATTATAACAATGTAATCTACATAATAATTAAGTACAAATTCTGAAGATCCATTTGACATTCACTCGCACGGACACTCTCACAAACACTCCCGTAGTCACTTTCACAGACACTCCCGCACTCACTTTCACAGACACTCTCGCAGTCACTCTGACAAACTCTCTTACAGACACTCCCGCAATCACTTTCACATTCACTCTCACAGGCACTCGCACAGATACTCTTACAGACACTCTTACAAACATTCAAACAGACACACCAACGGATACTCTCACAGTTTCAATTCTTTAATTCGATTTTTCTATGAATAAACTCGCACCTTAAATTTTCTTCGAGCATTGAATTCACGTAGCTGTTGAACCACTTCGGTCATGGAATGTTCAGCAGTTTTTTCGCCACGAACCCAAGAATTTGTGAGTATATCAGTCGCGGTTGGTCTGTCCTCTGGCTGTTGTTGCATAAGCTAGAAATTTCAGTACATTTATGTGAAAACATCTTTCATAACACTTTTCCAGCTTTTCGATTGTCTTCAAATAGTATTACGGTATTTTTGTGAAATTGAATGAAATGGCGTTAAAAGCGGCCTTAAAACAGGTTTATGGTCCGTTTCGAAATGGAATGAAATCACAAAGTTTCTTTAAAAAGTATTACGGCTTTCCTTAAAAGTGAGGTAAATCGAAAAATTTACCTCAAAAAATGTTACTAATGATCTTATAAGAAAATCCTACCCGCCCTACCTATCTTCACATATAATATATTGAGTAGTACATGAAGTTTATTTATTACTTTTCTTTTGTTTTTCCTATTATACCAGGGCAATCAATTGTACGTAATTATCTTATTATATAACGGGCCAGTTTGTGTTCATACCTGAGCTATAAGGCTCTTTGCTTCATCGGTTTTGTCATCCCAGTACGGAGATGGAAACATTTCTTCAGTTTTCCGAAATGGTTCAAAACCGCAAAGCCTGTAATATTATTAGAGAGCTAATGTGACTATCAAAATTCCTCTTTCTGCTCTGTGACACGCACTACCAGTGGAATGAAATATCTTATATCCTCACAGTTAACGTATTTTAAATTATAATATATACATACATGATGTAAAGAATGATTCCTAAACTCCATAAATCGGATGGTGCACTCGGCTTCCCCGTGGTTATTACTTCTGGTGCTGTGGAAAATTCAGTAATCCCATTTTAAAGCTTCAATACTTTTTTCCCCTTTAAGAGGATATGAAGCTACTCAGTCGGTAACAGAAACCGTAATCCAATTTTCTCTGTCAAGCTGTTATGACTCTTTCAAATATCCGGTAAGATCACATTTTCATGGTTTAGACTGAACCCTGAATGGTTAATGAATTTGCAGCATACATTTTATTTCTCAAAAGTTCACTTTGCAAATGTCACTTTCCCATTCGTAGTCCAAATTATTGGGTTCGTTTTCCCCTATGTGCTCTTTTGTTACGCACCATTTTTAATGTCTAATTTACTCAGCAGTTTTGTCGGTGATTAAACTTCAAGCTTTGTAATTACATTTAAAATTGCATAAATTATAACCCAGAATAAATTCAGATTAGAAAGTTCTTACTAGCGTTCCGCATCAACTTATTCGATCGTTGGATTTATTATAAAACGTTTCACCTCTCTCTATTTTGTTACATTTTTAAAAATATCGAAATAACTTCGAACAAAACCCTTTTAAGATCGCTACAGATATCCGTCGATGCCCCGTGTAAAAAAAAAAAAAAATACCAACCGCAGTAGAGCACTTTGTAGGAGCTGAGAGCTATTGTGGTGGCTTCGTTTCCGGCAAGTAGAAGCTTTGAGTTTTCATCTTCTGTCGCGTACAAAAGCTTCTCCGGTCTTAAGCTACCGTGACATAAACCCATCGAATGAATGTACTGAAAAAATAAAATAATGTCTAGAAGATTACTTCTGAATTATTTCATAGTGCCTGGTGCCATTTTTTTTACCAAAGTATAAAGAAGAAAGCACTTATTTGGTAATTAATAATTGCTTGAATAAAAAATACATTGAGAGAATAAATATGCTTTTAAATGGCAAGTTGAATCGATTTGGTATATTTTATCCGCTGAGACATACATTTGTTCAGAGTCGACATAAATATATAATACAAACCTCTAGAGCCGCTGCAGCATTTTGAACTGCATTTGCGGCATCTCTCTCGGAATATCCACCTCGAGAAGCCAGTCTATCGAGAAGTTCGCCACCGTTCGCCATATCCTCAATCACAAAAATTCGAAGATGATCGCCATAGACTTCTTTCACCGACACCTGTGAAATAACAATAAATTATGTACTTTGAATCAAGTGTGGAGGAGATAATTAGCTTAATTAACTCGACAGATGATTGTTTTTTTCTTTTTTATGTCCTCGATAACAGTTTGTTGATGTTAACCATAGTCTCAGTTGGATAACCACTTTTGGGAATCACAATTCGGGAATATGTGTGTGATCTGGAAGAGACAATTGAAAATTGACAATTTCTTACTAAGTTGTTATGACGTAATCTCAGAAGTGCCTTCAACTTCATCCCGGTATCCATTCTATTCAATCTGGCCTGCAACACAACGTAAACACAAAAAAAAGAAATATAAGTGAGAAATAAGAGACATTTCTTCTGTAGCCCATTGGTGCAAAGTTTTTCTTTTTAACTTTTAGATTTCGGATTGCACAAACATGTACAAAATTAGTTTTGCAACACGTCTCATTCTATACTCAAGAAGACATCGTCCGACGCGAGTATAAGAATTTTCATTTGAATTTCTTAAATATTTCATTCTTTTTTTTGTTGTTGTATCTATTATAAATTTTCAACGATTCAAAAAAGCGAAAAAACGATTCGAGAGCCGATTTCAAAAAATTAAAATGTTTCTGACGAGCACTGTAAAGTTTAATAGAAATTTCGTCTGTGAAAAATCATGAAAATAATAAATGTAAGAATGACGTTTTCCCTGAACAGAAAATAAAAATGTCCTTCTGCAATTACTGGTAATAATGATTTACCTTAGGCATAATCTTGCAGGCATACTTCTTTCTGCCCTTGTGTAGACAACTGTGTATCGTCGATGTTGAGCCTCTGGGACAAAACGATAAATCAATATAGACAAACCATATAAACTAATATATACCGATGCGCATCGCGAATGCACTTGCAGTTCAGTGAATGCAAAACGAATTTTTACCCTCGCTACCATGCAGCGAAACTAATTCTGCTTAATTTTATTTCACAAAGCAGAACGATCTCCTCCCACAATCAGTGCAAACAATAATTTTTAAAAATTGACATACGAATTTAAATGTTTTGACGCAAAAAAAACGCAAATAAATTGTGTTGATCGGAAGCTAGAAATCATGACAATGTACAAAAAATGTTCTGTATCATTGCAGGTACTGAAAAGAAATATCCATAAACTGGTAATCTTCATTTTAATGTACCAATGAGAGGTAAGAGGTTAAATTTGAAAAAAAATTAAAAATCATGTGTTGCATACAACAATTTTCTAGCTGCTGCCCATCGTAAAGATAATTTTTTTTTTAATTTCGTTCGGTTACCAAAAAATTTTATTTTCTAAAACAGGTTTCTCAGAATTTTTTTAGATTTTTTAAATGTTTCGTTCGATAATTTGTTTTAAAAAATCGTAGGTAGGTAAAAATGAGTAAAACAAATTAGTATCTACTTTTTAGATTTATGTTCATCATATAAAACATTGCAAACCCCTGCGGAAGGGTCAAGGACCAGACCCAGGTCGAAACCAAGAGGAATGCCCCACATAAAAACGATCCATTGTACAAACAAAGGGTTCAAACTCAAGTTTTAGATATTTGAATTTTGTTTCCACTACAAAAAAATTCCATAGCTAGGTAGAATGAATTTCATATGCATTTTTGAGAAGCATAATGTTAAAAAAAAAGTTTTGTTGAGACGGTCTGTCTTGATTTTACTCCAAATTTAATGAATATTTTGTTTGTATGTTTACAAACTGGAAAAAAATGCCACCATTTTTAGTATTATGTATACAAACTACCAAGAATTTGGCAAGATGGTAAATTCATATCTCAACTTAAAACTGATACTTCATATCTAAACTTAAAAAATAATTTTGTTGAGTTTGTAGCAAAATGAAAACTCTCTCAACAAGAAAATTGTTAATTTTATTCCTCTCAAAAATTAACGACATTTATTCTGCGCAGCTATAAAAAATTTACATTGGAAACTACATTCAAAGACCTGGATTTTTTGTTATTACATATTGTATGTACAATAGATCGTTTTTTCTGTATAGCGAATCGAAAAAACACACCAATAAAAAATCGATATTCAATTCTGGGTGATATATAAGATTTAAAAATCTGAAATATTTGTATTCTAAATACTACAACACTCTCAAAACAAAATTGAGCTTTTTTATAACGTCTCGAAACAGGAGTGATCGATTTCGGGTGAAATGCCTCATAAAATTAAATTAGTTTATATTAAATGCTTTGAAAATTAAATAATTTAATATATAAGAATTGTCATTTTACTTCACTTCTGGGTATTATAATTAATATACAAGCTGATGACAAATAAGATTACCAGTAATATGTATTTGCAAATATTTTTTAAGGCTCGAATTTAAGGATGCACTTTCAAAATTGAGATAACAAAAGGGATTCTCATTGCTCCGAAAATTTCGTATGTGAAATAAGACTCACCTGCCGATTATATCGCCAAGGATATATTGACTTCGGAAGGCACCTTTCGTCACATCCAATAACCAATCGCTTTCGTTCTCCATTGTGTGTTGATTATGTCGTACGCTTTGTCTTCCAACTTTTCAGAGATATATCGTTTACTATGCATGTGTGCTAATTTTAGTAATTCGTCATTACGATAATCATTGGATGCAAATATTGTGAAAACTGTCTTTTAACTTCGAATTGATTTAGTGTAACGATAATCATGATTACTGAGGGGTCAATTATTTTAATAAAAAGCAAAAAAGATGTATAATATTAATCAAGAGCTTCACGTTTGTTGATATTAAATATACGGCATCAAATAAATCAATCAGCGAATGGCTTCGATTTTATGTAAATCGTTTATTTATACATTCGTTAAATGAAACCCGGAAGATTGCATTTAAAGTAAATTTCGAGAGAGCTCGATTTTTAATTGTAAAGCCGATGTTTCTCGATACCCCCGATTTTTCCTCATACTTTTTATCCAGTTGCTATATAAAGTTTCATCGCACAATTTCTTCTCATGTTTTAATTAACGAAACATGGCGGTGTGTCTGTTTGGATTTGGTTTTCCCTCTGCCTCTTCTTCAGCAAGTTTTACATGCTAATGCGTTTCCATTCTATATGCTGATTCTTGCGCATTGGTTCTCGCGACCAACGTCACGACATTCTTAACGCGCACAAGGCAAAGTTTCGTTAATAAGCGGATACAACGATCGAAATCAACAGTAGTATATATAGTTATACTACAGCTATATTATAGATATATATTCGGATGAGGAAAACTGTGTGCTATTTTTTAAAGTAACTTATTACGTTTTAATGTAAATCCTATGTGTGGGGTTTTCCACGGGAATCGGAAGAGGCTTTGACCGAAGTTCCTCAAATCCGACGTCCGTCCAGAATCCCATTTCTTAGCATCATCCTAAGAGTATCCTACAGTTATGGCATGATCATCTCTATTGAGTTCCGATAAAAATAGTTATAAAAAAACTATTTCCTGAACCGTAAACCACCGGCAATACCGTTATTTTTTAAGTATTACATATTAATATAAGAAAAGGTACAAACGCAAAAGAGAAGTATTTTGCTTCCTCATAGAGGAAGCTTTGTTTTCATGACATTTTTTTTTAGATTTTCATGTTAGAACATTCAAAATGGTCTGAAACGTCGTGAAAAGTGTGTGTATATATATGATGAAAGGCCTAAAATTCATATTAACATAACTCATAAACTATTCGACAGAATCAGCAAATTTTAATACCATCTAGAGCACTGGACAATCTTCACATGGTGTACATTATGTAAAAAAACGCTTCACACATTTCAGTTTAATTTGATTTTAGAGATTTTGAAAAATGTCCGTAAACGCTCTAGTTCGAACAAATTTTTAGCTTGAAACATCGTATTAAAATTGAACAAAATGATGTGGCCTTTGGTATGAAATTTGGGCAAAATCGGTAAAGCGGTTCGGTTTTTATAGGAATGTTAATTCAAATAAAAACGTTTTGTTCTAATTCTCACGTCAAATCTCAACAAATGAACAGAAGATTTCTACAGACGAAAAATAATATTCACCGTTGCTACGTATCAAATCTGGTGATGATCGGTATAGCGGTTTCGATTCGACGTGATTTTGAATTTTTCAAAAAATTAACGTTTTTGCTCAGGTTTTCGTAAAACTTAAACAAGTAAGCCAAAACTTTGTATCTAACCATAATCGAATGTAATCGTATTTGTAACGGTGTTTCGTAGCCGATTGTAACGTCGTTTATTTTTTGGATTATACATTTTTCATTTCTAATGCCCTTAAGAGCCAATATTAAATTGCACATAACTCTCAAACGACGCGATGAATCGAGCTGAAATTTTGTACACAAGTGGAGCATTAACATTTCTTCAGTAACTATGATTTCGTAGAAAACACACACATACACACACAGATTTCATAGAATGTTCAAGTTTTCAAAAAAAGCGCGTAAGCACGCCTACAATTTTGTGATGTTGCACAAATAACTACCAAAAATATACAGGCAACAAAATAAAAAAAATTCTAACTAAAATGAAAAATGATGAACAATAGAACTTAGAACATTGCTTGCCCATTAAATTTCATTTTTCACAAAGCTTCCTCTATGAGGAAGCGAGAATAAATAAATAAACTTTCTTATATGGGTGGCTTTGTGAAAGATGATATTGAATGAAAAACCATACGCAAAGTTCAACTTTGCATAATTACTTAAGGCACTCTACACCGCTTTAAAAAAAATGTTGAACTTATTTTGTGATATCTCAAAACTGGGGTGGACCACTTCGTGCGGAAATCTTCATATACATGTCGAACTGTATGAAATTATTTGTAATAACAAACGTACTCACTGCAGAGTAGAAGTGCGTTTTACCAGAGATAAATTATCACTTGATTTAAATTCTCAAATGATTTATTTCTATGTAGAGTATTATATATATATATATATATAACCAGCTTTTAATATTATTGATTAAATTAATATCAAATGGTTTAACGATCTGTGTCAGCAAAAACTTTGGCGTTCACTGAACGTTCACAGAATTTGGCGCGTCACTACGTTTGTGAATGCTCGAACATATATAATACGAGGTGAAACAACGCGCATCTGTCGAAATATAATCACGATGACATCGCCACCAGTGTTTTTTACTGGCTCGATTCACGAGTCGCGGCTACCAGTGAGCTACCGTCAAAGTATCGAGATGTTTTGTGACGAGAGACCGTCCGCGAACTGACTCGCAAAGTCTCGCCTGTTGACGAGTTTGGATTATCTCAATCGTGCCGGTGTTGAGCGTATATATATATATATATATACGCTTATAGCAGAAGGCTTTTATTCGAGATCCATTACTGTTCCAGCTGAACAACGAATTGAAGTTTTTTTTTCTTCTTGTTTTGTTTCGTTGCAGCAAGCCTCTCGAACGTTTGCTTACTCGCTGTTCTGCATTGAGTGCATAAAACTTTAATTGCACGTCTTGAGCACGTATAAAAAATTGCCCAAGCACTTCGCAGCTATTAGAAAAAAATCGATATCGCCACTCGTGATATTATTATTCGTTATAACGAGAAAAGTTTGAAACGATTGTCAGGTATATAGACTCTGATCTCGTGGGATAAAACTCTGGCTGTCATCCGGGAAAAGTTCAAGTCCCAAAAACAATATTGAAATTGCACGTGATTGGCGCACGGGGCGCTCGTTTTTATTGACGAAATTTTGGCAAAGCTGCTTGCTTTTGAAATATCGCTAACCGAGGGAGAGAAAGATCGAATTGGCAGTGAAAACTTTGTGCTCTATCCAAATGTTTGTCCAAATTTATATTCTGTCGTTCTACCTGATTATATATTATGTGAAATTGAATGTATTTATGTTTTTAACAGAGGCTTATTAATAACATCTGACGACATATTTCTAGATGTTTGCAGCTGTGTTTTAAGATTTTTTTTCTATGTTGAACCGATATTTTTTATTATTTTTACAGCTAATATAAAGATTGTGAATTATTTTTTTATGTATATGAATTCATGTAAAAAATTATAAGCTTAAAAAAAAGTGTCATTATCGAAGTCAGATTTGTGACAAAATACTGAAAATCAACATTAATAATTAAAAATATATTCTTACAGACCTTCCGCAACTTTTATTAATTTTTTAAGATATTCATCCTGAAAAGCACAATTTTTTTCCACAAATAACATGAATTTTCAGAGTGGGATCTCAATAACTACGGAATTATACTTATTATTTAACATTTTTTATTTATTATAAAATGTTAAAAAGGAGTAAGAAAGAAAAAGTAAAAAAGAAGATCCAATTATTTAATAAAAATGTATAAGTGGTTAAAAAACAAATTTATTTCTATGATATTAAAGGAAATTAAACTCCTTTCATAATTAAATATATTCAGAACAATTTATCAAATTCTCCATATAATTGCAGTTATTATAATTTTTGCAAATAAAAAAAAAGTTGATTAAATGATGTTAAGATGTATATATTATTTTTTTTTGGTAACTAAACGAAAGCAAAAGGCAATTTTCATGGCAATCTTTTTGTGAAAGCTCCGGAGAAAATCGTTCGTCTCGTGGTGAAAGTGAATCGCAAAGCGAACATATATTTTTCCATAACGACGTGACTTCACATAAGGATGGATAACTTTTAACGGCGCAAATGTGCTTACTCGGTTATATTATCGTCACGAAATAAGATAAACGAACGTGTCTCTCGTGTACGCGCATATTTTTCCAGATGTTCGGAAGAAAATCACGTCATACTCGGAACACACATGCGCACAATATTATCATGCATTATTATTTAAGATATAAATCATGATAATCCTTAATTAATTACGAATGGTAGACAACAACTTTCTAGACATTGGCTAAAAAATTGTCATATCAAAAACTTTATAGATGTGATACATTCCATATTAAATTGGGGCAAAATCGATTGGCATTTTAATTTTTTTTTTTATGGTATAATTAGAAAACTGCTCAAGCAACTGATCTAAAATCTTGGATGAAACTTAAGACGATGTGCTATACGTTTCTGTCGTTCTCTCTCGCTCTACCGCGGCCACCAGTGATGTTGTCTCTCTCGCACTTACGGTGGCTCAGTCGGTGTAGCATATCACCTTAAATAGAATGTTTCGATGTTTAATACTGAATTTAGTGAAAATAAAAGAGAGCTCATATTTTAAAGAATTTGACATTATTCAATTTTTTTTTCAATTCTACAATTTCCCACACGTTCATGTAAATTACCTGAAACTTTGTACGTTGTTCAAACAAGATAATCGAATTTTTAATGCTGTTTGCAAAAATTTCTTGTTATAAAACTATATAAATAATACCGTTTAAGTTTTTACAAGTTATTGAATTTCTACTCCAATATATCATCTGGTCACAACTCTATTGAGCGTTATTGGAATACTAAAAAAAAAGTTTCAAAGTAAAACCGTGCACATTGCTTCCTCATTCTTGTTGCACGCCATCCCCAAAGATAATTTTATTTTTAATTAACTGTCATACTTTCTCATAGAGGAGGTTTTGTGAATGAAAGGCGAAAAAAATTGAGAAAGCAATGTGTAAAATTCTACTTTTGCAATCTTTTTATTATCATTATTATTATTATTATTATTATTATTATTATTAATCCATATACGTATTGGACTGTGATATACTTCGTCATTCAATATTTCAGAAATACGATTTTAGCACTATATTTTTAGTTCCATGGGAGTGTAGTAATTACTCCAAACATTATGAATTATATGTAGTCAAGCGATTGTATGTTGGCCTTGAAACTTATCCGACCAGATGGCTAGAATCACATCTCTGACACGCGTTTTATTTGCTACTACACAAATTGCCATACATTTTTAGTGGTCTGTATCGTGAGCATACATAAACTCATGTAGGTATATAGAGAGGTAATGAAACGTCGCACTCGGTCGTTTACACACGAGTCTCGATACACTTACGCCCACGTCCTTGGACTGTGTCGCATATAAAGAGTCTCCTCGGTGCGAGAGCAGTGGTTTGTCATGAACATTGGGGTCAATGTTATGCCGGAAACAGTCGTTTGAAATTAAATGCTCCACGGTTCATGGGAGATGAGGTAACAAAATGCGAAAAAGAACCACTTCAATGCTAGATTCGTACTTTACTGGCCTTGAATTTCAATGTATACATTTAGAAGCAATTGTAATAAAGTAAAAGATTACTAAATCTCCACAACACACATGTAAACGTAAATGCAAACACGACACACAAACACATACGGACAGGGATATAGACATGTTGCCTATTTGAGATATTTAAAATAATGTGGCACAAAAAAAAGAAAAAAAATTTCACCATCATAAGCTTCCTTTACCCACATGGACAAATTAACATGTAGAAGAGACCGGGGTATATAGTAACATTTGCCCTTCGAAATGAAAAAAAAATGCCTTAATGAATTGCAATATTGTTATGAAGAATGTGTTCCATGATCGATTAGGTACATTCTATCCTATTTTAAATATCATATATGGCTCCAGCTATATATTTGTGGTGGCGAACAATACGAAGGTCCGCAAAGTGTCCCGATCTGCCAAGCAGCGGGGCAAGTTGAGACGGCCTCGGGGCATGTTGGGATGGCTTAAAGATGCATAAGAACATATGAAAAAAATGTAGCTGAATGGACGGAGAATGCCTCATTCGTGTATTTTAATGAATGTACGTTGTTCATGAAATGTCGAGAAGGGAAAAGTGGCGAAATACGTTTTACGTCCGAACTGGCGGCTGCTGGATACAATTGTATTGGACACGATGGCGACGAGGAAAACGGCGACGAAACCCACGAAGACGGTGACAAGGCCGTTATGTTGAAATACATGAGTTGGCTCTACCCCTGAGGTGGCGCCAAGATTGCATAACGCATTCTGATTATACCAGCTGCGGCAAGGCGCAAAAGCTATACTCCACACGATATTTACTACCAACCGGACATGCGTGCATATCCACGAAAATTTATGCAAGCTCTGAGAGGATTTTCTCTAAAGAGTAATACATGCTGACATAGTTACGTTGAATCTTCATGGAAATACGTAAATTAACTTTTCTCGGGTACGTCATAAAATGTTCCCAACTATTCTTGTCTAACAAATGCCTGAAAGTCTAAAATCATTTCAATTAATGCAGATTTGCGTCTACTTCGTGATTATAAACGCTAATTTCCGAATAAAATCAGATAAGTCACGATTATATCAAAATCACATCTTTCATGATTACATCATGAAACATCATTCTATTTCCTGGCAACAATGATTTTGTGTGGTCACACTGTGAGATAAAAATACGCTCGACTCCACTTTTGTAGTAATTTCTTTCGCATATCATACACAGATAAATTTGTTGAATTTTTTTTTTCATTTAATCGAGACTGTCAGCATGACTTATCGAAAGCCTTTCCTTTTTTTTAAAGCCCTAATTGCTTTTCTTTAATTTATTTATGTTTTATTTTTGCCTTCCAATTTTTTTTTTATGTTCACGTTTCATTATCGTTTACGTTAATAACATTTTTTGAATACATATTTTAGATATTGTTAAGATGTTGGGCTTTTACGTAGTTTTTAATAACATTTCTTTTTACACCCGCTCAGAATCAGTTATATGTACGATATGAAAAAAAATGTTATTAAAATGCACGTAATAGATTTGAATGAAATCGAATACACATATTTGAAATATTATATCTAGTAACCAATGAGATTGCCATAAAGCCGTTTGGCATAAATATTAATAATAGTTAACGAATATACGAAAGAAATATGACCTTGATAATTGATGGCCCACCTTTAGAAAAAGATATTTAAAAAATAGAAAATAAAAGAACGGCCGTTAAGGTAATTTTAAAAGCTTGAAAAAAAATTGTTTTTGTAACCAGGTAAAAAGAAATTGAAATTGTCATTTTTAAAAAGTCAAAATACCTTTTCGGGTTACCGAAATGTCGTCGATCAAATAAAAAAACAACTGAAATAGCGCCACCTGAGTCGGTCAAATCTGGTACTTTTCTATTGAATATATAGTAACTTGATCTTACTTGATGAAATTAATTATTGTGATCTAGAGTTTATTCGGAATGCCTATAGACTAAAAACAGGAAAAAAATTAATTTAAAAAAAATCATATCTCTGGAAATATTATTATAATTAATATAATTAACTGCGTTTTACGGGAAAAAAATTGTAGTTCTCAAAAATAAAAATATAAAACATCGCCCCCCAATCGAAAAAAATTTATCTCCTACAATTTTTAAAATTACGACCTGTCAATTTTTTTTCGGGCTTTGTACACTATTCTTAACAATCGATCGTATCTGATTTTTATATCATTTTGTGCCTAATCTAAAAAAATCTACAGTGCTTAAAAATCTTAGATTTTCTTTTCGTTCCTAAACATGTTATTTACAGAGCACAGAGGCATATAGATAAATTTTTTCAGGCTTTTTCAATCATTATTCCCAATAGCTAATTCTCCCGACTAACCCCCCGTGCCCCGCCTTAAGTTGTTGTTAAACTGACTTTACAGTCATATTATCATTTTATTATCCTTGGGATTAACAGCCGACAACAATTAGTTTTTAAACAGTAAATCTCTTTATCAAATTTATGATATTAACTCCCAATCGGGATACAATAAATTGAAATACATACTTTCATAGTCATTATATTTGCAGTGACATGGACAATGAAAACATTTCATTTTTCCAGCGTAAGTGTCATTTTTCCGCGTTATAAAGCTCAACTATTACGTGGTAAACGCAACAAAACAAATAATAATAAAACAGAGGTATTTGGCTTACTTCTAATAGAGGACGGAGGATGAAAGAGGAAAGAAAAAGAAAAGATCGCGACGCCGCAGAGTATCTTTCAGTGTGTTTTTCACATCTGTATATTGTTAACGACACGGTAGAGTTGACAACCACCCAGACAATTCCCTTATTTCGACACAGAATGATGCGAAAAAACGTTGGGTGAGCTTTCCTACTTCTTTTATTTGTTTTCTGTTGCGCGATCGATTCGCGATCCAGTTCAGGTACCAACCAGACCCACAGCGGTTATAGCAGATTTCTTATTGGGCGTAGATGATCGACGTTCCATTCACCCTTTCGCCAAAAAATCAGTGGCGATGATCATTCTAACTCGCTGCTTCTTCTCGTCTAGCTTGATAAACGTGATATCCGATATTCCATGATTAATATTTTTACCACGATTATTAAATTAGTCGCCAAAATCATGACGACGATTGCGACGCACGTGTCTTCGTCGTTTAAAACAAGTGGCGCAACATTTTTCACGTACGATTGAGGATACGTCGCACATACGCCTGTAAGCTGCGCACATACCGGTTGGTACGATACTGTCCTTGCAACCTGTGAGAAAAATATCATATAAATAACTGAAAAGAAGTGTGGATTAACGATCGTATATCAATAGAGTAATTAAGTGATTATGATAATTTTATTGTCACATCAGTGCTTACTCCAAGTGCCGTTAAGATATCTCACTGTCACACATACATATCGGCTGTTGGCAATATCATAAAATATCGTGAGAGACATATTTACCTGGTTTTTCATCGCCGCACGGGCGCCTGTAGTGACAGCGCCTCGTGTCGAGAGGCCTTCTATCGGATAAGCAGTTTTCCGATGGCGATAACGTCGTTCTGTCGCGGCACGCTACATCGCGCTTTTTTATGCCGATCTTTGTCGTGCACGTTGCATTACACACACCCCACTTGCCTGTAAGATGGGCAGGGAAATATTTGGGTTATTGTTGCGTCACAGTAATTGAGATATTCATCTTACATTTTCATTAATACTTTAAGTGGGTCTTCGACCCATATTTATTTATTTATTTTCTAATTATTTCTTCTTGACGTTAACCCTGGTCAGTTACTAGGCTTTCAGATGACACTAACCCGAATTTCCGTTCAACATTTCGTGGATCAAGGAAACCATCCCTTACGATCTTCAAAATAATTAATTAATTTCAGAATTTTTTACAAGTCTCGAATTTACTTTTGTCTCAGATAATTAATCAGAACCCATTCGATTAGGACCCATTCTTCAGATTCTAAAGTACTCCCAGGTATTTTTTCATGATGAAACTTTCGACAGAATTGGTGTGACAAGTTTTCAAAGTTGGCTGCTCTCAGAGTGACCCTGTGTAAGTAATGTGGAAGATTCCATAGATGTAAGTGACTAGGGTTACGAAGACTTCAGCAGTACGGTCAGTTTATTTCAACTACCAACATTTTCGAAATTGTTTAATTTTCGATTCGTAATCAGAGTCCTCAAAAACCCCCAGTTGCTGAGTTTCATCCAAATCACATTAATTAGCGACCTCGAAAAGCCCCACAGTATTCAATTTGATTACAAAAAATGTATGTGACCCCAAGAGTTAATACATTTATATAGATGCAATTTACCTGTAACCCATTTTTCACCCCGACAATCCTCTATGGAGCCTGGTTTGTCTTCAAGATCGCAATCGCTGGGTGTCGAGCACGAAACTTTTCTACTTCTCTTTCCATAGATACAATGACTCCATTTTGACACGACCCATTTCGATTTTGTGTTATACATTGAATTGTCCGGATTCTCATCAACGACATTGTCGAATTCAAGTATTTCCGGCTCATCGGTTGCATTTCCATCGACAATCGTGATACCGTCGTTCGAGCTTATGTTGTAGAAAGAAGCGTCCTTGTTGTCGTAAACGATTATGGGAATTTCCGAGACGGTATCGCAGGGTGGTAGATTTGGACAAGATCCAACCTCTTCGGGTCTGACGTCTTTGTCACAGTCCCGATCTGGTAAAGCTAGGTCCGAACCATCCGAGTCCTTGCTCGAGGAAACGCACATCACTGATCTTTTGCGTAAGGCATCCTCGCCACAGGTAACTGGACACATTTGCCAAGGACCAACCCACCATCTGTAAATTGACACGAAACAATTTTAGTTCCAAAATCGGTTATATCAATTTACCATCATCAATCATTGAATCTAAACTTATTTCCAAATTCGAAAATTCAAAAAGATATGTCTCAGCTTACGAAGAATGCTTCAAATGTCGTTTTACGTATGCGTAAGATTTAATGAAATTCATAACTTGGAAGCTATAAGCCGTAACAATCAATATGTAACCACTTTTACCCTTCAAAATTACCTATATTTGAAGGGAAAAAATGAGATTCCTACAAAATAGTCCTATAAGAATTTTAATCTAATGGGAACCAAAAAAGGCGGTTCAGGCACCTCCACATTATTTCCCAAATTTTAACTTACATAGTTGACATACAGTCAACCCTGTCAATTAGCGTGTGTCTAAAAAAACTTTTTTTAGACACACCCTAACAGTATACCTTTCGGGTATAGTATTTCATAGCATCTTGTAATTTCTACAAATTTTTGCGTAACAAAATTTTTATTGGGCGTGGTTATTTGATCTATTCTTAAGTAAAAAGTTAATGTTCTCGTTATATTTTACACATAAAAAGTTATACATTCTTTCCGCCAGGGAGGATTTCAGTATTCCAAAATTTTGTTTTTTGGTGTTTAAAATTCGGGATTATTAGGCATTTGGGATAGTTTACCTGGCGGGACAAGGATTTTTGTTACACTCTCGAAGCCTGAAGTCAGGCTTGTCCGTTTTATCACAGAATGTATCTTCGACGACACCGCTTTTTCTCTCGTGACAAAGTGCATGAGAGGTCTGCGTGCCACCTCCGCAAGTGACTGTGCATAGTGACCAATCAGAAAGAACCCAGGAATACTCCGGTGCACGATCCGGTTCTTCTTTCGGTACAGTGTACTCATAGCGAAGGCCAAAGTTACGATAGTGGCCTCTGTAGATTAACTGTTGAATCATAGTAAGAATATTCATCAGATTGTATGATCGTCATTAGACAAAAGCATAAACGCAATGATATTTTCTCAGCTATATGTTTTTTTTTTCAACTCGACCACTTAACCTTTAAAAAACCGCAAGAATTATCGTACACTCTTAAAAATGCGCAACTTACCGTAAATAGGCTATTCCACTTTATGCGAATCTGCTTGTTACAAGATTCGGAGTTTGATTCAAAGAACTTACGACTTTTGGGTAAAAGAGACATTTTTGTCACAGGATGAATTTTCGCTTCTTGTCAGAGAACGTCTGGCGGCAAAAATAAAAGCAAAAAAGGCGTCTCTTTTTGGTAAACAAAAAGGACGATTACTTTTGGTCGAAGTGGAATCAGTATAAAGCTGATATATTTCTTGCCTCTTGAATGAACTGAATATTTTTAAGAGTGTAGACTAATTGGACATGCATATTAAACGCTAATGACGCCTTACAACGAAAGCTTCGAAGATAGAGGAAAACCTGAAGTATAAGAATCCCAAGATCAATCAAACAGCGGAATATGTCGTTGAAAGACTAATTCGAATCAATATCAATAAGCAATTAAAATATCAATCAGCTATGTATTCTTGGGAACTCACGTAAACAGCAACATCCTCCCTGATTGGCCCAGGAATTCTGACCTTCTCCTTGTCGTGATCGCGTTCGTAAAGCGCCGGTGTACCAGCGACCTCGTATTCGCCCGCTAAGGTGATCTGCCTGTCCAAGGAAATCGAAACGTCAGTAGTACCTCGCATTCGACACGAATTATTATTGCTTTTTTCAATTCTCATTGGCACTCCGCCGTAGTCTCTATGATCCTGGACGCACCGTTTTCCATTGAGGAAATACTTGTCAGAGTTCGGAACACCAATGCCGATATAATTCTTGCTGTTGCCAACCTCCTCGATCTTGATGTTTCTCGAACCAGCTGGTATAACGACGACCTCGTGATAACCAGGACCCTCATTCTTATCGTAAAGACCACTAGTTGTCTCGCACTGTGTACCATCCCCATGACAAATACCGCAACGATCCTCCGTAGCATCGGAATCCACTGTCCAGTCGCAGCCTACTTTCTGCGAATTCCGAAAATCCGTTCCTCGTTCTCTATGAAATTTTTACTTACTAACTTTACCTGTACAGTTGTAGTGCAATTGGTTAGGGTACAAGTACCGGTTATAGCCATCCTGAATACTCCAATACGTTTTTTTGTGTGGATATCATTAGTTTTTGCTTGTAGTAAATCGTGATTTTTATCAAAGCCTCATGACGATTAAATTTTCCAGCAATTGTACATATAAAAACTTGAACCTTTATAAAAATTAATCACCGGGCAAGCAAAAACGAAACATTTTTGTACGTGCCAATAATTTTTTTCGTTAGCTAAGTTCATTGATCTGAAACATTTTTGCACTTATTGTGGATTTCAGATTGCACGGATGGCTAAATTGGTTTTAAAAGGCCAGTTGGATTTACAAGCATAGCTAAAACCGGCACATTACGTTACCAAAACAGGTGCATAAATAACCAAAACTTGATATATGGCAATTATCCTTCTTTTTCTGTTTTTCAGTTTTTTTTCTCGACACATATCTAGATTTCAAAGGTAACAATTCGGAATTATATCCTTTTTAGATACGAAGTATATGCGTTCAAACCCGTTTTTATGAGAATTTTGGTTCTAATCACGAGCATTTGAAAATAGCAAAACATTTAAAGTGCGGCGACAACCAGTACATCTACCCTATGCGAAGCTCACCCGACATATTCCAGCGATGCACATATCACGGGTACCAACGTTACACGGAGTACCATCAAGAGCTGCTTCGCCCCATGGAACAATTACACTTTCGTCTGTATCGGTGCAGTAAAGCTCGCATGGCTCGGCTAAATACAAAAGTTTACCTTAAAGCTTTCTATGAAAAGAGTCTTAGTATCGTTAATGCACGCTCTTAAAAAAATATCAATTTCATTCAAGAGGATTCCGCTTGAGTAAAAAATAAAAGATCGATCTTCTTAGAATAACGTCAAATGACGTCATAGTACATGTATATTTACTTTGATCGAAGTATGGTAACCAGGTGTAATTCTTGCCCTTGTACTCCTTGCCATCGTAATCGCTGCACTGAAGACTCCTAAAGCTTGGCATTCCTTCGGGACAAGATTGTGTGTTGCATATCTTGTATCGTCGTCTCTGGCCAATGCAAAATTTACCGCCATGCGCTGGTTCTGGATGATCGCATTTTCTCTCGACAATCGAGACACCAGCACCGCAACTTCTTGAACATTCGCTCCAGCTGCCCCATTCACCCCATCCCCCATCGATTTGACTAGGTCGATCGACTATTGGTACACACTCCTGATTCTGACACCACTAGAATTGTTTACGGTGTTAATGTAAGGTTTTTCCTCGGAAGGGCTAACCCCTATTATTCACAATATTATATTAGCATGTGAATGTTACCATGTGTTTGCCACAATGAGTTCCAGGCGCAGCTGGATGTAGCATTGTGGTACAACTACCATCGACAACGCACCAAAGCTTTGAACATATCTAAAAAAAAAAAGATCATCGAAATTGTTAATACATACAGGATGTTTAGGATTCAAGATCACATTTGTAAGTATAGGATATATATTATGTACCTCGTGCAGTGGAGAACAGACGGATGCTTCTCTGACGCCAAATTGCAGTCGACACTGATGTTCCGCGTTATACATTGCACCGGGCGGTAAATCCGGATAAGCGTAGTCGTTATCCGCCGGTTCGTCTTCGAGACACTCGCCTTTTCCTTGGCTACATATGAGGCCGGCAGGATAAAGGCATAACAGTTAGTATGGATTTATCCAAGTGACTTGGTGACTATCAAAGAGAATTTACTGTTACACAATTAGTTTTCACAATTTCAGAAAGAAAATTCGTACATTATCCTGTGGAAAAAAGAACTTTTTTAAAAATTCTTTTAACCGCTAGGTGTCTATGCTGATAACAAAATACACCTAGCATGTAAAATCCGACAGCTAAAATTCCTGAGATATTCTCGAATGAGTTTTTATCGATAAAAATAGACATCGACTGTGCGACCTTCTAAGATATTCTTTCCCTCCGTTTTTCTTGTGCACGGCGTGTTGTCCAAAGATCCAGAGATTCAAAATTTTGAAAAATAAATGAAGTAAGTGTGAATGGAGGAAGGAAAACATTTTAAAATGTACACGGAGAAAAATGGTTAGTTGAAGGAACAAACTTTGAAATGCTTAGGGCATGATGGTAAACTAAACATGCATTACGTTACTAATCATTTGGTTGGTTGGCATTACCAATCAGATGGTTGACTTATTAATTGAATAATTGACGTTACGATAATATCCCGCGCAAAAAAAATGTGGTATTAAAATTGTATCCCTGAAGTACTGAAATTCGAAGTATGCAAAGTCTGTCGTAGCGCACTGAGACACATTTAATAACATTTCGAATTTTCAAAAAGCAGGAGCTTGGGTGTATTATTTCAATGTACAATTTGCGAGTTGTGACTGAACGTTGAAGTACTTTGTAACTTTCGTAAAATTTAGTAAATGTTGCTAAATAGTTCTTCATAAGCGCAGATACATTATTCCATCAGGGTTATTAATTATTATTACTCACTCGAGAAAATTGGTGATGTCGCGTCTTGAGCATCTGGACCACGCAACCCCAACAGTGTCAACTTCGAAGGTCGGTGTCATCACGTGCAAAGTATCGCCATCCCTTTTGCTGCATCCAATCTTGTCTGTGTCGTGATACATACCGAAACTAAACGAACACCGCAGTTGCGATATTCATTTGAAAATGTTAGTAAATCGTATGCAAAAAAATGTGCATAACAAGACTGATACATCAATATATTTATTGCGTTATAGAGTAATAATCAGGAAAAACCTGAACTCACTTATGACCCAGTTCGTGGGTGATGGTGTGCGCCAAGGTGATCCCGTTGTCCTCGTTGACGCTGCAGCTACGATCTGGCTGACACATACCAGCAACATGAGCGACACCAAGAGTGCTGCATGGTGTGTTGGCTCGCGAACAAATGTCTTCCCTTGTCACGAGTATTGCCACATCGTGATGATTCGGATGAGAATCATCGTTGGGATTCATTTTTTGCTGCCATTTGCAGAAGTTGTAGAGAGTTTTGTCAGCATTTATGGTAATGTTGAGTCCTTGCTGTCCGATAAATAAATAATTAATAGGAATACGCTTTCCAATATAGCCCGCGATATGGCAGAAATATTGCTCTACTGTTTCCAATATTTTTACCCCAATTTAAGAACTTGAAATTTTTCGCAAAAATCCTTCAGATATTTTTTTCGAAAAAATGGCTTTAAAAAATCGGCCCAAACGTTTACCCACTCTGGGTTAAAGCTCAAAAATTTTGATACCTAATCCAGGATTTTTGAGAAACGATTCAAATTTTTTAATTGGAGCAAATAAATTAAGTTTAAAAAATTCATGAAAAGAAAATTTTTAGTTAAAAGAAATCTAAAAAAAATAAAAAATGCTTTTTCGAACATATAGAATAGTATAACAAATTATTAGGCGAATTGGAAGGGGTTAGGATTGAACGTTCATACTGAGTTGGGCAGAAATACATCATATATAATATATGGATTACCTCTGCCTCATCTTCCTCCATGAGAATGATTCTCACGACGACGACATTGATGAAGTTACCGATTGTCGGATCATGATAAAGCGACGATACCATGTTCATTATGGTTAAGAGATAGGTTTCAACGTCACCGTCTTGGTGAAAAGCCATCATTGTTGTGTCAGCGACAACTAGTGCCTCGACGTGTCGCGCACGGCTTATTGAACGCCTGGAACGTTGCCATAATCGTTGGTGCTTCGCCTGGTGTTTTCTACGACCGCGTCCTTGAACTTGCACGAGACCTGGCTGTGTCTGCCATTCGAGACGCGTCTCGGTCAGCCGTCGCGGTTCTGTGAAGACGATGTAGATTACTCTTACCGATTATTATTATTACTGTTATTGTTGTTATTATTATTATTATTGTGATTATTATCATTAGTTAACTGTCGGGCGAAGCATGCCGAATAATTCATCCAGCTTGTTGCTTGCTTGTAAACGATCGCCGAGGTCGTTTATAATCGTGGTGGGTTTGACATATTTTTGGCAGGAAAGCAAATCGTAGAGAGTCAAACATTATTTTGGGATACCGGATATTTTGAAAGCACGCTTTTGAATACGCTCTTTTAAAACTTATCGTACCCAAAGGTTTGAGTTCAAAGATGAGATTTGAATAATTTATTGGACACACGAGTGAGTGCGCTGAAAATCCTAATCTTGTTCCGACGAGAAAATTCAAGTGTATTTCATATTCTGCTTGTACTTTCTTCATTGGATGGCCTAAAGCATAAGGAATTTTTATCGAGGATAGCATGAAGTAAGGCTTGAATGGTAAAGTTTCGTCATTCAAGTACCAAATTTGCGCAAAATTATTTGTATACTTTTTAAAAAGTGAAACTTTAAGTACATTTAAAATTCAGAATTCCTGCGTAAATAAAAATTACATGTAAAACAATTGATTAACAGAAAAATAACTCAGTTTTTGCCATGAACGTCTCATATGTTTGTAAGTAGTTTTTTCAAAGTTGGAATATTTTTTTGTTAGTTTCCGAAGAAAAAAATGAAAATAACTCACGGCGCCTATCTATTTTACATATACTCACAAAGTTTCATCGAAACTTTTATTGAATCGTTTTCGAGAATAATTGTTTGCTGTTTTGTGGCAAATTCCGCACGGCTTGTCGGTAACTGTTTTACCCCCGGAGGACTATAGAACATTTATCATTTCTGCAGATCCCAAGATGTTTATTTTGCCCGCAATATCAATAGCCCCTACATTTGTCTAAAAAATACCTTCCGGTGTTAAAACTTCATCTTAAAACGGAGTAAAACGTCAGTTGAAAGATGAACGAGATGAAATGAACGGTAGATTATCGGGTGGCAAAAATGCGATGGCGTTTCAATGATTTATGCAGATTGCAACACGCTTCTCGAACCTACAATTAAGATTTCATTTACTACCTTGATGAATCGCTCGACAGGCCATCCAGCTCATTCCTACCGAACGATATTCATTGTCCTTAATAACAGAGGTGAGAGAGCAGGCCCGGCCCGCACAGATGAAGCCAAGAACCCTTTTCCTTTTTTTTTCATTTTAATACGTTGGCTTTCAGGTACACCGCGAACCAGAAAGGCACCCGCAGGGTTAATATAAATTCCTTCTCGGCTATAACATACCCTGCGTCGGCTCGAATTCCCCTATCATTTTATACATTGCTTGCCGCTCAACTGGGCCCGGCACCAACTATACCTGATATCCATGTGATTTCACGCGTTGCTCCAAAGCAATTAAGAAATATTACAGTCTCTTCGTAGCGCGACAATTATATATACACGAGAGTGGGCAACATTTCATTATCACTCAATAACTAAGTCATCCGGCCCATAAGCGGTGTATAGCAATTCGTACAATTCTACCTAGAGAAAACATTAATTAACACAAGCCAATCATAACATTTAAGTTTTTAATAACGAAATTCATGGACAGCGTATTGACATACATATTTTGTATTTATTTATTTTTTATGTTAATATATTAAAGGACAGTGTGGAAACAAGTTTATTTTAAATTCCTTTTGTCACATAAAAAATGTTAAGCACTAGAAAAAATATGTCATCAATTTTTTAAGATTTCTACAGGGAATGTTTATTGAAAATCAATTTTTTGGACACAACTTTGAGGGCGTCAGCCTAGGATGGAATTTAAAAAATTAAAATGCAAAATAGTGGCTTTACTCAAATTCCAAGTATCGTTACTTTTACTTTATTATGGTCTAGATAGAACAACGAAACAGTTGGTTATGTCTGCGTCAGACGAATAAGTGGTTAAACTAAGAAAGATATTGGTTATCGAAATAAAGTATACTTGGTGGTTCTAGCCAATTAGTCGTCTGACGCTTATTTAACCAACAGCTTAATTGTCCTTACCAGGCCTTTTGTTTTGAGAATGCCACTGGGAATTTGACCGTAAGAATTTGAATGGTTTGTCAGTACCAGGCAGCCAAAAGGGGTTATAAAGCTCTGTCTCGTGACGCGGTAGTCGGCCACCGGCGCACTCACCACGTGTGCCGCAGTTCCTCTCGTGTTTCCTCTTCTTTTTACGCCGGCGCTTGCGACCGGCGCCAATCTCAACAGCGGTGGCGGCGGCGGTGGCGGCCGAGCGCCGGAAGACGAGGTGAGGCCTGCCACCAGACGCCAGACTTGTCGTGTTGCTCACGTACGCGTATCCCGACCCCGTGTTCACGTTTTCCTTCGTCGTATTTCTACAACCGCGACGTTTCGCTGTGGCTCCTGACTGACCCAAGATCGCCGCAGTCATCTCATCCTCGTCTTTTACTCTCGTTGTCTTGGACTTAGCAACTGGTTCCAGCCAGAACTCACCGTGATCACCGCGGAGAACGCCTGCCTGAAACATAAAACCCGAGTCTCGTGTTACGTACTCCAAAGCATCGTTGCAACGCACTATTTTGTGGTACTACATATATATATATGTGTATACATATATGTAGTATAGTATGTATATATGTATATACATATATTATGTATAAACCGAGTTTGCAGTTTAAGGCAAGGTGAAATATATGTATGAGTGCGAAAAAGATGAGGCTTATGGCAGTCAAAGGCGGAAGGAGGGAGAAACACTGAAAATATGTTTCACCTCGTCTTTAAGCTGTACGTTTTCTCTGCTATAGGTTTAGTTTTCTGGTTCCCTGGAATAGTCTTACCTTCGGGATTCTCTCGTCCTCGTTGGAAACGAGAAAGTTTCCAACTGCAATTTATTCACTTCCTTATGGAGAAAATAAAAAGCTTGCACAAACCAACGTTATACGAAGAGGAATATGTTTGTTTCGTTATTATCTTTTTCTATCTGCCTGAGAAGTAACATTATTCCAAAGACTATGATACTGTAGACTTTGTAAACTGAGGGAAGATGGCGGTGTTAAGATCTGGAAAGAAGTCCAGGCCGATTCAAGGATAGAAGTTTTATTGTCGCTGGAAGTTTTGTCGAAGATATAGAGGAATAAATGAAACGATAAAAACTCTTCAGTATCTACTCTCTATCAAAGCATGATTTTTTTATTTCAAATACTGAGGCATAGCTGTCATATGGGATAAGTACAGGCGCCATATCGCAGCATCGGACGTGAAAATTGCCGGCGCCTACAGCTGGGAAAAGGTGTGAAGTGTAGAGGCAACCTGTTCACACATACAAAGGAGTGGAGGTAATCCGAGATGCAAACCATGTAAAAAATGGAAAGATATGAGGGGTGTCTGTGACTCAGATGGGACAGTGGACCTACGCGAGATGTACTCAGGTAGGCTCATCGTACTTTTATGCCCGATTTTTATTGTCTTGTGGATCGATCAAACTACGAATTTTGAACGTGCCCAGTACTTTGCACAAAAAGTCATTTGTTTCAGTAGTTTCATTGTCATAGTTTCATTAGGTTCTCGCAATCTATATTAACAATAACTGGAACAAAATATATTAATTACTGGAGCGAAGGTTAATGAAGGTTATGAACATTTACGAAATATGATTTAATCAAGGGATCAACTTACTAAGTAGAAAAAGTGTTTTTTATTAGATTTTGAGATGCTGAGATTTTGAGATCTTCTCTTCAACGAACTATTTAATGCAATATATATGTTATATTTTGATGGCCTCAAAAATATAACATATGCTGCATTAGATAGTTAAGATACCTAAGATGTTGCTGTATTTCAGAAATAAATAAAAAAACATAAAATTTCAATAATATTTCATCACATTCACATAAATTACTTATGATGACATACAACACCATTAAGAGCTAACAACGCCATTTTGTTAGTCAGGCAGATGAGCCGAGTTCGTACAAGTTATGTAAAATGGAAAACAGATAATTGTATATATGTAAGTGATAGGAGCTAAAGCTCGAAGCTGATGAAAGCGCTCACGAAACAGCTAATGGAAACCCGAAGGTGCTCACGTCCGTACGTCGAGTTAACTCAAAGTTTCTCGTTATCCGTTTCATGTCTCTACACAGCCTGATGCGTACGGCCTGATCAACGTTTGAAGGCACTACGGGTTGTACTACGTTGCTCTACTGTACACGAACTGGCAACGTGAATACTGTACGCACGTTTGTTTGCCAAAGGGATAATGTGTACGAGAGTCAGGAAACCCTGGGCCACGTGCAATTACGTGCTTGCACACGTCCTAACACAAATGTGGGTACCTGCTGTGTAGATGTCGCGGTATAGATAAATTTACTTATCCTGGGACTCTCGGGTATTAGGTAAACGCGATTCGTGTATATATCTTCAATTAGAGCACTCGTACGTGAAGTTCTGCACGGAATACGCGGGATCTCCAACTTGGATCAGACGCATATAGGGGCATTTCTCTTGGGCTATCGTGTATAGCACTCAATACCTGTGTATCTTTGTACATATTGTGTTACATTCGATGAACTGTCGAAGTTTTTGAGTCGTGTCACTATTCAATGCACATGGCTAATGATATTCCATTAGCCATTTTGTCATGAGGCTATATACTATCATGCTAAACGTCAATTGACATATCAATGTGGCTAAGAGCAGAATTTACTGTTAGAAATTTGGTGCTGAGACAAAATGGATGAAAAAATCGTTACACAGCGATGGATAAAAAAGTGATTACAGTAACAGTCAAGATTACTTTATTTATATTCATAGACGGGATATTTATTCCTTTACTGTTTGATAGGCAAGCGCCTATCGTACAGTTTAGAAAAGACGAAGATGATTGATGCCGACGGTTTCGGCGCAGTGTAGAGAGGAAAGGATAAGAATATTAAGTGGAATATAATGAACGAATTCAAGACTGCAATATTTCAAGTCTTTAAGATTTCGAGATTTCAGAGGATTTCAGAGGATTACCAAAGATTTCAGAAGATTTTAAAACTGAAAAAAAGTTCTTAATTTTTCTGTATATTATACGACAGAAGATGCTTTTAAAAAAGTTTGGAAAGGGTGATTTTTCATTTGAGGCCATATTAGAATCATACCAAAACTCTACAGACTCCACTAATTCTGGCCCATGTTTTTGAATGACCGTGTTCCCTGAAATAAAAATCAACGGGAAGCACGCGTACGTGTTTATCGAAGCGATCTCGTTCAACCTCTTCAAGGGATCTCGTAATGAATTACCATAATGCAATGTTGGTATAATGGCTGATATATAGAAAAGTGCAGAAACAGCTTAAGCGCAATCCTACAGCGATCAAGTGCCACTTGGTATACTTACTAAACAGTATATAAAGGCCTAAGTTAATGGCGGATCAGACTATGATTATTCTCATAGATAATATGTTTATGAAGGTAACGCGTGTGGCGAACCCAACACAATTCTCTATGAAAATTCACTGAATTATCCTACACTCTATGCTGGAGATCACGACGTACACTAGGAGAGCGTGCACGACTATGTATAAATTATTGTTGGAGGCAAGAGAGCGTGATTATTGTGCCACCAACGAGTAGTACGATGGGCGGTCTTAGGCCGACAGTAGTTAACGCCCATGCTTTATAGTTTATGATCTGCTGCCAGGCTCTGGCATCCTTTTAAGTAACCGCGACTAATACCACCAACCTCGACGACTAATACCAATACGTAAAGGACGATGTATGCGATAAGGATTGAGTGTGATATCTTCTCTTTTATATGACGATTCGTGATAATAGTGACTACTCTTCGTCTTCTCTCACCATTCTCGTAAAATCCGAAGTAATTGGAGATATAAAATGTAAATGGTACAATTCTAATTCAATCTGGGCTTTATCTCGGACGTTTATTCTATAATAATTAACAGGTTTTATGGAATATAAATGGCGGGCTCGGACATTCAGTAAGTGACAAATTGTAAAATGTTATTTTACGGTCAATTTTACTTATTTACTCTAATATGTTGATTTGGCTGCGATCATTTTACTTAGTTACAAAAAGATGAATTTTCTAGCGAATTTAATCGCTAGCTTTCGTGCAAAAAACCTAGTTTACGCACTCGGTACACAATATACTATTACTTCTAATTTCTTTTTTTTTCAAATATGTTGCTTCAGTTTTAATTTTTTTTATTCATTAAGGTAAATGACCGCTAACATGCCATTATAATTATAGCGTTGGTAATATTGTGTATAATGAGTTAGTGGGACAACATGAATTAATTATAATACTGATTTACAAATTGGAAAAATATTTTCATTGGAATAATATATTATATAATTAAAGAAAAAAAAGTGAATTGGATTATCTGTATTTTTTAAGAACTGAATAATATATCTAATAACATCATGTCATGTATTATGTTAAAAATGGACGTATATTCAGTCAAAACGCTTTTATTGCAGACATTAATTATTGGTGTCCAGACAATCTTAGCAATTTTTTTCTCAACCATTACATCATAAAAATATGTGACTGATAATGCTTTAATTCATTTTATTATGTTTGCATTACCTTCAATATTTTTATCCATCCAGATAAAATACTGTTAGTATAATTAATGTATTGGTAAAAGTAGACTATTACTTAGTGGGAAAATAAATTATTTAAATATACATAATAATAAAACAAAAAAGGTGAATGAGATGATTTATATATACATGTTTTTTAATTCAATAAATATATCGAATCACACCATCGGTTCAGCCGGAAGTTAAAAATAGATGTATATTCAATCAAAATGCTTTTATTGGAAAAATTAATATTGGTATCGAATCAATTGCTGGCACATGTTCGCCTCAGGAGTTCTTTTTTTCTCCCATTCTTTTTCATTACAGCGTGTATTTAAAACAGAGCGATAAAAGCAATTGAGTAAGCGGCACTCAAGTGTGTCAGAAGTAATTAACCACGTTGCTCTTACTCGAAATTGATCGGATATATAGATAATTGGTAAATACAATCAATATCGTAATTATCGTTTCTTATCGGACCAGCATATAAAATATGAAAATCGAGCGAATGGAACGAAGAAGAAGCTCGGATTACCGGATGTGCTGTAAGTTTATGCGATGGATGTTACCGATTAGAGTCCACACTGTAATCTACGTTTCTGTGGCATTGATTATTATGCGCATTTTACAACTTCCTGTCGATTTATGTTCATACTTTGTTGTCTTGCGAGCACGTTTTTAAGTTATTTTCCTTTCTTGATGGATTCGCTAGGCATAGAATAGCTAACATAAAATGGCAACTTTTATTGTGAGATTTTTTTGTTTTTCTGTGACTTACAGATTTCGAGATACGTTGATTAAAAAAAATGCAGCATTGTTCTGAAATGGATTTATAGATAATTAAAAAGCATAGAAAGAATACTGCGTAATCAGTCTCATGTCTGATGGTTAATTATGAGCAATAGCTGAGAGGTTTAGAAAATAAATGACTGAATTAACTAACTGGCTGGATCCAAGTCGATCTCGCTCGACATGATTATCCAGCAGGTTCGGGTTTATGGAATTATGGGAGGGTGAATCAGTGGCACGAGACACTATACGCGCGACACCACTTGCAGCAAGAGCAACGACAGGGGCAACATCTCTCCGCTCTCCGCTCACACAGATAACGAGTGATTGATCGAGCACCGCGCCTTAATTACAGAGTGTGCATATGGCTTGCATTATGCGCCCCATCCCGATTCCCTCATCTCTGCATCAGTGTACTACCTGCACAGATACCCTAGTTATACATGTACATATAGGGCATTCCAGGGCAAATCGACAGAGTTATGATACGATTTATTCCCTTTCAGTGTGGGTATTAAAAAAAAAACTACAAAGAAAATTGACTCAGCTACAAACATGAAAAATGTTATTTACTAAAAACCTACGTCAAGTATGTTTCAAAATATCACAAAATTTCACTATCCCAATACTTCCTCTATGATGAAGCAAAAGTTAACATTCTCGTAAGGGATATATTTTTATATTATCTGAAATATCGATTTTCGAAATCGATATGTTATATTGATAATGAATATTATTTTGATGATGAATATGAATAAATACTAAATTAATACACACACAGAAATTGACAAAAAAAAACTATCGAAAAAGTATCATAATTCTACAAATTCACAGACCATATTCCGAATATTTTTTGTTCTACTCCTAGTTTCACATCCATCTTTGGAGTTGTCTGATTAATTTAACTTTTTAACAGAGAATATACTGTTAACATTTAAAAAAAAAGTCAACGTAGTTTTTGTAGAAGTAACATTTTTCGTGATTGTGTCCAAGCCAATTTTAGTAAAAAGAAAAATCCTAAAAATTTATCTCGAGTATTTTTATATACCTACATTAGACTGAGAGGAAAAAATGTAATCTAATAGTCATAATATAGTGTACGCTGTTGAATTGGACATCGATAAAAATACACGGATTTATATCGGCAGCAACACGGACGTTCGATCACGGAACTCGCTGAGTTAGCCACATTGGCCGCTTACGTTCCAGATGAGGACCGCTCGCGATAGATGCAATTTTTTAATCAATTATCTAGAAGGATCATCGATTGATTAATATTTCCGTCCGATGAACCTTGATTGATATAATAAAGCTCTTGCCCGTTACTTGTGCAATCAGATAATTAACAACGTAGATGCTTACCAGTTATTATATATCCTCCGGGTACTACATGCATAATCGGATAAGGATCATGTGCCTCAAACGCTATATGTATATGTAATCGTTTTTCGCTAGTTTGATCAAAGCTGCTCTCTCTCTCTCTCATCGTTATAATCGAAAATTTAATTAAGCCGACGCATAGATGAAGATTTGTTGATAATTATTTAATAGTTAGAGATTTAACTCTGAGCATTGCATTCGGATCGTGAATATCAAATGTGTGTGATACGATTTCACCGACTTTTAGAGTACCTACACGAATTTGCTGCTCAGTGATATGTGAATTTCTAAATCAATGTATTACACGTTACGTGTCAAACAATATTATTGTATAAATAATTCTTAAGGCAGTATGAATTTTCACATAGAGGAGACTCTGCAAGGTGAAAAATAATGAGAAAGCTATTTGTAGAGTTGTACTTTGGCGCCTTGTTTTCGATGGCTGAAGTTACAATTTGTACAAGTTCAATAGATCATCAATTATCAGAAACAGAAGCTGCACGTTGTTCATTACACATTACTGATTGATTATTTATTAACCACCATCATCCATATGACTAAACATACAGCTTCGATTCATAAATGTATTCGATCGTTCGGTAATTTAGTTCGCTAATGACTCTGGAATATTAACGGTCCCTCATAGCAAGACACCTTTAAACGTAGCATTAACTAAGGTTAATAACACATCGATATTATGTTATAAAACACGAAGCCTCGTTCGAAGACGATTAGCCACCCGCTGAGCTCAAGAACTGATCGAAGCTCTCTCCTTTTCTTTCATATATATATACCATCTTTATAATCCTGACTTCTTATACGTTTCTTGAACAAATTAAGATATCGAATACGCGCGCTCCTTTTCAGTTCCTCTTTCTCTTAACGTTAGATATAGCATTTAAGCGATGAGAAAATGACAAAGATAGCAGAATATAGCAGTTTAACGTAAACATTATTTTTACGGATTTCAATGAAACTTTTGGCACGTATATATTTCATTTCAGCATCATGAAAAAACAATATCGTCCATCCAGGATGCATCCTCTTAAGAGGGTAGAGCGAAAATACATGTCTCTTCGATTTTCGAGTTCCACTGGATATGAGCCATTAGGGTGGTTCTTAAACGGGATTACATAGAATTTGTATCGTTTTACCCCCTAATTTGGTTTCAAATAATTAAAAAACTCACCCCAAATTTGTTCAAAATAAAAAAAGTAAAAACACAAAGTTCGCTTGGCGTTCTAGTACTAGCATCTACAGATGAAGACGTTTGAACGATTTTCATAACGCTTCTGAAATTTTAAACGCGTCTTTCTGAAAATTCCTCGTAAAGGAAGCTATGCTTTCGTGAAATTTGTTTTTTTTTCGAGATTTTCATGTAAGTACACTCAGAATGGTCCAAAACGTCGAGATAAGTGATTTGTACGAAATGTCTGTATGTGTGTGTGTGAGTATGTGCAAATTGCCTTGTTAGGACGATAACTGTCGTAATGTTAGATGTATCTTCTTAAAATTTGGCCCGCAAATAGACAACAACATTTGGGATTGCAGTTGACGCGTATCGGTGGGAATATTTAAATTGTACAGCATTTTGAACATTTTGAAAAAATCATTTTCACGCTATAACTTTCTCGTTAATTAAGAGGTATCGGGCTGACATTTAGTACGTAAATGGAGTACCATCAAACCGTGATGTGTACCAAATTTTGCGAGAATCGATAGAGTGGATCTAATTTTATGGCATTTTGCATTTTTTTGAAAAATGTCTTTCGAGCTCAAACAAGCCTACAAAGTACAGCCTTGCAAGTTGCTTCGTCATAATTTTCTATCTTTGACAAAGCTTTTTTTACAAAGATTCCTCTATGAGAAAGCCAACATTGACCAACATAGTTTCTCATAGAGGTAGCGTTGTAAAAAAAGCTTTGCCAAAGATAGAAAATTGTGAGGAAGCAATTTGCAAGGTTTTACTTTGCAGGCTTTTTTTACGATGTATACTTTCATCTTGATGAACGATGGATCACTATATTTTGTCGCAAAAACCACGACGCTCACTAGAAGACGCCATTTCATCTTAATTCAATACTTCAAAAAATTCTTCGATTAATCACAGGATAAACTGATATACTAACGAAATCTTTTTAATTTGTTTTATTTTGTATGACCTGGTACCGAATGCCATTGATGCTAAATGCAAAAGACCTTTTTGAAAAGTGCTTCCTGGAGATAAGCAGTAACATCGTTATAATAACATATTTCAACACAAAAAAAAGTACTAATTATTCTTCAGATATTAATTTTTGAAATACGAAACTTCAGTATAAATATATAACAACGATTTTCCAAAAAAAAAATTGGAAACATGTTTTTTTTTGTACCGCCTGATTAGGTATAACCGCTTAATGATTGAAGCCTCATTCGACGTTGCTTCAGGCCAGAAAGGCGCTTCAGGGTCTTATTCGCGTGATCGTGGCGGTACGCAGAATGTTCAACGATTTCGAGCGCATGATTGAGCGCGGCCTTTCTTTTGCCCGTACATTTTTTGGGTTCGGCACGGTTTACACGCTTTTGCTGCGCTGTAGATCGTATTGCACGGTCGCCCGACGCGCAGTTCCTGGGATCCCTCGCGATGATGATAACTGCTTCCTCTCTCAGCGATCTCGCGCAATATAACGCACATCTTACGTCCTGCTCTGGTGATTTATGCCGTCATTAGAATGTTCCGTCGGGACCTCCCGCGTGGGCGGTGCATAACGATCGAGCTTGCTACTTTGCTGCTACCAGACTGGCTGTTTTCCGCGTTGGGTGTACCCCCGTTAAGAACTTCCAAAGCGAGAGAAGTGAGCGGGAATGGTGAAGGAAAAAAATGTTGCTGCGATGATTGCGCGCCTTTCATAAACACTATACCAAGACTGGGAGGGTTCGACAGAACGTCTACCAATGCATAAGTGAGCATTATGGACTCTGAAAAGAGTAAGAAAAAAAAAATCTTTGTCTTTCCTTGACCAAATTATAATTATTCCCTGATCGAAATTAGAATTAATGGTTCTAATATCCACATCCCCATCCTTGTTTCGAGATGTCACAAAAAAGTTCAACATTTTTTTAAGAGTGCTGTATAGTGTCTAGTAAATGTACAAACTATTTCAGATTTTCTAAATTTATATTTCATCCAGAATTAAATACCGATTTTTTATTTTTGTGTTTCCTGCCTTATAAAGGGAGCTTTGTGAAAAACGAAATTTAATGAGGAAGCAATGTGCAAAGTTGTACTTTACATAATTTTTTTGATTCACCTTATATACAAAACGATCCATTTTACAAACAATACATAATTTTTTTTCCTCAATGGGGTAGTGATGGAGTATAGAGACGAAACCCCTGTGCAAATTCGGTGTTTTGATGGTTGGTGTAACCATAGGCGGCCATTTGAGCTATAATAGGTTTCTACACAATAATAAAATATGCATGAATATTATCCATTGCAACTGGTGGGGGACATAAAGAAAATGATTTTGGATCCACGGAAATATCTTGGAAAAGTGTCAGGAATTAAGAAGTTTTGCCTCCAATAGGAAGAACGATTGACAACATCCTCAGTAAGACGACGGGTCTTCAGTAGTAATTGACCAATTACTGCTGGCAACCGCGTCATCATAAATGCCGAGAAAAAGAGCGGACCAAACGCGGTTTATAGTGCTACTTCAGTTCTCATTACATTGTGATTCCTGTTACGGTACATTTACGAGTACAAGGTACGCTTGCACGTGCATCATGCTAGAGAGGTGCATGCTGTTGTTGCTGGAATGCGGTTATTTCAATATATAGCATTGAAAAATGATCCCATTATGATGTGACATACGATAAGGTTGACTAGACTGGATCAAACGAACGAGGGACACGACTACCGACATCGTGATATCACCATAGAATTCGTATTGTAAATATGGAAGAGAAAAAAAGTGCTTATTTCGTATTTTGTCCTCCGTTTCGAGAGCTTAACATGGCTTGTATTAAAAATGTTTGTGCACATTTTTAATGTTCAAGTCATCAACCAGTATATCAGTATTTGACAATCGTTTTATAACTAATGTGGATTGTAGATGTAAATTGTTCTACAGTCAAATACTGTGGCATGCAGGATGACTAGAACATTCACACCTTACTGACGGCGTTTGACATACAATCTTATTTAGATCCCATCGTAGATTCCGACTGGATCCTGCCTGGAATTCCCAACACGTTAATATGGTTAGAATCGAGTCAGTCATCGGTTCGGATCCCAACCTGAAATCCCGATAGAAATCCAATTGAAAACCGTTGCATACCATGTTTGCAATCCGATATAATGACCAACTGAAGCCCGACATTAAGTTCAGAATTCTAGGACAGGGTCCAGTCGCATCCCTATGGAAATTTCTGCATAGGTTTGTGCAATTTTTTACTACTTTTGTAAATAAATTATGAGATAATTTCCAGGCTGTTCTAAAAATTCGATTTCTTATATGTTTTTCCCTACAATGAAACTTTACAGATGCAATAAACGGTGCTCAAGTACGACTATATAAAAAAAATCATACAATTATCTACTACGTGCTATTAATTCCTGTGATACGGCGTATCGCGTACTTTACACAAGGATATCATGCTACGACGTTAAGCTGAGCTCGCAATCGTCGCGTACAAAAGTTAAGAACCCCCTTTTATCCTTGTCCAATGAGTAGGTATACCACTCCATGCACAGTAGCAAGAGGTAAACCTAAAGGTGTTGGTTAAGAAAAGCGAGTCACGCCACAAGATGCATGACCGGAGTGCATTTTGCGGCCGTTTCGAACTGCGCTCGTGACTTCAGGGAGTATATGTACTTATCCGATGGTGCGTATCAGCGTCGCGATCGTTCGCGTTGTATTAATAGACCCGTCGTGTCTGTGACGGGAAGCACATCCTTGTGTGATTCTTCGGCTCGATATATATAATTCCCTATACTGTTACGCGAACCTTTCTTTGAGCTAGGGTGAATACGAATTATACGATTGCTACTTCATAACTCTAACATATATGCGATTACCATCGAAAGTAATGACCAAGCGAAAGGCTGATTGCTCACTAAATTTATACCTTATCTTTCCCTTTAACCATCGTATTATTGACGCCTCGCTATATAGATATTTATATTTAGGAAAAGGGTCATATAGCTTATAGTTTTGTTTCACATAGACGAAGCTTGATGATAATCATTTTTTGTTTTGTTTTCGAGCTTTCAATTCTAGCATATTAAAAATGTGACAGAAAACTCTAAAAATTTTTTGAAAAAAAACCTAGAATTTGTGCGCGTTTAATATATATTTTGGAAAGTTGTTTCCGTTTGTCTGTTTATTCTCGTCATATGTTAAACTTCACGGTGAAGCTGACCCTCCATAATTTTAATCACGGTAAACTTAAGCTCCACGGTGAAGCTGTATTCATATGTTAAGCGTCACGGTGAAGCTACCGACAGTATATGATAGAAGCATCGAAAAAATGTTTCTAATATTTCACGTCGATTGAAATTTTGTCGGAACTTTATGGTCGCATCTTGCAAAACATTTAATTATAAAGTAACCAATGTAATTTTGTAAAACATTTTTGTAAACCACACCAATTAAATCTCTTTTAAGAAATATTTTAGAATCAATCAGTTGAATGGTAATGATTTTTCGAATTTCAATAATATTTCAGAATGCTAGTTCTGAAGGTATCGCGTGAATGATTCTTATTGGTTTAATGTTTTTTAAGATTTCTTAAACAGAGGGGCGGGAGAAGGGGACCTAAGGCCAGACCCGAATTTTTGTAAGTCCATCAAGGGTCCCTCAAGTCCTTAAATATTTACCCTCTGCCCACAAGAGTTGAAGTTTCCCGTTTAAAATGCATGTGTTTTTGAGCTTCTTTCGGCATAAATTTTATTGACGGACTAATTTAGTACATACAAATCTGAAATTTACCGAGTACCTTGCGCAAGCATATCGTTATTAGGAAAAAAATCAACCACCCACCCTGCTCTTCGAATATGGATGGTGCAGCCCATGGAATTTAATAAAAGATTAATTTTTTTAAATTCAAGATCACTATAATTATAAAACATGGATGTATAATCTTGTACATTGTTTCTTCATTATTTCGCATATTTTTACAACTTCCTTTATGAGGAAGCAACAATTGATCAACAAACTTATTGATAAAGTAAAAAATACAAAACAAAATGAGGAAGCAATGTGCAAGGATCTACTTTGCATCCTCGTTTTTTCCTTCCTTGTGTACCAACAAGTACATCTGGGAATGACACGTCATACATCATACAATTGCACGCCTGATGTAATCTAGTATTTTTAGTGCTGACAGAGTACAAATAGTAGTTATAGTTGGTAACATGTCGTAAATTATGTAAACTATATATTGAATTGTAAACATGAAACAAAGATTTCAGTGTGATAGATAAAATATATGCGAAACTAGTTCCAGTTAGTGTATAACCATCCCTGTCAATCGCTCCCACGACTTCCTTGATTTTATCGCTCAAGCCTCTCTGGTTTCTTCGGAATAAGATAACTGAATCTAAACTTCGCCGAGCAATGTCCAATTGCTGTAGATAAGATCTTCTGTGTGATCTTTTTTCTTTGGTAGAACCTCGTTGGTTCCACACTCCCTCAGCCGTTTTCCAGCAAGCGCGTTCAAGAGCTTCGACGGGAGCCGTCTGAGACAGTTTTAATTTGATTTTCGCGGGCTGGGCGCGGATAATTCAATCACGACGATTTGAAACTCGACGCGCACAAAATGACGTGCGGAATCGTGAGATAGATGGCAAGAACAAAAACAAGAATTAAGGAATAAACCAAGGAGAATGTAATGTCGACGTATGTTGAATATTTTTAAAGGGTGCCTTTAATATTTTAATATTAATATATGTTTAAATTTGCCTTCCAGCAATAACAAAAGGAAACAAGATACGAAGTAATTCAAATAAGAATTCATATACTCGAAAAATAACCAGTCATCATACGAAAAAATATAAATCATGCAAAAGTAATTTCGTTCATAAATGCAAACTAAACCCTACAACAAGTTGAATATGGTATAAAATATTGGCATCTATGAACAGAGCTACAAATAAAAATATCCCTTATGAAAACGTTAACTCTTGCTTCATCATAGAGGAAGTTTGAGATAGTCATATTTTGTTTCTAGATGTTTCTGCCAAAGTTCTGAAAACTCTCAATTCTTCATTAAATCTTTCACTACAAATCAAACAGTATCTCAAAAATGCCTTAACCAATTTTGACATACATCGCATATTGATCTATAAACGGATATATACAATGTATTAACAAGCCTCCAAAATAGAATCTTTATTATCTCACATTGCTTCTTTACTATTTAACACTGCTTACAAAAACATTCTCTATAACGAATCTTAAATCGATCATTATTTGCTCAAAGAGGAAACTTTATTATAATTGTCAAATAATAAGAAAGCAATTTGCAAGGTTCTTGCAGGTGTTTTTTTTTTGTGATTGTCAGTGAAGTTTTTTTTAAACATGTTACGAGTATTTTATATGTGCAATAGTAGCAGAATTTTATTTTCATTATTTTCTTCAGGTGACTCGGGCCTCTTTAAGAGCTCTCACTCTCGATCTACAGCAGCGGAGGTTTCTGGAGAAAATTGAGCAATTACTCGTCGGGCATTGCGTGAGATCCAGGCGTCTGTAACGCAAAAGTTACAAGTCCAGGTTCATAGCTCCCCCTCGAACCCTCTTTGCTTTTCCACCTTGGGACACCCAACACGATGCTGCATGCTTCTGTAGCGTACCATAAATATAGCTAGTAGTAGCTGTAGATTGAGACTGCTGCTGCTGTTCGTTTCCAGTAGCGTTTGCATGCACGTTACTACGTACTGAGGTACCTAGTAGGTACGTGTATTTAACATATACATATACATATATATATATGTATCCCTATAGTGCTTGCAAGTACATTTGCATATATGTGTACACTGTAGACATTGTATTTGGTGCGTATGTGTGAATCGCGCGGTAGAGCGCAGACGGCTAGGTGCGCCGCCATAAATCTGCCAGGCCGTGGCAAATTAAATCATTATCTGGAAGCTGCGAGCAAATTGCGCTGATGCATGCTCCGCCTGTGTTTTTTTATATGCATCCTCATTTCGCTGTGCTTGTATGGTCAAATGTTTGTGCGTGTACCATTGTACGTACATATAAATGTATGTGTCTTATAGATATACAAGTAAGCTATGTATGAATACTGCTTTGAAGACGAAAGATGCTAAAGATCTTTTGATAAACGTTCTTAGGAGTCATTGTTGTATAAGAATATGTTCAGTGAAACGACGACGACCATACATGAGGTTAAGTATGATGACAGCCCTTCTATCCAGGCACAATTCGTTTCACCACAATATGTCGATCCAACACATTGCATTTCCCCGTGCGAATCTTTTTTATACACTGCTTTTCCTTCACAATTTTTAACATTCACGCTATGCTTTCCCACGACGTTCGGGTGGTACACATTTTGAGGATACACATTGCCCTGTATGAGGTATTCTCGAAAGACTATATCGACGGGGCAAATGCGTAAGGATAGACATGTGTTGCTTCGGGAAGGATCACTACATGAGATTACCCGTGGAAGGATCACTACATGAGATTAAGAATGATGACACCCCTACTTTCCGCGACAATTCGGTTCACCACAATATTGGTCCAACACATAAGCTCCTCGGAAGAGCTTTTCTTACACACTGCTTTTCCTTCACAGTTTTAACCCTAGTCACTTTCACGTATGGAAACTTCCACATTACTTACACAGAGTCACTCTGAACCCAGCCAACTTTAAAAAGTTGTCACACTAATTCTATTGAAAGTTTCACCATGAAAAAAAATCCTGGCAGTACTTTAGCATCTCAAGAATGGGTCCTAATTGATTATTCGAAACAAAATTAAATTCGAGGCTTGTAAAAAATTCGCAGAGTGAAGAGCTCAGGAAAAGTCAGTTGTTGTACTGAAAAAATCATAACTTTTACAATTTTTAATATTTTTGCCCAAAATTTTAATTGGTTATTCTAGAGATATTTTAAGAAAAAAAAAATACTACAGCTTATGACCTTCCAAAAAGTATAATTATTTTGAATATCGTAAATAATGGTTCTCTTGATTCACGAAATACACATTTTACGTAGATATGGGTCTTTCGGCGCCACAGGTTCAGATTTAACCATCTTCTATTCAAAATTTTGAACGGAATTTAGGGTTGGGGTTATCTGGATCCCTAATAAGTGACTAGGGTTTACCTAGCATACTGCTTTTCCACGACGTTTCGATCGTAACACATTTTGGATATGTACATTGCCGTATCGACACTCGTATTCTCGAGAGTCGATATCTACAAGGCCAATGTGTAGGAAAAACATGTGTTGGAAAAGCTTGCAGGTGAATGGAATTGTGATGGATCGACATGTGTTGCTACGAACCCGTAGAAAGATGACCACATGAGATAAAGTATGATGACAGCCCTTTTATCCAAAAGTAAATAATAAATAAATAATAAATAAATAATAAATAAATAATAAATAAATAATAAATAAATAATAAATAAATAATAAATAAATAATAAATAAATAATAAATAAATAATAAATAAATAATAAATAAATAATAAATAAATAATAAATAAATAATAAATAAATAATAAATAAATAATAAATAAATAATAAATAAATAATAAATAAATAATAAATAAATAATAAATAAATAATAAATAAATAATAAATAAATAATAAATAAATAATAAATAAATAATAAATAAATAATAAATAAATAATAAATAAATAATAAATAAATAATAAATAAATAATAAATAAATAATAAATAAATAATAAATAAATAATAAATAAATAATAAATAAATAATAAATAAATAATAAATAAATAATAAATAAATAATAAATAAATAATAAATAAATAATAAATAAATAATAAATAAATAATAAATAAATAATAAATAAATAATAAATAAATAATAAATAAATAATAAATAAATAATAAATAAATAATAAATAAATAATAAATAAATAATAAATAAATAATAAATAAATAATAAATAAATAATAAATAAATAATAAATAAATAAATTCCAGGGGATGAACGTGACTCCAACAATTATCGACTTTTAAGCACATGAGAGATATTTTAACCCTCCGAGTTCGCACTCGTGTTGTATAAGGTGTAAAATTATAGTCTGTTTACCAACTCTCTTTGCTGGACACTCGCTAACGACAGTTTAATCGAGTAATTAGCCGCGAGCGAGGTGCACTACATACTACAGTGGCAAATGAATAGCGGGAACAAGACACGAAGACGAGACCAATGTATACAATAATAATATATACGAACGCCGCTGGTGTTTGCAGCAAGCGCGGACATCGCACCGTTGTACCAGTATATAGGCAGCACGCGAGCCTTGAATTCCGCGCACCTCCGGGTAATATATCCCCGTTCTAGAGACCCATTACCAGATACGAGTTAAAGGTTAAGCTCGGCAATCTCTCCTGCAGCCGACGTGCTATATAGCCATGGTGTCGTCGAACCCCGACATCGAGACGCGTGATAATGAATTAAAGAAAAAAAGCCCCTCTAAGAAGAATAGGATTTCGTTTTAAGGCGGTTTCAATTGTTGAATTTTATGATTAATAAAAAGATTTTGTAAAAGTAGGGAATTTGCAATTTGTTTTTTTTTATATAGTGACAAAAAAAATGTATGAAATGTACAAACAAAAAAATTATTTAAAAAATTCACAAGGATTAACAGAGAACTCATTTCATATAAAAATAAAAGTTAAAATTATTATTATTATTACTACTACTACTACTACTACTACTACTAGCAGTCAGACGCTTCACATCTGTCCTCGACTACGTTCCAAAAATAACGGATAAAAAAAACGACTGCGCATATTTCGCTGAAAATTGATACATTCAACGAGGATTGACATTTCTATATGCAATTTCACTGGGAAGTTCAAAAAAATTAAATTTAATTTAATGTCATCTGACATTTTGATCGAGATTTTCAGCTCGAATATGCATACGGGGTGGGCCGAACGGTAATATTCGGTGTTCCCCAGCTGGGGTAAATCCGAAAAACGCTAAAAAAACACAGTTTAAGTAGAAGTCGGTGACATCGGATTATACACGGACACATACATACGGTCATTTTTTATAAACCACATTTCTCGACGTTTTGGACCATTATGAGTATCCTAACATGAAAATCGCGAAAAAAAAAATTCTCCCATGAAGGAAAACAGCGACTGAAAATCGAAACACCCAAAACAAAATCTTTTAATATACAATGCTTTGACTTAAAAGCGACTGCGAGCGCGCGAGCAACAATAATCTTCTAGTAATAAATATAAAACGGCGGAAGACGTATTTATCAAAAGAAATATTCTAGAAGCTGATGATTTCCTGTCTCTTCGTTGTCTCCCTACCGTCCTCGTCTTGCGCGAAATGCAACCAAGTAATTGCATTCCACAACGAACCTGTCTTAATTCGTAGGAATAGCTCTCCGGGACACAGCACGAAGAACAAAAAGTCACGGAAGCGTATAATTAGCAGAGAGCAAAATAATTTGTCTGCATAGCTAACTGAGGAGGGCTGGTTGAAGCGTTGATTGTGCAGGATTCATGAATGAACTTAAATCCAAGGTAAAAGTATATATTTTCCTTGAAACATAAATAACTATATACTAAAATAAATACTTATACCAAAGTTGAAACGAGTCCATAGCTGGAGATTGAGTTTGTTGCATTATTATCAGCAGGTAATTAGCTAATTATACAAACATTCTAACTTTTAAAAAAGCATTGTCAACGGGTGGACACTTTTATGAATCAAAATAGTTAGAGAAATATCGTTTCCGAAAAATCTACTTTTTTAAACTTTATACCTAAAAAATGTTTTTCAAATCAAATAAAAATGTAAAATACATACGTAATTGAACTCTACTATTCTACTATTTGTCCACAATTTAAAAATCAAATGCAAGAATATATTTTCTAAAACAACTTTTTTAGATTTTTTTTTTGTGACAAATTATTAATACAATGTTTCTGTGAACGCCTGGTTATCTTTGTGTTAAAACTATACACAATTTTCAATTTAGTTTTTAGTGTGTACATTCGGTGAATGCACAATGTATTGTATAGATCGATAGCATATACTAAATACTGACCAGACCATCGCATGCGGACAATGCGACCAGGGAATTGGGGTGTCCCCGAATGAATCCACGATAATGACATTTGCTAGCTCGGTCCCTGGCCGATGAGCGCACGTGAATGCCACGTTTCCGTCGCTCAACGACCATTCCCGGACCGATGAAGTCGCTCGCCGCTGTCAGCTGTAGATGATAGTCCGTTCCCGCAAGTTCCAGCCGATAATGCAACTCCTCCTCATTGCCGGTGTGATGATGGGTCACGTCGTGACTAATCAACTCACCGCTTTCCCTCACTTTACGTGGTATCACGATTTCGTCAACTGTCCTTCCTTCATTCTCCTGTGTACCATAGATTCCTGAAATTACAAAATTACATATAACATTAACAGTTAAATTAGCGACAATTTTCAAGCAAAACAAATATCCCAAGCTTCGAATATTAAGGACATTTCGTTTCAATATTCGACTTCAATACAAAATTTATTGTTATATTTTATTACCAAGTGAAATTTTTAATTTTTAGAATTGTTATTGAAATTACAACAATTAAACAAACAAAGAAATATTTAAGAATTTAATTTCAAAATTACGTTTTTTAAATTTAAATAAAAACGAATACTATAATAATTGTCGTATGAATAAATGGAACTCAATATTTTCAAAGAAAAATCGTTTAATCTAATCCTGGAATAATACATTTATTTAATATTTATTGGATGGCTAGAATCAAAAATATAAGTGTCTGAAAATCATTTTCTTTTACTGACACGCCTTTCTTAATCATTTTTTTAAATAGTAAATTTGATAGAAGACTTTTTGAAATTATTTTAAGTGGAGCTGATGTATACGGCATATAAACAAGCCTGCAAAGTAGGACCTTGCTAATTACTTTCTCTATATGAGTTGACTTTGTCAAAGATACAAAATAATGAGGAAGTAATTAGGAAGTTCCAACATTGCAGGCATATTTTATGAAATTCAGGTTCGTTATTTTAGGCCCGTATGAAATTGGTACCCGAGTAAGAGCGAAAAACAAAATCATTGAGTTACTTTGAACCACCCTAATAATTGTATTTCTATTAATTTACATTTCAAAGGGCGTTCGCGAAATATATTGAACATATTCTCTCGTTCGTATAGAGTCAGTAGCTGTTCTATCGTATGTGTTATTAAGCGACGGTAAGTTATTACGTCCCATTAGACTGGACGTCGCGCGATTAGCCGATGATTTATAATAACGTAGCCCGAAGCCGCGAGCTCGAAGACAATGCGTCATTAATAGCTACGAAGAGATTTGCGTGCAGCTTGAATATACAGTATATAACTTATACATCTCGTATCGAATCGTTGATCGACGACGATCGTTCGGGAAATCATACAATAAAACCGAAATATGTATATATAATCGTACACTATTGCATGTACGACATTCAAACAATTACGAATTAAATGCATGTTTAGATAGTTGAAAAATTCAAGTCAACGAACAATGAATGAAACTCGTGAATAATAATATCCGATAGTCAGAATATAATGAGCACTGGCAGTGCTAAATAGCACTGCAATAATGTTACAATCTATTAGCTTGTCATTGATTTATTGACAGTCCATCAGTTTCATGTATATGTGAGGTATTCCATGCGAAATACCGGCTTCCAGCCCTAATCGTCTTTTTGAAATTTATCCACCTGAATGCATGAGATATGTTAAATTTATTTCAGTTTTTTTGATCGAATTTTTAAATGTGTTACCAATTAGTGTAAAAACGAAGTTTACATTTTTAGAAGCAACCGTTTGAAAAAAATATTTCAAATACGCAAACACGAACATTTTAAGTATAGACAGAGAGTAGAATGTACTTAATTTTTTAAATTATTTAGGACAATGGACAAGATCAGTTGGTTGATGGTTGGATTCGAGAAATTCACAAATAGAGAGTTAAAAACGTCTCACTTTATTTTCTGTTACAACACCTCATTATTTAATAGATGATTTTCGTTTATATCGATAAAAATAGCTTCAAGAGAATTAAAAAATAATCTTGCGTTATTTATAAAATGTTTAGGCACAACTGATCAGCATGAACTGGAATCACGTTTCATATTTTTTCTACTTTTTAATGGTTTTTTTCTCGAAAAGATGGCTTTAAAAAATCGACGCAAGCGTTTGCCCACTTTCGTTCGTAGCTCAAAAATTTTGATTTCTATGAGAAAAATTTCAAATTTTTAAATTAGGACGAGACATCTAAATTTGAAAAAATCCATGAAAAAAAAAGTTTCTGTAAAAAAAATCCAAAAAATTAAAAAAGTTTGTCGAGCATATATAATAGTATAAAAATTTATGGACCAATTGGAAGGGGTCAGGGTTGAACGTTTAGTGAGTTGGCCAGGAATACCTCACATACAGTGTATGTGATCTCCCATCATATTCGATTATCGAAATGAATAAACAGCCTTCTTGTTCGTTCTGCGCTCGGTATTGGCTAAATCGTATGAACTTTGTGTATGCGAACTAAGTGACAGATGCACAAAGGGCACACAGAGAATTGCATATCAATTTGAGTGCACTATGGCGTGCGCGATGACGAGGAATAATGTGATTCAATGAGGTTTATCGAGTTCGACATACGGTGTATGAGATCGGTACAATGCTTCGTTATGTTATTGTCCGTAATTATGCCAGTCAAAGCATATATACGCGCACTTTTCCCCTTATTCACAATCTCTTGTAATTGTCTACGTCTACGTTATTAAATGTTAAACGACAATGACTGCAGAATGCACAAATGTTCAACGGGAAAATTGAGCCAACTGTATATATAAAACCACGATAACCCGTTGTTTCGCATATTATATTTTCTACTTTTATGGCGACAGTATCTATGCGCCAGTCGGAGATCATTAAATCAGATTGGATACTTTACTGGTACATAAAGTAACTTTTTAAATTCAATTATCTTAGGGATATCATTTATGAGGTATATAGAGTATTGCAAAATCATTAGGACAATCAATCATTTCCTTTGGAAAATAGAGGCGGGAAATGGCTAAAATGTGAACAGAGTTAAATAATTGTTTTTAGTCAGGAATTTTTTTTTTCATCTTAAATGATTGTTGGTCTACTTAAACAAATGAATGTGGAAGAAATGCAAAATTTTGTGAATGTAACTAATATATTTTTTTACATTCCTCAAAGATCGTTAAATCAGGTGGATACGTTACTTGTACATAGAGGCGAAAGTGACCTATTAGATTCAATTATCCTTGGGAATATAATTTATGACGTGTAGGTTATTGCAAAATCATAGAACAATCAATCATTTCCTTTGGAAAATTACGAAGCTGAATAGCTAAAATGGTATCAGTGTTAAATAATTGTTATTTACTCAGCACCATTTTTTATCATCTTAAATATTTGTTGATCTAATTAAATAAATGAATGACAAAGAAAAACAAGATTTTGTGAATATAACTAACATTTTTTTACAGGCCTCAGGGTTTTTTTTAGAACCGATCAATATTTTTTATATATTCATCACGTTATCGAACATTAGTTTAACTTTTTTGATATTGATAGAGGTTTTTTTTGGCATTTGTAATTGTATAGAGATATTTGCATGTTCGTCAAAATTACAAATACTTTTATTTAAAAAAAAGATGTTGGCTCGATATTTTTGTTATCTATTTACCTGAGTAAAAAATGTAATGTTAGTTTTTGTTTAGTATTTCTGACAAATTTTCGGTACACACTAAAAGTAAAATTGAGATTTATAGCTTTCCTGATACGCAGACTTAAAACAAGACAGTATTCTTTTTTTAAAAAATGTCGGCTTCAAATTTTGTTAAAATCGCAGCAACTACTCTCAAATGGTACTTAAATCTGATTATGAGAAATATATGCGAAGATCAGAAAAAAAGTGCATGATTTGACAGAAAATGCCACATATACTTTTTTCGTAGGAATAAAAAAAAATTGCTGGTAAAATTTCGATGAAAGGAAAAGATCGAATGCTTCGCTATACTGGTGGGCTCGATGGTTGGCGAATTTTCGTTCGTAGCGCGTTAACACCCAATTCAGGATATTCCATTTTCGGAGCCCAACTCGATTCCACACGACGAGGGATTTATCGTTTAGCGTGACACTGTATACCCGCTTGACAAACGATCGGAAAGTCTGCGACCAGCTCGTTCGTCATCGTCATCGAACGATAGGGCTCATTGAGTTCGCGATATATAATTTCGTTCGGCATATACGAGAACACGATAACGATAGAACGAACGAAATGAAGCTAAAAAATTGATCGCCTGAATTTCTGCCGCGTAGCGCGAGAGTTTAATGTATTTTAATCCTGCTGGACCTCTTCAACGAGAGGGTAAAAAATATTGAATATCCATGACTTTCTGCTCACGATTCCTGAAGCTTTTTTATTTTATTTTTTCATATTTCTTGCTTTTTCCTATATAAATATTTCGAATAAATATACGACAACTGTAGAGTACAATATATTTGCTTGAAATATCTGACTTTTCCAATAGAATTCGTTGGGACAATCCGAAACTATATCTTGATGAAGTTTCTCGGTTTTGGTTCGAAGCTAGCTTCGAAAGTTACCCAGCTAGTAAAGTAACCTAATGTATGTAAGAATTGCACAATATTTGTTTATCGCTCACTCACAATTGGGTCACTGATGTAAATAACAGTTTCTAAAAATTCGATTCAAGCTTTAATTACTAATTTTTAAAAAAGTGTCGACTGAACTATGGTAGACAGTTTATATGCCCAGGTCTGAATCAGATCTTACTGGCGCTCTAAATGCTCTTTCTTTATACTGAAATACGGCAAATCAAGATCGGTTGGTGTTAATTTCAACACCACTATGTGGTCCCAACCGACCATTCCTTTGATGTCAAATTTAACATTGCATTGTTTACAGTGTAGGATAGACCCAATAGGTCCATTCCTTTGGTGTCCAATTTAACACCGCGTTTTTTACAGTGTAGGGTCCGCGGTACCATTTCCTATGTGGTCCACCTAACGAACTGGTAAAGGTATGTAGATATGTAACATATGTATAGTCACGAACGCGAAAGTCCCTCGCGGCAAGTAGATTCGACAATGCAGCAGTTCTAGCAGCAGCAGCAGCAGCTTTAGCTGTGCTGGACCACGCGACGGTGACGCGACGGACCAGCAATTACGACTGGTTTCCAATTCGAATTTCCATAGGGTCGTAAAACACCAGTACTACCGTTAAACCGTGCAGTATGCGCGTCGCCCCGTGCTGCTATATGCCGCCTATATAGCTATCGCAGAGTCCTACGTGATCGTAATGTTAAGTAGTAAGCCCCATCGTCGTTTCCCGTGGTTTCTCCACTATGTTAGCGAGATCCAATCCACCTCTCGTTACAGAGAGATTATACTGACTTCAGGCTCACTAGGGAATGAGACAGTGACAAAGAGAGGGGGGAAAATATAGGGGAGACCGGGGTTAGTTGCATCAGGGACAAGTAGAGTTTAACCCGTTTAAAAATCGGTAGTTGTCGTAGACGCGTCTAAGGCTCGAATTTTTGGATGTTATATGGATCTTGAGATTGCATTTAAGTTTAGAGTTCGCTCTGTAGTTTCAAGTTTTATCTCAAGTTCGATTCGATTTCGATTCTAAGAGGCTATATATATTACTATAATGTACAATATTCATTAAAATTATACTGTTATGAGCGACAGAAATTCTAAAAGTTGCACCTCAGGAATCGCACTCTAAAAACAAATGTGTTTCGATTTCCTACACTCAAAAATAAAAAAAAAACAATAATCCAATCTGAAAAAATTGGTAGTTTCGAGTAGTGAACAGAAAGTACACACCAATTTCCAGCTGAAAATATTTTTTAGGTGTAGAACGTATTCTACTTAGAAAAAAGATTCTAAATTAAAAGTAAATTGAATTCAGAAGCAAATGGCGACCCAATTAGCCCCGATCAGCCCCACAGATTAGCCGTAGCAAAAAAAAAATGCAGTGTAATACTATAACGTTTCTTAGTAGGGTACTGTAGACTTTCAAGATTGAGTTTCATTTATATTATCCTCTCGTTCCATGCACACCGAGCTTTCTCTAGTACACACTCGAACGGTATATATTGGAACGATCGATTAATTTATAATCGTTGCTGGTATTACTTCTCCGATGTGGCAATTAGCAGGGTTGTATTTTATAACGCACTATCTATCTCATGTATAATACAGTATTACTACATTTCAAACTACACCCCGGTACGTGCGACTTTACTAATTTCACATTTTTCTGGATAAACCATTACTATATCCTACGCTTATAGTTCTGGATTCGCAAGACATATATGCGCGATAGTCTTATTAATGAATCACTTTTTCCATTGACAAATGCCTGTGTGCCCGCGATGAATTTACGAGTGATTACATTATTACGCATATGACGTTGCATTGGTTGTAAATTCTGCAAGTGTGAAGCAATAGTGTTAGGACACTTGGACTGCCCACATGTCCTGTCTCACATATGTTTACAGCTCTATACTAGTGGGTCAAATGGAATAGAGAGAACTGGAGCAGGCTGACTTCTTTTGTTATTCACTTTTCACAGAACATCCAGTAATTGGATGGTTGAAAAAATTAAATTTTTCTAATCGTGCATTAATGACACCAAAACACTAATAGATTTTCGGACGTCGTCGGTCGTCGGCCGAATATGAAACAATATTTTTGTAATCTCTATATTTTCGTTAATATTGAAAAAAAAGGATATAAAAAGCATTTTTATTTAAAACATGCATATAAACTTTGAAAATAACAGAAAAAAAAGATACCTTCGAAAACCCAATTGGCAAGGATATATTAATTTTTAGCTTTATCTATTTTTGTAAATTTACAAATAGCTACTGAAATAAATAAAGAATAATTTCAAAAGACCCAGTATTAAAAAAAAGAAAATAATAAAAGAAACATTACACTTGTGATCGTCTAATTTCAACTCCAGATTCCAAACAAAAAAAATAAGTCCTCCAATTGCTCTGACATATCGCGAGGTGTATATTTTCTAGTATATTCTACGCTCGCAACGGTCGTACGAGTTGAATTTTTTCGTGCCTATGTGTGTCTCATCCAAGAGAGCCGGATTCCGGGGTATAAATCGTTGTCGAGTGTCTCTTCGCGAGCACTGATCTATAGCGCCGGTATATAGAGATAAAGTATAGTTCAGTATCGTGCACGGAAACAGTATATATATAGTAGTAATAGTAGGCTCGCAGCGTGTGATCGTGAGAGAGCTGGAGTGCCGCGTGGTCGCGCGAGCCTCTCGCGCCAGAGATATCGATCTTTGATCGTGTTCGATCGAGTTATTCGTCCAGAGCGCTTGAGCGCTGCTTGCTTCTATAGCGCCGGAACGCTTGACTATATATACATTGCTTTATTTCTTCTTACTGTGCGGACCTTTCTGCCTTTGTGCTCTTTGAGAAATCTCTCGCCGCAAAAGGTGCGAGTAACGCGGCCAGTATATACCCAGTTTATATTATTGTGTGCTTACTGAGTTGTTTCAATGGCTGCTGATGCACACGTTTTGCGGCATAGAGGGCTCGACACGAGGTGTGTATGTGTATGTGTATGTGTAAAAAGCCAAAAGGCAAAGACGCACCCGGAGGACAAGGATTTCCGTGAAGTCTGTTCAGATAGGCGCCGAACCAACCTGATGGCGTCTACCTTATACTCGCGACTTCCTTCTAGCAAACTGGCGTGCGACATCTCTGTGAAAGATCTAAATGTGAATTCAAAGCGTTGTCTCTCTATTTCTCGATGAGATCGCTTGATCGTGATTTACGTCAAAAATTGCGTTGTCGCTACGTCTCTTGATCACTCGACTTACTTTTATATTAGGTATTCTAGGACACTTCACAGGTTTTCCACACTGACCCTTATTGATGTAGTACAATATTTATTAATTAATTATTGTACTTGTATGATTATTCGGTAAACATTTCAACTAATTTATTTGTCAAATACACAATTCCCTTAAAATCGACTTCAGCGCCTCAAGCTGACATAAAAAGTAGCATAGATGTTCAGACACTGGTTTCTAGCTATATTTCAATAAACTCTACGACCAAGACGACTACAACGACAGTTATATACTATATAACAGTGGCACATGCAGATTGAGCATAATAAAGAATGCCCCGGAGTTGTACGCGTTGGGTTATATTCTACGTAACATGAAAAGTCATGAAGATATATTACACACCAGCTGGTGTGATGCGCCTTCTGCTCTCACTACTCTATCAGCTACTGCATTCCCAAGTCTCAAGATCCGCCTCGCAGTGCTCTGTGCCTCTTGAGATAGGATACGAGGCTTGAACCAAACGGGAAAACCTTCGCCTCTACGTTGCTCCGTTCATCGAGAATGTGATAGTTCACCGTTGTTATTAAGCTGTTGTTATTAAAGTTGATAAAATTGAAAAACCCACCACGCTTGAAAGAATTTGCGGTTAGCGTCACTATCGGAATTGTTTGAAGCGTGAAGAATTTTTCCAATTTTAACATATTTACCTACGCGTGATTGCAAAAATCGTTGTTCTCGATATTTGTGCCAAAATATGATATTCGTTACATACGTAAGTGCGTATGTTTATTTATTTTGAGTGAATCGCTCTCGTCGTTTTAAATGTCAGTGTTGTGGAAAGGCAAAAATATAATAATTCAGTAATCTCAATGCAGAGTAATCGAATCCTGAGTCGTGATTCGTAATCAGTGATCTCAAAAACCTCCGAGTACCGAAATTCACTCAATTCAAGAAATTTTTCGCATTTTCGTCTGTCACATTGGGTCTTTATATTGAATTTTAGAATTCTGTATAGAGATTTGTAATCAGCGACCTCTCAAAAACCCGAATACCGAATGAATAAACTGATTGTTAATATTACCACATACCGCCCGTTGCAAATCATACTTCCTGTATAAAATTAATAATTATGATTTCTATGTGATTTATACTATATCACACGGGCTGGCGCGTGTGCCTGAAAAACTTTTGCACTACTGCGCTCTTATCAAATTTGACATCAAACTGATTTTGTTTACAACGGACTTTTCTGGCAGCCAATCACAGCTCGAATAGTTTTCTAACATTGCTTTCCGTTACTCATGAACTTTTTAATATAGGACTAGCCAGACCGGACGCGCTGCCGCGCGTCTTCATTTTTCTGCACTGCAGCGCCCGAGTTACACCTTCTGCCAGTTTTGACATTTGACAAAAACAAAAAGATTCAATGTATGAACTTGGTTACAGTCCCGGGGTCTGACCCCGACCAATCATAGCACGAATAAAACGGCTTCACATGAACATAGCCGACTGCCACCAACTTTTTAAAAGGGGATATCGGTACAATATTGGATCAATATATAGTATAAAATTGATGTTGGGCTTACTTGGCGGCCAGAGTCACGCCGACTTTCTAATTCCAACTGCCGCTGTCGTTCCGATACTGGTCCGATACACAAACCACTGCTGGATCTGGGAATCGGACCAGCTTAAGAATCACAGACAATACTGATCTTCATTTTAACCCACGATATTTTCAGTCAAATTTTTTATTCAATTCAAGAGCAAAAAAAAATTGATCCAACTAGCCCCAGTCCAATCTACGTGTGCTCGAAGACATGCAGCGTACAAAACAACATTGTAATTCTAGTATAAATACAACAAGTACAGGTGGTCCGAGTCAGCGTTCATTGAAGTAATACGGTATCTTATGTATACGTAAATAAGAAATATTTCCTACGTGTATACATCATGTATATACTCATCTGCATGTTGCATGTACGCTAACGTATAATCATCATTATCCCATTATCATTAAAGGCGGAAAAAAATGGCGGAGCGACCAATGAGCGCGAACTAGCAAACGAGAGAGAGAGTCAGGGTTAAACAGCGCGGGAGGTATACGACGTTGATTTTCTTCATACTGGAAAGTATCTCCGTTGATGGCAGAGACTTGAGAAGCGGCGACAACCGCACGCGATATAGAGGGAAGTGCTTCAGGACCTCCCATGCAACAGGACATGCTCACTTCATGTACACTTGTGCGTCCTACTGCGAATCGCTAAGACGACGATATAGCAGGAGAGTACACGAATACAGCAAACCCAGAGAAGTTTACGAGCTCTATCACCATATATATACCCAGTTGTATATCTCGACACGCTCTTATGATCGCGTGAAATCGATGATGTGCCCTGTCATCGCTCTGCATAACTATATACCTACCATGCATCCAAAGTATCATTTCGACCTGTGGACTATCGCAAATTTCTTGATTATTACGCGATTATGGTTCACTGAGCCTAAGCAGAGTTCAATTTATGGGGTAGTTTCACGTTTCAGGTACACGGTAGTAACATGTGAGCACTTGACTCCAGCACCGAGAGAGAAAGATCCGATGGAAAATTATCATATATATATATCTAGAAGAAACTACCATACGTTTATAACTACATGGAAATTATAAAGTGCTAAAGTGCATGCTGACAAATATTCTCATAACACTCGATGAATAAATAAATATGTATTTTTTGTTAGAACGTAAGTCCTTTTCACTGCCTCATAGAGGAAGCTTTGTGGATCATTTATTTATAACATACTTTTATAAAAAGAAATCTTTTCAGATAGATCAAATATTCTCATAACACTCGATGAATAAATAAATATGTATTTTCTGTTAGAACGTAAATCCTTTTCACTGCCTCATAGAGGAAGCTTTGTGGACCATTTATTTATAATATGCTTTTATAAAAAGAAATCTTTTCAGATAGTATTGAATATTCGATGATCCTATTTAATTAACGTGTGGAAAACTCCAGGTCATGTATTTGAATCGGTGGGAAATTGTTGAATTTTTAACAAAACTGAAAAAATTCTCAATAAATGAACTGTCAAATATCGACAGATTCTATTTCAGTTTCAGTTATAGCGTTAAAAAAAAAAAAGAGAACTTCTATCAAGTCCGAACTATTCTATCGATTTCGCCCAAATTCAACATCAAACATCGCATCACTCTAATGATGTGTTATGTCAATATAGGATTTTTTCAAGTTTTTAAATTGCGACTGAAAATATGTTAGTTTTAAATCATTATAAGTATATCAAATGTTTAAAAAAAATTCTAATAAAAATTCTGGTTGTGGCTTAGAGTTGGGAAATTGGGATAAAAATCGGGGATGTAATCCGAGAGGTCGAGGGTCATACCTAGATTGAATCGGTATGGAATGGCCCATATATTTAAACAAAAAATAATACTAGCGTCCAAATAAGTACAATATTTGTAATGAAATATTCTGAAAAATTGACTTGATTGCCTTCCCTTAAAAAAAATGGTATACTTCCTCTATGAGGAGACCAACATTGATTGATATATCTCCTCATATGGGGGACTATGTGCAAGGTGAAAAGTAATGAGGAAGTTATGTGCAAGATATGTGCAACTTTGTACTTTTTTTCATTTCACTAATGACGATCGAACATTCATCAGGTCTGGTTTTGCGGTTTCCAGAAATACCTAATGGTAATTTTGTTATTAATTTTGTGTTAATGAACTTCGAAACATAATGACCACAATTAATAAATGAAGACTTACACCATCATATTTCCGTGTAGTCTCTCGGTAGTAATTCGTAAAAATACATATGCATGACAAATTATTATTCATAATAATGCACATAGGACAGACGTAAATAAGCCGAATGTCGGATAAAAATAGAATTCGGGATGTGGAGATACAGATCTAAGTGATCTTGGTTGTCCGGTATATTAGGCTACCAGCACGGAGGCGGGCTATTAAAAAACTTTAAACGTCCCGACCGATTCTTTATCCAATACACTATACAGTATATAGTATACCTGCTGCCGTTGGTATTACAGCAGACAAGAAAACCAGTTATTCCCAACAGCTACGACTCTCGCGGGGTGACTCCGGGTGAGTCAGAGCAGTGAATACGGAGACCCATCCTTTGGTCCAAGTATTCACCGGACTTGCCAGGCGAGAAGAAACACTCTGTAACCCCTAGGGTCAAACGCCAAACACAGTGGGAGATAAATAAATGATAAAAAAATAAACATAAATACAAAATGAACGGTGAGTGAAGAAGACAGTTGGAGGCAAAAATCTTTGCATTAAGATTCTCACTGATACATGGACATTTAAAAGTAGCCAAAGTATGCAAAACTAACTTAATGCTTCAAATAACACAATTTGTAAAAAATCTTGAGGCAAGTACATTACATGAGCAGCAAGTACATTTACATACAAAAAGCTGTGAAATAAATTGAAAACGTCTGATCCATGTATTTTCACATGTTGCTTCTTAATTACACTCAGTGAATATATTGATATTTACTATAAATTGAAATCATACTGTTTAATGATTTTGTAAAAAAAAAAAAATGGTGCAGTACATAGCGAGTTGATATGCAAATATAACCATCACATATAGAAATTTGAAGTTGCTGCATTTTATAAACTTGATAAGTACAACAAAAAAAATTTTTTTCGAGATTTTCATGTCAGCATACTCAGAATTACCCAAAACGTCGAGGAAAGTGGTTTAGAAAAAATGTCCGTAATAGTGTCCATAGTTGATCAACATGTTTATTCATATAGAAATGGCTTTCTGCTTATGGAAATTAATATGGAAGCAATATGCAGGATTCCAATAAGTAGTGAACATTAACATGGCGCCAAACACTTCCGCGAAATCGGCAATGAAGTTACAGCAAAGAAAAAAGGGAAGATGACCATTTTATGACGATCATTGACTGAAATCCCCTTAACATAGATTTGCTAATGACGCTCGTACAAGTATAGGAACTCATCCAGGCGCCGGGTGATATTCGTATAAATAAACTTGCAGGACGATGTGTGCGGCTGCCTGTTACGATGACGGGTCGTTCAGACGTTCGGCGTAAATGCTCCAAGACTCCAGCAAACAAGTTTGGTCACTTGTCTCTCTTTCTCACGAATCGCTGCTGGCAAAATGTCTACACGGTAAAATCATTGCCGCCTTGGGACATAGTTTGAATGGGTAAAAGAAAAGTTAAAAATACGAAGAAGGAAGCAGCGAGACGACGGGATTATTCTTCTTTGAATGGATGAATGGGGGAACGGGTTTTAAATTCACGCCGATGGGTTAAACCGCGCGTCGAAACAGACTGTATGATGTAACAAAGCAACAAAGCACAAGAAGATGAAACGAAAAAAAATGAAAATGATATGATAATTTACTCTCGAAATGTTTGTTTTTTTTCCCTTTTTGGTCAACGTGATTCTAGACGAAGTGAAACATCAACACTTTTTGACCATTTTCACCATTTTTTGTTGTTGTTCTGACTTTAAAAGTGTCTACATGACGACCAATCTTGACTTCTTAGAAAATTGAAACATAAACCCATTGTTCCTCTTTTCAAGGGAAATGATATGCAAAGAATTAGCCACTTGAAAGTTAATGTCGTTGCATTCGACACAAAATACCATAGAAGTGTCAATAATCAGAAATTGCACAGCTGCTATTGTGTTCCAACATGACTGGAATTAGTATTGGCTTAGTATTTCCAGATGGATATATTTCCACTGTCAGTACAACTCGTTTATACAGTAAGTAAAGATCATGATATCCTTCTGCCTTGTCTGTAGCTTGATGTTGAATTCAACGACGGGACAGGAATATAGATACAGGACGACTTCTTCGTGGATGCTCTAAGATGCTGGGGGAAGAGAGGAAGCTTTCTGTATCAAAGTGAGCAACCAAGCAGAAGAAGCAAAGGTTGGAAGAAGAGGTTCCTACGTCGTTTCCCACGAAGTTGGGTTATAGTTTGTTCCCAGGTTCCAGGAAAGTCCACCGGCGACTGGAGAGTATACTGCGATCCCAAGCTCACCGCACTCTCTTGACACACTGTTAACCGAGGTCATAAATCACTAGCGGTCTCTACGCGATAGCTAACCAGCAAACTGGCTAGTTCGCTTCAGTTACGGGCTAAATCTTTGTCCTCCAGTTTTCGCTATAATAGCGCTAGGGATACCAAGATATATATACGCTTGGCTTTGTGTATATACCTGGTATTGGACATATATAGCTAGGCAAACCTATGTCCTGCATGCCGGGTGCTCTAAACTCTGTCTTTACTCCCGAGGGAGAAGCGTGTGCTGAAAGCAATATGTAAGCCAGCTTGCTAGGCCGCAAGAGAGACAAACGACAGGACGATTAATCATCCAGTACAACTTAATTATTGTCCGCGCCCGCGCCTCCGTTAATGCGCGTATATAAGTAACGACGCCAACGCAATCGGTTGTGTGAGCGCGCGCAAATGCATTCGTATGCCAAGAAGCACGAAATGCGCTCTGTCTCGAATGATTAGGAATAATAGATATGGTAGCTGAGTGCGAGAAACCCCTCGGGCGATCTTATAGAGATAAGCCAGTATGATATATATCATAGAATTTTGGGTAATTAATAGCTAGCACTTACGGAGAATCTTTCGGTGTAGGAAACAGACTTTTCTTTCGGTTTTGAATATTCACGTAGCCCGACATTTATGCACTCCACAAAGGAGCGTAATGCCAAGTGTGTTTTCCGATCCATTGGGGTAGAAGTATCGGCTTTGACTACTGCATCGAACTTAGGCAACCCCAATAATTTAGTGCGTGTTTTGAGGTTGCAATTGTTTTTCGCCTGTGTTCAAACGTGATTTTTCAAAACGTCGTATATCTATTTTGGAATGCTATTTTGTTTATGCTTATCCTCCATTACAAAAGTGAAGGATTATCATTGCTGAGCCTCAGATGACTCAAACGGTGTTAGGCAGTGTTATTAAAAAATGTAATTCATTAAACGTGGTTCAAACGTATTTGCAAACTCATTGCTGCAGATACAATGTAAGCAAATTGAACCTTCAGGGAAACATTGAAGGTGCGCCGATACGCTATAGTCTTAAGATGCGTTTCACCCGCCGAAGGGTTTAACGATTAGCGAATGAGTAGAGCAATCGCGATGAAGGCTTGCGCACTGAGAGGTCTACCGCGCCCGTATATATACACACCTCAACCGTAATAATGATGAATCTGTGCGATTAATCACAGCAGGATGTTAATTTACATGTAGCATTTACGTGTGTAGCACTGAAGATTTTTCTCGCATATGTATATACGAAGCTGCGCTATTCTCCTGCCCTTCGGTATATCATAGTCATCCTTCTGACCGTCGTCGTCGTCATCATCCTCGGCGTAGGCACACCTACGATTCGTACAATTTGCATCGAATTACATTAAATTATGTTTCCATCGAGATTAGCACCCGGCGAACCGATAATTAAAGCCGTTCTCGCGACGCGAGAGTTGTTTTATCGGCCACACGAGGCACGATCGTACAACCCAAGACGAGACGACGTATCGGCTAATCCGACGACACGAGTGGGACGACCTAACGCCTTTCGTACATAATGTTAAGGATATAATTCTTCGTGGGCCGCGTGCTCCTCTTCTTCAGCTGCAACGACTCCTCCTTCATCTTAAATAATTGTCGTGTTGGCATTACAATCGAGTGCACGTACGCATAATCGTAACTGGCGTGCCACCGCTAACGGACATTATAATGAGGAAAACCAATGGGTAACGTGGATGGTCCTTTAAATAAAGAAATTATCATTCTATTTTATTCTCTGATCTAGTAGAATTTATTATTATTGATGCAGATATGATATTTATCTGGTTTGAAATACATTTGTACGGCCGTTATCAGTTAAACCATTGAAAAATGGGATATAAGAGAGAACGGGGTTTGTTGCAAAACAAACGATGCTGAATTCGTGTTATTTCGGAAATTACCGTACTCGAAAAAAATGACACCAAAAAAAGGTGAGACCAAATCAGTTTATTTGTTACATTAGCAGAATATTTAGCTAATATATGTAAAATATTTAGCTTAATTTGCAAATTATTTTGCTAACGTAACAAAAAAAAAGTATATCTTACCATTTTTTTGTTAATCAAATAAAACTAAGACTTGACCCTACTGCCAGGGTCAATTGTAACACTGATATGACGTATTGCGATTAAACTGATCAGGTAGGTACAATGGTGAACCACGTATCACTCTCAAGGTAGACGTTCATAGATCATTTATAGTTTTATTATGATCGATATCGTGTGATTTAATATTGTTCCAAGATGTAAAAAATGTTGCAATTGGCTCCACTCTTTCGCAGGTCGAAAATGTTGACGAAGGTTCGTTTACGACCACACGATTTTGTTCGGACAATCTGTGGACGCCAGAGTCAAGGCACCCATTAAAATCAGAGCCATTACAAAACGAAGTAAGGAGAGAACACGATGCTTTCTTTTTTCGGTCGCTGGATAACTGAGGCACATTATGGCGCCATGGAAATTGGAAGATTACGAAGGCTGATGACGGGCGCCGAGTCCACAGCTCAGGGAACACTCAGACGAGAGTAAGTATAGTATAACATGCACTGTTGCTGGTTCTCCTAGCGTTCATTCTGACACGGCCCGGAATGAATGAATGTGCAAAACAGGACACCGACCGGCCAACGAGATGAATGAACAACTCTCGTGCCCCAGCGTTAACGTATACACAACTACGTATTTATTGACACATGTAACATTAGATACCTATTATAAACCTACAGTGACTAAAATACATCAGTTTTAGTCGGACGTGTATCTAAAAAGAAATCCAATCGCCTTAGGACATTAAACTGCAAAAAAATAACGTCAAAAAATGAATTGGTATGGAATTGCTCATATACTTTTTTCATGGGGGAGCTCTCACTCGTTAAGATCTAACGTGTATACATTACTTTTAAAAATATTAACAAAGAAGTTTCAAAATCTTTGCAATCCGTTAACTTGACTGTACCAGTGAAGCCACCTTTTAAAACTAGACATGTGTACCATAGTAAGTCAGACAGTCATTCCATATACGGAACACTATAATCTGCTCGAATACTTTTTTCTCTACAACTCATTCGCTCTCTCCGTACGCTATTATTTGCCACTTAGCGGGGGTGGAAGAAAAAACTTCCGAGCTTCAAATAAGAGAGAGAGACTTACGTATAGTGACTGATTCGCATTTGCGAAGGCGGCCGGAACTGTTATGGCCAAGAGAGGACGAAGCGGCAGAGTAAAGGTGAAGAGTATCTCAGTATGAGAGGCGCTCGTTGGGTCTTAGTGCGTTACTTCTCAGCTCAGATCTTTTGCGTGGGTTTGCCGCTTGCCGATAGGTAATAACGAACCTGTGACCGAGAGAATATCGAAAGAAAGGAAAAAAATAAATAAAAATAAAAGGAACGCCCTGGGAAGAGGATGTGTACTGTACGTGGCCCACGCGAGTGGGTAACAAAACTCTCGACTGAGTTTCAACCGATTCCCTCTTGAGATACGCATATACTCTGAGTCTCATCCATGACGTGTAACAGCACCCACGAATGAACAGGTCCTACCAAACACCAGCGCAACACGTTGGCGCACATAAATAGTCCGGACGTGGCATACACAAGATATTCTGCATTCGCTTATACGAGCGAATGGTGAAAACGCATTTGCCATATAGGCTGGCAAATAAAACTCTTAATATAGTCAAATATTAGTTAAGTCAGCGAAATATTTGCTAACCTGGCAAGTAAAACTGTTACAATCATAGGAAATCATTTTTTTAGTGTTACAATTTAAAACATTGGTTTATCGCTTATTATTTTAAATACATAACAATACGAAAATGGTTACAAAACTTACTGGCTCCATACCACTCCAGTTCTCAAAAACAGAATGGTTCGATGGACATGTGTATTGGAAATAACAAGTATTAAAAAGTAGTATTAAAAATATTAAAAACCTTTTTTCTGTAAAGTTTTTGTAACAAAATAAATTTGTGGTCGTTTCGGGACAAGTTTTTATTAGATGTACACAAATTTGGTATCCAGGTTTTTCCTAAATACATTAAGTACAAAAAACTGGAAGTGCCAAGTACATGAAGTACGTTTATTTGAAGTACTAAGTATTCATATATTTATTCCGCCATAAATTTGCATTCTTGCCTTCCTAATCTTTCTTTGGTAACTTAATCTCAAAATTGTTAAAGGACTGTGAAGAATCAAATGAAACTTTTCAGGTGTTGGAAATTTTTGTTACAGATTTGGCGAAACGGAAAAAAAAAGAATAATAAAGAGAGGACGAGAAGATCGGCAAGAAGAGAGCGACAGATGGGCGCCATTCCGGAGCCCCGACCGCGATTATAGGCGCCTCTCTCTGCTCTTTCCTCCCGTGTGTCCGCCTTAACTCGTCATTCTGGCTGCGTCTCAGAATAAGATTTCTTTCGGTCGTGAATCGTCTACTGTCGATGACGAGACGAATATATATATATATGTATATAGTATAGAAATACTCACTTTGTTCGGTGAAAATCTCACCAGCGTTACGGAACCTTGAAGCTCCACCGTTCAGAAGCATAAAGCGTTGAAAAATGCATCGATAATTGAGATAATTATTTTCTCAAGGAGATCATAATACAGAAAATTATAATGGGAATACTGTCCGGTCAAGTTATTTTGAAGTCTTTAACACCTGCCATTATAAAGTTGTAAAATGGCGCCAATAATACTAATTAGCTATGTGATGTTTAATTCATTATTCACAGGTTACAATGATAATTAAGCAAAATTGATGCCTTATTACGATCATCAATCGCGATAAGAGACATATGGACAAGTGAATCGTATATGATATACTCGATGCATTCAACAGTTTGTATGGATTTCTTCTGCGTATTGTTTGACAAAACGCGCCCGCAAATTTACCGATTACGTCAATGCGAAAGGTATCAAAATGACAATTATGCACAAAATATCTACGTTTTTGCTTAAATCATCTAGTTAATACAATATTGGAGAATTCTTACGAAGACGATAAAACGATTTGTGATAAAAATTATAAACTTTGTAAGAATACGTTTAATCATTTTTTTAAACATTGCAATTTGAAATTATTTTCAGTACAGCTAATGCATGTATGCTGTACAGAAGTATAAACAAGCGGGCAAAAAAGAACCTAAAAAATTGCTTTCTCATTATGTTGTATGACAAACATTCCTTCATGAGGAAGCCAAAATTGATCAACATACTTCCCTGCAGAGGTAGTTCTATCAAAATTTAAAAACAAAATTATAGATTTATTGTTAACATTTTTTCTACTTTTTAAGTAGGGTCTCTTCAATCTACATATATCTACGTTTACACCAATGATTTGTTTCAATCATAAACCAAAAACTTAAAAATTTTAGTATACACGATTGACCTGATAGTACCCTGTCGAATCCTCCTTCAATGTACAAAAACGTATTACATACTTTTTAACGGAGTACTTGAAGTACAAATGATTTTTTACTCGACTATTTTTTTCTCATATTATTCATTTACATGTGCAATAAATAGTAATGCGGTATTATAATATTTCTTTCTTTTTAAAATAACACAAGTACAAAGTAATTAAGCGAGCAAAAGTGTAAACATTCTGTCGATGATAATCATTATTACTGTGCCAATTCTTAAGCTTTAAAAAAATACAGATCTATTGCGATTGCATACATTTGACAAGAAGAATTGATTTTCTTTTTTTTTCTATTCAAGAGTCCTCGATCGATTGCGATAACGATGACACTTATATCAGTAGATCGAAAGATCGAGTGAGGCAGTAATGCTGGAGAGCAAAGTTGTGCAAAGTCGAGAGGTGTGTTCTCGCCATCACGGGGGGAGGTACGTTACCTCGTAAATGTACCTACCTCTCTTAAGTCTAGGTACATAGTGTGGTGTAAGTCGTGGCTGACACGACCAATCGATCGATCACACCGACCCCGCCGATCGCCTCCCGCTGGCCAACTTATAGGTATGCCAAAGCGAAGTGCGAGTTCGCTATAGTAGGTGAGATCATATTCTCTCCTGTTTGTCTGGGCGACTACCTATGAATCTAATCTCGAGGTTTTATCGTATTATCCTAACGTTGCGTCTCTCGCCGTCACTATATTTATGTTATACGGATGGCTTATGTTATATGCGTGGCTGTTGCGGACCAGTCGAAGTAAATGTCACTTGCTAATTACAACTCCACTGTATGCCTTGTTGTACAGAGAAATATACATTGCGCCGTTACCGACGATACAGCGGTACATAACACATTATGTGGGAGAGTGAGATCGAATCTTGTGAGGTAGACGTGAGAACGCAGCGACCGCGGTGGTCCTTTAGGAAATTATATTATTTTTAAATGCTGTCAGTAGCATCTTTATATCTGAGGCATTCCCCGCACAAAATACGGGCCACCCCTGTTTCGAGGTGTCACAAATAAAGTTTAGAACTCGTTATTAGAGAGTGTGGTGTAGAAAATCTAGAATAAGTACAAATTATTTTAGATTTTTCTATCTTATATTTCACCCAAAGATAAATACTGATTTTTAATTTTAGTGTTTTCTTATTCGATTCGCTATATGAGGTGTTTCTTCCCCAACTCGGCCAGTTTTTTTTATCCTTTCGGATCTATTCTTCAACTTATGGGAACCGTCAGTGAATTTTGGTCAGATTTTTTAAATACACTCGTTTTGTAAATCGTTTTCTGTTTCAAACTCGTATATCATGAAAGATTTTGGTCAGGGGAAAAAAAATGTAAAACCAAAAAATGCTTTTTCCGTGAACTGTTTAATGCAATATGTGTTATATTTTTCATAGCATAAAAAAGGCTATTTGCAGCGAAAAAAAACTGAAAATAATTGTTTTCTTAACCGTGTAATGTAAGGTATATATTAAATTATGTTCAATAGTATTTCTCCAATCATAAACGTTTATTACCCACAAACTGTCTGTGTATCACATTATCAGAACATACAGCTTTTAAAGAGTCTTCCGCGTGGAGCGCAATGAATACATAATTTATCATAATATTTCTCATCCCCTGAAGGCACTTATCATATTCGTACTTTACGTTACAGTTAAAAGAGAGTTAACGCAAACGAGATGATTTTTTTGCACCTCCCTCGTGTGAAACAAGCACGCTACATATCATGTATATATGGGGCATTTCATACCAATTTGACTTGGGTCTAACCCTCCACCTCGCTGATCTCGTCCACGATGTTTTTATATAATTGTTCCCACTTTAAAAGGCACACCCATGTTTTTTTAGATTTCAAAAAATGTATGTGGCGGATTTATGATTCTTTAAATAAAAATATGAAGGCCGTAATTTTAAAATTTGAAAAAATTCGTTAAAATCGGATATCAAGTATCAACATGTTTGAACCAAAGAATTTGTGGGTTTTTTTTTTAGATTTTTTTTAAGCGACTTTAATTTAAATAAAAAGAAATTAACCATAAATCCTTCGTTAAAAAAAGTTCATTTAGTATTTCATTGGTGTTCATGGCTTTTTTTAGGAGAGACAAACAAATCGCCATAACAAATAGTTATGAAATTTAAATTACGGCACTCGATGTTTTTCTTTAAAAAATCACAAGTCCGACAAATAATTTTTTAAAAATGTAAAAAAAATATAATTGCCGTTTAGTGTCAAAATAATATAAAAAATTGTGGACCAGATCGTAAAGGTCGAGGGTTGGTATGGAATGCCCCATATATATACGTGCTTCTCTCCAGTCCATTGACAAGGTATAAGCCCACGCAATTTTTGAGAGCACACACCATAAGTGCTCTCTCACTCTTGCTCTCTCCCATCCTTTCTCTCCCTCTCTCTCTTTCTCTCTTTCTCTCTCTCTTTCTCTCTCATCTTCCATATCCATTCGTCTCTCTTTCCCACACTTGCGTTAATATAAATACTGCGTACACGCAACGAAAGAGACAGTAGAAAAAAAGGGGGAAAAAGAGTGAGATAGAAAGAGCACACGTATATATGCATTATTTATTGCGTCACACCCACGCATCGTCGCGCAGTTATTCACGATACGGTCAAGCGCGTTTTTCAACGGTTCCACGCGAGCCCCGTGAATGGAACTTCCTCCGCGTGTACGCAAGCGCGCGCGCGCGATCATTTGCGAGAGTCTGGCGAACAACCACAGGCCCACTGCGAAAAACGCGGACGTGCTCCAAAACACATTTTGCGAATCCTCGATGCGCCCTCTGACAGCGTTGCACGTACAGACAGAGAGATGGAAATGCGAAAAAAAGGAAGAAAGAAAAATAAATGAAAAAAAAAGAAAACCGACACAGAGGCAGAGACTAGCAATTTTTCAAGGACCGCCCTCTGCGGCACGGGCGAGACCGTGATGAAATTATTATAAGCTCGGTGCTCATATACGCTATATGTCACAGCGAGCAGCATCCATCTGTGGGTTATGGCTCTTTGGCCTCGCACGACATGTAATGCGCCAGACGCCGCGTTTCAATAAAATATATCGTATTGCGCAGTCTGCCAGGTTTTTAAACGACGCTTTGCTTTTATATGAATAATCGTGTACGGCTTATTAATGTATACATTTTTGTCGTGTATTATTGTGGACTCTTAATTGATTGAATTATTGAGATAATAGTGGATGAGTTATTCTTGTTTTGATTCTTTTGCATTCGTTTTTTATATACACTCCTGATCGTCTCGCTAAATGAATGTATTGATTCTGCGTTTTTTCAATCATTTTAAATTAATTCCGAATTCGATATTAGGGTGATCAGTTGTGTTTTTGGATTTGTCTTAAGTGTTAAAAAAACGATGATTTATATTGCAGTATGTGTCCATTAGGGTGGTCCTTAAACGCTGTTAAATCGAATTTTAATTGCATCACCCCCCTATATCGGCTTCAAAAAATTCCAAATAATGCACCAAATTTTTGTAAATTAAAAAATATATATTTACTCTGTTCACAGGGATTGAAGTTTAAATATGTATAAATATATTAAATATGTATAAATATATTAAATATGTATAAATATATTAAATATATTAAATATATTTAATATGTGTTTTTCATCTTTTCGCATAAATTTTATTGACGGACTAATTTAGTACATACAAATCTGAAATTTACTGGGCAATGACAGCCACCCTGCTCTTCGAATATGGTTGGTGCAGCCAATACAATTGCAATACACATTTTTCATAAAAAACAAACGATTATCGCAATTTTCGAACAATCATTTCAAGTTTGTACTTTCAAATTTTGAACTAAATTGTTGTATTTTCATTAAATCCAAAATGTCTCCGGAAATATCTCCTAAACAAGCGTTAATGTATTTGTGTTCTATATCTCATTTTCATAGAAAATCATAAGCCTCTCATTGACCTCACTTGTAGAATTTGAAATAAATCGAGATCGTCAATATTATTTATTGCCGACGCATCCATACAGGACACAATGTTCGAACAGTTTCGGTAACCTGATTATATATATATATATATCTTTTTTTATTCTTTTTGCAGGAGCAAGATCGGCTAGATTTCGTCTTCGGAACATCGGTGGTCACCAATCTTTTTTAATGAGGAAGCAAATATACGTCTAAAGGCCAACGTTTACCAATGTGCCTGTCAGTGCTACGTCCTGCAGGCTATCGATATCGTTGCAAAGATTTCAAGCTCGTGCGAAAGGCCCTCTGAAAGATCGGACGCGCTGATTATAAACATAGCGTTGAATGCCCCACAGACAGGACTAGAAGATAAAGGCAAACAGATTACTGACACACTGTCCCGGCATTTACTACCATACGAGGAGACTCACCTTTCGGAACTCGTTAGTCTAATTAAAGAATGATTGTCCATTTTAGATATACTGATGAAATATACGAGCGACGAAAGGAATTAACGTTAATAGTTTGGTGTTCTCTTAAACGTCAGATCCTATTATGCCGAGCTGCTCTAAAACGGTATAAGGTATTTGGTTCATCATAATCAACTATATATAAATACTAATTTAAATGACACTATCAGTTAAAAGAAAGTACTAACCCCAAAGAAAACACAACGTGTAAAAAAAATAGATATAAGTACATTAAATTAGTGACATCATATGTGTACAAAAAGTTGTTAAATAAACTAAAAACACTGGTAGCAGGTATTGTCAAGTATGTATTGTTAAATGTTCATGCATATGGGGACAGACTGTTACAAATCCGAAGAAAAAATGCTTGCGTTTGGACGTAATAAAAATTTTATTGGAAAATAGAAACAAATAAGATTGAAAATAAGATAGTAATTTTATTGAAAAAAAAATAGGCCTTAAGGGGAGTTGGCGAGTTTGTGAAATGTTTCCAAATGTTTTCCAAAAAGGCCGCTTTTTAAGAACAGTTTTGCTAATTGTTCTAAAATTTCAATAAGGCCGTTGACGCTTTTTGGTGGACATTTTTTACCACTTTACTACATTTCCAAAAGGGCCATTACGGTTTCAAACAATATTTTGATTATTTTAATCAATTTTTAAAAAGGGCCATTACACTTTCTAAGGACACATTTGGTCATTTTACTAAATATTCAGAAATGCTCAAATAAATAAATACAAATAAATATAAGTGAGTTTTACAATAAAATTAGTTATTACAGCCAAGTTAGTAAATTATCCTTGAAGCTTCACTGTTAATGACTCTGTCGAGTTTTTCTCGAGAAACTCACCCCTGACGAATGATCGTTTCGAACGAGTATCGACGCTCGATCCAAGAACGACGAAAATCGCGATGCGTAGCACCACCGACCACCTCATAATTGACGACGACGACTGACGAACGAAATGCAACACGCACTCACGCACGAGAAGTACGCGCGAGTTTCTTCGGGTACGTGATCTCACTTTTTCGCCACAATCCGGTGCGCTTTCGTACTCTCGCCAGCAGGCAACAGCACAACGCCTATCGTGAATTCGTATCCCAGATTGCCACGTCCCTCTCAGTCGCGTGCACCTTTATCGTCGTTGTCTCGCTTCTCCTGCAAACGTAAACAAGAAATAGTTATGCATCAACGCCCCCGACTCTTATAATTGACCGGTCACGAATTTCGTGGAACTGATACGCACAGTTTCTATTACTACGTATATACGAATACCACACATCGTACAATTAAAATGTACGCTACAAGCGTGGCGAACACGCACGTGCTAAGTCCGGTATCTAGAGTGCTTTCAGTTATGCCTTTATCGTATCTGAACAAATTATTATTTTTTTCTTTTATTGCTTTAGACTATATATGGGGAATTCCATGTCGATTCGACCTGGGTCTGACCCTCGTCCTCTCGGATTTTGCTCGCGATTTTTTGTATTATTGGTGTCTTATATTTGTAGAAACCAGAACTAATATCGAGCATAGAATTAATGAAAATAATATGAAACTCTATAATTGACGGTTTTCGTTCATTTTTAGTTATCTTCGATTTTTTTGTTAGTATATTAAATATACGATTTTTAAAAAATGGGATACATTTTTTTTAAATCTGCGATACATATGAAAGTGTTCTACCCACAGCTGACAGTGAATTATTTACAGTTTTTATATCGCCAAATGTATTTTCGTATTTTTAAAAGTTTTTTGTTTTTTTTTTTCGAGAAAAACTCCGGAACAAAATAAAACCGAATGTCAGTCCACTCTAGGTCTAGGCTTTTCAAACTCGGGCTAACAATATTTTCATTTAGAAAAAATTGTAACTAATTCAAATTTGGGAAAAAGAATCGAAATAAATTTTAAGCTCTTTCTAGAGTTCGAACAATAATACAATAAATCATGAACGAAATCCGAGAGGTCGAGGGTCAAACCCAGGACGAATCGGTATGGAACGCCCCATATTCATACGAAATCAATTTTTATATTTTAGGTTCATACGTGCAGTAATATCTTTGCTTATATAAGCTTATAAGAATTGTAAAAATTGGATGATTAACGACCTAAACAAGAAATTCTACCAAAGCAATAATTCATTGAAGTAGTTCTTATTTTCTGGTCAGGTTTGTTCGTGTGTGTAGCAAATATAATAAAGTAATATAATATAATATCTACAATAGATTGTTTAAAAGAAAACATTTTTTTCCCACGTCATGAAATTATAGTTTGAATCCTAACATTGAACGTCGTGAAAGGAGAGCTTTGAAAAAAAAAATGCTTAGAGGTGTCTCATCGGCACGTGTATTTATCATCTACAGATGAGTGCCGTCGAAGGCATTTTCTGCTTCTGGAAGGCATGAGACGAAATTCTATTCATCTCCTAAGGGTTAGCTTACGTATATAAGTTAGCTTTGAATTAATATCGCTTCGGCAGAGATTATGCTGCCTTGTACCTGAATACAAACATCGTCAATGGCTTAAAAAAAAATGTTTTCGCTATCTGATCCGCCAAGGTAGTTTAGTCTATCACGACAGACGCGGTTCACGATCGGTATAGTGAATCAAACAGGCAGACGAACAGACAGACGGGCAGGCACCACCATATCTACCGATCGTGGTCACGGCTCGCCAACCACAAACGCAATACCACGTTATATACTCAACTATAGTTAGTTACGGTAATCGGAATTCGTTCACCCATGCCCCCGTCTACGATATACACCAAGGATGATTGAGGCTGACAAACGTGCTGAATTATTCTCACGATCCGTCCGCGATCTATCGCGGAATGAGACTTATCGACAAAGGTTCTTTACGGCCCTCGTCCAGTGTCTATACAACCCCTACCTATATTTGTATGATGTTCGATGCCTAAGCGTAACGATCCGCATGCACAGACTATCCCAGGTACAATGCCTACAGGCTGCTTCAGAAAATAGTCGGTTTATTATCTTCTATTTATGACAGACGCTGGTGGTTATAAGGGGGAACACTACTGTGACGGGTCGAATAATAGCTCATAATTACTCTTTTCTTTGTTCTTATTAAATTTATTATTCGAAAATTGGATAAAGGATATGTTACTAAGAATATTTTGAAATATGTTTACACCAATTTTTTCGGAATTTTTCTAACTTTGCAAACGTGTAAAATGTAGGGAATAAGAATCTGCCCACTGTGAGTGATAGCTTAAAATGTTTTATTTCACTTGGTATGTGAAACCGAAAAATTTTCTTAATAAGGGCGGCTTGGATTTTTTTTAATTTGGTGTCTTTTACACTTAATGCAATCGTAGAAAAAATAATGAGCCAAATTCGAGAGGGTCAGGGTAATGTGTTCATACACTTAGAGTCGAATGCCCCATATACTTAGTCGAACGCATAATTATAGTTTCAACGAAGTATAATTATGCTTACGGCCAAGAATATATGCTCATTTCAAGAATATATTTTTTAGGGTGCCCTTTTTTGTAATGGCGAGCGTAACGAGCAGGGAGTCATAGTCCTCTAGTAGGATTATAATTTTGTAGTACGCTGTATGAAGATGCGTGATGGTGCGCACAGGGTTTGATTACCGTTCGCAAGGACGACCCGTTCGATCGTCTCACGAGTAGAATACAAATCACGCCAAGTAAAGTTTCCTCAGAATTGAACCAGTGGTTTAGAACTTTCGAAGTAGTAGGTACGAAGTACACGAACCAGCGTAGCATAGATACAGTGTTCTCGTTACACCCTCTTATTACTCTATCCCTCGGTTAGTTCGCAGAATACCGAGAGGTCCAGTATATGGGACATTCCACGCTAACTTCAGCCATCTAAATCGTCAAAGTCGTGCAATAACGTCGAAAATCATTCCGTTTGAATTACTCATACTTATTTTTGGATTTAGGGAAATAATAGCCGGGTAAAAAAGGCCGGTGGAACAAGCGACCAAATAAAGTGTGATAAAAAGTGACAAAACAAACGAATATAAAAATGATTAGGAAAAGTATACTTATTCTTATAACTGAATCGCGTTATGAAATATTCTCAAGAGGATGTACCAAACAAATATATAATTTTCTTTTTAATTATAATTTTCTACGAATTACGTTACAAAAAAGGTGTGTCGTGTATGGGGGGCTTCGCCCCCAACCCCTGAGAAGGAGCCTCGACGCTGTCAGGGGCTTCTCCGCCGAACCCCCACTCTTGCGTGTTCATAAGTGCTTTCAGTTCCGAACGAAAACCGTTCCAAAATCGACAACATTTGATTTTTAATGTTTTTTAAAAATCGTAACGCATTACTTTATTGTCATTTTCTTACACCCTGATACGTTGGAAATTTCAGAACAAATATTTTGGTCGATAGTCTACGGTTGGTTCGTTACCCAGTAGGACTCGATATATAATTTATAATTAAGATCTCTGCGAGGTATCTGTCAACTAGAAATCAAACCTTAATAGACATACCGGTCCGGGGGAATGTCTTGTGTGTCGGCCGGTCACACACTATAGTTAATAAAATACGCAAAGCATAACACAGTCTAATGTGCGCGGTGTGTCTAGATTGTATACATGGAGACCGCGCGACGAAGTAATGCTGATGTATTTATGTGTTCGGTTTCGCATTTCAAGAGACGCGCGACATATTATACTAATGTTACTTGGTTTATATATGCATTTGGCGGTAGAGTCTCGTAGGACGCTGGGCGTGCAGCCCGAATGGAGAATAAGAGACTAATTGCACCTGCTGCGAAGAAAATACATGATAACAACGCTCGAAGTCTTAGATAGATGACGATAACAATAATGATAATAAATGTGGGTGAACATAAAACACTATAGTTATGCAGTGAAAAACAGAAGTACAATGTTTGAGTAATTTATTCCCTTTAGCGAATTTGCTATGTTGAAACGGGTATTTCCTAGGAAATCTTTTTCAATTTTTGTTTTTTTATTTTGGAAAAATATGACGAATCGTAGAATTCTTTTAGGAAGATTGTCTTTTGACTTTATTATAAACATATTTCTTTAGCGATAAACATTTAAAAAGAGAATTTTATAAATGTATTTTTTTAACTATTTTGAATCAGAAAAATTATTTCTGATTTTTTTTTCTACTGGAAATAAACATGGCTGAATGGATTCAGCGAAAAGTTTATGTGCACGAAGACCAGCATTTTTGATCTGCTGATTTTATTTACATTATTTTTTAAAGTTTTTGTTTTACAAAGAAAAGTATAACAAGATAAAGAAATGTCCACGAGTTAAAACATTTTTTGAAGTTTTATCTTTTCTTTTTGATTATAATTGTTTGTTCTTCTCTATCTGAACGAAAAAAAAATGACAAAATAACATTAACAACACCTAGCTCTTCGATTTTCCAAAATTACTTGTTACTGTATGATTTTATTATAAAAAATTGCTTTAAAAATTATTTCCAATAAACGGATTCGATATAGAAACATTTCAAGTGGTTTTATTTGATTCCCTGATTAAGTGTTATATTCAAGTAGAAGTGCAATTCTCTCGTACGTCCAACGTCAATCTTCTGTTTACTAAAAACGAAAACGTGAATTTTTTTGCATAGTCAGTGAAAAATGTTTTTATTCAGTGTCGAACGTGCAGAAATGTTGGAATTATTAATGCACACGAAGTGGCAACAACAGATACAAACTCTCAACTTTCTCCCTCTCTCTCTCTCGCTCTATCTCTCTGTCGGGTAAACCGCGGTTGGTAGTGCGATGACTGAGACCGACAAGGGAGAAATATAAAAATTTATAATAACGTGTCGATCATGAGTGTGCGGCTTCGAACAAGCGTAAGGCGCGCGCGTTGTCAGGCAAATATTTATGCATGATTTATGCCGGAATACTTTGGCATGCGAGAGAGGCGAGGAAGGAATAGGCGCCAGGGCGTATATTGTACAACGCGATTCTGCGGGTTTGAGCTCGATGCACGCGCGTATACCCGACGCTCGCATTGTTCTCCATGGAGCACACGTGATGGATCGAACGAGAAAGGTTATTTATGCCTTCAAAATTAATCACAATTCACGAGCCCTCAGCCCGCAAGAGGGTTCCGGCTGACATCAAGTTATATTAGTGATGCTGGAATGTCGTTGCACCCATTGCACGTTTCTCTCTCTCTCTCTTGCAGGATCAAAGAAAGGGGAACCCGAAGAAAAACGAAGGAATCAAAAGCATGCGAGCGTCTCGTGGGGAGCATCAACGATCAACGTTGATGTCTTTCGGCATCTCGTATGAACTTCGGGAAGGAATCAAAACTGAATCCGTCAACTTTATTAATGTCCAGAAATGTTTTCTTTGCAATTTTAGACGGCGCAATATTTAAATAATTGCGATCATGAAACAATACTTGACTGTTTATCTATGTTTAGATGTACCTATTTTGTACGGATTCAACTGGCGCTTTTTTTTAACTGATACTCAATATGGTTCAATATCGTCGGCTAGCGGAAAAAGAGAAGGGTTGTAACCCTCAATTTTTACGATTTTTTACATTATATTATGAAAATGACGTAACCCTCATGAGGGTTAAAAACGACAGTGTGTACAAATTTTTATTCTGTTTTGAAAATGATATAATCCTAGTATATTTGGTTGCTATATTTATTTCCCCTGACATTATTGCATAAAACGAATTGGTGATTAAGATAAAAACGACTTCCATAAATAGAATTTAAAAAAATGAATTGAAAAATTTGTAGCTCACAATAAAAAGATGGTGTCCAATACAGAAAATCAGGTAGGCGTTCTGTGAAAAGGGCGTAAGACACAAAATGTATCGAATAAAATGGGGTAACCTAAATGTTTGTTACATTATGGGTTGTTCACTTTTCTTCGGTACATTCTGGCTTACGCCTTTATCTTCGGCACACTGTGGCTTACGACCATTTCTTAGCTATTCTACGTTCTACCCTATTTTAAGTTACAGCATGTATCGACAAAAAGGGCGAAAGCTACAACACATATCGATGTAAGGCGTAAGCCACAGAACGTATCAATAAAAAGAACGTAATCCATAATACGTTTCGATAAAAAGCACGTACGCTACAACACGTATTGATGAAACGGACGAAAGCCATAACATGCATCAATTAAAAAGGCATAAGCCACAATAATGTTCAAATATTTAATCACCGCTAAAAAAATCGAAAACCTCGTTATAAAAACTGCAAAAAATGTTGCATAAAGATAGCTTTCTAGTAGTATCATAATTATTTGTCTATCAAATAATGGGCGGCTTGCAATGAATACAACACTAGGTTGCAGTGATTTATGAATCTAAGTGATAAATATCATCGAATATCTTTCAATTTCATCAGGGCAAATATTCCAAAAAAAGAAAATCGAAAAATATGTGTACCCTTTTAACGGGTGGTAATTAGAAAAATAATTAAGCATCTGTGCGACAGGACACGACGATTGATACGAGTGTAATACGTGCGCCGGAGCACGTAATGAAACGTCAGCGTGACGGACGACGCAGATCGTGAATCGACCTCTCGTCTTGTGCCAGCGACGTGAATGATAATGTCCTGCGTGCGATCTAACTATTTGAGATTCGGCTACACGTGTCTCAAATAGTTTCTAACATTACTTCTTGCAATTAACGTACACGCCACTTGCGTCAGGCGCAAAATAATCGCTCGACATTAACATAATATACGTGCGTATATGTAATCACAGAATTGAATGATCTGTTCAAATTAAATACCGGGTAACAAAAAAAATTAAACACTGATTTATTTATATCCAATATTGTATTATTTTTATAGAATTGAATTTATTTTTTTCAATCAACATCCTATTAAGCAAGAATCCTATTATCCTATTAAACATTAAAGTGGAAAAAATATCGGGATTGTCGTGCCAGAACGCTGTAGATGAACTAACACATCCAGAAAAGTGTTTAAAAAAAATGAGTTTGTTCGTGTTTATGTATGTTTCTTTGTGTTTGAAAACTTGCAAAATTTAAGCCATCAAAAGCGGCATCCGAATTTGATAAAATAATACATTTCTATATATGCAAATGTAGAGCTTTGTTACAAACAAGGATGCCATGTAGAATCTTGCACATTTATTCCTCATTACCACAAAAAGGTAAATTTGTAGAATAAAAAATAAGGAGGAAGCAATGTGCAAGATTCTACTTCGCAGCCTGTTATTTTTTTTTAAATGCCGATCTAATAGAATTTTAGTCGAATAAAAAAAATCCAGTAAATATAAATAATGTCATAAGTGATACCGATATTTAATTTTATAACATCATTTTTGTGACTACGAATATCTAAAGATAAATGACAATTCTCAATTAAAATAAGTACCCACCCATGACGTTTTTCGTCTCCAATCCAGAAGCAAATAAAAAAAATCTTTAAAAAAAAAACAAACACATCCAAAACAGGATCACCTCCGTCCGCACTCGAAGATCAAATCTGTTATACGACGAAACCACGAAAAGAGCGTCATTTTGTGTTGCCACGTTTTATTTCGCGCTATACAAAAACCACAAAATATTCCGCACAACAGTAATAAAAAAAAAAGTGAAGCATATAAAAAGACGAATGGATTTCAAGTAAGCATCCGATAGGCGTCAAGGATATCGGACGAGGCGCGCGAACTGTCGTGATCGAAAAGATTTTGCGGAGCAAAGGAAGTCGATCTGACGCGCGTGCTCGGTTACGATCGAGAAGTGTGACGGCGGCGAGCGGTGGCGGATTGCGGGACGGCGGCGCGGAGGAGGTACCGAAGTCGTGGGCACGATCGCCGTCACAACACTAGTAGTGGCTGGCCGGCCGCCTCTTCTCGTGGCCGACTCGTACTACATGGCTCCCTCGCTTCTCTGGCTGCTGCTTATTGCTTGCCTTTTGCTGGCTACTTGTAACTCGCTCTTTCTCGTTGGTTCTTTCGACCACCGTCTTCGTTTCTCACTCCCGCAACCACCAGGCCACTTGTACGTCGAGCAAAGCTGGACACCACAGCCGCCGGACCGAGATCTAGGTAAGGTTCTCCCGTTCCGCCTGTGCGTTGCGGCGGCAGACCCGTTTCCTTGGTTCTCCTGATCTGTAACACTCAACTTGATGTGACGGCAGATCGAACTGGCCTTTAAGTCCTTTGCTTTCATACATTAATTTTTTTTTGTTCTATGTGTTATCGAAAGTTCAACAATTTTCAGGTTGTTTATAATATATCATTTTCGCAGGTTTATGTGAACAGCTTTTACCGAAGGATGAATGAGAGAGATCGATTGAATTTATTTTTAGACCTTGATTATACTTTTGGGCAAATAGGCATAGTAACTTTTTTACAACATATCAATTTTTCAACGTTTGAGAGTACTTACATACTAATTAAACACTAGGTAAGAAACAAATATAGAATACAACAAAAAAATGTATATGGGGTATTCCACCTGGTTTCGTCCTGGGTCCTGACCCTTGATCCTTCCGATTCAAAAATTATTCTACACATTTTTAATTATCGACGATTTTTTAAAACAAATTATTGAACGACACATTTTAAAGATCTGAAAAAATTCTAAAAAACCGTTTTTCGAAAATAAAATTTTTTGATAGCCAATTCAAAGGGGTTTCTATCTACTTTTTTGCGGCTTTTTTTCAACAATTTTTTTTAACTAGAAAATATAGTAACTTTACGATGGGCAGCAGCTAGAATATTTTTGTATACAACACATGATTTTTGAGAATTATTTCAAACTTTTCCAAACAAATGTTGAGATTTTGCTTAAACAAACTCAGGTTTACGCCTTTTTATTAATGTTTACTTAACGTTGATTATGAAATAAAATATATATACATTGGAAAACTCTGAAAAAAATTTGAAAAGTCATGAAAAATAAAACCTAGGTTCATATTTATTTAAAAATCACATATATGTTAAAGTAATCATCAGAAAACCCTCGTTCTACATATTAAAATGAAACTGAAGGGTAAATATATGGTAGACTTGTCTAATCTTGGATCGGTGTCTGAGTTAGTCCACGATATCTTTCAGGATCACATAGTGGTCACCTTCTGACTTTCCTCCAACAACCAACCGAACGACTCATTCCAAAATCGGACGAGCGACCCACGCGGACAAGTTTTCTACATGCGACGCACCAGAGACGTTGCGTATGTGTGATACAAAATATACATATAGTAGTAAAATATAAAACCAACATGAGAAGATCGTTGTTGGTCATCATTGACGTCGATTTCCGTTGGACTGAAGTGGACCATCGCCAGTGCATCAACAATAAGACGCATATGGGCGAGCAACGAAACAGCCGATTGCTGTCTCATTGCTGCCATAACATGGCGAAGAAACTGTCCCGCATGCTAAAATTTTTGTGAGTTATATCGAAGCCTATCTTCGTTGATGGATCGAAGATCGCGCCTGAGATGAAGTCGAGATTGTGGACGTGCGTCATTGACCCCGCTACATTTTATAAGACACTTCAATCTATTTCCCCATAAGGATCTCTTCCATAGTAAACTTGTTCTGATGACCGAGATGATATTAAACGAACGTTTTCGAACTCGTCATTGAACCGTGAAATATACATTCAATCGCATTCACGCACTCCCAAGCGAACAAGTAACGCCGCATTAAAAGTGTTTTAACGATATTAGTGCGAAACGTGTTTCCGTTCGATTGCGTCGGCACGCAGCTAGTTCGTAGAAAAAGAAGTACGATCCATTTTTTTATAATCCTTTTTTGCTTTCTCATAGAGGGAGCTTTGTTTTCATGTGAATTTTTTATTTTTCAGGTTTCCATGTCAGGACCCTCAGTATGGTTCAAAACGTTGAGAAAAGTGATTTAGAAAAAATGTGCGTGTGCGTGTAATTATTTGTATAATGGTTATGAAAATATTCTGACAGCATCAAAAATCATACATAACGACATCAGAATTGAGATTCTGTAGGAAACAGGCATTGCGTTTATTATTATTATTAGAAGTATTGGAAATGTACCCTTCGATGGTGGTCTATATATTCCGCTAAAAAATTCAGTCGCAAGAGGAAGCCATAAAAATGGATTTTGGAAAGTCATGAGTGAAAGAGATGAGTCAGGAAGTAGTAGACTTCCGCACGTCATCCTTTTTTTTCAGATGCAGGCGTAGGAGTAACGCAATAGAATTATTTTTCTATTCCGGGAGGCATCTTTTCTCGCGCACTTTCGCATATTTAATATCAGTTGCTCTCGTGTCTGGTGGGTTACTATAACCCCTTAACCGTGAGTCTTTGCCGCTTCCGCTGCGGCATCATCCAGGTTCAAAATGAAGTATTCCACGCTCTAACCCGCATCTCACCTCGACGTGATCCTTCTTTACAACTTCGATAACACCTCCGCGCTCGCACACCGCTTTCTCTCTTACACTAGTGAGTCTCTAATGCCCCGTAAGTGGCGCACGTCCTTGCCACGCTAGTAAAATACGCGTATCCCCGGAAGCCTGTTATATAGCCACTCACGAGTTGATCTCTCTGGTATGGGTATTAGCCAAAGAGCTTTTTTATTCAATGTATGCACGCGCGAACCGAGTGTCGGAAAATTCATCATTCCCATTCGATTACTCATAGTGTCTAATGTAAATTTATATTTTTAAACGTATAATTTATTACGACCGTAATAAGGAGGCCTTATTTCAGCAATTTTTTATCGTTAAAAATCTTTTTTTTTTTAAAGCACTTTACGGAAAAATTAGTTTCTCGCTAAAAAAAGTAATATCAAGAAACGCGGTAGCGTCTCGAGACCTCTCTACTAGGGATGTCCATCAGCACGGTCGAACTCGCTTATGCTGTGGTTGCGACGCTCGAGCGCTCAGTCAGCACTATTAGCCCGAACGCTCAGCCAATACGAGTGACTCGGACGCTCGCGGGACACGCGTAGCTCGAACGCTCGCGCAAAACGAGTAGCTCGAACGCTCAGTCGACGCGAGTAGCTCAAGCGCTCAGTCGAGCAAAGAACTTATTTGGTTCAGACACTCAGGCTAATTCTTTCTGGAATTTGAATTTCAATGAAAATAAATCGCTACATCTTCTGGAATGAGGATTCACAATATGAATCTTAATTCCATATATTTATTTATACATGAAATTTATATATAAATACGTTCTTTATTCCATTGCATAATCGAAAACGAAGGTTGAGATATTGGTCCGTGGTGGCTATGAGGTATGGCGAATTCTCTACTTCTCGTATACCTATCGTACCGACAGGAAATAGCTGTCATTTTGTATTCTATCTCTTTTGCCGTGTTCGATTAGATTCTTTTAGTATAAAAAATGTATGTACATTTAAAGATTACAGTCGGCATAAAAATAATAATAATAAAGAGCGCGCGCTGCGCGCACGTTGTTGTTATAGTCGTTATATAAGCAAATTCCGAGTATTCTGCGAATACTTTATGCTGCACTTAGATGCACATTAGCTCAAATATTATTTTTGGGAATAAAACCAATACTATAACAGAGACATGGATTATTGACTCAATACAAATTTTGCAAAAAGTAGTAAGTTCGTCTAAATATCACAACATGTAAAAAAAGTGTAACAAGCACATTCACACATACAGTCATCTAAGACACTTACAAAAAGTTGTGGAATAATTTGAAAAAATCTAAAGCACGATCTGTCAACTTCATGTTTTTTACTTGTTACGCTTAGCAGAAATTTATGTATATCAGAGAGGGGGACACAAATTTCCCTTATACTATAAAAAATGTTTAGAATCAACCAAAGATTTTGTTATTTTTGATCGAACAAACAATCTCGCGAAACGTGTAGCTTTTCAAGAATTATTTAGAGGTCCTCCAACAATTTTCAAAATTTTAGAGAGGATTCTTGTTTTTTTTTTCAATTCTCACCTCTTATTTAATTTTACTCGATGACTAGTTCTTGGTTAAAATTTTTTTTTATAAAAATATTAACATTAAGTCGTCACTGAATAGAGTAAGAAATTTCATCGCGATCGCGATAAGCATCGCACTCGACGCGCACCATTTGCACATTACCTTAACTGCCAGCCTATACGTTGGTGCGCGTCGAGTGATACTTATCGCGATCGCGAGGAAGTTTATCACTGTGTTCAATGACGACTCAATGGTAATATTGTTATTAAAAATTTTCAATCGAGAATTAGTTGAAGAGAAATAAAATAAAAAAGGGTAAGATGAAAAAAAAATCGATTTCAAATTTCTTTTAATCGTTGAACGACCATTTCAATGTTCACAATTTCCTCAAAAATTTCAATCAAGTGCTGTAGTTATTGGACAACAAAATGAAATAAGTGGTGAGAGTAGAAAAAAAAAACAAAAATCGTTTTAAACCTTTGAAAAATTGTTGAATCGGTATTTAATTCTGCGTGAAATATATTCCCTCTTAAAAATAAGATTAAAAAAATCTTTTTAGTGACATCTCGAAACGGGGGTGGCCCACTTCGTGCTGAATCCCTCATCTTTAAAATGATGTAGTGAGAGTATCAGGAAAGTTTCAGCCCACACGTTGCTGAGTTTCGTTGTGATACAAAACTATTCGCACATCGTTAGATTGACGTTGTATGTTATTGTTGAAACGACTGACCACGATATTCTCGTTTTTCTTCGTCTAGCGTAAAAGCGACCGTAGCCATATATTATCATGTAGATATCAATTGAAATAAGTAGTAAGATACTAATACACGATCGTAATTCGATGAAAAAGCCAACTCTCTCGCTGGGATGTCGGTTCATTGGACGGAAACTGCACACACCGAAGGTCGCGTTCTCGTTCTAAAATCGGATCGACATCCCACGCGGACCTGTTCGTAGGAAGGAACTCTGCATATAGGTTGTATACGGGATAGCTACCAGGTGCTCTTATTATCTCTATCGTTAACCACGAGCTCGGCTGCTCAATCGTTTGACTCTCATGTTAATCCCTAACAGTGCGAAAGACGTATAGATGTCGATCGTAACAGCCGATCCGGTCGTCAGCTACTTTGTGGCTAATATTTAGTCGACTGAAATATATTCACGACCGTACAGGTAAAATAAATGTCGTGCATTCATAAAATGTGTTCGATCTAACTTAATTTCGTCATATATTATTCCTATCTTACAGCACACTCTCTTTTCGACCTGTTAAAATTGAAATCACTGATGAAATGCTTTTATTTTATATGCAGAATTGACGCTGAATATTTTCATGTACCGAGGAACTAAATAAAATCATATTAATTCCTAGTGATTACATTAAGAATCATACATACAAAAGTTCAAAAGTTTGATTGTATTAGAATACAAATACTGCGAGAGAAAAAGGAAATTAGAAGAAACAAATGGAGTCTTTATTTTGCAAACAAACTCGATAGAAAACCTTTTTCTTATGTGAAATGAATTATATGATCTTTCTGAATATTTATGATTTTTATTTTTAAATGTTTCTTAATGATAAAATTAAACTAATTAAATTAATTGTTCAATAATCTTCAAACTTTTTATTTGTAATGTCAAATCTTTATATAAAAATATATTTGAGACTTTCAAAGCATTTGAAAAAAATACAATTATAAGAAAAATTGGAAAACCGTACGAGATCGGAAAACTCAGAGAATTAAATTTATAATTAAAAAAAATAATGTTTTCTGTAGAATATGTTAAGTAATATTATTGTTGTTAAGCTTCGACGTATCGACCTAATTTTTATGGATGGAATTTTTGACACGCGTTCTCGGGGTCTGAGATATCGGTGTCGAAGATTCTGATGTTATCGACATTCCTATACAGGAAAGTTTCAAACATATTTCGAATCCCTGATTTTTAATTTAGTTCGCTCTAATGTTAAGTATGTTAAGTAATTTTTATTTGCTATTTTATTAATAACTATTTGCGCTATTCTGCTTAAAAAAATAATGTTATTGGTATATTCATTGAAGTTGCTTTCTTTTCTTCAGTTGTTTTTTTTTGTGTCAAAGTGCTCAAGTATTAATAAAATATCAAACTTTTAGTTGGGAATGTATGTGTAAATATTTTACTGTCACGAAACTGCCGACAGTTTGTAACTTTGCTCTTGCTGAAAGTGATATTTTTGTTCCTCTGATAATATGTCTTTTCGTAAGCGAAGATTATTCGTCGAAGTTTACTTCTCAGTATACAACAATAGACTAAATAATTCATACAACATATTACAGCAGTTTAATAATTTTGTAATTTATTTGTGGTTGAAAAGCCTTTCTGAGTTTTTGACAGTTCTAGGAGGAGGCTGTAAAGGATTCAAGGACGTTCTTTTTCTTGTCTGACAATTCGTTACGGTTATGGGAGACCGGGGCTGGTTGAATCAGAGGCAAATAGAGTTAAAGTCGTTCCGTAAATTTGGCGAATATGCAACATCTTTTTTTTTTATTAAATTAGAGATGACAAAGAATCAAAAAGTGACTCATCTAGCCCCGGTCTCCCTTATATTCGGCGGTATCTTTTAGAACGGGTGACCGATGGACTCCACGGTGCTCAAATATTAGCGAATGCAAGTCTAGCTACGTTTACGTGCGAATACACGGAAGGCTTACGATTTTACGATACTCGCCCCCGCTCGCACTTCTCCCGTCAGATCGTAAAATCCTGCGAAACGACTGTACGAGGTCTGCAGGACAATGAACGAGTTTTCGGTTAACGCGAAGTACGTAGTTCGTTGATGGTAATATCCTGTGAGCGTTTGTTGGAGGAAAAAAGAGTTATCCAGACAGTGGCAACCTTAAGATCAGGACCGTTCGTTCCGGTCTTCAACGCCAATACGTTTCGGTAATAAGCTTTTTATCGGAACCAAAGCGCGCGAAGAAAAAGAAGACGATGTCAAGATTCTCGTCGAATTACACATTTCCAGCAATCAGCGATCATTGTGTTTTTTTTTTTGCTCCTAAAGCAGTTATCGTCACCTGTTGGTTTTCTTTAAGGGAAAAAATATCAGGTTGACATTATATAATATAAATTCTGTATATAATATATATGCATCAGTACAATCATAACTCGAAATTTACAAGAATAGTCGAGTTCTAACATATATTTTTTTGCTTCCTTATAGAGAAAGCTTTGTTTTCATGAAAAAAAAAATTTTCGAGTTTTTCATGTCACGACACTCAAACTCTCACAAAATCATACTTTAATGGAAACGCGTTGAGAAATTTATCAAGGTGTCGCAGTTTCCGATCGGATTATGGTTGGATTTTGATAGGGTTTCCCCAATTGGGAAATCTTACTTGGGATGCAAATGGATCTCAAATCTTATTCTAGCTCTAATCACTGGCCTTTTATTCGTCGAGATTTCCTAGGGTCAAAATTACTCACTCGGAACCCAATCGATTCCGCAATGCTTCCTATTTTTCGATGGGAAAAAAATATTCAGCCCTGCTTGCAATACAAAATGACTCCGAAGTTTCAGTCACCAATCAGTGTATCAGAAATTTATAATTGGGTCATGATCCGTTAGATTCTCTTGCAGTCCAAGTTCACATTGTCAATTATTTGTATATTGATGGATGTCTGTGTTAGGGATTCAGTTCGGGAGTCCGATTGCAACCGAGCTAGAATCCAATTTACAAGCAATTTAGAGTCCGATCCCATGACTCCCATGGACCCCGAACGCAAGTAAAGAAATTCAGGTATGATCCATCAGCCGTGCATCCCTGTAGAAATTTCTGCACGGAAATTGTCTATGTAATTATATATAGGCCGATTCGTAATATGAATATTATGAATTAAATTAGCGTACACTTCATGAACTCTCAAAGAAAACGCAACTTATTAGTACGCTTCTAACCTTTAAAATCCTATACTGTCAAATCCAAAATTAATTAACCTTTTTATATACGATTCCGTGCTATATAGTCACTGGACTTTTTTCCCAATGCTATCTGCTCTCATCAAGTTTTTCTATGAACCGTTGCACCATAAAAAACCGCAATATTAGCTTGTGGCATTTGGTAACATTTTTCGTTCACTAGAGAGTCGCAATCTCCGCAGCCAGTTCGTGCGCATGGCTCTGCAACTTAATCTGTTATTTACCGGTCGTAAATAACGTGGAGGATTACGAAGAACGCGTTCTTATATTATATATTCCATATAGTATAATAGGTATATATATACTTTATATACTAGGTATATAATAATGTGGCTGCACGAACCGAGAGTCTTTCTTGGCAATTTGTGTACAGCGAGGACCACGTGAATCTAGTCGCTTGATGACCGCGTGTCCGGAATCAACTACCTGTTCAGAGCTGACTACCTTCACCTGATCCTCGCGGTTTGTAAGCTTGGTGGTTTGTCCTCGCGCGAGTCGCCAAACTCTCTATTTTCTTTTCCTGCTCTTTACTACACTGCACTGCACCATATATGTATCTATGTTTAAGTCCTACTACTTCTATTCTCTCGGGTGTACTACCTGTTATGAAACACATAGTTGGCCGTTACTTAAGTCTTTCTCGGCCATGGCGCCGTTGCATTCCCGCGTCTCTATTCTCCTAATCTTAGCGAATACTGAAAGTACTTCATTGTGGCTTATTGCTCTTGCTACGAGCTTATGACGATTACTATGGAACGTTCGAATTCTTTGTCAGAATACCACTGGCACCCGCTATTGTTATAGTGTCTCAATATTACTGTCCTGAATGCGATAATTATGACACTATTTTATAACTATATTAACACATGATCAGGTCGCGACCGTCCATTGATAAGTTGATACTAGCGACAAATGACACCAGAATTTGAAATATAAATTCACAGTTTAAAATTCAGAATTTGCAGATAAAAATGTATAGTGTCAAATATTACGACTAACCAAATAGTAACCTAACTAGAGAATAGTGTCAAATAGTACGTATGGCTGTGCAGAAATCTGTCAGGAAGTCCCACTTTTCAATTGAATACTGGTCGGGTTTTTATCGATTTTCCCAGATTGGGTAATCCCACTTGGATTCTGAACTGGGTAAAATGTATCGAAACAATAACATTTTAGAAAACATTGAAATGTTTGTTTTTCTCGATCACGGAAATTTTTTTATAGTCAGTTTTGTGATAGACAAAAAATAATGAGCAAGAAAAATGAACACGAGGCTCAACTTTGCATCGATAATCGTGTTATTTTTCTTGTATTATTGTGATAGACTTTTTAGTTTACTTACAAAAGTTCTTAAACCTTCCTATTAAAGTCGACAACATGATTCACAAATCGGATGGCAATTACGTTCGGTCATGATCCAAGTTGGATCTGAAGATGCACAACACCAATGCTATTTCTAATGTGGAGATCAAGCAATAAGAGAACAAGCTGGCGTTTGTTCAAATCGCGTATCGGCTTGAATACGCTATAATGTGTAACAAAAAATCGGTAGAACCAGCCGAGATTAACCTATCGGATTGAATCTGCGGGCTGATTGAGGCCATATTTGGACCGAACGAGAGATGCAGGCCCCAACTGCGGCGAAAGAGTCGGCGTCGAAAGACACTCAACGCAAGGAGACGCCCAGACACAGCACTCATGGAATGAAAAGTTGTCTCGAGAGAATGACGAGTGAGGTGGAGGTAGGTATATACAAGTATTATATACTGACACGTGTAGGGCCAAGCCCATATGGGGCTTCCTAAAAAGAACGAACGATACCACTTTGGCTACACTCGATCCACTTTTTCGTCATCTAAGAGATACTTCCTATCCAGCTATAAATATAGCTGGAGAGAAAAATTACATAAATCCATCTAGTCTTAAACCTATGTGTGTACGTAGGGCAGCAGCTGGGATTTATTTTTAGCTAGATTTTTACGTTAAATAGCGTTAAATAATAATTAATAAACAGGCCTAATTTGAGATTATTTAAGCAAAATCTCAACATTTATTTGGAAAAATTAGAAAAAAATTTCGAACATCATGTATTGCATCCACAAATTTTCTATCTGCTGCCCATCGTAAAATTACTATTTTTTCTAATTTTATCCATTTTTTTGTTGTTGAATAACGGCAAAAAAAAATGAAATCGCCAGCCCATTTTGGCCCATTTTCCCAAAAATGTTTATTTTCGAAAAAAGTTCTTTCAGATCTTCAAAATGTGTCGTTCGATTATTTGTTTTAAAAAATCGAAGACAATCAAAAATGTGTAAAAAGAATTAGTGCTTTTTAGAGTTATGTCAATCATATAAGAAACTCCGGACCTAGTTGGAAGGGTCAAAGGTCAGACCCAGTTCGCAACCAGGAGGAAGGTCCCACATTTAAACATACAGACTTTTCTTTAACTCACATTTCTCGACGTTTTGGATCATACTATGTTTCCTGACATGACAATCTCGAAAAAAAAATGTTTCATGAAAACAAAACTTCCTCTGTGAGGAAGCAAATGGGTGAAACTAAACAGCAAAATCTTGTTTTTCTGTCGCCTTAATGCAAGTGAAACTATTGATTATATTGGATGCATTGGAAAGACACAATTTTTAAAAACATCCATATATGCATTATGATTTTGTCATTATATATTAAACATGCGTTTTATTGGCGTGGAGAGATCCGCTCAAGTTGCCTCGGCGCGATCATCACAATTGCCATCAGTTCCACAGACAATGTAAGAGCGCTTCAAAAGAACCACGTACACGTACGTGCGCCCCGTTTCTATGTGCTGGGAGAATTAAATCATTTGTCTACAGCAAAATGGAATCGAGCACCATCACCAGCGGTGATTTCATTTATACGTGTTTACCTCTGTCTCTCTATCCGTCGATCTCTCTGTTTCCATGTACGACGAATTAAATGCTTGACACGTGTTTCCGAATTTCCTGTTTAGGTGGTGCATCGTTCCATTGTCGCGCGCGTTTTTCACACGTGCATTTTTGCACGCACGATTTATTTACTACGGAAGAGTGGAGAGATGTCGAATTCGACATTCGTGTAAACCAACGAAAAAAAATCGTACAATTTATGAGGCTTGTCAATGTACTTTCTTCTGACCTTCACAGATGTTTCATTCGTGTTTTTTTCCATTAGTGTTTTTTTATTAGCGAAGAAGTACTGAAATCTGGCTAATTTTGAGAAATATCCAACACGAGCAGGAAAAAAGTTACTGATTTGACAGAGAATGCCTCTTATACATATAAAACGAATACACTCTTTACTGATAAGAATTATAAAAACGTGATTAATTTTTTTTTCGTGAACTTGGGACGAAACGACCTATACAATACGGACGAAATTACATATATCTACGTTCTCGTGTTTGAATTGCGTACATTGAATTGCGTGACAAGTGTCGGACAGAATTGAGATTTCCATGATATTAAAAATTCGACGCACGGATTATTTACTATTTGTGTTGTTAAATTGAACTGTTCAGCAGCAGTCTTACAACCAATTTCTGTCCCGATGACTTCATGTCCTATGATGGATGAGATGATGTTTTCCCTTTTCCTGCTGATTTTTCAGTATCAATCGATTTCGCCTTTGTCTGCGTGTGGTAAACACAAAGGTCTATAAAATTAAGTCAACGTTCTACACATGAAGTTTAAACAGGCGAAATCCTTGTAAAGACTTTCCCGCAAAACTTTTCATGCTTTTTCATGAAAACAAAAGCAGATACTTTGGAGTATGACATTTCGATCAAGTGTCACGTCGTACATGTCAATTTGTTATTTCTCGTCTCAAGCTTTCCACAGTCAGGATCTTGTTCATATATATTAATGTAATGAGTGAAAAATTGGTATATTTGTTAGTTTATAGTGTTGCAACGATCGTTGGGTCAACAAACTTACTCGATAAGTATGATCAAAGACCTGGTAGTGTATATCATGGTAGGTAAGTGCGTTCATGTTTCACCTCTTCTCGCCAATTTCTTTTGACATGGTGACCATTAAAAATAGTAAATAAAATTCTTTGTCTTTTCCCTGAGTTTTTCTGATTTAATTATAATTTTTTCCAGATTAAGGTTCTGTCTGATTGTGTAAATAAGTGAATAAATTAATCAACGATCGATTAAGCGTTATAAACACGTTCCTAACCAAACATTTATTTTTGTTAGATTTTGAGTGCATTATGACAATAATGATATGAAATTAAAAAATTGAAGATTAAAGATACTTAGAACATTGATTTTGAATAACAATAATACTACCAAAAAGTTGTTTAATATATTAGTAAAAAAATAACTTGGTTAACAAATTCTATAGAAAACTTTAAAAAAATATAAATTGAATTCTACAATTTTTCCGAATATACATGATAATCAGTCTTTAAATTTTCCTTTTTCATACAGCATGTTCTTTTTCCATTTCGTACTGCCTCTCTTTTTTTCTGACCAATTAATTTTTTTTTATCTCCTCTATTTTCTAATTCCCTGGCATCACCAGGTTATCCAACCAAACATCAGCCACTATCTTTGACATATATTTTTTATTCCTTTCGTCGTACGTTCATAATTTTTTTCTTGTATCTTCGAAAATCCTCTTCGAAACTAACATCGCATTTTAATTATTTCGTTCCTCTGTAAAGCTGCTTCGAATATTTAGTAGAACTAGTTTGTGAACCGGGGAATGTAACGAGAAAACTTTAGCTTGTTCAGCACTGCGTTAAACCAACCGCCACGGTTATATTCTTAGAAAAAAGAAATGTTGTTATTCTTGAATCGTTGTTCGTAAGGGCAGAAGAGACTAGCTAAGTTGCATCTGGCTAGGATAGAGCATATAGAGTCTTGTATAGTATCGTAGAAGTAGCTGCCAGCTCCCCAAAGAGGTTTCCCCGGCGTAATACGCTCAAGTTGCACGTGCACTGGGTACTGCTCCTTCCATTTTCCCTCTTGCCCCTTCTTCTATGCTATCGCGTCCGAGAAGTTATAAAGTACAAAGCGGGGCATTCATTAAATTTACATCGAGCACTTGCCAAGGCGCTCTAAACAATTTACCGCAAAAGTTAACACACGATATATTGTGCTGTACTACACCGGGTAAGGAATGGGTGAAAGGCCAGTCTCGCAAGTTTACTCGATCACAAGCACAAGTTTACAACCCAACGAGTGAAACAACACTAAGATGTCAACGGAGAATGCCAGACGGTTAAATACCTGTGAAAATTGAATGCAAATTTATTAGTCAACTAAATCTATAAAATTATGTGACAGATTTTTTATTTTAAAAACTGATTTAAAACTGCTACATACGTGTTCAGGAATTTTTTTCACTGTCACATATTGTTTTGGAATGCGGTGAGTTAAAACAATAAAAATATATGAGGTGTTACTAGCCAATTCAGTAAGCGTTCAACCCCGACTCCCTCCAATGCGCTCCATAATTTTTTATACTATTCTATCTACTCGAAAAAACTCTTTTAATTTTTTTTTTACTGAAACTTTTTTCAAAATGAATTTCTTTAGTTTAAACCCTTTTTGCCGCAATTTAAAAATTTGTAATTTTTCTCAACAGTCCTGTATTAGGTATCAACATTTTTGAGAAAAATTCATGAAAAAAAAAGTTTCAGTGAAGAAAATCTTTAAAATATCAAAAGTGTTTTTTTCGAGCATATAGAATAGTGTAAAAATTATGGACGGGATTGGAAGGGGTCAGGGTTGAACGCTTACTGAGTTAGGCAGGATTGCCATAATTAGGATTCAACATCATGCAAAGATTAGCGACGGTCTGTCAGTTGGTCAAGACTTTTGAAGACCCTCATTCAAGAGCGTTATCATGATTTCAGAGGACGCCCAAAAAAAAACGGTTATTCACATCTGAACACAATGATTAACGTAGAACATGTTTACTACAACATCAATAGGTTATCGACTAGGATGAAATTGTTAAAATGAATCCACCAAACGTCATGTTGCTACATGTGAAATTCCCAATGTCTGATTTGAGTTTCAGCGATACGATGACTCAATGATCATGTTCTTTTTTTTCGGCTGCCCAAGGCAGATATACTCGAGATGTTCACGAACCGGAGCTTCTTATACCTCGTCGAGTTTCCGAAGACGGGACATTCAACTCTTACACACTTCCGAATTACTACGATCGTCAAGAAGTCAACGAGAGACGAAAGAGATCACCAGAAAGTGAATCTGACAAGCTACATTTGATTTTACCCTTCAACGGAATTGATCATCATGTGGAACTCAGTCCTTATCATGATTTTATCTCACCGGACATGGTGATCGAGACTCGTGGTGCAGGTATCGGCAAGAATCTGAATGAAGGACTGCGTTTTACCAGAGTCCCTGATCAGCAATGCCATTATAGGGGACATGTCCGGGGTCATTTAGATTCCCGTGCAGCTTTGTCTCTCTGCAATGGAGTGGTGAGCTACCTAGCAATAGTTTAACTTCGTATAACGACAAATTAGAACTAAAGAATTAGCTTATGGATCAAATTCAAGCTTGTTTTATGCCCTTTCGAATGGTGCGTAAGAGTAATTTAATAACAAACAGTTATTGACAGATCTGTTTAAGTATTACACTTTTTCCAAAAAAGTTTGAAATATGGATTCCACCAGATTCTTAACTTGGACCACTAGAAAAAAATCATCAAATATCTTTAAAATTAATAAAATAAAATGACCTTTATGCATTTATGACCAATCATTATTTTAGATTTTAGAATTCAGCAATTTTTTTTAGTAAATTTGGTTAATTTCATTTATTTGCAGTTGTTACACTAAAATGTATTCGTTTTTACTTCACCGAACATGTATTGATACCTCAGAACATGTACATCGTATAGAGGGGTTTAAAAAAATCAGTACTTTTTATCTTATTCCTGCAGAAGATAAAAAGTTCTGACTGCGTCTGAGACGTCTGAAGTCAGTCTTCTTTTCTTCTGTCGGTAAAATCAAATGTGACGGAGAATAAGACTTCGGGGAGATTCAACTATCTCACTCGCACTTATGACAATCTGAGACAAACAAATGACATCTAAGCGCACAATCTTAAGCGAAGATTAAAGTTTTGTTTTTGGTTTTATTGGATATGGATAGGCTGGATATGTTCAAACTACCGAAGGAAGATATTTTATCGAGCCTGTGATCGATGCAGAACCAGCTGAAGACGGACAGCACGTTCACATGGCATATAGACGTGAGGCACCTCACGAGAACGACTTAATCGGTAGTCCGGTTGGCTCCGGGCCAAAACGTCGTTGTGGAACTGGTGGTTAGCTAATTCAAAGATTCAATTAGTGAGAGAGCACTGTGCAGGTGCTTTCGTGTTTTGGGACAAAGCACCGGACTTCAAGTTGGTCACATTCGCGGCATGTTGCGCTACTGTCATAGTTTCCCTTTGTTTATACACGGTCAACAGATAACTGGGAAGTTGCCTGGGCAGAGCAACTTGCCAAGAGGCAGCAACGACTTGTCGAACGGGGAGAGCAGCAGCAACTAGTGGATGGTGATGGTCAATCGATAGGATCCTTGAAACGCGAAGGGAAGAAAGCTTCCTCCGGAACTCATAGTATACATCGCTTCATTGAAATTGGATTAATCGCTGATCGACGATTTCTCGATTTTCACAATGGCACTGATTATGAGAAGTATCTTTTGACCGTTATGAATATGGTATCGGATTTCTATCATGACGCAAGCTCTGGCAATCAAATTGATGTCATTGTCGTGCGAATGATTTACCTCGAAATGGAGAAAGAGGAGGTAATACAACAAAAGAGATATTTGAAAAGAAGCATTTTCTTTTTAAATAAGGAGTGAATTGTATTTTATTTGCAGATAGATTTGAAGATTAGTCCACAAGCTGAGAAAACATTAGAGAGTTTTGCCAAGTGGGCAGAAAAAATGAATCCTAAAGATCACACTCATCCCAATCACTATGACATAGCAGTCCTTGTTACCAGGTACATTCGTTAGGGTTATTTGACAATGTTTCGAATTCCATAGTTCCTCTGGCGGAAAAAGATCTGTAAAGTAAAAACTGCAAATTACTGTGGTATATACAATAACTTTCTTCAACTTTTTAACTTTCTTGAAGTGTGTGATGCGACAGGGATCTTTTGATCAGGTTAAAACTTGAGTACTCTTTTTTTTTATCTAGTAGAAGTATGAATAATAGCGAAAGAATTTCAAACTTTCTTGAATAAGAACCATTCTTACATTTATACTTTTCGTGCATTCTTAATTATTATAATTTCATTTTTTTTTAGGTACGACATTTGCTCCGAGACGTCTTCCTGTGATCTGATGGGTCTAGCTTATGTTGCTGCAGCCTGCGACCCTCCAAAGGCAGCTTGCATCAATGAAGACTCTGGTCTTTTATTGGGTATCGTGGTAGCGCACGAAGTGGGTCATGTGTATGTTTTTTTTTATTATTTAACGCTTTTGCTCAAAAGTTACTTTCAATGACAATTCGAACAATCAAATGCAATCATAGAATGGGTTGTTCTCATGATGAGGAAGATGCCAGTGGCTGCCCACCTCAAGACAAAGATGAAAGTTATTTCGTCATGTCACCCATAGTATTTATCTACACTATCAGATGGTCACCGTGCAGCAGAAAGTTCATTACTTCGTTTCTTGAGTATAACTAAACGCATGAATTACTACTCTAAACGAGCTGTAGAAATTCTATTAAAAAATGCCATGTATTTATTTGGAACTTTAATTCTTAGGAGTGGCCTCGGCGAATGTCTGAACGATGATCCCCGAAATCCACCGGATAAATTTCGTTATCCAAACATGTTACCAGGTGCTATGTACGATGCGACATTTCAGTGTGGTTTTGAACAGCCTGGTTCGACTTACTGTGATCTGGGCAAGGTAACAGATTTTTTGGTTTCCTGATACGGTCACTCTGATCTAATGGTTCTTTTTTATTATTTTTTTTTTTAGGCAGGTAATTGTGAACAGCTGTGGTGCAAAACTGGCGAGAAATGTTTCTCAAAAGGTGCTCCACCAGCCGATGGGACGAAATGCGGTCAAAATAAGGTTTCACATATTTACAGAGTTTCAAACAATTGACACGATAAGTCAACAAAAGTTGTAAAGCCGCATTATTTTATGAAATAAGCGTTTATGATGTGATTCATGTCATGTTACCTTTATTACATCATAACAATAATCTGTAGTGTTTATAAAATGATATTTAAGTCTTTGAATAATTGTAAAGAAAAAAAAAATTTGTTACCATTTTTTATTTTTTCACATTTCAGGTAAAGTATCAAAAGTAGTTGATGGTGTTGCTTTGAATTTTAATTATCAAAACTTCTTCTTTTTGCTGACTTCGTTGAAATAATCACATTTCTTGTTTACAAAAATAATGGATCTGTTCGATGCTCTATTTAGCTTTGAATGTGTTAAGTGTATTTACGCATGTTTAAAAACGAAATTACTGCGAAGATTTATAAGAAATGGTTTTTTTACACTGAAAAAAATGTAACAGTATAGTAATTATTAAATCAATAATGCGGTTAATGTTTATCTGAACAAATCATGGAAGCTTATCACTCTGAAATAAAGGGTAAAAAATAACTGTCGTTCAAATGTGATTCGTAGTGGTGTATTCGAATGAAATGCGTGGACATGGGTTCTCGTCCAGCTGCTGTTCATGGTGGATGGGGCGAATGGGGACCCCTAAGTAGTTGCTCAAGGACCTGCGGTGGTGGACTAAAGTCAGCGGAAAGGGAATGTAATAAACCGACACCAGCTAACGGAGGCAGATATTGCATCGGAGAAAGAAGAAAGCTCTCAACGTGCAATACGACGGTATCACCCTTAAAATCACGCGTATGCCAACAAATCTTTTGTTGGCACACTTTTAACTAAACATCATTTAGTTGCCTTCATCTTTGTACAGTTCAAGATATAGCTTTTAACCTGTATTTCTTTTTTTATGCAAAAGCCATGCGATCCCTCAAAACCGTCTTATCGAGCAGTACAGTGTTCAGAATTTGATAAAAATAAGGTCCTTACTGACGGTCTACATAAGTGGACGCCCTACTTGCGAGAAGATCTTGAGCCTTGTGCACTTAATTGCATTAATGAGAAAAACACTTTCGTGAAGCTGTCACCAACGGTGAAGGACGCAACACCTTGCAAAGGTGGCACCAATTACATGTGCATCTCGGGATCTTGTAGAGTAAGACCATCACGCATTTATTGATTATCTTTTTTTACAAGGTAGTACAATATTTCGCCAAATTATCGACCTAAGTCTAGTGGATAATTTATAATTCGTCAGAAAATTCATATAGGATTTTCAGTATAGTAAGTAATTAATTTATTACAAATATGAATAGAAAATGCCTACTACTTCCGTCTACTGTTTTCAATTTTGAGATATACTCGTTCCTATTACACTGAAAAATCTTGTAAAATTTTCAGGCACTATTAAAAATTAAGCACTAGGTCGAGAATTGTCGGAATGATGACCCATATGAAAGTAAAAAACCTTTATGTACCGAAATGGTCATATTACGCTGGGCAACGAGCAACAAAGTTCTAATCATCATATCGTGTATAGCACCAACTTTTTTATATTTGTCCGTGTTTTTCCGTGAAGTATAAAATGTACGGCACTCATGCTGCTCAGAATGGATACATAGCGTAACACCGTGAATCTCGTATATATCTCTGAACCGAGTGTAATAGTATAAAACTCGTGTAAAAAAAAGACTGGACTCTGTTGGTGTAGCAAAAGGTTTGTGTTGGTGCATGAGTAGCAATTCTATATCAAAGGGGCAGTTTCCCGCGTAGTTTTTCGAATCCTCGTCACGTATTTGCCATTCGTAAAAGCAGAAAGGCAGCCAGTTGGGAGAACGTTCGCTGCTACGCTCGTTCCGTTTCGTTCGGGATACAATATGTACAAGATGTACAACGGGGTGGGAAAAATCCAAGTCGGATTATATAACATAATCGATCGACGCTATTCGAATCTTAACAAAAGCCTTTTCCTTCCAACAAGCTACACACTATTCACGCTCTCGTACATAGTGCGAAAAATACGTTGTTCACCTTAAAAATGAAATCCTTGAAATAAGCACATTAGGGTGATCCTTAAACGGAATCAAATCGAATTTTAATCGCTTCACCCCCTAAATCTGTTTCAAATAATTCAAAAACACAATGAAGGTCGGGTCTCATCTTGTACGAATTACCGTGGATTGTCCCGTATGCATATTTCAAGAATGTTGTTTTCAGAGTGTTTTAGTTGCGATTTTTTTTTAGAAAGTTGGATGTGATTGGGTCATTGATGCAGATACTATTGAAGATCAATGCGGAGTATGCAAAGGGGATGGCACTCAGTGCACGCCAGTTGAGGGTGACTTCACCAAGAAGAATGTCGCCGGTATTAAAAAAAAATAACTTATTACGGAGTTTCCATACATTTAATCGTTAAATGTACGGAAAGTCAGCTAAAACTTTTCGTCGGAAAAAATAGAAAAAATATTCATAAGATTTTCATTCACTAAAATATTTTTTAAAACATTTTTGTTTCAATTAAATATTTTCATGCAGTTATATGTTTTTAATGATGTTTATTTTTTGTTTTGTTTTGTAAACATATTTTGCTTTCTCATAAAGAAAGCTTTGTGAATATGAATTATTTTTTCTTTCTTTTTATTTTCGTTCCTGATGGTCGGAATATAAAAAATTATGCAAATGAAACAAAGGAAAAAAAATAATAATAAAAAAACAGCGCATCAACAAATTTCCGTGAAAAATATTGTTAAAAAAATGTTTCCTGTTTCATGCCACCTTTTTTTACATAATAAATAAAAAAAGAAAATTTAAAACATTTTTAAGAAAAAAACAAAATTATTTTACCTTTTTGACCGACTTGGCCACATTTCCTGTAATACTGACCTCGTAACAGGTTAAAATATAAATAAATAAACCTTTTTTAATAGATTATCAAAAAGTCGTGACAATACCGAAAGGAGCACGTAGCATTCACGTAGCGGAAAAGAAAGAATCGGAAAATACGCTAGCTGTGAAAACAGAGAAGGACAATAAATATTGTTTAAACGGCAATCAGTGAGATATGGACTTAAAATTATTTAATTTTGTAAGATCAACGCTCTGCTTATATTCTTTTTATGTATCTTTTTTTTCCAGTGCCGAAGAAAGAAACGGAGATTATCCCTGTGCCGGTTCTATTATTATTTATTCACATCCTGAACCACAGAAGGAAGAAATTACAATTCGCGGTCCACTCAGCGAAGACATTCAAATACAAGTAAGTGAAAAGGCATCCTTTTGAATAAAAATAATTTTTTTTTTTTTGCCGAATGTCATTTAATAATTCGTCAAATGAAAAACAACCGATTTTTTAAAAGTTATTTAATTTTTCTACTTTTTAAATAAAGTTATAAACTGTCAAAATAAAAACAGTGTGAAATCAACATAATTTCTATGAAAGTTTTGCAGGCACGATTTTCCTGTTAAAGTAACACAATTTTCAGATTACTTTTCGTTGTGTATTCTGTGCCATGACGAGGCCACAATTAAGAATTAATAAATCGACGTAGACAAGTTCAAACATCAATGAAAACTTGAAAAATAATTAAAATATCGCAGCGGCACCGGTGTATTGGTGTGTGAACAATTTATTTAGCATTGGCTGCCAGCAGCAGCTACGAGTATCGAGTCGATTGGATGCAGAGAGCCCGCGAGTCGTCGAGTGAGAGACTGTAATTTGCAATGCGTGCGACGCACTGCATCCTGGCGATTAAATTTATCACATGCCGACCAGTCAGTCTCTCCATCGAGTGGGAATAATCGATCGGTGCTCGCGGGCGCACACGCCCGACCCAGCTAGATAGCATTTGCCAACTTGCACAATGATCGTAATGGCGCGTTCGATCAATGAGCGAGATATATATACTTGTACACATAAGCAGCATACACACATGCATTAAACATTACCGTGCGTTATAGTAATCCGTTTCGTTTCGTTTGAAAAAAAAAAAATGCTCATTCGCAGTACACGTTCTTTCAACCGCTTAATCCTGGAATTCACTACAAGTACTACGTCAAGTCTGCAGGGAATGCGGGATATACGCCGAAGTATATCTGGGATTTTACGGAGTGGAGTGATTGCAGTGCAAAGTGCGGCGGAGGAACAATGGTTCGATATATATTTTCATTACTAATATTATTAGTCATTTGTTTTGTATGTAACAAATGACAGCATCCATTAGTATTGTCATTTTATGACGGTTCATGAATTATTTATCTAAAAATTAATTATTTGATAGGTGATCCACTGTATGAAATAATTAACATTTTTCTTTACTGGATACACTAAAAAAAGAACGTGGTTGGCCCAACAAACCGTTTAGTGAGATATGAGTTAGATGATTAATTAGTTAGCCTGACTAAGTTGTTGGTTATGGTTACCAAGTGCTTGGTTCTGTCAAATAATGACTTAGTTGGTAATGACAACGAACCACTTTATTCTTTAGCCTGACCAATAAATTGGCTGTAATAACGAACAACTTAGATAGTGTAAACAATCAATCGTCTGAGTGTTTAGCTGGTATAACCAAGTTCGTTTTCCCAAGTATCGTGAAAAAAAATTATCATCCAGTAGGAGATAAGGAATTTGGTGTGATAGATTTTCAGTATGCTTACCTTAACAGATTTCAGAGCCCACTTGTATCGAGCAGCAGAACGGTGCAGTTTCTTCAAGCTTTTGTCAAAATATACCCCGTCCCGAGTCGAAAAGTCGTATATGCAACGAAAAACCGTGTCCGGCAAAGTACGCCATATAAAATTTCACAGTTGATAACGTGAAGCACGAGAATAACTGACTAATAATTAATGTATTATCTCCGCTTTCTTTCTTTCTTTCTATTTATTTCAACAGATGGCGAGTGAGCCAGTGGAGCAAGTGTAGCGCTTGCGACAGCAAAAAGGGTGTGAGGCATCGTAAAGTTCAATGTGTCAAGCCAGCAGCACACCCTGGTGGTGACGATATTCAGGCTAAACTGGACGCTTGCAAGGGTCGAGTTCCCAAACAAAAGGAAGATTGTGTTGGAACGAGGCCCTGTAGAAAGATGTGTCCAAAGAAGACTCGAAATTGTGAGAATATGGATGTTCCTTTGTTCGCGGAGAATCACGGTCCAACATTGACGGAACAACGGAGAATGATCGACAATTTCGTTGATCTTGGAATTGCTCGTTATCTTGAAAAATCACGACGACAAACGGAAATATCTGGCAAATCGGTTAAACGGGACGTTTCTGACGATTTCAAAAGCTTGTTGCGAGATTGGGCGATGATTGGAAACGACGATAAGGATAAACGTACGTGTGAAAAAGTGACAAACAAGCAGAGGGTCACAGGAAATAGTAGAAGTCAGGAGCAACAAGTTTCAAATGTCAAAAATCAGCAACAGCAGCAAGAACAAATTGCCGGTAGCAAGAGATTCACAACACCGAAGCCAGGCACTATAATCAAGGACGTCGTACCACCCGGCGAGATTGTCCTTTACGAGGCACCACTGAGAGACGAACTAGTCAAGGCAAACGTATCGGACATTGGGTTTCAGGAAGGTGGTGACGTAATTCCAATTGGGATTGACACGAGACAGGAGAAGGTCTATCGTGGGGCTCAAGCGGCCAAGATTATTGCCGAATTGGCCCATCGGAATGCAACGAAGCGAAACCAAGATACAGAGGATGGAAGTGGTAGCGGCATTACCAACACTATTCCTTCTAGTCTCGGTGAAGGATCAACACCTGGTTCTGGTACTCACGGATCTAACAAGACAACCGTCACGTCCACGTCTACCGCTACTCCTAAGACTTGAAGTTTCCTATTAACTCGGCGGACACCTCAAGAATTATCCTTGCATATATCGAGTGATTAATTTTAATGGGATGTTATTTGTTGCTAAATGCCTTCTTGGGAACGAAGTAATCATTCACGCTATTTTAACTTAGTTTCGAATTAGTTTTATTGGTGTTTCACTATTTTTTAAAATAAAACTTGGCATACTTATGAAGTTGGCGATTAGGAATATATTTACAACAGATTGCATGATATTACGAGATAAACGAAGCAACAAAGTTTCGAAAAACAATTCAGTCTCTATCATTAATGACAAATGAAATGTCCCATTGTGAAGTTCGATGGTCGTTTCTTTTTTTTTTCAAGCAGTCGTTACCTCCGTAGTCGTTCGGCCTTCCTCCTGTATCTTCTGGATATACTTGACGGCATCCATACCCATCAGTGTGAATTCCGTTCCGTTTTCCGGTGGTTGAGGTTGAAAGTCTTTAGGAAAGTTCATGATGTTATTGTCGTCGTCACGTTCTAGGATTATCGTCAACGTCAGATTCTTGATATCTTCCTTGTCAAAGATCACCTGGCCTTTCTTCATGTTTGTTATTCCCGTTTGTTCGTCGGAACCGTGACGAATTCTATTCCGAATGTCCGTTCGTAATATCCGCTCGATTCGCGTTTGTGTTTTGCCGTTTCCTTCTATCGATTTCATGCCACTTTTCAAATTGTTATCGTTGTTATGAGCTTCTATTTCTCGTTCGATTCTTTCCTTGGACATTATATTGACGTTTTCGCTGATCCCCACGTCTCTTTTTGCTGCTTCGCTGGACGCAGCGTTCAATGTGGCGTGGCGATTGTTCTCTTCGGATAGTTTCGATAACGCCAAGCTTGGAACGACGTTCGATAGCGCTGTGGGAGAAGGCCTCGGGCCATCAGAGTCACCACCAGTAGAAGCACCAGCAGCAACAACAACAACGCTGTTCACCGGCATCTCCTCGACCTCCACCTCGATCTCACGAGATTCAGACGACGTTCCCGTAAGAGCGTTCTCTCGCCTCGCACGACAAACCGCGCTCTCGAATTCCTTCGGCTTCGGGCCTTGGCAATAGACGTCGGCTATCACGTCCGCTTCCTGCTCCCCATGGCCGACCGGCCGGATGCATTTGACAGCACGAAACTTCTTGCAATTCGGTGTGCAAGGTTCACAGCCTTGCCAATCTCCAATCATCCATCTTAAAGAAGAAAAAAAAACACAAACAAAATAATTCCAAAGATTAGGCAATTAGTGATTTTGCAGTGAAATAAAAGTAAACAACATAGAAAATAAAATAAACTAACGGAATATCGTATTTGTAATGATTAATCAATAAACTAAGACGTTTGAATAACACAACGAAGGAACAGATATAATAAAGACATTATCTTATTAGCAATTACTAGTATTATGTATGAGCATATAGGCAGGACAGTGGGAAGTTGATTGGCATTGCACGAACCTAGGTACACACGGTGCTTGATTGCACGGTCTGACTTTCACTTCCGGTTTTGTAATATTAATGCAAAAGCTATCGTCGACCTGGCCACCGATCTTCTCGACGCAACGAGGTCTTGCGACCTCCTCACCCGGACCACAAGGTGCATTACAACGAGACCATTCGATTAAGTCCCAGTCAAACGAGGGTTTCCTCGTCGTGTTAGATTTTAAGCCCAGCGAGTACTTCAGTGTCACGTTTTCCCGTGGATAGATCTAAAAAAATGTAGGTCACATATGAGTCATTCTTTATCAACTGCGTCACTTTTTTTTCCAATTGTATTATTTTCACTAATACCGATAGTTCTTATTTTACTCTTAATGTTATCCATCATTTACAGAACATATAGAAAAATTAGTAGAGTGGGCAAAACATATTTGGAGGGGCGAAACAAGACTTTTAAAAAAATTAGCACTCGGGTCTCTTTGTGTCAGATTTGACATTTGACATAAACAAAATATTTCAATGAATCAGCTTGGTCGCGATCCCTGTATATCTGGCGACACCAGCGACCAATCAGAACACGAATAGATCGCTAACAACGAATTTCGCATTTGTCGCTCATGAACTTTTTAAGATAGGGTTGTAGTTGCCCGGTTGGTAAAGAAGACCTTACATGTAGTTTTAGATTAATATTAACATGAAATAGCATTTTTTTTTATACCAATACGACAAGATCTTCGGTCACTGGTCCAGGTATATTCAGAGCTTCCTGCTTAGCTCGAATCATTCCCAGCCAAGCTTTCGAGCCCGGTACATCGAACATTCCCAAACGATTTCTAAAACAAGCACAATAAGTACGCATTTTGTTTGGACGAAGAGAGATAACAAGATAGAAAAATGAGTCATTATTAATAACCCATCGATCAAAACGTTTTTCGAATTTTTGCTTCGTACGACGATTCGTGATTTGGTTGGTTGAGATTCTTCGACTCTAATATTTTTAGCGCCGACAGGGATGTCTATTACTTTCTTCAGCCCTATATATTCGATTAATAACTTAGCGTGTTTTTACAGATCATCTAACAGAAAAAATTAATATTCTGCATCGAACTTTTTTGCTCCTCGACATTCAAAACTCCTTCCTTCAAGATACACGACGTGCTGTCACCCTTACAAACTCCGCACATATCCTCAACTGCCTCGGACTCCATGTCCAAGTCACAAGGTATTTCCCGACAAATTCCACCGACGCAAATGTCCCGGATTCCACGATAACACGTTGTACCATCCACGACTTTCGGCTTCAGGGAAGTGAGAAGTTTGATGTCGCTTAGACAGAATAGAACGCAGGGATTCTCCGAGGCTTTTAAATCTGAAAAAAATATATATGCGTAAGTTAAGTTGAATAATTAAATTGCAATTAATGCATGGGATGACGCTCACTCTCAGGCAAGTTGAAGCCAACCCATTGATGAACTTTTCCATCTTCTGGAAATGTCCAATCATTAAATTCTGCGCATTGCACATCACGGAAGGACGGTGCTCCGACTTCGCATGGCTAATATTCATAAAATATCATGATTTTCAGATATCATATTGTTGAAGTTGCAACATTTATATATATTTTTGAAAGTGACGCACGATGGTGGCGCAGATGCGATGTCTCTTCCAGTTACCCTTGCAGTACTCGCCGCCCTTGGAAGGCGCAGGATGATTGCACTTTCTCGTAGAAAAAGCGACACCCGAACCACAAGTTCTCGAACAGTGACTCCACGGTGACCAGGAACTCCAACCACCGTCAACAGCTGAAGGTCTTTCACCCACAGCCAGACACTTCATTTGATAGCACCACTGAAAATTTATTTAATCATCCCTTTGTTTAAAAATGTAAGAGTGTTGAAATATGAAATATGGGTGCAAAGCACAAAATTCGCATATTTTTTTCCACATTTTACAAAGAAAATTTTCTCATAGAGAAATATTCATATAAGGCGGAATATAAAACAATTTGGGCTCAGGTATACATTTTTTTCTATTTTTTTTTTCTAAGAAGTGGGATTAATGCCATAATGTCACTCATAAATCCTGAAAATATTGTAGTGACATTACGAGTTCGATAAAATTGTGTTAAAAATGCATACAATAACGTATTTGTTGTTTATGAAGAAATATCTAACGTTAATATTCATATGTTTATATATTTATATAAGATTCGATTGATTGTCCTGTTTTCTTGTATATTCAAACTGTTACAGTGTAATTTTGAGATGGCTCTGTTATTTTCTGGTTCAACGCTTTTGAAGTCTCTTTAGAATCCATATAATTAATTTAGAACATAATAGAAAAAAGAATGAAATTGGTAAGATATAAACCATCCTACTTGATATTCGTTTAATGATTTTCTAATTTATTGGAAATTTTAGAAGGCAAGAAGCAGAAAGTCTTATCGATAAAGTTTCTAAGCCTCTTTACCTTGGCGGAAAATGTGGTTACTCTTCAAAATTATCTCTGAAACTTTGTACGTCGTAAAAAATCTTCAGAAATATTCATATGAAACCTTCAGAAATATTATTGAAATAGTAAAAATCATGAGCCTATTTCTGTATATTTCCGAAGTGATTCAATTTTTCTAGTTTTCAATAATGTTTCACAAAATTAAAATTGTAACTTTCTACATCGAACTGTTTTGCAATATTTGACCAGAAAGTTCCGATAGTATTTAAATTCCAATGAAATATTAGATTTTCTTTCACGAAAAAACTTGTCCTATTTGTAAGTAAAACAACTGTTTTCCTTATTACCCTAATTTTCCACAAAAGCGCCTATTACCAAAATGATCATGTACCCAAATAGGTATTTAAAGTATTCCTGTCAATGACCAAGTCAATCTATCTATTCAGTATCCATTGATTCATAATTTGTAATCGACGTCTAATGTTTTCAAAGTGGAAACAAAAAGAAGAGGATCAATCAAGTGCTGCTTGGAAATGTTCACATCTCGTTGAAAGGATCGAGAATCAAGTATGCAAATTGTAGGAACGAAGGGAAGGTTGGAAAGCTGTCATATAATTTGAGTACCGGTGAGAGTCACGAAAGCTAAGCTCTCAAAGCCGACGGGCGATAGCTCACTCCTTCTATCTCCGTGTTTGCCTGCGGTGAACTGCGCAGTTGGGTTACAGAGTATCGCCGCAGTTGCTCTCTTGCCGATATACCTGGTCAATGGTGAGGGGGTTTATACGCACTCGGCACTCGTGCGTAATTACGTGTGTGCGCTATATAATGATACACGCAGGGACAAGTCGAAGAAATATAGATGCTCTCTCGCTTGTGTTTGATGGCATGGGGAAAATAGTCGAGTATATGGCTTTCCAGATAGACACACCAAGCATATATTACTAGCGACGAGAATCCTACATTCTGCGTGCAGGCAGGCATTGAAGCGTGCGGAGCGATTCGGTGTTGTGGCGTGTCGCCGGTGGCAATTAGCGATTGCCTATTCGGGGAATGCGAGCTACGGGGATATATACACCTGCAACTGTCTACTGTCAAATACTGTTTTGTATATACACATATATATATACATATGTATATATCTTATATATGTATGTGTCTAGATAGGTACGCATGTTTGCCAGGGCTTCGATACATCAGCTAGAACAATAGAATCTACGGTATAGTGACGTACAACGCACACGCGTTTCAATCTAATACTCTCCATTGCGTTCTACCACATTCGTTGGGCACTAACAACTTTCATTTGTGTCTCCTATCTTCTTCTCGCTCGAGTTTGTATTTACCTCGTCACTCACACATTGACTACCACGCTCGTTTAACAATAAACCGTCATGACAATTCAATTGATGTTTCGATGCAGTAGCAGTCGGCGTGGGTGCACTATTGTTACCACTGTCATTCCCTGGCGCTAGATTGCACATTCCACAATCCGAAGTATTTTTTATTTATAGAATATCCGACAATACGTAGTGAAAATAAAAGTCGCAAAGTAGAACTTTGCACATTGCTTTCCTGATTTTTTTTTCGCTCGACATCACGCAAAGCCCTCCTTTATGAGTATGCTGGTCAACTTTGGCTTCCTCGTAGAGGAAGCTTTGTGGACCATTTATTTTTATCATGTATTTTTATAAAAAATGATGCAAAGTAGAACTTCGCACATTGGTTTCTCATTAAACTTCAATTTTCACAAAGCCACCTGTATGAGGAAGTTTATTTATTAATTTGGCTTCCTATATCAATAATGTTAATACGAACTTTCAGCCAATTAGATACAAATTTGTTCGAGCTAGAGCGTTTACGGACATTTTTCAAAATCTCATAAAAATGAAATGCGTGAAGCGGTGTTTATAAAATGTATACCAAGTGACGATTGGCCAATACTCTACATGGCATTAAAATTTGAGCTGATTCTGACGAATAGTTCACAAGTTATGGCAATATGAATTTTTCGGAACTATTTTTCTCGGTGTTTCGAAGTATTTTGAGTATTCTGACATGAAAACCTAAAAAGAAAATGTTTTTCATAAAAACATAGTTTCCTCTATGAGGCAGCAAAAGAACAATCTTTCTAGATATTATTCAAAATTCGATTATGCTGTTTGATCAACGTGTAAAGTGTCATTTATTTGACGAGTGGGAAATTGTTGTATTTTTGTAACATTGAAGATAGTAAAATTCTTTCAAATAGGAACACTGTTTGATCCTCACTAAATTCAGTATCAAATATCAACACAATCTATTAAAGTTTTATGGAATATTTTGCTTCAGTTGCTTGACCCGTTCTCGAGTTATAGCTTTAAAAAAATATATATATATATGAAGATGTGAATTCTTGTAAAGGCTGAATTAATTTATTGATTTCGTTCAAATTTAATACTGAAGGTAAAATCACTCTAATAAAGTTTTATGCCAAATTTAAACCCGATAGCTGGAAATTTGTTGGATTTAGAGTGATGACAATAATTTTTCAAAATCCTGAAAAAACCCCGCAAAATCAAAATACTTCAATTGATTTTTATAAAATGTACTAACTGGATATTTTGGCACGAGCACTTCGCACCCTTTCAAACACAAACTCCCCTCCCGTACCAATTTTTTCAAGGCCGTCTATAAACCACTTCTCGCTCGAGTTGTATTTACTCGACGCTCACACATTGACACTCGTTTAACAATAAATCGTCATAACAATTCAATTGATGTTTTGATGCAGAAGCAATCGGCGTGGGCACTGTTGCGATGTCACTACTGTATTTTACTGGTGCTAGATTGCGAATGGCGCATTCTGAAGTATTTGTATTTATTTAACATTCGACGATAGATAGTGAAAAAATGAATTTTAAAAAATATGTTTGCAAATAAAACGAGTTTTGACTTTATTATACGTGAAAAAGATCGTATTTAAAAAACCCAAGAAACAATCACCATCATCGTATAGAATGGACATATTTAGAAATAGACGAAACTACAAAGGGAGAAATCTCAAATTGTCGAAAGTTCGAACAGTTTGTAACTCGATGATGCAATATTTTGATTATTCAAATAATACACTCTCTGAAAATATATATTCAAATAAGTGAGTGTTTTAATAATGAAATTATCAAACAAACAATTATTCGAATTAGTGGTCTGTCCAAATAAAAAATTCAAACCACTTATCTTTCGTTATTGTAATTTTCACAATTCTAGAATGTCTGGATATGAATCATTCCAAATTTTAGTCGTTCAAAATTTTGTACCCCACCCAAAGAATCGCATGCCCTTGATTATTTGTAACGGGTGTATTGGCCATGGGAAGAAATCTGACATTTACAAAGAGTCTAGATTAATAACATTTTTTTACATTCCAAGAAATGTAAAGGAGTTATAATTCTTTTTTTTATAATAAAGATTATATCTTGCACTTTTTTTTGCAGAATTATTTGTTTGAAGTATTTGAAGTATTTGTTAAATGTACAAAAATGCTACTTTAAAATTAAACCTTGGATAACGAGAATTGAATATATTGGATCTTATAAACCACGACATTTTCTCAAAACCAACATTTTTTTTCTTGTAAAAAGTATATAATGCAAAATGAAGGAAGTTATAAATTACTCTTTTTTCTCCGCAAGGCGTGCCTTCGGCAGGTGGTTTTCTTCCGGATATGCATCCTTTACCTGGAATAGCACACTTCAGCGTCTCGCACGTCTGAAACAATGCAAATACACAGTGTTTCAAAAATAAAATATGAGAATGCGATCGGAGATCAGATGTTAGTCAATATATTGCTGATGACTGATCTGCCTTTCCCACTCTCAAATGCCGCCGATAAAGAAGAACGTGTATACGCTGTTTTTACGCTAGTTACTTCACAATTCACGCCACAGATGGGGCGAGTTTACGGTTACCATTCAGCAGAATTAAATAGTACCCATAATTTAAAAAAAATAAATATTTAAAACCTTAAACAAAATATAAAATATCGCACGAATTTTTTTTTTCTTGAAGTGGCTCCAGCGTTACAGTCAGATCATTCGAGCGCTAAAATTTCGAAAACTGTTTGTAGACATTTTCAAAAGTGAACTGGTGAGATCGAATTTATGGATTCGTGTTTAAAATTGAAAAAAAAGTTCAACAATTAAATTACGGAAAAATAACTCAGTTTACATAGTACTCATGGGACATATATTTTTACGCAATTTTGTAGAAATCAAATTTATAATTCACTGTTAGGTCACGACAAACAATTTTCGAAATCATTGAAGCCACCTTAAGGATCAAGTTATGAATCTCGTGTGTCATCCAACAAAAAAATCTCTCCGTAACAAAATAACAAAAGGGGACATGACCCAAGATATAACATTTTTTACATTCTTTTATCACGAGAGATTAATTGTCTCGAGAAGAGTTAACGATCGCAAAAATGACATGAGTAATTGCATATCTCGACGGTATTTTAGAATGAGATTTAATGAGCACGCGACACGTGAAAACATTAAAAGTCGTGTAGGGAGGTATTTTACTACCCTGTTGGCCCGATGAATGTTTTTAGTAAAGTTCGCCAATATTATTTATCCACGCAGGACAAGTCCCTCCGGGTGAGGAATAAAGAAATTTAAAAAAAACCGTTGCAGCTATTGTAAATGGAAATTTCCCCTCGGAACGAGAAACCGAGAGCGCGCCGACGATGGAATATTCTTCGTAAAGCCTATCTTGATTGGAAAATATAATACATTAATGGTTCCCACGAGAGACTAGAGTCACTAGCTTTTTACTCCATAGAATATATTCCCTCAGGATATACATTCACTTCACCTGCAGTAGGTTTACAGGATCAACAAATAACCATCGTGATTACCTCATATCGTCGATTTGACGTGATATAAATATCGGAAATAGACGAACAACGTATATTCATACTTACAATACCCAAATCGCATTGTCGAGCATCCTGACGATAACGCAAACGACATTGATCGTCACCGCTGTAAATAACTCCAGGTAACATTTCGATTGATGAGAAGTGATGATCTTGGGCCTCGTCGAGCAAACAGAATGCCAGACCAGCTCTGTTTTTGATTAATTAAAATTATTCAACAATTTGCGGCAATAAATCGTAACTCTGAAAATATGAATCGAAATAATTATAACATTATTATGGCCTAATATCCATTAAATTAACTGTACTTTAGGGGAAAAAATGATGTAGTCCTCAAAAATGAAAAAATAAAATATCGCCATCGATTCGGAAATCATGTAGACCCCTACTACAGTTTGTAATATTCCGACTTGTGAATTTTTTTTCGTACTTTGTATACTATTGTTAACAAGTAATTGTACCAGATTTTTTATATAATTGTCTCTTGCCCAATCTAAAAAATCGACAGTGCTCCAATGTAGGTGAATTATTTCAGATTTTTTGAGTCATTATTTCCAATAGCTAATTCTTCCGGCGAACTCCACCCTCGCCCATTAAGAAGTATTTTTAAAATTAAATTGCAACAATGAATTCTCGCAATTTAATAAAAAAATTTACGTGAGAAATGGCAACATTATTTGCATGATTTAAGGTCATAGATGTAATCTCAGTATAATCGTAAAAGTAGAAATTACTCAATGTAGAGTTTGAGGTAGCTCTGAGAACATTTTGACCATCCCTTTGTAACGTAATGATATCCAGGATACATGATTGTCGTCTCCACATAGCCATTCTGATGAAAAATTATACCTGGGCAGCCGTTTTCCTCTTCTACGTCATGAGACATGCCAATTCTAAAACAAATGATGACATAGTTATAGAAGATACTATAGAAATAATTATAGAAAATCAAATAAAAAGACACTGTCTCAATATTTTTTGGTAATGGATTAGTACGTATGTCCTATATGATGAGCAATCTGGTATCCAGTTTGAAGGCCGTTATCCTTTATAACAATAGCGCCCTTTATGGGATCACAAGTTCCTCCTATTATCGACATTCCAGTAAAGCCACACAAGGTTTGCGTAGGGCAAATATCTACCCTGACAAAAGGTAAATTGAAAGTCGATTCACAGTCCAATTTTTGTTATTATCCCTTGGCCAACGTAGTCACTAATATGCACATACCAACAGGTCTTGAACTCTGAAGGAATAGAATTCAAATCTGATCCTTTCCAATTTACTCCACAATTTTTATACTATTCTGTATACTCGAAAAACCACTTTTAATTTTTTTTTAGATTTTTAATGAAACTTTTTTTTCATGAATTTTTTAAGTAAAATATTTTTATCCCAATTCAAGAATTTACATTTTTTCTCAAAAATCCTGCATTAGATAGCATAATCTTTGAGCTTTGTTCCAGAGCGTTGTTGACAATTGAAAAAAATCATTTTTTCGCTTGGTGACAAAATCGATAGTCTGCATCTATTCCTCCATAATCACAGTTTTGTTTTCAAATCAACTTGTTTTTGTATCTAATCTACATGATACGTCGGCCACGGAAGCCAAGGGACGAAAACAATCACTTTCACACAGAGTTTGTGACTTTACTTAGTAATCAGGATTGCACAATCGTGATGATTAGGATGGGAATCGTCGCCTGGGTTCATTTTTTTCTGCCATTCTTGAAAATACTTCATTGTCGTCTCTACGTCTTTGTTCATTGAGAAATTCATCTGGAAAGTATAATGGATATGTATTAGGGCATTTGAAAAAAATGCTATTTTTTAGATTTCGGTTTTTATTTAGATTAAAGATAATTAAAAACATCGCTAAATAAAATTTCTTTATGTATTTGTATTTATAAAATATAAATAAATAATAAATGCCCTGCGTCTCAGAATTATAACAAATATTTGATTAATCAGACGTTATAGTAATAGTTATCGTACCAGCCATAACATTTTTTGAGGAATCTTAATAAGTCAATGGAATATTCTAATACAACAAAACTGTTGATTTCCAAAAGTGTGTTAATCCATGCGATTGTGGAAAGGGAGCAAGAAATTATACATACATACAACCTACTTTTCAAATTGATTTAAAATAAGGTTGCAAAGTAGAACTTTACACATCGCTTCCTCATTATTTTTTTAATTTACGCAAAGTTTCCTGTATGAGGAAGCAAAAAGTAGAATAAAAATACGACCTCTTAAGCTGGCTTTGTAAAAATGCTAAAATAATGAGGAAGAAATGTGCAGAGCTCTACTTTGCATCTTTACTTTTTTTTTTTAAACGACTCAACCATATACTCATATTATATTAGATTGATCGTTTTCAGGCATTAAACTTAAGTGGTTCCATCAGGTAGTTGATATCGAAGATAGTAAGAAGCTTAACCGATATGTTACACATTACGTGAATTCTGAGAATATCCTCGACGTAGAAATTTTCTTGAAAGCAGGCTTACCAGAAATGAGCTTTCGTGTAACATGCAACGGTTTTATATTGATTTTATACATAGATAATATCACGTACCTCGTCTTCTTCAACGTCCAGCCTTATAATCCTAACTATAACTAGTTCCATTTCGACTCCCAGGCTTGCATCTTGAAATAGACCTGCAGCCTTAAATTTTTATCGAAAGTATTTAAAAAAAGGAAAAATCAGCATAGTTAAATGAAAAAAAAAGAAACAAAAAAAATTGCACTATAATAACAGACCATGTTGAACAGAGTGAGGACGTAATTTTCCACATCGAAGCCTTTGTGATAGTCGAGCAACGATTTGTCAAGTACAGCGAGTAGTTCAATCGTGTAAGCACGAACTTCGTTTTTCCGTGGATTTCGCTTGGCCAAATCTCGAGCACGTCTGGCAATGCTCTCCGATATGTTTGGGCTTGTATTGCAAAGAGCTTCGCCTTTGCGTTTGAAATCACCGGTACTTCGTTTGTATACTATATGTGGATGCTTCGTTTCAGTTGTAAAATCGTGATCCGCGATTGGCTCGATCATGTAAAGGGAACGATTTGTTCTAATGTAACCAGCCTAAAAACATAAAATAGTTAAAGTCTTGTTATGCCTTCGGGGATATGCTATGAATAAAGACAAAATTTACACCTTGATTATTTATTACATGAGGCTTTCTCCGTCAAATCGGACATTTTTTTACCTTATCAAATGTTTCTCATAATTAGCAAGATTTACGTCTACTGAAAAATTATAGTATCAATACTCAATCTTTTTATTCTTAAATTGATATATTAAATAAAAATACAAATGTAATATAAAATGCAAATGCGTGTTTTAAACATTTTCAAAATTTCGAAATTTAATATGAAAGTACTGCACTGTTAAAATACTATTGCATATTAAATTTAATATACCAGTTTACGAATAAAACTTTTCAGTAGAGATACAATCAATTTCCCTATTTGTTTAACAGTTAACTTTAATTCGTCTCCGATTTTTAAATCCAACATTTCAGAAATTGTCCTTATTTTTTATCTCTTCAATTCGACACATCACAAAAAAAAAGTCAATTCGTAAAAGTTATAATTTATATTAGCTTTTTAATCAAATTTTTAAATCGAATTAATTTTATCCTGCTAACGTTGATCTATAAAAAAAGTTTACATTTTTTTTTTATTTTAAGAAAAGTCTTTTTTGTTTTGTTATAAAATTGGCAGAATTCTATGCGCATTCGAAAGATCACCAGAGTGAATTCGGTTCAGGTGTAAAAAACAGAATATTATAGGAAATCCTTTGAAATCGAAAATTAACAAGCCAAAAATTATTCATTCGTAGGAAATTAAATTTAAATACAAAATATTTTCAATCAAATGATGGAAAATGATTATAATTTCGAAACCTCGATTCGTTGTAATTATTTTAAATATAAATAAAATAAATATTTACAAAAATATGTAAGTATGTAATTGGTAAGACTTGTGGAAAATTCGATACTAACGAGACCGTAACACGTGGACAGTGCACTGGTGCCCTGGTGACCATGAATGTTACCATGATAATGACACTGCGTATCCCGTAGTCTTTGGAATTTTGTATCATCGAGAAAATCCTCGTGCCTACTGCCAAAGGTTGAACGGGGCTTTAAGGGTATCCTTTTCTCAACAGCTGCTCCGGGACCAACGAGTCGATGATTCGGGTAGAGTTCCAATTGGTACTCGTCGCCATCTATCGACACTCGATAGTGGATCGCATCCTCCTGTGTCAGTTCAGATCGCTTTCTTCCTTTGTAGTACGATCTTTTAAAGTGATGAGGTATCTGATGCGATATAAAACCACCGTCCGAGTGGACCTTTCGCGGTATAACGACCTCATAATTTTTTATCAAATACGCGTCTCTTGTGTAGCGACCTTCTTCAACAAATCGAAAATAAATTATATACAGTACAAAAAAAAAAGAGAAAAACTACATTAAATATTATCTATTATATTTATATTTAATTTAAAAACATTTCATGTCAGGGTGACAAAGAACGTGTCTGTTGTATAGAAAAATATTTGTTATTTTCTGTTACAAAAACAACAAAAAGTGTCACGTCATTTTTTGTTAAAGTGAAATTTCTATGCCGCATACAGAGGATTTTTTTTGTCCATTATAAAAGATTAATGTGTTATTTATCAAATTTAAGAGAGAAATCGGTAAGATTTAGAAAAATTCTATTAAATTAACCCATCCAGGTTTGTTACTTTGAAAACTGGCACTCCGATTTTATTGAAAGAATATTTACTGTGTACCGGCAGTACTAATTGAAAATCTCGAAAAAAAGAAATTTCTCATAAAAAAAAACGAAACTTTCTCTATGGAGGCCAAAAAATGTAAAATAAAATAAATATCTGCGAATCTAATGTTGGATAGATGTGTTTTGTTGTCAAATGCCAAACACTTGAAATATAGATGGAGTTGAGCTCCTTTTTTTCTCATAGTGCAGAATGCTGAAAAAAGACACAATAGCGTCTCGGAATAATGGAATCGTTTCATCGTCGTTCTTTTCAGTCGTTCGCTATTTCTTTCTGTCTCATAGACGCCAGTGATGTGTAGTAGAGGAATGCATCGAACTACCGGTGTACTCTCACAGCGAAAAGTTGTGAGTGTTATACCGGTATAAGCATGAGAGAGACGGTATCCCAACAGTTGTCGGAGTGGAGTGCGGACGTTTCACTGATGTGCCTGCTATAGACCGGAGTATGTACCTACGTTGATACGTAAGCAGAATCGTTGTGAAACTTCGTGCTTCACCACGAGGACACGTGAGGACGATGGTAATGACGTGGGTAATGCTTTTTAGACCCTATACGAGTGCACGAACTTTCGACAACTTTTTCCACGAGGATATATCTTTCTGTGAGCAATAATATGGCGATCGAGCGAGAATTTACACGATGCTGTGTACACAGTAAAAAGAAATGGTAAAATCGGATTACCACGTATCGTACAAACAGTGAAAACTAAATAAAAATTGATGTAGTTTGAACAACAAATTTTTATACAACAAACGACCACACGAAAGTTTTTATTAATTTGACGATTATTTTGTTTTTGCCTCTTTCTAGTTACAAGAAGAGTACAAAAATGATTTGTTAAAGATGTTGTGTTTTCATTTTACAAAAAAAAAAAAAAATGTATGTGTGATAAAGAAATGATCGTTCTCATTCTCCAATTTCTTTTTTTGTAATTTTTTACGAAAATATATTTGTTATTATGAGTCTCACTATATTTTTTTGTAACTTCTAACTTTGAAAAGAAATTGTAAATTTTAGAATTTTACAAGCGAGAATATATCTATACGACGATGATTTTTTTTTTAATGAAAGGAAATGTGCACACACATACGCATATAGACATTTTTTTTAAAACCACGTTTCTCGACGTTTTGGACCATTCTGAGTATCCTGAACTGAACTCGAAAAAAAAAAAAAATTTCACGTAAACAAAGCTTCCTCTATAAGGAAGTAAAAACCTTACCATTTTTTATTCGACAAACCTTCACATACATTTTATGCTGAATTAAATTTAGCTCAATTGTGAGACAAACCAGCAAGTATTATTTCAATAGAATTCAATATGAGTGATATAATTTTTGCAGAGTAATCTCTGGTAAGATTAAACTTTTATTTTAATATGAAGATAGAATTTTAATAGTAATCATTACAGTGATTCGAGGAAAAGAAAAAAGATGATAAAATTAAAATGAATACATGGAGCAAATTAAACTGTTGACGAAGCTTACCTGCACAAGGCGTTATTTCTTTTAGTACAGATGCTCCATGTATATTTTCTCGACAGTGTACAATAATGAAGAAATAAACTGGAAGAATAATTAATGATATCATAAGCTTAGCCATTCCGATATTACACAACCGAAGTCTCACAGTTAAACCGCGGCCTTTAGCTGTGCTATTCAGTCAATAAACAGAAAAGTTAATATGACAGAACGATTCTATATCTGTGGAGGAAATTGAACCTTTGACATAACCCCCCGAGTGGCCAACTATCGATACCGGAAATAACAACGGACGAACGTTCGCGATTTACTTCACTAAAACCCGCCGGTTATATTTTCAAAGCTCTCGACATCATGTTCCAATTAAAACTGCAGAGCAAATGTTCTTGTGAACATACAAGCAGCTTTTTCCTATGCAGTTTTGTTTTCAGCAAGCTAAATGAGAATCTTTGTTTTACTTTTCAAATTTAACGGAAAAATCTACTAATTATTATTACTATTATTATTATTGAAAAAATTATCACTTCTATATTACACGATTTTTTCTGAATATAGAAGGCTTGAAACTTCCATAATGCATCTTTTTTTGTACCTTGAATAATGATTGGGGTGCTTCAACTATATATACACAACTAACTACTACATTCTACAAATAGATGGTTCTGGTGAATAACTTTAAATGGTTCATTGAAAAAACACAATTTTACGTTTATTTTATTGAGGCAACCCTTAAAGTTGGTCATCGGAGTCCTCTATTTGTAGAAAGTAGTAGTGAGTTACTTATAATTATGGTTGTGGTTGAGAGACGAAATTTTACTTTCGATTCGCTTTTGACAATATTTATTGTTGTATTTTCAAAAATTTGAGAAACACTCTAATAAAGATGGATTCATTTTAATCGAAGATTTAAAAAATTCGATGCAATTGTAAAAATTGTCCAGTTACGTATACTCAGTGTACTTTTATATAGTGAACGGAAAATATTATCGAATTTTCAGGACTGAACTAAACTCCATAGTATCTCAGTGATTCTGACCCTTTTTGTGCTGCTATTTCACTGCAATAGTTTCATATATTTTCCTTCTCTTTTTTTTGCGATTATGAAAGTGTTGACCAGTACCATAAGCACCTAAACAGAGATACAGATAGTGGGAATTCTGTAAGCCAGTTACGTTTAACGCAGGTGCTTGCTATCTTCACCGTTCTCGTACTTTGTCAGTTCCGGGTATTCGGTTCGAAGCGCATAGTTGGAATTCTCACTGAAAAGAGGAATGAATTGAAATAGAGACCGAAGCAGCGGGAATTGCTATGGTTACGGTGAGCGGTACGTGGAGGGTGAGTAGAAGAACTATGTGATGTACTATATGGAGTCAAATAAGGTGGATAACATCGCTGGCACGACATAAAACTAGAAAGGTGGTGAGGCTATTCAACACTGACATGTACATTGAGCGATAAAACACGTTGACTTTGAAGAAAATTCATGATTTTCCAGCGAATAAAACGTTTCTTTCTCAATCTTTTAGTTCGTCGCCCACGCAGCTTTATGTGAACGTCTGTTGATGAATTGGGATTTATCATACATTTTTGGAGGAAGCTTTGTTTTGATGAAAAAAAAATCTCAAGATTTTCATGTCAGAACACTCAGAATGGTCCAAATATCCGTTGTTTTTCCTTTAAACATATGAATCTTTGTCATTTAGCCATATACTCATAAGCATTTAAGGTTAAAAACGTCGGATATTGGCACAAATTTAATTTATTTAAATTATGGTGGACAAATACAAATTTTCAGTCGTAATTATTTCATGGGACTCGAAATTGATGAAGAGGGAAAGTTATTTTTTATTATTCTTCAATAAAATATCCGATGTTTTTCACCTGAAACACATACATTTTTTGTTTATTGTATTATAAATTTCATTCGAACTTACGTAATTAAATTTAAACAAATGTTCTTCTTACAGGCCATAAAAAACGTATACTTTAATTTTTTTTTAATTGTAGATAGCCTAAACCGTTCGCGAGATATAAATGTTTTAGTGAAAAGTAATCAAAATTCAAAAGCTCATCTAACATTATTTATCTATATCTTAAATTTGTTATCTTTGTTGGAATTATATTATCTTATTTTTTGAAATTTTTAGCGAATTTTTATTTATTTGCTGCACTGATGATTTGGAATGCCTCATATATATCAGAGCATTTTATTTTCACACCGTAACTGTGGATGTATTTATATGCACATGCTGATGCACAAGCGAATCTTCAAAAAAGTCAGTATAACCTGCTAAATTTGTAGAAACGCGTTTAAAAATTTACCATTATTTTGACGAGCACGTAGCTGAGCGACTACATTTTTTAAAAATGTTCTTTGCTTAACATGGAACACCTTGTATTCTCATAACTCGAGTGCTGTCAGTTTGGTGCCCCTACTCCTCGAGCTGGATTTGCATAAAAACAGTTGTATCTCGTCTACACGTCTGATGCCTGACAGTTGAAAACTATCGACCGATTCTCGCGTAGGTTATTCTGTCGGGATTCTCGTGTGATTACCCGAGCTTTCGTCCCGTCGGATCCGAAGAAGACAGAGTACTTTGTCGAGACGGGTTAAATCCAGCCAGCTCTGGCATATCGAAACCGCGAAACGTAATGAATTCCATCCTGTACACTGCCAGTTCACGCGTGCATTAACGCAAATAAAGTAGGTGACCCAGTAATTGACCACGATTATATGATTATATTAGTAACAATATATGTAGTTAGTTTGTTATACTTCATTATGCGTTTAAAAAATATTAACATTTATAATCTTAATTTAATTGTAGTCAACAAATGATAAATTTGTGGCTGTTACTTAACATTACTGCAGAAGTCACATTTCAAATACGCGGTAATGTGCGACTGCTAGATTATTTGCAAGCTCCTCTATGAGTGACGCAGTTGACTGATTGTTTTAAAAGTCGCTCATAGAGATTCTTTATGAAAAAGACTCGTCAGTCATACTTGGCTTCCTCATAGAGAATGCTTTGCGAATGACATCTAAGAAAACGACTTAAAAAAAAGAGTGTCGAAGCAATATAACTCCGTTCTGGAACTATATAGCATTTTCAAAAAAATTACGAAAACGCAAGTTTCTATAAAATCTTAACACCGTTATCGATTTTGCATAAGTTTAGTATTGATTATTGACACACTCTATTAAAGTGTCATGACAAATTTTACATCAGTTACTTGAGCCGATATGGTTGTACGATTCAAAAGAAAATTGCGGAAATACGAATTTCTATAAAATTTGAACCACTTTATCGTTTCTGAATAAATTTATTATTAAACTTTGATACACTCTATTTAAGTTTTATGCAGAGTTTTAAATTGTGTTCTGCGAGAAAATATGAAAATAACATATTCATATTCTCGCTCTCGTTTAATAGATATACATCTATTTACCGTGGCAGTACTTACTGTGATTGTGCCGTACATTGTGTGGGGGTTTTACTATGTGTGTACGTGTAGCTCGATTCTCGGCAACTTTTTTCAGTCGACTACCGATCGGGTCCGTCGTTCGGGGCTGAGATGCCGTTAAAATTTATTGAAAGCCAAAAGGGGAATGATCTTCTTGTCAACAGTACTTTCTTATATTCTTTTTGTTCGAAATCTGCGTGTAAAGTCATATGGCGTTGTGTTCTGTACAAGAAAGGGTGCAAAGGTCGAATTCACACGAGTTCTGCTACAACGACTAGTAGGTGTACTGCTTGTTGTGTGACGTTGAGTGTAGCTGATTATTTGATATGTTGTAGGTGAAGTTCTGATGGAAAGTGAGCACGATCATGCACCTGATCCATCAAGAGTCGAAAAATCTGAAGCTATAGAAAAACTAAAGAAGCGGGCCAAATCATCAAAAGAAAATACGCAATCGATTATTGTGTCTTGTACGTCTACTGTTTCATGCGGTGCTGCTGCTGAATTGCCGAGCACTTCAGCTCTTGCTCGGACTGTGCAGAGAATACGAGCGGCGGCTAATCCGATGTTGACAAATACCGCGACGCTGGAACAATTTATATTGCCGGATGAGTACACTAGAACTTGCGGTAGAAAACGGTTTCTGCTTTTTGATAGTGGCGGAAAAAATCGCTTTCTAATCTTTACGAGAAAGAAAAATCTGAAATTTTTATCGAAATGTAACTTCTGGTGATGGAACGTTCAAAACGGTCCCAGCCGTGTTTGCTCATTTATATACAATCCACGGGCTCAAGGACGGCAAAGTATTGCCACTTATTTACATTGTGTTTCCTGACAAGAAAGAAAGTACGTATCGTGTCGCGCTAAGTCATTTGAAGAGTATTGAACCTCGATTGAATCTTAGACAACTGATGATTGATTTTGAGTGAAATTTTATTTCGGCGTTCATTGCGTGCTTTTCCGACGTTCAGTTTCTCGGTTGCCATTTTCATTTCGGACAATGCATATGGAGGCATGTGCAATTCGCTGGTTTGCAAACTCGATACGGTGAAGACGGTGGATTTGCATTAAGTATTAGAATGTTGGTGGCTCTAGCTTCTGTGCCAGTTGATTCTATTGTCGCTGCATTTGAGGCTCTCGTTGAATCCGAACACTTTGTCGCGAGAGATAAGGCGAGTGAATGTGTTCTTGATTACGTCGAATCAACCTGGATAGGAAAGCTCAGTCGCCGCGGCAAACGTAGTCGTGGATTGTTTGACATTGCAATATGGAATTGTTATTTGTCTGTTTTAGATGGGCTACCGCGCACAAACAACGTCGTGGAAAGTTGGCACCGAGCTTTAAATGCGCTGGTGAGTGTGAATCATGCTTCAATCGGAAAGTTTATTGACGTCCTCAAGGCTGGGCAGACTGCGACCGAGACTTTAATGGAGCAGATATGTACTGGGCGAACAGTTGCTAATCCGAAACGCAGGAAGTACTTAGATTATGAGGAGCGGTTAAAAAAAGTTGTCGAAGGGTATGGTGATTCAGATATTTTAGATTACTTGCGCGGAATAGCTCACAATATTGTTTTGTAGGCAGTGTCAAATTCGGATCTGCGTTTTTGCTGGTCGGAAGAAGTAGGTTCATTTATATTTTAGAGCTATTTAGGTGCGAGATATTTAGTTGCCACCATTATTGCCCGAACAAGAACTCCGAACACACACAAACACATACGGATAACATATTTCTTATAAACCACTTTTCTCGATGGTTTAGACCATTTTGAGTATACTGGCATGAACATCTCACAAAACAATATTTTTACTGAAAACAAAGCTTCTTCTATGAGGAAGCAAAAGGGTGCAAAGTAGAGGATGCGATGTTTACAAAGCTACTTCTATGAAGTATATTCTGTAAACATTTAAAAAATTAGTAGTTCAACGAAAGGCGTTAATTTTTCAACAATTTTTTTTTGCGTGGCTGAATTGAGTGAGTCGATATCACAGGGCAACGAAATGTTTGACTGTTCATCAAAGTACGCGTCTCACCCCTTTTACTCTCACGGTAAGCACTCGTCTGCCGCCGAGTAGAAAAGTCTCAGTAGTCCCGTGAGCATCAGTCAGGCCCGTGGAAGGGTGAGTTCAGAAGTGGCGAAAGTTACTCTTCCAACTAGATCAGATGTAAATTGAAAGTCGAGTCTGGAGCGACGAAAAGGCGGTTTCAGATACCCACGACGACTTTTAGTGGCGCACGTTGCACCCCCTTCTTTTCAAAGGACAAAAAGGAAGAAAAGGAAGGGATGAGAACGAAAAAGAATAAGACACAGTTCTACTTCTGGAGTGGAATATACTATATATAAGTACCACTACTGTATATTGTAGGGTTTGCGGGTGGCACAAGTCTATGGGAATGTAAGCCACTTGCTTCACAGACTTATTATATTCTGAATAATAATACACACCAACTCCGCTATATACCGATTCAGCCAGATATTTTAGCAATTCAAACTATTGTTTGGGCTTCTTGGTTGCTGCTCTTCGGGATGCCTATATTCTAGGCTCAGTAATACACACGGTTCTAGATCTGCTATAGTATGAAAACAGAGAAAAAAGACAGTATGGACATTGAATAAAAAGAGAAAAGACTCGACTTGTTCGTGCCGTAAGAAGGGACTTTTCTGCTGGTATCCTCTATGTGAGTGTTTTATCTGAAATATATTCAAGACTTGTGGCACTTTCTTCTCTTGCTCGTGGTAAGCCCAGCGAGCGGCTACATCGTTGTAGTATCCTGGTTGAAAAATAGAAATTTTTTCTCGGCAGTCGCTTTTACGATTTTAATGTCAAAAATAAACATCATAGGTAACTTCGATACAGACTAAATTCACTCTAATAGTAAAATGGCCTCTGGACATAGTCGTGTTCGGACGTCATGAAATGTAAAATGTTGGAAAAGTAGCGAATATGGCTGGTGTAGCCCATATAAAAAAAAAGTAAACTATCGTCATAATTTTTGAGCAACCATTTCAAGTTTGCAGTTACGGATTTTGAATTAAATTGTTATATTTGACATCAGTTACCTTAAAAACATAAATTTTAGTCAAATCGTGATTTTATTAAATAAAGCAGAGACGAAAAAATAGAGGGTTGACAATTTTTTCCCTAACAGCGATATGCTTGAGCAAGATGCCCAGTACATTTCAGATTTTTATTTACTAAATTAGTCCGCCGATAAAATTTACGCGGAAAGAAAATCAAAAACACATGTATTTTAAGCGGGTAACTTCAACCCCTGTAGACAGAGGGTAAATATTTTATTATTGAAAAAGTTTGGGGTAGATAAAAAAAACAACTGATGGAAGCGTAACTGGATTCCCTGTGTATGAGATTTATATAAGATACTTTATCTCGAAAACAATAAATGACTCAATCTATTTTAATGGTATCATAATATTGGGATTCCCGTAAGCCTGCAATTCTCGAGAACAGCATTGCAAAGAAATCTTGAGAATTAATATTCCAAGGAGGGGATGATGGTAGTCGTAGAACGGACGAGGGACCGACGGAAATGAAATAAGCCGCGTGGAAATGAATGACGCGGAACCCGAGAGGCTCCGTCGAGCTTTGCTGACGGTTACGGGAATGAAGGTGCGCGGATCTTCAGTCAGGCTCTATAGCCAGGTTCGTGACACCACGGTGTTATCCAATGGTCCAGATTACCCAGAGAAAGCTGTTCGAAGCCGTAAAGCTCCGAGATGAACGTTAGCACCGACCGTTCTGGTACGAGAGAGAGGACAACCCGGCGTTTCTCTATATATAATGGGAGAGTCATTCACATTTAACGCCCACGCATCCGCGACGAGTGGACGGCGAAAGGGACGTTAATGCATACCGGACGTTGATTTATGTCGGTCTCTTTCACAAAGCTGGAGCGATAAATGTGGAACAGAAAGTGTAATTTCCACGGGCGGAAGAGTGGAGCGCGCTGCCTGGAGACTTCTGTGCATTTCCAGTAGAGCGAAGCTTGCATCTTGCCCGCCAAGCAAGAGGTGGCAACAGTTGAGTGTATACCAGTACTCGTTGGATTGAAGTAATGGAGGGCGTTTCGGTACTCAGAAATGCTTTGTTTCAACTGTTTCTTCGCGTACTGGTATAGAAGTTCTCATAAGTTAAGAAAAGAGGTTCGCGACCTCACATATTAAAAAAAAGACCCGTTGAAAACCACTATAATTAGTAGTCCGATTTATTCTTTGTAGGGGAGTTTTTGTTTTTCGTGGACATTTTTTTCAGTATATTTAATGTCGGGATTATTAAATTGGTTCAAAACGTCGAAAAAATGTGAACACTTTGGGAAATTATGTCACGGGAGACCGTTGCATGTCGTGACACGGGGTTTGTAGGGACGAACGACTTTAAAAATCGACGTTTCGATGCGATTTTCTTTCACTCTAAGGCCTCACTATTCCGAAATACAACTTATATCAATGGGCTCATGAAGACTGCACTTATGAAGGCAGCCAATTTTTCCAGTGCGAAAAGTAATTAAACTTGTACGTATAAGACAACATTTTTATTTATTGCCGAAATAAAATATAAATTTCTTATGTATTTTTAAGCCGTCCCAACATGACCCGCTACGGGGCAGATTGGGACACTTTGTAAACCTTCGTATTGTTCGCCACCACAAATAGCCGGAACACAACCTATATAACAATATAGCATTTCATTAACGCAAACAATTGTTTCTTAATGCCGGACAAAAAGTGTCCCAATATGCCATGTCTTCCCTATTCATAAATAAAAGAATACAAGGCGTAATTATTATACATATTATTCGAAAAATAATATTTCGACCATTGAAGAAGTAAAAGCAATTTAACAGAGTGAATTTAAGACGATAATTTGTTGTTCAAAGTATGTATGATAGTTTTTTTCATATTATCACTCGCCCTTTCTTCTACGAGCATTTTTTCTTTAATACTTTATGCTCCTCCGTATTCTCCGTGTAAGTGCATTGTAAGTGTGCACTGTAGTATGTCATAGAGAAAAGAATACGGCTGGGCGAAAAGGCACGCGGGTGAAGCAAGAGAAAACCACCCAAGAAAGCCACCCGGTGGAGACGCGATTCAGAGGAAATAGCCCCATTTCACCGAGATTTGTAAGGCCATTAAAGTTGTTCAGGGCGAGGGCGAGCCAGCTAGCTTGCGACCTCGTATAAGAACTTTGTACAGTAATTCTCTGCTACTTTTTCCCCCACTCTCCTCTCATGAGTCATATTATGTAGGTATATATTTGTGTGTTGCGTGATTCTTTTCCCGGGTTGAAAGAAGAAGGGCTTGGACCCGAGAGATATATACCTAGATACTGACGTTCATAAAGAAGAAAGAAGCCAAATGGTGATAAGAGTAGAACGATAGTGGACGTTTTTGCACAGTTGTATAAATATAACTGTATTTATTATACTTAGGGCATTCCACCTGGTTTCGGCCTGGGCCTGACCCCTTGGTCCTTCCGATTTGGAGGATTTTTTTCAGATTTAAAAAATGTGCAGTTTGATAATTTATTTTTAAAAATCGTAGATAATTAAAAATGTGTAAATAAAATATTTTAAAAATTAGTGCCTTTTAGAGTTATGTCAAGCATAAAAAAATTGCGGACCCAACCGGAAAGGTCAAGGATCAGGACCCAGGTCGTAACCAGGTAGAATGCCCTAAATGTAATCGATGCAGCCATATTTTTGCAACTGTGCAAAAACGTCCACTATCGTTCTCACTTTTATCGCCATTTGAATTTTTTGTATTGTCGGCAATTTTTCTGACTGCCGTTGTAAGCTCATAGATCGTCATTATTGTCACAACATAAATAAACAAAGGTAAATTCACACTCGGTCAAAGTCACCGAATCAATGCAATATAGTATGAAAAGAATAACAAATATCGGTAAAAAAATGGTCGACATTCATCACGTTTTTCTATATTATATGACTGTAATTTTGTATAGCCATAGAAAGCACCACAATATAGCGAAAATAAATCGATAATGTTCGCCAGTACGTAATTTTAATGCAAGTTTCTGTTTAAGTCGTACTATCATCAAAAATCATCTTACCTTTATGGTAAAAAATGTCTTTACCTTTACCATTTTCAACCCCTCCATTCTTTTGTTAGTGGCTAATTAATTAAACGGTTCCGTTAGATATTTATTTCTCGTTCGATTGTGATCGTAAGTATTACGTAACCGAAGGTAGGAATTAGTAGAAGAGACTTCGGAGCTTTTGCAAAAAATATATTAGTTTGCTTCTTTCCTGTGCTGTGCTTCATCGTAAGAAGCCTTAAGAGCTTTTCGGTCATCATTAGAATTGGAGTACCGGGTGGCAGTCGGGAGATGATGGGAAGAAACAGAAAGAAGAGAGTAAGGAAGAAAATGCAAGATTCACCCTCTGTGTGCTTCCCTATGCCACTGGAGGCTAGAGCTACTGCCACGAAGAGGAGGGGACGAGAAGAAACATCGCAAAACCTCGGAAAGTTTTACGAACCATCTACTCTACACTGTGCACAAACACCATCAAATGGAAACGAGTACACTATTAAGTAGCTCTCGCTGAACGCGTCGGGGCTAGAGAAGAACCCCAAAACGGAGAAGAGGAGAAGAAAGGAAAGAAAAGAGACTCTCGAAGAGCCGGTGTTGCGAGAAAACCAGGCTGTGGCTTTCACACCCGTCACGACTTTGAATTGAGAGAGGATAGACTGAACGCGTGAAAGAAAACTAAAATGAATTTTCTCTCTCTCTCTCGCTCTCTCTCTCGCTTTTGCTTCCTTTCGTATCACCGGTTACTTTTTCAACTGAATTAATTCGTGACTATTTAGCGCGAAAAGTTCTTCATTGAGAGCGCAACGAGTGCAGAATTTCAACATGAACAACGACAAGCAGGGCATCAACTGAACTTTATGATTGTCTCCCTCCACGATCTTTTTTGGTTTTCTTTTTTTCAACTATTTTCATGATGTAAAATATATACAGTGGTGGCGAAAGGATTTTTTTATTATCTAGACTTCAAAGATTGGACAGCAATACATAAATTTTTTTTTTTTTGAGGTTATAAATTTGTAGACATAGTGTGAACTGTCCAATGACGGAACAACGCCAATTATAGAACAACTCTCTCATGTAACATATTTTTTAGTTTCTACGGTGTTTAATAAAATTGTGATTTGACTAAAATTTATGTTTTAGGGTAACTGATGTCGAATTTGAAAATACAGAAATTTAGTTCAAAGATCGAAAGTACAAACTTGAAATGGTTGTTAAAAAATTGCGCTAATCGTTTGCTTTATTTTTATTAAAAATGTATATGACAATTGTGTGGGCTACAATAGGTATATTCAAAGAGCAGGGTAGTTAACATTTTTTCAGCTAATAGCGATATGCTCGAACAAAGTACCCAGTAAATTTCAGGTTTTTATGTATTATATTGGTCCGTTAATTAAATTTAGGCCGAAACAAGGGAAAAACACATGGACTTTAAACGGAAAACTTCAACCCCTGTGGATAGAGTATGCATTTAAACAAATTTTAAATAAATTCAGGATGTGTGTTTTGAATCATTTGAAATTGATTTAGAGGATGAAGTGATTAATATTCGATTATACTATACCGAGTATATAGTGTTATCCCGTGTTAATCTCGTAAATTGCAGTTCACTACAATATCTATTAGAGATTCTGATGTAATTACAAGAATACGTTGGTCAGTCTCAGTTTACTACAATGTCTATCAGAGTTTCTTATGCAGTAGTAAACTGCAGTAGTACGATGTTCAGCTTCACAGCGCACGAATATCATATATCCACTACAGAAAAGCCGTAGAGAACCCTAGAGGGAAAGTTATTGCTAGTCCTAGTTGCATTATCCAGGGAGCTTTACTACTACTACCTCCCTCCCCTGAAACTCGACTCTTCATTAAGGCGTGGTGAGCATCTAACAAGCTTAATACAGGAAAAGGAGGCATCCTATGCAGCTTATATAGGTTACCAGAACGTGCTACTAATCAATTTTCAATCAACATATGTCGTGTCTATTGATGTAGAATTATGTTCAATTATGTTCAGATATTCGGTAATCGGTAAATAATACGGTGCACGTCTCATCAACAGAACATGGGAAAGGACAGACAGCCTTATTATTTTGATTAGTGATTAATGCATTTTTCACTTGAGAAAAAGGCTTGTTTGAAACAACCAAAAACATGGTTATAAATTTTACCATTTAATACTTGGTAAACCCGACCAAGTAATTGGTTAATATGAGTAAATACTTGGTAACACAATCAAGAACGTGGTTGTGTTGAGTACTTGGTTTGGCTTACCAAATAGGTTGTGGGAACCCTCTTAACCAAGTTTTTGATTATTCCAATCAAGAATTTTTCTCCATGTTAGCAACCCTCAAACAGTAGTATACAGACAGCAGGTCCTATCATTCGAATGACGTTCAATTGAATAACATTCAAGAAATTAAGTCTTATTAGCAAACAACTTTCGGAAATATCGCGGTGTTGATTTCTGAGGATTTTAGTTGAATACCTTAAAACATTACAATTCACACTTCTGTCTGTTTTATCAGATGGAAGACAGCGATCTTTTTCCTTCTGTGTCTTACGTCTCTCTTGTTCTATACCGATTTAAATGATGCCACCACTACTCGAAACAATACTAAACTGGCGTGTAGGACAGCCAGACATCTCATACTCCACCAGCGCAATAACTGTAAGTGGTTTTGGAAACCGTGGAGAGAAGACTTAAACGCCAGCTTGCTTCTCCATGATCCATTCTCGGTCTAACGTAGTACACCAGTCTTGTCTTGCTCAAGGCTGAACGATTATTCTGTCTACCAACGGTTCATTCTGACATTGAGAGATATGTCGTTGCGATTAGACTGAAATGAAATTCCTCTCAGAGAGTGTACAAAAATCCAAACGCAGATAAAAAAAGACGAAAAATGATTTGATTTTCATGAAACTCAACTTTCGGAAGTTTCTGAAGTCGTTGTTACAATTTTGAAATGAAAAATATCCCTTTACTGTGGAGAAATCTTCCGGAGAACACAGACAACTCACCAATAGAGAGAATAAATTATCTTACCATTTGTCCTAAATTGTCCGTTATAACTTTACAATTTAATTTGTCGCTGTGTGCTTCCTTACAGTGTACTTCAATACCTCACTGCCACGTATACTTTTGATTACGGTACGAAGATTTGCTTGTTCGGGCGACAACAAAAAAATACATAAAGTCTCAAGGCTTGCCGGAGTCCACTCGGTCAAGCTTTCTTTTTACGGCAAAGGTCTTTCGCGTGGCGATGGTCTATACCTCAAGCCTCTTCCGTACCTCCCCCGTTACTAGACTCCTCGATCCCTCAGCCTGCACTCCTATCGCGGAGTAAGTGATTGATGTTGAAGGCGTTTCGTAGCACGTGAGCTTTTCGCGGCATTGTGGTAATTACCCCTGGGGCCGGTAAATGCTGTGTAAACACCGGAGTTGTTTCGCGCTTACGGGCTTAGCTGGTGGTGCAACACAAACCAGGTGCTACCCTCCCTCATGTCCCGCACCCTTCAGTCAGGGCAAACAAACTCACATTACTCCTTTTCCTTATCTACTTATTCGCAATATGTTATAACTTGTGGTATACCGGTCTGTGATATTTAATATTGTTATTCGCACGCACAAAGATGCAAGTAAAAAAGGCTGCAAGATGAAACTTTGAACATTGCTACTACATTATTTTTGAATTTTTATAAAGCTACCTCTACAAGGAACTATGTTTATAAATTTTGGCTTCGTCATAGACGAACCAATTCTTACGAAATTCAGCATCAAACAACGACACATTCTATTGTAGTTTTATGTTAAATTTTGGGTCAATTTCTTGAACCGTTCTCCAGTTGCGCTTAAAAGAAATGGCTCCATGATGAGGATTAGCAAGGATAACTCATTCAGTTTTCAATGCATCTATGCATTGAAAACTGCATGAGTATCTGCCGAATATCATCAATGAAAATATACTTTACTGTACATTAAAAGTAACTCACGATAACAATCTTCGAAGCACATGTTAGAAGACGATAAGTATTGCCATTATTCCCAATCAGATTGTAACGAACAATATGAAATAAAGTAAAACGACCAGACACACCAGAAACAGACAAGCGATAAAATGGAATGACTAGTTTAGCTCATGTATGCACAATACTAGAAGGTCTGGCGTTGGCGAAGTGAAATGGTGGTTTGCCTGGCGACTGAACGAACGCATGGATTCATTTAATTAGTGTGGTCGTCGAAGCGTTCTCGATATGTGATTAATGTTGTCCGGATGCGTCTGGAAACGATCACGGCGGGTGACCAGCCTATCGCGGGGCTTAGGTAATACATAGTATGAACTCTGGCTGCGAACTTGTATTTGAGGCATTCCGCTCGAAGTAGACCATATCCTTGTTTCGAGATGTTACAAAAAAAGTTCAAAACGTTGTTAAAAACTTCATAAGCAGTCCGGCAACTGAACAAAATGTAATATACATGTTTTTGAAAAATGAAATTAATGTAAATGAAAAACAAAGGAGAATTAAAAAAGAAAATCTGAAACAAATATTTAGGATGCAAAAATAAAAGTTAAGAAAATTAAATAAAGCCAGTGAAGCATCAGAAAAAGAGAAGAAAGACTTTAGATAAGATGTTCTGACAGTCTCAACCACGAGAAAAAATGTATATGCAACACATGATTTTTGATAATTTTTTCAGATTTTTCCAACAAAAATTTTCTAGTTGCTGCCCATCAAAAAATTATTATTTTCTAATTCGTACCATTTTTTTTGTTAAAAAAATGTCGAAAAAAATAGTAGAAATCGCCGGCGGACTTCGGCTTGGCTACCAAAATTTTTTATACTTCAAAAAACCTTTTACAGAATTTCTTCAGATTGTAAAAATGTGTCGTTCAATGATTACTTAAAAAAAATCGTAGATAATTAAAAATGAAAAAAGTATTGCTTTTTAGAATTATGCCAATCATATAAAAAATTGGGTACCCAATCGGAAAGGTCAAGGGTCAGTCCCAGGTCAAAACCAAGTGGAATGACCCATATATGATTAAAAAATCGAAAACAATTTGAACACATTCTAGATATTCTACACCACTCCTACACAAATTATAAAAAGAATTGATGTCATCTCGAAGCAGGGGTGACCCACTTCGTGCGGAATAACTCATATATACATGGCATCAGAATGTCGACACATAAATACTATACGAGAGCCTACGATCGACCGGCGCTCGGCGCATTATGTCCAACTGTATCGCCAGGGCACCATATTCACTGCACCAGACTAGATGTATGACCGAGCTATATAGTAAAAGCCATTCTGCTTCGTAACACTGTCTACCCTTCGGATTACCACGCCATTTGCACAATTTATATCACCTGTCTTCGCTTTCTTCCTCTCAATAACTTTGTTCACTTGTCTTTTATATTCTCGATCTTATCGTATTGACAAATGAGAGGATGCACCATTATCGTTAAACTACCACGTTGAATTATTATCAAGAGTGCCTCTTAAGAGAGATATGAACATTATGTCTGTTATTAAAGTCGTAAAGACTAGTCAGATATGTTTCAATTAGTAACAGAATTCCCCTGGGGAGATGAACTAGTTGTTATGGAATATGCTACCTAATAACTGTATGTTAAAATAAAATTGAGGAGGTGGGGCAAAATGGGCAATGAAAAATCTCATCTTCCTTCAAAACGACTTTTTACATAATTTTCGGGCGTTTTATAAACACCGAAATTGCCGAAAATAAGACAAAAATTTTATATGAAAAAGAAAGAAGACAAAGTCTAACATACATTTGCCGAAAATTCATCATTTAGTAACAGCACATTTGTATTTTTCATTTCAATTATTATGCAATAAAAAATTTTAACAATGTTAAAATTGTTTTTTATACTGTATACTGGATGTCTGAAAACTGAAAAATAATTAAAAGAAATATTATTTTTTACCTCACTGCCCGTTTTGCCCCAATCGCCTAAACTTCTTTTCACATTACTCACGTTAAAATTTAATGGACTTGCTACTACTATATCGTAACTTTCCCGTTGTTTGCTATTTTTTCGCCTGTTTCCATGACATATAAACAGTGTCAATAATGCAGGTACGAATTCTATATTAGTACTTACTTAGCAAACTGTTGAACTGAGGTATATTTGAACTAGCAAAGTTTTCGTTGGTTTACAGCATCTGTGAAAAGCATACCGTGTGGAAACAGACACTGAAGATATCGACCCCTATGGAGGTCCAGTCCGACTGCACGTTAGCAGTTAGATGCATCTAAAAGAGAAACCCAAATTCCTAAGAGAAGTCACGGAGATTCGCGAGTTTGCGGGATATTCTTCCCTAAGGATCTGGCTAATAGTTCCCATGGGTAACTGCTTAAGCTTCGTTGTTAACGGAGTTTCGCGGTGGTAAATCCCCGAAAAGGGAGAGTTTCATCTCCTCTGGCATCGTAGGAAGCTCGCAGCACGCGCTTCCTTTCAAGAAACTTCATCGACCAGCACGAGACCCTCCACGTACTGTGCTATCTATACTCCCACATTAGCGTTCATCGCCTCACGCGGCGAAAACCTCTCGCGAATTCACATTGCCGCGTAATTACTGCTTAGGAACTTTAATCCTACCGCAATTTCTTATCATGATGTGAAGATGAAGCAGTAAAAAGAAAACAGTCTGCTTTATTTTTATATTTTCACATTTTTTAATATTTTTAATAAAAAATAAAAAAATTTTAATCTGTGTAAAAATACTTTTACATAGAGGTAGATTTGTAAAAATTCGGAAATAATGAGGAAGCAATGTTCAACTTTTCATCCATTTTTAAAAATGTATTTTTGCATAGAAGAATATTTTGACTGGTTTGCTTCAACCAACATATTGTATTATTTCCATAACTCAAGTATACACATGACTTGATAAAAGATATAAGTACTTTAGTGTACGATATGCACCGAAAGGCATCATCTTTCGACCAAAGAGTCTCATGGGACAAGCCACGCGGGGCTTCCTTCACCACGCGCAAGATATGATATATATGCGTGAGTCTGGGTTTCGTGCGGATAAATATTTGCAAGCTTTTTCCTTTCGGTCGCGTCAACTCGCTCCATACGAACTACTGCAGTATTAGAGTACGAGTGGAATAGTGGCAATTTTTGTATTGAGACTTGGAGTAGCCGTCGTATACCCGTTCAGAAAACGAACAAGAGCATAAGAACTATGCATAGCAACAATGGCAACAAGGGATCCCGAGATTGTCTCGCCGAACAAAAAGTACCTCCGGGATATTTTCTTGCTTTTGTGGGCTACATGATACTCGAAAGAAAGTAAACGATACGATGACTTCGGAAAATTCACGAAAGTGAAGGATATGTGCGAGAGAGTGGAACAAATAAGAACGTATGGCGGCTGCTAGAGTCATGAATAAGAAAATGATTTGAAAAACATTTGAATATATTTCCAGAAAAGAGAAAAACAAACGTAAAAACAAGGAATATAACGCTGAAGATCACTGGCAAAGAAATTAGTTTAGGCAAATAGCGAACTAATAAGTAATAACTAATAGCAAATGCTAACAACTAAATACTAATACTAATAACAACTAAATACAAATAACTAATAAATAGCTAACATTGAGAAAAGTTCTTCAGTCAATAAGTTGTGAAAACACAGATATTCATTCATAATCCTGTGTTGCTCATTAGGGTGGCCCTTAAACGGGGTCAAATCGAATTTTAATCGCTTCACCTCCTAAATTGGTCTTAAATAAATCAAAAATTTAAAGTCAAACCATGAAAAAATTAGGGGTACGCTTTTGAATTAATTCAAACCGATTTAAGGGGTGAAGTGATTAAAATTCGATTTAACCCCGTTTAAGGACCACCCTATTGTTCACGTAATTGGCATCAAAAACTTGATGCAGATGTATTTGGTGATATTTTGTGAAACATGCTAGGTGGACATTTTGTTATCTTCAAGAGTTGGAAAGTAGTTCGTTGAATGGATGAGAAGAGATTTAAATGTGAACACAGAGATTGCTATGAAAAATTCACAAATGGAAAACTCTTGGGATTAATGGATGGTCACTCGGTTTATCATACTTTCGTATTTTTATCTTTTTTCCGTTTCTATTTCCACAAATCACAAAAAAAAATCTGATATATGTTACATAAAAACGAGCTCGATTTTTTTTTACGAATTGCAGTTGGATTTGCACTCGAAGATATGCGAAAACCTTTAGTCGAAGGAGGTGGGTGAATGGAATGGAGGTACATATCTGGAATCGTCACTCCGAGCCGACAGACCGTGAAACCCTGATAGAATATCGGTCGTTCTCTGGTGAGAAAATTCGACCATAAATGGTATATACCGTAGCTTCGTATAGTAGTGAAGACCGGGGTAAAATGAGAAGGCTGAGAGAGAAAGATAGAGAACGTCATTAAAGCAGAGTTTCAAGGGGACCGAGTCACCTAAAAATGTTGAAAATTAAATGGTCCAACAATTGCACATATAAAAACATTTACTTTCATAAAAATTACTAATCGGCAATCACAATAAAATTGTATGTGGATTTTAACTAAAAGACACTACACCAAATTTTTAAAAAGATTTGAATTCTTTTGCGACGTCTCGAGTGGACCATTTGGTGCGCAATGCCTCATATCTTCGTGATCGACGAAAATGCTTAAACATCATTTATACCAAAATCATCCTGTTAACATAACTAAAAGTATATACATTCAACAGAATTACATAACATTTTAAGTGACCTTGCTTGCCCCGGTCACCATACTTATATACGCATTTTACAGCTGCCTATATTTCACCTGTCGTTCTGATGTTTGAATGGTTACGGTCCCATTGAAACTTTCACAATGCAAATTATCGTTGGAAAAATCGAGAGAAAGAGCTGCCCCTCACGATGCTGACACCATGGAGTAGGTATCTTATCGACTGTCAGCTTCACGATTCTTTCCCCCAGCGTGAATGGCATTCCAATAGTTGGGTGGTGCTTTACCCTTTACGTACGTGCATGGCAACCGATTGCAGCCAGTCCCTCGAGAATAATCGTCGGATAAAATGAGAGTTCGACTCTACGAATATTTGAGAAAGTTACAGTTCCAACGAAATTTTACTGCCTGTCGAAAAAGATCTCGCTTCGACAGCGTTTCAGTTGTGGGTTCAGAGTAACAGAGAGAGAAGTATGAGAGTATACAGCATGAATAGATGCATTGCTGATGTTCGACATACCGAAAATGGGATCCTCGTTGGACAAGACAATGCATACATTCACGCATGAATCATCTTTATGCATAAAACATATTTGAATCATCTTTATGCATAAAATATAGTCGTGTTTAACTTGATATTTATAACCCCCCAAAAAATACAATGTGTAAAAAAACTTGAAACAAGCATATTTGCATAAGCAGTCACCTATACTTAACAAAAAGTTGTGAAATAAATTAAAACCATCTGAAGCATGTTCTGTCAAGGTCATATTGTTTACTTATTACTCAGTGGAAATTGTTGTATGAGGCATTCAACAAGAAGTTGGCCAACCCTATTTCGAATTGACGAAAAAAAAGATCATTATTTTTTCTGCAAGTCGTTCAGAATCCCTGGAATAAGTACAAATTATCTCAGATTTTTAAATCCTATATTTCAGTATTATATACCGTTTTTTGATTTTTGTGCTATTTTTTCGATTCGCTGTACATAAAAATCCGTCCGTTGTACAGACAAAATGTTTTAACATAAAATTTAGGTCTCTGAATGTAGTTTCCACTGAATAATTTTCATAGTTGTACAGGATAAATTTCATGCTTTTTGTAAGTATAAACAGAATTTCTTTGATATACAATTATTAAAATCAATCGAACCAGTTTGATTTTGTGGGTTTAAAACAAAAAAAATTCTCAAGCAAAACTTTGCATTTTCATATTTCTTTTCGAAAATGCTATAGATTGTAAACTCTATTTAAATGAATGAAAAATGTTACTTTCATTTTTACTTTGCATGCAAGTTAATTACCTATTTGTTTAACTACCTCTCTCTCTCTCTCTCTCTCTCTCTCTCTCCCCCCCCTCTCCCCGTCGTTCTCTCGATAATGACTCATTCGTGAATCCAATCAACGCGAACTGAATATATCCTGATGTAGCTATGTAGTAAGCCGCACATACTTGCTAAGTGCTATCGAAGATCCATCATTCATGGATTGGGATCTCCTCTATCTACCCGGCTCTTTGGAGTTCACGATGAGTATCTTCATTGCACTAAGTGGAGCAAGTACATTGGGTGGTTTGGAGTAAAGCTTCGCCGTTGGTATTGGATGCCAGCACGATCAAGGAGTTGAGCCTTCAATCGAGTCGTACACGTATCCTCGCGGCTCGTGATCGGAATCTCAAACTGCGAGCGAAGGCTCTACTGTTAAAGGGTCATCACCGGGTTCAATTATAAGATGACCATTTATGAGGGAAAACAAATATATGCAGGTAAATGAAAATTAATGCACATGGGTATTATTCGTTGAATAAAAATTCACATAGCACGGAAATATTTCACGAACATTTCTCTGTAATCTGTTAATATTGTTAGAAAATTTAAAAATCTTGTTAAGAATGTTGTTGAAATATTTTCAAATGTCTTGAGACACAAAACATAACGTCAATGATATTCTAACAATATTTACTAAATAACATTTAACATTACAATAACATACTTGTAATCGGCTAAAATTTTGAAACGATATTTAAATTTTAATGCAATATTGGGAAAATGTTTGCAACATGTCTTCGCCATATTCTACTACTATTTGAAAAAAAAATGACAATAAAAAATGCTATTTCTTAAATTGAAATAGTTTATGTAAAAATATTTATAAATCAAATTAGTTATGTTTTATTCAATTTTTTAAAATTTCTGCGTGAATTGGTATTTGAACAGAATGTTTGTTTTTCTATAACATCAACGAATAAATAGCCACAAGCTTTAATTCCCCCTTTCATGCTTTTTTTTCTCCATTGTGGATCCAAGGATGTATGTCTTAAATTGTCGGATCCATTCGTCACAAGGGTGCAGCACTCGTTTCGCAAAAGCTATGGAGCATACAAGTGGCATTTACAACAACATAGAAAGGCTAGAAACCGGAAAAAGAAAGATCGAAGGAAAGAATGAAAAAGTATCGCTGGAAGTGCAAGACGAAGAATCCGCCTTTACAAGATTCTTTTTCCGTCAGTGCGAGTTGTCTACAAGGATGGAGTCTGAAAAAGTCTTGAAGATTAATGAAACCTGCTTGTTCGTACCCATCGCGCTGACTTCTGACATTCAGGAATAACACTCTATCTGCCATTCAATCTTTTCTTCTTTTACTTTACTATGCATACTACACTGTGTAGCTGAAGATTACCATTTCCAGAGAAGGCTATTATACATTAACGAGAAGGAAGCCTTTAGACGTCCACCGCTACTCCGTTTTTTTCTTTCTTCTTTTCTTTTGTCTCTACAATTCTTTCCAGCGTACGCGCTCTTTCAGTTTTGGCTAAGACAGCCCAGAAGATAAATTAAATATAAGGGTATCTCATGCTCTTTTCCAGATACCACTGAAAAATACATTGTCTCAAGTTACTTTTAATGAAGAGTAAAGCAATTTTCTCGTTAAATTAAACTTCTGAATGAGAAATTCTTCTAATAATGTATGTTTTGATATGACAGCGCAATGGGCCTTTTGTTAATTTAGCGAAATGTCTAAAATTATCCTTGAAAATTGTAACGACCTCACTGGAAGTTTAATGAAATAGCGAAAAGTGTCCTTAAAAAGCTTTACCACCCCTTCTAAAAACAGAGTATAATCGCAATCGAAAAAGTATCCTGAAAAAGCCTACTGGCAGTTTTTGAAATGCAGTGAAATGTCAAAAATAGAACTTGAAAAGAACTCCGTCTTAAAAATGGTCCGAAATAAGTCGTCACACAATAACGCGTAAACAAGGTTTATTCGTTACTTTTTTTTATTGTTAAGTCAATAATGAGTGCAGGACGTGACAAATACAAATACATATTATATGCTGTTACATATGTAAAAACAAGAGTACCCCTGAAAAATGAAGGGCGTAAGTTTCAGAAAGTGCTGGGGTTGGGTTTCAGCATTAAACAGAAGTAAGCAGGGAGTTGAAACCATATATACGGACACGCTCACCATGCCAGGCCTCAGAGGTCGAGTTGTGTGAAGAGGGCGAGGATCGAAATGAGCGCAGTACTTCTCCTGGCTGGGTCACCCTGATGATGATGGATCGGTGCTGATTATTCCACCTAATTTATCTTGTCCTTCCTTCTCCTTCTACTTCTCTGCCTCGACTCACGAACCTCCCTCTATGTACATATAGTTAGGTATAGTGTCCGCTTTGCGAAGTTAGCCCTCGGATTTTGTGGGTCCGACAAGTCGCTACACAAACTTGCGCAAAGGTCGAGATGGGTTACTCCGGATTTTGGTAAGACGGAGTCAAGCTCTTCCAACTTTCACCGAAGGAAACGGAAGGGTCGAGGAGAAAGGGCTAGGAATTTGAAGTACTTCCGCTGGCAGAAGAGTGACAGGGAATTAGGTGGTGACTTTTGGCTCAGGAGGTGATTGGAGAGCCTGGCAAGAGTGGAAGGGATCAGTAAAAAAGAGGTCCTACTACAAACCCGTAAGTAATTACCTGGCACAACTAACCTCGTTAAAACGAGCAACTTCTATCTCAACATACAGCGTGTAACATCGACCTAGTGGCATGAGTGGCCATGGAGTTTTACTTCATCAAAGCTTGAACTAGTTTTACTGCACGTTTACTGCTTGTTGCTGAAAACATTTCTCTGATAGTTTCAACCTAAATTCGAGCTATATGTTAAAGTGAACATCCCAATCATTGGCCAAGATCCAGTGATTGGCCAGTCTTTTTGTAAATTTTAAGAGACTGCAGAAATTATTAAAGAAATGAACAACATAAAGCGTTGTTAAAGAAATTGATGGTAAAATTTGTCTTTCTGTCCATTACATAACATTGTGTTTCTATATGTACTCTGAGAAAAAGGATTGTAACTCCATTTTAACGATGTATCGTGGGTGCGAATATCGGATCGAGAAAACATCACGCTGTTCCTGTCATCGACCTAAGTGACGATCATCGGAACATCTGACGAGAAATAATCATTAGGGGTATAGTGCGCTAAATAACAACCTACGGCATAAATTAAAGTGATATCCATTACTGCGTCTCTACTAATCATGACTGGGCAACGTCGTTTATTTCGTGGGTAATCAGCATCGGAGACTTTGAGAATGGGACCAATTTCGTTTGTTTGCTGATGTGTGAAGTTTTCATCACGTAGTAAAATCCGTGTTTTTTCGGTTCGGTTGTCGAAAGATTGGTGCTAAATTATGCGTTTGTGATTACCGTGAATAATGGGTGATGCAGAATGCGGAAAAGAAATATAAATTACTCGATAACGGGATACGCAAACGCGAAAGAAAAATCGCCGCCCAGTCACAGCACGTATTGAATACGACGATAAGGGTGTGTTGGGGTGCCTTCTTATCTAGAGTATGTGTAAAGTCTGGTATACCTGCATGCCTATCAGTATGCACGACGATTTCCTAACTCTGATACCTCAAGAGCAATTAGAATACTTAGAGAGTCGGATACAGACCATTTTAAAAAGTAACGTCGACGCATATTTCTTTTGTGGAAGAGTATTTATTACGTTTGTTTATCGTCATTAAAATCCACGTCATTAATATAAGGGTTTTATCTTTCTTTATATTTTTTATTTCCCATTGGCTGAGATTTTATTAAGCCTTTCATCGGGTAGAGAAAAATGTTATGGATTGCCTCGATGCTTTGGATGATTGTGCACTATTATTTTAGGTGCGTGATAAGAGTTTTTTTCTCGTAGTTCCGAGGTAGATCCACTGAGTATATGAAAATAAGATCTTTTTCTTTTTAATAACTCCATTGTTACAGGTGGAAGGGAAGTTCATGACTCACGGATTTTCAATATCCGGGAAAAAAGTCTAATTTAAGATCTTCTGCTAGCGCTTCCGGAAGGGGGCTACCCTCGGAGCATCTCTACATAAACTATTATGCTGAGGGGTCGTATTTTTGACGAGCGGTGCTTTATTCGTCTACAGGAAGTTTAGTTTAAACGCACAACGATGAAATAAGAGGCACAGTTTGCTTCTTGTTGTTATCTTGTTTACTCGTGTATGCAGTACACCATGTTTCTGTTTATCTAAATTACATTTTTTTCATGTGCCAGATCTGGTAAAGTGTGCTTGGAATTTAGAAGAAGAAAGCGTGTGACTCATGGTACATGTGAGAAGATCAAACTGAGAAATAAAAGTACTATTATTCATAAAATTTGACTTCTCGTTTTTAATAGAAACTGTTAGTTCACTTTAGTAACATTGTGTCAGAATTTCGAAATTCAAAATGCATGGCATTATATAACCACTCAAATTAAGACAATATTTTTTAATTTGCACAAAATCTAATTTCGGACAAAAAAACTATGTCAAAACATGATATACTGAAACTCGGAATCTAAGCGGTATCTTGTGCCGCTGATTATGAATCCGAAAACAAATTAATAAATTTTCATAATTCTAGATGGCAGAGTTAAAATTTAATTTCTAACGAAATATTAGAAACATTTCTGCAATATTTCCACGTTATTCTGTGCTATGCGGGAAATGCGAAACTCATGTCGATGACGTCTTATGCACATATATTGATCATATAGTTGACAAAAGAGGACTCAGTCTATTAGATTATTGAAGTGAGAAAATCATAAAAAATATGACTTGTATAAAACTGTTCACTGAGTGACATCAGACTACTACGCCACTCCAACTTCCGTCAGGGATGATAGCACCGGACTTGGGTGGTTCGGTGTGACACTTAAAATTGAGCTTTCCACTGTTGAATTTTCTGACGAAAGCCGAGGACGCAACATTCACGCGGCGTTTCTTGATTCATAGGATATTCATCCTTTTACTCTTTTTATCGACGTGCTCCAGATACCTCGGATGTACAGAGAGTGTGAGGAACCCTACTACAGTGAAGAACCCTACTAGGAAAGATGCTTCTCGCAAGTGCGAACACTTTGGTGATATAACGTACGTTGAATTGTCAGAAAGAGAAGAAGTTTCTGTGGAAACCACCACTATACTGATCGCAAAAAAATCATTCGAAGCTTATAATTTTTTATTCTTCTTCTTTTTATTCCACTTATTTTTCTATATGCACTGAGGGGAAATAAAAAAACTGGAGCCGAGGTCTTAAGGCGAATTTTAATGTTTGATTTTAAAACAAAACTTCGTAAAAAATGTATCTCATGGATTCTTGACATAAACTGAGCTAGTTTTTTTTTGTAAAATGATTGTTAAACATTTTTCAAACTTTAAGCAGTAATCCATTGATTGAGTTTCACCTACTTTAATATCAATTTCCTTTTTTAAATGTGTAGAAACAATTTTCAATATTCTTGATATTCCAATTACTGGATTGTACCGCTGAAGCCAGTTTAAAATTAATTTTATGATGATTGTATTCAGATTAGTAGGATGTACTTCTACTTAATTTCTAATGTAAATCAATGATGTATCACTACAATATTACAACGTCAGTACTCCAAGTTGGAATTATACATTTTTTATACTGTAAAATTCTGGTTTGCTTCTAATAAGTTTTACATATTTAATATCCATTTATATTGTATAGGAATATACCATCCGCCGCTAGTTACGGGTAGATTTTCAATTAGAGACTCGCCTACGTAACGCTTTACGTAACGTTAACAAATTAACGTTGAAGCCAAGAGCGATTGTACAACCGAGAATCGCATCCCCTATTTCCCTTCGTTCGTCGATATATAATTATGTCGAAGCTTTACCAATAATTACGACCCCTACGAGCAATAATCAACGGTCATCTCGTCATACTGAAGTGGAACGATTAGATCATCGATTTTCCTTTGACTCAAACACATTTTAATTATCAATAAATTTATGATAATCCTCTGTGTCTAATATAGTTTCTAGAGAAATTTATGGAAATTTAATGAACGTATTATTATGTAATACGGTTGAAACATATTAGCACACGATTCTGAGTATACTGACATGAAAATCTCGAAAAAGAAAATATCATGAACACGAAGCTTGCTCCATGAGCAAGCAAACAATTATTCTTACAAGAGTGATTTTATTTATTAATGCGCCATTTTCAATGATTGATCCAGAATAATGAAAATTAAATCAACGACAATCATCTGATTTATAAACTTTTGATTTTGAAACAACAAGAATTTTAAGAGAATTAAAATCCTACTGATGTTCGAGACAGGTCCCCTTTGAACTAGTAATCGAAGAACGAGAGTTCTACGAGCGGATAGTCCGTAGGTGTTAATTGTACTTATTGCACCTGATGTTCGTTGTACATTTTTACAGAACGTATTCGTAACTTTTCTCTCGCGCGTAGATTCACAAGTTGTCATTTTTTACAGAATCAAACTTATTTTCCACACCTTAATATAAATATTTATAAACTTTTCCAACGTTGTATTCGTTTATTCGTCCACGTTGCAATCCGTAGCTCTATGCCTCCGAAAAGACACGATATATCCTTTAAATTTGAAATCGTACATCCGATTTTGGGATCATATAGCAACATGCACAGTTAGCCAGATGCTCGGTACTACTACTGCCGGTGCAGCAGACCCATTTGTCATATATCTTCTTCTGGTAAGTTGCAAGAAACGAGAAAACGAGGCAGCGAGGGAGAAATAACAAGTCAAGGGAATACTTTGAAAACGCGCATAGTAAGGTGGTAAAGAAAGTAAAATTTATGAATGACTGCTTGGTATGCCCGTTCGAAGAGAAAAATATGAGACTGCCAAAGATTAGTGGTTTCCGGGGTGAAGGAATCCATTTTTCAATGCTGCATAACGTTGCGTAACAAATAGCTGCAAGAATTATCGGTCAGACAAAATACCTTTAATCTTTTAGCCATAGTTGATATACTTTAAAAACAGTAAATAAAACAGTAGGTAAAACAGTTATGTTTATAACAGATCCTTTAGCCTTCAACTTTCGTCGACAAATTTTGGAAAAATGTAATACATAGTATTAAATATATTTAAAAACCTGGATTTTTCAAACGTGACATTTTTCATATATTTTGATTGCACAGAAAAGTGTTATTCTATTGAGAAAATACATCTTTGTCAACAGTAAAATAAGCATAAAAAAAATGGAATGTAAAATTTCATAACATCGAAAAGATTTCAACTAATTTTACCACTGCGTGTTTAAAACACATGTCTTATGTTTTGCTTCCTCATAGAGGAAGCTTTGTTTTCGAGAAATTTTTGTTTTCGAGATTTTCATGTCAGCATACTCAGAACGGTTCAAAACGTCGAGAAAAATAGTCATGTATGAAAAATGTGTGTGTGTATGTATTTTCCAGGGACAGAAAATTCAATCGACTATAACTCACGAACGGAACGATGGATCGGGCTCAAATTTGACGCGCAAGTAGAGCAATAACTCCTCTTTAATTCGAGTGATTTTTAACAAAATGTATCCCTATATACAGATTTTATAGAATTTTTAATTTTTTGAAAAAATGGCGTGATAGCTCGAACTTTCGTAAAAGTTCGCCGATTTAGCTAAATAGTTCTTCATTACTGAAGACAGGTTCAATGTTGTTTGGTATTGATTTTCGACGAAATCGGTAAAGCGGTTAGGATTTTATAGAATTTTGAATGTTTCGAAGAAAAATAATTTTGCTGTAAATCACGTCGAATCTTAATGAATCAAGTGAAATGTTCTGCAGACGAAAAATAACATACAGGTTAACATACAGGCTAGGTACCAAATTTGATGATGATCGGTAAAGTCGTTCGGATTTTACGCCACTTTGAATTTTTCAAAGAATTTACATTTTTACTCTAACTTCCGTAAAAGTTAAGAAAGTAAGTCAAAACTTTGTACTAGATGGAAATAAGCTTCCTCTATGAGGAAGCCATAATTAATAAATAAACTTCCTCATAGAGGTGGCTTTGTGAAAAATAATATTTAATGAGGAAGCAACATGCAAAGTTCTACTTTGTTTTATTAAGTATGTTAAGTACTTTGAATTTTAAAAAATTATTTTTTTTTTTACGAATATAAGGCTTTTTTTTTTTTTAGAGAAAGCCAAATTGTTTACTTTAAGGGCAAATAAATAGGATAGTAATTTTGTTTTGGTCACTGTTGAATTTTCCGTTACAGTTATTCCAGTAACGATTGACTAAAAAATATATATATTTGACAAACAAACAAATGTTCGTTTTCGCAGGCTCTATATTTATAGTCAGCTAACATGGGAGCTCGGGTGGTAAGCTCAACTACTATCCACAATATATCCAACAAGCTCTGTGGACAGGGCGATCAATCATAAAACGGCAAATATTACGGTGAGATTTTGTTGCTGATTTCGGGTCGTGCACTTTGGCACACATGCTCGCATGATTTATATGTCGTGGTAGCGCGCAACCGCGGATTAAGAGAGTCATAAATTCGCCCTTAGCGCAGCTGCTAAAGTTCATAAGGTAGTAGAAATAGTAGTATATAAATTGTCGTGGTGGACCTTGAAAGTGCTGAGTTATGTGCGTATTCACACTGATGCTGCCTTGTTAAATTACCATAACTTACCCAACATGCATACCAGAATACTTTTTTAAGAGCAGGGCGTCAGGTCAAAATCAGTGATATTCATTGAGGAATAATTTCGAGTGTTTGGTATGCTAATATAATTATCATTTTAAACGAGCACTGTTAACTTTAAACAAATAATTTTTTTATTTCATTGGCAATAGCAACTTGTTTAAGATGATAGGCTGATATATTGTAACGTCTTGGCCTTTTTTTCGTCTTTATATTTTATTATTATCATATTAATAACACGTCTTGCTGCTATTTCCATATTTCAATCCCAGTTCAATACCCTCTAGTCATATCAAGCTCTTCTATAATTGTTACTATACGAGTATGACACGAGTGAAAATAAAACAACATAATTTAATCGTGTCCCCTCTGATTACACCATCCAGATTGAAATATTTTCTATATTTTCTTCATTAACTTTGCTGATTGACATCCGATGTAGAATGAGATAGTCGGTATCGATTTCACCAAACGCACATAGAGAAACGTTAAAAAAACGGGGCGATAAAATGTTAGCCGTCGACATATGACGGTCCGTCTGGTTCAATGTACGTTGGGATAAAATCCCTCTCGAAATTCGATGGCGGTAGTGGAATCGTAGTTTCCGGGTATCGAGGGTTGGAGGCCAATTCGGAAGATAGACGAGACCTTCGTAAATTCGAGCTAATGGAAAGCCATATGGTCAAACGAGACGAGAATTCGGTGAAAACACGCGACGATGCTTGGGCTGACTGAGAAGCAACCTACAGGGGGATGAAAAATCCTGGTGGCCGATGAGTTCCATCGAGGCGGAACGGGATCGAAAACCATAGAATCGTGAAGGCAGCAAGGACAGAAAGATCTAGGGAGTTGAAATTGGTAGAAAAGAAATACCCCGAATGGCAGAGTGTCTACTTATATTGAACATCCACAGATAAGACGACAAGCCCTATTTTCTTTGCCTCATCATTCCTTCAAGCGTATACTCGACCACTTGACGAGAATAAAATACATCGCTCAGTGGTTTCACTTTTTTTTCTATTACGTTCACTATGACGTAAATAAAATTCCATGTTAACGTAATTTGTATATAGTGGGCTATTTAACTCTTTTAAGAACATATTTTTAGAAGAGCTTTAAACGCAATCATTTTTTTTGTTATGTGTTTACTAGGGTGGTCTTTGCACGGGGTCAAATTGAATTTTAATCGCCTCACCCCCAAAATTAGTTTCGAATAAGTAAAAAACACAATGCAATCTTTTTCAAAATAAAAAAAATTAACCTCTCTCCATAGGGGTCGAAGTTTCCCGTTTTTAAAATAAATATGTTTTTGATCTTCATTCGGCATAAATTTTATTGACGAATTAATTTAGTACATAAAAATCTGAAATTTACTGTGTACCTTGTTCAAGCATGTCGGGGGCATTGGGGAAAAATAATTCAACCACCCGGCTTTTCGAGTATGACTGGTGTAGCCCATACAATTGTCTAATTACTTTTTTAATGTGATAATCAATTTTTGCAGTCGGGAGTCTTTTTTTAATTAGAAAACAATTTTTTAAAATTAAATCGCAATATTTTCCGTCTTTATGATACTGTATGATTAAAGCATATTGGTATCCAGAATTTTTGCTAAGAGTAATTACAATTCGTGCATTTGAGTGCATATTGCTTGTTCTGGCTGCATTTTCTTGTATTTGACAGATCCCAAGTATGTACATTCGTATAGTTGCGCCGAGAAAGCATAGAGAACGGAATATTTAAAAACGTCATAGAAAAAAAGTCAGTGATTTACAGCCGTAGTAGAGGCTAACCGTACATATACTATTCGTATCCAACATAAAACCAAGCAGACAGAAAAGTTCGTAGAATGCATATGTCCGCTGCACATACATTTTTTTTCTTGTTGTTATTGTTGTTTTTCAACTCGTCGAGCCATCGTCCGAATGTGCGACTGAAAGTTGAGAGACACATGACCAGAGTTTCCGATTTAATTATTAATACCGGAGAACGCCCGTTTCTTTAAAGTGGACCCACCATTTTTTTCTGCGTTGATATTTAAAAAAATATTTATATTTGATTGTATTAACATCGGGTGTGCTATCCAAATCAAAATAATATTCTCGTTTGGTGATGTTTTATCCGTTTATAAAAACGTGAAACTCTACAGTCTGACTTAAAACGACTTGTACTACTACGTCGTGCTGTCTGATCACCCTCAGGTTCCAAATCCAGTCTCCTTAAATTCTCTCCTTTGTAAATAATAATAACAACGACCTTTTGGTTGTAAAAATGACAATAAGTAAATTGTTGTAATGTATCGATTTTTTGTTTGTACAATTTACAAGGAATATTGTAGAAGTTTTGATCAAATGTACAACAGTTGTACTTTTCTTTCTTTGCTATATATCTATTATTTTAGACAAAATTTTTTTAGTGGTGCTACTACGCAATTAAAAACAAGTATAATATTAATTATTACTACATTAACGTTAGAAAATCATACGCTCGGAGTAATAAGCAATTACTGAGTTTTGAATATAAATTTATTGGGAACTCGAGCATTTCCTGGCTATTATATGCTAACTACGACAAACTTCCTTAATCTAATCTGTTCTTACGAGCAGAAGGGACCATGGCCGTCATTGGAAGCGAAGGAGAACTAAGGATCTTAATATAAGTTTTCCGGAATGATGTTTCAGCCACGTGTGTCACTGATATAATGAAAAACATAAAGGAAGAGGATTAGTTGTCACTTCGATGTATTCTTCAAGGAACAAATTGGCCGCATTAAGCTCTTTCTTTATATAATGTTCCCTTCCCAATTATTCAAACGGCGAAAAAGCATCATTTCGTGGTCTTTCACGTAAGTTTTAACATTTTTTATGCCATAAAAATATGAGTGTCATATATTTTTATATATTCGAATTACTCATCTTTGTGATATATTATTTACTCTTTACCCTGTAAATACATTAGCGTGATTTGACAAATTTTTTAATAGTAAATAAAAATTACGTTACAGTAAAATGAAACATTTTGTCTTCCACCCTGAAATACAATTGAAAAATAGTTTATCGCTGCTTGGTCGCAAACTCCTTCAATAAATCTTCATATTAATTTTTAAAAATTGCTGTAAAAAGTGATTAAAAATGCTGTTTATAGAATTTTCTGATTATTTTTTCGGTGGCATAGTAATTATTATCCTTTGACTCGGAAATTTTTTTATCCTGATATAATTAAAAATATGAATAAGCAATGCGTTAGCGCTAAAACTTGTAGTTTTAACCACCTCATTAGATAGTTAAAAAAATTATATTATAATTAGAAACTTTTCAAAGCCTTTTTTTCGTAAGAAGCAGCGGTAAAATATTTATAATTATAGTGTTGTATAATTGGGTCACTCTTTAAATAACCCGGCACACTCGTGGATCTCCGTAGACGGAAAAAATACTCCTAGCAAAAAGTTTATCACGAACTAATACCGATGCTGGGTAAATATTTTTTTGTATTATTATTTTCGTGTCTTTTCTGGTGTTTCGTGGATCTCATGGAATTTGATCGAATTGCAATACCAGAATATGATAGATCCAGTGCCCTGAGTATTGTGAATACTTGATGTAATTAAAAAAAGAAATTAATACGCGAAAAAAAATGGGGATGCGATGAAGATTGTCATATAAGGAAAAAATAATAATAATATTCAGAAATTTAGTTCTGGGTGAAATATAAGATTTAAAAAAAAAAATAATTTTTTAAAGATATTTTTATAGATATATATATATATATATATATATATATATAAAATATATATATAATAAATATATATATATATATATATATATATTTTTGAGAGGTCACGTCTAGAGAGGTCATTTATCCAACAGGAATAGGAAGCCAATGTACGATTGGATTCTTATCGCAACCGACATAAATCTCTCCATGTACGAAAGCGAACTCCTGCTCTGGAGAAGTAACAGCGAGACTACAATGCTTTATAGATTCTCATTCTTTTTTACTTCAACTGCAGCCGCCGGAAATTCTGCTAGACGAAGCCTGACTGCTCTCGTCGCGTCAGGCGTCAATTACACGATTCGCATGTGCAACCCCGCCGGGGTGTCGCTCCTCGTTTTTCCTCTCAGCCGACGATCATTAATATTAAAATCACGTGTACTGTTTTTGTTGCTTTTTCTGCAATTAGTCGAGAGCATGAAAAGGAAGTGATGTTATGCGACTCGTTAGCGAGAACTGGAATGTCTCGAAATTATAAATGGGCCAGCACTCATCTGGTGTTTCCCTCGAAAAAATAGTTAATTCTCAAAATAGAGTAAGTATAGTGCTTCTAATTTGTCAAATTAATTGCAAATGTTGTCTTTTACCAGAGTTTCCCCTAATCAATTAATTCATCACAATCAGAATTGATGAGATTTCTATAGAATTAAAGGGCTAATCGTTTGCATCAAGCGCTGGCATTATACCATGTCGTACGTTCGGTGCCACACTCGTGCTGAAGTGTTCGATCCGATCACTCCCTGAAGATGATTGGTCCCAATTGCTTGTCTCGATGATTGGTAATCAATTGCTGTGCTCTGCTTATATAGTATTGGGGACGACGCTCATGCAAGCCGACCGGTGCGACGCACAAATCTCCAAACTAACTGAGACTGCCATGTAGTATATATACGTATACAGCTATATGTACACAAGCGATGTGAAAATGATGATGAGGCCCCGTAATACTGTAGAGATTAGAGTACCTTCCTCTGTTGCTGATATATCCGATTTCTCAAGCCTCCTTTCAGCAATTAATCCGCATGATGATTGAGTCCAGCCTCCAATTTATGTCAACCTTGATGGTATTTATCTTATAAAGAATATTTTTTTGTTTTCCTTTTATTTATTTATTTATTTCAACGGGACGCATCCCTTTTATAGATTTCAATTATAGTCTATAATTTTTACAGTTGTATGGATATCGAATTAATCATAATAATAGAATAATCTTTTACAATTTACTCTCTTGATTTGATTTAGTTTAATTTGTGTTGACTATCACGGTTTCTGATTGTCGTTTTTAATACGCATGTCTATTCTTCATTCCTCATTTGGTTCTGTATTATTTGTACTCTAACTCCCTTCTACTAAAAACGGCTTTGAATTCGTTTTGTGAGATATTAAAAGTTAAACCTATCATTCGGTTCGCTGTTGGTGTTATGAAGTTCCGAGTATTTCGGAGTGCTCGCGCAAGTTCCTGCGTTTCAAGTTTAGTTGCAAGATCTGGACAATCGATTAACCCCATTTTGATTTTATACATTGTGTATAAGTCATTGAAATCTCTTAGCGACTGAAGACTTGGTATCAGAAGGGAGTTGGCGATTTCAGAGTAGCCATGCTCATCCCGACACTGCGGGCGCCCCAATTTAAAAGCTGCCATTCTTAAAAACTTGTGTTGCACCCTTTCCAATTTCCGTGAATGCACCGCATAGGCTGGTGTTCAATCATCCGGTGCGTACATCAGCCTCGGACGAACGAGTGTCAAATATAGAGACCTAACTGTGTGCACTCTTCGAAAATCGGCAGAGAATCTGGCGACAAATCCGAGTACACGAAGTGCCCGCCTCGCTATACTTGCTATATGTTGCAGTTCCGCTCCAGTTGTGAATTCCCTTGGACATACTCGTATTGTAGACGATTTTTCTTTCTCGATACGGTTATCACAATACATTTAGCGATGTTTGACCGATTCAAAAGCTTTTCAAAAGTCTGTATATGTTGAATCAACTTGTCCTCCTTTTTCAAGCACACCCGTGACATAGTCCTCATAGAGTAGAAGATTCGACACCGATGATCTCCCAGACATAAAACCATGTTGCTCCGGAATAATAATATCTCTTAGTCTTTCTGATAGATATCTATTCACAAGGTCATCAAAAACCTTGGGCAATGTGCTTATTATCGATACCGGTCGATAGTTTTCTGCTGGTACCGCCGATCCACTCTTGTGTATCGGTGTTATGTAACTTCGTTTCTACATGTTCGGGAAAACACCAGTTTTAAGGGACCGTTTAAATAGATAGTGAATTGAATCGACTAACGCTTCCGCGCACTATTTCAAAGTTACTGCAGGAATTCCATCTGGTCCAGGGCCTTTGTTTTCATCTAAATCCAGGAGTCGACTTCTGACTTGTTCTCGTTCGATCCGCATAGACTTTTAATAATATTTTTGTTGAATTTTGACGAATTTGTGAAACACACTAATCGACATATATATGTTCTTTCCGATCCCCTCTGAGTGTCTGTAAAATAAAAAAAAATTCTTCACGTTTTATTGGTAAAAAAAATTAAAGTTATTATCAGGTTGACTACGTTATTTAAAAAATAAAATTTAAATACTTTAGTAAGGGTAGAAGTTTTATGGTGAGCCATTTTTTTCTGTATAACTGTTAGCTTTCCACATACGCTGTCTTTAAAAAAAATATAACATTACAGAAATGTAATTTGAAAATTCGAAAACAAAGTTCATAGCAAGTACTCTCAGCACTACCCAAATCTCACAAAAGTTGTTTATGTTTTTTATATATCTTATGGGAGATATTAGAGAGGGCTAGAAAAAAAGGGTTTTAATTGACAGTGAATGTTACCTACACACTTAGGCACAGTATGCGTAGCTTTTTATTTAATTCAGCGAGAACATTTAAAAGAGAAAAAATGAACCTTGCAATTGTGACATAAAATTAAGAGACCTGTTACAGTCTTGGAACCAATACGCTAAAAAAAATTTGCAATGATTGGCCTTATAAACGGGTTTTCGTTTAGTCCGGCGAAGAAAAAATGCATTCTCTTTTAAGCTTTTAAAGCATTTCCCAACAGTAATTTACGATATTTTTGTTTTGTTTGGAAATTATTTTCTATTTAATCTAGGACCCTTGAAACATCAATTTACATCAAAATCTAGCGGCCGATATTTTTAAATTTTTAAAAATGCTATACTGTCTTTTTTACATCATTTACACGTGACAAGAAAGTAATAGCAGTTATATTTTAGTGCAGAAAAATATCAATGCTCCGTTAACCGCGTGAACCATTTTCCGGGATTTGAAGTCCCACAATATTATTTCCAAATAGTTATACGATGGATAAGCGAAACTCTCGTTCAAACGAAACTGTATCAATGTCGTAACAATTTTTGTAAAAACTGCTGCTGCTACGTATGGAAAAGGTTTTTAGATTGCAAGCTATACATAAAAGCAAAATATGTGGTGCGTAAAAGTCACCGTACTCGGTTTCGCTGTGAGAGGAATGCAATTGACACGTATCACGGTATGCGAGGATTAATTAAATCTACGCGTTGTATCGTATACACGATGTATATTCGGATCTTTCAAGCTGCAGAGCGCGGTAAACAAGAAAAAGTCTTGACAAATTAATCTTCTCTGGAATCTTTTATTTCGTTAGTTTTCAAATTTTGTTGGTAAAGCTTGTGTTGAATAAAATAAATTGCATTTTTTTTTTGGCTCTCCTGCAAAGGTATCATAAAATTCAGAGTTTTGTGGAAAAGTAAAAGAAATGCTTGGAGCAACAATTGAAGAGAGGGAAAAGTTTTTCTGAAAGGTGCAGCTATTTTGTAGCGGCAAGGTTTTGTAGAGGATTGTCAAGATACAGAGTTGAACAGACGGTCTTAAGTGTTGAAAATTAGTGGAGCTTTTTGTTGGCGACGCGCTCAGTGGAAATGGGAGCACACCGAAACCTTCTTCTTCTGCTTCTTCTTCTTATTTTTTGGCTTTATTCGTATACTCTATACACCCGCCCGACTTCAGTAAAATGCAGTTGGGACATCTTATCTAATACATCCTGCAACTAAGAACCACGAAAAGCTTATACTTTCGTTCACCAAGGAGGGCGACGAAAAATTTACTTTATGAACGCACCAGCGAACCGGAAAACGTGAGCAACTAACTGAGACTGCGTGTTCCAACATTAGTATATATCTTGAGTGTTGATTTGGGAAAACGAATTCGCTTCCTCTATGAGAATGCGTTGTTTTCATGAAGTTTTTTTTTCCGAAATTTTCCATAATGAAATTCCTACACTCGGAGCGGATAGAGTCTTCCTACAAAGAGAATTGTCATTGTCAGCCCTCTCATGCAGTACAATTTAATTGTCGTTAATTTTAGGTGCTTCAGTACCCTTAATAATTACTGGTTGCATTATTTTTCTTTTCGTGAAAGAAACACGAAAAGAAGAAAGCTACACGAGTAGCTTTCACGATAAGACGAAAGCTACTGTAAAATTAATCCAAAAAATAGATGGTAAAATGTTAGGACTTTTTGAATCTTGTGTTTCCCTAAGTAATAAGCTGGTAAATAAAGTCAGTATAAAGGTTTATACCAGAAGTGACAGGAAATACAAATTCCTTTCAACGTTGAGAGTTGAGACAGACGGCCACACTCACTGTCGGAATCAGCAGTGGGGTGCCGATTCTGAGCCCAAAACGTCTAGAGAACCAGTAGCCAAGAAGGCATGTTCCACTTAGCCTCCGTGCTTTCATAAAACAATTAGAGTAGCTTTCAGTGCCCTGGGCGTTTTGCTTAATGAAAAAGGGAGCCCATTGGAGACGATGCGGCGACGACTATACCCTTTTCTCTCTATATATCTCTCTCTCTCTCTCTCTCTCTCTCTCTCTCTCTCTCTCTCTCTCTCTCTCTCTCTCTCTCTCTCTCTCTCTCTCTCTCTCTCTCTCTCTCTCTCTCTCTCTCTCTCTCTCTCTCTCTCTCTCTCTCTCTCTCTCTCTCTCTCTCTCTCTCTCTCTCTCCTCTCTCTCTCTTCCTTCTCTCCTTCCATTCTTTCCGGAGACTGAGTTCTCACCCAGATTGGTCCGTCCTGGCGTTGTGCACCCTTCACCCCTTATGCTGCTGTCTGACAGTATATATTTCCTGCGGCAGTAGAGGAGACGAATTGCCCGAGGATCAGTCAGGCACATATTATTATAAGGTTCGTAAGAAAAGAACAGAAAAAAAGAAGACATTGAAGAAGTCCGATTTAGAACAGCGTGACGAGATGCGACGTTTTCTAAATTCGCGCCAACACGAGATCGGAAACTCTCGGGAAGCTTTACTGCAAAAATCTTGCCTTAAAAACGACTTTTTGTAATTTTCAGACTTCTTTAAGCATAAAAAACAAGGAATATCAGTTGAAATATTGCCTTCCAGAAACAAGTCAATTTCTTTTTTTATCAAAATATTTTTGAATCAATTTTCTTAAATTATATTTTCTCATCCATTCCGGTTTATAAATTCTTCTGTACAATGTGCATCAAAACTCGACCTTTTCGTACTTCCGATCAAACCGCAAAGAGTACCAGACTTACCATTTTACCATCTTACCATTTTAGTAATGCATTTTTTTTTAAATATATATTTTTATTTACGTGAAAAATATTGTTAAAAAAATGCAATACTATATAATTCCTTTTTTCTTCTAGTAATGAGTGTTAGCTAATTTTGCATACTTTTCGTGTTTAAAGAACGTCTACAAAACTAAGAAAAAAAATCGTTTTTTTAAAAAGATATCTTATCTTTATTTCCTTAAATATTTTCAGGATGTATTATATAAAAATGATTACTATTATGGTAATGGATTTAAAAAAGAAATATTTCTTTCCTTCAAATGTCTTTAATGGTACATCTGTAGAAATTAACAATCTAGATATTCTTTTCTGTTATCTTTTTTTTTATACTTATAATTAACATACGTCAAATCCGTCGTTGAGGTCGAAGAACAGTTCAATATAATTTTAATCGGTCCATCGGAGTTCTGTCAGATTTATTGTGTGGTATTTAAAACCGCCTTGCAAATGTTCGCGTACCATAGTTCCAAAATCACCATCAAATACGCCTTCAACGCTCTCACACTCACATTTGCAACGATAACACAATTTCGTGCAATTTCAGCATATGAAAATATATTTCACAAACAGTGAAATATACTTCACGAACATTCAACGTTTCATAGCTCTACCATCTATATCACAATCATTGATAACAAATATGGAACAAACGCATCTCGGAACTACAAAAACAAAAGAAGAAAGAAACAGTTTCCGAGTTAGGTTCACATAAAATAAAAATAAGGGCTCTGTTGATGGTCCCTCTTTTTACGCTGCAAAATAAAAATGTTCAAATTCTCGAATTGTTTTTTTTTTCAGATGAAAAAATGTATATCGTGAAATCTCAAAATTCATCCGGATTTTTCTCTTTTAATGATTTTAGCTATTCGTAGTTGAAGCGGTTTTTTCAGCAAAACAGATTTTCACTGTTAAAATCGCGACTATTACGATTATAAAGTTTGCCTTGAAAGTTGAAGAATTATAATAGCGAGCGGTCAATGTTGTTTGTTGCCAGTAAATGCAATAGTCTCGACAGAATTCTCATAAAAATGCAGAAATAACTAGACATTTGTCACGAGGTTTTTCGTAAATTGCAGAATCATTTAAAGTTTCTAGTCCCATTATCAATCTTTTGAACTCTGTAACTGTAAAAAAATTATTTATAATAATGAACATCCTTGTGGATCATGTAACCAAATATCTCACACCGTCAGTATCTCACACCTCTTTGATTGAGTTGTAATTTTGTGCATTTTTAGCAACGCATATATATTCTTTTGCTCTGAGGGCATCGAAAAATTTTTACTAAAAAAAACTTACAAATTAAATTTATAATATAACGGGCAACATCGAAAATCTTTTAATTTTTCAATAAAAATAAATCTGGAGGATTTTACAACATTGCCAAATTTTGAGATGCTACTCAAAAAATCCGTACATTTATAGTAAATTTATTTTTGCTATTTCCAATTTTGTAGAAAAAAAAGTTGCTGAAGATTCTTTAACCTGTTGTTAATTTTAAGTAGGTTGCCGTATTTCCATATCAATGATTATATTTTTTCTAGCGATGTTTTTTTTTAACATAGAAGTTAGTTAATAAAAAAAACTTTTCGACCCTTTCATAAAGGTGTAAAGTAATGAAAATTGACAATTTGATAGTCACAAAAAAAATGGTTCATAGATAGAAAACTGAAAAAAAATGCGTGTGTCACTCTATAAACGTTACTAACAACGCACAGTTTAGAACACAATCGGAAATAGCAAGGTTCAGCTACTGGTTAATATTTACCGGAATGTTCCTTGTGTAGAATTTTTTTATCGGATATTGCGTATATTAAATTTAATATACAAGTATGATGTACAATAAATGTACAGTAAAATACTAAAAACCGGTACATTAAATAAACAGTATCTGCAAAAAAAAGTTCACAGTGTAATAATTTTTTCAAGCATTTTTAAAAAAGTATAACCAAGCAGGAACTTGTCATGGAATGTATTCATCTGATTGTACTAATAAAGAAAACAAAAAAGTATGTTTATCCTACAATAATAATTTTCGTCAATTACATCGAGTGATATGTACAAAAAACGTTCGCACAATTATTTACAAAGAACGATTACTCAATAATCGCGAGATTTGCAACTGTTTTGTTTTTTTTTTTTTTATCGATTCCGCATTCCGATCAGCGTTTATACACGTCAATAATTAGATGAATTATCATAGTGTACATATTTGATTGACTTATTTATAAGTATTTATAATATGCATCGAATCTTCATCATTGAAGGCGATATAATAAAATATCTTGAATATTATCGCGCATAGTATATTATTAACTAGCGTTCGGTCGAAAGTGTGAAGAAAAAGATTTTCTTCACACTTTTCTTCTTTCATTTTCCACATATAAAAAAACGTCACGTAGTGTACGCGTCGAGATAATTGCACGCCGGCAGTTTTAGTCGCGAACTGTGGCGAAGTTTGTACGTACGTTTAAGAGGGAAACTTTCCAAGTGTTCGATGTCCAACGCGCTTTCACCAACAGCTTCGGAATAGCTCGCTACTAGCGAACAACCGCAGTACTTCGGTAATCGTGCGCACCGACACTTTGTTTCTCGCGGTAATCCAATCTTGTTCGTCGATCTCTCGATTTGCCACTCAGCAGTAGTTGGCCCTCTTCTACGAACGCTCGACACACGTACAAGCTAGAATATCATCCGAAGAAGTAGAACGACCGGAAGCACAGTTCCAGCCATCCTGTCGCCACTACCGTGATGCATTGCAGCTGGGTGTTCTTCTGAAACAAATTCCATGTTGTGATACTGTCTCGAAATGCTCGTAAATTATATAATAACGTACTTTGCTATCAACATATTATTGTACATATTATTTTGCAATTTCTATAAATATAGGGTAGACGTAACATTTGTATAGCTACTTTAAGCATAATTATACTTTTCATTTAACGATATGTTTTAAGTAAATCCGTATGAGTACGATCCAAAGTTCATCAATGTTATCCGCAACTTATAAGGATTCGAATTATTATGAAAAGAATTTCATTTCGATTGTAATTAATCGAGGAAACATTAAATAATCAGTCAACACCTATTTCCATCGTTAGTGGCCAAGAATGTATTATTTTTGGCTAGTCCTCAGCGAATCTAGCTAAATAACGTATTATTCGAAACATGAAAACATCGCAAGAAACAATATTTTCTGATAGAGAACTAGGTAACTGTCGATAATAGATAAACCGCGATTAATTCCACCTCTTATTAAATTCTCCTCCAATTTTACAACTCTCATCTTATTTAATTCCATTCTCACTATTCTTTCCTCTATTCTTTGGCCTGCACTATCTCAATTCGTTTATCAAATATATATAAATAAATCATTTATTTAAGAATATATTAATAGTAGTAGTAAGTGTGATTATTAACAAAACATAGTTCAGTTTTCGGTACCAACATATTTTTGTTTGACAGTTTACATTTGCACATATTGTCAATATGGACCATCGATCGAAGTCCTTCAGCTCCAAGAATATATTTTTTTAAACATATGTAATAATATTAAATCATAATTAATATTATTATATATAAAGAATTTAAACACATAAATAATATTAAATTAAAAATTACCGCTGAGAACACAACTGACCAAAAATGGTAATACCTGGTGCCAAATGAGGCCAACTGAATAGCCACAATTAGTAGAATGATACTATTTGTAACTATCATATTACTAAATGTGTTAATATTTAGTTGACATTCAACTAATTCTTATGATTCTTCAAGATCACTTTTCCATACCATTGAGTATGTGAACTCGGACGCTGCTAGGATTCGCGTTACTTGGAGTACACGTATAGAGTCCCGAATCCGCCTGTATCGCCTTCTGTATGAGCAAGCGACTCGTGGTGACGCGACCCTTTTCCGTGACCAAGCTAATACCTCCCCTAGGAGAGTCGAAGTTAATTGCCTGAAAAAGAAAAGGATTCGAGAGAAAAAAAAACATGGAAGCAAAGTAAGACCTTGCCCGAATTTCTTCCTCATGATTTTACATTTTTAACAAAGTTACCACTATGCCGCGATATGTTGATTAATTCTGACTTCCTCATATGGGGAGCTAGTGCAAAAAATGCAAAATATTGAGGAAGCAATGTGTAAGTTTCCACATTGCGTTACCGTTAAAAAAATTGAAGAATGTTAAGAACAACGAATTTGTTTGTTTATTGAAAATTATAAATTCAGAATTCGAAAATTACATTGCTTTAATATTTTGAAGAGGGTAAATATATTTTAGGTTTGTTACTAAAGTCATTTATTAGTTACGGTTATGTTTCTTGACAAGTCTCGACAATAGTGAATATGTGAATTTTATTGAACAATGAGTTCTTATATTCAGTGTTTAATAAAAGTAAAAGTATTCCTAGCATTTGGAATCATTTTTGTTTATTACCTGCTATAGAATTTTTTTTTCTACTAACATTTTGCTGATCATTGCTGAAATAGGGTATTATGGTTTCAAAGATAAGTTAGGAAATTGTTACCAGCTGATCATGACTCCAAACCATCATGGAAGGTGGTTCCGGTGCGTGTTTAACTAAGCACGTTATATTTATCGTGCTTCCTTTGTTTATGAAAAGATCCGAGCCGCCCACAATTTCCGTTATCGGCTCTGAAACAGTAAGAAATAATACGTTGTTCCATGATTTTTCCATCGTAAGCACGCACATATGAAGAAACAAGGTATCCCTACTTCTTTTTAGGCAAATATAGTATAGAAAAACGCATTCCTGTTCCTAATATTAGAAAAAAGCATGTTGGAAACTTTTTTATTATAGGCTAAAAACGGTCATGGGGAATCACAGACCCGAAGTAATAAAATTTTAGCCAAAAATATTATAAATTGTGAAAGTTATGATGTTTTCAGTAAAACAAATGATTTTTTCTGAAATCTTCGCTTTGATAATGTTTTACAAGGCTCGAATTTGATTTTGTCTCAAATAACCAACTCGGACCCATTGTTGAGATGCTTAATTACTGCCAGCAATTTTTTCATAATTTCACTTTCGCTGCGGTCCGAGTGACACCGTGTAAGTAATGCGGAGGTTTTCATAGATGTAAGTGACTCGGTTTAATTTTGTTTCGAGGATGAGGAAGGACTAATCTTCCCTCTCTACATGATCTCCGATTGACATTTTGTTGAACTAATATGGCACCATCTTTTGCAAGGCATTTCGTATCGTCTCTAAATGTACTATTCGTTATAATTGGGTATACCATTGGATATACCATTCGTTTTAATCCACCTCATCAAAGATGTGGATTAATTATTTATAACGATCGCCGACTTACGTTCAACGTATCGACCACGTATGTCTATTTTTCAGCTCATCCATAATATATCCGCGGCTTAGCTTCTTAATTCTCCCAAAATAAAATAAAAAAATCACATATGGCATCCACAAGCGTATACTTGTTCATTTATGAAATTCACGACATTTTTTCTCTCTAGCTCAATCTCAACGTTTTTTTTCTTCACGAATGACAAGAGAGAATAAGATCAAACTTGTTAACTTTTACTCGAGCAGTTCGATCTCACCGAGCTATGAATCTCAAAACCATTCAGGTGCTTTGAACTGGGACGGCAAATGTTGTAGATTCAGCGGTCTCGGTGTACAGGACAGTCGAATAAATCGAATGCCGTCGTCGTTCGTCCTCGTCGCTTGAGGTTTTGGATTGAAGAGGGTTGGTAGGTCCGACCCCAACGAGGTGCAGGGTGATGGTTGAGTATAAGGACGTCATTCTGATCAGCCTAGCCGCCTCATTTACATAGAAGTCATTCTCTGTCAACTCAGACACTTTATTTTCCCTATAAAATTTGCAAGTGCTCCTCATAATACGCTAGATCATCACTACTAGAGATTACTTCTTGTCGATATTTTGGAGATTTTTATTTTCTTGGAGATTCATAACTTAAATTTTAATGTATTTACATCTTGGAAGAAAAAGACGCATTAGAAAAATACACAAATACGTGTTAAGTAAATTTTTAACAAACTTTTGAACGTACTTTCAACTATACTTTCATTTAATTCAATACGTTTTATTTCTCTTGAAATTATCTAGAATTTACTGGCACATTTGTAGAATCCACAGAAAAATGTACAGTTTGAAAATTGAATGTTTAAGCTGCCAACAAAAGTTGAATAAACAATAATATCATACAAAAACGATTTCTTTATTTTTTAAAAATTACAGGTAGTATTGATAAATGCAAGTACAATCTGTCGAATTACGAGAAATATTTGCAAGTATCAGGGAAAAAAGTGTCTGAATTGACATAGAATGTCGTGGGTTCCGACGATCTGGCTTTCGTGATCCTCCCCTTTCCAAATTGAGATGGGATGTCACATCTCCATTTCCCAGATAACGACGTAACTTAGCGTCGGATATTCAAGCAGCGAGACATACATTACCGCATCTTGGATCCACTACCATGGATGGGAAGTGAAGAGCAAATAGATTAGGTAATATCGGGGCTAGTTGGTTCACCGCTTTAGAATTAAACAAGAAAATTGGTTTAGTACATCGGGTCAAAAACAACGTTATCTTTTTAGTTTGTTTCTTGATCTGTAAAAAAAAGTATAATATCATTATAAGTATCGTGTTTTGTATTATATCACAAAAATGATAGATTGATATTGCAGTTGTTAAGGAGTCAACAAATCTTTTTTTTTTTAATTTTATGATAAAGTCATTTAATTTGTTGTCGTATCTTCAACTGTGGAAGTCGAATAGATTAAAATTTAAAGTAAAGTAGAAAGAGTCCTAAGCAAACAAACAAAATGTTTTGTTAGCGAAATAATTAAAGTAATTTTTTTTCGTCTAAGGACACATCTTTCACTACACTTGAAACTTACAGAGTTTGCTGGAATATAGAATTTATCAATGAATCACCATTTAAAGAAAACTGCACATTTTCACTGCGTCTCTCAGTATGTTATCTCTACAGTTGTGCAGTGGTATAAACTCGGGAATAAAGGAAACAGAAATAGAAAATAATCAGGAGGTCCAAGCAATTATCGACTGGAAAAATAAAGTAGCAAAGTAGTTTTCGCATAATTTTTCATCTTGCACAAAGAAAGAAGCCAAAATCCATCATCTGAATCCATGAAACTTCCTCTTAGAGGTAGTTTTGTAAGAATTCAAGAAAATAGTGAGGAAGCAAGGGGCAAAGTTCTATGTTGCATACTCTTTTTTTAATTTTAATACTGGATTAACTTGCCAGTACCGCAAAGTTTATCATTAATAGCCACTTCCAGAGAAAAGGCCAGGATCTACTTGCCTCTGACACAAGCAACCCCGGCCTCTTCTATAGCTGGATATGTGTGCCAAGGGATATAGCTCTCCGTGCTGCACTATTGGAACTACTGAACGTTCCCAACTCTGCACCTACACTGTCTCAAGCTTAGCATATATACAGCTTGGACCTATGCTTCTGGTTATTCGGTGACAGCGGGTTTCCAAACTATGGGCCCCATATGTTGCGGACCATATCGTCAGTGACCCTGGTCCAACGAGCATCGTATATCTACCATGAATCTCTGCATGTAGCAGTTACTTATGATAGCTACCTGTTTCGGATGTCTACCCATGACCAGTGCCAGAGAACGCAAGCAGAACCAGCCGAGTAGGGCAGCCTCCACCCTCCCTCAACAAGATCCTAGTCTGATCCCAGCCAATAGAAATCGATTGCTTTGGATACGCGTGTACGATACTGTATCACTATAGAAACATAATTCTGCCTACTCTATATACCTATGGCTACGGATATTGTATGCATAGTCAACCCTATAAGCTCACCCTCTCGTGGCAAACTCGGTTGGGACGCTCTGCTCGCTTACACTTGTATATAGCGCATGAGCACCGAGAGAGTATTGGTGACAGGTATACTTGTTGGAGCTATATAGGTATATCAAGGAAGCGATACAGTGATTGAACTTTGAAGACATAAAGGTTGGCTTAAGTGTTTGGGATGCTTTGCCTTGTTCTATGAGGTAGGCTTATCAAGTAGACATGTAACAACAACTTTACCGTCTTATATATAAGATTTCCGTGTATATGGAATGTGGAGCTGCCTCAGTATTTCAACTATATGCCGTCAAGGATATTGGGTAAATTACTTGCACGTTTTTTGTTTATTTATGTTATGAATTGCAGAAGATGCGATAATAATAGTATAATAATAATAATAATCTTCTGATATAATAAGTCTGAAGATTCCATCGTTTCCCCGCTCGTGGTCGTTTCCGAAACTTTTCCTCGAAGTTTTGGTACCGATAGTCGGCCAAAAAATTGTTGGTTTCGAAAAAAGACTCTAAAAATGTTTGTTGAGGGTACTGTCAGTGCGGAAGCGCCTGATCGTTAGTAATAATAATAATTCAATTGGATTGGTGGATCCTGCCATGATGAACCTTCATTTATTTCGTACAGTATTTTTTGTAATGGAGACGAATTTACGTTAACACAACCCTAAACGTTTTCCAAAATACGCGACGCTTTGGAAAAATTACGATTGAATGACGGCCAAAAATTATTATACCCACAAGTAATACGCTAAAAGTATTGATGTTGGCCAAAACCGGTACTTCTACCCTATCATAAGATGTAAAACATTTTTTCATGCAATCGCTGTACGTTGCTCTCAATGCTCTATCGCCATAAGAAGATTCAGACCAATTCAGAAAAGAGAAGGCATCACGTTCGTTCGGGGAATACACAAATATGCGGAAGGCAGTGAACTGTGAGTGCGTCCTATACGTGCAATTTTACTTCAGTGGCAAGTTTAAAAAAAAGACCTTAGTCGGAATGTCTTGCATCAGATATTCCGGGCTCCTTCGATACCTGAAAGTGACACACATAGACCCGCTTTTGCCTTCGCTACATCATGTATACATGTATATATACACACGTCGATATAAATATAAATATGACCGCCGAGCAAGTGGCAGAGGTACTTCGATTAAGCAGGGAAATGTCGGAGTAGTTGAGACCCTAGTCGTACCGAGGCGCAGCGGTCGCGTTTCTGGGACGCGCGAAAGCGTAGCTTGATGGAACGTGAAATGCTACGTCTATATCCGGATATGACAGGCTCGTCGATCATCTCATACAGGAGAGCTTGCTTCGCTCGTTTGCCCACATCCTACAAATCGTGTCGGCTACTTGAACGACGTTTTATCTTTTCTTTTTATTTTTCATTTACATCCTTTTTTTCCAGATAAGGGTCGTGCGCTCGTGAAATTTTATCCTGGCCCCGAAGATATATGTCACAGGAGTGAACGCTTGCAGTCACCCAGAAACGTCCACCCGCCGGGTTTGACGTATTACGGAGATAGGTGAGGAAACTTCCACAAGCGAAACTCTATCGTTCATAACCGTTTGCTATTACCTGAGCGGAAATTTATTCAGGCTGCCTAATGCGTTACATCGGAGCTATTTTAGGTATCGGCGAGGCATCCCTGATCGGGCTCACCGGATTTGGTAGGCGGTAAAAAAACTCCTGGAGAAAAACCCAAAAAAAAAAATCTCGGAAAAAAACCCCCCGGAAATACGAAGTTCGTCGTTGGAGGCGATCGAACTGGTTAGGTTATTTACTCTAAAAAAGACAATTCCTACCCCTCATAAATTTAATTAAGTCACCGAAATTGATTTGGGTCTAAGTAATTTCGGTTGACTTCTGTCTCAGCGCCGTGGACTTCAGTCTAACCTGGGCCCGACGAATCTGGCAGTATTACTCCTTGCCTGATAAACCACGGCGGATTCTAGTCGGATTTAGGCCACACCCGTTATTGATACATCTTATCTGATCAGACATCCTAGATTTATAGCAGGCCTGTGCCGGATTTGGCATTGTTGCGTTACTGGTCGGACTTGCCTGATCAGATTCATCGAATTTCAATGGGACTGATAAATTTTAAATAAAAGTTAACTTGGATCTAAAAGTATAATAGTGGTGTATGTCATTTTCAAGTGAACATTAATTCGGTTTATATGAAAATTATTTTCTTTTTTTATTAGTATTGTGGTTTGCTTAACTACGCGCTGGGATGCGCCTCTGTTCAGGTGAAGTAGAAATTAGTATTCATATCTGAATTACGTTTCACATGTAGAATTGGCATATCAGCAAAGCTTCAATGCCAGAAATAATTTAGGTTTCTTGTACTTCATGCTGAACATTGGTCAATGGCTCATTGAATTGGCAATATAATAGTGGTAGCAGTAGTGAAGGGACAACGATCATCTGGTTTAGGATATCCTATCACAGTCTCTGCTTTCAAGCATGCTGATGTTATCCAGAGGCGTTCTTCGAACGATATGGTCAATGGATATTAATGAGATCCGAACGCGTACTCGAGCTTAGTACATGATCCAGGGGATATCCTGATATCTAGAGTTACAGCTATACATCTGTTTAGCTTGGTGGTTGGCTGGCTAGTGAAACCAGCAAGTGAGACCATCTATAGACGTGAGAATTACATATAAGTGGAGGGAATACGCCAACGCTTTGAGACCTTACAGTGTATAGTACAGGCTTCGTGGTCCCACCGTCTCCAGAAGCTTCTCGTTTCTCAGGTAGGACTATAGGTCGACCTATGAGAAAGGCCATTTACACTTGGTATCTTGCCTTTGAATAATATGGAGATTCGCCGACCTGTTAATTAACCTCGGCTCAATTGCATGCATTCGCTGAATTTGAATGCACAGAGTGGAAAGAATTGAAGAAATAGTTTCAATTATATTCGTGAAGTGAAATATCGAACTTTAACGCCACAGCTGTATGTCACTTCGACGTGAATATCGAGGTCTCGTGTAAGAGGGGTTTGATTTTCCTGTTGATTATACGTCCATTAGGCAAAGTAAATTTGTACGCGGTAGTTCTGCAGTTACTGCTGTTGGGTTGGTTTGACATGGTCGTCCTTGAACTTACCCTCGACGGACTCATGCAATTTAGTACAAAACTTGTAAATTCGATAGGCGGTCAAACATGCTGCTGACATAATTCACCGCTTGGTTCGTCTAACATTTCTGGAACTAGTGCAATACTTTTCCGTTCACGTAATGATGTAGGGTTCGGATTTAAAGTATTGTTCAAGCGGTTCGAGACACACAGAATGAAAATAATTTCTCTGACTTTTTTTATTTCTTATTTCGATCCTATATTTTATTTGAGAGAAAAAGAGTATTTACAAGTTTTTGATTAGTATTTTAATATAGAAACAAGAGAAAAATTGAATTACATGAGTGATGGAAGACTATTCGAAGAAAAAAATTATTTGCAAGTAATTTTCAGATAAATGAAATTTAAATACAAGTTCCTTCAAACGGTTTTCGTAGACTTCATTAAAATACAGGTCCCGTACAATAAAGAAAAGTCTTGAATGAAAAAATAAATGGAGGAAAATGAGTGATCAGTTGAGCGAAGAAATTTCATATCAAATCGATCGGACAAACTTTATCGACAATAATAGCCATACGATGAAAAATTTCTGGAAATTTATCGTAGTCGCTTTATAAAGTGGGAGAACTCTACATTGGAGGGTTTTACCGGGCGGTTGAACATTCCATTTGTCGCCAGAAGTTTCCGTATTAACGTGCTTTCCTATGTTCTCTGCTTTAGCATTCGTAATATGCTAGCTTCATCGCTCTTTCCCCATTTCACATATATAATCGCGAGTTAGTGAAGGATGCCAGAGAGCGTCGCCTTCATTTTCTAGCACAAGAGCGGTCTCGAAGTCCGAATCCCAATTCAACGTAAAGAATGCGCGACCGCGTCATTGCTACGAGCGAAGTAGCAAGGTGGGGTTCGGTGCAAATCCTCAATATGGAATCCTTTATTTCAGTTAAACTGTGCGGAAAGGAGTTTGGCGGGTAGCCAAGATTGGAAATCATACGCAGTGCCATATTGAGCTAACGAAACTTTATTTCATCCGGTGGTGCGGATGATGGTGGTTATGTTGAAACGTGGGGTTGGACGACATTAATCCTTCAAAAATGCTTGAAAGAAATATGTGTTCCTTTTTTTCTCTGCCACCAACTACAGCTGGTCCTGAGTGAGAAGAAGGTCTGCAGTACTGTGTTACCACCTATAGTTAATAGTGGTGACGACAATTGCAGCGGGAAAAAAGGAACGAAAAACAAGTGAACGAGTTAAAAAAGCAGGAAGAAACTCGAGTGAGGGTTTCAGTTTTTTACCGCGATAAATTTACGGTTAATATATTGCTTCGTGAGAATTGTAACCCCAATTCTAGTCAGTTGGGTGCGATGAGCTATATCTCTGAACCACGAACCACCGGATGATGGTGGTTATGTTGAAACGTGGGTTTGGTGTTGACGACGTTAATCCTTCAAAAAGGCTTGAAAGAAATATGTGTTCTTTTTTGTTTCTCTGCCACCTACTACAGGCTTGTCCTCAGTGAAGAAGGAACTCCTGCAGTACTGATACTACCTATAGTTCATAGTGGTGACGACAATTGCAGTTGAAAAAAAAAGGTGAACCGAGTTGAAAGAGGAGGTATAAAACCAGAGTAAGGGTTTTGGGCTTTCTATGGCGATAAATTTACAGTTATATATTGCTTCGTGAAAATTGTAACCCGATACTAGCCGAGACCGGTTGGGCGCGATGAGCTGAACCTCTGGACCACGATCCGATAACCATTTTTCGCAACACCTGGATCCCTATAAACTAGCTCGAGCGTTTGCTCCTGCTTTCTGAACCAACGCCGAATCCGCAAGCTCACAGAGCAACCTAACAAATCGCGGCTATCGGAAAGCCCCTTGCTCTCTACCCCCCGTAGCTTTCGTTCCTACCGTCGTTTCTGCTGTGGACAGATTCGTTGCACGTTGAAAGCCGCCCCATCCAACGAAGAGAGTTATATAAGTACTTGGAACTCGAAAGCTCACAGTAAAAAAAAAGCACAACTATACTTGCAGCTGCATACTACAAGTGCATGTGATGATTATATCTCTCTTGACTCTATATGTCTAAGAGAGTTGAAATAGATATCAAAATATTTTGTCAATATTGCCATATTTCTGGGATATTTGCAAAATATTCACGTGCTATGAGGATGTTTTTTCTATAGATAAAAAATTCTTCGTTTCTACAGCATTTTTCTTATAATACATATTCTTTAAAGATAAGAATAGCGTTTTTATCTGGCTCCCTCCCCTTAATAAAATCAGGAAGAAAAAAAAGATGCCAGCTTGTAAATGGCGTATAAAAATAACCGACGGATTAAATTACGTATAGTATGTACTGCGATATGTAATGGCTGCCTTCAACAGCATTCTTTGTTACTCTCTATTGCTATTGTTGTAATTACACAGCGGCCAGCGCTTTGCGGGAGCTTGCAGATCATCGTGATAACTTTGAATCCGTCAGCAGCAGTATAATTACAGTGGTGCCAGAGGTACGATTTTATGAAGTACAGCACCATAAAGGTTATTTTTAAGAGAGTGAAACAAGAATAGTGGTGCATTAAACCTGTGGCACGATCACAGGCAAACAGTAGTAGCAGTAGCAGCAGCAGCGGCAGTAGGGGCCTAATCGCTGCCACTTAATCGTCCTTCACCGCATGGACTCGGGACTAAAAATTCTTCATGGTAAATTTAGAAGATTGCGCGATCGCAACTCTCTCTCTCTCTCTCTCTCTCTCTCTCTCTCTCTATCTCTCTCTCTCTCTCGACTCCAGGTAATTATGGTAGCAACCCCGGATCAGCAACTTCCTTCTAGCGAATTTTACATACTAGCTGAACGACTAAGGAAAAGAGTTTATAAACGCTTGCGTGACTCTGTAGACCAACGTCGAACAAAGTACTGGCTGCTCATGCTCACGCTGATTTTTATAATGAAATTATATTCGGTAATATTACGTGTTAAATGATAAATAGCATAGTAAGCCGACTCTTTACATTCTAATATTGTGCATTATAAAAACATCGCGTGGCATTATGCACTAGAATATGGCTAAATTGATCTTTAAGTCCGTAGAAACCTTTTATAAGAAAAATGTTAGGACAATTGGTTTTCTTCGTATCTTGTGAGCCAGGATGATAATTTTTCCAGATGTGTTTCACTGAAACAGTTAACGCACGAATATCCATTAATGTGTAAGTCATCCGTTTGTCATCTGCATGCTATTTCAATGACTAATGTTGTCTGTCTCAACCAGGATATAATAAGCTGCACAGCAACTAGTTTGCAATCACAACAGCTAAGTCAACAGTTGAAACAATGTGTACATATAGATCACGTGGATCGTTAAAGATGAAATTGGCTTTCCAGGTTGTGTAAACTGCGCTTGTTAATTGCGGGGGACAAAGGACTCTGAGTTTGTTCGGATGGAAATCGAGTTTTCGAACGACCGCAACTGACGGAACAATATTAGTTGGTTTAATGAGTTCACTTTGCATGAAAGTACATGGACGATTTTACAAGAGAATTCAACACGTAACTTTGCCTGATTCATTGGGTTTCATTGTTACTTAGCATCTAATCGATCACAACCTCTACAAATATAAGTTTCCACGTTGTTAGCATTAGTTTATATTTTCCTTCTCTTTTAGTATAAATATTAAGGAGTTTTTTTAGGCTTACCAGACAGATGTGGATGTATTATCGCAGAATTTACATATCCGGAAAAACGGATTATATATAATCATATATAAAATACTTATATATAACGGTATATGATTTTTGTGTCTATAATCATATATGATATATATATGTCTAAACGAATCCATTCTCCTGATATTATCAATACTCTCTAGTTCACAAGCGCATCACCTTCCTTGTAATAAACGTGTTCTATTTTCATCATCAACTTCAATATAATCTTATATGATATATCATATATGATTATGAAAATACATAATTACTAGACGTTGCACATGAACCCTTTAAATGGTTACTATGGCAACGGTCTCTCATTTCCTTATTTCCGATATATTCAGTCCTATTTCCTTCATTTATGGTTTTGCTTTTTTCACTCTTTGCGAGAATAATTAAGACAAAGTTGCTAGTCTATAAAGCTAAAATTTGTCAAAAGTAAATAGTAAGGAAGGGTAGAAAGAAAAATGACTACATTTATAAACGTATTCGCTGGAGCGTCATGAAAATTGGAAGACAATTATTAATGCAATGTTTGCCTCCGAAGGATTTTACGAAGAGACCATCGATGTGAACGAGAAGTGCGTCGAGAGCTCAACTTTATTCACAACAGTGTTCACTAAAGTAGAGGAAACTTTATTCACACCAACGGCATTCCAACAAGAGCGTGCTATAGATGAACTTTACTCTGTTGCCAGTGACAGTAAAAGGGAGCTATAAAAAATACGAACGAACCAAGAGTTCAGGTTCTTGAAAGGGTAGCAAGTTGATCGTCGATCGTTTACTCGTCGAATGCAGTCACCTGTCGTTACGTCGAACACTGAATTCGCAAGAGCTTTAAGGTAGCAGCAGCGAAACGAAATGTTTAAACTCGAAGTTAGCTATGTACTAGTTCGACGATAAAAAAAACTCAATTGTCCCCCATTCTGATTCCATATATTTTTACGGGTGTCTGTCACCAACAATTCAACAAATTAATGATCCTCTTTTCTCAGGTATTCACTGAACCGCTCAAGTGTCTTTTTTCTGATATGTTGATAAGCATCTTTTCTCCCTCGGATTCAATCAATCACGCCTCAACGAATCCATTTTCCTGATACTATCAGTAGTCTCCAGTTCACAAGCGCATCACCTTCATTGTAATAAATATGTTCTCTGTTCATCATCAGCTTTAATCGTAAGTGATCAACGCTTGCGCAAAGAGAATCTTAGTTTTAATGCCAGTCGACGTGATTCACGAATTCAACAAAATAATTATCCCCTTTCTCCCCAGACATTCACTAAATCCCTCAAGTATCTTTTCCTGACATATGTCCTTCTTTTCTCCCTTGCATTTATTCGCTTACGCCTCAACGGATCCTTTTTTTTGATTCTGTCAGTAGCATCTAGTTCACAAGAGTATTGGCCCGATCGTAATAAATTTGTTCTCTGTTCATTAGCTTCAATGATAAATAATCGACGCCTGCGGAAATGTTGGTTCCAATGTCGATCCACGATGAGCGGATCATTTGTTTTTTGCAACATCGTAAGTGTGTGGTTCACAACGATTACTCCTCTAGCGAACAAAAGCATCATCGGACTCTGTCGAGGCAAGAAAGAAATTTTGTTAGAGAGCGATTTTCTTACGATCTCTTGCCTAATTGTTTTTTTATTTATTTTTTTTCTTTCTTAACCAGGGTGCATGTATTTCTGCTGTGTTTGGTACAGAGGATTATAAAGAGAATGAAGGGACTAAAAAGGCTCCTGTGAAAACTGATTGCACGTTAACTATATAGCTGCGAGAAAGGTGAGTACAAGCGACGAGAATAAAAGTACACAGTGCAGCTATAATACAGGACAAAATCTATCGAGCGTATAAAGGAAAAGCGAGGTAGTGAAAGATAAAGGAAATGAGAAGAAATGACAAAAGGACAAGCCGCGATGCTTTCTTTCTCGCGTTGCTTCATTAGCTGCACGATAATTGGCCGTCTAAGCGTGACTAGCGTTAACAAAATTCCGTCCGCGCTCTCGCGCCCTCGATCTTTGACGCTGCAATCACCCGTTCACTCTAGTAGCACACGGTAGACGCGGCGAGATCAAGCGTCGATGTGGGAAAAAGGACAGCAGAAGCTTTTGTCGATTAATTGAGCGCTATTTTAGCTTCACTGGTGCTCACAAGGCCTGGAGATCAAACACGTTGGCGACCCTGGAGGAGTCCCACTTTAATGAATCTGACCTCTAGACTTGTGCTGTTTGGTTCAGGTAACGTCGAGAACATTATTTAGTTAACCGTAACACGATAACTTATAAAAACACTAACTGCCATATTCCTAGGGTCTTCATGTAAGCTCCGCGCTCATTCCTATAGATCTGCAATTGCTAAAAGGTGCACGACCAAAGAGAATGAAACATTTCTTAGGGTCGAATTTTTGGGCATAAATGCATACTCGAGATCAATCTTGAGATTGAACTTCAAACATGAGAACAAACTGCGAACTTAAGATGATCTTAAGATCAATCATACAACTTAAGATAATCTTAAGATCGATCTTATGTTCAAAAATTCGACCATTAGTAATGAATTGTGACAATTGCTTACCAACTATTGTGAGGTAAACCGGAAAGCCGATTGGCGGTGTTGTAGATATCTGACACTCGTAAAGCCCGGAATCCCTACGTTGTGGATATCGTATCCTGAGTGTCCATTCCTCGGTAAGTGGTGCGTGCATAGCCTCGAAACGCTGGTCACTCGTGTATGTGTAACGCCCAACCGTCAGCAGGTGGATGTCTCGATGTCTCACCCACGAAACCTTCGAACATAAAAGCAAGGTATGACGACTTATTAACCATGTTTCATCCTCGAAAAATGTTGAAAATATATCGCATAAACAACTAATCCCTCTTACTTTTTGTCGACAAATTAATAAATTAAAGAAGATAAATTTGTGTGTAAAATAGTAACGTTTCTTAATGTATGTAATTTGTTTTCTTATTTGTAATATTCCATCATTATTGATCTGGTGTGTATGTGTGTGTGTGTGTGTTTTTGACATCTTAAATTGAACATCCCGAAAAATAAAATTCTCGTGTTGGCTTAATGGTCCCTTACGGTGCTTAGGGGTTTTTAGGGTTCTTTACGGGTCTTTTGGTGTTTTTATTTTATTTTATTGCTGCGGGATGTTTTATCGCAGAATGTCTTTCCTGGGATGTTATGTCGGCGATCTCTTGGGGCGCTGGCTCCAGGAGCAAAGCCCATTTGATGGTTGGGGAGTTTAACCTTCCCCGCTATAAAAAAACTGTAATTTTTTAAACGTCGATAAAATCATCCTTCATCTTGGCAGTTATCTACTTACAAGTGGCTCTTGTAGGATAGTAACTATCCGAACTCATTGTCAGCAAGTGAAAATCTAATCTTTTTAATGCGTGTATATTAATATTAGTGGGATTGTGTGGGGATACTTCGGTCAGTTGTCCGCTGAATTAGTTGCCTGCGGGATCAATTATCTTTGGGAACATGTAACTTAACATATGTGGCATGTTCCACGTTCTTATTTGTCAAAACTGTTACCTAACTTATAAGAGGTCTTTCGTATTTGCCAAATTTGAAATTTAATTTATGGGTGATTGAGAGGAGGGACAAATAGAAGAAGGGGCGAAGAATTTTCTTCTGTATATGTAGAGAAGATACTTAAAAATATTAGCTATCATAATTTAGGTCGAGATATAATAAAAGAGTATTCACGTAACGCTTTTCTATCCCCTTCTCTCATTAAATTCTATGGTTCGCTATCTGGATACTTTGGTGCATTATACTAGCAAACGGGGGTAACAGTGTACTCGGTATGCGGTGTGCTATCACTGCTCACGCCCCGTCGCTTATATGATTGAACGATAAAACTTTACACTCTCTGTCTTATTCGCAAAGTTTACTGCCGCATATACAGGATCCATCGTGGCCCGATTACTTCGTATTTTTACACCAACCGCGACCACCAGCCACCGCCAGTTGCCGCTATCTCCCGACACTCTTGTTCGCTTTTCTGTTTTCATTTTTTTTTCTTCTATCGTCGCATATTGCCTCACACGCACAACTACATCATAAACACAAAACTGTACGTCAAGTTATGCTACATCAAAAATAATAAGACCAACACCTAGCAGCGGCAGGAAAAAAAATGATAGACGTAATTTTTTTTACAGTACCATTTTGCGGCAATTGAATATCTCATCCTAACGATTTACTTAAATGTAACGTCAGATTTTTTAGAAAAAGTATACAAACTGCTCCATCTTTTTATTTTTAATTCCAATATCACACATGGAGTAAGTAAACGAGAAAGTATTGTGATAATTTAAAATATCGGATGACAGATTATGATATAAACAGACACTGATTATCGAGAATTCTAAAAAACACATTCACTAATTTTTATCTGTCTATCTGTCTGTGTCGTCCGAAAGCATAATAGCTTGAAAAGTATATTTTTTTTGTTATGAGCCTTCTACGTTCAAATTGTAGTTTTGGTATCGAAGTTCAAATCAAAACAATATTTCTTTCTGGTAGTTTATCTGAAATCTGAGAAGGTAAAAAAATGTGTAAAGTTCACTCGTATTCCGCAAATTCCAAAAAAAAATTATTATGTGATTCCATCTCATGAGGACGTATCGTCTACAAAATTTCTGTCTATTTCATTGGTAACATTACCACAGTCATTTCACGACAATAATTTCACACCCATTAAAGCATGATGAGATAGTTACGTATTGCGCTTGCGCCATTCGCTTTTTTCTCCTATAATTTCTATATTTTACTTTTAAGGTATCACAGCAAGACATATTTCATTACTTTTAAATTATACTTAACATCTTGCGTGCTGACCAATTGAAGTGTAAATAAAAGCTTTTCCAGCGGAAATCTCTAATCAAGGATTTATGTGACACTTACAGTTTAAGAGTAATGAAATGTCTTTCATTGCTTCTAACTGAATTGCGCCTTTAACGTGAATGGCTGCTTATACAGGTCATGGTGATAAGTGCATGCTATACCTAAACTCGGAACGGCTTTTCACGGTCCAATACGGAGAGAATTAATTTCTTCGAGATTTCTGGTAGCAGAGAAATAAGGGACCGATTGATCATTTTTACTATGATTTTGAAATGAACGTAGATGAAAATACATCTGAATTTGTCATATTCTGGTTAACACGGAAAAAGAACACCTGTGATTTTTATTAGTTTTTTATTTTGAGCCGTTATTGATTCATGAAAAAATATACAACAACAAAAAGACTAAGTTCCATAAAAAATGTGATTTTGACATAAATAATACAACTTTTTCGTCATATAACGCAGTTTAATATGAATATCGTGAGTGAACTAGTAAAACTTAAAATTTTTTAGTTTTCAACTAGATAAATACGCCTCTATATAATGGTTATCAATTCTTGTACTAGTTTTATATTCAAATGCGTTATTTGACAAAAAAATTTCTCATATTATGTATATCGAAATCATGTTTTTAACGAAGATGGAATTTCTAAATTGTAGATTTCATTTTTTTTGGTAAATCAAGAATGGCGAAAATTAAAATTGTAGACTTCCTTTTAGTGATAATATAAAAACATATTGAGGAAATTGAAGAGGGTTGCTTTTCATCCTGTGTCATTTACCATGGAATGCTCCACAAACAGTTTTTGAAACCCTAGTACTCGAATAATGTGACTACCGTCAAAGCCTCCTTAAAACGTGCGATTGCTTTCTGTTTTAACTATTAAACCGAGGGTCATACTGTGCTCGAAATAAAAATTGCGGTCAATTGGACTGTAATATGTTATGACACATTTTAAATACCTTTTAAACATTATCCCATGATTATCTTTATGAAACATAATAAGCCCATTATCAGAGACTGTATATAGCATTTAAAAAAAGGTCTTTGCTTGAATGCCGCAAAAAGGGTTGAACCAAATCGAGCCCGGAATAATTACACACCAGCCAAAGCCTTTCTAGCTTGATATTTAGAACGCAGCACGCAACGCGCACAGTAACCGCATTGCACACGTTCTGCGATCGTATAGCTGTAAAAGGTGTACGCAATAAACTCTCGGTGGTGGCCACATGGTTTCGCATGAAAATGTACTTTAGAATTGAAAGCTCATGTGTTACAGGACTTTGCACTGTGGCTAGTATCAACAGCACGTTGTGACAGAAAAGCAACGACCCCGGAAATGGCTTTATGCTACCTAAACAGTCAATTAGCACCTTTAACATCTGTTTGAAAAGTTCGAACGCAACAAAGACTGAAGCACATGCATTTAGTATGATTCCTAATAGGATTCGTTATTCACGAAACATTTCGATGACAAAAGTCGTTATATTTGGGGTAACGATAGAAAAGCTCGTAAGTCTGTAATTTTGACCATCAACATTGTTATAGGCTTTACATATTACCATTTTAATCGCAGTTCAGCTATCTCAAACATACGGGTGTATCGTGTCAGCGGAATACACAGCAACGCGTTTACAAAGCACTTTACCGACACTTAATTACAGCGATAATAAATTGACTTACTATTCTGTTAATTGTCAATAAACTGCAAAACTGGATACGTTGACTCAATCAGAAAATAAATGAGAATTACATCATCGTTATCACGTCATTTAGCATGATTCAGTTTTGTTTCACCATAGAGAAAAAGCTTTGCTTTTTGGTGGAAACGTTGTTTTTACAGTTTTCTATATATCAATGTGTTTACAATTGACCCATTTTCAAATGTCCAATTTGACCTCGGTCTACCCCATTCACGATACAATTTATAGATGACAATTTTGTATGCATCGCATGACACTTTTTTTCCAAACAAAGTTTTTTAGAATTTTTTCAAATTTTTAAAATCTGTCGTTTGATAACTTGTTTTAAAAAATCGTAAATAATAAAAAATGTGTAAAAATAGACCGGACGCGCTGCCGCGCGTTGCCGTTTTTCTCTGGGCACTGCAGCGCTCTTTCAACTAAACGGACCCGGTCCAACCTTCTGTCAGTTTTGACACTTGACAAAAACAAAAAGATCAATCTATGAAGTTGATCATGGTCCCGGTGTCTGACCACTACTAATCATAGCACGAATAAAACGGCTTCACATGAACATAGCTGATTGTCACCATCTTTTTAAAAGAGGATGTCAATCATTAAAAAATGTCAGGTCCAGGTCAAAACCAGGTGGAATGACCCACATATATGTATTCAGGCTGTGCATCTGCTTAACTACATTCCGTGTTGCACGCAGCAGTCTTCAAATGCTTTTCTGGAGATTTTGATGTATGAGGACTCCAAAATAAACTTGGGTATTTCTGAAAATGATGATGAGTACATCTACCACATAATATAAAAATATATTCATAGTAAGGAACACTGAATCTGAATTTACACGATCACAATGTCTGCATTTACTTTAGTTTCGGTTTTAGTTGTCTACATAAATCTGGATATATATATATACGTAAACTGGGCCGTGTTTTATTTTCCACAAAGTCTACATACCCGTCTAAAATCGTTTCAGTTGATGGTCATTTTCCCTCAGCGTAGACATAGGCTTAACAACCACGATAAAAACGTTTTTTAATTAAACGTACCGTAAGATTTCCAAGATTCTTCACTTTGCACACGAGATGAACGGTTTTTCCAACCAATCCCGTTGTATTCGATTCGACTGTCGTGTCGAAGTATGGTCCCGTTTCTGGGGTTGGATGATCTTGAAGAAAATCACTGATAAAACTCTTGGGTTCATAAGCTGTACCTTCTGCAACAAAATAAAACGTATTTATGTCACAGTTATTTGAATGTCGTTTACTCAAAACAAAGTATTTTATTAATTTACAATAAAATCGTAAACTACGATTGTATCATTAATAATGACAGGGGTATAATTTTCGTTCTACTGTTGTGGTCGATTGTACAGTTGATCGATGGCAGAGTAATATTTTTCTCATTCCCATGGTAGAATACCCGTAACAACAGGGTTCAAGCAGAATTTCTGATGGAAGAACGACAGCAGCCCCGAAGCGCTACATATAATGTGCCAACACGTTACACATACACACGCACACACACACGCACATGCACACACACATTCGAATCACAATTCTCCTGCCTCTCGAGCGCAAGTTATAATTGGCTACGCTACTAAATTCAATCGTGAATTTGATTACGGAACAGGAGGGTTAATTTCAAGAGAGAATTCTCGAATATTCGAACGTTAGAGCTTCACTCGCTGAGATGAAAAGCCATACAGAATGCGCGAGGAATTGGGATATAGAGGTTATGATAGTAGGCTGCAAAAGTACATTGGGGTATTGGAGTAGCCGCATATTGCTATAGTGTACATACTATTCCAAACATATCTGTGTTCTATATGCTCTACTGCTTTAGCTGCAGCGCCGCCAGAAGTGCACTCCGCACTCGGTAACCCTGCACTGCGGCAAATACAATCGTAGTCCGGTACGGTCTATACATGCATGTGCGCGTGCACAAGTACACAATCTCTCGCACTGCACCTTGACGTGTTCAACCAGCCGGAGTTCTACAGGAGGAGTACTCGTAGTATATACTTTAACCCCTAACTCCTCGTTTCAATATACCATAGATATCAACTCTAGGGGAAAACGGAAGGTTAGTTACATCAGGAACTGGTAAGGTCAATTCTGTTTAAATAAACAGGCGGTTGTATTAGGTCATCTTATTCAAATAATTCGCGTGCATAAATGTGAGTTTCCTAGTAACTACGGATTAGTTGTTAATCAACGCTGGTGTCGTTAATAGCGCATGCTTTCTGCATTATAATATACAGTAGTCTATTACAATATCGTGAAACATTAATCGGCAAGAACTGCGAAAGTCTGAAAATAACATTTGCGTATTCTTTTCATAGTCATGCCCTGTTTAAATATTCAAAACCTTTTCATTGTACTCCACCTAGTTGGTTTCTTAGAACAACGCCTAGTTGGAAGCTCGAATAAGCACATGAATAGAGATGTTTCACGTCTACGTTTCCACTTGAATCACAAACAATCTTGTCCGATCGTGAGGAATGAAATGTTTTATTGGGTTTGACACCAGTCCATTCTAAAGCCAATAAGGAACCTAAAGAAATCTTTAACGCATAAAGTATTGAGTCACTTCAGGTTTAGTCTGGATCTTATCATATCTCACGAAAATCTTGCGGATGCCACTTTAATTATTTGCCAACCCTTTTCTAACACAGAATCTGAAAAACCATATTTCACTGTCGAAACAACTTCAATACTGGAACGAATAAACATGAAGGGTGGTATGTCAACATAAGAACAGAGAGGTTAGATCGAGCTACGCCGTGGGGATAATCTTCACTTCATTGTTCAAACAGCTGGAACAGGACAAACTGAAGGTGGATAAAGGCGTGAAAAAGGTAAAGAGACTGCCAGAGGGGGCCGCTTCTACTGGGGTGGGTGACCATCTTGAGTTCCGGAGCTGGCGAAAGGGAGGACGTGAATGAACGAAAGAACACGGAACAGTGCAAGGATGGAAGAAGGCTTATTCCCGGTGGAAAACACAAGACCTTTGGAGCGAGGAAGTGCAGGATGTTTCTGCAAAAGTGTGTGTAAGAAAGAGAGAGAGAGAGAAAGGAAGGAGAAAAAAAAGATTGAGATAGCGAGAACAACGACGAAACGAAAAAGACCAGAAACCACAAGTGGGATGAGGTAACTGTAGTCGAGAAAATGTGGAAGGTACCGCGCGGATAGGTAGACGACGTGACTAGAACGTACGTCTGGAAAGGAAGCTGGAGACAGGTAGAAGAAAAACGTGTATGTGTGGAGACAACGAAGGGATCGTAGTAGTATTGCGCGGTATATCGGAGCTGTGGTAAAATTTTGCGGTGACACAGGAAGCGCCTCTCCCCGGTTCCATTTCCGATAGAGATCACTTGGCGTTTCAACAGCATTCCACTGTGCAGTGTATGTGCATATGTGTGATGGGCGGAACAGTTAGAACAGCCGGAAGCACAATAAAGTGTCATAGGAAGTGGTTGAAGCCCTTATACGAGTTCCCGAATTCATGAACGATGAACTTTGAATTGATAGACCCTAAAATCCCGTGTACGTTGACCACATCTACATACCTAAAATCAACGTCATATCTATATTGGCACTCTGGAACTTAATTTCCCAAATAAACAATGTTGGGCACAGACATACAGGAAGATCAGAGAGTGCGGTATAATGGGATATTAAATTGAAGTGCTGGATTTAAGCGAATCAAATATTCAAAGCATGTATAACACAGTTAGACATCGGGATAAGTCTACACTGAAAGGTGGAAGTGGAAACGGTGATGGCCAAGTTACACGAGAGGGAGACCAGAGTCGGAACAATTTACGGAATTTCGGGTATGCTTTCAATGAGAAGTAGTACAGTGGAGTTGGGAGGCGGACATATGTAGGAGTAGAAAGCATGTTTTGGGATTTGAAAGGTTTATGAAACAGGGTCTGTGATGTTTGGCCATGTTAGCCGGCCAAAAATCTTGTTTGGCTAATAGAATGTACCTACGGTAAGAATTAAATAACCACCATAACGGCAACGCTGAATAAACGTTCCCCGACGCAACCATAGAAAACTGTGAAATAGTACAAATCCCATGAATGATACCGTACACTATAGTCACCATGGAGGATAAACAAGGTTTATTACTCATACAATGGTGTTGTTAGAGCATGATGTATCATCACAGTTTCGCAAAAAAAAAGGCTTAAACTTTTTATTCATAGGTAGATAGCAGCAGAGTCTCTGAGCTTGTCAACTCACACCTGCGAAAAACCTTTTAACGACGTTTAAAAAGAAAACAACAACAACGACAAAGAGAGTCATTAAAAGCCGAAGGAGGTACGTAGCAGTGAAGTGGGTTCATAAGCTAGTCGCAATATCGTCGGCGCTGTTATACGCATATGGTGTGGCGCCTGTAGAGGTACAGGACCGTCGCGAGCCGGGCTTCCTAATTATGCGGGAGCCTAATTAGAAACGAGCTTTGCTCTGAGCTCTCATGGCAGAAGCAACTTGCTCGATTTCCTCGCGCACCCTCTTTAGAACATGGGGACTCTTGGTTACCGAGATTCTCTCTATTCTACTACTCGCTTCCTCGTTTTCTCGCTTTAGGGTCTTTCCCTTAGTGTATAGTCGCCGCTACCAAAGTCGTTGTAGGAGTCTTCATATCGTGACGACTGCGACGATGGCGGAAGAGACAGAGGGACAAGTCGCATCCGTTCCAAAACGATGTAGAGCGATTTCACGTCCTTCTGAGTACTCGAGACCACCTGCGATTCGTATAATGATTCACGCTTTTCTCTTTATCCATGGTGATTATGTTTTATTATTTTCAGAATAGATGCTAGTGGATTTGCTTTAGCTTTTGCGAAGAAACTCCTGAGCCGAAATTCATTCAGGCTGCTTTATTTAACAGGAGGACCGTTACAAGGATCAGTAATGCCTGACTGATCAGGCTTGCAAACTTTAAGTTGCTCAGATTTCCGGAGTTTCAACAGTATCTGGGCCAGATCTCATATAGATACATACTACCTGACAGGATCATCACATTTAAGACGTGTCTGTGCCGGATATAACATCGATTACATCTTGTCTGATTTGGCTTGCCAGAATTTAGTCGGATCTGGGCCTAATCTACCATTTTTTCGATTTGCCTGATAAAAATTTGCTGAATATGAAAAACAATTTTGTTTATTAATTTGGTGACTTTTGTAGCTATACAATCTGATCACGACCTCTGAATGGTCGTTTTATGCTCTCAACCGGTCTTTACCAGAGTCTCATTAGGATCTGATCTCGCCTTGAATCGGGGCCACCTGTACCACTGCGTTATTACGGCGCAGGATCTGGATCGGATACGCTAGTCTCTGGAAGGCCTGATACAGTCTAATATGTGACTGTTTCTAGTCTAATTAAGTTTCTGTTTGGGTTAGTTTGGAACCGAAATGCATGCGGCGTTTTAGAACGCCACGAGTTACTAGCCAGTCCTTTGGTTGGCTGATGTGACTATAAGGCGTTACGGTGCAGCAAACACATGGTCTGGTATATGTCTCGTACAATATGTTCTCGAAATGTTATTACCAGAAGAAAACTGGAGAGAACAGATGTCCTGTTCTCAAAACGTTCTACCTTCTTCGTCTAACCTGACATTATTCATCACCAGGTTAAAAAATATTTCCATACTCCATAAAAATGAACAAGAAAATGTTAACTTAAAAATCTGTGCAAAATAAAGCGTATGTAACAAAACGGGCTACATTGCAATTTACTTTCTTTTCCACCATTCATAAAGAAACATCGCAATATTTAGTTTGCTTTGTCTTCCATTATAAGTTGGAGCAGTTCAATTGCCAAAAATGATAATCGAAAATGTGTATAGATAGAGAAATAATAAATTCGAAGACAGCTAACGCGCATCTGCGGTTCATTACTCTATGAAAGATGAGAATTACCGTGAGACGGTAAATGAGAAGGAAAGTGGGTATGTATGCCTAGTGTATGCTTTATGAAAAGAGCTGGTTTGTGTTCCTGGCGCGCATACTGTGTATCTCCTGCACCGCGTTTCGAAGTTACTTCCTGGGCTTTTCTCTACCTCTGGTATCTGTACAAACGCTCGCCGTGCGCATAAACGGCGACGAAACGTAAATAAACGTTTCAGTAGCGACGAAGACACACATATATTGTTCCGTCTCGGGTGGAGCTACTGTTCTTACCATTGTTTCCCAAAGCACTGGAAACCCTGGGACCAGCAATAGAGTACACATCTGTATGTACGATGTAGCAAAGAGCTGTTTCTGCAACCACGGTTTTTACACAATGCTGAGTAAATTTGTGAACGCATGTATACAAATTTTTCGATTTCTGATAGCGCCTTTAGACAAGATACTTCATATATTTCTCGCTTATATGACACTGTTGCCACAAGTGAAATCCCCTTGAATGAAATAGAATTTTTAAGATATTAGATATGATAATTGTCCCACTACGTAGGGTTACTATGATTATTGACAGGCATTAAAAAATAAATTATTATTCATAGAAATACTCGTAAAATATCAAGTGCGAGATGTTGATATGTAATTTCTAACAAGAATGCATTGCTACTCATTACCTTGAAGGCATTTAAAGAAATCTAATTAAATTCAACTCTGCGATGTTGTGTCACATTTACCTCCATTAACCCGAGGTAAAACTCACGCTTCAGCTGAGCTCACAGTTGCACTTTATTCTTTACCACTTTCTGGACCCGTGGAGAATATAAACCCTGTATCGTAGAGTCGACGGCCCAGAGGAATCTAATTTTGAATTATGAAAGAGAACGCTACTCACTCATCTCACCTCCAACTCCCCGTGAAAGAATGAACGTCATGGAGTCATGCTCTCGCGAGCCCAAATGTGTGAAAAACGTGTGAAAAAAGGTACTGGAGAGGCATTATTTCACATTACTTGAGCGAGCCAACAGCACCCAGTCTCTGAGAAAGACAGAGGGAGAGAGAGAGAGAGAGAGAGAGAGAGAGAGAGAGAGAGAGAGAGAGAGAGTGAGAATACCATGGTAAATATTTCTCGAGTCATAACAGAATGATCCGTATTCTGTTGGTATATCAAGGTTCTGCTTTTCTGCACTTTTCTACTTATTTAAATTATTCTTACTTCATCATTATCCGTTCACTTAACTTCCTTGGAACGAGTATTCATCTTGGATTCCGTGTTATTTATTTATTTAATTTTTTTTTTTGCAGAGTTACCTGGAAAAGCCAGTATAATTTACAGTTCTTTCTTCAAGTATACTGAGACGACGCCAAAGGAGGCAGCTCACATCCGGTGTAAACTGGCAAGACAGATGAAACCAGGCATCAGGATAATGCGCTCGTTTCTCCAATGAATTAAAAGCCATTACAGCGTTGGGCTTCAACTGTTGTGATGCTGCAGCAGCTTCTTACATCTTACAGTACGTCTTTCGTTCGTCTCGTTAAATTGAATTCCAGGAATACCATGCTTCATACTTTTTTTGGTTCTTTTTCTTTTTTGTTTCCCGTGCGGGAGAGACCGATGACTGATGACCCGGTGAACCTTTCAGAGAAACAGTAGAGCCGATATAGCTGCTGCTGTGTGACAGAACGTCAAGCTTTATCTTGGTCGAGTGAGAAAAGGCAAGAAAAAGCGAAAGAAAATTTCAGCGAAGATGAAGGGGCAGGAATATAAGTGCAGCTGGGGTTAGTTCTGTCACTTTTCACCTCTGGATTTCATTTTTATTTCGCTGAGATAATCTGAATAAAATGAACATCATTTTTGGTGTGGTTCTTATGCCACAATAATCTGTTGATTTTTATTAATCACTCAATCAGCGCTATCCGGGATAAGCAGTCATTTAAAAGTTGGTAATATAATACGTATTTAATTTATTCCGCTTCAAGTATTATTGTTTTTGCTTTCAAATCGAGGGAGCTTTGTTTTTGTGAAATTTCTTTTTTTTTATTGCAACACGTACAACTACTGATTTCTAAACTGGTTTCACTCTACTTATAGGTGATACAACCAACCCCGGTCTTCTCTGTATATGTGCGAAAACGACACAGAAACTGTCCCGTTGAGTCTCCAGTCTGGTTGTGCTATAGTTTTATGAACTTGTATGCCCCGAGCGTCGGCAGAAGGAGAGTACGAAAAGTATATAGAAGCCCAGCGAGTTCCTATCTCGGTTTATACCCCTTTCTTCTCATTCTGCGCCACTCACCCAAGAGAAAACTGACCTCTGCACTTTTTGAGAGCGTGGACCACCGAGCAGAGACCATCAGGGTGCTATCCCGAGGGAAGCTCGCGCGCTATGGTCATCGAGGCGCGAGGGACTTTTGGCGTGCTTTCTACCGTACAACCGCCTCAAAACACCTCCGCCATCATTGCACTCTGCCTCTTTCTATCTCTGTATACCTTTTATATAGTGTTGCTTTTCTTTTACTGCTCGCAAAACTTTCGGCCCCAACACTTTTTTGTCATTACCGTTATTATTAACAGCACAGTGGTCACCGAGAGGGGACCACGGCACGAAGGGAGGAAAGCCACAGCTGTTATGTACAGATCTCACGCTGTAAAAATTGTAAAAAGCTGTGTAACCCCGAGAAAGCGTGTAGGTGTTCGCAGAACTTTATGAGGTCAGGCACGTTTCGACGAAAGAAAAAAAAAGATGTGACACGAGGGTAATGTCGAAAGTCCAGAGAAACTGCTCTATACGTTTTACCGTACATTTATATAAATGGATTAGTAGCTTGTGTAATATTTTAGTACAATGATATTTTACAGAAGAGAAAATAGTAAAACTATATCGATTCATGAAGTATCCTGATCGAGTTATCAAATGATTTTTAATATGTTTTAAGGGGAACCAGAGAACAAAGTGTAAAGCGGAATCCGCCAGAAAGTGATACAAGCAATTATTTTTTCTTGTTTTATTTTGAAAAGAAAAAAGCGATTCATAAATTGTAATAAAACTTTAACGAGGTAACCAATTCCAATTAAATTTTTAGCGATGGAATGGAAGGAAAAGCTCCTTTAGCGCATCAAATTTAGTCAGATTATCCAAGCCGTTTTCAAGTTATAGAAGATGATATTTTTCTTTACCCACACTGAAAGAAATAGATATTAAATGTATAATATATAATATACCAAAAAAATTGTCGCTAATATGCAGATTTTTCTGGTGCCAAAAGATATTTACCATTCGAAAAACTTCACTTATACATAACATGGGAATGATTGCTGTCCCTGTATAAAATATCCAAATACTACTTAGTATTTTAGTATGTAAACACACAAACAACGGACATTTTTTTCTAGACCATTTTTCTCCACGTTTCACAACACTAGGAGTATAAGGACATAAAAATCCAAAAAAAAGATTCCACGAAAACAAAGCTTCCTCTATGTGGAAGCAAAATAATAAATTTCATGTACGTGTAAGTATGAAGGTCTTTAATATTCTGCAGTTGTCTGATAATAACAAATAAAGTGACCCCGACCGAGATTTCCATGTTTGCGTTACATGGCTAAGTGAGGTTTTACCATAGAATAGCTGTACTACATCGTATGAGGGAAAAGCTTTTATCTGACCGCAAGTGTATAAATTGTAAATTGTTGCATTACGTACGCATCGATGCCCAGCGCTACATTTTGCAATTGCAGTCAGTTTTCACACTCTATGCCCTTTAGATGCTGAACTCGTGGATAATGCTCATCGTCGTGGTGCGATAATGGCCTCGTATCAGGGAGAAATTAATGCAACGTGCTCAAGCGATTTGATCGCGTACGAGATGCAATCTCATTGCAGTTGACTTGCTATAAACGCATATTATGGAACGGCATACATATTTATGATATTATTATATATGATGTCTAGTAGAAGCAGCAGCTTTATCCAACCGACTGTATGTAGCCATTAAGTATGCACGCATAAATTCCGATGAAGCAAAAGTTTTATTTCACTAGAATTTTAATATTTTGCGATATGAGAAAAATATTTGTAACCATCAGCGTTATTAAAAATACAAAGAATACTTGTTTTGAATAATACCAATGCCGAAAGTTATAAATAAACATCAAAAATATATATATTCAACAATAATGGTAACATTTTTTTAGTAATAGTAAAAAGAGTTTCACAAAAAAGAAAAAAGAACAGCCTAAAAAAAAACTCGTAAACGGAAATGTCACAACTGCAAGAAAATACGATAGTCTACCTGTGTACAAAAAATGAGCACTATATATTAAAAACCGCTAGAGGGCTAACAAAAAAATTCGGGGACACAAACATAAACGTGTTTTTCAAAATTATTCTCCGTAAAATATATTTTCTAAGTCGCTTTTCTGAACATACCAGACAATTTTAGTTATTGAAATCTTGGGGGGTAAAAATCTTCATGCAAACAAAGCTTTCTCTGTGAGGTAGTGAAATTGACGTCTATAAAATATACATGTTTGACAGAAGACAGTACGCGAAGAAATGTTAAAGTCAAGTAGAACGAGGGTGGTAATTTGACGTTTCATTTGTGCCTATCCAGAGCATTAATTTAGCTGAAATCGCGAAAAGTTGGCGAAATGAAGGGGAGACGGCGGGATATCCCACTTCTCGCGCCTCGCGCGTCTGGCACTTTGCGAAGTTGAATTAATTAGAGCCAGCCTATACATATACTGCTACGGAGGCTTTCGTGTGGGCATACAGTTTTGCTCGGCCTTCCCTTCAATCGTTTACGGATTTCGTGTGTCAAAGACCGAAAGCGCACCCTTATCTACCACTTTGCTTATTTCAACTTAAACGTTCAACCCCTTCCTTTGGTAACTGTAATTGGAAATATAAACTTTCGACGGACAGTACAAGGAATTAAAGATATTTTTTCATAAACTCTATCATTCCCAGCCGGCGCCTACCCATCTGAAGTCAACGTTGCTGACGTTACAATTTGAGGCGGTCGAGTCAGCTACAAAATTAAGATTTTTTGTGTGTTATGTTTTTTCAGCCAACTGATAAATATGATTAAAATGTCCATCTGTTCAGGATTGGAATGAATATTTTTTGTGTCACTGTCATAACCAATTTTGTCAAACAGTTCTTTCGTGAACCAGTATTGCAGCATGCGGAGAGTATTTTTTTTATAGACCATCATGTTATATCTTATAAGTTTAGTAATTTTTAAATATTTTTCAATTAAAGTTGGTGTAAAAACATAGTTCAAAGTATGCTTAATAACATATCCTTCCCTCAATCCTCAAATAATAAGTTAAATAAGAAAAATGACTGTGTCAAAATCAGCTGTTTTTTCGAACCGTCGCAGTAGTATTCCCCCGTAACTATTTTTATATCAGTTCATAGCCCTGACCTGAGGACCTCAAAAAAAGAAAAAAATCCTTTCAACCTGCGTAGAATGTTCTGTGGAAACTGAGAAAATGAATTGTTATATCGTATTTAATGATATTAAGCACTTGACAGGAACCAAAACTATAACATACAGAAAATCTAAATTGTTGAGCCGATTCTTAATTGACATAAGTTTAACCTGTGCAAAGCAATGTCGAATTATAGAAAAATAATTATTTTTTGTAAGGTGGGCACTTTTACTTTGGCCACGGAAAGCAAGCAATCCAATCTATCCTCTAATGAGAAATTTACCCCGGCAAATTTGTGAGCAGATTGTAAGTACATCTGCCTAGCATAACATAACAGGTCTCGCGGTCGCCGTATCCATTGGGCCGGTTGGTTCTTCCCTCAGACATTACTGAGCATGGGTTAGTAGAGAAACTAGAGGCATGGAGCCGAACAGCACACGCAACGTTGGCTTCCTCTTCTAACCACTCATCTTTCCTGCCTGCGGCTGCAACCACTGGTCTTGGTCTCTCTACTGATCTTCTATGTATTATATTATATATATATATATATATATATATATATATATATATATATATATATATATATATATATATATTTATATATATATTATTCATATACTTTTTGTGGTGTGTCTGGCGGTTTGTTCTACCGTTCCACGGCCCTGTATCCCCCTATATTTCTCACTCATCTCTCCAACTCGCCTCCGTGTTATCTTTAAAGGGAATATACACTTGAAAACCATGTAAAAAAACAACACGAAAATCTCTCACCCTCGGTGTCTTGTTAAACTTCCCCAGTCCTCTCGTTAGACGGCGATGCTTAAGCTCTGTTAAAAGATATACACAGGAAAATCGACGATGATATATTTTTCGAAAACTTTGCAGTCTTGCAAAAGTCATTTTGTCATTGTATTGGTAATAAATTGAGAAATAAAGGACGATTCGCCAAATATGCAAATTTTTATTCTAAAATTGTATTTTTTATTATCGTTGTAACATTTTAGCGAAAACGTTGAGTTAATTAATGGTAACAAAAAAAATGTTTGGGCCAAATTTGTTGGTCGGATCCGGCCTACATGTTATTTGAAGAAAAGCCTGGCATGGGGCAGAATCCAGCCTGATTAAATTTGTTGAATTCTTGTAGTTCCCGAACAAAATCTTTTTAATTTATTAATTTTTTCCCCTCTCTATCAGGCTATACAGAAATATATATTTTGATGGTTATTTCGAAGTTTTATGATAAATATTGGGGATAATTAACATTATGTTTGTATTTTTGACAGAATCATCAATATTCTTTCGGTGTCTGAAGACTCTACCATTCTATTCTATTTTCTCTGTAAGCGATTGATGAAAAGATTTTCAATATACAGAGTTTCTCCAAATTCATTTCTTTCCTACATATCAAGGAAATATGAGCCAAGTACGGACATAGCAAGAGAAATTGAAAGAAAGGGATGGAGGGTGAAGGTCCTTTTATCTTGACCTTTTCTATAACTTACGTTGACTCGAATCTCAGTCTTCGTTTGGTTCGTTGGTCCAGCAAGTTTTCCACCAAGAACATAATAAGATGAGATCTCAGATCCTTCTTCTTTTCTCTCGACCATTCGCTTCTCCGTCCACTCATTCGCCTTTGTTCCACTTGACAAAAGAAAATTTTCGTTTCCGGATGACCGATAACCGCGATAGATCTTTTCATGCAGTCGGCCAGGTCGGAAGCAAAGCAAAGTTCTACTGTCTTCCATAACTACCTCGAAATCTTGAAGAAATTATTGTCCACATTTCCGTTTGCGTGTTTTGCTTGCTCTTTGGTCTATTGTTTCAACATTACATTTTAATAGTTTTGATTCGGCACACACCATTGCCATGATTTTTCAATGTCGTTTAGCTCATTTTTCTAGAAAATATTGAAAAAATAATTTCAACCAATTATTGTGTACATTTGCTCCTCTATATAATGTTTCTTTATTATATTTTATCTACATTTGATTCAACACATCACTTCCATGATTTTGCAATGCCATTTAGCTACGTTTTCCAGAGCATCTTACAAGTATTTAAAAAAAAAAATAAGCAAGACTGAAGGAACAGAAGCCGACGAAGACTTCCCCCGTTTGTTCAGGACAAATATTTAACTTCACCTCACTCTCCATTTTCGGTGTAGATTCTCCTGTCAGTTTTTTTAGACGAATGTTGTATGGTAATTTGAGATATTTACCAGGCTGTTCTCCATTATATTTAGATGTCAACATTCTCGGGTATACCTTCAGGGATTGTTTTGAGCAAGAGGGCTGCTCTTAAGATATGTACAACTTACTTTTGAAGAAAATCAATATTGAGACAAAATAGGGGAGGAATCTTCCGTATATGGAGCATTCTATCTGGTTTCGACCTGGGTTTGACCCTTGACCCTTTCGATTGAGTCCGCAATTTTTAAATGATTGACATCTTCATTCTAAAAAGTTGGTGGAACAAAAGATCACAGGCATTGTCACCGTTTCATTCGAGCTGTGATTGGTCGCCAATGTCGTCAGATACACGGAGCCAAGTTCACGTATCGAATCGTTTTGTTTATGTCAAATGTCAAATCTGATAAAAGGAGACTCGGGCGCAGCAGCACCTGGGTCCGCCTAACCCTGGTAACTGTAAGAACGCCAATTTTTTTTTGCTGAATTTTTTTTTACACATTTTTAATGAAATACGATTTATTAAAAGAAATTAACAAACGAAACATTTTTTTAATCGGAAAAAAATCTGAAAAACCTTTTTTTGGAGAATAATAATTTTTGGTCACCGAGCTGAAGTGGTCTGAAGTGGTCTATATTTCTATAAAATACTACATATTTATTCTAGATAGCGGTTTACATTCGCGACAAGTCGACGAACGAATTTAAACAAATTATTAAGTAAATTATGCTTATCATCATTGTTTTATATTTATATATACGCTTTCGCGACTGTTCTTTCGCCCTTTCGTGCTTCCACTTAAAGGGATATCTGTATAGTCCTGTAACCACCGTTACTCGTCTTTTTCTCCTTTCTCACTCTCGTGGAATCATATTCCCCAGCTTTCCATTGCTTTCCAGCAGCAATAGCTTTGCCACGCGATCCAGTTCCCGTAACCGGCTTAAACCAGGAAAGCTCAAGTTATTCCGAAGAAAACCGCGAAATAACTTGAGAAGGAAAGAGGATAAGTCCGCGCGGTAGCTCCGAACTACGGAGGTACAGTAGATTTAATTATTTGCTGTATTAAATTAATCGTGAAAATAAAATAGGAAAGTACATTCTCCCCTGAAGCGGTTTAATACTACCACCACGTTTATATTTCTTCTAATTCGAAGAAGATTCTCCTCGCATCCAATGTGTTATTCTAGAATATATGACGGAAAAAGTGGAAATAACTATGTTTTCGAAAAATATCAGCTCTGTTTTCGTAAGAGATCTTTTTTTGTTCGCCTATGGAATTTTCTTGTTTTACATTTGTGGACTTAAGGGTGACGAGTCAGTAAAAAAACATTATTTTCAGAGATTTATATTTTTTATTTTAGTCATCCAATTAATATGGAATAAATATATTGTTTCAGGATTAGAATGAACTATTTTTCTGTCAGTATTAAAGTCAGTTTTGTTGAATGATACTATTATGAATCAGTATAAGACTTTTTCAACACTGTGCCACACCAACTAAGTGGGACAAATTTAAAAAAGAAATCAAAACTTTAAGAGGCCCATGTCTTCGAACACCAATATTATTTCCTGAATTTGTATATCGGTTGATATGTTTGGTCTGGGGACCTTAAAAAAAAAATTCCCCTGCTTAGCTGGGGTAGAATGTTGTTGTTAAGAGAACCGGTGAAATATTTTATAGGAGAAAATTATTCGCTTCCAGCGATTGAATATCTCATGGGATCCAATTCCAATTTCGACCGATAAAATCTTTTTTAAAGCAGAATTTCACGTAAGTGGCTAAAATTAAAATAAACCAAGTAATTATTTAAGAGAACTAATAGATGGCGAATAATAGAAATAATGGACGATTCCGTTAAAAATGAAAAACATATCTATTTGATTTCAATATACGAAACTTTCAGGGTGGATTACTCATTATTGATTTCATGAATTAGGCATATTTTCAAGCCTTATACCTTGCCAACTCTCTTGTCCATGTTCAGTCGAAAACCGAACCACTGTGCAAAACTTATAATGGAAACTTCGGATTGAGGAGAACGAAAGGAGCGATAATACGTATATAAGAAGTACGCTATGCTGGATGACGATGAAGCGAAAAGTGGAAATCGTAAGATGCTGACTGCTGCAGACGGTTGGCATGCTCTTTCTCGAGAAATCGCTGACAATTGCGGAGGTGTCTGAGCGATAAGAAGTGCAGCAATCTTAGTACTTAAGCCTCTTAAGAGCTTTACCGCTTAATTAAGGAGCGGAAGACGAAGAAAGACCGAGTCGAGGGAAAGAAGAAGGCAGGAAAAAGAGAAGTCATAGCAACTCCCCATGGAGATCAGGATATTTTCAGCTGGAGTCCACACAACTCTGCTACGTTTGTTCCCTTCGGTTATATTATGCACTTTCTAGTACCCATATAAAAGTACTTAACTGGATTTCTCATTTATGTACAATCGTAGAAAAATATTAAAGGTATGTAAAATCTTGCGTAATATCCATTGACCTAATAAAATATGAGATTAGTTAGAAATTACTTTGAGAGAAAAATATTTTCCCCAGTGTTGAACCGAGAAGACATTGAGAAATGGAAAAATAGGAAACATTAACTAGTAAGAAACATTTTGTTTTCCTTCGATATTTAATACTGTAAAAATAACTTCGAATTTTCAAACATATTTGTACGTATTATTATTAATATTATAATCTTAATATTATTAAACATTTATTCACCTGAGTAAATGGTGTGTGCTCAATTTTCATCGATTCCTCACACCATTTTTAGCAGCAATATGAATTTTTTACATTTTCTTGGGAAATACAGTGTTTATTTTTATTATGCGATTTTTAAAATTCGTATATCACCGAAAAATGGTGTAAAAATATTTTGACAGATGCAGCATAACGCTGTTTCTTTAGGTGAATAACATCAAAAGAGGTAAGCATCGTCAAAGACAGTATATGGCGTAAAAATAACAAAAACATTTTTTAAATAAAACAAAATATGTGTGAGATCTTAGTTGAAAAAAACGGCACCATAGCGGATGCTAGGGTAGCAAGGGAAGCGACGAGAACAATATCCTATTACATAAGCAACGGGAGACACGTAAAGAAGACTTCGGTGGAATCATCCGTTTTGTCATTAATAAAGAGTGATGCTACAAACACTGTCAGATTCACGAAACCAGGTCTATAATTTCACATCACAGTAAAAACATGTGCGTTGTTTCAACACGTTTATCAGTACACACTCTTAAGACTCGTCCAAACAACGTGTGTTGTTTCACACCTTTATCAGTAGTCGCGCTCTTAAGACACATTCAGACAACACGCATTTCTTGTATTAAGATACTGGAAGTGTGTTGTACCGACGCACATAGCCGTTTCTTTGCAACACACGTGAATTGCGTACTTCGAAACGGCTTTTATCCCTAACCACTGAATTCGCCCTATACAAAAACATTCATTTCCGAGCAACATGGAATTCCTCTCAACCATATTATGATATCTGCTACTGTGGACACAATTGAGACGTGAACTGTGTTTACACCTGACACAGCTGTCTGGTTGTCTATATCGCTGTCAATAGACAGATTGAAACGATCACTCCCAGCAAGACCAGAATGGCACCATAGCGGATGATAGGAGAGCCAAGGGAAACGATGAGAACAAGAGAGGAAAGATAAGAGATACAAGGCGTTGCTTCTAGGTATATGAAATTCATGGAGTTTGCCCTGAGACTATATGCAGTTTTGGGATTATCCCACAGAACTGAGATCCCAACGTCGTCTCTATACCGCACCTATATATAGCTAACACCAGCTCGGCTACAGGCGCAAACCACATAGCTATATCTCTATGTTAGACACTGCAAAGCGAATCGAGCTTCGAAGATATAATATACTTCGCAAGAACGGTACATAATCGCGATATCAAATCCTACGGGCTCCACATGCGTCCAGTCTCCCTCTCTCCTCTATATATCTCTCTCTCTCTCTCTCTCTCTCTCTCTCTCTGCTTTACAAGCAACCGCGCTTCAACGGTAATTGTTCAAGCAATCTCGATTCCGATCTCGGGAGATGCGTCTCGTTCGTTAACATGATTCAGAAACTCGACCACTCTGCTATATATATACTAAATATACTGCTGTCTACTATCGGGGCAATAAATCATTTTAGCCTGAGTGTGGTATATTGCAGATAGATTTTATATTTATCTTCCTCGATATTCGCCGAAACAATCGAGGGCTTCTATCTCAAAATATATGCAACGAAATATGCGAGTTTTAACCACTCACGTTGAAACTAATATATCGTTGAGGAACGAGAGTGTGAGTATGCATACATGTGTTTGCAAAGGACACACAGCGTGATATGATAAAAGCGCTAGGAGAGAATAGTGGGATGGATACGTTATGGAGAGAAAAGCAATGTAGTATGCAGAGGATATCCGATATTGCATAGATAAACTGTAGGTATATGTTATTCCATGGAATGATGTTTCAGAAGAGCAGAATAAACAATTATTATTATAATATCTCTTAAAAATCGGATCTTCGCGTTCCCAAAGTTTCTTTTTTTTTTTAATATACTTGAGTCCGCCCGGCCTGGGCAACACGAACATCGCCATTTGAAAGCTGTCAAAGTTTTATTTGTTAACAAAATTGATATAAAATGGGTTAAAAACAGATGACACTTTTGCTTTTATTATTTTCACATGCACTCGAACTGGGACACCGCAAATATCAGCGTTTAACAGCTATTAAATGTATATTAAGAAAAAAAATTGAGATAAAATGGGTTAAAAAAAATATATGACATCAACATTTTTTATCTTACATGGTTAGTATTGCTACTTTTAGATGCACTCAAGCTGGGGCATAACGAATATCACCATTTGATGGCTAATGAAAAACCTTGGCAATTTTTATTTATACCAGCAACACGGATAGGTTATTCGGTTCTGTTTTGCACTACCAAAGTAATGATACTTTAAGGTAATTCCAGACATTCTTACAAATATTTTGTACGATACAGTCTTACATGTTATTCAAATGGAAACATCAAAGCAGGCATTTTTATGAACTCGGCTATTCCTCAACTGTGTTGCATGCCCAGTTTTATATAGTATACTGGCCAGACCGGACGCACTGCCGCGCGTGACCATTTTTCTATGGGCGCTGCAGCGCACTTTTAATTAAGCGAACCCGGGCGCTGCAGCGCCCGAGTCACACCTTCTGTCAGTTTTGACATTTGACAAAAACAAAAAGATTCAATGTATGAACTTGGTCACGGTCCCGGTGTCTGACCACCAATCATAGCACGAATAAAACGGCTTCACATGAACATAGCTGACTGCCACCAACTTTTTAAAAGGGGATAGGTTTCTGCCCGAAAATAATGAAAAGAACACCAACCGTCCCTAATATACAGTATTTAAACAAGACAGGAAAGTAGAACCTTGCATATTGCTTCCTCTCCTAATGTGCCGACCTTTCATAACGCTTTCTCCCCACCATGTAACGAAAATCGTCATATTCCAACATCATCAACATACTCCTCATACAAGATAGTTTTGTATTCAGCGTGAATTAAAGATGAAAGCACCGTTGAAGGAGGCTCAGATATAATTCAGTTAAATGTAAATCAACGTCAAATAGAAGAACACTAAGATTCGGGCAGAGTTTGCAACGAGCGGCTAGGATGTGCTCGAAAGATCCGATGTGGAAAGTGCTCTCGAGTTACCGGGACGCGAAAGGGCGGTCGGGCCGGCTTGCTGGTTATCACGATGAAAACTTGCGGAAACTCGACGTGGAAATTCTCCACGCTGCAAGCAAGATCTGCGACAACAGCTTCGCAATTCGGGATACGATTAAACGTAAATACCCGGGGGTTCAGGGTTTTCAAAATGATGGGGAAGCGGTAGAGAGAAAGCGACGAAATCGGGATTGGGTCGGATTTCGCCTGTTGTACGGGTATAGTAGGATCAAGTGAAAAGGTACATATTGTGCTTTACTTTGGCAATGTTCCCAGTAGCTCGGCGCGAGAGGCTAGGGTGTAACTTTCTCGTTCGGAATTCAAACAGCCACATCGGCTTATCGACGATGTAAAATACACTTGTGGCCCAGCAACAGCGGCAACGCCAAGCAAGAGCAACGATAGGCGACGTCCTGGGTTAGGATGCGATGCCGGAGATTCCAGTGGTCGACGACCAAAAGCGATGGATCAATGCTGGGAGAAATCGAGCGAACGACATAAATCGAGTGAGCGAGAAAGAGGATAGGTGGAGCCTTCTCACTCCCCGTGAACTTCTATATAGAGTGTACACTATATATATTGTCGTCGTTGTAGTCGTCAGTTGCCATTTCCCATGTACCAGGCAGCAAGTAGAAGCTGCTACACAGGCTAGAGCTACATAGTTCGCAAGAAAAGAAGGACAGATAGTGCGGCTTGGACCATCGATTTCTTAATGGACGGAAAAATTCGCGCTCGATCGCTTTTTCTCGCTATACAGCTGCAGCTGCTCTGGCGAGAACTTTGTGGACGGATGAACCAAGAATATAGCAAAGAGTAGAGTTTGAGATGACGACGTTTTTCATTTTTTTTTCTCTATTAAGTTTCGCAAAACTTTTGGAGCTGTCTATGGAGCGAGACTGACAGTAATATCCAAGTATCGAAGTCTATATTTATGAAATTCAAGAACTGACGGAGTGTACTTTATTGTTGTAGTAGCGGTCATTTAAGTTTAGGCCACTCACCGAACCGTTTTCATGAAATATTATGGCATTTTTCAGTTTCCATCAGATAGTTAGTGATGCAGAATACACCTTGGTTATATACAGGTTCGCTTTACAACTCTGTTTGTTTCTAATTTTTGCGCATATTTATGTTGGCCGAGTCTGTATCAGTTTTCATGATAAGCCTCTGATCTTTATCGACCAATTACTCTACTTCATTTTTCCAATTTCATTTCTAAGACCACTCTTCGTTCTTCCCGTGTTGTACTTGCAGCCTGTGTTTTACATCGTCGTTTTTCTTTTTCAGGGAGCTCCTTTAAATGGTCGCTGGGCAGAACCTTTATTACTATGATGATAGAAGTGTGCTTTTACACCACTAAATTGGTTTTATACATGTAGCTATTCGAAATTTAAACGCATCCATCTGTAAGTTCACTATAAGTTATATTTCGGAGAAGAGCTTAAGGCCTTAGAGCAATAAAAGTATGTATCAAAACGTCGATTTTTAAAATCGTTTGTCCGTACTCCCCTATATGATAATTCATACTGTGAAAGTCCAAGTGCCCGTTAGGTGTCTAACAACGCACATCTGTACTTTATTATAACGGAGATAGCTTACGCACAACAAAGCTAAAAGGCTTGGGTAGAATAGAGATAAGAATAAGGCATAAGGAAGAAGATGATGCGAGGAGAGTGAAAGCGTGAAACACATTTTGAGAAGAAGGGTCGGCCCTCATCATCTCTTCGGCCGTCAGCAAAAGAGGATTCCCAACCCGGTAAAGGTCAAGCGGAATATCCCATGTTCAGCGCTACTGTCACACGCAGGACACAGGCCAAAGAGAGGTCCGCTCGTTTGGCAGAGCCAGGTTAAGAATCATGAGGATCGTCGTTCTTCATCTTCATGGACCCTTTTGAACGTGTCTCTTCTGTATCTCGCCATTCGAGTGAGCCGGATCGTTGCCCGTGAAGAGATTCCAGAGTACAAAAAAGGACAGAAGGGATTCTCATCTACGAGGAGGGACCAATAAAAGTGGATCGCCTTTTCTCAAGTAAAATGAAGTATAACGGCCCCTATCCCCCACCGCCACCCACATACCCGAAAACGAACCCTACGCGTTCCTTTGTTATATTTTCCGTTTTTTCAAGTAGAAACGACAATATACCGTTGGTTTATGTATCACTATGCGGTATTTACGTTATCCAACTGTTTGGTTTGGTCGCTGTTTGATAAATTCTCGTAAGGGTAAAAGGTTGACACAGAGTCGTCTGCGCGTGCCTACAACATGCGAAATAGAGCAAACCCAAACACCAACGTGTCGTCCTTTTTCGAGGCGATAAAAAGAGGATCGAAACGGCTTTAAAAAATGTTCAATGGCCTGTTGTGTATTTTTCTTCTAACGCATTAAGCACCATAGTCAACCGTGCGAACTGTGGTGGAGCGATACCATATCGTGTAGCATCTAGATCCCAAAAAAAAGTGATGAAAGAAACTTCGTGAAGTAACTAATATTATGTGAAAATGTTTCTGGGAGTAGTTGTAAGATAGATGGGTCGTTTTTAGTCAATTTAGATTCACATTTGCATAGACACGTTTCAATAGATTTGTCGTAACTGAAATACGAAATTAGTGAGTATACTATTTTAAAGCGTCTCCATGATTCAGTGTCCATTTTAAAGCGTCCATTATGTTAAGTGTTGGGTAGTACGAATAAAGCGGTCAGTATTTATGTGTAAGTCGTATTGAAGTTATTCCTTTTTTCAGGTCACGTTTGGTTAATTCACACAATTTTCATTAGTTCCGAAACACCTTTTGAAGACACTTTTCATACCATTTTACACAATTACTAGCATGAAGGAATCCTATTTATGGACACTTTTGGTCATATCACTCATTCTCCAGAAAGATCAACACTTTTTGATAATATTTTTGATAAATTTCACTTTTTTAACTTTTCTAGGCATACTTCTGGCCATTCACTAAATTACCAGAAAGAACAAAACTCTTTTGAAGATACTTTCGATAAATTTCACTCAATTTTTTAAAGGACGGTAACTCTTTCTATCAAGACATTTTGTTTCATTTCACTCAATGGCCCAGAAGGTACATTTGTAAGAACACATCTTGCTATTTGATTCATTTTTCACCAGGATTCTAACGCTTTTTCACGACACTTTTGACAATTTTATTCAATTTCCAGAAGCAGCGTATCGTTTCTTGTGTACACTTCGTTCCGGAAAGTACCTCAAAGTGATCACATGAAAGGAGGTAAGACACTTTCTGAAAATTGGGAAAGCCCAAAGTTAACTAAACTTTAGCTCATACAAAATTTAGAGGGTTTTCGCTCATAAGGAAATGCACATTTATAAAACAGCTGTAATTAAATTCATAAAAAATATATACCTACTTAGATTAAACATGATGAGGGTTAAAAAGTTATCTCATGTTTTTTTATTCTCTAGGATAGATTGTAATACTCAATCATGTGTCTTCTAACCCGCAGAATAGTGCGACGAAGCCCGCACAAAGGTTCGAGGCTAGAATTCAGCTTATCCCCTTATAAATTTCGGATTTTTATTGCTCCTCGTGGAGCCAATATATTTTCCTCTTTCCAAGGAGCAAGAAAAGAACGATGAGGAGACGTAAACCGGAATGGCGAAGCGATAAAGAAAGTCGGTGAATTAGTTGCTGTGATGCATGGGTTATATCGACAGGCACGATATACCTACTTTTATTTTTAATTCAAAATTACAAAAAAAAATATGCAAAATTTGTTGGAGCTAGAGCGTTCATGAACTTTTTTCAAAATCTTAAAAATATCACAGAAATGAAATGTGTGATGCGATTTTTATAAAATGTATACCAAGTGAAGATTGGCTAGTACTCTAAATAGCCTTAAAACTTTTAGTTGATTCTGTCGAATAGTTCACGAGTATGGTAATATGAATTTCCTTTCCTCACATACACACAAAAACAACATACATTTGGACAATTTTTCTGAACAACTTTTCTCGGCGTTTTAGACTATTTTCAGTGTTCTGACATGAAAATCTCAGAAATCATTTTTTTCATGAAAACAAAGCTTCCTCCATGAGGAAGCAAAGCGAACATGGTTTCAGTTTTTCCAATCTCCAATGATATACAAAATACAGGAACAAAATTAGGATAATGGCCAGGGGGTTTAAAATACTATACTATACTATCATGTGATTAACTCGATGCACAAGGATGGGTTGTCCAACCTCAATTCGATTTTGACCGACACGCAGTTGAAAGTAGCTCCAGAGTATCATAAAATTATTAACACACCTTCCGCGTATACCTCATCCCTCTCAATTCACCTCCGCGCAGGTCTATAGTGTACTGATGCAGTGACGGTAATTAGAGTATCTCACGTCCGCCCAATCGTCCGACCCCTTCTCCCTACATTATTATTCCCGTCGAGGCGGTGGCTCGCGTTTGCATGCTGCGACACGCCATCTATCTCTGTATAATAGGAATTAAAAGACCGCGGTCGTTGTCCTCCCATTCTCTGTTCAACATTATACAGTCAAAGTGTCATACAGGTGTTGCATGCATTGTGTATATGAATAATAACGCTACGAATATATTAATATATCGTGTTTATCAGAGCAATATCATTGCAACTAACGACTGTCATTATATGACATCATTCATTGCATCTCAATTATTACAATTTGGTAACAATTGAAATATTTGATGAAGATGCAATTACGATTACAAAGCCCTGTGAATTGTTGATTGACTCGTGAACAACCAAATTTGCATTTTCTTTTAGCGATTTCAATTCAATGCCCAGAAGTAACATAATACTTTTTTCATGACGCTTTTATCAAGGACTGTAATACTTTTTAATGAGTATTTGGCGTTTGAAAAGTTCCTCAAAGATGTTTCAACAATAAAGCAGCGAAGGCTCGGGAAAGCCCAAAGTTATCTGATGTTGAGGAAGTACAGAAGTTAGGGGAAGTTGGGGGGTTTATCAGAAATCACGATTTTTTAATTACTATAATCAAACTAATAAACAATATAATTTTTCTTATATTATAAAATTTTTTAATTTTTTATAAAATTCCATCTTCAGTTAAAGAAATCATCTCAACATAAATAATATAGCCAATTTCTTTGTCATGTAACGCAGTTTTATATAAAAATAATAGAAAAAGTGATAACCAGATAATGTATGTTTATCTAGGTTAAAGTAAAAAATATTAAATTTAACCAAATTGGCCACCTTTTGTCCGATAAGAAAACATTCACTTAAATTCCATATTCGGAACCTAAATTTTTCTCTAATAATGGAAATACCAGGTCTACATATATGAATTAAAATGTTCAATTAAATGACTTAAGTCGGACAATATGAAACGTAGAATGATGCGAAAACGATCGGATTTCCATTTACACTTCGATTCGGGAGCTACTACCACGAAGAGTCGATCCTTTCTCAACCGCGTGTCTTCACATCACCACAGCGCTGAGGTAGAAATGGAAGCAGCAGTAAGAGAACCACGTAAGCACGAAGCTGGTAGCCGTCGCCAGCGAGAGAAAGAGAGAGACAGGATTCCAATTCGACCCTAACGATTTAATTATTTTCTACTAGCGGTATAGATGGCGCACCAGGAGCACGAGTCTGGCTCTGATGTCGGTTCTGGCCATAGGATGATTAATCTCGTTCTACACAAAGTTCACTTCTGTTGCGCCTGCCGAACCAAACGATGCCTACATCTGGGTCATTTGCGAAAGCACACAGAGCACTATACTTCCCTTTTCCTCAGTATATATGTATATACACCTCACTCTTATGTTCTAAGATAGCACCGGAAACTAACTTAGTATATTAAATTACCGAGCGGCGTGGCTTCAATTAATTAGTCACCTTAAAGGATAATCCGTCTTCTGTCGTCTTCGCGGGGAAAAGGGAATCATGACTAGACCGAATTTATCACGTGTATAGAAAAGGATAGAGGCAAGATTAAATTGCACCAGGACCACCGGGAGACGACGTTCTCGAGAGGAAGAAGAGAACGTGGAAGACCAACTGCTGGGCTAGAAGTGGTGCAGGGAGAAACGTTCATTTTTCTTCGCCCGCAGTGATCCCACGCGCACTCCTTAATAACGGTCAAGTTTTCCTTGTCCACTTAAATTTGTTATCCCCCTCCGGTTTATCGATTATTGAAATTTTGTGATAATCTGGATGTAGACTAAATATTCTGTAAACAACGTTCGATGAGGCTTAGGTGAACCGAATCACCTAAAAAAAACATGAATCTTAAATGCTGCAGCAATTGGACATATGAAAAACTTTTATTTTGATAAAAATTACTACTGAGCAACAATAAAATAATGATGCAGAGTAGAGATTTGCACATTGCTTCCTCGTTATTTTTTAATTTTTACAACGCTACTTCTATGATGATGTATGTTTATCTATCTTGACTTCCTCGAAGAGGGATGGCTAAAAAAAGCTGTCTTATAAAAATGCTTAATTGGTTGTACTTGTGTTGTTAAATATTATTTCTTACATACATGCATTGCATATATGTACAATTGTAACACAATTTCTATGATTTTTAGGTAACACTGCCCTCTTAAATGAGTTTTTATTACATCATTCATCAGTCTTCCAAAAAAAAAAGGTAAATTGGTCTGTACTTTACCAGAATAATTGCTCAATACTGACGTAAAAATAAGTATTATTTGGAATTTTTGTAGGATAATTTCTAATCATTTAAGTGAAACTACAAACTTTTCTCCAACTTTAACACCACTTCTCTTTTCGAACCGCAAGGATAATACTTTCGCTCTGTATTGCAAGCCCGACTTGCCGCGTATTTGATCGAAAGAGTTTCACCTGAGAGCGGAAAATAAGTGAAGGCAGACGAAGCGTATATACGAAGGCAGAAGAAAATCGCAAAGGGACCACACCTTGTCTCTTGTGCAATAACGTTTCGTTCGGTCTTGGCGCCTTCGTCTTCGTCAACGTAGCGAACACGAACGAGCTTCTCCCTTATCCTCCTGTGCGTTCGCGCTTATGACTTGAAACTAAATTACTCGGCTGTGAGGCCCCCGGGCACTTTACGGTTTCACCAGAGCAAACTTTATATGTTAGCTGGACGAACTCGGCAGTCACCTTGATACAAAACCTAACCAACTTTGGAGTCCCATTCGACGTTCTACCCTTTGGCTATACAACTTTTCTAGTTTTCTTCTTCTTTTTTTTCCGAAAGTTTGACTTGCCTACTGATAGCCGTCTTGTTTTGTACGTTATCATTATATAAACTTACATGTTATTTGGGTTCTCTCACTCTAATATATAAAACAAAAATGAAATCTATTTTATATTATGTATTATTGTTTTACTGGAGCCAAACATTTATTTAAGGGCGCTCATAATTTTTCCAATTATTTCAAACTAGCCATTAAATTACAAAAAAGATCAGCCTCCACCTGAAGCCACACATAAATGTGTATAAAAGAAGTAGGGTCATGCCATTTGTGGCCCGTTTAAGTATAACCCTACTATTAATTTAATGATAAGTTTTAAATAAATCCATATAAGTACGGTACAAGTTGATTGGCCTGCATTATCTCAATCCACTTATTAAATTATATACAAATCATTTGTTTAAGGATATATTAGTTTATAGTTATATACAATAATAGTAAATCGAAAACTACCACTAGGAACACAACTGACCAAAAATGTTAATAGCTGGCGCCAAGTGTATGGTCACAAATAGTACAATGTTACTTTCGTTGTCATATTTATACACTGAGAGAAATCGGCTGGTAACACTTACCAGCATTTGTTAACTGTTATCAAATCCTGGTACCTACAAATGAACTCTTTTCTCAGTGTAACCAGATCGTGTTTACAGAATATTATAAGTTATTCGTTATGAATTTATATTTTAATCGCGAAAACAAACTTTACTTTGATAATTTATACATGATTTTGTTCCAGAATTAAGCAAAATAAGTGAATATGAAAGACTTACTTCCCAACTGCCAAACGTTTTTCGCAAGGTTTAGCTAGAATTTCCGAGGTGATAGATATTTTGTCGTATTTTTCCGCCGCGTCATCAAGAAATTAGTCGAAAGCTACAAAAAGTGTGGCCAAAACCTAATTCTCAATTCACTATACGGTTTACCATTAATAGAGAAACTGGCCATAAACGGTACACACTCGCCCCAAATGGTACATCAACCCTATGTAATGATATTGATTTTTGTATACTTACTATCAAGAATTATTGAGAGAAGAACGATGTACATCATTGTGAGTAGCGTACGTTCTCCATTTCCCCAGTAGCAATCATGTCGTAAATGCTTCCGGAGTGCCTTTGGGCTGCATCGTTTCCAGTACATTTCACGAGAAATACTTCAGACAACTCTTCGCACTTGTGTTTCTCCAGCACTGCCACAACTAACTGAAGACGAGTGATAAATCTTCTGGTGAGCGAACGATCACTTGATGGCTCTATATTCTATCGTGTGACGTCATGATCTCAAATGTAAACGGACGTTATTATTCAAACTAATTTCTTTTTATACTTGGCATCGAGTCGTTACCGCGACTCTTGATCGGAGGTCTCGTAGTATCTCAATAGGTCACTTTTTTTTTCTTCGACTCCGTCATACTACGTCATCATTAATACTAAAGTTCACACAAAATAAAAGTATACGTTTGAACCAAGCTGAACATTTTTAGCGTTACATCTGGCTCGAGTCAGATGTGACACTAAAGAAAACTTGAACTTCAGAGAAATCATTTTTTTAATGAGAAAAACATGTTTAGCGGAATGTTTTTTGGAAAAATGACTGCAAAATGCATTCTCGAAATCTTCTGTGAAATGGTGCGAAATATTCTTAAAATTTGTGGTATTTTCTGTTGTAGTAATTTTGTCATATTTCACTGTGCCTCAAAAAGTCCAAAGTGAGACAATAACTCCACATGTTATCAAATTCTAGCCAATGTATTTTTGAACTAAATCCTAATTAACATATTCACTAATTGCTACAAAGATTATAGTAAGCTAAAACTGATCTGAGACACTATTTTCGTAGTTTTTGTCCTTTTATCATCACTCTATTTTTGTCTGATTTATAAAACGGGTTTGTCATCGTGTTTGAATTTTCGTCCAGGAAAACTATGTTGAAGTGAATTTCCTGAGAGGGAGAGAGAAAACAGGAGGAAAAGATTAACAGAGCGAGGGTAAAAGAAGAACCGTTGGACTTTTCGCACTAGCGTTAAATGAAAATGCTGGAGCGAAAAAAGGGGGTTATTAATGCCCAGTTAATCCCATCAGCTGCATTCAAATTAACAATCTTCTACGCGGATTTGTTTCGCATTATGGAAACGAAACATCAAATACAGTATATGCGCCAGTGCTCGTTGCAAGTTAACCGGATTTATGAGTTTTATAACCTTCCGCAGGCTACGGAGCTTCACGGAAACCGCAATAGAATTAAAAAATGGCGGAGTCTTAACGATTCAACCCCCGCGATGTATAATGATGCGAAATTAGTTCGCAAACACATACATCTTTTTTTATACATTGTGAATTATCTGTGTTGATCGTTAAACAGATATTTCAAAGCTGCCTCACAGAGAATTCGTTCATCGATACGTTTATTGCTTGAATTGCGATGAAATAAATATATAGCCAATTTGTGTTTGATATTCAATACAATATCGACAAGAGGTTTAATGCATAATGTTACGTAATCAGCAAATGTTCTGCTTCTGTAATTTATACCGTAGACATCGCTGATATTTATTAAAATATCGTCAATCTATAATTAATGTATACATGGTAGACTATGTGGAAATTATTAATTTTACTGGTATAGGGCAGATGCGAATCTGACAGCACTAAAAAAGCTGTGTTATTAAATATCATTAAATGATTATTAAATGGTTATTAAATGATAATATTCAAGGTAATAAATTGAGACTATAATAACTACGACACCTCTTAACAAGACGTAATATTTTTTCAGAATAATAAAAACCCTTCAGTTCTGGTATTCTGTATTCAAATATTAACATTTGTGCATACTAGGGTGATCCTTAATCGGGGTCAATCGAATTTTTATCGCTTCATCCCCTAAACTGATTTCAAATTATCCAAATACACACCAAAAATGTTTTCAAAATAAAAAAATATATTTACCCTCTATCCACAGGATTTGAAGTTCCCCGCTTAAAATACATGTGTTTTTGAGCTTCTTTCGGCATACATTTTATTGATAGATTAATTTAATACATAAAAATCCGAAATTTAGTGGGTACCTCGTTCAAGCATATCGCTATTAGGGAAAAAAATGTCAACCACTCTACTCTTCGAATATGGCTGGTGCAGCACGTACTTTTGGAAATCTAGTGTAATTCCGAAAGGTGTACCCTAAAAGTTTATCGACTATCATGGAATTTGAGTGAAATGGCCAAAAATATTATCAAACAGAGTAATGACACTTTTGAAAATTTCGTTAAATAGCCAAAAGTACCCTTAAAAAGCATAACAGCACCTTTGAAAAAATAAGCAAAACGGACCAAACTATTGTCAGAAAGCAACACTTCTGGATATGGGCTGGAATAACCAAATTTCAGAATAGCAAAAATTCCGCCGGCCCTAAATCTAATTGAACATAAAATAGAAAGCACACGTAGTTTACTCATCACTTTCTTTAAATAAAAAATATTAAGTCAGTTATAATATATTAATTTCAGCGGTGAGTGTGAGAAATTCGATAATTTAATTTAACTAATTAGCAAAGCCGTTCTGTAATTGGCGAGTTTTTGACAGTCAACGCTTACAAACACTTTGCTAATTTGCCACACATTGCAAACAAGGACATTTCTTTTTCATTAACTTGATACAATATATGAATGCATTACTATGTTAAAATAAATGTTGAATCCCCGTGTATGTTCGAAGAGTTGCGTATAACTTATGTTACCATTATCCACTAATTATTCTGGCGCGACATGTTTGTTTTTTTGGCCCAATATCACTCGCGCAAAAAGAATGTTTGAAAACATCACTGAAACACATAAACTTACTTATCGATTTCTACATTCGTTCACTTCGAAATCGATAACTCAATTAAAAAGAAGTATATTCATTCTAAGAGAATGTTCACTATTCCAGTACAAGTGTTAATACTTATTGCACGGCTCTTCTAAATCTCATAGACTTTGATGCCCGAAGCGCTCAACCACAAAAGTGAACACTATACGTGCACAACACGCTCGCTAAAGTCATCGATAGCATTCGCCCACTAGCAGCAATATTCATCATCCTCCCATTAACAACTCGCCCACGTGGAAATTTTTATCCCACTGCACAAGACATGTCACTTCAATGTTCGTCAAATTTTTCTAACCTTGAAAAATGTTTATCTCACATATTCACGTGTTTTTCTTTTTTTAAATTAAGTTCTTAGGAAAAAATGTCTAACTGAACTCAAGAGGATTATTTTTCATTATCTTCATTTATTTGCATTTTTAATAAATGCACTCATGGGAGACACACACCGTGTTCACAATAGAGAATTCTCTGATAGAGACAGATTGATGATGACTGGTTCTCGTTTGTATCCGACTATCTCGCCCGACAGTTATACCGAGAAACTGAGCCAAGGGGAGTAAATTCAGAGCTAAAGCTTCTTCAGACCAAAGCTCCTTTAATTTGTCATCCGCACGCACGACGTATCGTTCGTAAACTGGTAGGCGTGCTGGACGTGCGTGAGTTGAGTTGAATATGCCGGCACAGAGGGAGTGAGCGGGATGTATAATCGTACACAGGCTATAGAAGAGGGTTGCAAGAGGGATGAGAGCAAACGTACGGGAATGAGTGGACGAGAAGCGTGCTTGGTTCTCGTGGTGCGGAGACCGCGAATCGACTGCGCGAGCGCTTAGCTAGATATCAGCCCCCGACCACCGCCGTCAACTCTTACCACCTCTCCAACGCCTCCACCGCCGTGGTGGCGGCATAGGCGGCGGCGGCGACGGCGGTGGCGATGGCGGTGGCGGCGGCTAACGTGCTCCCACCACCCTTAAACTATCTCACGAACCAGGCGGGCCCGCGTGTGCGCCGCTCCGCATATCATGCTCTGTATGCTGTGATCAAACTGGGGTGATTGTCCTTCGACAAGAGTTGCCTCAGATGACTTTGACCAGTGTTGAACAGATTCAAACAACTTTGCCGCTAGCTAAACTGTAAAAACAAATGTGTGTTTTGACCTCCTCTGGTAATCACAAATGCGCGTGAAAACAAACACGCTCACCCTTCGATTAATTGTGACTACACAAAAACGTGTTGAAATTATATATACGACGATCTCTGAGAATCGATCGTATGAGTTCAATAAGAACTGTGCTTCGGAAATGGGCGGCCTTGTTTAATGAGTCAGTGAATGAGGATTTACACGTTTCAGTTCATGGTCAGAGACCCCTCTTCAATTTATGATTGTTGTTAATCTCATTCGGAATTGTAAGAACTAAAAGTTAGAGTTGATGTAGAAAAATGTGTTTCTGACAGCCCCGTGATCAATGATATTCTTTATATGCAGTTTAATCTATTTGAAACTTCAAAAGGTTCATTGATAAGTCTTCGAAAGTGGAATTGGTAGAGTAGATGAAGGTTTGATTTTGTCGTAATTCTAAATCGACCGCAGTAGCAATGGACTTTCGTACTCTGCTATTTGAAAGGCTCTTGCGTTGCTAAGTTTCCTATTGTCAAGGGTAGTGAGGGTACTAAGGGGTACAAGTCTGCAAGTAGAGCTGAGTATACCAGAGATAGACGAACCCGTGCCCTCTAACTCACTGTACTCCACCGATGTACTATATACGGATAGAATAGACTTCACAGTGGCTTCACAGTTAGCCGTGGCTGCTTCAATTTCTGTGTGGACCAATGCAAGTGCACTCGACCACTGCTCTGCGGCAGCCTTCATGGTGCACCGGCCACTCTCGTATACCTGTGGCACGATCCAGTAAGTACCGCTACCAGAGAGGCGCGTTGATTGTAATGTCTATTGGGTTACCGCTTTAGAGACTATTTCTGGTTGGCACCAGTGATATCAAGGTTACACCACATCATCAACTTCATACACTCCGACACGTGCTTCATTACAAATTTCCAAGCCCCAATTGGTCTACAATACAGAAATGTAAATTTTCAGGAATTCATCAGAGTGGAGTTCCACGTTGTGAACGATGAACGTCAATAGGTTATCAGTGTATAAATCATACTTATACACACATTTATCAAATGGCATCGATGAAACAGCTTCATCATCTGTATGATATAAAAAAATCTTTATTCTTTAGATTTCACGCGCCCGTTTTTTTAGAACCGCAGCTATTATAGGCGTCGCGAGTGGCTGTTGAATGTTTATATTCTTACGAAAATTTCTCTATGCTATACTGCACTCACTCACTATTGTTATTTGCCCCTTTTTCCTCTCTAGGCTTGCGAACTTTTACAGCTTTTCCCTTATCGCAACGCGTACCTGCGTCCTAACAACAGATGTGTTTTATGCTCTTAGCAAGTTATATGGCGTCAAGGGGTGTAAGCAGCAGTTTATTTCATCAATTTTCTGCAGAAGTACTCGTTACACCACAATAAAAACATTCTTTATTTCTGCTCATATAAGAAAAGTGTAATAAAAGATGCCTCTTATAGAATTCTTTACACTTCTCTGTTCCAATTTCATCGACTGACGTTGTTATTTCAAGGAACAAAATATTTAAACACATGACAATCGCAATCAGTGGGACAAAAACAACACTTTTGTCTTGATCAGCATCACGTACAATAATCCACACATTGGTTAAGTGTTCCGAACGTCACGACCATGTGATTTGTCACTTTTTTTCTCATCACAGTTTGAGCTCTGGAAAGCATCACTCTGGAGAATAATCATATCACGAGTAGTCATCGGGGAGCCATAAAAGTCTTTGTTCCTCGAATGGACGCTTGCGCTTGCCCCAGAAGAAGATGGGGGGGGGGGGGCTGAAACTCTAGGTGGAGATGAAGACGAAAAGTAAAATGAGAGATTGAGTGTGAAAATAAAACGATGTCTGGTCATATCAGACATTACGGCGGAGCTAAATGAGGCGTCCACAGACAAGGAGAATGAATGACAGGGCAAAAAATATGATTAGATATTCGTACAGACAATAGGCATGCGCTTTAACTGCTGAATTCTTCTATATACATACACCTTCAAAGAGATACGTTGACAATGCACACTTTGTCAACCAAAAGTTAGCACACTTTCTTGGAACAAACAAAGTGACCGAGACGGGGTTGGTATTCTTTGAATTGCTGAAGATTACGTTTTGCAACCCGTGCATTTTCTCCACCTCTGTGCACATTCACCTTCAGCGCTGCGGAGTCTTGATAAATGCCCGAAAAATAGATTAAGGCTCTTCATTTTTCATTCCCCACTGACGAGAGCCCCACCAAACTCGCATTAATGCTTCAGTTTTTTTGCTATCTATACCAAGAGTTCAATGACATTAGTGATATTAGATATTCCACCAACTAATTTAAAACTTGTATGAAAATTTACAGTCATGATATTGGTTCGCTTAGAGCTCAACTTTTTTGTCCATTTTCGAATGGCCACCAGAGCTTTAGAATGAATATTTTTTAATAGATTAACAAATGGGTTCCTTAAAATAAAACACCTGGGTCATTCGTGAAAACTTTTAAATGTCCTTTATGTTTTTATGACACTGGTGATTATTTTAGGTTATATTTTTACAGAATGCTGAAATCAAGTAAAGGGACTGTTCATAATTTTGAGAAATGTTGATTAACTTCATTTGTTTGCAGTCCCTAGACTGACACATATAAACATACATATAAACTTCAAAATCAGAAATTCAAAATCTCGAATATAATATTGATGACTATGATGCAACAGGTGATTTCATTTGGATGAATTGATACTGGACAATTTTAGGTTTACTTGTTCAGTTCGAAATCTAAAAGAAATCATGAGATTTTGGTAACCTAAGATTTTCGAAAAAAACATTCCAGTGGTCCGACGTCATTCACTCTTGAGATATTTTATGATGGACCAAATTAAGCGCCAGTTCGAATAAGCAACTCTCCCATAATACAAAAAGCTTGATCATCGACATTTCCAAAATCTACAGTCTCTAAATTCGCTCACATGGCTTTTATTGTAACGGATCAAAAATTGCCCATCGAGTTGATGGAACATTAAATGAAATTCTCATTTCAGAGTGAAGAATGATTATATGAAAATCCATAATTCCGGAGTATAAACAATGGTTAGATAAATATGGAATGGTTATCGAGTGCCGGATGCGATACCATATCCGATTTAGTATATCAAAATACAATCTGACGCTGTTTTTCCAAGCGTATGGATTTCATGGTTCACCGAAATCTGCCACTTTCCAGTCTTCCCTGCAATGTTTTAAGGATTAACGGTAATCCACGTGAATATCCACCAGCTTTGCACACTCTTTGCCGAACCATGTGCCGCCATTTCATCGTTACACTTCACGCATATCAACGTAGCATCGGATGCATGGTGCATTTCTCGTGGGATGATCTGCTGGAAAACCGACAGACCAAGTTGGCGGTGCGACGAAAAGAAAGAAGATAAATAAAAAGGTAATCGAGGCCAGAAACGATAAAGATGAACGAGGAAAGACGATAACAAAAGGATGACAACAACATCAACAACAAAAAAGACATATCGGTCTGTCGACGGTCAGAGCTTTTCTCAGTGAGAGTAGGACTAAGGCTGGTTGCGGTCAGCTTGAACAATTCGCTTCGTTTAACTGAACCGGCCGCGTTGGAAGGAAGCCAACCAGTATCATACGACAAACATTACGTTTGCCGCTGCTCAAGCTCTCGTTGCGCTGCTATGCCCTTTTGAACGTCACGTATATGAGAGTTCGAGTTGCATCAAAGCAACGGGCAGGAGGAGAAATGGAATAGCAAGACGCTCTGGCACATTGAAGACACCTTATCATAAGATGAAAAGGAAAATCGAAAATGAAGGCTTGATATCTTTATTTCTTTGATCCAAGTGCATTCTCATAGTTGTGGTAATGGCTTTTTCGCTGTGATCAGCTGCAAATCACATGGGATAGACAAAAACCAATTGTCTAATGCGATGTTGAGAAATTGATGGGGAATTACATTTTTTGTTTTAGTATTTTCAGGCAGAAATTGATACATCATAGTTAGATGAAAATTAATTTCGATTGACAAATCGTTTGATTGCATCAAACTTCACAGTTGTTGTAATGGTCAACTATCATACAATATGGTGTATTCTCACTGAAGTCGCCCCACTTTTTTACCGATATTTAAAAAAAAATGATTTCAACTTGACTATCATTTAACACTGCCGCAAAAGATGTCATATACCACATTTTTGAGGTCTATTTTATTTACTGATTTACAAGGAAATTAGTGTTTTCCAGTTTTTATTCCTTCACAAACTTTCAGAGCTGCAGGAAGATGAGAAAAATCAACTCAACTTAAAAATTCAAATTTAATTAAAATCGCTTTAGCAACAGTATGCCATATACTACCTGTTTCTTTCTTTCATCAATTTTTATACTGATTGTATCTCCAATGAAAGGTATTTCTTTTAAGCGTAAACTAAACATTCTATGTAGGACGATAACGAATGTTGGATTTCATGTGAAGTACTCTGTCTTAATTTCCAGTTAGTTATTTAAAGTCTTGGTGTAGGTCAAGATAAGTAGCTTATGTAACTTCAATTGTATACATTTGATACAGAGTAATGAAACCACTGGTACTGTGGAAAGTTTTGCTCTCTCTCTCTCTCTGTGGGACAGAGTGCACAATCGCAGCAGTTTCGGATTTGTCGCCAGCAATTTGCACAGACGAAGACAGAGATGGAGAGAACTGAACTTTGCGCATTCAAGGACTGTGACGCTGGCCAAGTTGTTCTGACGTCCCCATACGCGCTACTATTCTCCATGCAAGTTCTCTCACAGGCTTTCCTGCTCCCCGGTTCCTTCAAGACCACAATCTGGTTTGAGAGAATCCGGCTCGTTATACTTTAGCAGATTCTCGCGAGCAGCACAAGTTACCTAAGATTTACGAGGATTACTGCCCGACCCGGACTGTCAGTGATGTATACGTTAATACTATTGTTAACCAGCGAGACCTGAAGCATGTGAGGTATTCCTGGTTTATCCAGACTTCTTCAAATCCACTCCATAATTTTTTATACTACTCTATATGCTCGAAAGAAGACTTTTAATTTTTTTTAGATTTTTCAAAAATCCTGTATTAGATATAAAAATTTTTGAACTCTGACCCAGAGCGGACAGACGATCGCGTTGATTTTTCAGGCCATTTCTTTTTAAAGCGATTATGAAATGAAAAAAATTAAACAAGATATCAGTTCATAGTCGGTTGTTGCGTGGACATTTTAGAAGTGAGAGAAAGAATTTGTTAAGTTTACTAAAAAAAAAATGAAATTATTAATACAAAGTAACATATTTTTTTTTGTATATTCGATAAAAATATATTTTGAAACGAAAAAGATCGATTGTTTAAATTAAAATATTTGAATAATTAATGATTATTCTTAATCATTAGAATATACTTATTCCCCTGTTAAATTTAAATAAACTCCTTTGTGGTATTACAAACCCTGCTAAATTCTTCAATCGTTTTTAAATATCCGGCAGTAGCATGTCCTTTTCCATTAATATTCCGTCTTTTTATCTTGGCTACTGTCGAATACATTCTTCACAGTAGAATCGCGTATCTTACTTTGTGGATCTTGGAACGAAAGAAATAAGAACGCTAACATATAAATAAAATAAAATCGATGGAAATCGATCACAGTTCTGTCTCGTTGTACCATTCGGCAGGATGATTAATTGAAGAAAATCTAGTTACCGTATCTTGTGACAAAATCGCTTTTTCCAAGGACTTTGATGATGAGCATTAAGGACTCAGATTAATAGTTGTTTATTCGATGAGCTCGCGGATACTAAAAGGTTCGAACACGTCTCTCAGGGAATGGTTTATTGGTCAGAGGAAAAAATGTGAATCGAAATGAAAGAAAAAAATCTTTGAATCCCCTCCACCTCGTCTGCGTTGCAATTTTATCGAACTGATGGACTTCACATGGAGACACTGGGTATATCGCATACTTGTTTTTCTGTAGATAATTATTCCATCATACAGAAAGATGTATTAAGATATCATTAGGATTGTATCATTTGTGGCTACTTTAAGAATTTCCGGATTATTAATTTAAAGATAAGCTTTTAATAAAGCAACACTGTATTCTTAAAAGTTGGTAAACATTGTTGTACGTACAGGTGCGTTTTTTTATTTCCACCCCCTTGTGGTTTTTTTCCTCATTATGTTACGTTGTAAAACCTATGCGCACTACATTGATACACACTCACAAAGCCGAGATTCAAACCTCCGCTGAGCCTCTGATAGTAAGTGAGTCTCCGCTATGCGGCGTCCGCACGCTAAGGACTCCCATATCGAACATAAATAGTTCGATATATCGAATTGGCCATATATATGTACTCTACAATTTGTATGAAATCTCTATACAATTTATATTTACCAACCTCAAATTTTCGAAAAATTACATAAATTGTATATAGTTTTCATACAGACTGTATACAAAATATATATGTTGAATTCGATATATCAAACTATATATGTTCTATATATTTTTTTTACCGACGAGAAAAACGCTCTTCCTCACCTTCGAGTCTACTGCAAAGTATATTACTCCTAGCAATTATACTGTACAAGTACTTACCCACGATTATGAAAAGTTTCTCTACATGTTATTTAAGAAGTCAGCCATTTTTTAAAACATTATGCTGTTCAATGATCTCATTTATGACAAAATCATCTCAAAGGTAAAGGAACCGAATTATCATAAACTGAAGTTTATTCCGTTAATCAAATAAAAACTTTGAAATTGCGCAATCGCTTAGTTGTAAAATAACCGTGGTATTTTAGTGACCTCAGGTGGCCCACGTATTCCTTCATATACCATCTGGAATACCTATTCTCCTCTCATTTATGAATGAGAACTCGGACTGACTTTTTATTGCGGTTAAGTAAAGGCGAACGGCAGTGATCCAAGGACAAGAATCGGGAGACTTTTGCGAGCTACCTGAGTATATGGACTAGGATAATCCTATGCATACCACATTCTGATCCGTCAGTGGCAGGAGGCACCTGGAGTAGTAGTCATACAGTCGGAGAATAAATCTTTTCACACTCTAAATGCTAATGAGCGACGACAGCGGGGTGACGACGGAATACCTTCGTGGGGCGTATACGGTACGACTCTTTTACGTCCTCGTTTTGCCTCAACACGACGACCGCAAACAGCGTCAAGACGAATGCTGGCGTTGCACACGTCAAGGCAATGAGACCCAGAAAAAAAAACCCAAGAAAACAAGTATAGAGTCGTGAAGGTGTTTTGATACTGTACATAAAGGAATTTATATGAGAAGGTTGAAATTTTTCGGGCAGAGTGAATTCATTTTGCATCTGAACACCGTTCAGATTTCAAAAATAAAAGAAAACGTTGGTTAATAAAAGTAGGATTAGAAATGTCTTTTATTGAATACAAAATCCTGATTCAGATCAATAATACGGCATTTATCATAATACACGTCATATGGTTCAATCAAATTTAGACTCCATGACTATAGCGCTTTTTCGCTTTGAAGTAAATTAGCCTCGCCTTTCGCGTGTTGGTTGCCGATCTTCAGCGATATTACTCTAGTGATTCGCAGTATATCGACGTCACGCGAGAGGGTGATGAAGAGTGCGAGGAAGATAGCGAGCTTCCGTCAGTGTAAGCTTCGTGTACGCGCCGCAACTCAAACGTTATACGTTGTGCAATTATTGACAAACCCCCGAGTGAGAAACACTCTAACTTTACATAACGTTTGGCGGGAGATCGGTGTTGTGTTACGTTCCCAATTGTATGCGCTGCACCAGTCATATTCAAAGAGCAGGGTGGTCGACATTATCTCCCCCTAATAACAATATGTTTGGACAAGATGCCCAGTAAATTTCAGATTTTTATGTATTAATTTGGTCCGTCAATGAAATTTATGCGGAAAAAAGACCAAAAACACTTGCATTTTAAACGGAAAACTTCAACCTCTTGGACAGAGGGTAAATATTATTCTTTTTATTTTAAAAAAATTTGGAGTGTGTTTTTGAATAAACTCTTAGTGACGCTCGTCCGGACTTAACAGTTCCTTTGTTTCTCCCAAAACTGGAATTAATATAAACCTCGGCTTTGTGATGAGTGTTTGCAACAATATCAATCAAAACTTGATCCTATAGGTCGATCATTTGAAGAATGATTTTTGTCCATTTAGAATTTCAAATAATACAATTGAATATCTTGTTGAGAAAACACGAAATGCATGTTTGGAATAATCAGAATTGTTTCAGTAGCAAAAAAATCGAAAATTCGTAACGACAATCTACGGTGATCCCAATCAGTATTATACTTTGTATGTTTCAATAAAATCATTAAAACACACAAAGTATAATATTGATTGGGTTTTATCATTTCCAATTTTCGACATTTCGCTACTGAATCAATCCTGAATATTTCAAACATGCATTTCATGTTTTCTCAGCACGACATTCAATTGTTTTGTTTGGAATGTTATAGTTCATCATTCGGCGAATGACTTTCATCCACTTAATACTTTAAACTAAACAGTTAGATGTCTTATGGGCAAATACGAAATGCGTGTTTCCATGCATCCAGATTTTTTTTTTTAGTGGTCGAGAATTCGGCAATGTGGATGAACGACGTCGAAAACCAGAGCGACCTGGGAAGCATGAGACCATTCTTCATATCCTTCCAGTACTGTACATAAGCCCGCTGGCCTCGAGGATCCATGAATTATGGACAAGACACGGGAGGAAACATGAATTCGGAAGTATTCATGTTTCCGCCCAACGAAATTATACCGCAGGCGATCTATTTCTCCGCTCGATTTTCATATTATAGTTTGCTTACCATACTGCGAAAGACAAACGCAGGGCACTGCGATCGGTGAACGAAAATCAATCGCGGTATAACGTCCGAATGATCAATTCGAGCATGTGAGATGAATAAAACAATACTGTTCAATGATTTTCTTTTACGCAAATACAACAGCTCTTACATTCTTTTGCGACTTTTCTTTCATCTTGCTACACTTGTTCATCAGAAAATCGTGTGTCGAACTAAAATTGTATTGAGAACTTTTTGTCCAGTCTATATATACATACTTAAAATAAATAGCCTCGGTTAATTAACCAAATATTTAGCCGATTATTTACTGACTCACAACACTAACAATATTAAACATAAATGGAATTCCAGAATTTTAATCCAGAATCACGAACTTGTCAATTAGTCATTGAATGCTTGATATTCAAATGGCAAATAAAATTAGTCACAATAGAAAATCGCTTCACGCGCTGTAAGAAAACAATCCAACGATATGAGTGCTCAAGTTTCCAATACAGTTTAACAAAGCTTTCGTATATCTAAACTTTTCTAACAGCCCATAAACCGTAAACCACTGTATTAAATGCATGTACATGCAGACAAATCGGAAGTACATCAAATGTGGTAGCGTGCAAAGATTTGTAATAGTCTCGAGGCGATTGTTTCTGTCACTTGCGTGAACGACAGGACATGGCAAGGTGTTAGCGGAACTTGTTGAAGAGTGTAAAGTTTGCAAAGCTCCGAGAGTTCTGGTACACTACACGGAGCTCTCGCTCTTTGCCCTCCATTTTCAAGTTGTGAAACGTTAAGTTCGCAGGCCGAAGATCCGGTACTGGCATCCATCTGCTTTCTGGTCTATATATATAACTTAACTTGTGGTAGTGAAGAGGAAAGGAGCAATGACGGAGGTATGAGAATAGTTGTACGCGGAAATCGGAACAGCTGAGAAAATTACTTGTCGTATCGGGGCTCACTCGGAGGTGAGGTACTGAGTGAGATAGGAAACTGCCAGCTAGCGCCCTCCGAACGCCAACGAGCGGTTATAGAACCAAGCCCTCTCTCTCTCTCTCTCTCTCGCGTGTTGCGAGACCAAGTTTCTGAAAACTTGGACAGCGGACTCGATCCGAGTGTTGCATGACTCTTGAGTGCACGGAAATATAGATACACAATGCAGGTATAATATGTCTGAGTTTACTGGTATACTTCGCTTGTGATGTATGAATTGAAGCTATTTTTCCATTTGTAGTTTATTTCAATTCTCGTATCAACATGTTCAGTAGGGGAGACCGGGGCATATTGGAACACTTTTCGTTCGGTACTTTTAAAAAATTTGTCCGTAAATGAATTGTAATATTGTTATAGAGGTTGTGTTCCATGATTGACTGGGTACATTCTGTCCAATTTTGAACATCCTATATGGCCCGGCTATTTGTGCTGGCGAACAATACGAATGTCCACAAAGTGTCCCCGACCTGCCCCATAGTGGGGTAAGTTATTGAGTCGACTTCGGAGCAAGTTAGGATGGCCTAAAAATGTATAAATACGCAGCAGAAATATTTATGTGCGCAAATAGAAATTTATATCTTATCTCGGCAATAAATTATAAATTCGTCCAATACATACAAGTTTAATTCATTTTCAATTGAAATTAAAAACTTATTTAAAAAAAAATTATTTTACTTTCTTTTTTCACGAAGGGAGAAGACACAATTTTCACAATGGAAAAATTTGGTGTCTTCTGATGTGCAGTATTCATGAGCCCAGCGTAAACTACACTATGTTGCTCGTGGCTTCTGGAATTTATATGGTAACGTTAGATTTTTCGAATAATAAGTAGTTATGCATCTAAGGGGAAAATGCCACATAAGCTGTTGTACGTTGGATAATTCCAACGAAATAATTGTTGACAGAACAATGGATTGAGAGAAATCCATCAGCAGTAAAGATTCATCAAATGTTGTAGTACTTTAATTACAGACAAATGAGGAAAAGTTCGTAAAGTTTTATGCACAAAATAATTTTAACAATGTACCCAGTTATTAGTTCGAGTGTTTGATGAATCGTAAAGAATTTAAAGGCAGAGATAGAGACGCAAAAGTATTAGTGTCTGAGTTGCAAAGAAAGATCTAAGAGAGAATCCTGTTTCTTATACTCTCTCTCTCTCTCTGTTCTCATCTCGCTTCTTCATCCATCGACATTCTCGACCAGTTGCTTTAAATTACGTCCAGAAAATGGATCAAAGGCTCGCCTTTCATTTGCCCACCCACTAACTCCCTTGGCCCTTCGGATCCACAGACGTCCGCCATTTCATGGTAGAGTTGCGATTTTTAATGAGTACACGACGAAAGAACGATGAGAATCTGGGCGTCACGCGAAACGACCAGATTTAATTACGCTCTTATTATATACTATCTTTATATTGTTAACTATTGCACTAATTCTAATAAAATCTGGTACATATTTTTATTACCTTATCATCATATACGAAATACGTAGCAGTAAGAAATGAATTTATATAAAAAAATTACAACCACCCTGCTCTTCGAATATGGCTGAAGCAGCCTTTACAATTGTCGTTTACATATTTTTTCGTCTCTGCGTTGTTTAATAAAATCGTGATTTTACTAAAATTTATATTTTTAAGGTAACTGATGTCGATTTCAAAATACAACAATGTAGTTCAAAATTCGAAACTACAAGCTTGAAATGGTTGTTCAAAAATTGCAATAAAAGGTTGTTTCTTTTTTATTAAAAATGGATATGACAATTGTATGGGCTGCACCACCCATGTTCGAAGAGGAGGGGGGTTGATTTTTTTTCCATAATAGCAATATATGTCTGAATAATGTACCCAGTACATTTCAAATTTTTATGTACTAAATTAGTCCATCAATGAAATTTATGCCGAAAGAAGCTCAAAAACACCTGTATTTTAAACGGGAAACTTAAACCCGTGTGGGCAGAGTGTAAATATATTTTTTATTTTGAAAAAGTTTGGGGTGTGTTTTTGAATGATTTGAAACCAATTTAGGGGTTGAAGCGATTAAAATTCGATTTGACCCCGTTTAAAGACTACCCTGTGCTCCCTGCTTCATTAAATCAGGAAACTTTCCGACCCAAGTGAAAAAGAATGGTTGTAATGCTTTGGTTCCCAGTGTACACCAACGTCGATGTACTTGCTCTGAATGTTCTTATCCCCTTTTTACTCTTTTTTTACTCCTTGCGGGCAATCCGATATCCTTGCACCATGTACAGTGTGGTTAAGAGTTTAAGAGATGGTGCGGTTCATCCCTTAAAATATTTAACCTCAAGATTGCTGGTGCACTGGTGAAGCTGTAGTAGCAAAAACACTCGAAAGTACATACAGCTTGAAAATCTCAAGGTTACCTGTATATACATTTTCTTCCTATCTTTTCGCATTTCTCCATTTCCTCTTTTTATAACGGTACCAGACCTGCAAAGCACTTGTAATTCTTAATGCAGACCGCAAGATATTTCCCACAAAGAATTCAGTGGGTGTTAAACATTTGGCCAGATTTGTAAGGAGAAAAAGTAGGAAATTATTAAAACGTTAGGATTTCAATTTTATTTTCGAAATTCAAGACTTGCAATCAATCAAGCAGCACTCAAAATTCAAATATTTAGTGATCCTAACTTCAATTTCGTTATATAAAAAAAACTAATTCCTAATAGTCGTTAGGTCTATTAAAAAGTTGTTTTTAAGAAATATAAGATTTTTTATCTCATGGTCCGCGTTGCTTTATTCTCCCCTTTTCAGAGCGCAAAAAAAATACCTGTCGTTACGAGAAAACACGAAACAAGAAAAAAAAACTCGAGAACATGTCGCGATAACCAGAGTACGGATCGATTAATAAAATAAAGCTACAATGTTAGCCACTCGGAAGCAACGAAAAATGCATAACGACTATTTTCCCCCTATCCATGCTTCTCTATCCGAACGATGTACATTTATTCGGTCGATTCTCGCATTCGCTAACTATCGCATTCTCGGCCCAACGCTCTTCGGAAAAACAAGTGCTTTTGCTTGCAGCAGCCTCGACGCAACTCCGCGCACGGAGCACATCCCTGTTGGGTTGCCTTTCTGTAACCCCCCCCCCCCCCCCCCCTCCCTCCCACCCCGAGTCGCACCTCTACATCAGCAACGAGCAACCTGCAATATCGAAAACAATACGATTTTACTGCTTCACTCGCGTTTCCAGCAGTAAACGAGAACGCGGGGCGTACAACTTTGTCGGGGAATGCTTATCGTCACTCAAAAACTGTTCGCTCTGCTTTTCTCTGCACAGATCGCTCTGCGAAATCTCCCCTCGTTCGTATAGAACTACACGAGTTCACTATATAACCTATACCGGCAAGCATTCGAGCCAACTGAGTATGGTATATATGTTCACAAAACCCTTTGCAGAATTCAACAAAGAAAATTGTCACCACTAACGTCAAGCGGAAAAGCTTGGACGCAAAATCCTCCGATACTGTTCCTTGGTATTCTCGACACATTCCACATTATCGTCCACATTCTTGAACTATACGTAAAGTGTGATCCCTTCGTCGTTCAAGGTAATAGCCCTTTCGTGCTATTCGCTGCTTTTCGACATTGTAAACATTGACTGGATAATATCACTGTTACATTTTATGATAAACGATTGAACTATCATACTGTTATAAGTTTCGCACTTTAGGGTTTTGTTGCGAATTTCTGCAAAATATTTTGAGAGTGCTTTATGATGAAGCAACATTTGTTTTATTACGAAAGGTTACTCTATAGACTCGCCACTTTTGGAAGATACATTTTTAACTAAAAAAATTTTGAGATAGATTACGAATTCAGAATACCGTAAAAATTTCTGGAAAACAATTTGTGCTGTAATTGGATGTAAATTGCCATGTTCCGTGACAGATTTACCAGGTGGTTCTCCAGATAACTACCGTGGTTCAAAGTGTTAAAAAAAATGGACGAGAAAGATGAAATTGATGGTAACATCGATGTGCCAAGTTATAACTGCTCGCTCTCGTTATTATCACTGCCGTTCAACCAAGATATTGAAGTACAATTTGATGCGTCCAACAGATCGTACTCATTCTCCGTCTCATGTTCGTCGTCGTGGTATAACTACCATAAATACGATCGTCGTTTCATTACGCAATAAACCTCGAGCAACGGCATTCGACTTTATATCGCATCAAAGAATTTTATACCCGTTCCAATGATTCGATATCTGCAGCTCTGATTAAAAAGTTATAAGCGCCGCCTGTTTCTACCATGATACAAGTAAAGAGCTTACGATTGATCGTACCTCATCACGTCGATGCCATTATTCATACCCTTCTTTTTACGTATTCCCTGATGGATAGGTCTAGACGTCCCCATTTTTAAGTTATATTGTCAAATTCTGTTTAAACTTAGATTTCATTAGCATCTCCTAGATTTTCTTAAATTATCCGGTACTACATTATAAAAGTGATCCAGGCTATATAAAGAGATAATCGACTCTCTACCACCAAACAAAAAAAGTTGTTTTTTTTCATCTATCAACAATATACTTGACTAGTCATTTTATGCGTGCCATTCCATGGAACTTAATGCACTCACATTCTCAAAGTTATGCAATATATCAAAAGACAATTATGGTACTTCAATCACGATTATCCATCGGTTCATCTACCATGAATTTCCAATAAACATTTCAATGATCATTATGCTTTTTCCATTGTAAATTCCATTGTTTTATACTTATACCATTGTAAGAGAGGCAATTGTCTCTTGACAAAAGGGATAGTAAGTTTGCTATGTTTATTTTTTTCAACCTGACTCTTCTCACTTAAGAGTCAACAAACCACTCTAGTTAACTCTTTACCTTTCGCAAAGTAAATATCCTGAACCTCATGAATCTTAGGAGATGCGTTTATGCTTCGGCAAAAGCCCCTGGCGTTAATACCTAACGTGTATGTTTTCTTAATCTAACGTGATTTTAACGCATGATGTATATGCTACTACTTCGAAAGCAGTACGCTTACGATAAGATGCCCAGGAGAAACAGTGTGGCGCATAAGTGATACATAAACAGTATCCTTGCGGTGGTTGTATACGGTGTGTGAGTTGTATACACAGAACGATAGGAGCGAAGGAAAATCCGAAGGCGTTTCACATAACGAGGAGAACGTCGAGAGGGAATAAGAAAAGGAGGATGCGACAGCCATGTAGGTACGACAACTCCAAGTTCTCGAGCTAAATAAATACTGAAGTCTCCGAGGAGGCGAGCCCTTGCGCTCGTTTCCTCTTTCTTGGCGCTGCGTCCCGAATTTCCTACGAGTGGAACTCCGGTAAAGCAACAGCAGTAGCAACAGCAGCAGGTGGCCTAGTAGCAGCCTACAAATCTGTCGACAAACACCACGCGAAGGCAAACCACACTCTTATTCTCCATGAATCCGTGGGCTGTGTGAAAGTGATAGATCTCTTCTATCAGGGATTTCCACAAGATTCACACACAAACTGAAGCGAGACTAACGAAAACAGTCTTAAGACGTAGTAGACGGTAAAGAATTATGAAAAGTAAAATTTGGCACATTGCTTCCCTCATGATCTTTCATTTTTCACAAAGTACCACTGAGAAACTATCAGGTCTCTTCAATCTCTATCTGTGGGGCCATTAAAAGATATTTTCTACATATAATTGTGAATTGGAACTTATAACCCTGGCATGTGAATTCGCCAATAATACCTAGTATCACGTGGTATTGTAGTATATTCTATAGTCAGTGGGACTGAATGCTCCAAATGAATTTTCCCGATAAATTCGTCGATCGAGCTGGTCTAATTATAGAAGCAGCGTGTAAATGAATTTGAGAATTGGGACGTCGAGAGATGCATTTTCACATTCGATGCATTACCATCCCGTTTTACAATGGGATGGCAGATAGTGGTGCAAATAACGTTTATGTTACTGGATTAATCGACGTTAGTAATTAATTTTATTTTACCCTGTTTTATTTTCCATGCCGGTTGGAATATTTACAACTTCGCATTCACCAGGTATCCGAGATCTTCTTCGCTTAAACATATGCAATAAAACAAGGTATATAACGAGCGTTTTTCGTGACTTTTCGTTTTTTCACAGTAACAATAAAAGTGTTATTGGCGACAAGTACGCGACGGTAATTGCATCCCACTTCTGCAATTATACTGCTTCTGGAGTATAATTTCAATTTGCCCTCTGCCTGCCTATCTCAACGTCGTCGTTGACGAGGATCGTAAACAGATTTTCAATTAAAGTTCTAGATCTACCGACAGAGGAAACGAGAACGAGCGAACCTTTGGCGGAGTTAACGTCGCGTGCGCTTCACTCTTCTACCCACTCGTTCCCTTGAGCCTTCGGTACCTAGATAGTGTTCCACACCTGCTTTCGTGTAAAAACTATTCAGAGAACTCTCGGGTAATGGATGAAAAATTGAACAAAAATACACTGCAAACTGTTCGGGGTTCGCTATACTTTTAAAGCTCCACATGCAATACGACAGGTGGTCCAGATATATCTAGAATATAATAAAAAGTATCCTTGGACACGAACTCCGATATTCATAGATACTTACAGACACGTACAGACTCACATGCACTCTCAAACACTTACGTACTCTCACATGGACACCCAGACACTAACAGGCTCCCACAGACACTCACTGACACTCACAGACGCTAATATGCATTCACGTTAGATGCTCACACTCACATGAAACACTCGCTCCATATACTCTTACAGGCCGACCATTTAATTTTCAAGAGATTTTATACGAGGAGAGGTGGATGTATGAAATTGTGCAGAAAGGTCGTGGTCTGTTGTCAATGTATACGTTCAACAGTCTCACGGCTCGTTCTCGCGATGAGATAAAAGTGTTATTTACTTCTCGTATAGAAAATCTTTTAAAAAAAAGGTTGGAAGTGGTCGTAAAAGGTGGTATTTTTCTTCTATGGCATACCAGTAGCAGCAAACTCGGTACTTGGGCTAGTGTTAACGTGGCCTGGGAAAGTCCCAGCGGTCGCAAGCTGGTGCGGCTTCCACTCTCATGAGATTATTAAATCTTTTATTGCCAACTTCGCTAAGCTCGGGGCTCTGTACAGCGAACGCGTCGTATCTCCCGATTTTTCGCTCACTTTCTCAGTGGCACTAAATGTATTATTTTTTCGTCACGATATACTTTTAAACTTGCTTTCAAACCTGAGAGAGAAAAAATCCAAGCGACATTCACCATCGGTATTGACTTTGTCGACAAGTGAGCAGCTTTTGGTTAGTAATATTTTCTAGAATAGAATTAATGCCATCCCATGAATGTTGTGCGCAAAAGTACGAATAAAGCTTCATTCACAATGAAAAATGCATATACAGTGTTAAAATAATTCTACGTATACTTTGAAAACACTGACAATTCGACTGAAATACTCTTTTATAACATAAAAGAGTAGTTCAAGATAAAATAAGTTTTCACAAGAATGATGTTGGTAATTCTGGTTGAGTCTGTTATACCATCCGTCAAATTAACTTTCTTTCATGCGTTCAGTCTTCTCCAATGTTGGAGTAAAAAGCTCTATCACGCTTTTACATTTAATCCGAGCAATCATGTTACGCTATGTATCCAGGATAATGACAGAGTGCGCCAGAAAATGGCAGGGCTGTACAATATGAAGTCTCAATTTTTCATCCCTTCTTATTATCTATACGTAAGTCTAATAAATAATAACACTAAACGATGTAAGAGGGAAATAAGACCATATCCGGGAGCTTTCTATAGCTTGCGTTAAAAATTAGAGGCTTTCGAAGATATATATACGAAAGAGCTTTTGAGCCGCGGCACATACCCAGGATACCAAAGTTTTCCACCCTACGAAGTAGGAAGATCGAGAAGACGAACAGAAAGGGAGAAGGGAGAGAGAAGGATACGTCGAGAGAGTCGGGAATGGCGAACGACCGAAGTGGAAAATTGGGTTCTAGCAAACAGTGCACTCGGTACGAAGGTCAACACCAAACTTCTACCTTCGATCTCTCTTAGCTCGTGCGGTGGCACAGGGGAAAACCGTGCGAATAACGCCTAGGCACAATGATGAAAGATGGAAGGGGGTTGAAGGCAAGCGCACTACCGTTTCTTAGCTCGAACAACTCCGTTCAACTGTGTGCCGCAGTCGAACGAGCAACTGGCGGCAGAGTAGCACCTAGCGCGTGGCGCTACTACCAGAGACGTTGAGTTATCATAACTCGATAGACATCCTTCCAAGTACCAGCACCATTACCGTTGCTTCTGTATGGAAGCACCATATCCACGGAGAAAGGGGTGCAAGTATACACGGGTTCTTCGTAAGCTGAGATGGCGATTGTAAAACCGGGAAGAAGAGATGGAAAGTGCAGCCCCAATTGTTTATTGCTGAAATTCACCTTCAAAGGTTTTGTAACTGATCTCGTGGAAGCCATGTCTACTACTTTAACATTTTCCTTCTGACTGCAAGGGTCGTATTATGTAACAGTATTTGGGAAAATATTTGTATTTCTCTACCTCAACGAATAAAACTGATGTACTGTATCAAACCAAACACCCGATCTGAAATTTAATCCGGCTGGATTCAGGTTCATATAATGACCTGTCTGAAATTATCTGAATATATATCTGAAATATATGAGTCCCGATCAGACTACCGCTCCTGACCAAAATCTAGAGTGTAACGCTATTGAATATACGACCATGAACCAAGGTCTGAGCAGGGTCTGTTCAGACCCGAATGAGAGACTAATAGTTTTCTGAAGAGATCTTGGTCAGGGCTTGTAGTTACATAAACCACGGTAATAAATATAAAATAAATATTTATTAACCTTCAAATGCTGTACTGGACTACGCTTACCCAAGCTGTCCGCAGAATATGCCACATTTCTAAGTAGTAAGAGGTGGGATCTTTGCCGGGAAAACGTACGAAACCCTACTACTGAGCGCCTATGGCAGCCCCGGTGCGTGCGAACAAGCCGGCGGTAACGACGCTACATCAGTATACCACCGGTCAGTATAACTCATCAGTATAACCCATCCCGGAACCTTGTGATTATGAACGCTGCTACTTGGCTCACTCGGCTATTCTTAGAAAATAGTTTGAAGTTCATTCTTACAATGTAAAATGGGTAAATATAGAGAATTTGTAATGCTATGAATGCATAAGTTTATATGATTGTAACTTATCACATAAAAAACTAAAAATTGTTTTTCTATGACGATTCAATTGTATTGTTTTTCATAGTATTGAACCTTATTAATTTGGTCCGATTCTTTAAGCCGTTCGCAAGACCATTTCTAGTTACGGTTGCAATTCGACAACTTTGCTCAGGCAAGCCGTAGCGTTGTTTGATTCAGCCCAAGTCTGACTGGAATTCGGCGAGCTTAGTCATTCGGTAAGCCTGATTAGACATGCTTTAGTGGAACCTGAAAGAACATCTACCATCAAACAGCCTGAATATATTTTCGCTCGGGTCGCTTTATGGTCAGTGTTCTTTCGGTGAGAGTAATTTTCTACATTTTTCTCTGTTTCTCGTAGTGCGACTCTGCGAAATCCCCAGCGATCTGGTTTAATTAAGCAACGCGCAGTTCCCTTTAGCTACGCTGGAGAGAAATGCGCGTGGTCGTGCTTACTAGGCAGTGTAATGCTATCTGCGGTGCCGTCGAAGCACGCAAACTCCCTCTTTTCTACTCACGACTTTTGACGGTGATAGGAAGGCTGTGTGAATTGGTAGACAACCGTTCTTCATCTACAGCGTTTCGGTTTCAGTGTGGATGGTGAAACGTTGTGCATAAGTTACAGTTTGCATTGCGCAGCAGCCCTAGAGGTCTCTGGGGGAAAACTTCAACCGGTGAATTCAGTGAGGGCGTCGCGGTGGAGTCACGTGTTCGCGCTCGTGGTTTCGCCGCCTAAGCAGCTTTTCCTCAACTGCTACGGGTTACACTCACCAAGCTAGGCAAACACCCGTAGACCTCACATAAATGGGAGGGACGTAACGACTACATTTGACTCTCTAAATCCTTAATCTTATTGTTAGCAAAGTTTTCTTTTAATCCCTTAGAAATCGATTTTTATTTTTTTCACGTTCAGAGCCCATTTGATAAAGAATTCTTCATATATGTATACTACACAAAAGTTAGCAAGTGGATAGAAAGCTACGTTAAATTCAATTCAAACATCTGAAAATCTTTATATTGAAACTAATATAACAGAAAATCATGTCGAAGGGAAAAAAAGGAAGAAAGATAAAACCAGATAAATAAAATGATCTAATGGTGAATTTAATGATAGCGGGTTCTTTTCAAAGGGCGATTTTTGTAGTAAAATTTGTTACGTAGCATTGTGCAAGATCAAAGGTCTGTGGGATAAGTAAATGAATAAAAAAAAATGGAAGCAATCAAGTTACGAATTTGGTAGGAGAGGTTTAATTTTATAAAAGCGGTAAAGTTAGATTGAAATAAAATTTCCTCGGGACATTCTGAATTAGATAAGGGAAAATGATCGGGTCTTTTACTTTTATTTGATTTTACAGGGCTTTCTCTTGTTATTTTATTTCAAACAATGAAATAATAGTTTCTTTCTAGGATAAATCGGGAACAATTATGTACGTTCTGTAAAGCCGTGAGCAATTTATCATGTACAATGAGCAGTACGGCGTCACGGATGAAGCACCCGCAGGGTAAGTACCAATATATATATATAAATCATGTGCACGAGATGGCAGGTGGTGTGAGTAGCAGTTAGAGACGACAACGGGGTGGTGTTGGTGGAGCTGTACCCGAAATTCGTAGCACGCTTAATTACTCGGAATGTTCAAATACCCCAGATGTATTACATGCCAACGATACCGGGTGACGTGATTGCGGCGGGAACTGAGCATTCCTCCAACTGTCACGACTGTGCGTTTCTCAAGATATAATTAACAATGAAATTAAACTAATAGTCAGCTTGTGCATTTTCCTTACTCTTAAGATAATTTGTGTTAAACCTGATTTAAATCTACCAAGACATTTTTTACCAAAAAATTTAATTTTGTATTATAACCTACAATTTTTTTTTAACGAACAAAAAAATAGGGGTCTCCTCTTTTCATATATAAGTACCATAAAAAGTGTTCCAACCGATTAAAAAAAAATGAAGTAAAAAAACCCTCAAATCCGGCCGAATTAAAAAAAAATGCCTCTGCACCGCATATAGCTTTACGCTGGTGTACAAGGTATAAGTTCCTGGAGTATTCAGCAGCGACCCGGAAGCTCCCAGGCTATTTGCCAGGGTAATACGTTGAGCCGACAATTACTGTAGATCGTGGATAGTACTGTATGCTACACAACATTCCACGACGACAGTGCGTGCTGTCTGAGCAGTACAAACGTACGTAACGGCGTACACGTTATACGCCGTTACATTATTTGGCGCGCAAGCGAAATACCAGGTTGTCTGCTGACTTACGTTCCGTATTATACTACTATATTCTATGGCTATATATAGTATGCACTATTTTAGACTTCAGCGTCGACTAGCGTCGATTTTAGACTGCAGATCGCACGCGAATAACTTCGGATCGGTATGGCGTGAAATTAATCTCAATCGTTCGTTAATTAGTTCATACAATTCTATTCGTAAGAGAATGCAAAATAGATGCTTCGAAATGCGGGTATACAAAACAAATGACATCAAAACTCTAAGATACAGTGAAATTCCTTATGTCTAGTAACAAAACTGACACAAGAAAATCCTAAATAATCCTAAATAGTATGTTGGAACAGCTGATGTTGTTGTACACGGACGACTTGGTAATTTTGGCTTATTCCCGTGTAGATCTTAAAATTAAATTGTTAATCTTGGGGAACTACCATGATAAAAAGGTCGCACGCAAAAACACAGATTATGATGCAGGGGCAGTTTAGTACCTGAACATTTCACTTAAAAGAGGGAACGCGTCGAGGTAGTGTATAGGTACTTTTTACCTAGGTGTTGCCTATTCTACATCGCCACTGATACTTATCCCGTGCAACCGCTGCAGTGAATAAAACCAGGATTGCCACATCGTCAGCTTTATCAATCCTGACGTGAAAGACTGGCTCTTAGGACGCAATATTAAAGCTATTTAGGTCCTGTCGTGACCTCCGTGTTGCTGTTCAGTGTTCACTGCCCCTTTATGATGCCTCAGGTACACTTCCGTTCTTGAAAAGTCTCAAATAGGGTTTTTTTAAACTCGACGTCATTATAAACTAGCTTACGGATGCGTTATTAAGATCCTAAAGATGGAAGATTCCCACCTGTTCAAAGTATGTATTATACGATTTGTAAAACTAGCTGCGGAGAATCCGCGTTCGGAAAATATCTGGGTATAGTGCAATTTAAGCTTGCTTGAGGTACATCGAACGACATAAATCTGTGGTCAAATTTCAACGGCGCTTACTGGGAGTATCTATAAGGAAGTCGTCTTGCAGGCATTAGAAGAGCATTTAAAAAATTGCGACTGATAGAAAAACTCTTTGACAAACTGCTATCAATTTCGACTAGACAGAAACCTTACAGACAAATTCATCACTTTTTATCTGGATCGCTGTACCATTAGCTTCTCTAAAGCTAAAAGGCATGTTAGGACGGCTACCAAACACTCCCACAGATTTAATTAATAATGTTATACACTGTTACGATACTTCTCAAATCTATATACTTTGCCAAGCTACCGAATGTGAAACTATTGGTAATATATTTCTGTTGTCCAATCTACAACCCGCTCGGAACACATTTTCATCCGCCACGAAATGTTGCGAATCTTAGCCTTGGAGAAAACTTGAACTTGTTATTAGCCAGTACTGGCATCGATAGCCCTAAAGCAATCTTCTGCTTTAGCATTTTAACCTGCTAGTTTTTATAATATTTTCTAAATGTTTCAGTGTCATGTAAAGAATATCCGTAAATAAGAGAATAACGTCAGAGGTTTAACGTTGTTCCGTCGACTCACCTTCTCTCTGCACTTAATTTGAGTACATTGAGATACCGCAACGAGGGGCAACGGGTGAGAGCGTAGGACCATTTTCCGGATATCGTGTCGCCCTAATACAAGGTATCCGGGGTACCAGTGGCACTGGCACCAGCATCAACCCTGTATTTACCCGATGCCTGTACCAACTATAGCAACTATTTACGTATGGAACACTTGGGGTAAATCGTCGCCGGGTTCAACTCTCTGGCCCGGCTCTACTCTCGAGCATGTATTCACGTATCGATGTACTCGGTACGCCACCATCGTGCCGTTGCACGATTAAATATTCATGAGTGAAGCACAGCATCGAAATGTTGGGATGGGCAAGTATCTACTATATATATATATATATATATATATATATATATGGGGCATTCCACGGCTAATCGACAGGGTTGCGAATCTCTTATATTTCTTTCTTTCCTTTTGGGATGTTGTAGGGCTATATGAAAAAAGCACAAAAGAATTTTTTTCAGGTTTTTTCCAAAAATGTTTGTTTTCATAGTTATCCAAAATTTGACTTCTCAAAAACTATGTCAACGATTTGTTTGAAACTTTTATAGTAAATTCTTTGTTGAAAGTAAAATCTACCGTTAATTTTATATGTCTCTTCTTGTTTCAAGCATAAATGGGTATCCGGGTTGCCATCAGTACGACGTTTTCAGATTTTCGATTTTGCCAGTTAGCGGCAACACTAATGGCTCACGGGATATGGCTTTATCTTTAAAACTCATAATTTCGCTCATAGACATATAACTCCGCAAAATTCTGTAACGGTTCACGCGCAACATCGATATTTCTCATTTTGTTCGGCTTTCACCCAACCAACATCAGCGTACAACGTCGTTTTGAAATACATTACATCTCAATTTGTTAGCACACTTTGTAAGGGGGCTGGAAAATAAAATCGATTGATTGAACCTCGATTGCTGATTGATTCCAAGCAATTTAAAGCCACCCCTTTCTGAACGCGCGTTATTAATTCCTGGGTATAAAGCGAGGCAAACTGGGGAGCATGAGAAATTCCGAGATGCGGAGGGAGCGAGTGACGTGTCGGAGCTGCAGCGATGGAAAACAATGGTAGAATGCTTATAGAGAGATGGGTGAGAGCGAGAAAGTGTAGGAAGAAAAGCATAGATATCGGGAAGCAGATGAGGGTTGGAAGAGGGGCGAGGACAGCCGGCTCACCTATATCCGACATCGTGATATATGTGTTTTAATTCCGTGGCGAGAAGTCGTTCTTTATTTATTGGCGTTCGTTACAGGATATTGCGACAGGCTTCGACAGCCAACTGGGCTCTGGGGTTAACGTGCATTTTTTTTTATTCAACGACGCCACAGTCAACTGTACCTCTCGACTACCGCACACGAATCCTGCGAAATTCCAGTGGCATGCTCGATAGATTCGTTCAATTCGTGCGCACGGTTATTCCTACCCAAGAGGCGTAATCGGATTATCATCATTTTTGGTGGGACCCCCGTTCGTTGATCGTTTGGGATACGATAGGGATAAGATCAAAACGCGTATGGTTTGTGAATGTGTGAATGACAATGCTACACCTCTGATCACATATCATAACGATGGCCTTTTTTCAAGCACAAGATGTATTTATTGTCAAATATGTTTTTGTCCCATTGACTCCGATGACAGGACAAATGCGTTTTAGTATATCAACAAGATCTTCAGATGAATTCCTTCGCAAATTTATGAACGGTTTCTCGGAATTTTTTTAAATCGGTAATCAGCCAGTTGGGATTTTCAGATGAAATGTTCATCAAATTAATGAACAGCCACTCGAAATGTCCAAATGTAAACTTGAAAATTCTGATATTTCTAGTGGGATTTTCATTGAAGAACAACAATGAAAAACCAACAGTTACAAAAACGTTTCGATTGCGTAATAGTGATGTATGTCCACAGACCGTACTATACTTTGATTGAAAATACGAGACACATTAAGCCAGCTATGGTGAGGTAGACTACCTGATCAATTGCAGTGTAATCAAATGATTTTTAGTTGGCGCAACCTAAAAATGGTTTTCTAAATCTAATGTTGAGTTTCACCATATCAAACTACACCTTCCTCAACGTACATTTCTCTTTTTCCACTATTTTCATTCACCCTTTTTTTATTTTCATTCTGTTTTTCGTCCGTCTCAACGACCTATCAATTAGCATAATAATATTCAAATGATATTTCAGAAGGTGACGGGAGCGTGAAGGTAATTCTGTAAGCCATTTACATTTAAGTGCTCTCTGACGCACAATATAATGAATTCTAGTAGTACTTAGGACAGGAACGAATTTTTTAAATACAATCTTGTATGGCATAAAGGGTTCATCGAAAAATGATTAAAATTGCTTAACTGCAATTTTTATACACACCAGAAAAGAGATCGATGCATTCTGCCAGCCTGATCTGGCAGAAATGCATCGATGTCAGATCTGACTCGAGATTCAGTAAGTTTAATCAGGCATGAGAAAACAATGCCAGAATCGACCGAACTCTGTTTAAGACTGACAAATCTGATCTGCCAAGTATCGATATCTGACCAATTAAAATTCTGCAAAGCTGATTAGGCATGCCTCACTGATTCCTGATATGGTCCTGATGTAACATCAAGCAGCCTGAATATACATGTATGTATTAGGATTTTTATAGATAAAGCCAACTTTTTTAAGCTCAAACGTCAGTGTTAAAGGATATTGGTCATCACCTGTTTTAGTGCCGACCGATCTGAGTGCATTTTGATTTGTCAATAGATTATACCCTCCGAAACAAATTCGCCTTGCTAAGCAACGAAAATAGCTCATTGCTGCAACTGGACCAACCACACTGTGGCTCACCTAAGTATGTGAAATAAAATTTGTATTGCCTGCAATCATAATGATCCGTGACAAAAATTGGTGAAGATCGAGATTCTCGTTTCTCGAATATAATGATATGTAGGAGCGTTGAAGCATGAAGAATCGATTCAACGAATAAAGAAAAGTTCGTCGATGCGGTACTTTGCTGGCTATACGGAGAAGCAGTAGGCGTTCCCATGGGCTGTGTCGAGGCCAACGTGAAAGTGTGCGAAAGCTGCACGTGCGAATCTTCGATTCCTTTGGGATTCTAACAAATATACGTTTCCTACTGGAGCCTGCGGCAGAAACAGAAGCAGCAGCACGCTAGTGCACCAGTGAACCTCGCACAAAGCCAATGGCTGCAGGGCGAGAGATTTTATACCGGTTTGAATAATGTATGAGCATCGGCTGTTCCGGATGACTTTGCAAACATATTTCTCTGTGTAATGCATGTCTAAATTTATAGAGCGCCGAATCGTCTTAATGCTCCTTCGGCCTCTGTTCATGAATCCTTCAAACCTCGCTTACCATCTCCTTCGAATATGCCTGATAGATTATTATATTTCCTGTTTTCTTTTTTTTTTCTAAAGAAAAAGAAAAATATATTTTGTCAAAATTTGCACAAAGTTCAAAAAGGATATTTTTCATTCTAAAAAAGGAAGCTTTGTTTTTTTTGTAAAGAACATCCGTGGTTAATTCGATGTTGTTAAGAACAGCTCATATATAAAGTATAAAAACAAATGTTCAAAGTTGAACCCTGTAAATTGCTTCCCTATTATTTTATACCTTTAACAAAGCTTCCTCCATCAGGAAACCAAAATTGATCAACGTATTTTCTCCTGAAAGTGGTGTTATTAAAGCTTTAACTTCTTTGCATGTTTCGATATTCAGAAACATACTTCCTGCACTGGCGCAGAACTGTGTTCGGTATACATAACAAAATTTGCGTCGTGCTATCGAACACTTCAACCCTCACGGTCCTAGTTTGCGACACAACGACCGGGCGACTGCTAGAACATCAGAGATGCCGAGGTTGAGCCTGGGATCTCGCGTAATTCGAGGTACCCCACTCGCTTCATGGGCGAGAGCGAAGGGATCGTGTTAGGCGCCGGTTACCGCGAATAATAGATGCGACGGTAACTCACGTTAATGAAGCGTACCGTTTACATCTGCCTAACAGCCCACCGTCCTGGTTTCTCTCTCTCTGTCGACCACCATCCCCTTTTCCCTTCTCACTCGGACATTCGCACGTAGAACCCCACCCAACGTATCCATATATACACACACACACACACACACACATATCACCACGAGTACCAGAAATGTCTCCAGAGCTTTCTCACCGCCTTCAATTCCATTCTCCGTTAGCTTCCGTCTGACGGAGCACGTAAGCCCAGCCAACTTCTCGAAGCTCAGAGTAAGCAGGGTGTACCGTCACCTCTAGTACCGGCAGCTACCATCCCTAGAGCACTCGCGACATCGGTGTAGGATTTGACTGGAGAATTACAGTCACTGGCAGAGGCAGTCAACCTCATGCGAGCCAACGCTCTGCGGGTTCGATTCTATATGTGAGCACAGATTTCAAAACCTTTCGACCTCATTCTATGCAACTGGTGAGATTCTTCCGATCGAAAAAATCCTTTCAAGAAATTTTTATTTTCTTGTGTTAGCTATATGTATTCGGTTCTGATGTCAAAAAACATCTTTTACGGTGTAGGTGAAACTGGGGTTGATTGTTATCAGAGTTAAGCGGAGTGAAATCTTTTTTGCGATGTCTCTTGCAGTACTCTTAAGACATACATAGTTTCACGGCTAGGAGGACATCATATGAGTAAAACCTCTGTCGGATCGGATGTGGTTTTAGCAAAAAAGAGGAATTTACAAAAATTAGGACCTGATGTAATTTCATATCGGGTTTAGAAAAATTAGGGGCTGACGAGATCTCATAGGGAGATTCAAAACGACCAATGTCTGATGGTGGCTCGTAGGAGGATTTACAAAAATAAGGGTCTGGGGTCATTTCATAGGTGGCGTAACATATTTTTCGTGAACACAACGCAATGGAAATTCGGAAGCTCAAAAGCACGTAAACGAGAAATCAAAAACGTCGCCGTTGGGCATCGACTGCCGTTCGATCACCCACATCTCCGGGCGAGCGCCAGTTGATTTTTATTCAACCGGTGTTTTAACGAACCGGTTTGGTCTGGGAGTTGAGTGGAGCAAGCTCAACGCCACTCACAAATTCAAAATCGAAAGCTTAGAGCTGACCTAACAAACGGGAAATTTCTCAATTTTTAAGGGACGCGTAAAATCGACAAACGTAATTGGACGCGTTTACGAGATCGAACGGTTGTGGAAATGCATGACCGGTCAGGTTGTGATAGAGAGGGTCGAGTCCATGGTCCGATAAACAGCATTCTCAAACGAAATCTTATCTTAGCGATATATTTATTTCAAGTAAAAAAAACTGAGAGGTGAAACCGAATAATAAATTTTGTAATATGGCCGAAAACTAAATAATGAATGAGTTTAGCTCTCGAGAACGAACGAAACGCATTAAAAACGATAATTATTCAATCTTGTTGAATTAACGAAAAATTAATTTCCAAGGGTTTTCACGCAAACTTTATCCTAATTCTCTTGGAAGCACAATAGACGAAAGATATGTTGAGCTGTGTGCCAGAGCGCACATATACACGGCGCGTCGTTGTCACCCAGCCCACTTCAATCTCGATCTACTAGAACAATCCGTCGAACATTGCGCGTCAGCGTGCGGCAATAGCTGACTCCCGAGAATACTAATCAAGTTCTCAGGTGGCTCCTGTCGTACACGGAATCACTGGTATAGCAAAGTATGGAGAAAGGGGTCGGGCCATAAATTCCAACTCCAATTAATACCGTCGGATTCCGTGTACGACGCGGTATCTTCGGGCGAATACTGAGGAACGTACAGCCGCGTTCTACGAATCGTACCATAATGACATCTCGTCATCGCAAACTTCGTCTCACGTGGTGTCACGTTTTAATCTCCCACCCAGTACTCATCTCACCTTCTTGGCCATGTTCTTGGTAGCTCGTAAATTCTAGAAACCAAGAAGATATCCCATATTAAATTGGACCTCCCACTTGCACACGAGAAAATGAAGTCAAGTGAAACAAATAAGAAGTTGATAATTAATATCGCCTCTATCATTATGTAACTTTGTACTTCGTACAATACTACCTCTCATTATTTTTTAATTTTTAGAAAGTTCACTCTATGCGGAAGTATGTTTAAAGATTCTGGCTTCCTTATAGAGGGAGGTTTGTAAAATTCTTTAAATAATGAGGAAGCAATGTGCAAAATTTTTCTCTGCATCCTTGTTTTAAGGAAATTTAGATAGCATATTATATAGCACACATACTCTCCACAGTCTATTCAAATAAAACGGTCACGATATCTTATATCTGTAATATTAAAATACAATTGGGAGTAAAAAGGATACAATGTTTCATAAAAGTCTGACCGCGTTGACGATTTTCTCCAAAGCTGGTGCAAAATACCTCCGCATGTTATTACGAATGTGTTTAAACCTGTATGTAGTCAGTTTTGTCAGATGTTCCGAAAGCAGAAATGATTGAAATATAACAGTTTGAAATTGCTATAAAATTTGAGCTCTTTTATCAATCGCCGTCAAATTTGGTTACGTAGCACCGCTGAATATTTTTTTTCTGCCAAAAAATGTCAGTTATTTTAATATTGCTCATAGGACTTTAACTTTTATTAATATCTTATTTGCTTTTACCCTGTACAGCTTCAATTTTTTTTCATTTCACTTTACAAATGAAATAAATCATTACGGAGTTCAATCATGCGCAGAATACAAAAACTAAAGACTGTGATTATAATAAATATTCTGAGATAATCGACTGTGCCACCGGGCAAGACATTCTCTTTACGGTTACTACTAATAATATAGTTGATTGTTCATCTTCATGCATAGAATAATACATCAGGAGGTATTTAATTTCCAATGAGTATTTACCGAATCAATCGAGTCAGCTGAAAAATGAAAGTTTTCTGTGCGTGTTACATTGTTTTTCCCTGTCAACTGATAAATATGATAAAAAGTATATCAGTCGAGAACTGGAATGCAGAATCTTTGTATCAGACTGAAAACGAATTTCATCAAGCAGTTCCTTTTTAGCCTTGTTTTAGGAGGAATTCCCAATTGATAAACCTTGAATCAAGTTTATCAGTTTATCAGAAAAAAAGAAGCTTTCAAAGTAGAACGTTGCAAATTGCTACTTTATTATTTTATATTTTCTACAAAGCTTCTTTTATAAAGAATTATGTTGATTAATTTTGGTATTGTCATAAAGAAAGTTTTGTCAATAATATAAAATAATAGGGTTGTGAAATAATTATGAAGCAATTTGCAGCGTTCTACTTTTCAGGCTTGTTCAATTGTTCATACAATATATACATCAGCTGCGCTTAATAATGTCAAATCACCTCCTATTAACAGTATACAGTTTTTAAAAAATCTGAAATCATTATCTTTTTTATCTATAAAAAGGACATTTTCTGCAAACATTTTTCAATAATTCGCATAATGTATAATGTGCGAAAATCGAAACACAAAATGTATAAACATCAAAGTGTGTCCGAAGTCATGAGATTTTCAAGGTATCACGTTTGTAATAATTGTTTAACACGAATTAAAAAAAAAATACGTCACATCGAGTATTCTGTGTGTTGTACATGCAAAACTACTGTATCCATAATTTTTTTCATGTTAAAATGCAACAAGCGACTGTGAACTTTCAATCCGGATGGTGCAACATTGATTCGTTTACCGCATTTTCGTGGTATGGCTCTCTATATACATATAGAAGGTTGGTTGGAGGCGCCGTGTTATTTTTTGCGTACTCCCGAAATACCATTATGCGTTGTATATGTTGATATAGCTGCTAAAAAACGGGACACGCGTGCGGAAAGGCTCGCCTACGCCTGGAAAATATCAACTATTTCGTGGCCGATGTTTTGTGGGTACGGTCGTTATGAATTTTATTGTCGAGTGCATTCGAAGAATCTTCAAATGCAGTGCTCTTTAACATATAATGAAGTTTGCGAGCTATGGCAGTGAAAAGATCATGCTTCTCATTTCAGTGCCGCGTTGACGTTTGTTAGCAATTATACTCTCTTCTACATGCAGTGTCTGTCATGCAAGTGCTGTGCAATTTCTCGTTAAGTTAATTAACAAAAAAAAAGTTGCTAAGTATAGAATCTTGCACATAGGTTTTTCATAATTTTCCATCTTACACAAATAAGTCTCCTCTATGAGGAAAAATGGCGACCAATTTTGGCTTCTTCGTATTTTTTGAGAAATTCAAATTTTGCGTAATTATGAAAGTAAATTTTCTTTTTTTAGATCTGAAAAAATGTCTAGAGCGCATTTTCATATTGCCCTACAAAATCGTGAAAGAAATCTTTTTCATGAGGATGACAACCCTGTCGAGAAAACGTGAAGTGCCTTATATACATGAAACCGTATGGAGCGTCAGGTTTCGGATCTGATAAATTGGCATGGAATACCTTATATTCGGCGACTAGTAGAAGCCAAGTTATACTGAAAAGACTCATCTTCCCATATCGCATTTTTCCTGCCACTTTCAGATGTAGCTCATTTATCAGGCTGACTATAATTTATATCTGACAAAATGTTACAAAAAGACGTACTGGCGATTGACGTACCATCATAAAAATCTCTCTTGCCCAAGACTCATTTACAATGAATGCTGGTAGCCATTCGCAACATAGCCCAGACTGTAAACACAACTTTTGAAATATAGGTATAATAAAAAAAAGATTCATCTTTCATCCAGTCCTAAGGTCTTCGCTAGTATTATGTGCAAATATATTCACACATATGATTTCAACGGGTTTTACCGTCTTTATTTACATATAGACTTCTATCACTTTTTTCTTATATACGTGCCTCTTCTACTAACTATTATATGATTACCTGTATCCCGCCTTTCACAAGCAGTCGCACCTGTTGGAATAGTGGGATTTCTTTGTCCGACATACACGTTCAATTAGTTAATAACTGGTCGATGCTTTCAAGAACCAATTTTGAGAATTGGCTACAAATAATTGCAGGTTGATTTGTTTTAAATCGCTTGTAAGTCTTTATGCAGGATATCAGCAAATTTTGAGTTGGTGCAAAGTTGGATTGTTTAATCTGATAAATTATCCTGAAATCTATTGGATTGAAGTTGGTGATTATTATGTCGGTTTATTAGTACCATCGGATTTCAGTTTATTTTCGATAGGGTCAGGTTTATGAGGGTTATGTGCTTAAGAATAATACATGTTTATCTGCAATTTTCGCAGCCTTTCACAATTGTATCTTTCGCAATTTGCAGTGGAAATTCTAAGCACCTGATGAAAAACAGTAGAATCCAAATTATAGAGTTGCTTCTCGGTCAATGTTATAGCAATGACGTTATATATGTTGATCGTAATTTACATGTGTATTCGAGAAACCGCCGCAGCTCATATTTCGGATATTTTGGAAGAGACAGATGAGACAACCGTGAATGATCTAGAAAATACGGAATTGGACGCAGGCCCCGTTACCGAACAGATCATGCAGCCAAACATAACCATAAACAATCCTGGGGAATCGGACGTGAAAAGTGAGGAGGGGCAAATCGATGAGGAACAGCTGGATCCAGATTGGGATGTGAACCGAGTAATCAGGGATGTTGCGTATTTCCTTCGAGCCCACAAGTTTCATGATTACGATCGTCGATATTATAAAAGTATCGAGGAATCTCCGAGACATCTTTACGAGGAATTTCCGAAACCAGCACTGAGATCAATGCACTGGGAAGTTCACAAACATTGCGACAACGGGTTTCACCAATGTTTGAAATATCTCGAGAGAATCTTGCAAAAAACAAGCCTAAAGCGCGAGGACGATACTGTCACGGTTATAAAAAATCAAAAGTGGAACCTGGCGAATCATACTGAACAAATTTTAGCTGTTCAACGAGACTGTCAAATGGCACAAAGGCGAGACAATCTTACAATCGTCCCTTTTCAAGGACCTATTGGTAATTGCCTGACCACTTTTTGGATTCCATTTTACACGTACACTTTTAGCACCAAACACTTCCCTCACAACCCAGAATATGACAGAAATATTGTACAAATGTTTCCGATATTTCATTACAATTAAAGTATTGTTGTAGCTTTGTGGTGAAATATTGTAAGATACTTGATTGCGAAATTACGATCTGAATTTTATGAAATATTCCCAAAAACAACGAAAATTACTTTTTCTTCAGATAATATTCTAGAATCATTCGGAATGGTTGTGTTTTTCTCTATTTCAATGATATTTTATACGGTTTCGTATCAATTATTGTAGTTTAACATTTTTTTTTAATTCTTGTGACCCACGTAGTAACATTCAAAATAAAGCAAAATTTGAGCAGTAATTCGAGTCGCTTGTTGCAACTGAACGGAATGAACGTTTAAGTGGAGCTAGCGCTCATATGACGCTCGAGCGTGCTCGAGCATGAATTTTTCAAACTGAGCAGTCCGCGCTCGACCTTACCGCTCATGCACGTCCTTAGTAATCAATTATTTTTAGAACGATTTCAATGGCGCACATCAGCAAGTTATTACATGTGTTGGTATACAATGTTGGGAACACCGGAACTTGAGGTCTTCGGCGAATCATGCGACAATCACGCAAACTGTTTAGATGTTTATGGTGTGAATAATAAAGATCCTAGAGCGAATGACGACAAACCCTTTGCCTGTGCCTTGTACAGTTTCTGTCCCGATCATTGTTGTCCCATGAAGCATATTTGGTACATGAGAGATTGTTTTCAATCACGAATGAATCCCTGCTATCAATCTAATCGGCCTGGTGAGAATCAAATTTTCCAAAACTTTCCAAATATTTAAGAGACGGTATTTGGACCATTAAATTACTTCTATGTTTATGAGCTATACCTGGCCAAATTCATAAACGCTTAACCCTAACTGAAAATACACTCTGTATTTAAAAGAAACTTTTTTTTTATTACCCAACATTCTCTTATCCATTTTTTAAAATTAGAGGTAAATAACCTTTATCACATGTTTCAAATTTACACAATCTTTGTTGCACATAATTCCGTGAAAATAGCAACAACAAGGCTTGTCATTTCAAAAGCTAGGACTCTGATTTACAGATTAAATTTTACTTCTTCAGCGGACCGTAAGTGTTCATTAAATCGCGAAGAGAATCAGGACTTCAACTCCTTAATGGGCAATCAAATAAATGTAACTTGCGAATGTCGTGAACATGGCTACGAATGGTCCTCGAGATTCGGTTTGTGCATCGACGTGAACGAATGTACACGAGGTTTGCACAATTGTGCCCTGGATGCTGGTCAGAGTTGCATTAATCTTCCGGGAAACTTCGATTGTGTTTGCCGTCTGGGTCTCGTCTACAATTGGGAAAGTCGAAGTTGCGTTTCCAGTTCAGCATTCGTGAAAGCACTTGAACCGAAGGGCGCCAAAGACGATGAGCCGAAAAGAGAGGAGAAGAGCATATTCGCGTTGATCGTGAAAGCTCTAACTAGGTCGTCATCGTCGTACTCAACCACAAAACATCACCAACAGCAACAGCAATGTACTCGCATTTTTATCGTATTCCCGTTTATTTTTATCTTCGTATTTCCGCTCCCGTTATTATTGTAACAATCTAAAGTGATTACGTTACGAAATAGCATTGGAGAATTATTTTCACAAATGGCTCCGTACGATTTTATACTGTTGAGTTAAGGCTATTTTCTTTTATTAAAAAACAAAGCGGAAGCAAAAACAATATTTTTTGTATGCGTACCATTCATTTTATGTCATGTTTTTTAAGCGGTAAAAATGATTAAAAAAGAAATTTATACGTATCAAACATACTTCAGCAAAGAGGTTAGATAGGAACGGCGGAAAAGGAATGTTGTCGCACAACATCCGCAGCGACAATTCGAAATTTAATCTTCTTTCGAGGCGCAATGAGACTGCTGCCGCTGGATTCGCTATTCCGGTGCGTTATTTCAAACCCCCTCCGTTCTGAATAATCGTGTGGCCGCCTGTCTAGGACATGGTCTATTTCTCTCGCACTCGTTCTCGCGAGAATGGCTTCTCCCTTAACGGCCGTTTCCCACGCTCGGGGAAAAACAATGGTACTCTACATACCAATTGCCGCATTTAGCATAATGGAGAGATAAGAAGAAAGGCGGGCGTGATGCTGGCTTTGCTCGCACCAGTATTAGTATATATTGCGCGATGAGACGACAGTAAACGATGAGACCCAAACGGGATTCCCAGTAGTGCGCGAAATGTCGCTTGAATTTCCAATCCATTCCACAGTGGAACCAACGAGATTTTAAACTTCTATTAAGATACGGAAATATAAACAAAACAAAAAAAAAGGTTTACAAAGCAGAACCTTGCACATTACTTCCGCATTTTCTTCTCCCGCCATTGTCAACGCCACGTCTATGGGGAAAGTACTTTGGTTAATTAAAATTTAAATCAATTTTGGCTTCCTTATAGAGGAAAACTTTGTGGATGGTAGACGAAAAAATTATGCGACATGGAACTTTGCACATTGCTTCTTCATGATGTTTCATTTTTCACAAAGCCACCACTATGAGAAAGTTTATTTATTAATTTTAACTTCCTAATATTGGAATCTTTGTAAAGAATGAAATTTAATGAGAAAGCAATGTGTACGGTTCTACTTTGCAAACATTTTTTTTTATATTTCAAGAACGCAATTCATTTGTGACGGGATGATAAATTGGGCTAGAAAACGAATCATTGGTTTAAAAAAAAACTGTTAAATGGAACCATTTATTTATCATATACTTTTATTTTTAAAAACCCATCTTTGCGGACAGTATCCATAATTCAATCATCCTGTTTGATGAACGTGTAAAGTGTGAGGTAATTTATTTAAACGAGGAGCAAAATGTAGAATTTAAAAAAAAAGCTGAAAAACGTAAAATTCTCTACAATATGAACTTTTTCTTGGATTCTCGCTAAATTCAGTAATGAAACATCGACACATTCTATTTAAGTTTTATGCAAAATTTTTGATAAGTTACTTTATTATCTCAGATTTGATTAAATGGTTAACTCATTAAGTGTTCAATTGTATGTTAAAACGAAGAAGTATTCTGCAGTTTCATATCAATACAAAAGCAATTTCCTGTTCATTGTATTTTTATTCATTGTGAAATTGTCCAGGCCGTCTCGATCTGTGATGTTGCATCTTTCTATTTATTTACGATTATTTTAATAACAATATTGTCGATAGTTAATATTAATTTCAGATGCATCGGCAGGGATTACAAAGATAAAAAACGATGATAATAAGATAAAAAAGATACGATTATAAAAAGATAAAAAATTCAGTATCGGAAAAATATCGTGGCTGCTAGTCGTACAATATACAGAACATTATGAAGTAGATTTAAAGAACGCAGACACACAAGACCAGTCGTACCACTACGGGTTTTGGTCAAAACTGATTGGAGCAGCTACAACCATGCAGTATCACGGAAATTTCCATGAATTCTTCCATTGACCGGTACCAATGGCGAGAGGTGCGGGAACAACGAAGAATCTCAAGATCGCTCGTTTGGGAAAGTGGTTACCGGGCCACTTCTGCGCTGTCGGTAGTTTCATCATGAATTTACGATCACTCCAGAGGCCAGACCAGTGTCCCCTCGCATAATTTTCTTTACAGATCACGATGAATATCACTACAGGACGCTTGATTTAGTGTAAAAACAAAGTTACAAAACCTTCGATCAATGCACTTTTGAGTAATTTTACTATATATACGTAATTTATTTAAGGAAGAACACAACGGCGAATGGTCGAAAAATAGCTGATTTTCCTCATTTCTTTCTTATTAAGTTTATTATTTAAGGATTGGGAGGAAAAATATTTTATTAAAGGGAGGGAATCAGGTCAAATTTGCGGGTATCCAAAGTTCTTGGTTAGGTGGCCAGTAGTTTTATTTGAAAGAATATGTACGATTGACATATCTGATAAAGAATTTTTTGCCAAGTGGTAAATGCCTGCGGGTAATGCGGATCACCTACAACTATTTTTTTTTTTTCGTTTTTTCCACTGTGGGCACGTTTGAAAGAGGACCAGTAGGGAAAATATTTTCAAATAATACTTGATTAAGTTTCAGATAAACGCTTACGTCTAGGGTGTATATTTTGTGTTTTTTTTTTTTTTTGCAAAGTTAGCAAGGTTATCAATTATTTAAGACATTTTGTTAAGTAAGCATTCAAACATATGGACTTGCTTCAATTTCATCTCTATCACAAATCGCTATACTCATATCGAAAAAGCTAATCTCAAGCACAAATGATAATTTCGCTCACAAATGAAAAATTCTCATTCAAAAGTGTGAAGAGTGTCAATCGAACAAAAATTTGTTTTAGGTGACCCGCTTCACCCGCATGATTTTTGTCTATCTGGCAAAAGATTCTTTATTTGATAGGTCAATCGTATATATTTTTTTAAATACTAGCTGACGCTTAAGTGATATAAAAAATAATAATAATGAATCTCATAAATTTTTCGTCCGTAATATTTTTTCATTTGAAAATTTGAGTAGCAATTTGAAAATGTTCGCGCAAGGGTCGCGTTCGGGATAAGTTAGAGTATCGGTAGGGCTTGTTTAAAGTAAAGAGGTTTTTCATTCAATTTCATTTCTTTTTAATACTTGGTGCCGAGACCCTACCTCGACTCTTGATATTAGTCTTTCAATTATCTGTAAATTTGACCTGACTCCCTCCCCTATATTTTAAGCTACGTTTACAAGGATGTATAAGCAATTAACAACTTTTTTTCCGCTTCCACCACTGAAAATAGTAGTTTTGAACCTAACAAAAAGTCCTCGATTAAGTGCAAGCGTTGTAAACAAATTTTTAGAGATCGCTCAACGAGGTTTCATATTTTCTATATGATTATTCTGTGGAAAAAGTAAATTTTACTTAAAAGAAATGGTACAGACAAGGTACCTTCCAACTTTTTTCAAAATGATTACACATTTTCCACAAGGACACTTGATTTGATTACAATTCCGTTTAATTAATCTCAATTGCCCACACACTTAGCCGCTCACTGAGAGTATTTGTTCCTTTTTGCGAATACGATTATACATGAACATAAAGACATATATACCATCCGGATATTCATGTGCAATATACAGAGCTAACCACTGCTTCGTTTACGCAAGAGAATATGCTGAAACAGAATCGGTTGAATGCGCCAGTTGTATGTCTGCATGCCTACCGCGTGGCCAGTCTCCACTCGCACGATCGCTTGCATAGCAGTATACAACACAGTACATCTCTGTAACTCTCTCGTTAACTACGTTGTACCAGTGCATTGTTTCACCCAAACAGTTTCTACGCGAGTTCCTTCAACGCTATAGTATTGTTAAAGTTCAGTCCAATTCAGTTCATCCATGGGTTTATCCGTCGTTTTCGCTTTTGTTCATAACTTTGATATGGAGATAATTATGGTGTTTAAATAAAGTCTATGTTTTTGGCATCTTTAGAGCATCTGTCTCGATTAGGGAAGAGATGGCCACAATGAGCCACATTAGCTTTCTCGAAGGTTCGAACCCCAAAGAACCTCATTTAAAAAAAAAGTGAGTTCAATTAGATGTCGTAAATCCTAATTAATCTTAAGTAAGTTGTTAAGGAAAAACGTTAAAAATAATTATTAATTTCGATTCTCATAAAAAAAAAACTTCAATTCCTAACTTCACATTTAACATTTTAGATCATTAAAACAATATGTGTTAATGAAACGTTAAGATCATTGATTTATTAAAATGCTAGTCAGTTTATACCAAATCTATTATCAAATTTGCGATCACTTATGTGAATAAATTTTCACGACCTACACAAGTTTACAAGAAGATTCGGTTTGGTTAATCGTGGGCTTTGGTAGGGTGTGCCTCTACATTCGCCACTTGCAGGATTTGTGAACGTCAGGACTCTCCACAGTTCCGATAATGTCTTCGGGGGGAGGGGGGGGACAACAAACCATGGTGAGAGCTAGAGATTGGTCGTTTTGAAGAATACCCCGCCATGAACACTGACTACCGACAGAGACGGACAGCGAAAGAGAGAGAGAACAAAGTAGTAAGAATTATAAGTGAAGGGGAAACGTCCGTGAACAGAGTCAGTATAGTTATTGGGGTTCGAATAATAAAGACTGAGGGCGACGGTACCGCTGGATCGTCAGTAGTCAATGATCATGTCGCTCAGTGAGTGGTACGATAACCGTGATATCCTTATCACAGGAGTGACCAGTGAATTGGGAAGAGCATTGTTGGAGAAATTACTCCGTTCATTCCCAAATGTACGGATTCATGCCCTATTACGATCACGCAATGGACTCAACAAGGATGACAGAATCAAAAGCATCTTTGCTTCACCAGGGTAAGAAATTGATAATAATAGGATTACAATCAATGCGACGAAACATTTTTTTTACTTCACTCGATGCGATAATGAATGTTTTACGCACGCTTCGCATGCATAAAAATCTCGTTTTTACATCTTGTGAAGTAAACATTTTTTTGCACTGATCAGAAAAAGTTTTACTGCATTTGTATCGTAATATATACTATTTTAGTATTCTTGGATAAAATTGGATATATTATACCTAACATTAATATGCAATTTAAGTCTGAGCTATTCGGCGAATATTTAGAGGCCACTCACAGCACATTTGTGTTTTCCCTACTAATAACATATAAGAACAATTTTAACCCTAGTGACTTACACCTATGGAAATTTTCACATTACTTACACGGAAAAGTTTCCATACTATTATGAAGTATGGGAGCACTTTAGCATCTCAAAAATGGGTCCTAATTGGTTATTTGAGACAAAATTAAATTCGAGCCTTATGAAAATTTCTCAAAGCAAAGAACTCAGAAAAAGTCTGTTGTTTTACTGAAAAAATCATAACTTTTACAATTTTTAATATTTTTGGTTAAAAGTTTATTTGGATATTCTTGATATACCGCACTTCAAGAAAAAAAAATACTACAGTTCATGGCTTTCCAAAAAGTATAATTACTTTAAAGACCACCAAGTGAGGGTTTTCTTGATTCACGAAATACACGTTCTATGTTGATATGAATCTTACGGCGCCGCAAGTTCAGAATTTGGGCATCTTGGAAGTTGGGTTTGTGGTCGTCCGGACCATTAATAGATTACTAGGGTTAAAGCTTCTGAGCTGTTGAAAGTCTCATCTTAATGGTCATATTTTGACCTTCAAATCCAGAAAACCACTTTACAAATTCCAATATTGGATGGTATAAAAAAGTATATTTTTCTACGGAACCTAATAATCAACATGAAAGTTGAATAAAGTTTTTATCGTATATTAAAAAATGTCATGTAGAAATACGAGAAACGTAAAAAACTTTACTTTTTTTTTATCTTTACACTTCACAATACGATTTAAGTTTGACTGCGACTCTCATAAACGACCTGCAAAGAGAAAACTGACAAAGGAAGTAATGAAAAATCGATGGAAATAAAAAGGAAACGAAACAAAAGTATATACGTATGGGCGTTATTGAATCGCTTTCTATCACGTGATCTTGCGTCGTAACGTCAAAAGGATATCAAGACACATATAATCTTTTTCTATCCACGTGTAAGGTTGGATGAGGATAACACGCGAAGCGAAAAGCCGCGGGCGAGGTATGGGTACTGGACAAATGGCTCCTAGCTGCAGATTTTTCTGTACGTTTTTTTTTAAAGAGAAATTCATTTTTACAACGCTATTCTGTACCGGAAGCAATAACGGAGAGGGAGGGTTGGAATATAGGAGAGGTTTTGTAGTTGTGTGGACTCCTTACAAGTAGTACACACTACAGGCGATCAAAACGACGTCCCAGTAACAATTGCCGGTGCACGCCCAGGGTAGCAAAGAGGATCCTCTTACGTGATGCAAGACCTTGCTCGATCTCTTGTTATAAGATAATCGAAACGTTCGCGTGGGTAGAAATTTATATCTTTTTAAATTGTCTCTCGTGTCTATCGCACACTCGAAAATATAAGTTATTTTTTGTTCATAAATTTAATATGTAACCCACTCTGATATTGACATTTCGAGATCTAGCGAAATAATCTTCATGATCGAATAACAACGAGCCTAGGATGTGGACTTTTGAAAATGTATTAAAAATATAAGTTGTAAGTTTCTAGCTTGATTTATATTCACATTGATGTAAAGGACACACACAATTCAAGAACGCAATTAAATTTCGTTAACTAATTTATTTAAATGTGTATTAAAAAAGAAGGACAAAAAAATCGATTTTATGGACATATTTACGTGATTCGTATAATTTTACTTTTTTAGATTGGGATCTTCATAGGTTGCAGGATAGTAAAATTAAAAATACCTTTTTTTAGTGTGTAAATAGGAATTTTATGTTACGAGATTCCAGCTTAAACATACACGACAAACTTTAAGGCGATCATCTATTTAACAAAATATTGTGCTTTCGAGCGACACAGTCAGATACACAGACAGACAAAAATGATTGAATATATATGTTTCTTAGAACCCAAGATACTCAACCTATTTATTTGTATATCAAAGCCTTGTAGACTAATTTTTTTTTCTTTTGGATTGCAAATACATTCTCATTTGCATTCGTCGTATGTTTTGAGGAAGTAAAGAAAACGTAAAAAATGTTTAATAAGACGAATAGCAATGATATTTACTTTTGATCATAGATACGAAAGACTACGTCAGCAAGACCCAAATGCAATTACTCGGGTGAAAGCATTGGAAGGCAATCTTCTTTACGAGGGTCTTGGACTCTCCAAGGACGACACGGAGTTCCTGAAAAATGTTGATATCGCTTTTCACGCAGCTGGCCCTCACGACGATGTTTTTAACTTTTGTCAACGACTGCCAAATCTAAAATCTTTCGCAGCTGCCTCAAATTTGTTCAGACACAAAGGACAAATCAAGGAATTACTGCAGAACGAAAATATTCCAGCAAATCTTCCATTGGCATTGGTGAGAATTCCATTTTTGGGTCCAGCTTACAAGGAACCAATGCCAGGCTTCGTGGAGATTTTGAGAGGTCCAACGGCTCTTATGGTTGGCGCTGGATTAGCCCTTGGACGTTCAGATTTGCAAGCCGAAATTTTGCCGGTAGATCTGGCGGTTAACACGTTGATCGTGGCCGCAAGAGAAAGGAGTTTAAGGTAGGTTCAGCGGTGTATTATTGGTGTTTTGGTCTTCTGGTTAGAGAGTTACTACACCGCGAGTGAAAGTAAAACGTCCGAGTCGGTGTGTTTACTACATGCAGTTTGTTTGCCGGCGTATATAACTCAGTCATAAAGTGCGTTAGCAGATCGGTCAATGCTCACCGTTATTCGCCAAGTTATGTACTTTGCACAAGGTATACAGTGGCAAATGTGCAATACCAACTGCACCGGGTTACGGATAAGCATCGTGGTCTTTGTACAAGCAGTTTCGCCAGCTAATTTGTGTTACTCAACGCAGGCAGTACTTCGCTTGACTGGATTTTTTTTTAAATAACTGCACGTAAAAAATTTGCCACAGTGCTGAGGTTTTACCGCTACTAGAACAAATGTATGGTTGTCATGTGTAATAGAAATTGACATTTGCACAAGATAAGATTAACTGCAACACAAAATTGCAAATTTGTACTTCATGCCATTGTCATTAATCCATATTTATCTCGATTTTTATAAAATACTTTCGCAACATTAATTGTCAATGCGTTATCGTTAGAAAATGCCAGCGCTTAGTATTGTTTTGGTTAAATTTTTCGATGTAATATTGAACTTAAGTCCAATTTTAAGATTATCAAGAGACCTAATGTCATACATTATACAATGGCAATTTTCGTTTGTCAAATAGATAAATAATTTACTTTTAAAGTTCGTGAAAAATATGTAAATTTGTAGATTGGACTTGTTTTTCACCGTAGTACCTTAAAAATAAAGTCGTAAACGACAAAACGATCTTTCATTAAAATAAGAAAAGGGTTTATTTCTTATTTATCAAAATTATTTTTCATAAAACATATAATATTTCAATTTTTAATAACAATTTTTACTGTGTATACGACCATTATTGATTTAAAAAAATTATTTTGGATTCTTTGATAACATCTTTGTTTTTACGCAGAAGTCGAACGGACGAGTCAACTGTATACAATCCGCTGGCCTTAGGATGCACCTGGGGTACCCTTGTCGAGAAGGGATCCCTGGCGAACCGGAAATTTTCCTATCCGACATTCGGTATCCGTGGAATAACATCGGTGGGCTTGCTTCATTGGATAGTCGTGTTGCTACTCGAGTGGTTGCCCTCGTCTCTATGCGACACGATTCTTTCGGTTTGCGGAGCAAAACCCAGGTAAAGTATATACGCGACAGTAAAAGATTTTGTTGGCGATCGTAAAAATCGTTACGGCAAACCCTGCAAATACTGAATGAAGTACACGGAAAGGCAAGTGATCGAAGTATCTCGAGTCACTGACGCAAGTTTGAGCAAACGTCAGTTATCTGCAGGGTATAAAGTCTCGAATCAAATACAATGTATACGATCCATTCCAATACATGGAAAACGATTACGAAGCAGGAGAGTGAATTGAAGACGCAGTCATGAAGCTGACACAAGCTGGATAGTAAATACAAAAATTCCAGGCATGCCACAATTCAGATGAAAAAGCAAAATACAAAACAACAATAGTTGCAGAAATATTTATAATATTTCGTTACAATTGAAATATTGTCACAAGTTTCAGAGCTATTTATTTTTTTCGAAACATTTTAATTGTAATATGACTATGTCTATTTTGTGAAATATTTTTGAGAACGACAAAAATTTGGAATAGTTTCATATTTCTGGAACATTACTCCAGAAATATGAAACGTAAAATTGAATATAACATCGAACTTAGAACCTGAAAATTCGACTCTTAACTGTAAGAAACAATCATATCTTGTCAAATCTGTTTGGTATGTGAATTGAAAAAACGACTTGGACCCGATTGTCGCGAATATTAAGTTTATGTTGTCCCGATTGATCATTGCATGGATGTCATAAGATCTGATAACGCGAAACAAAAATTTGACAAAGTAATTTATTTTTCTTGTGCCTAGATGCATCGTTCAATATGAAAAGGTACGTAAAGCTTTACGTTCACTCGAGCCAATTGCATCGAGACCGTGGCCCGTCGAGAGAAATCGAATTTATCAGCTCGAGAAACGTCTCAATCCCGAAGACATCGAAACGTTTTCCATCTGTCCGGAAATTGATGTCGAGTCCTATGTCCTATGTGCAGCAGCATCAGCTAGAAAATATTGCGTCAACGAGATCAATGTGAGAATAGTAAAAACCTTCACTCGATTGTTCATTGCTTTGATCATGATTTTATTTTTGTACTATTTGTTCAAGTGAAGAGTAATTCAATGCCTTCGGTAATCTTATATTTGTTTTGTAGATGTATATTTTAAGATTGTAAATATGATTGGATTTTAATCAACAGCCATAAATATTTGACCTGGATTTTATAAATATGAGTATAAAAACACAGTTTGTTCTATACTATTAACTTCTTGGGGTAACATTGCATAAATGGCCGATTTCATTACACATAGTCTCGGTGCCAAATAGAAAAAAAAAACGGTTGTAGTGATAATTACTTGTATTTGTGAATGTGAAAGCGGCAAAGTTATAAAAATAAAAACGTCTATCGAAGTGCCTTCGCTTAGCGCTAACAGTTTATATTTCCAGAGTTGTAAATACTATCCGTCCACGACTTTCTCCAGCCACAAAGACTGTTTTTGAGAACCCGCGAAATCCGTAATTATTATCCGCAGTAGCAGAAAATTGAAATAAAAATTTTACTTCTTAGAAATAATTGATTCGACCCTGTCGTAAGAAGTACTCGAAGGTTACAGAAAAATTATGGAAAATCGAACGGGTACTCGTTCTAAAGTCTGGCAACGTAAATTATGTGAGGTAACTGAGGTAACGACATGGAAATTGCGCACACCTAAGCATTTAATCACGGGGTGATAAATATAAATGCAACTCATTGAGGTTATTGTGATAGCGTATGAATAAACCAGCAAAAGAAGTGTTTATTTTTTAATAAATTAATTTCTAGATACGAGCATAAGGTTTTTATCTCATGACTGATAGCTATTAATCATTAAAAAGTATCAATCTATTGAGGTCACAGAGTATATACAAATGGGTACTCTTGGACAATCACCGTTACTCTTAATTATACTCTTGTCATGAATATACAGAAAATTAGGTCGATAAACGCATACATTGCATTGTAATGATTCGCATGTTTTTTACTTCTCATCAATTTTTTCGACCTCATGAAGCAATTTTTCATTAAATGTTGACAGTTTTCCATTGCTTTAAGTTAGGCTTTCTCTAATTCCAATGCATTTCATGTATTATTTACTGGGATATACAAATATAAAGCATAATTTTAAAAAATGTCCATGCACAATAGATCTTGTTATCCAGCTTCAGAGTTTAAATACCCACCTACAATTTCTACCGACGATTTATCGAGTTTCGATGTAGAAATCTTTTTTTCATAACAAAATTTCGACAAACATTTTTTTTGTAAATTTCTTAACTATATCGGAATACCATTTCATTACTTTATCTCTCCATATTATAAAAATATCTCGTCGCGGCCGTCGTGTTGGATAATCGAGCTGGCCGGAGTAAAATGACACACCAAGGGCCTGATTTTTCGATATTCCTCATGAGACCCCCCTCTAAAGAATGAAACACATTTACAAAATTTACGAAACTCCGAAAGGAAAATTTACAATTATCGTGGCATGATATGAATGTGTAATCTACAATTTCCTAATATGAATCTAATTAAATTTCTTTTCAGGTTAGCCCTTTCTCTCGGCAATCGAAATGAAAAATCAAATACGCTTATAGATAAAAAGTCGTCATTTATGGTAAAAGTCTTTACGTCTTCGTTGACATATAGACAGTTTAAAATGTGTAAGAAAAGAGTGCACAAGCTAACGAGTGTGAAATATGTGTTAGATACGTTAAAAAGTTGGAAATCGATACGTCTGTGAATATACATCTACGAGAGATCTTTTTGCGCTTTACAATCGCCGAGAGGCCTTAGTCGTGTCGTTTGATGGAAAGTTTTTAAGAGCATCAGCAGCAGACACCTCTCTCATTCACTCTGGCCACTGTTCCTGTCGTAACTGCTGCTTGCATTTGCTACGTGCCGCTCGCGGCTCTGATGTGTTCCACCGGACGCAGCAGGCTCCGAGTACCCAGCAGCAATACTCAACTCGCGTAGTACGTACCTACTACAGTATAGCGAAACGTGTTCGATGTGCATTCTAGCACAGAGACCATGCTGTGTTTTGCACGGGTCGTTAAGCGAGCCCGCAGAGTCGGCAGTCTTTTTCTCTACTCTGTTGTTGCGTCTAACACAAATTCACCGAGTTTGCTCTAGCTACCGCACATGAAACGTGAGAATTTTCTCGCTTCCAAAGCCACTCCACATGTGTGAACATCCTCTTGACTGCAGACAATAAACTAAAAATTGCTTTAATTATACAAAAGCTAAATTCCTGTTTCATCGTCACTCAATCCAATCAGAGTTATCTTACATAGTGGAACTTGATGTAATTAATTTTGAAAATTGGTCAATCAAAATTAAATCGTTCAACGTTATCTAAGAAATTAATCTTCGTTGGAACAATCAAAAACATTGTTAAATATATACGAAATACTTAGTATTTCGTGATAATATGTTTAACCTTTTTGGTAGCCTAACGAAGTAACAATATGACTCAATACCCGGTAACACAAGCAAGAACGTGGCTGCATAAACCTATCATTTGTCTGGTGTGTTACCAAGTAGAACGTGGTAACATTTTTAACTAAGTTTTTAATTGTTCCAACCAGTGCTTTTCCTCCGTGATAAAACATTTAACAACTAATTATGCAAATCAGCAGTAATTCGGTGAAACATTATGCCAAGAGCGTATCCAGATAAATACTACATAATCATGAATACAATCCGTTGGGAAATGATAAACGACGTTGATATGCCCAAGGTAGAAATCCTTCGGTGTGATGCAGTGCTAAATCTCGGTGGACCACAGCAATAGAGCAGACCGTGTAGTATATCGAGAGGCTTGTATAGAGGTGGAGCTGTGAGAGTATACCAGGTTTGGTGCTGCATAGTTCGATGTAGTCGCAAGCTTCGCAACGCGGAATACCCGTCGAAGTTATACCCCTTGTGCCAAAGCTGCCTGCCTGCCAAGCTCTCCGTAATTTACATACAAACCATATTTCACTCGGCGATGCGGTGAAGCGGCGTTAGCCAGGCGTCGCGCATCATTCGGCAATGTTTTAATACACACAACGCGAACCATTCGTCCTTGGTGCTGTGCCGCTGACGATGGGCTGTTTTGACGTGCGGTATAACGTGTATGTCACGAATATAAAGCAGGCACGAAATATACTGTGTTCTCTTGAATCGCGAACACTGTATGCATGTATTGCGTTATTTCTTCATTCAGGTAACTTCGTAGTAGCTATCTAGAGACTCAACCGTACCGAGAAGAAGAAAACAAATTTAGTTCTCCGAGGGAAACGCGCCTGGCTTCTCATTACCAATGATCTTAAGTCTCTCCTCGTTGCGGTAACGGCCACTGTAAATAGAACGAACCTGGCAAATACCATCGGCACGTTTCTGCTAAGATTTCCAACTGCTGTTCTCTTAATCCAACGAAATACATGGGAAAAATTAAACAGAAGTAAGAGTCGAACAAATGGTGGATTTAGTAGACTGAATTGAAATTTCCATTGTAGGTGATATTCCGTTTCATATATAAGCAACTCTAAATCTAAACAAATATATGAATGTCACAAGCCTGACAGATTTTAAAGTATGGTATATGGAAACATCGAAGGACAATGATCTAGATATTAGGTTACACATGATACACTGTTTCTAATCCGTAATTTATACAGGATCTGGTTCCTCCGAGCCGGAGGAACTTTCGAATTCGGAAACACGAATATACGTCCTTACGTGATTTACATAGGTTTCCGTGCGATTTAATCTATGTACCACGTAATTTGTAGCACTTTTAATGTAGAAAGATGGACCCCAATACTTGGTAGTCAGTAGAATTGTTTCTGACGAGAACTTATCCAATATAGATGCCGATAGAGCTTTTACATACACTCTCAATTGTCATATAAAATGACATTTAAAAGTTCATAACTTTTTCGTAAAAGCCTCAAACAAAAAAATCCTATTTTTATAACGGAAAACTAGAATCCATTAGCTGGTTTTATTGAGACGTTAAGTATATATGTGCAAGGAGATAGATACTTTTCCTGTCATAACAAATTTTGTTGAATTTGTATATGTTGACCTGGCGAATGTTGAGATAACCTATGATAAAGTGAACGTGTTAAAGTTATTTGCGCTAAGTCGACGTTGCATTTCAGTTGACGTTGTACTGCTGAGTTATGGAACCCCGGAGCTTTATAAAATCGAGTTTTTAATAAAGTAATTCCATGCAATTTTTGTAGGTGACTCGGTTGCCTAGTGTGTCTACATCATTTCAAATTTTTCCGATGTGGGGTTTGAGGATACATCATATGCATCAAGTGTGCACTGCTCTGATGTCTAATGTTCTACGGTCGGGATATACCTTCGGGTGAGACTTTTCTCTCTTTCCTTCCTATATATAGATATATCTATATATACATATATCCACGTGTATTCGATAAGAAGCTATCGGGCCGACTGGTGGAAAATCCGCAAGAAGCGTATAGTTGCCTACCTCAGCAATGGAGAAGCGGCAAGCATCAGTGGCACGCGAAACCCAGAAACTTCTTTCGAGATTTACGTCAGGTTATATATTCCGGGTGAGTAGAATACCTAATCCCCCTCCCCGACCGTCTCACTTCTCTTTGCCAGTCGCAGACTTCTGCTTCTGTAGCTTCTGTCCTGAAAGGAGATGGAATTCCCGTTCCCGGTTCATACATTCGCAGTTCAACCTTTTACCCAGACGTGAAACTGATTCATACCAAGCAAGATCATTGTTCTCGGTGACGTATATTACTACCCTCTCAACGGGATACGACTGTACTATGATTGTCTCCCCTAGCATGAAACCGTACCGTTTCCTGCCTCTGTTTATATAGTTATGAAACTGCTTTTACCTTTTACAAGTGCTGGTATCACCTACTCGACTCACTCGAGACAAGTGCTTAAGATATCTTGACAGACACGTTAGGGGTATAATATTAGGGTGGACCGAAAAAAATCGAACCTCACGAAATTAATTCTCATAGCATAATAAAAGTTGGAACAGTCTCCGATAAAAACGCATATTGTAGTGAATCATCGTTTGAACTCCATTAATGTGGAAAGTTTTTTTGTGAGGTCTAGAGTAAACACGTGACCCTTTACGTCTACCTTTCTATCTGCTGTTTAACGTTACAGTAAAAACGGTATAGAAAGATGTCGTCGGTTCATAGCACATGATAAATTGAAGCTTTGTATGCATGCTCTAGGCTTTTCACTACTTTATATACATACCTGTGCAGTTGTCTCACACTATTGCCACTGCTGCACTACTCTAGCCATGACGGCAACCACCGAGAGTTTTCTCAAATACCTTTTTATTTATGCTAACTTTGTGTACCAGACATATATCATTTTCTCACGTCAGCCAAGATCGTTCGTCTACCTGCCGCGACGTTCAAATTCTCGTAGGCTATTTATATTCGGGATCTTCGTATAGTCGTCATGGTGAGTAACGCGAATACGTTTCACATCTAACAGATGGATTTTCCATCGTCTCTTTATTCCACTCCAAGTTGTATATACGATAGGATGGTGACAAAATGTTTGGTACATTATTATCTATGCACAATACATGATGAAAAGCCAGGTCCCTAACCGGATTCGAAATGATCACGGAAAATCCGACATTCACCTGAATTATAGCTCTGGGCAGAGCAATCAAAGTAACATTACTTGAAGATAAGATTTTTAAGTGCTTTTGCATCAAGACAACGATTCTTCCATACTTTTTTCGTACTTTTAGTCTTTTACGGTATTTCGACTGAAATTATTCGCTTATGTTTACTTTAACGTAGGATTTACCACATTACCTACTTACTCACTTAATTTAATATAAAAATAGCTAAGCTACTTTAACAGTAGTTTAGCTATTATCTGAATTCAAATTATTCTCTGCTTTTTAATTAAAATCTAAACAAATCATAGTCTTTACTTTTAAAGAGTCTTTTTAAGAGTCGACCGTAAATTCCTCACTGATTCATTCATCAATCATGGTTTCGTCCAACCATTAAGAATTCTATGACAAAAATATTTAACAGGTAACATTTTCACTTTCCTATATTAAAAGCTAATTCCCTTCGGTTTTTTTCGTAGGTAAAGACTTTTCTATCTAGACGTAAAAGTCATCCCCGCTCGTAAAATTGCCACACACACTAAAGTTTACCCAACTTTAAGTTTCACAACAACTGGACAGTCTTCGCTTTCGTCCGTGAAATTTCAGGAACAAGTCTTTTACTAACAGTTTCGCCAATTCACGCGCGATTGCTCCACCGAAGAAAATAACAAAAAGAAAAACTGCACGAGAATCTGTAACATCGAGAAGGTGCTTTCAAATCACGTGGACGTTTGCCGAGCGAACGACACCACCACCATAATAAAGCGCTGCCGAGGGTGAGTTTTATACGTTTATTTCTCCACTACTGTTATTTTTTTTTTTTTTCACCCTCACACACGCTACTATATCCCGTCTGCCTTTGTTATTTTTAACCGAGCTAAAAAAAAATGTGACGGAAAACTAGGGCGAGAGAGAGAGAGAGAGAGAGAGAGAGAGAGAGAGAGAGAGAGAGAGAGAGTGAAATGGAATAACGCGTGCTCCGTCTAGTGGCAATCGTGAACGCCGGCGAATAGTATCGTCGGAATAGTCCCGGTTCACTATAAATCACGACGAAGGTAAATTATACTTGGCAATGCAATACCCAATCCTTTTTTTCTCTCTAGCTACCTTTTCCCCTTTTCCCAGCTATTTTATTTGGTGTGAAACTGAACATCTCTTTCTTTGTCCTTCAATCTCCGATTCTCGACTTCGTGCGCTAGTTTCCAGTAGATACATTCTTCTTTCTGTCTGGATTTAGATTGCAGCTATGTACTTTCTGTAGTTGCCATATAAGACTCAAGATAATTACGTTCATTCACTAGCGTTGCCCCGGATGTACTCGGGACTTGAGTACCGAAGACGATTCCAGCTCTCTCTCTCTCACTCTCGAACTTTATCTCCAAGAGAAGTCTGCGACTCTAAAATCGTTAAGCAACTTTATCTCGCTTACTGTGACTCTATCGAGGCAACCGACATCAAAGAGGCGAGCTTTTATTTCCGAACTCCTTTAATTCACTTTTGAACAGACACGAAATGCTTCGTGAATCACGATCAAAAGAACGACATTCTATGCCCATGCAGGAATCCTTAGGCAAGTGTTTTATGTTGACTCGAAGGGTAGCAAAAAGTTGATGCTCACTTTATCGCGGCATCATACATTGTCGTCTTTGTAGAAGCAGTATTAACGAAATATACTAACTACACGAAGAATGTATTATTCATTAAAGATCGAGTACTATTTTAGAAAATAGTCTGATCCAAGGGTTGATGAATAGTAAAATTGATTTATTATCGACTATAGTAATCTTCAAACAAATCTCAGAGAGACAGTCTAACAATCTAAAAAAGTCTATTTCAAGTTCGCAGAAAGAGTCTCGGATCGGCTCCTATTCGAAACTATTTCTAAAACTCTTCCAGAGACACTTTTGGAGACTCTTTTAGAGATCATTACTCTGGTACTCTATTTTTTCTGCGGTGGTCACTGATGCATTAACGGTAAATCAAAATAATTACTAATAATATTCAATGTGCTATAGAAGCGCCTGCAATGTGTAGCGTTATTGTGATGACCACCAGGCTTAATACAATTTATCTCTGGGCACATTGTGTAACATAGGATTTATGGGCAACACTCATGGAACCATTGGCACTAATCAAACAATTGTATTGATGAAAACCACAGTATTGTGCTATGCATACCGTGATAAATCGAATTTCCCGGAGCTATAATATTTGACACCTGGTTTACTAATGTGGCGTAATGCGTTCTACATTTGTACAATGGTTTATCACAGCTCAGTACGTAACCTAGATTCTCAGATGAGATTGCCACTCTAAAACTAAGCGTGTCGTTATCTTTGTTGAAATAAAACACATAACATACTTGCTACGTATATTGTTGCAGTTACACAAATAAAAATAATGCGTATTGTCCGAAAAGCGTGTTGAATCGGTGATATGATGTTCGTCTAATTTCACACATGGATGGGCGATATTAATGATGGTATTAATACTCTAGTATGAGGTTCTATGAACCAGTGGGGTTTGCATAGTGTAGCACTACACCTCATCGCAGGCTGCAACGGAATTTGATTGGAAATGTGAGTACACAAGGGTTTCTGATCAATCATTATTACGGCTAGAAGTACCTGCTCTGAATATTTGTTAAGTACTGTAGAACAGACCTGGAGTGATAGTATGGTAGCGAGTAGGAACAGCATTTTCAATAAAGCGCATTTGCACTCAGGCCTGAACGCACGTATACCTCGTGCGCCCAAACCACAAATTTCGTGAGTGCATGTGAGTGCACTTGAGCTCGAATGCAAGTGACCGTACGGATACGGCAACGTGAGCGCAAACTCATCTATGTGTTATGAAATTAATGCGGCGAGTATTCTGATAGAAATAAAACATTATATATAAGTTCACATAAATACAACAATATATATTTTTGATAATATTCAATTGTTTTTTCCACATTGAAACGAAAAGAAAATTAACACCGAAATAAAAATTTACGAGGATCACTCGATAACGTATGGTCGATGGGGAAGTCATTGTTTTACCATGTACAACAAAAGTTCACAAATCCGTGGCTTATGGTGATCGCACGATATATTCTCTGTGTGGAAACCCGAATCACCTATATATGAAAATGTGAAATACAAAATGCACCGGATAACAGGGAATTATCACTGAATAATAGCCTGGACGGTTATACACAATTTAAGTGACATTAACGCTTCTGGATACATGTCGTTGTTGTATTTTACACAACGAATGAATCTCATAAAACAGTAGTTTATACGTGATATGCATTTTATATTAACCCGCATACTGGTGCGGTTGCTACTTTTGGCGTCATTATCAACAATTCTCATGCTGAGTTTGGGTTTTAGTACGTCCATGCTTGTGTATTCGGATGGAGAGAGAAAGAGGGAGAGAGATAGAGCAAAAGCCTCTGGCCGAATGTGCGAAATAACCGCACACGCCAAATGTCCAACTACGGGTTGGATTCAGCCTCCGCGACTGGAGATTCACGGCATTTTTCGATAGATAATACTTGTGGAAACGTGTGTGTACTGCCCCGGAATGCAATAAATCACTTGTGAGCTCGCGATTGTTTGTTTTCATTGCGTAACGAGCAATATCCTCGTGGTTCCCGCATGTCCCGTGCTTTTATATTTTCTCTCCATTTTTTTTTCTCACCCCGCTCAGAGCGAGAGGCGTGAATGCACGTTTAGTCACTCTGATATGCTGTCACTGCTGGATATAGCTGTCTACCAATTTTTATTCAAAGAACAATTCATCTGTCCGTGTAACACTCGTGTTTTTTTTTTTCTCTTTTTTCGGACTTTCAATGCCAATATGTTTAAAATGTGCCAGAAATCACACTTATCAAAAAAATGTGCAAAGAAGTGAGATAAAACAAAATCAAATATTTATTATTAAGGGGAGATCTTAAGTCCCGTATTTCTCTGTAAAACTGAATGCATTGTTTTACAAAAATTCGAAAACTCCCGACTGAAAAAGGAGTTTATTTAATTAAAAAAAAATTAATAAACCAAAAATTGTAAAATAATCAATAATCCTACACATATTATCGTCGGATGATTTATGCGTCATTGAGTATGTACAAATCAGCCGACTATAATATGCAAAAAATTATTTATACAAATTTGAAATGGTTTTTAAAAATTATAATGTAATCGTTTGTTTTTTTATTTAAAATTTTCTTGAATTTTTTTTCCTAACGGAAAACTTTTTAACGGAAAACTTCAATCCATGTGGACACAAGGTAAATATTCTTTCTATTTTTGAAAAATTTGGGATGTGTTTTTGAATGATTTAAAACCAAATTAGGGGGTAAAGCGATTAAAATTCGTTCTGACCCCGTTTAAGAACCACTTTGTTGGACATAGTTTGAACGGTGATCTGAGTAACTAATTCTTTTTGAAAAATGTATATTTAAAAAAATAACAAGGCACAGAGTCTAAGATTAAAGATCTAAGATTAAAAACTTGTTTTCATTGGTGCGAATATCGTATGGTATGATAAGTTACATGTCATTCAAAACCGGTATAAATGACCAGTATAAAAGGAAAATGCAAAATAATCGAGTATAGCGAAATTAAGGTGACCGGTATTGACCCGGTGACCACGATTACCCCATTCTTCCATAATAATGATACAATTAGAAATGGTGAATCAGTATAGTTCATCAAGGAAGAGTTACCAACCTCGGGGGGTTAACAATAGCTGGAAGATCAATTACCCACAATTACAATCGGATGACATAGCATCATACGATTTGCACCAACGCTATGTGTATCCATAATTAACTATAGAGGAACGCAAACCCCTTCACACCCATCGCTCATTGCATCGTATGAAGTTCGACCAGCATGAAAATCGCTTCAAGGATAGATTAACACGTCTGTTCCAGAGATTTAGGTTACTATGGAACTACTCATTGCTGATATATAGCCGAATAAATCGACTATACATCAGCATCAAGCTGGTATATAGAGCTGCTCTATAATAAAGCTTGTAGAGTAAATCGCTACACTATGTGTAATAGTAACGTGATCTACCCACCCGAGATTGCCGGGTGCTGCATCTCTCCAACGATTTCCGACGGAGCCTCGCCAATTATATTCGACACCAGGTTGAGTGGATTTATCTGGAAATAGAGTTTGATATTTTCACAACGCCCTAGCGGCGAATTAATATTCATATATTATGGGATTATACATGAAGCCGTTTAAAAATGTTCCCTTCCCTGATCATATAAAATATATTAAACGCGTTGTTTACGAATAATCCGAGGTCAAATGCCATCCCGTACAAGCAATTTAAAAATTCCCATCCTGTCGGTAATAACAATTCCTACATAAAGAAAAATCTGGAATTGGGATTTATAAAAGGGCAGATATTGATTTGTTGTCCGTGCCACTATTTTTTCTTTTTTATAGTTTCGTCATTTATAAAGTTCATAGTTGTAATTTTTTAGTTATCAATACTACCACGACGTTTCTGCGTTTGTGGACGATACAAATTAATGAAACATTGTAAACCATTCCTGACGCAATCCAAAACGCACTATGAGAATAACAACAGAAATATTCCTTAAGGAGACGCTGTAGAAACTTCAAACCGATGTTTTTTTTCAGACTCGGGACGTCGTAAGGACACAAAAGTGGGAAATTTGTTTAAGCCGTCAGTAATTAAATCTCGAGTATATTCTTGAAGTTAATCTCGAGAGTTTTAATATTTGAGTGGGTGAATTAGTGTGGAATGCCTCATATGCAGATTTCACAATTGCCACGCACGGTTTAGGTATTTTATTCCATCAACGTTGCAACTAAATATAATTTAGAAGAAGCTATTCACGTATAGGAAAAAGCGGTCCTCCTGTGCATCGTTAGTTTATTAAAGTCTATAGTTCGTTTCTTTCCCGCAGGAGGTCGCCGCGGAGGCAAAGAAATGGTCTACAGAACCGTCTCATGTGTCACAGAGGCCGCGTTTCGCGGCGCTCTTGTCAACATATTCCTCGTACATGTCATTTATCAAACATGTTGAGCTACGTCGTGTTATTAAATGGAAGAACCAAACTCCATTTTCACGAGAAATAAAGAGAAGGTGATACAAGACGATTTGGCTGAGAAATACATAGACTGACAATCTTGATATATATGTGCGTAACGGAATTTTATGGAACATCGTCGCGAGCGCTCATTCAACCGACAACTGTGCATTTTCAGCGTTCAGACAACGAAGGGGAATGTATATAAGATAGAATATATGATACATCCTCCGTCAAATTGAGCCACTATAACTTTTAAGAAACTTTTTTTACTCCTCTCAAATTTTTGCAACGTTTTGCCCACTGCGAATTTCCGCCTCATAGAGGAAACTTTGTTATGAACAATTTTCTTTTCAAGATTTTCATGTCCATATACTCCAAATTATATGTAACATCGAGAAAAGTGGTTGAGAAAAAATATTTGCGTCAACAAATTAAATTTTTATTTCATATATGGGGAATCAAATTTCAAATTGACCACATCAAATTTACAGTCTATGATTGCGTGAATGCTGCGGCTTGGCGCGGCCTTATTAAATGAATTAATTCATTTTAACGTTTCGACTCGGGTCTAAGGCATCTTCAGATGATTTTATTTTGTACACTGTAATTGTTTATAAAAATAATTATAAAAAAAGTTTAAAACATTTTCCGTCCCCAGACTTTTTTTTACCAAGTCAATAGTTTAGGCGCTACAGCTTGCTAAAAAAAAAAAAATTTCTGAAAAAATATTTCGAAAAATCCGTTGTTAGGTAATCGAAAAAGAAACAAAAAAAGTCTCATAAAATGTTGTTTTTCTAGCAATATCTAAGATGTAACCGCGTGTCAAACCGAAAAATTGACTCTACTTTTTCGAAAAAGAGTCTAAAATTTAAAAAAAATCCGTTGAAAGATAAATGAAAAAGGAAAAGAAAAGTCCCCTGACTTTTTTTTCTCAAGTTAATAGTTTAGGCGCTACACCTTGCTAAAGTACATTTTTTGCAGATGCAGAAAATTTCAAGGTCATGAAGCCGGTTATATTACGTTTGTGCTACCTCATGATAGTAGCTTGATCGAGACAGTTTACAGCCTATGTCCCTCACTCCCTCGGATTTTGATAATTTGTTACAATAATGTTGTTTCGAACTCAAAAGGTGCTCGGAATTTGATCACCCTTGATAAAGATTTTTAAAAGTTGCTCAGTTGACGGTCAATGCCTCATATAGCGAGGCAGCTGTAGTTCTCACTTCTACCCTTAAATCACTCTTGCGTGCATAAGCTTGAGTGACGGTGCACATCGAGAATACGTCACGCTAGCTGAAGCTTCGTCGTCCTCTCTGTCTACTCGCTCACTTTGTTCAGGCTCGCTCAGCCTGTGCTCGTCGACGAATCATTCATACTTAGCGGAATGTGCAATGACCACAAGCCTGACGTATACTAAAATCGTTAGACAATCATGCGACCACACCAACACCGACAATGCGCGCCTGACAAGATATAGGATTAAGTGGTCAACCAATATTTGGATCATTCCACGAAATACCAACCAGCAGTTCTAACCTCGTCATCTCTATTTGGGTTGTAATGCTGTGCCTTGTTTAAAACTTTTTATAGAATAAATCAAACAATGGCACTTCTATTCAAGTTTTTGTGCAAAATTTTGGATCAGCTTCTTGAAATTGTTTTCGAGTCATCATAAAAATTACGAAAATGCAAATATTTATAAGATCTTAACTATAATTTATCGTTTTTTTCCAACTTCAGTATAAAACATTGACACACTCTATTTAAGTTTTATGCAAAACTTTAGATTCGTTGCTTGAACGGTTCTCTAGTTATAGAGTTTTTAAAAAAGTACGAAATGAGGATTTCTATAAAATCTTAACTACTTTATCGAATTGGCTTAAATTCAATATGAAAGATCGCCACCGCTCTGATAAAGTTTTATGCCGAGTTTCAGCCTCGTAGCTGAAAATTTGTTGTAATTAAAATGATAACAGACCGTTTTCAAAATATTAAAAATCCTATAAATCCGAAATGCGTGAACCAATTTTTTTGAAATGTATACAAAAAAAATATTGGGCTGAAGTATATGAAATACAAATCTGAGATGAATCGGTTCAGTAGTTCTCGAGCTATGATAATTCGAATTCTCTCTCTATGACACACACGCACACACACACACCCCCATCAAAACCTCTTTTCTTGAGGATTTTATCCATTTTGAGTATGCTGACATAAAAATTGCGTAATTTTGTTTTTCATGAAACCGAAGCTCTATATGAGAAAGCAATAATGGGACAAATTGACTCCGGGCGTCTATAAAACATGTTCACTAAAAGCTCGACAAAAATAAACACGATTTCACCTTTGAACATTTTTTCCTCAACCAACGATATTCAATATTCACAAAATAGAAAAAGCAGAAATATCGGTTTATCATTCTGAGTGAAGTACACGATAAAAGAATCTAAACTACATTGAATACGTTCTCGAAACTCTAAACAACTTGAAAAAAAAGTATTAACTCTTATCGAGCCAACTGAAATCTGGAGTGGTCGCCACACTTCCTATATAAAATACCTAATCCGAGTCGTAAAATCATTTCCGTGAGAACAAAACTTTGATTCGATCACTTTTCTCTCAGCTTCAACTCTGCATCGACTCTTTTGGATTTTCAGAAGAGTACCGTTTAACCATGGAGTTGAGATGGGTATACGAACCATGGTAACGTGGATTATATAGTTTCGTGTTTTTCATTTTGCCCAAAAGCTTTCCTCCTTCGTACAGATAAGTGAGTATTATACGAAATGAAGGTTTCCCAGAATTTTTCGATGGAAACAACCATCCTCATCCTCCCCCCCCCCCCCCCCCTTCCCGCCGCTGCATCTTTCCATGCCTTGTATATACCTTATATAGTGCATATACTATAATATATCTGTCGCTAGTTGGAGCAACCGAGTTCTTGCCGACCAAGAGTTCTGGGTTTGCTGCTCGGACCACATATACTGGAATACACACTCACACACACACACACACACATACACTTGGGCAGGAAGCTTGAGCGAACAACGGGGATTCGTTGGGAAAACATGGTCAAACGCTCATTGGAATTCTATGCTGACCCGACACGTCGAGCAAGTCGCTTGGCGAGGGAGCAAGCTCGGTTCACTTCGTCTGGCTGCTGGTTGTCCTGCTAAAGCGACAGTGCTGCGCTCGGCAGGTCCGAGCTTTACTCGTATGTGTACCTGCTACAGTGGGCAGTAAATTATTTTCGTTTTATCCAAGGAAAGAGAGAGAGAGAGAGCGCGAGAGAGAGAGAGCGCGAGAGAGAGAGAGCGCGAGAGAGAGAGAGAGAGAGAGAGAGAGAGAGAGAGAGAGAGAGAGAGAGAGAGAGAGAGAGAGAGAGAGAGAGAGAATCCCTGCAGGAAAAAGCAACCACGCTGGAGCGATCAAGCGAACATATAAAAAAAAAGAAAATGAGACATCGTCCACAATTGAATGGCTCAGAAAAAAAACCGTCACAGAGGTGAGGAGAATACTGCCGGTTACCTAAACTCATTGTCTCATTGTGACTATTTTGCATTATCCACGGAGCGAAAAGTAATAGTTATAAAATAGGTTGCAAAGTGGAACACATTGCACATTGCTTCCTCATTTTTTTTTAGCCCGTCATCCGAACAGCATCTTCTTTGAGAAAATATGTTGACCAATGTTGGCTTCCTAATAGAGGAAGCTGTGTGGACTATTTATTTTATCATCTACTTTTAAAAGCAGAAATCTTTCCAGATAGTATTACACATATCTGATGACGCCTGTTTCATCAACGTGCAAAATGTCGAATTATTGATCTAAACCTCTGCGAAGTTGGTGAACTAAGAAAAGATCCAAAAAGTGTAAAATTCTCTAAAATATGAACTTTTATATTATTACAATACAAAAATATATTACAATATTGTAACATGTGGTCGTTAAATTCTCCACATAGGGTGGCCGTTAAACGGGGTTAAACGAATTTTAATCGCTTCACCTCCTAAATCCGGTTTCAAATCATTGGAAAACACATCCCAAACTTTTTCTAAATAAAAAAAATATTTACCCTCTGTCGACAGAGGGGTAAAACGATTAAAATTCGATTGGACACCGTTTAAGGACCACCCTAATGTACACATGTACAGACTGAAGAAAGAGTGAATTTCCTAAGAATGCGTTTAAAGTTTGGGATTAAGAAATTCCTAGTCAAATGTTAGGTGGGGTTCATTGATCCATTATTTTGATGCTAGTGTGTAACACACCTTAAAGTAAATGATATCGGAGAGCCTGCTGAGGCAAAGCTGCTGTCGATGAACTTTGTAAGATGGAGCTTCTTGTGCTTTTATTGGTATTAGGATTTAGAAGGGCTGTTGACGAAGAAAAGCTTCTAAAATAAATTACCGATAATAACGCATGAACGGGCGTCCAGAGAACGTGAAGCGTTCATAGTAATATTAGAAATTCCGTGGTGTCGAGGAAACGACAGAAGTAATATACATATCGGCGAATGTAAGAGTGAGGAAAGCGAGTGGAAAAGACCGTAGTTCATATTCATGGTAATTGCCGTAGCTGAACCAAGCGGGCACGAGTTGTCGAGCGCAGGTTATAATTAATTCATTGGATTAAACTTTACGCCATGTTCCTAGTATGCATTACCTAGGTGGTAGGTAGGAGGGAGGATGGGAAATAGAAGGGGATGCCTTGGAAATGGGGATGATGAGGCCGAAGAGGTTACCGTCGCTCGGTATTCCTCCGCACATATTATACAGCTACCTCGAAGCTACCGCTAGAATCGGCTCGGTAAGTATTCATGTGTCAAAAATAGTCTGCAATGTGAGCTAAGACGACGAAACTACGTCAGTGCCAATTTTCTTAGAGAAATTCACTTTTCGAGAAGTAGGTAGGGATAAACATGTTTTCGTGACAAACTAAAAAAGATATATCGTTGGATCATGCATACATATAACCAGCTAAAATGACCCTGAGTTTTCAATTTTTCATATATGTATATATATATTTTTGTAAACCTACAACTAGTGTTTTCCACTTCTGCTCACTATTTTTGCTACATCCCCGTCATAACCTTAATAGCAATATGTGGTTTCTATTAGAATCTCTTCTCATACTCCTCCTTATCCTAAAGACAATGGCAATGATAATTCGTCTTCGTAAACTTGGGAACTTAGGTGCGCCGCGTTCACACAGCTAGTAACTACCTCGCATAAAGTTTAAGTGTTGCTTGGCCAAATGAAATCACGAGTGAGAGAACCTTGTTCGCACACAAGCGGTTTGCCTTGCCACTTCGCCATTTCGCATAACTGGATGACAGCAGTCTCTTCACAAGTATTGTACGCTATCTCCAGTTCCCCATCTTCTATATATCGCCCATTCACGTGAGTTATATATATTCACGTGAGATATCATCCAAGCCTGGGAATCGTACCTGCACATACCTTGTCGGAAACTGCAAGTTCACATAGAATCTTAAACAGAATTTATACTCCTACGTAGGAGTGCAACTATAGAATCTTTCAGCAGTGTTCTATCTTTTGTTATGCTGAATCAATGTTCTCTTAAAACATATTCCTTAAAAAAACGACCGCATTCTCCCATATCTCACTTACCAGTTCTGCATTTCATTATAATCTTCCAGCCAAGAGGATCTCGATGACATGAACTCGCGAGTATTTTCTTTTTCTTCTCAAGCTTGTAGACTCTGGGTACAACATTCAGTTGACAATATGCTTGTGCCTTTCAGTGCACACGCTTCGTCAATCTTGGAACAAAAATATACCGCGCAATAACAAAAAGTATTCACTTTATATAGGTGAGCTGCACAGTTCTATAAGTATGTACTCATAGCAGTAGGCAAGTGTATGTTACTCTGTATACGGGTTTGTTCTATATACAACGCTATATGGAGTCGACGTGTACACCCGCGCGTAGACCGAACAAATTACGGAAGTTCGTCGTGAGATAGTGGTGAACGCGACTAGAACTGAAGCCCGCACCACCCCTGCCGCCATGTCCACGAAGTTTCCCGTGACGACAGGCATTCGCCTTCGCTTGCTTTACTTGCTTGCCTGCATCGCGGAAATCCTTGTACGAGCAATAATCCACATATCCGAGGCAAATATATACTCTATATGTAGATGAACTGCGTTTGATGTGAAATGAACAACCTATTTTTACGAGTATGGATACCATTTATACAAACGCAATTTATCCAAACGCAATTCTTTCTTTTATTCAATATGCAGGCTAATCTGAAAACTTTAAGATACCCATTTGCGAATTTAGGATCGATACACCCAGATGATAATACCCGCCAGAAGTGTCCCACTTACGTATACGTAAGCGTTGGAGCTGCCGATCGTGTCGTCGTGCGGAAATTGAATTTTTCAAAGTGCGCAATCCGTGATGCGAGCAAACTCCCTTTCCTTAATAGACTCCGACGAGGTAGGCAGAAGTTCGACGTAGATGCTGGGCAAAAGGGCGGGCAGGGTTGGGCGCCTTCGACTACGTGAAAGAGGAGGGGGATGAAGAAGGGTATAAGGCTCGTAAAGTTTGCTACTATAAAATTCTACTTGTTTGCCCGAGCAAGCGACATAAATAAATCATACGTTCATGTAAATCGGTACGGCATACCGGTACCTATACGCTGTTCAACGCTGTCGCCGGTACTGTTTCACCTCCTGCTGTGCATCTTTTTCGGAGGGAAAAGAGAGAGAGAGAGAGAGGGAAAGAGATGAGCACCCGCAAGGATCAACCCACAGAACTGCATGCTGTACATAATGAATATGTTATCAAGTTTCGATGGAACTTGTATCAACCGCCATTCCTGTTCTCGTTGCTTCCTTGAATCGTCGTTTGACGAGCTCTCTCGACAACATATTTATCGTCCAGGATCCTTTCCGTGCTTCTGCATCCTGTTTTATCAAGACGCGGTAATTCAATTTGATTATGAAGTCAGAAACGATGCCTCTAAGAACGAGATATTTCCGTATACAAAGTATGCTGATAGAATTAAGTGGCTAAAAAATATATAATAATATGCTTGGTTTATATATATTATACTCAAGAAATACCTTGCATATCGCAAAGCTCAGAGAAAATCAGTGATCGCCTATTATATGTCTAATTGAAAGCAACTGACCGGAAGGAAGATCCAATGCTCGCGGAACTTTTTCGGAATCTTTTTCGAGAAGACCATTTTCCCATGAAATCGGACATCCGAGCCATTGAAGCAGTATCGTATCGCTATAAGAGAAAAAAGCCCTTCGGGCATCGACATTGCTTGAGACACTTTGATATCGTGCACACTGGGAAATGACGACGTAAGTGCTGCAAGAACGAAGTATGTATGAAACTCGATTCTCTGTATAAACTTTTAGTGGGTGATAGAGGCAAATCGGTTTTACAACCATGGCCACACATACCGTTCAACTATTGCTATCCGGCGCAGCCTTGTCGAAAAATGGATCCGCTCAACCGTTTTTCCATCATATAAACTGCCAACGGTTCAAAGAAATGACAAAAAAGTACACCCAGATAAACCAAAAATTCGTTCATAGGAAAGAACTTGTACCGGAATGATGCTGTAGTTGACATCGGCGTCTAGAATTCGGTACTTATAATAATAAAGTCCACGCTCCACAAATTTAGAAAAATACAAAAATTATAATAATGATTTGTACAAACGTAAAGCTGAATACCGAATCTCCTTTTCTTCAATGTAAACTCAAAGACAAGTTGTAATAAATTGACATGCTGGTTTTTGGAAAAGTTGAACATATCTTAACTTCGCGAGAAATGGTTACTAAAGTTGATGGACAATCGGAAACAGTTTCTCCTTGGGATTCTAGTAATACTCATTTCAAGTAGTACTTCATTACCAAGCAAATGTCTCAACTAGACATAACTCTGGCATTCCATTTCCTTATTGTTTGTCAGGTAACATGTTAATTGAACTCCTATCTAAAGCGGCAAGCTAGATTATGCTTAACGTTGCACCTGTTCTGCAGTTGAGAGCTTATCCCCGAAGAGATTGGATGACGGACATAGCAACCCTCTACCGCTCTCTCCTTTAATCAGTCTCACGAATAGTGGGACGGCTACTGGGAAACTGGATAGTTCGGTCGGATAATTCTGGCGGTAGTTTCTGGATATAGTATGTCAACGCTAAAGGTCGTATCCATCTAGAGTACCTCATTTTTTACTTCTGACAATCTACTTACCACTCTATGTACTTCATTCGCTCTCATATTGTACAGAGTTCATTAAACGTTACGTACAAAAACTCTCAAGAAACGAAATTTTACAGATAAACTCGGATAAAATGTAAGGAACTGCAGTAACCTGATTAAGGGTTAAGTGTACTGTAGATTTACATAAGTTCGTTCTTAAGATATCTCGAGAAGGCCTCGAACGATCGTGCTTATTTTAAGCAGATAAAAAAGGACATCGCACCCACTTTGTTTACTACAACTTTTGCAACGATTCCTTCACAATTTCCGCAAAAATTATCCGATATAAATAGGAAAATATTTAGAAAATTATTTCCGATTGATAAAACAAATTGATCATTTATAGGGGAGAACGTGGCATTTAGGGACACTTTTTGTTCGGCATTTATTTTTTAATTTCTGTGTTAATGAATTGCAATATATTATTATAGAGGTTGTGTTCCATAATCAATTGAGTAAATTCTAACCAATTTTGAACCTCCTACATGAAACAAAATAGGCCTTTTTCATGTCCCAACTTGTCCCGTCGAGAGTGCCCCAATGTACCCCATCGTATAATCAGTGACTCAATGCACAGCCTCTCGACGTGAAATGCACCAAATGACTTTCAACTAGGCATAAATTTTAGGTAATACAGTTAGCTTAAAGGTCTAAAAGGTTTCAAAGAACTCCTTTCAATAGTCTCGTACAACCCTTTTTACTACGTTGATAAAAGTGTACGTTTACACCACTAAACTGGATTTTTACTATTAGCTATTTAAAATTTGACCGAATCTATCTGTACGTTCACTATAAGTTGTATTTCGGAGTAGTGCTTAAGGCCTTAAAGTGAAAAAAAATCGCATGAAAACGTCGATTTTTAAAATCGCTTGTCCCTGTATGCCTCGCGTTCCAACAAACCCAGGTCTCCCCTGCCGAGAGTTTGATCTTTCAAATCTTCCACAGCTTAACGTAATGTTTATATGCAAAGCTGTTTTTTAAGTACTTCACGTATGATATCAATTATTCGCTATCAATGATGAAAAAAAAGAATTCTTTTACTTTACATTGACTATGTTGTCCCAACGATAGTTATTCAAGTGTGACCATACCTTGCGTAACGAAATGCTACAATTATTTGCACCTGTATTACACTTCACCTAGTACGTATTATCGAAATATTCGACGCTTCATATCGCGGGGTTATGGCCACGAAAAAATGATCCGACATCTAGGGAAATCTTGTGCCAAGAGTTTTCACGTAGTGAAGTTGCAACTCCAGTGCGTAAAAATGGAATCAAGATCGTGAAAATCGTTCATCCGCAAAACATCCCAGAAGCGTTAGATACTGGTGTAAATCGTATACCTATAAATAAAAATATACTGTAGTGCTTATGATGTGCCTTCGACGTATATTCTATAATATTGCATCTCTATTGGAGTATTTATCCCGTAATGAGAATAAAAGACGTAAACGCCTTCAACTTTAGCAACTTTTGTAAGAATCGTGAAACAACTCGAGGCTAACTATAGAAAATGTTTCTTATATGTTCATAGCCATGTTCATGTCGTTAATATATATTATCTTTTATTTTTATTTTCACTAAATAATTTTGCCTTTACATTATTATTATTATTATTATTATTATTATTATTATTATTACTAACTTACCTATTATCTCTGTTTTCCAAAATATTTTGCTTCCTCATAAAAGAAGCTTTCTGTTTCTTTTGTAGTACATTTTTCCACAAAAGAGTAGAAATTTACTTAATTTTCTTGTAACTTCTTTGAAAGATCTTCGAATATAAAAATACCTATACTCGAAACGAACAGAGCCCTTCGACAAAGAGAATTGGCCTTGCAAAAGCAATTTGGAGGAAGACAAATCCAATGAAAAAATATTTGTTTTTTAACATTTCTCTGAAATGTATATTATTTTCGAGTACGTACGTAAATATTTTCGAGTTCGTACATAAATATTTTCAAGTGGCACACGAACCAGCACTGAAATATTTATATTTTTTTAAACGCTTTTCCGGTATACTTTTTTCCACAGGAACGTTTCATTTCGAACCTTTTTCCTTGTGTTCTTTCCGGTCGAATTTATTCAGCTGTTTTGTTTGTGTTGAATTTTAATCGTCCCTTTTTCCACAGATATATATTTTCCTAGAATCCTTCGAGGCTGTTCCTGATTATGATAGACAATTAGAATGAAGAAACACAGTAATTATAATTAGGAGACAATATATTTTTTTCTTTATTTTTTTAACGATATGTTTTATGTTGAATCTGCACAAATTTGTGAAACTATTTGATAATTTATATCATGCTGTGTTTAATTTTAGAAAGTATATTGCCGTTTAGGGAAGTTTTTCCTGCTGTCCAGGAAAAACTGTCCTAGACAATAATTGGAACATTTTGTGGAAATATCAAAAGCCAGTCGAAATCAGCAGGTTGGTAGACCAATAGTTTCACGACTCTTAGAAACACATCTTTTATTAAAACTTGGAGTACTGAAAACTAGTGGCAGATATTTATAGGAGATTTTACTTGAAAATGATTCTCCCCCTTTTCCTCCAAAACTTCGATGGTATATAAAGGCCAGAAAAAGAAGCTGGGATCCACTAAATTGTTTTCTACTCGACTACATCCAATTGGCTTGAGTTACGTCTTAAGTCATGACCGCGAAAATACGGTCATCAGCGAAACGAAGAAATCTCACGCAGAGCCAGCAGAGTTCGCGAAGTAAAAAGGTTGTTGGAGCAAAGAAAGCAGAGTTTCTGGTTCGTTGGAGATCACTCTCGGTCTTTTACCTTCCTCTACCTCGTCCTAAAGTGTACAAGTTTCGCCGCACGATATTTAACGTAGAGCTTGAGCTTTTCTAAAAAAAACGGCAAGGAACAGAGAGAGAGAGAGAAGTCCCGATGTCTCTTACTGTTCCAGCTACCAAGTCCCGAGAAAAGAAAAATTAGAACCGAGAATTTCTCTTTCGCGTAAAATTGCTGTGGGCATGGCGGTTTAGTAAAATAGTGAAACCGCGTTCAGGGACACACCGCGAAGCTCGTAGTGGAGTAACGATGGCCGCGAGGACCGCCGACAGCGAGCCCAAGTTATATAGAAAACTGTGCGGTTGGTATGAGGTAGGACTTTCGCGAGGGGATAATTCGGTAACGTGTTGCAGGTAGCGCTCGAGGTTGGAAAAAAAAAGTTTCATAAAGTCGGCGTCGTCAGTTGAAATTTACAGGATGCTTTCTCGTCTAAGTTGCTACTTCAGGTGAAACGAAGTTTACGACAAAAAAGGCAGCGAAACTCTCGTGAATTAAAAAAAAATATCAGGTAACAGCTCTACAAGACTGTGAGAACGTTAATGATGAATTGTAAAAAAAAACAATTATTCAAACATCTGTTACTAGTAATAGTAGAATTAATAAAGTAGACAGCAATTTTAACCAAGAAATGCAGATATGGCAGCAGGAGAACATTGTTGTATAAATAATTTTAAAAATTGGACTAATCTTCAACTCGAAACTGTTGCAGTTACGTCTGAATCAAATTTCAAGAAATATGGACACAACTAAGTAAATATAATTATTCATAAGAGTCATGATGGTAATTGCAAAGAAATTCTGGCGGAAAAAAATCTACAGCTTCAATGAACACTTTTGCACGATCAACTGTGCAGTTTTGAATTTGAAGAGTAGGGTGGTTGACATTTTTTTTCTCTAATAGATATATGCTTGGATAAGATGTCGAGTAAATTTCAGATTTATGTATACTAAATTAGTCCGCCAATAAAATATATGCGGAAAGAAGAGCAAAAACACGCTTGTATTTTAAACAGGAGACGTCTGCCCTGTGGACAGAGGGTTTTTTTATGTTGAAAAAATGTGGGGTATGTTTTTTAATTATTTGAAACCGATTTAGGGGGTGAGGCGATTAAAATTCAATTAAAACCCGTTTAAGGACCACCTTGGTAGCGTAAAGTGCTACCCTAATTGCTTACTTTCTTGGTAAGCTTTGTTATCAATGCACAGAAGTATCTTGATTTTCAACAGCACTATCATTTTTCTAAAAGAATGACAATTTATTTGACATTCTAAATACATGAAATATAGCAATGACGACTTTTTTTCGGTCGCGGAAAAGACAAATACAAAAGTTTATTTTCGACGCACCGTAATATTTATGCTGCATACGATGTATGACATCGATTGATCTGTTAAAAAAATATATACATGAATAAATATGCACATGTTTTATTGCGACTGATGAATTGCCTGGTCAATGGCATGGAGTTGCACCAACAATTTCCAATTTTTGCTGCCAAAAACGTTTGTTCAACTCGAGCATTTAAATTATTTCGTGTTAGACAAAACTGGCATTCGAATCAGTAGTCGAAATATCGACGTTTTTTGTTTGCGTCAGTGCTCGATTATATTAAATTAATTGAAAAATATAGAAAAAAATATAAAGTGTATAGAAAGATCTGAAAAGCAATTTACATACATGCCTCTGGCATACGCTTTTTCAGTACTTGAAATTGCATGCCTTTAATATTCAGCTGCCCGATGCACGGCACGCACACTTTCGTTGAACGGCTTCGGTACAGCGAGCTCGAACGATCAAAAAGTTGTACGAATAGCAAATATGTGTATATACACCAGGTCAGCGCGTAAAACCCGCTTGATAATTTCAACCGTAACCGCAAATTGGTTAACTCAACTGGTGTTCAATACCCACGCAACACAGATAGCTTTACCAACTGCAATGGTCGTGACCTCGGCTAGTTAATTTTTAAATGCTTCGCGGAATTCGTGATAACCGATTTTGTAATACTACGGCAAATCCACTGTCAATTTGTCATACTGCTCGTGCGAATCTGGTTCGAAGTCCAATTTTGTTTTAACAAATATTCGGAGAGAATAAAATGTTTCGACATATTGTCGGAATACAATTTATAGTTGAACGAAGCCTTGGATACATAAATAAATACCAAAAACTTAGCACTGAAAGACAAATATCATTTTAACAACACTGTATATGTACTTGGAAATCAATTTCATTAGACACTTATCACTTATCGTCAGTATCAAAACGATAGATTGTCAAATTGGTTTGCGCTTAAACTAACGGTTAAGGGCTTTTCAAAAGATCTTATCAATTCATGAGCCGTTGAGACATTGTGTCATGCTGTGTCATTCCATATTTCGAGTTCACCATAAATTCAATTCTATAGTAGAATAGAACGGTGGGAAGAGGGGAGAGGAAGCAGAGTGAATTCAGAGCACAGTATGAATGAGGCTCTCGAGATCCACCGTCCTCGTTTTGCTCTCGAAAAATTTGGCCAAAATGTGGATTTTATAGTTTCGGGAAAACCATCCAACTGTTGGCAAGGGAAAAATGAAAATTTGCACATATTTCACACAACAGTTTTTACCGTGTAAAGAGCTGATAGATGTCCGCGCATTCACAGCGACTGGTTATTGATCCCTTTAGTACGTGACTGAATTTCATTCATTTTTTTTCTTTTTTGTAAACTAGGATGGAAATGAAAATCCCGAAAAAAAATTGAAGGACGAAAAAAACTTTATCGAGAATAACGTAACGAATCTGAAAAATATTCTACAATTATTAATTCAGACATATTATAAATTTAAAAAAACATATTTGAGAGGATTAATAACGCTTGTTTGAATAACAAGGTAACCACTGTCTAATTGCTTCGAATCAAAGTAGACGAGGGTTCGTCATAAAAGTCCATTCTTGGTACAAAGGGAAATTGGAAGGTATACAGACTGCGTTGGATACATTTTTATATACTGCAATAAATAAAATCATACCGATATGCAAAATCCCTTTTATTTGACAAAGCAATTACGGTTTATTGAATAAACCGGAGTGGTCGCGAATCAATCAGTTCGAGAATGCCAATAAAATTCATTTGAAGGACAAAGACAAGTATTTCAATATACCGATATTAATTATTCATAAATGAAAACACTGTTGAGTTAGCAGGAGCTAAATTAATGTACTCCCAGAAGTCGATAAATAGGACGATCCATCATAAATTAGTTTATTCAAATGGTTTCACAAATGTTTCAACTACAATTTTTTTCTGACACAGATTTCTGGGGCCTTTGTCTGCAACATATAATTATAAACGCTTATGCTATCTTGAATGTATCAAATAATACTAATCATAACGCATCAGCGCGTCGCATCGTAATATGCAGGGCTTCTCAGAGAGCGCAGTATAGTTGGTTCGCTCTCGGTTTATTTTTCCGTAAAACCGACCAACGCACGCTGTATATTAATGCTAATTACATGCCACCTAGCTAATTTCAGAATGCAAAAGGACTTATATTACAACACTGCGAGACACGAGAATTAATGTTAGTATATATTTCCGACTACATTGGCTGAATGCGGACGGAAATGTTTGAATTTCCGTAGGAACCTGCCGACCTCATATAAAATGTACTACAATGTGGTCGAGTTACATTTTAAATTCGAAAATTTGAAAGTAGAAGTACATATTTAAGGAAAATAAAACTATGGTGTTTGACACAAATCTCTATATGATGAAAAATAATGCATACCAGGGCGGATTATAAAAACTATTGTATTTCATTTCACTCACATTGTACAGTACATGTGACGCAAAGTATCTCAATTTTTCTTTTCGCTCTTCCTCAGAAATTGAGTTCATCTAGACCTCTAAAGTAACGGTCGTGAAGTGAAAAAAGAATCGTTTAACGGTCGCTCAATGTGATTTTTGCTAAAACGTTCGATTTTGGTTATTAATACGATAAGTTAACATAATTTTAAGAAAAGATTATTTCTATCACATTCTACATGAAAACTGAAAGTTTTTATTTATACAGATCATACGTTCAATCGATCCAACCATAATGATGAAATATTATGATTAGAAGTAAGTTAAAATAAAAATGTTATGAGGTAATAACTCATATAAACGTTATAAAATTGTATAGAGAAATAAGCGACAGTATCGCGAAGATGAAGTGCTAGGTCAGAAAATGTTAGTTCCACGGTCAATAAAGCGGTGTGATCTTTTATAGAATAGAATTTATTTTTTAATTGTGACTGATGGTATTGGTGCGACGTTGAGAAGCAGATATTACAGCTTGCTTGTTCGTCGACAGCATTAGGAAAAATGATTATATTTATTAATGAATTGGCAATCCCATCAAAGTTTTGTCAACGAAGAAGACAACTCGAGCAAGCACCAAAACACGACCGCAAAGACCCATTAAAGATAAATCATGAAAGCTATAAATTAGCTTTCTGTGTAAGCGTTACAACTTTTATTTTCTCTTAATATATACTACTCCTTCTTCATTAGACTTTGTGTTAAAAATACTTGTGCTAAAATCAGCACACCAGTTTTTTATACGATAAATATTTATTTATTAGATTTAAATATTTATTAAAAATACAGTACTTTATACAAAATATGTATTTTGCATAAAGTAGAAAATTTGGAAATTTAATATGCCAGATAACGAAGAAAATATTCCATAGTAAAAATTTGCAAACATTTTTCGCACTGTCTTCACGCAGGTTAGCTTGACTACTCGTCTTTTTGCGCCAGTATAAAAACAAAGTATATACCGCAAACTCAAAGTTTCCGGAACGTAATCAAAGTTAAAAACTGAAAAACTTTGAATTGTATCGATTATGCCCACCAAATCGAATTACTAAATTGAAGAGTCTTGAGGGATTCCAGGGGGTCTTCAAGAACCCGGCACACCGGAGTACACGGATGTTTACCTTCCGGAACAATTCAGCTTCCGTTCGCTCACGTATTTCGAGCAGTATATTTGTCTCTGGACAGCAGTTTCTCTAATAGACGGCACAAACACCGCATTCGCTTGAGTAATCTCGAATGGACGATAATAACCGCTGACGTCTATAAATAAATATTAACTCTGCTAATATTGTGTACGTCAGATGGACGTTTATTCACAACACGATTTTTAAATTCTTCTGTGAATTAAGATTCCTATACTACCCAAGTCCCTCACGCGAATGTAGATTCAGTGCGGTCAATGCGGTTCTGTAGAGAAATGAGTGTGTAGAATTGATCAAATGGAGAAACAAATATATACAATCGAGAATGTGTCGTAAAGACGAGCTACCAAATCAAGAAGAATGATTTCCATAAATTCATCCTATTGATTTCCCTTAAAACCTCCGATGAATTTAACACCTTATTGATTACGACGCATATATAACACTGCCGATTCTATAGCCGGTAATATATAAAATATGAACGAGGGGAACAGTACAGAATAGAATGTTAATGGATTATTAATACCGCAATTTATACGTTGCTCCCATGAAGACGATGTTTCCTCGATCTTGTTCAACGTTCCCACGTCTATGCTACGAAATTCAAACTAATAGATGGTTCGAGGCCACAATGCGCAGCGACCGGTGCAACTATGCTCCTTGGCGATGCCGTGGAATCCTCCCTTCGCAGATGGGGCTACCGCTAAGGCAAACCTTATACCCATGAGCGAGCTTTGCGAGATGGCAGGCGCATTAGTACGTGCTCGGAATTCCGCATTCCCGCGATCGCTTAACTGATCGTTAACTCTGTGGAGTTCAGTGATAATGAATGAGAACTAGGCGGAGGTGGTGGCAAAGTCAGGGCGAATCTCGCCGGTATCGGGACCCAAGTACGCAACCGGCTCTTGAGGTGAGACCTTAAGCTTTGAGAGTCACCGAGCTGTCCCCTTGAGATATTCGGCGACAATGGGTTAAAAGCTACCCAACTCCGGTGTACACACTGCTCTTAGCTTTCATCTATAACAGGATGTTATAATCCTCTTAGGTTGTCGTATAACAAATTGAAATATTCCTCGAATTTCCGATAAGAGTAATTTTTTCGCAAGTAAGAATAATACCTTATTCTATACAAAACAATAAAAAGCTCTTATGTATAAAATCCATTTCAAGGCAAATTGAAAGACTACAATCCTCTTAACATTTCCCAGTTCATCGCTCATTCGATATTGTCATTGTCTTCTTACCTTCTCTTATCTTATCGGTTCTGCTCTACAAGCGATTTACGTCACGGTCGAGAAGTCTCTTGTTCTTCCGCAGCGTATACTCACAACTGGTTAATGAGAGCTAGTGTTTTATCTGAAGTCTTCGAACGCTCCTCAATCGCGATATTGAAGTGGTGAATAATAGAATTTAAGCTGACTTCAATATCGAATGTCTTGACGAACTGAGAGAACTGGCATAACAAACAAAAAATACCTTATCAGCAGTAAAAAAGATTGATTACGTTCCGGGAAAACCCGATGAACCAAGTCGACTCAGCAAGAATTTGCTCCAAGAAAGTTAAATAATAGTCTTTGTAAAGAGTTTGAGAATTGTTTGTAGTAATGAATTATTTGAATTACTTCAAGTTCACAGCTTTCCATTCCTAGTTGAAATAAAGGAGACTCGGTACAATGGCTGTAATAACGTTTCTGGGTTATGAAAGTTGTCAACTGCACATCTTCTAGTCGATTTAACCAGTAGTTGACGACTGACCGATTCTACGAAAACAAGTTCCGAAGTTATGACAGAGACTATTCCGGTCAGGAACAGAACAACAAGCACAACAAAGGGAATGTCTCTAATCGATAGTAGGGCGATGAGTGCCCAAATACAGTATGTACTTAAGTAGATTCGTAACGAGAAACGAATGTGAAGCAAGTGGACGTGCAGAACACAATCGGTACGATGGAAACGACAAAGTGCAGCCAGTTGTAGGCATGTGGGCGAAGTACCAACGTACATCTGGAACTAGTTTAATTCATGAAATAACTCGGCGAATGTTGGGCCTTGCAGAGCCGAGCACCAAGAGCAGAGGCAACTTAGTTTCAATGGCAACTGCCTTGGAAAGTGGAACGGGCGTAGAAGGATAGTATCTAATAGTCGAGGGGGTTGGGTCGCTGGTACTGGTATCGGGATCTGTTGTAGCTGCCTACTTCTACAATGATGCGTAATGCACTTATCCGTTACAGAACGACTACAGGCGCTATTACCGTTCGCTTAGGATCACTTTCGAGTTGTTTGCTACGTTTTTCGTATACTTCTTCAATGAACACGAAAATCGTCAATCGCGTTTTGTTACAAAAAATAGCATCATTTAAGCTGTACTTCTGTATTATGCAAGGAGAAAATTACGAGACACGTCAAAGCATTACAAGTCGTTACCTATTTCTCGAAATCGCTTGGTAATAGTCCTATATCTTCATGTCAATATATCGTTGCAATGCAAATGACACTTTAAACATACTCCGCCCTCTCCCGAGTGGCGCTTCAGAATTCAGTATTGTGATTTAAAATATGCCTATTAATTTAGATAATAGGACAAAAACGTCATCGCCTTTTGTTATCTAGAGGGGAGGGCAAGGAAAATAAAGCCTGTTAACGTCGAAAGATGAAATTTCATGCATAATTCCGACGATATGAACAAAGCCACTATATAAGTCAATGTAGGACTCTAAAACTTTTCGTTATTGGCGCAGGCGTTGTCTGATAGTCAACAGAGATGTAGGTAATCTTGAAATTGCCACTTGCCACGTAGGCCACTCAATAGAGAGCGTCTAAAACGTTTCAGCATCGTCAGATCGTCTTCCGGAATGTCGTCCAGTTGATAGACTATTCTACGGAAAGGACCGACAGAACTCAGAGCCGCCTTGACGACGTAAGGAATACGATATCACTGAAATCTTGGTAGCCGAGTATCTTGGAAACCCTTGACGGCTACTACGAATCAAGAGCTACGTGAGGCACCAAAACGGAATTGCTTATTAGTAGCACTGCTTTACACTCGCGAGTCGTATGTAATAGTCCGACCTGAGTACGTCGTAGAGAAGTCCAGTGTAAACGCTTGTTAACAGTGGCTCAAACCCATTGGAAGTATCCAAAGGCGCCTTCAACATATTCGACCAAGGTAAAGCTTTACTACAGTAATACCTAGTTCCGAGTCTACTAGTAGTACCTGGCTACCACTTTCTTCGCTTATGGGGCTGAGTCGCTGAAGGTAACAAGCCTCACAGCTACTTCCGTAAAACGATCGATCCTATCACACACACACACACACACACACACACGCACGGACCTGCTTCGCGCACATCCAGGTATACTGCGGCTACGAGCCCAACCACCCGCAACCGCAGCGAAAAAAGCTCGCTCTACGAGATACAGTGGGTTAGGTATTCCCTGTGCGGAGCGTACATTCACTAATCCGGCAGAGCTATCGCTTGCATCGAAACTACGTTGACTACCCTGGTGCAGTTTTAACAATTTCAACACTACTCTTACCACTTTTTTTTATTCACGGAACATTAATTACGGCATTCTCGTTTCAGAAAAAAAAAAAAATTGTTCAATTGTACTTTTTTAAAATGATTTTCGGATAACTCGATCTTCTTAATAAATTTTATATCGGATAAAGTGTATCTTGTAAAGACGTTAATGACTCAACTCCGTTACATTTTTTCTGTGCTTTCCCTTTTAACCTAAAGATGATGCCAAGAAACACACAAGCATTGGGACTCCCGCTTATGGACGCGGCTCTGCACCTCTTCGTCATAAATTACAATCTCCAGATAGCTTTCATGTCACGAGTCTCGCTAGATCGTTCCCATATAGCACGAGCGGCGCCGGCTTCGAGGAACATCAACCGTTTGTATATACGGCTTCCCTTCCCTCAGGATGTTTATATACGCCGCAAACGTGAAAGCAAAGATTTCTGAATGGAGCCCGGTGCAACTTCGCTCTCGATGGAGATCGAAAAATAATTCGGAATCGAAGAGCCAGAGGCAAAAAGACAGAGGGAGTGGTGAGGGGGCGGTGGAAAATGGGGGTAGAGGAGAAAAGAGCGAGGCGGTAAGCGAGCAAACCTGAGAGGCTCGCTACTTGCGGTACATTAATCATCCGGGGAGCGACGTGCTCGGCACAAAATGTGTTCAAGGCAAAAATAAGAGTTCGCGGTTTTGGTTGGGGGCGTCTAGCTACTAAAGCGGTGTTATAACGTCGCACGTAGCAAACATGTATAGCTGCAGAAAGGGACGCGAAAAGAGTGGTGGCGAGAGAGTGAGTCCGACGAAAGTGGCACTAAGTATAAAAGTATCTCCGAAAAGAAGGAATCACCGTGGAGATGATGAAAGGAGAGTGAAGATTTAGACTTGTGAAAGTTTCCTGGGTAAAAGACGGTCATCGAAACTTGCTTCACCTTTTTTCTCTTCTCTGTTTCTCGAGCTGAGTTCTCTCTAACATTAGTGCAGGCGAAGCTCCAAAACTATATGTTAGTTACGGATAAATCACTTTGTCTATGGTCAGTGTGACCAAATCGACCATTAAAAAAGCAACTTGCAATTGCTTTACTGTTTGAAGTTTAACCTTTTTATCTCATGGCCCTACGACCAAACTCTTTCGTTTCCCTTGCAAGTCAAAAGTATCTTGCGTTGGACGAGAACATATAAACTTCTATATTCCTGCCGGACCCTTCCACAAATTGCGTCGACGTGCGGAGAAACGCATCCTGAATCTTGTACCCGCATTTCTTCTTTTGCCATGAGGAAATGACACAACCATCTGCCGTAAAAATCTGCGTGAAATTTTGGTCGTTGGCACGTGGGGAGCATGTGAATAGATATATATATATATACGAAAAATCCTGGTGACGGTATGGTGCGAAAAGCGACCATCGTAACTCTACTCAAAGTACAAGAGAGGAAAAAGGAGAAAAAAGAGAGCGAGTTATAAGAACAGGCAAAACCTACAGTGCAATGTTCCGCAGAGAAACGTAGGGCGTATAACTCTTCCATGGAAAAATTATTGCGATTTTAGTGGCCACCCCTTGCGTGACCTTCGCGAAATAATATACGAGAATCGTACTTTCAACAAATGCCAAACGATTGATTTGTAGTCGACATTTTGTAACACACAGTACAAGTTATATAACGTATTATACATCGACGCTCCAAACAAAACCACAAAATTGACCCATATCCAAGAGGGGCGATATGCCATACAAAATGTTCACATACGGCATATACATATAAACCATATGACCAGCAGAGTCACTGATGAATTGGCTAGAGTCCAACCAGCGATTGTGGAGAGCTATCCAGAAAAGCTTGCATCTTCACTCTTCCATTGTAGACAAATGTTGGGGAAACTTTAATAGTCTAAGGTCATTTTTCTCTGTCGCAATTTTCCAAACTCCCTCACTGACATTTAGACATCTAACATGGGATGCTTGAATGGCATGAACGAATATTCTCTATGTGTAAGTAGTGGAATACATTGCCTGTAATTTCAATCACACCCATGTCAACTAAAATTCTTTGAATGAACTCTGTATATGCCTATCTTTTAGCGAAAGTGAAATATGAAGATAATGGTCATGGTGAACGTAGATTTTTTTTAGACTACAGGAGTTGAGTCAGATTAAAAAATTTAGATATTTGTGGTTTATATCTTTCTTTGCTTCCTCATAGAGGAAAAGCTTTGTTAGCGTTACAATTTTTTATTCGCGATTCCCATGTCAGGGACACTCCAAATTGTATAAATCGTCGAGAACAGTGGTTTAGAAAAAATGTCTAGATGGAAATGCGTGTGTGCGTGTGTACAAAGAGTGAACTCCAGTGTAAAACATTGTAAAAGTTGTAAAACATTATAAATCTCCCTTTGTTTCAAGAATTCACAAAGGCATGGGTACCATTTAGGGACTGCCAATTCTTCGCCTCCATTTTCTATCTTCCTTTACAGCCTTTTTCTCTTATCGATTAGAGCTTCTACTCTTCGGAGCCGTGAGTTCTTTAATTGCGGGATTACTTACTTATCCGAGAGTTTTACCTTGATCCCGAGAATTCACCCATCCGTTGGATAAAAAAAACCTTCCCTTTTTTACGGATGAACGTTTTTCTTGGTGTAGAATCGAAAAGGGTCCGTTCCAGATTGCTTCCCCAGCCTGTAATAAATTGAGAGTCTGAGCATATGATAAAAAGATTTTTAAAATGCTTTTTTTTCTTTAAAAAGTGAATACTTACCACTACTCCTAATACAATACGTTATTTGGCTTCCATATAGAGGAAGCTTCGTTTCCATGAAATTTTTTTTTTTCGAGGTTTGCATATCAGGACACTCAAAATGGACCAAAATATCGAGAAAAGTGGTTTAGAAAAAAATGTCCGTATGTATTAGAGTGCTACTTAAACGGAGTCAACTCGAATTTTAATCGCTTCAATCTCTAAATTGGTTTCAAATAATTTAAAAACACACCCCAAATTTTAAAAAAATAAGGAAAATATTTACCCTCTGTCCACATTGGTTGAAACTTCCCGTATAAGACACACACAGTTTTGATCTTCTTTGCGCATACTTCTTATTGACGGACTAATTTAGTACATAAAAATCTGAAATGTACTGGACATCTTCTTCAAGAATATCCCTATCAGAGAAAAATATGTTAACCACCCTGCCCTTCGAATATGGCTGGTGCAGCCAATAGAATTGTACGCTTGTTGTACAGGGGATTTCTTTGTTTTTTACGATCTTGATATAAAATAGATTAGTAAAACTTTGTTGTTGTGACATGACGAACGTGAGCGACATCCGACAACAAATCCACCATTAACTCAATGGATTCAACTATCCTCCATTAAGTATTCAACGCCCATCCGTTTGGTAGACACAATTTCTATTAGCCGCCAGTTTCATCTTGCCTTGTCTTTGATGAATGCAATAAAACGAGCTTGTCTTTGAACTCGTTATCCACCCATGCGCAAAGCATCATCTAATTTTTACTCTGAAAACATATGACGGAGCTACTATTATTCGCAGCGCGTACAAAACAGGTGTATATATCTAAAAATAAAAATGATATGGAGCATTCTATGTTAAGCGGCTTCTTTTCTGAACCCCTTCAATATTTCTCATAATTAGTGAGATGTATTTTTTAATTTTAAGTTAGTATTTTACTGCTTAAAACAATTCCTTAGTTTTTAAAATTATTTTCGATTTCTTTCTCATAAATACAAAAGTTAGAATTTTTGAGAACTATTTGTATCCTAAAAATGGAAAAACCAGACAAAAAAAAGTAAAAGGTGAATAATTTATATTTTTGATTAATTTTCGCCTGCAATCTTAAGTTTGTATTCAAAATAAAAAATATTTATTTTTTACATTTTTATTTTATGTATTTCCAACATTTTTTAGTTCAACGGCAATGTTAAAATTGCGCGATTATGAAATCATAAATATTCTGATTACAATAGGAGAAAAACTAATAATAATTTTTTTTTTTTAAGTTTGACATTTCAGTATTGAAATTTGAGTCCGTTTTATTTATTCTTTGATTGGTTGTTAAGGAGACTAAAGAGAGAGAATGAGAAAGAGAAAAAAATGATGTAACGTTAAGTTTTTTCATTCTTGGCACATTTTTTTCCTTCTTTTTCAATATAATTACAAAACTTTTTTTTTTATTGGAAACCAACCGTATTTGAGGTAGTATAATTCCGATCCTTTCCCTATGGGATTACCTAGATACATTAACATATTCCAGTTATAATAGCCATTAATTATATATGTTAATGGGCAAAGTTAAAGCTGAAAACTTACAACGTCATTGCAGGAGAAACTATCACGACTTGCGGTGCAACCTGCTGGGAGGTAAGTAAAACCGGACCGTTTTCTCGAACCGAACAGGAAATGCGTAAAGCTTCGTTAATCGTCGAATCGATCCACGCACCAAATGTTCCATAAAGATTACACGGCATATAAGACATTCCATATCAATTGAGCCACTAAAAAAAAAATATCTAAAAATCACATTAAAAAAAATAATAATAAAAATGACTTTCCCTTCAATCAAACTTTCAATTCGATCAAATTCGAATCCCACGAAATAATTTCGACAAAAAATTTGTTTTTCTCTAACATAAATTAAATTAAAAAACTTGTGTTTTTCACCTTGAAGACGTGAATTTTTTGTTTATTTTACGATAAATTTATTTCAAAATTACGTAATTAAATTTGAACAAATTTTGTTCTTATAGGGCATAAAAACGCATATTTCGATTTTTTAAACTGTGGATAGCGCAAATTGTTTATCAGATATCAATGTTTTTGTGAAAAGTAATAAATAATTCGAAAATCCATCCATATTTCTTTTTGAAAATTTGAAATTTGATATCTCTATTGGAATTATACCATCTGAGTTTTTAAATTTTTTTAAGATTTTTTTTTTGTAGCTGATGAACTGATGAAAAACGTATTGTTAAAAAATATAAATTTTTAACAAATTATTTCTTTACTTTTTTGATAAATAAGACTGGAAACTTACTAAATTATTTCTGTAAAATTTAAGAAAAAATAAAAGTATCAAATTAAAATTAAAAATGTAAATAAGATTTCCTATCAATAAAAAATAAGTATTTCTTAAACTGTCTCAACGCTGTCATGCATATTAATTTACGAAAAGCGGATGTGTAATTAAATAGCGTTCATTCTGGAGGCCCCAATCTCCATATTTTTTGCTTTCAAGACATTCACGTGTCAATATTTGATGAAAATTAAGCTTGCGTTCATACCTTTTTTTTCTTCATGTTTCAGATTTAGTAAAGGGATAAAGAGAAGAGGGGCGAAGCACCGAAAAGATTGGAAGGAATATTTACGAAGCAACGGACGATTCCCGGAGGCTCGTTGCCTTTTTTGCCGACTGATTGATCGATCTCTCGTCGGCGTCTACAAAATGTACGAAAAATGTTTTCATCGCGTGACGGAAAGAAGCGGAAATACGCTTTGGGGAGGATCAAACCTTTTTTTGCCTCACTTTCTTTTCTTCACGTTGTGCTGGCCGCATAAGATTGAGCATCTTGAAAGTAGCTTTGCGCATATGACCGAAGACTACCCTCATTTAAAAAAGTAATAATGAAGAATAATAGATTGTATCATATAATGAACACGCGCTTTTAAGAAGAGAGTGTCGTAAAAAATTGAAAATTCAATATATAAAAATGAGTAATCAATTATATCGTTGTCAGTGCAAAAGGTACCTTTTATAACTTGCCGAATTCGCGAAAAAAGTGTAAAATTAGAAGAGCAAAAAAAAAGTTGTGAAACTTATTTTGAAAATGTTGTCAAACAAGTCATGAAAAAATATTCTTTTTTATTTTTACAAAAATTACAAAAATAAATATTGTGAAATGTACATTAAACGTTTTTTGTATGTTAAAATGACAAACAATGTTTTCTAAAATGAAAATGCAGAATAGAAACAAAAATTGTATTTTTGTTGTGTAAACTTAGGAGTAGACAACAGATTTAATCTCAAATTAACAAAAAAAACCCGTGCAGGAATTTAATCAATCGACTGAGAAACAAGGACCTATTCCTTGTTAGCTTTCGTCAGGGCTTCCCGAACAGGGATTTCATACTAGGGCCACGTCACAATCCATATTCCTAATACCATTCTGAGATCAACAAAAACAAACTAGAGCTTCCCTACAACCTGTGAGCACTTCCTAAAAACCAGTCACCGTCCAAGTACGGACTCCCAGGGTCTGCCATGATCCTTCTAAATATTGATCAGCAGAGTCAGCGAAGCGGTCACCCATCTAAGTGTTGACTGTCAAGATCAGCTAAGTGGTAATCCATCTAGGTACTGACTCTTAGAGACATCCCGGTGGTCACTCACCTAAGTACTGACCGCCAGAGCCAATCAGGTGGTCACCCACCCTAGTACCGATCCTCAGATTCAATGAGCCGGTCACCCATCCAAAAACTAACTAACTAATTCGCGCAAACAATGAAAATAAACAACTCCATTGAATATATTTCATTATTTATAGACGACAACAACGTTACAAAATGTATCTTTCTATTGAAACTGCAAAAATTTAAATTTTTTCGACTATACATAGGGTATATTGAATCTCCATTTTTTTTCTGCCTGACTCCCTTTCCTCAAATTGCCGAAGTCACGTGCACGTATCGTTCATATGGAAATCAACGCGAAGTGTTTTCTTGCCACACGTTTTTATTCCCAATAAATTTCAATCATTGGCCGAGCGATTTCTGCATTCTTTGTTCGTGACAATAAGCGAGGGACTCGAAACCTCATCGGTTTCTCGTGCTTGATTGACGGTTCTGTACTACACTACATTTGAAAACCAATCAAAAGCCCGAATTATTCTCGTTTGTATGATGGTCCAATGTTCCTGATGGTCTCTACGCACTTTCGCACTATCGCTTGCTTTTACCACGTACGCTCCATCATCCAACGATTGTCTGATTCGCCCGTTTCACATGGCTTGTCATATCCAAATTCAATCAAACTTTGTGAAGCGTAATTATCACCATCGAGTCACATTCGTACGGGAATAGAATTATCGAATTTTCGAGTGTAAACGGTCATGGATCTCGATGCAGTTTTTTAAGGAAAACATTCTGCGGATGAAGAAGGCAGGGACAACGCATACGCAAAAAGTACATTAAAAAATCTATCCGAAACGTAATGTGTATCGTATCTCATTTCTATGCACAAATATATTAAATATAACGGATCAGTTGTACGATACCCGAGAGATACTCTCGTTTCAATCAATACGCCTCAACACCGCTAGATGGGTCTCGGCGACGCCACCATCCTCGAGCTACGTATCCACTCCACCAGATGGCTAGCGACTTTGGTGGCCCCGCTAAGTTCATGATCTAAATTAGTTTCACAATAGAATTTTAAGAAAACTGGATACTGTGTGTTACCGTACACGTACGAGCATAACCCGATTGAAATCGACCGAAACGATTGCAAAATTGTTAATAATTTTACATTTTCACCAAATATCGACACAGTGTGATTTGTGAAAAAGGCTTCGTGAAAGTAAATTCAAATAATTTGCCAAAAATAGACATGTTTATGGTGTTTGAGTTTCTCCGTGATGATGATCGTTTCAACGCTCCAGAAAGACGTGGTGCCAAAGCTTCATGGAAAGTTAAATAATTATTTTTCAATAAATAACTGTTCGTTAATAACAAATGAAATGGCTACGAAATTAAGTTAAATAATGATATTCGATCGCGAATTATTTCAAGGACCTGTCGTGAGAGCTACGATGATACAACTTTAGATTATGTTCAACTAAAACCCGCATGAGATCTCTCCATCCTGAAATATCGAAAATTGAAACATGTTCTCAATCTCTGTTCTGTTCTGATCTGATATCACACCGTTCGGCGGCGTTAGCGCTATACTCATATTATCCGGAGATAACTTATAATGTAAATTCCTCTGTAGCGTGCTGTCAATAAGAGTACCGAGAGCTGTCAGGGTAAACGACGACTTGCGTGAGTTCGCAAATGTCGAAAACCCCGAGTGAGTTTTTGCTGGTAGCACCCTAGCAGCAGCCTCGCTTTTACGGCTTACGTGACGCCACGCGATATCGTTCGATATGGTAATCGGAGCAGCCGCGCTTAGAGAGTGAGCTAGCTTTGCGATCCTGCCGACGACAGCGCCCTCACCCCTCCCTCTTTGCCATATCCATTGCGATCTGTCAACGAAAATAGGTTCTCCTCTACTTTTACTTTTACTAGTAAAATCCTTAAGCATTCGACTTCGTACTGGTGCACGAAAGATAGGTGAAACGCGCTCTCGGTGCGGATTTTACTTCCAGGTACTAAAATTCAAGGGTTACATCAACCCTCTCCAGCACCGTGTTATTCTTCTGACGAGGAAAGTGCACAACTTTACCCGTAATAATAAGATGGTGCGGTTGTCACAATTTGTGAACTAATATAACAACGAAGCCACTGAATGTACTGTTCGGAAACAGTTCGACGTTTACTCATCGTCGGAGGTATATGCCAAACTCTATGGGAAGTTGCGGGTACTTACTGCCATTTCAGTACGCTTATGTAGGGTGTTAGTTACTTCAGTGAACATATTTGGGGTTGTAGCATAACTACTTGATAACTTAAACGTGCCACTTTATGATCCAATCGATATCTATCTTTTTAGGGCATATGACGATAATTGTGACACAAAATCGCAAAGTTGGGCTTTCCTGCCAGTGGCATTATTCTATCTTAGATATGGTTTCTTTGAATCCTTCGAGATACTAATTGTTAATGTATTCTCGTTAATTATCTATTTAGGAATTGTTTATGATGTTTTGAAAAACTGTTCTAACTAGCCAAAAAAAAACATCAATTTTTTCCTCTGCAAATTTATAGTATCTAATGTTTTATCACATATGATAATAATTTTTTTTAACGGTATTAGGTACAAGAAACGAAGAGGAAAGCGACTTCGGGATCTTGTAAATTTTAAGGACGCTTAACTAAAGTGCCGAACAAAGTCATCAGACTTATCTATGCATTAGGCCTCTTGAAATCCTGTGATCAGTTGACCAGAGCCGCAAGAGCATTAACCCTTTCACAGAGCTGTAAGAGCTGTGTGCTCGTAACCAATTCGAACAGCCATCGTAACTGTCGTGAAATGCCGCGCGAATTTATGACCAAAGCGCAATCTTAATGTCCCCGAATACCACGACCTCGTAGCTTACAAGAACTCAAAAGTTTGTAGTCAGTCACTTGAACACCCATTGCATTTAATGCCGTATTACTCATCTCCACTCAACTTGCCTAACCCTTCAAAAGTATTCTGCCGAATTCCTCATGACAGCAATATTAAATCAAAACACAAATGGCATTTGTGGTCTGAAGGTTGGCTGAAGAGCGGAATACAAATTGCAGCCACCACTATGCGACCACTACCACTACCGGCTACCACTCATTGCGATTTTGAAAACCTGAAAAGAGTGAACTTTTCATACTTCATAATTTACCGAATCACTATACATGTCGAGGTGGGCAATCAATTTTTTTTTCATGTCGACGATAATTTTTGATGATTTTTTTTAAAACTGTTCGGAACTGACTAATTTTTTCAGGTATCTAAATGTATCGTTCGATTATGTGTTTTAAAAATCGTACATAATTAAAAAAATGTAAAAAATGTAAAAAAATAGTGCTTTTTAGAGTTATGTCAACCATATAAAAAATTGCGGACCCAATCGAAAGGGTCAAGGGTCAGACCCAGATTCAAACCAGATGGTTTTAATCTGACCCCATATAATTTAGTCGGAAATAAGTATTGAATATAACCTTCATCATTTTCGTGTACTTAAGACAGTCTTAAGATCGACGTTCGAACTTAAGACAGTGTTAAGATCAAACTACGAACTTAAGACAATCTTAAGTTCGAAGTGAAGTTTAAAAAATTGGATCCTAAGACTCCCATGAACCCGCTTGATAGTCCAAAAGTTGTCAATGCCGTGCAAGTTCTTGCCATTCTCACAATTCGACTTTTCTCGAGTCAGTTTCTCGCTCTTGAGTTTGCCGGTGCACCCCCACAAAACGGGTTCACCTTTCTATGTGGGGGCTTGGTTGCCGTGCCCCTTTTTTACCGTCCTTAACGGCCCGCTCCTCGCGATAGTAGTGCCTCTACGCTATATATAACGGGGTTGGTCCGACGGGGGTAGAAAGGCCTTACTGGGGAGGGTGAACCTGCCACCGCTGGTTATCTATATATACTATTATCGCTTGCATGCGGGCGGCTGCGTGCTCGACGACGGGGCGGCGCGCTCGCGCAATGTAGTCCCTCGGCTATCCTTGACGCGGGAGCATCGCGTTTCGAAAGAGCTCTCCACGGTTCTCGCGATTCTCCTGCTCCTGGCTAGCTGCTGGTGCTGTAAACGCTCCTCTGCCGCTGTTCCTTCCTATTCGCGCGCCTAATTTTCGCCGGTCTCCTACCTTTTTAAACCCCCCTCAATAATTAACCGCCTATATCGAATGTGTGAAGTCTCTGATCAAGAGATTTATCCGGCGATTTTGTTCATCAACACCTGTCTTCATTGTTCTTCATGTATTCTCTTGGGAATTGCCGTCTATTCTTAAATGCGAGACTCAAAGTTGTCTTAACATGATTATCCTCGTAAGGTTTAAATCTCAAGTGACTCTTTATCTTCCGGAATTCTTATTCATAGGTGGTGTTCTTTCTGTTTTTTCTTTTTGTTATGACAAATTTGTGACGATACTTTAGTGATTTAAAATAAAAGTGATTTTAAATTTAAGGGAAATCACCGTTTGTAGTGTGCACATTTGTTGGTGAATATGAGCAAATGAATCGTGATGACATTCTGTGAAGGAAATAGAAAAGAGAGTTATGGACACTCAGGTTACTTTATCTTAACTCATGTTCAAGTTGTCAATGAAGTTTATACACCGACGTCTTACAACTTTACTATTGCCCGTATTGACGCTGCTAAGTCAGCGTTCTTTTTATCGTGTCTTTGGTGAAGGATCGGAAGATAGAGAGCAAAGAGAAGACCGGCGTGTATAGAATGCAGTGAAAAGGAAGTAAGGTTGATTCACGAGTTTTTAACGACTCGAAATCACGTTGGTGTGAGTGAGGTGTGCGCGAAAAAAAGAAATATATAATCCCATCCTGTTCGTCGGGAGCTGATTCGAAGCTCGAAGGGTAGTTATTGTTTTTTTTTTCTTTATTTTTATTCCGCAACGGAAAAAACTCCCTCGAGGGTAATCAAGGGAAGCATGATATTTCACCGTTTTTTCTTTTCATTCGGTGTCTAGAACATTCATTATTTTTTTATTTATCACTCGACTGTTTTATCTGAGTTTCAAGTGGCAAAAAAAAAAGACTTAATAATAAATCTGTGAGGTTTTAGCCATGAAGACAACAATTTTGGATTCGTGAGATTAAAGTTTCATTGAGAGGTGTATAACGAGTGTGACGTTTTGAACATCTGACGTGAATTTTACATTTTTTTGTTCGATGTGGCCAATCGCAAGAAAAATTGTCAATGAGGCAATTTGTGGGAATCACCTGAAAGCCGAAAAGTGGATAGAAGAGTTAGTAGCCGGATATTCACAGCGTTATCGTATAACAGTGAAGCACGAGGGAGACGCAGTGGAAAAAGTTCCGAAATGCCACATACGAGATAGTAGTGAAAGCATGTAAACCAAAATCGCAGAAATAAGCGATGTCTGCCTCTCTTCCCATGTTTATCTGCTTTATCATTTATTTTGGTAAGTATAAAATTATTACGTTGATACTAGATATTATTTATAACAAAGTTGTGCGTCTCTGAGTGGAAGCCAATGTATAAAATGTCTGTATTTCCAGACAATATTGTAACAAAAAAAAGTCATCGTAATCATCGTAGAATTAAAAACAACCTTTCATCTTAGTTTTAAAAAAAGTGATATTTTTGTTAATATAAATTCTGGCCATTATAATACATTTTTAGGAAAAACCATTATACTTTTAGACATTATACCAAATTTTCAGAAGGTCCGTTATGTTTCTTAAGGATACTTTTGACCGTTTCATAAAATTTTCAGAAGGTCCGTTATGCTTCTTAAGTATACCTTTGGCCGTTTCATACAATATCTGGAAGGTCCGTGAAGGATTTTAAAGAAACTTCTTGCCATATTGCTAAATTTCCAACACAGTTGCTATTCTTTTTTGATAACACTTTTGCACATTTTGTTAAATTTCCAAAAGCACCGTTATCCATTCTGATGACACTTTTTGCCATTATAATTTTTCAGGATAGTTATAGCCGTTATTCCTCTTAAGGACACTTAAGACCTTTATGGTTTTTTGAGATACTTTTGGCCATTATACTTTTAGAAGGCACTTTTAGTCTTTACGCTTTTTAAGGACACTTCTAACCATTATGCTTTTGAGAACGCTTTCGCCAGTTATTCTTTTTGTCAGCGGTTTTGACCGTTATTCTTTTCGTGGACAGTTTTGGCTGCTATTCTTTTCAGGATACCTTTGGCCGTTACTCTTTTCGATTTCCACAAACTGGTTTGATCGTATACTTGAACGTAGACTTTTAGCGTAGATCTAGCGCCACTCTATCCCAGACAAACTTATTTTTACACGGAGTAAACATGTTTTCGCACAAAACCATCATACCCAACCCAAATCGATAAGACTAAGGGAATAATGAATAGTAATTGTGTTAGCGGTTAATAAAGCAGGACACCTAATTTTTTCATTATCCAAATAGGCTGTGGTTAGTTCGATGCATCGATTACCAAAATCATATTACTTAGTACGCGACACAAGTAACCTGCAAAAAAAATGGGTATATTTATCAACGCCCATAAAGTAACAAGTGTAATCGATTTCCTTATGGTATGAAATACTAATAACTTATCTATTTTTATAATTTTTTCATGGCCCACTACAAAACTCTTTAACAATAATTACTCTCTTACGCATTTTTTAAAACTTAATACCATTTACAATTGCATATGTATTGTACGTACTATATCAGTATTATAAATATAAATATAATATTCAAAAGCTTTCGCTCGTCCATTCATCGAGACGAGAGGGTCGAGGACTCGAGGAAGTGCTTTTCAAGAATTTCTTGCGCATTAAAAAAAAATTTATATATATCCCCTAAGAGTTCTCGGTCAGTGAATCTTTCGAATCTCTCTCGTATATATTTTTCAGTCCCACACCGTTCACCTTTTGCTGTGGGCGAGCGTTCTCAGCTATCTTCTGCATCCCTCGACAGCTCTAACTCTCAGCCCATTAAAGCTTCTTGTGGTATAATAAAAAATTTTACACCTGAGCAACGAGAAACAGAGAAATGGAAATTAGTCTTGCTTCGCTTCACTGTACGGATATATATATTTTTTCATCACGCCTGTTGTGTTCGTTGCTCGTGCCTGCTGACGTACTTTTTGCTTTAACTACCGCTGTTGCGTGTATAGAAAATGCATATTCTATGAAAGAAAGTATATTTTATCATGCTTCCGACGTTAGCCAAGAGAATAAAGCAAGGCCTCAAGCTCATCTTTTTGTAGACGTGAAAACAATGCAGGTTTAGCTGTCAACATACATCAAACATGTACATTGTTTAGGTTTAAGCTTACGTATAACTAAATGTAGAAAATATTTTTTAAATAACCTACCACAGAAACATTTATAAAAATGTAATGATAATGGACCTTCTTTGCACTTTTGCTTTGTGGGCTTTTTAGGGCATAATTCCTAGGAAGCTTGAGATACATATATTCTGTTGAAAATAATAAAGTGCTTTCAATAATGAAATTTTATTATTAATCCTTTTACAGTTATTCACAATTTTAGATTTTTTAAATAGTTAATTCATAAATTATTTTATTTATTTTGATTACCCAATTTATTCACCTTGAAATATTATTAGTCATTTTGAAAAAAAAAAATGGAACATAATTCACAAGATAAAAGGTATTGGAAAATAGAAATAATACGTAAATTAATAATAATAATTTTTAAAATTCGACACAAACTTTTTTGTGTCAATTTAAATTGAAGGCAATGTATTTATTATTAAGGATTTTATGATGCTATTATTGGCAAAAAAAGACTATATATTATATATTATTGTAAATAGCATGTGCATGATTAAATATTTAAGCCATCGATTTAATCATGTAGAATTTCCACTCCCGTCTATTCAACAAATACACTCAATTATTAGAATTACATTGTTTTAAACGTTATTCGATCAGGTTCGAACAAATCGATAACATAAATATGCATCTATAAAGTATCAGATCGTCGAAATTGTCAAAAAAATAGTACCCTCTCGACTTTTCGTATGTTATAAAGGCTCATAATTCAAATAATATTAAACAGAAAAAGAAAGAACTTGCGAAAATACTATTAAAAATATGGTAATATAAAAATTGTAATTGATATAACAACTGAAAATGGAATAATTATAAAACGTAGTGTAGCCAATTTTATAAATACTTGCGTGTGCTTGTCGAGTACCTTAAAAGAGAATTAAAAAGAAAACAGTACCTGAAGGAGTTGTGTGTTCCATGTGTCTATGAGAGTGTCTGTGAGAGTGTCTGTCAGAGTATCTGTGAGTAACTGTATTTACAGACTGGAGATAAACATCGCTGAAATCCGAGGACTTTCCTGTATCTATAGAGATTTGCAATGAAAGGACTGCTCATATGTGCAGGTTTACCATCTCAAGATGTCTCAGTCATGCATACATAATGGAAGAATACGCTTTATCTGTTGCCACAAAACCACCGTAATCCGTTCTCCCTTTAGCTCCTATTCGGTGCGTCGTCTACTCCTGAAAAGCTCATGGGACAAAGAACGTCTACCATAGTGCAAAGGATAGCCGATACGAAGAGTTTGAACGTTTTCGAGATCACGGCAGAGAATATAGCATTATTATCAAGACTATATTTTCGACGACCACCATAGTTCGTATAGAATAATTGCTGTGTAGTCCCAGTAGCTCAATTCATTGGGTGTAAAATTCAGCACCGCATTTTTTTAACACTGTAGCCCGAATCTCCCACCTGCTGCGGTATTATAATAGCCGAGATAATTTTCCCAATCCCCTTACAGTCCGCTTTTTCATGTATATGCACATATTCAAACAATAATATTATACATTTACTAATCCGTATAGAAGCATAGTGTACGCTCTTTAACGACCGAGCCTCGAAACCAGCAGACTCCCAAACTAGCCTGCCCCAGGGCCATACACGTATACTACATGTACACTACATGGCGTCATATATATACATTACATTCTCTATAGACGACCACAATGAGCATTTCGCGAAAGAGTTGCCGGGAGTTGAAACTAAGTTAACTCGGTCGACAGAGAGCTTGCAACACCAGCTTCAGCAGTACTGTATATATGTATATATATGTATCTATGTGTATATAGTATATGTATATATATATATATATATGTATACAGGCATGATCATACCGTGGGGCAACACTAGCACCAACCAATAGCACGACCAAAGCACCTCCAGCAGTAGCACCAACAGTAGTGGGGTTGGACTGTGTGTATAGGATTTTGCGGCGACCTCTGGCAAACCGCTTCGTCCCTCACTGTCCAGTTGTCGGCCATATGAGAGTATACAGAGTAGAGTCATGGGAAGGATTTCCCATGGTAGTGAAACATGACGGACGGGCGTGGTGTGCGTTACTCCTGTGGGCTACGCCAAAATTCGAAATAATTATACCACTGTCTAATACCCGAAGCTCTTTTGTACTAGGATCCCACGTATGAAAATCCACCTGGTGAATTTGTAGATCATGCAATTCATACATGTACGAAATTTACCGTGATACAACTCGTACTCGTATCTAGAGATTCAATTAGGAAGGCATCCTACATTTTGATTGTAGAGAATTTTCTTTTTCTCCAACTGAAAACAGGCTGTCCGTTAAAGGGTTATGATGTATCTAAAATAGACCACCGAGTTCCAACCTAAGATGATCCTCCAGAAGCAACAGTCAAAAGTAGAACGTGTGCTACCTTCGTGTTCCCTGAACCCATCTTTATGAGTAGTAACAGACTAGAGTCATGGGATGAATGTCCCAGTAGTAGTGGTTATGGACAGACGTGGTGGCGACACCAAACTTGAAATAATTATACGACTGTCAAGTACCAGAGTCTCTTTCACACCAGAATCGTATGTATGAAGATCAACTTGGTGAATCTACGTGATGTACACATATATGCTGCATGCACGCAGTCTACAATGATACATCACGTACATCCCCTCAGGACCTTTGTCCCCAAGGCTATAGCAGCGTAGACTTTGTTCCCACATACATTTTGACACGTATGTATATGTATATACAAATATACATGGGTATGCATGGACGGAAACTGGACGTGACGAACGTAAAAAGGCCCAACGGACCAGAGCGAGAAGAGTACCAGCCATGAAACCGCGTTGGAACATTGCTGCTCGACTGGCTGCTCGTCGTTTCGAGCGATGTGTCTCTCTCGTTGAAATTAACGTCTTTCATTTTTGCGGACAGCTCGCTGTCTCGTTTGCGGCTGTACGGGCTCATCTCGTGAGCTCTCTACTCTGACCCACACGGGTGTTCTCGGTTGCTCTCTTTTACCCCTCTCATGCTCTCGTGCGCTCTATCATACCACCGTTCGTGCCGGACCTCGTTAACTCCGGGAAAATAGTTGCCTCTGTACTCGTCCCAAACCTTCGTTCGTTCTTTCTTTGTTTCTTTTTAAATTCTTTTCGCTCTTTCTTCTTGATGCTTTTCATGTTCCGCTTTGTAGCTCGTAGTACAGAGTGGAGATTGGTGTCGTAACAATTTTTTTTTCTTGTAACTTGAAACATGGATATAGGGTCTTGAAATCTTTGATAGTTTAGGATGATGGAGTCTTTGAAATATGGATGTCGAAGAAAGAGGGTTGAGTTGTCTTGGGATGTTATTAGGAGCAATTCCTTGTGTTTGTATTCATGGTTTGGGATTCCTTTGTAGAGTCTCGCCGAAGATCAGCTTTGTGACGGTATATTCTGACGTTAACCCCGTTCTGGTAAAGCTTCAAAAGAGCCATGACTACAAATATGGGCAACGCCGCGAGTTAAATTTTGATTTCCGTTAGGGAGAGTTGTCTAAATTGGATGACGTAAGTTTAATAATGTATAAAAATTAATGATTTTTAAGATCTTCAATTAAAATCTTCGATAACTTGACAAGTTACAAAATGGTCATAAATTTAATCGCATAAATTATCCTTGATACAATTATATCATCATTATATCATATATTCCGGTATTTATATTCAGCTATTGAATTTTTTTTCAGAGAATAAGTTTTGCCAATTAAAGTTTAAATATGTATATAACTTTTTATAATCGAATGTAAATGACAGACCACCGAATTTCTTCCTGACGTGAAACTCTAAAAATAAGGATCAAAGCCAGGATGCTGCACACTGCTTCCTCATTATGTTTGTAGTTTCACAAAGGTACCATTATGAGGAAGTACGTTGATTAATTTTTGCTTTGTGTGAAGAATTGAAAATAATGAGGAAGCTAAATTCAACGTTTCGCTGTGCATCCTTCTGTTCAAATAAAATTGTAGAAATTTAGGTTTAACAAAACTGGAACAGTCGAGAAATAAAAGAAAAAGGGCTCTAAAATTTAATCATCATTTTAACGAATATATATTTTGCACCTATCGATCTGGAAACTATATTTTTTTAAATCACTTTGTTTAATCGATTTGAAATGTTGTGGCGAGGAAAATAAAAAATTGTACATTGGAATCCATTGAGCGTTTTATTCTGAATCATGTGCAGAGTAGAAAAAGTTCAAACCTGATTCACAGAGTGAAACTGATTGTCCAAATTGATTATGACACTTACACAACAATTATTTATTCATTCATAGATTGATAGATTTAAAAAATATATTCATCACTTGACTGGTAATGAACATTTTTAAACAGAAAAAAAAAACAAATAACATATATTTTTTTAAATTCTACAAAAAGAATTAGATTTAACTAAGTGAACCGTTGAGAAAAAATGGACCTGTTCAAAAAATGTATTTAACAAAAAAGCAATCTGATTGCAGGTGCCGCTGTTACCTGCCTGCGTAATTTCCGGACAGATTTTTTGGAGGAATGGCCGACGCCTGGCACCGGTCCACACTTCGACACATCGATGCCATCGAACTTTACCGGCCTTGTCGGCAGCACAGTTCATCTCGTTTGCAAAGTCAAGAATTTAGGTAACCGTACGGTGAGTACGATCGAAGGAGAGTAAAGGACTTTACCCGAGAACGTGACATAACCGTACACGAAAAATCTTGCTAAATGAAGATGAAAAGCACACATTAAAGCTGTACATAAGTAGATTATCCTACAGTGTAAATCTCGTACGTCAAACAACGGAAAACCCGGAGGAATTAACTCTGTTCCGGGACAGTGGATTTTACACCAGATAATCCCAGAGTGAAAAATGAAGATCTTTATTGGCAATTTAAATATTTCACCTTCCGTGGAGAAACCACACATTTAATATAATGAAATTTCCTCATGTCTATACAATTTCATACGAAAACATTCAATAAATTCTGCGTCACGTCTTTTACCATTATCATCAAATATTTATTTATGGATTTGTAAACCCATAAAAACGTTCAACGCAAATGTACACTGTAAAAACAAAGTTAAATTTGTTGTACGTAGAGCAAAAAGTTTTTGCCCACAAAAATCCATGAACTTTGTTTGTTATGCTTAAAAAAGAGTTTACAAGTTTCAGATTCTATGAAATAAAAAGAAACAGAAGTGTAAAGAAAATTGATACAAAATTTGTAATTTAACTTTAGAAATTTTTTTTTTGTATTTTAAAATGCGTAATTTCAATATAATCGTTTTTGTTACTGTACTATAACTCAACTAAAGTGTCATTCAATGAAAAATATTTTTTGTTAACAAATCAAACGAATTTGTTATTTATCTAAAAACATTTTCTTTTTACCAATAATATAATTGGTTTTAAAAGAGAAACAAAAAATGGTGTACTTCTAACAAAAGCTTTCACATTTATTTAACGTTGATTTTTTTGTTAGTATAAAAAAAACGACTAAATAAATCGAAATTTTTTTAAAAACCTGTGATACACATAAAAATGTTCTAGCTACAGCTGACAGTGAATTATTTTCATTTTTTATATCTTTCATATTTCAAAAAAAGTTCTTTGTTTTTTTTTTTCAACAAAAACTCCGAACAGGAATATAAGCAAATGTTAGCCTATTGTGAGTCTAGCCTTAAAAATGTTTATATCTGATATGGGATTTTTGAGAATTTTTTCAGATTTTTAATTCGGGCTAACAATATCTTCATATAAAAATTCGAAAATAATTTCATATGTGTTCTGTAGAGTTGGGAGAATATCACAAAAAATCCCACACGAAATTCGAAAAATCGAGGGTCAGACCCAGGTCGAATTGGTATCGGATTACCCATATGCAATATATGTGTAAGAATGCAATAGTATGGCAGGAAACGATAATTGTGAATACAACAGTGCGGTGAACACTAGAATGTTTACATTTGCGAGCAATTTATCTACTTAAAAAAACATAGAAGAAAATAAACAGAACTTTTAGAGTGAGCTCGCCAAGCTCGTTCCTATTTCACGTCTCTATTCTCCGCGGTGCCTATGGCTTAGCGTTCCCAATTCCGAGATTAAACCGTTCTGAATCGTTGGTGAATCTCTCTTGGTTTCCATCCTCCACCAACGCCAACGACGTTTCATCCCTCCGTGGCAGTTAATTATGTAACTCTTTCCGGGTTATTCGCGAGAGTGCTGAAACGACGAGGCTCTTTCAATTGCCCCCTTAAACTTACTTATTACGACGAGAAAGCTCCGCAAGTTTCCTCGCCTCTGCAGAATGAATTCTTTCGGATATCTCGAGGCGTGAGATATTAAATTATTCTGCGATATTCTCCCGCGTTCGATGCCTCGGGCAATAATCGTTAGATCAGAATCTCAGTCGCCCGTGTGCAATCACTGATGCTCGAATAATTAGCACTATAGGAAATATTGAAATAAAAGAGGCCATAGAAAATGTTACATTGATTCGGCGATAAGAAGTGAAGAGGCGAATTCTCTAATAGATTCTATCATTAATGTTTTCAAATGAAATCCAGGCTGTAAATGGTGTCATGTCGATGTTATGGTTATGTCAGTTTAAAAAAATGTGTATGGTTGACCACATGGCTAGTCAATACACCCGTCAGAAGTAGTGAAGGTCATAGTATTAACATCGTGTGTTAGAATTGAGTGTCTTCGACGAATGGATAAAAATGATATTGTGAATCAAGTACAGTAACTGGACAATAGCAAGCAAGGCTTATTATGAAGACTGATATAATCTTCATAATAAGTCTTATGAAAGCTTGGAATATATGAAAAAATGGGGAACTCCAATAATCCGACATTAATACCTGTCAGACATTCAATAACAGAAGCTGAATAGCGGACGCTAAACGATGAGAAAAAGAACTAATGGTGAATGACCGCTATCCGCGGTATTTCTTGGTCAGCTTTCCAAGGGATCGCAAGTGCTGTTTCCCTTCTGCTGCAACGATCGGAAATCCTTACGTCTAGTTTCCTTCTATTCCTCCTTCTCCTTAGTGTTGCTCTTGAACCATCTCGCAACCGGTAAGCTACTATTTTTCTCTCCAACACGGAGTAGACGGTAACGACGACTCTGGGCCGGAATGCAGCACCGGCAATCCCGGTTGGATTCGCTCATCCAATGAGAGAGTTTGTAATCTGTATCTCGAGCGCGTTTTCCGTTTAGTCGCGACAGTCATCCTTGTGGTAGTCGTAGTAAAACGCCGGTAGTAGGTCTGTTCTATCGTTCCGGAAGTAGTGAGTATCCCGCGACTGGTCGCAGCCGCGACGGAACGATGCGACTACTTGCACAAGTGGTGAACGAGGTGACCACGCTATCACGTGAACGAAGACATCGAGAGAGGTGGGTTCAGAAAATACGAAGGAACGAGGGAGAGCCCTCTGTATGTTCACGTTCAGTCGAGAAAGATTGAACTACCGCTACACGAGGACAGTGCGAGTGAGAGAGATTCAGAGACGAGCAGTGCGGAAAAGCACTAGATACGTTGAAAAAGGAAAAAAGGGACATGTTCGCAGAATCCTCGAGTCTGACCTAGATTACAACTGTGGGGAAAGAGGGAATGATACAGTGTCATATTTTCGTGTGTATATGCTTGTTTGTATGGAATCCCCAGTACTATGGGATACGGGTTGGATATATGTGACGTACTTATTGTGAGCGACAGTGCTAGAGGGATATGTAACTGCAATCATTACTCAACGAAGCCTGGATTTCACGAGCTAAAGAATTCAGAAGTACATTGATTTTGGTTGGGGTTTTCAATGACAAACAATAGGTGGAACAAGCTAATGTTGATGACACAATTAGGTCTGCGATGAAAATAACTGTGTCGCTCTATATGAGTGAAGATTGTTGATATGTGCAGCATATACATCATACATGGTGATAATTATTGAGATTTAGGTTACAATTGTGGAGAAGAGTAGAAGGTGCTGTGTCACATTTTCATCTGTTTCTGTGGAACGACCTGGGTTCACGGGATACGAATTGGATATGTGGCGTGCTTATGATGGATGACAGGTACAGATAGATGTACAGCTGCAACCCATACCAACTAAACCTCAATTGCACGAGCTGCAACTGATGGACATCTCGCGAGCACATAGATTTTGGTAGGATTTCACTGTCAACCAACAATTACCTTAGCTGGCCTTCCCCGACGACACAGTAATACGCCATGCAATGCTGTATCTTCCTCCCCGAGTAAAGATTCTTAAAGCCATACATGTACGATATATATGGCGTACGTAATAGTAATTATAAAGACCTAGATTACAACTGTGGAAAAGAGGCTAAGCTACAGCAACTTATTTCCGTTTGCATATGATTATTTGTATGGGAATCCCGGGACCATAGGATTTGGATTAGATATCTGTCAGGCTTATTGTGGCCACCAGGACCAGGAGGACATTGTGCAGCAAATTTTACCAACAACGTCTGGATTTAACGAATTAGAGCTAGAGAACACAAGAGCACATCGATTGTGGTTGGGTTTCACTGACAAACGAAAAAGTGGGACAAGCTGGATGCCAATGACACTCTCATGTCTGCCACGAAATTTGTTGCATCGCCCCCACCGAGTGAGGATTATTAAAGTCTTGTATACCGAATACCTGAAACAACCAGGCTGATAACAATAGGGACCTAGAATACAACTGTGAGAAAGAGGAGAGGATGCAGCGTCATAGTTCCTTATGTATGAAATTTCCGGGACCACGGGATACGGTTTCACTATATGACGCTTATTGTGGACGGCAGGACCAGGAATTTAGCTGCAACCCTTACCAACGAAGTCCGGATTTCACAAGCTGGAGCTGGTAAACTCAAGAGCACATAGAATTCGGTTGGATTTCAGTGATAAACAATGGGTGGGAGGAAATAATGCCGATGACACAGTCATGTATGCTATGAAAATAGGTGTATCCCCCTATCCCAGTGAGGATTGTTAAAGCCATATATATGCCGTATGGATACAGCATAGAGGCTGATAACTATAGAGAAAGATCTTGATAGGTAGTACGAGGGTGATGTGTGAAGGGGAATGACGTCGTCGGTCTGGCACAATGGAAAAGCATAGACCAACCGAGCATGGAACTGAACCAAGTCACTCAAGGAGGACAACGTCGTTGACGACGACGGCGACGACGTCGACGGCAGCGGCTTGAGTGTTTGCCATCCTCCGACCGTCACGACGAAGCCAAATCGGTTTACGGGGGACGCCTACGTACATGACAGTAGTGTACATCTATTGTATTAGTGAATTGCAAACAACAACGATAGCAAGTAAACGCCCTAATCCTGTTACGCATCATATGCTTTTCCGTTGAAGAAGATTATATCGTTCACGACGTAAATGAGCCGTTTTCTATCAATTTGGCCACTTTTTTCAGGAACTACGATATTTCCCATAATATTATATGGGGAATTGCACCTGGTTTCAACCTTAACCCTTCCGATTGCGCCCACTATTTTTTATATGATTGACATAACTCTAAAAAGCACTAATTAAAAAAAACATTACATCGTACAACACATTTTAAAAACCTGAAAAAATTCTGAAAAACCTTTTTTGGGAAATAAAAGTTTTGGTAACCGATCTCGAAGTGAGCGATTCCTTCTATATTTTCGACCTTTTGTCAAGAAAAAAAAATGGAAAAAATTAGAATAAAAATAGTAACTTTACGATGGATTTATGTTTTACTTCATAATGAACGTTAAATAACCATTAATAAAAAGGCTTAATTTAAGATTATTTAACCAAAATCTTAACATATATTTGGAAAAATCTGAAAAAATTCTCAAAAATAACACATACGCTTAAAAATTCTGATATTTTAGCGGCAAAATAAAAGTAGATTTTCTTGAAAGTGAAAACATTGTTTATATTTTTCAGTGCAAATACAACATTTTTAAGTCGATCAAATCATTTTTAAAAAACTTATCGAATTGACTTTAAAAAAGGCAACATTTTCTAAAATGTTGCATTAAAAAATTTGAAAAAAAAATTGAGAATCAAATCTGGTTGATTATGCAAAATATCTGAGAGTATTAGAAAAAAAACAGCTGTATTCGCAGAGGATACCGTAAATATAATTTTCCGGCAAACGTATTTAGGAATAGTAGGACACAAATTTAACGGGTGGAAAATTGAAAACTAATAATGACACTAGTTCTCCAGTGATCCTGTTGGAATTTCGCTGCGATTGATCTATCATGCCAGTTTATTTTGTGGGAAAATCATTCTGGACAAAAAAAACTTTTGCCTAGAACGACCAAATATACATTTTTTATTTTAAGAATTTGTTATTGGTTTTGGTCGTTTTTTTATAACATTATTGTTGTTAAGACTCGACGTATCGACCTAATTTTTTTTATGGATGGAATTTTTGACACGCGCTTTTGTTTTAATTGTAAAAAATGGGTCGCTCTGGTTGCTCCATCAATTCTTAATGAACTGGTGGAGCAATTAGAGCGAACTAAATAAAAACTCAAGGATTCGAAATATGTTTGAAACTTTCCCTTGTAGGAGTGTCGATAACATCAGAATCTTCGACACCGATATCTCAGACCCCGAGAGCGCGTGTCAAAAATTCCATCCATAAAAAAAATTAGGTCGATACGTCGAGTCTTAACAACAATAATGATACATTTTTTATGACTATTATATAAAAGGGCCCAGTGTCTGGCACAGCACTTCGTAATTATTTTCAATCGTCCCAACATCGTTTCTACTGTATGCCATGTTTTTTTTGTTTTTTTTTTTCAAATTTATCTATCCCCAATGTTCGTGACAAACCCTCACAGTTCCTGTACCCTGGATGCACTGAGTAAAAAGGAGATAGAAATGCAATGTCCACAAATATTTATGATGCCGCGTTGCAGAGAGGCCAACATCCTTCATATAACGTGTACTGTGCATCGTTCTGCTATGGAACAATCCATGCGAACTGGAACAAATTCTTCCGGACTGTTTTTTATTTTAATGATACTTATATGTCCACTCAATAAATCGATGACTCATTTCTAGATTCCATTTAGTTTTGCAGTATTGAACTTTTAAGAAAATCAGAAATGAAAACGTACAATAATATTTTCTAAGTAGAAATGCACATAACTATATGTTAATAAATAAAATCTAATAAAATAAGGTCGATGATCGGTTCGTGGTGAATACTATTTTGACATAATAGCTTTGAAAAAAAGAATCGATGTTGAAAACTCGTTGAACTACTAAAAAAAATTGAAGAGAATATTCGGTTGGGTTTATCATGGAAAACCCCATATAATTTAGCCTCGGAACATGGTTCATATGTAGTAAAGAAACATACACGCTATTATAACGTATAACAAAGCACAATAGGTGGTTGCCTGCTCTGTCGAAACTCGAAGAGCAAAGAACTAGAGACCTGATCCCGATAAATTTGTGGACGTTCGATTTATGACCCCCTCCATCGACCTCTAACTCTGTGATTTTTCCTAGCTGACCCAGCTGAGTAAAAGAATAAAGGAACATGTATAATTTTGCGATCATGCAGTTTAGCACATCCGAAAAAAATCAGACACTGCTCGGGTAAATATAACCCTTAATTTCAGTGAAATCTACTGATATTTGGGAAAGTTTATGACCGATCAAAAAAAAAAGAAATTCCAATTCTGACATAAAGACAAATAAAAATCTTAAAAAGAAATAATCAATATTGAGAATCAGTGTGATTTTTTTTAAACTTAAAAAAATGCTGTTTCCAGAATCGGCTTTTCGAGCCTTGAAAATATTCAAGTGATGGTGAAGAAATCTGAAAAACGAAATCCCAGACCCTTTTGGATCGGAAACAACATTATTGTAACAAATTATAGAAACCCGAGGGGGTGCGGATCACAGGCTGTAAATTTGACGTGGAATATCCCACATATGTAATATTTAAATTTTGAAAGATTTTTATTTGCAAAATTTTATTTTACAACGTGAACGATTTTAAAAGATTATGATTTTGAAATTTATTATATGAATTGCCACTGGATAAACATCAAAATTAGGTTTCTCAACTGGATTCCACATCGATCTTTGGAACTATTATATTATACAGAAGGCCTTCGAAGAATGCACACGATACAAGATTCCACGAATATGAAAGCCCACCCGTTTACGTCCAGAGGAAAATCAATATTATTCATAGCTTTAGCGTTATAACTCAAAGCTCCTCGGCACATATTTGCTTGGCCTTATTACCAATCATCTGACAAAAAAAAAATAGTGCAGTCATGTGAATATTTAAAATTATTTTTATTGATTCATTTAATTATTATTGTTGTTCACTCTGAAATTTGTCAGGTATCCTGGGTCAGGCATCGAGACATTCACTTGTTGACTGTTGGTCGTTATACGTATACGAGCGATCAACGTTTTGAGGCACTGCACTCACCGCACACCGAAGAGTGGACGTTGAAGATACGTTATCCTCAGCGCAAGGATTCGGGATATTACGAGTGTCAAATATCCACAACTCCACCCATCGGACATCCTGTATTTTTAACCATAGTGGGTAAGCACATATCACTCAGTTTTAGTAATGTAAAATATTGTAGTATTAAAGTACAAACTGGCAAAAAAATCTTTTTTCGGCTAAAGTTTCAACCACTCGATAAATCCGTCCCAAATTCAATGTTATCTTATTTTATTGCTTGCTCATAGAGGAAACTTTGTTTTCATGAAAAATTCTTTTACGATATTTTTATGTCAGGATAGTGAAAATGGTCTGAAACATCAAAAAACATCGCTTAGAAAACGTGTGCGCGTGCGTTATAGAGGGTCCAAAATTCACACTGCAATAACTTGTAAACTACTAAATCGACTTAATTCTAATTTTTGTACCGTATACAGTACAGGCCAATGCAGTGTATACGTTTGTATACATTTTATAAAAATCGATCGAAGCATTTCGATTTCATCGGATTTTTAAAATTTAATGAAATGTCTGTTATCACTCCAACTTGAATAATTTTCCTATTATCGTGCTAAAACTTGGCATAAAACTTTATTGAAATGATGCGACCTTTGATGTCGAAGTTGGGCGAAATCGATAAATTAGTTCAGAATTAATCGAAATTCGCCTTTTCGATTTTTTTTTTTTTGCCATTACTCGAGAACTTGTCAAGCAACTGATCGAAATGGATAAAACCAATTATGCATGGTCTCAATAAGAGACAATACATTTTCTTTAAAAGTTGTTTAAACGGTCAAAAACATTTACTAAATTACTTCAATTTTTTAAGTCACGAATTTCATCCAGAATTAAATAATGATTTTTATTTTGTTATTCTCCGTATATTGAAAGTGATCCATTGTATAAAAAAAAGCTTCGCAGCCGACATATAGTGACCTATATTTTACAACTGGCTTCCCCGGTTGCAATCTTTTACAAATACGACTATACACATTTCAATCACTCAACGTCGACATAAATCGAAGCGCAAAAAAAACATGGCCAACATAAAATGTAGGTTTTTTCATGTATTTTTTTATTTATAAAAAATCCATAGCTGCCGAGAGTTAGATTGATATATTTTTTAACCGGAAGTAATTCATTTTTTTTTTCATTGTGAGAGACTATGTTTATTTTGCTCCAAACTCAAATGTTTACAAAATTATAGGAAAAGTTGACGCTATCAAAAATGTATATTTTCGCAAGTTTTGATCAGATTATTGTAATAAAATTTTGGAATCAACGTAATCATAATGAATACTTTAAAAATTGCTGTCTTTTTTTTTGTCCAAAGTATCATGATTTCTTACACGAAGCTCGACTAATATTTTATATAAATTTTCAAAAGATTTTCGTTTTTGCATCCAACTAAAAATCGGTACTATTTTTCCGATGTATCTTCACTAAATTTAGTTAAGCCTCGACACATTCCGTTTAAGTTTTATATAAAATTTCAGATTATTCGCTTACGACGTTCTTTTTTTTTACTTACAACGGTTTAAAAATAATATTGGTATTGCTAAATTTTATAAAATCTGAACTGCTGTATAGAATATGACAAAATTTAATACCAAAGGTCGCATAACACTGTTCAATTTTCCACCAAAGTTTCAGCTCGACAGCTGGAACATGTTTCAAGTTTGAGCGATAAGAGTTATTTCTTAAAGTTTGTAAAAAACTATAAAATTTTAGTTGATTTGATTGAGTATTTCACGAGTTAAGTTATTTCCGTACTGACACACTTTTTCTATTAACAATTATATTATCAGAAAAAACTATTTATGAGAATTAATTTTCAAATAAATTATAGTCATCATAATCTCAGAAAAAAAAATTGTTCTATGAAAAAAATACATCCTCTATTAGTAATCAAAAACGTTTGAAGCTTTTGTAATGACACGAAATTTGGATGCCGTGTTGTGCCGAGAATTTGTGGTAAATTTTCGCAATGTTTATGATTGCACAACGGTCACTCGACTTACGCTGGTTTGTCAAAACAGCACCGTCGACTGACCTGGTATGATTGCGGCCCGTCGTAAACGCAACAATAAAAAAGCAATTCATCAATTTTCGACTATTGATATTGCTACCTGATGAGGGATCCCAAAGCCAAGATTCAGTCTTAATTCGAACATTAAGGTGACCAGTCGGTCTTGGGTCAGACTCGCCCATAAGTAACGAAATCGAGACGAGCTCGATATTGTGATAAACTTCAATTGTTATTCGTTTAAATAAATCTTCTTAAACTTCATCACATTCACTCGAGTCTAACTCTTTATTGGCAACCGATCCCGATAAATAAAATATATATTATAGTCTGACCCCAGGGCCAGGCATAACGGCCCAACGACCCATGAAAAACCTCAAACACTACATATGGGAAATATTCGTTCCCTCGCCACTTAATCACTGGCTTTGTTAAACTGAATACCGTGCAGTCATCGCGTATAATCGAAACTCCCTGATGACGTTTAATCATCAAATAGGCGCTCTCTCGATCTTCCCTTTTCGTGTACAACATGCGCATATGCTGTTCGGCATTGAAAGAGTTAACGAAGTACCGGTGCGAGCACCCGAAGTTTCCGCATGCACGTTGTACCCTTAATTCAGCGTATCAGACTGAAATAAGCAGACTGTGAAGCCAGGCTTTTACAGTCTGTCTCTCTTCTGCTTTTCAAACACCTTGACCCCAAAATATTCAGCCTCAGGCATTTCGCCTTTTCACCCCGCGAATGCGTCACGACTAGTATATATATGTATGGAATAATGTGCATCTGAGAAAGAAGAAGAGAGATAGGAAGATTTGCATCATCGCCCTCCGGGCATCACTCGTATGGTGATAGTTGAACACCCTTTAGCCCTGCCATACATCAGAAAGCATTGTTAGAGGTGGCGTGTTTCTGTGCTCTCTGTTCCAGAGCCAGTCACCATTATTGTCGGAGCCCCGGATCTTTTTGTGAATAAAGGAAGCACTATCAACCTGACTTGCCTCGTGAAAAATGTTCCGGATCCACCACCAGCTATGATCTGGCGTCACAACAGCACGGTAGGTGACTTAATCATTTGTCCCTCTATGTCCTTTCGTCTCTTTCTCTCTCCTCTCTTCTTTCCTCTTCGTTTTCTCGATATCGACAATAATATCGGAATTTTTTCTATATTGCATAACTGACAAAGATATGCCAACATAACGCAGATATATATATCATTACACCTATAAAATTATCGAGAGGATAAAAAAACCTTCTTTTTAAATGGTTTTACAGCACGTATGTAAAATAAAACAGGATGTACAAGATATCTGATAGGCTAGAATCTGTATGAGGGATATAAGTACTTCGAATAAAATTAATTAAAATTGATTAAATTTATTTAAAACGATTGCGAAATAAATCGAAAGAAATTAATATCCTGCTTGTTATTATTGGTATATTGAAATAAATTTGAAACATTGTGGAAGGCCCTGAAAAAAATACTTGTGTTACTTCAATTTTCATTTTGCGTACGATCTCGCATTTCAATGTCAATATTTGTTTTCTGGATGGGATTATGTTGTTTTAAAAAATCGAGGTTTTTATATCGACTGTAACAATATTTTTCAATACATATTTTTTATAAACTCGATAATTTTATAGGCGTTTGAAAAATAAAACGGGTGGTTGGACAAATCTGATAAAATTCATGTAGGATCGGTATATGTAGCGCTAGGTCGGTTAAAAAAAAAATGATTTTCAGATATGGATTTGCTCATTCATATTTGGATATCCAATTGATACTGCCGCGTCAATGTTTCTTTTTTTAATTTTCAAACGCTCATCGAGTTATTTGTTCATCTCAATGAATCATGAATTTATGTGAAACCGGAATGTTATAGGAGTAATAAATAAAAACCCCTTAGAACCATTGCGAAATAAATTTAAAAACTAGTGAAAAACGCTGCTCTTTTCGATGTATTTAAGAAATATTTAAATGCCGTGAAAATCCCTCATTTATTACTTTACACATTTATTTACTTGAATAATAATTTACGTACTTCGTCGCATTCCGATCTCGACATTTCTTCAACTAAGATTTTTTATATCAGATTATATATATATATTTTTTTAAATCGGAATTTTTATATCTGCTGTAAAAATATGTTTTACAGGATTTATTCACGGAAATATTTTATAAAGTAAAAAGAAAACGCAGTAGTCATATTTCGAGATCCAATTTGGGGTGTGTTTGTGAATTATTTGAAACCGATTTAGCGGATGAAGCGATTAAAATACGTTTTAACCCCGTTCAAGGACTACCCTAACCTACACCATAACCTCGTGGCCTTGTATATAGGTATATATTTTAGTTTGTATATGTAACAGTCGGTGCCACGAAATACCCTAACTAAATCTAATTTTTTTTTTCTTCTTTCATTTCTGCTGTACTTAATGTTACGAATTGAATCCCAGTTTTATACTCGGTGTATACCGGCGTGCCGTAACATTTACAACAAAACCACTACTCAACGTTTCGAATAACTCGTATATAATGCACTAACGAGAATAGCGATAGAGTACTCTAGCGAAACGAGTTGCGCAGAGAGGCACTGTGGTAAAATGGCGATTTAGAAGTCTCCACGAAGCTGCAAAAGGAATGCGAGTAAGCGGGAGGTAGAAAGAAAGAGAGACGCAAAGCGCGTGCTGTGGAAATAAATTTACCTCGAGAAGACCGGTAGCAGCTTTGAAGACATGCTGTGGGGGTTGGGGGAAAGCTAGGAAATGGGGGGTGAGGCGGAGGCTTCGCCCCCCGACTCCTTCACGTCGCCATACTTGTGCCGCGCGCGTAGATTGCTCCTTGGAAATGCGCATCTTGAGTGGAATTGCACACTCCTTGTAGAAGCAGGCGTCGTTGCAAGCACTCTGCGATTCCGCGACTCTATGTCTCCCCCCCCCCCCCCCCCCCATCCCCAAACCCCTCGTTTTTCATCTCTTTCACTATCCTTTCCATTTCTTTTCACTGCTCTCTCTCTCTTTATATGTAGCAAGCTTCTACTACCTTTGAATCGACAAAACCTACTTTCTATGTGCTACAGGACATTAACTTCGACTCACCACGCGGTGGTATAAGCCTCGTGACTGAGAAAGGACGAGAAACGTCGAGTCGGTTGATGATACAGAAAGCGGTGCCAAGCGACTCGGGCGAATACACATGCGGGCCGAGCAACGCAAATCCTAGCAACATAAGAGTTCACGTCGTCCAAGGTACGTCATTTTTGTTTTTGTTTTTTTTTCCCCAAACATGCATTCAATAATAAACTTTTGTCAAATTATTTTATAAATCATTTGACTTGATTTAAAAAATACAAATATTTCTTTTATAAAAATTGTTGTATTCATCCTGTAACATCTCTTTCCATACATATCCTCATATAGAGACTTTGACGATACCGCGTTAATTGAAAGGATCGAGCATATACGTATTTTTTTCTGTGTGAAACTGTTTGTTTCAATCATATTTATCCATTTATTTCTCGTTATGGCGGGCGTGTAAAATGCCTGGATTCCGCGTTTACACAAGGAGCGTTATATTCGATTTTAATGCATATGAAATAACGGTGAATAAAAAAAAAAGAGTGTTACTCGATCGCAACAGAAAACTTTATAAAATTAATTCACATTTGTTGTTTCACGATGCGAAGCTTATTATAAGATTGGAGATGTTTAACCTAGTATTTTGTCAATTACAATTTACTTGAAAATAAAATGGATAGCAGAAACTAATGTTAAAAGCAGATAAATAGTGCGAATTGTGCAGTCTAACGCTATGTGTGTTTGCTCACGGCTCTCTTTTGGCATGAAATTGCCTTTGGAGTAACTAGATTAATTCGGGCTTTCACTCAGTGTTTGCCTTTCATCTGGATTATCTCGACGAGAGATGAGACATTGTCGTGCGGACAAAAAGGGATACTGTAACGAGGTTCTGAATTGAGAGTTGATGTGGCTCTACGAAATAATAACATCGTTTTAACGTTCACTGAATGACTCAATAAAATTCAAAAATAATAATAATATTGTAGTTTTTTTGTATATTAAAATGTTTTTGAAAACCTTTTGGTCCTTTAAAGCCCAAAAGCTTTTTAATAACGCTGAGTATTTCTTTCATCAGCTATTAACATAATAACACAAAAAATTTGGGGCAATCGGGCATTTTCTTCACGTGACGATAAAAAAATACAAAGATTCCACTAAATTACAAAAAAAATTCTACATATATTATTCGTAAGTTTACTCCATTACTTTCACGATTATAAATCTATGCCAATGAAAATATAATAAAAAAAGTCGCATAAAACGATTACATAATTCGAAACTTTTTGTGAATTAAAAGTAATATGAATTTGCATGTTGTGTTACATGTGTTACAGAGGAACATCCTGCAGCGATGCATCACGGTGATGGAAGTACGTCGTACGCTGACACGAACTCGATTGGTTTTATAATTTTAATATTAGCCAGTGTAATGTTTCTATAAAAAAAGGAAAGAAATCTGTTCCCTTATCCCTAAACGCATAAGCCCAAATCGAACTGTGTGTGTTGTGCTCGTCTTTTGTCCCTCCTTTCTACCGTCTGTTCTTCATAAAGGACCAAAAAAGGAAAGTCAAAAGCGAAAAAGAGTAAAACAAAAAGTAAGAAAGCGAAAAGAAGATATTTGTGCAGGGTAATTTCCAAACACTACTGTTTTACATTGTACTACTGTGACCAAAGCGTTTTTTGTTTCGAATATCAACACGCAGACACAAAACCAAACACAAATTGACGGCACAATAATCAATAAGCAGTGTAGTATTTTGTTAAAGTCTGCCGAGGTTATGAGCCCAATGGAAGAAAAAAACAAAAAAGACAGCTCTGGTGACGACGTCAAAAAGCGAAAATTTAAATAAATTGTAAATAAAACTTATTGTATGTACATATCAATAAATCAATTGTCTTTAATGTTCAGAGAATAGTTATTTTCACTATATTACCACCAAATTTAATTTTCATTTTTCTAATATTGTTATATTCCAGGCTGCAGGACTTAGATCAATGGCCAATTGGCCTCCAGGAATAATTTAACGATAAGAAATTAACCAATTAAATGTGTAAAGTTACTTGTAATTATTGTAAGGAGGTGAATAAACTGTCGTTTACTACTACTATTGTTATATTAAACTCCGAAGCACGTCAAAAAGTTGATCACACCGTTTATGTCCAGATCGTGTTTCTAATTGAATTTACAATTTTTAAAGGTAATTTGAATTTATTTCTTTTTTATAACTCAAGAACGACTCAAAATAAACATCTGATTAAAATTACAGATATTTTTTCACATATAATAATATAAAAAAAAAGTATTACCGAAAATGAATCTCAATTTTTCTTAAATATCTTCAATGTTCTGAAAATATTTATTATTTTTCTATATCGACACTAAATTTAATTTACATTTATTCGTACATTTAATAGCTCTCGATGAAAATATTCCTTCTTTATTAAACAAAAATATATATATGTAATATTGCATACAACAGATCTCGAGTTTTGTGGAATGTCAAAAAAGTATCAATATTCGTCAAGAGGTATTGATTGACAAATAAAAGTCGTGGAGTGGTTGAAATGCGAGTTCGTCAGGTATTCAAATCGCTCGGTTGTTTGCAGTCATCCGCTATTGAACAAATACGTACGTTTCGTCGCCACAGAACTGGAATTGAAAGAAACGATTGAACGAAAGGATTCCGCGAATGTGTGTGTGTGTGTGTATGTGTACGTTTCTGTGACAGAATCGAGGGGTGTTGGCGAAAAAATGTGGGTAGCTTTATTCGTCAACGAGCGACCGTGCAGCGCGAGCTGTTGAGATAGTCGATGAAGTCTACGACCTTCGGATCTCGTCGACGTGGAATCATTGGTGGTGCGGTTGAAGCACGATACTGTCTTCCCCAGGAACTGCAAATGTTTGCCCTTTCCTCTTTATCCTTCGTCGCTCGTTGCTGATGTTGTTCGTGCACTGTCATCTGCTTGCCGAACACGAAGAGACACGGACCGAGGTAGGGCTGAAAATCCATTGGCATGTTCTGCTTGTACGCAAGCTTGAAACCTCCAGTTTCAGCAGAGGGATTCAACGGTAGGTCCATTATTACTGGAACATCGACAACAATATCATAATGACAATATTTTCCTTTGAAATTCATTGGTCCGTTTAAGGAAGACGCGTTAGTAAAAAAAATGTTTTTCAAAGACTTTTATTTTTTATTCTAGTCATCCAATAAATATGAAATAAATGGGATATCCCATACCGTTTCGACCTGTGTTTCACCGTCGAACGACAGGATTTGATACCCGATTTTTTATTTTCTTTTCTGAACTCTAACAGGCAACCAGAATTTTTATTACATTTCTTTTTAAACACTTCACATACTTATGATTATTTAAAATAAATATTGTTAGCCGGAATTTAAAAAATCTGAAATAGATTTCGTCGATGACTGAGCATCGACTTTTGAAGATTCATAGAAAATTAAAAACCAGACATATTTTATCGTAAAATTTTTCTAAATAATTTAAAAAATATTTAACTTCGTGTTAAAAACATCGCTCATTGTGTTGTTATTTAGATATACTTCTTCTACATGCTTCTCTCGCTGCGCGTACTTCACGCGTACCGCGACGCTCGCGCTGCGAACCTCGAAGCGCGCAGAAACAGGGAACACGACGCCCGAGCGAGTCTTGACTCGTATATCTGCCCGCTGCGCGTGCACACGACTCACGGCCAGGTATCGTCGAATTTCCTCTCGCTTTTCAGCGACAGAAATCACGTCATATTTCAACGCAATCGGAAGATAACAATCGTATGCTACGCGGGAGGGACCGCGATATTCGCGCTCTTCCCTCCCATGTAGCATAATGTTCTATTTGTCCCTTTGAGGATCGAAGCATCCATTAGTATTTTCTCCGAACAATCGCTATTTTTTTCATTTTCCATTGTCGTTCCAATGAAGTATTATATAACTGTTCATCCCGCTATACGATAAAGCCAGAATCACGTGATACCAAAGTAAAATAAAAAGGAATCTAGTGCAGTAGGTTTTGTACCAGTCTGGAGCAAAGTCTCGGACGTCTGTTTGATTAGTGGCCGAATCGTGCCGTCAATATAAATAAGCACAGAATCGTGCAAGTAGTTTAACCGGAGCTAGGAAGATCGTCCTGAAACTTCGCCCTCACTGAGCACTCACTACCCATACGCTGTTCAAGCCCTTTTGGGAAGCCCCGGACTATTCTTCCCATTTTCTTGACTCGACAACAAATCGCTGGGCCTTTCAAAAACGTTGGTCACGATCGACTGCCGAATCGAACGACCATCAATCATACATAACCCACCACGTTCGCACTCACTCTAGGTATTTACTTAATCCATAAGTAATGTGATATTAATTTCGTTTTTTTAATATTCTAACACATCGGCAAGAAAATTTATAAACTTTTGACTAGACACAAAGTTTTCGAATTAATTTTAAGCTGGCATAAAGTTAAAAATAATGGACCATCATACTATCTCCATTAGTTAATTCCGTTTTTTATGGAAATTCTCTTTGTTTTTTATACATATTATTATTATTTTTATTATTATTATTGTTATTATTATTATTATTATTGTTATTATTATTATTATTATTATTGTTATTATTATTATTATTATTGTTATTATTATTATTATTATTGTTATTATTATTATTAATATAGAGTATTCTAGAAAATAATTAAAATGACTTACTTGATGGAATAAATAAACAAATCGAGTGGGTCCGACAATAATAGCGTAGTTATAACTATGCCGTAAATCAGTCTGCAAACCTTTAACAAGGCTCTCAAGTACACCCTCGTAAAGACGCTGAGTTATCCTGGAGCTCGGTGGATTCATCCGTGGATTTGTATTTATCTCGATTAGCCAAACCGACAAATCGTCCATTACCATAAAGTCCGCGCCGTAAAGTTCGAAACTGCAAAGCCGTTTGTCCATATACTCTTGGGATGCTAACATAGTCAGAATAATCGCCTGAGACATCTGAGGATGAATCTTGTCGAAGTAAGGCTCGCCTTTGTAACCAACGGTTCTGTGCATTTACAGAAAGAAACAGAAATATTAATTGTGATGATTTTTCGATGTGCTTCTTCATTAAAGGACGTTTTGATTTCGTGAATTGTTTGTTGTTGTTGAAATTTTCGTGTCAGCGAGGGATGCAAAAACTACAAAAAAAAAGTTAATATTTTGTATTTTCTTTTTATAAAATATTTTTTGTTATTATTATAAAAAAAATAAATGTTAATTAATATTTATAATATTTTCGTTGTGGTAAAACAAAAGAAAGAAAAAATAAGTACATGTAATACATGTACTTTGCGTAGACACCGCTGATGAGCATGCTCATTATCATTATTAGGGCCCGGGTTTCAAACGGCGCACCAACCAGAAGCGTGAATTTAAAAACGGCAGTGGAAAAGTAGTAATGGTAACCAGCCCAACCATCGCACCAACAAAAATCGAGAAATAGGAAACTGCAAGGAATAAGGAGTGGGGCAGTCTGTCCAACCATCGCACCAATCCACGAGCAGCTTGCCTTGGCGCGAGCACTTTATACAGCCAAGACATATTATATGTGCACTGTATAATGTGCACATGATGTACGTACTGAATTTGTAATGTTATTATGTGTTATTCGTATAAGAAAGGGGACTCATTGAACTCAAAATCGAACTATTTTCATTCGTCATATCTTGACCGTGCCCGTTTATGAATTTGAAATTTCGTCAGGTAAGGACCACCTTAATGTACAAAGAGGGCATTTTTTCTACAGATTATTTTTTCTAATTCCAATTTTTTCTTGAAATTTCATGTTTTTGTTAGTAAAATAAAGTTTACAAAGACGTTTTTTATTTTAAAAAATGATGCTTCTGATTCCACATATTAAAACAAAAAAAAATGCAAAATCTTTTAACAATATTGACGATGCGAAATATCAGTGATTAAGGTCACAGGTTGAGGACAGAATAGTCGAAGCTTTCGAAGGGTAAAATGAATAGTGCGAATCGATGTGAAAAATCGCTGATGCTATTCCGACTGTGAGGAAATGGAGCAATTATTCTTGTTTCTCTGTCACGAGAATACCATCGGGAACTCGATATACGTATACTATATATTCGAATCTTTTTAATATTTGAGAATGAAAATCGACAATTTCCCATCATCACCCGATGGTGTGGCGTAAGATTGTTGAAGCGAGTGTCGAGGGAGATAGAGGGTGAATAAGTAAGAAGCTTTTCTTTTTTACTCATACTCTTCTTTTGCTCTTTCTCTCTCTCTCTCGCTCTCTCTTACCACGAGTCTCTCCAAGCAAAATGAGAATAGACGTTAAATTACTTCAAATATTCGTTCAGTTTCGCGCAATCCCATTCCTGATCGCGAATCGATTCTACGACCACCGACTGCGTCCGTTCATCCGAATTCCCCAGCTGAATTCTTCGTCTTCTTCTTCGTCTACTTTCGTTCGCGTATTTTTGTTGTATAGCTGTATTGCAGATGTGGATGGCCTCGTGATAAGTTGCAAATGTATATGGCTTCGAGCTGAATCGTAATAACGCTTCTCTGCGACAGAAAGGGAGAGAAAAAAAATTTCAATTATATCGATCAATGCATCCTCGAGATTCAAATTGCCTTCTTACTATTTTCAAGATATCCCTATATTTCTTGTCACCAATTTCTTGTCAATCTACCCGACTTGTTTATTTATTTCATAAAGAAGTAGTTATTTTTTTAAATGTCCTTCCATTTTAGTAAAGAAATGTATACAAATATTATGTTGAAATAAAAATTGAAGTTAAATTCGACAAATCTACAAAAAGTGCCATTGAATTATATTTATTTTTGGTGACTGAATTCTGGTGAAATCGCTTGTATCAAATATTAATATTCATACAGCGATGATAAATTTCGATTTGAGATATTGTTTAACTAAAACAAAGCTTCATATAAAGAGGCATTTCAGTTTAATATTTTGTCTTAATGAAAAAGAAAGAATTTATTGTCTATCTCACGTGACTTAAGCCTTTAACCAGCATGAAAATTCGAGAGGTACCATCCCAATTTAAAATAGGACTGTGAGAGATAGAGTGAAAAAAAAAGAATAAAATGTTTTCGTCCGGGTCTGAGTCCTCGCTCACTCGCCAAAAAAGTAATTGCATTTAGCGCGCATGAAGATACGGGATTCAGTGTTCGTTTCGACGCTTTTCGTGCCAATTAGCTTCTGGAAACTCGGCAAATTTGCTGAATTGTTCGCATTGACATTCTGATATAAAAGGTTTTATCGCTGAGCATTTTTTTTCAAATCCGTAAAAGCTCTTTAATAGGCATTCCGTCGTCATAAACGAATCGCATCAATTATTAAAGGTATTAGCTGTGAATGAATGACCGGTTGTATAAGGAAATATGTACAATAGTATTTTGTATTTTATGTAAGATGTCGCGAAAAATTATATCTTTGGATTTTGAGGCAATTTTGAGGTCTGATTGATTAAACAGCGACCTCGAAAGCCCTCCAGTATCTAATTTCATCCAAATCAAGTAATTTTTTGGCATATCGGTCCGCCATGTTGGGTCCGCCATTTTGAAATTCTGAATTTTTAGTTGCAATTCGTAAAAGGAACCAAAATCGCCCCGAGTTCAAATTTCATTGCATGTAACGAAAGATGTGTGCTTCAAAGAATTAGTAACATCTTTTTTTTGGCGAATAAAAAAAAACAAATCCCGTTTATTTTTAAATACATAAATAGAATAAAGGAAAGAATTACTCGAAAATCCATATGGTCAATGGAAACGTGTTGGTCACGAGATACCACAGGCGAATATCGAACTTCGTCCCCTTAATCAAAAGAGGCTTTTCTGTAATAAATTACCAGTAAATTAGTAAATTTTCTTTTTTTTTACGGAATTTATTTAAAATTTAATTTCAAGGTATTTCCGAAATCCCAACGTACCTATGTACTTCTGAACGACGAAATAATCCTTGGGCTTACCGTCAACCCTTCTGAGAATATCCTGCAAATTATGCGATATGTTGATGCCAGTACCGCAGCACAAATCGCTCGGTTTCAAGATCCAAATATTTCGCATGCCGTTGAGCTCATATTGGCTATCGATTTCCTTCAAGCTCGTCAGAATGTCACTCGCGGAAAGATAACATTTCTGCAAAATATACATATTTTCTAGTAAGCTGCTTCTATAGTAGAAGTCGGAAAAATTCGGGTATGATGAAAGTTTTCGTATATAAATTGTCGTAAAGGGACTGGAAGGGCTTGGTGAACTTTATACCCTTACCTCAGCAACAAACTCAACCAAGAGTTTCATTTCCATGCACTAGTCTAAAACATCGATAGTGTCGAAAAAATTTTAAAGCATATTAATAATAGTACAATTATTATGGGTGGCGGGGTGAGGTAAAATAATATTTGAAATATCAATATCTCCTTTATTATTCTTTATATAAAATGCAATCAAATATATTGTTAATAATCGAAAACAGACTGAAGAGGGTTTAAAAAAAAATATATATAAATTATCAATAAAGATTATAAATAAATTATATTTAATAATACAGGTATTATTAAAATAAATATTACTAACTTATGTAATAATAAAGTACATAAAAATGAACAAATTAGTTCAGGATTTTTTCATACTTCAACGATATCCTATTTTTTCAGAATATTGAATTTCTCATTTCATAAATTGTGGAAAAATCGTGAGAAAAATGTGAGTCTCCCAAAAAAAAAAAAAAATTAGAGTATAATTGAGAAATAAATTCTGGGGAAAAAATCTGAAAAGTACTAAGAAATTATTTCATACGTATCTTTTTTTTAGTTTGACTCTAACACATTAAGAATACGCGAATACCCTACGGAAGCATGGAAGGTAATGAATTTTTATCTGACCTCGAAACGTGAACGAGCCTCTCCATTTCGAGGACTCGCTATTCCGTTTCCTTTGTGCAAAACCTTCGAGTAGTCGTCCAGGAAGAGGTTCCACTGATCGTCCGTCGTCTGTTGCTCCGGAGACTCTAACATGGAATCGATATTCTGGTTTCTAGAGTTGGCCAAAAAATCTTCGCAACGCGCTATAGCAAATTCCAGTTGAGATACTGGGATTGGATCGATGCCAATATCGACGAAACTTTCACCTTTTTCGACACGCCAGACAAACCACTTCAATAATCCCACCGCTGCGGTCATTCGGTAGTCCGTCAAAAAAGCTTGGGGCTCACGGCTCACGTTGTAACTTCTTGGATATTGCACGTTTGCCACCTCATCCTCAAAAAGCCAATGTGAATCTTGAAGAATGTGAGCCATTCCAAGCTGCATAATATACAGCATTAGATATGTAATTTCATAATTTGTTTTCCAATAAATTAAATTTCTCTTCCTCATAGAGGAAACTTTTTTTTTGTGAATTTTTTTTTTCCTGCTATTTTCATGTCAATATACTCTAAAGGGTGTGAAACGTTGAGAAAAGCGCTATAGAAAAAAGCGTCCAGAAGAAAAACATTTCAAGCTATCGAACTAAAATTTTCACGGAAAGTGTAGTTAGGACTAAAGATGATTGGTATTGCATTGAACTAGAATCGACGGATTGGTAACAATATACTTATTGTTATGAATCGTTATGAAAAATTAAAAAATGTTAATTAATCCTGACTTTTTGTCAGTAGTAATTTTTTTTTCGTGTTATCATACAAATGTTTGTTTATCAAAGTAACAAATATTTTATGTTAAAAGGGAAAATTTGTAAATTTGACAAATCAACAAATTTCGTTCGGCCACATTTACTAATTTCAGAAAAAACATTGTCAATAACATAAGGATTTTTTGTTACCGCAACGGGATTCATTATTTACTTATTAAAAAATCCATTCATCATTGACAATTCTTTTTCTTGAACCAATACGTGTGACAAAGCAATATTATTTTATCTGCCAAATTTACAAATTTTGTTGTTATAACAAACAAAAACTTTCCCATTATTCACAAAGAGTCAGAATCAATTTAAAAAAATCAGTTTTTAAAAATAAGAATAAATATATTGCAAAATGTGGTATGCATTTTTTTTTAATTATCCCTTTTTTGTACCATTTTGTACAATATATTCTTTTATTAAATGGAAGAAATGTATCAATTACATTTTTACTTTGTGTACGAACCTTGGACGTATAAACGTAGGATCTTTGAAGTCTGTTTAGTACAACATGACTTCTCAGCGAATTGTCCCACTCGATAAAATCATTTCTACAATCCCAGATCAAGTCGGGCGGTTTGTGTCGTAAAAGCATGTAAATCAAAGCTTTTTCGTTTAGTGTACCATCCGCATTATTAATATTCCCTTTAGACGTTGAATCAAGACTAGCAACGCTTCCTGAGTAATTAAATGCACAGTACAATCCGACAGAAGGAATATATACTCTGGACTAAGTTTTGTGTCATTAATTTTCAAAGGATGAAACAGTCTGCAGAAGCACTCTCACCATAAGGAAGCATTCGTGTCTTTATGGACTCGTATTTCTGTACCCAGCCTCTTTCTTCCAAAGCCATCGCCAACTTAGGAATATCTCCACGAATCAGGAATATTTTGTGCCTCTGCAGACCAAATTACAATTAATTCCATTAGCAATAATGCTGTCCGAAGGAGACGGAGGTAACAAAATTAGTAACTAAAAATAACCGACTCCAGACAGCTAAATTATTTCGGACATATTGCATCACCGTTTTAATAAAAAAATTGTAAAATGATATTTGAGTGATAAAGGAATAAATTCTTTTTAAGTATTCTAAAATTCTATTGCTTCAGTATATCTTAAAGAAAATTGAAGCCAAAAAAAAGGGGAGGGAGACAATCGAAATCCGATGAAATATGAAAAATCCGGAAGTAAATATTATATTTACTGATAATTGGTCATATTTTTTTTCTACGAGTCATAAATTCTGAGACATTAAACTGACTATGCATAGAAATGAAAGTTCGGAAGTCATCTAAAATTCTTAAAATATAGAAAACCGCAAGAAAACGTGAAAAATATTTTACTGCAAAGAATTTTGCAGTTTCGGTTATATCAAGTAATTCAATGTTCACCTTAACAGCTCTTGAAACCCGAGCTTTTATCTTGTAATATAATTCTTTTTGCTTCGATACTGCTTTGCAACAACCATCATGTTGTTTTCCCGTTGGACAACAGCAACAAGATTCATTAGATGATTCAGATAAGTCGCCACACTCGAGTGATTCAATACTGTTAACTACCGAAGGCTCTCGAGTTTCCTCTCCTGGCCACTGTGACGGTGCTCTGGGATACTCAAACTTATTGTAAGGATTAACAGGACTCTCGGGTCTTTCTTGAATTATTTCTTGGAGTGAACTCTGACTCTTAATGTTCTCAGGAATCACAGCGTTATTATTATTCCCTTTCATTTCTTCTTTCATCTCTTTGACAGACTCGGTGGTGGAATCGTGTTTTACCATCTTATCCATATTTTCCCTAACACCAAAAAAATCCAGAAAATATGTCACAAAAAGATTTTTCGTGGTATACACCACGCGGGTAAAAGTTTGAAAGCCCTGCACTGCGCCGAGGGCACCATAATTTCAACTTTCTACCCTTGTAGTGTAATATACTATTCTTTTGAAATTAATAAAGCGTTTTTACAATATTCATATTTTTGAGAATTAACGACAAAATATAAATTATTATACGTTTGTTGGTACTTCATTCTTTACACTCGACGATTTGCGATATTGTCGAGAAATCGATTGCCTCGAAAACTGCAAATTTGAAGAACATATGTTGTACAAATATATGTATACATACTAGGGTGGTCCTTAAACGGGGACAAATCGAATTTTAATTGCTTCACCCCCTAAATCGGTTTCAAATAATTAAAAAACACACGCCAAATTTTTCACATTTAAACAAAATATTTACTCTCTGTCCACATACATGTAAAATACATGTATTGTTGAGCTTCTTTCGGTATAAATTTTATTGACCGACTAATTTAATACAAAAAATCTGAAATTTATTGTTTAAGCATGTTGCTATTAGAGAAAAAAATGTGAACCACCCTGCTCTTCGAATATGACTGGTGCAGTTACTTTTTATCAGAGAAAATATATTTTCAGCCATACTTTTTCTTGAAGAAAAACTTACGCTTCGATTCGTGGATAAATTCTATTTGATGTTTGCTTCCTCGAACGCGGTTGTCCACTAGATTTTCGAGTAGAATCCATTGATCTACTTTGAGACGAAGTCCGATCGGAACGCTTCGGCTTATCATGGGTGTGCTTCTTCATCGAGGCTACGAATATCGATCAGTAGTTATTGGAATTCATGAAGAACGTCGGTGAATTCCTCGTATCGCCTTACAGGAATTTACCATTGACTGAATATTTCATTTTTTTTTTGAAGACACGGAATAATTTTGGAATTTTGTGATCAAAAATATAGTGATGGACTATTTACAATTACGCCGAAATAATAATAGATTCTATTTTAGTGACATGTTTCGAGTGACGTGGATTCCTTTACATCATCGATCGATTCATTTATTCACGGCATTATTCATGTCGTTCAGATAGTGGAAAAAAATAAAATTAGAAAATTTCCCATTCACATTTAAAGTAATGGTTTAAATTTAATCGTGAACACGCTAAAAAGTTAAAATAATAGTTTAAGCTCAAAAAATATTTAGTTTGGAAAATAAAAAACATAATGAACGGCGTAGAATTTAATGTAATTTCTTTCAAACTTAGTCTCTTCGTTAGTTTACTTCATAAATAATATAATATCAATCTTTTAAATTATTTTCTAACCATATTGATAAGAAAATCTATAAACATTTTATTAAAAATAAAAAAACGTTTTTCTACTAAAATTTATTTAAAAAAAGGACTACAAAAATAAAAGTAGTGAAGAAAATAATAATGCATTATGTATCTTCTATCTATCTTCTGTATTATGTACAATTTTTAAACGAATTTATAAATAGGAAGTATAATTGGTAAGAAAATTCGATTCGATTCAATTTGATGGTTTTTTACTGTACAAATAAAGTTACAATTAAACTATCGAACTCTGTCGATCGTTTTAGATTCACTCGTGATTATTCAAGTATCCTTTATCGAGTAATATAAAGCGACAGAATAAATCAAGAATACGAGGTAAATTTATCTACTTTAATTAGAGCCAAAGCCGCGAATATCCTCTTTAAAATATAATTAGAATAATGGATGGGCTTTGCCGGTGAGTGCCCCAGGATCCAATTGTCGACTGCACAGAAAATGTAAAAGCATTGTGGACAACGAAGCAGACGAAGTAATAGAAGCATGCAGAAGCACCTTCGGTGATTAGAGAGAGCAGAGCGTTGTGACCGCACCCACAGTGCAGTCAACTGCATATATATAGCGTTGGGCAACGTTCATTCAACCGGTTGTGCGGGATTTTCCAACTCGCAAGAATATTCGCTATGTGCTCATGAAATTTTATTTATTTTCTGATATTAATTACAATTTTGCAATCCTACTTTATTAATATTATTCAAGTTGAATAACAAATTGGTTCATTTTGAAATCCATTGTGATTATTTGGACAATAATTAAAGATTATTAAAATAATCTTTCTTTGTAACATTCTACAACGATAATCGCAATACGTATTAAAATTTTATTACGCTTTGAAATTAATTTCGTTCAATAATGATGGCTGATTATTGAAACAATTCGTGTTGGTATTAATTTATACAATAATCGAAACACATGTAAAAATATTATTAGGCTTCAAATATAAAAAGGCTGTAAACACCAGGAACATTGAGTTTTTTTATCTGTTTATATCTAGCACATAAACAATCCTATCGAAAATGTCTAGCATCAAAAATTGCTCAGTTTGAAAGGAGTTGCATCTTGTGTACATTTTTTTTCGTTTTTCTAAAATTTTGTTACACAGCATTAAATTTTGTGATACATTTTGTAACACATTTTGAAACTGAACATATTACATACTAAACATTTTCTGATAGAAATTAGACACTGGTAAATCCAATTTATTACAACAGAAAAAATCGTTTTGTCAGATATATTAGTTACAGGACCAAAAATAAACTAAAAACATGTCTCTTCTTTTCCAAATTACTCTTTGATAAGAAAATTGTCAAAATGTTCGGAATGGGTTGAAATTTCAGCCTGAATGTCGAAATAGAAATACATAATAGACAAAACTGAGGACTGAAAGTGAATTTGTACTTTTTGAACATTTGTAGTTCATTCCTGAATTTTTATAAAATCGGTAATTTTATCCACATAAAAGAATCTATCGTTTCGAATTTATTTACATAATACAATAAGTTAACAAAATATATATATTTAGAGATCAGAGCTCAGCTCTGACATATTACAAGAAACATAAATTAGGCTTCAAATCCTGTAAAAAAAACATGAAAATAAACTCCTAGATTTACACTAATTCATAAAAATCCTAGCCGCAGATATTAGCAAATCTTTTGGTGCACTTAGGCATGCTGTTTTCTTGACCCAATTGATTTAAAAAAAAAAAGTCTACACATACTCGACCTTGAATCAATGAAGATTATCATCAATTGATGTAGAAATAGATTCTTATTAATGTACTCTTGCATAAATAATCATTATGAGCGTATGAGTCGGCAAGCGTTCATTCCGTTTTAAGACGCAACTTTATGATGTTATGATCTTTAATAATAGAGTTATCAGCTTAACTAATCGTTTCTCGATGATGTATATCATCGTATAGCAGTAGCAGAATGAAACTGAGCTGCGGAACTGAAAAGCAGCCAGAGGAGCTGTATAATCTATACTATATGCTTCCTGCCGTTCTACTTCTCGTCGTTCAGTGGGGCGCCGAACTCACTATTCTATATATACAGATATCCGCTGCTTTTGAAATTGTACTAATTGTACTTCGCAAGCGAATGCTTGCTTATCCACTATAGCCGTTTAACTAGAAACTGCATAAAGGCAATTTGCAAGTCAGTTAGTGGCAACGAAATAACCGCGTTGGATAGTACGCGATTTCTAAGCCCATCCAAACCAAAGCGACGCCGCTTCCATGGCGCAAAGCGGGCGTTCCTATTCGTGGTGCTGATGGTCGCACACGCTATCGGCCACCGCTGCACGATAACCGCTTATTTAATCCTTCTGTACATAACTACAAGCAATCGTAAAAAATTCGTAGTTTTACGGCGAAATGGTTTGTATTTGACCTTAGGAAACAAATAATAAAAAAGAGAGTTGCAATAAGTAGAACCTTGCACATAAATTCCTCATTATTTTTCGCTTTGCTAACAGTCCCCTAGAAAGTATGTCGATCAATTTTGGCTTCCTCACAGAGGAAGCTTTGTGAATAAGAAAAACATATATGGGGTTTTCCACGTCAAATTTACAGCCTATGACTCTCACCATCTCGAATTTTAATAATTTGTTACTATAATGTTGTTTCCTAGTCAAAAGGGTCTCGGATTACTTTTCAGTTTTTTTTTTTCACCACCATTTGAATCCAAGGTTCGAAAAGTTGATTCTGAAAACGCAATTTTTTTTTAATCTGAAAAAATTCACGCTGACCCTATGATTAAAAATATGATTTTAAAGCACTAGATAATGGAATAGCAATATTTATTATTTTTTTCGTAAGTTTGTAGTTATACTTTTCATGTCAGAATTGGAATTTTTATTTTTTTGATCGGTCGTAACTTTCTCAAATATCAATATTGATCGTCATAATCAAACTAATATTATTGGTTTTTCTAACAAAAAACTGAATGAAAACGACGTCTCATTGGACATTTTCACATCAGTATATTTTCCTTTTTGGATGTACATATTAAGAAAACATGCTCATATTCCACTCCTTAAAATTGTCAATTGAACCACCAAAATTTGTTGAAACGGTCTTCTAAATTTAGCACTGATTTGACTTGCACTTAAGCAGAGCGTCTACCTTAAACGAGCTTGATTCTACCCGTGACTCAATTGACCCCAGTCTCTTCTGTCGCCCGTGTACCATAAACTACTATTGCACCACTATTACTACAGTATGCTATCCCAGCTCACTGATACATGGGGGTGAAGTTCAGGCGTTGAAAGGATAACGATATTAAATTATCGGAACGCGCTTCGCCTCGAGCTGGATATGGCGTACAAGCCTTCGATCGTCGTGGTTTCGTCATCCAATCCGCCAGCATGCAAGCCGTTCGTCGCTATATTATGTCGAGAGAGAAAGGGGAATGAGAGAGAGAGGGAGACAGAATGAGGAGAACTGTTCCAGCGCCAAAATGAGCGAAGCAAGAGAAATTGGAATCTGCCAAGCTATGTATGTGTATATATATCTGGACCGCATCGCCATCCAAAAGTTCGACACACTCAATGCCAGAACTAACACGATATAGGAGAGAATGGGAAAGCCGTGACTTATACCAAGAATTGTGGATATATTCTCTATAACCCGGTCACGTGCCAATTGCACGACACAATGGACAGTTTTCCTATTCACTCACCTTCTCCCTGTCTGTTTTGCTTCGTTTTCCCCGTTTTCTCCACTTTTCACTGCCATCTCATCTGCGCAGAGATTCATCCGCACTTAGTTATCTTTTCTCCGATAGCACAGCTGAAAAAGTAGCGAAGCCTGCGTGTGACGACTTATAGACCATATTATCTCTTCTTGTTTTTTTTTTTGTTAAAAGAACCTTCTGTTTGATCTCTAAACGCAATATTTTGTAGCAAGAAAATATCATTGCTTGGGAAAATTCAATTGAGGGAAAATATAAAAGTACAGACAATGATGTTGAATGTCAAGTATAATATAACATAGAATATAATGAACATGTTAAAAGATGTGTTTAATGTGTAAGTATTGTAATTTTACGAATCGTATGTTGAATTTAATTACATAACGCAGAATCTGCAAACAAAATCCTACACGTATTAATTTTCCACACATTTTTAACAGAGATGATAAATAAATCCTATATTTGAATTACATATATCTCTCTGGAAATGTAAATCGACGTCACTAGCGTTAAAAATGCGCAGAGAATAAATTTTACAGCTGCGCATACATCGGACTTCAGTCTAAAGTGAAAGTTAAGATAATAGAGGTCTATATTATGGCATCGTAAGGCAGATGTTATGGGAAACGTGAATTTGGAACGCACCCTATAAACCCCTGATGGGTCGTAAAGTTTCTCGGTTTGTGCAGAATACTATACACTGTGTATTATTGATATAAACTGCGATACTTTGCCTTGCTCTCGTATTGCCCTAATATTTTATTTTCTTCTCGCATTTGTGAAAAAAAAAGGAAAAATACTTCCCTCCAGTTGACTCTAGTATTAGCATTGCAGATGGCATACAAAATCATTTTTCAATCCAGCGACCAGTGGCTAAAGCACATTCTGGCTCAATTGAAAAAGGTTACGTCAAGAATTTCACTATAGTCGAGTGGGATATATTATACGTGAAACGGATTGATAAATTTGAAAAGGTAAAGCTTCGAGAAAAGCACCCATAGGCTGGTAGGCAAATGCACTTTTATTTTATACTCGCGGCACGTGAATTTCTGTCAAGGCAGGGGAGCAGTTTTCAGAGAAAAAGAAAAAAATAAGGAGAAGAAGAAGTGGTGAGATGACAGGAGTGGGGAGGAGGGGAGGGTGGTTTGCGTTGTCGAAAGTTCGTACATTAAGGAGAGCTTTACATTGGAGTCACGTCGCGCCGGTGAAGTCGACGGGGAAGGCTTGCGATGAGTTCATTGTCACGCTATGGAAGCAGGCAAAAAGGCGCATGCAAGCCTCTCGGAGGTTTCTCTCTGTGAAGGCGATCGAAAAACCAGCGCTCGAAAGAGAACGAAGATTCGTCAGCATTTCTCACGGCAATCTCATTTGCTCACGTGGCAAATGAGATTTTGAGCTTTCTACGGGATACAAACAAACTCCTATGGAGGTTCAGCCAACCGAGTCTAATTTGAATGCATTCGAACGACGTGACGACTTAGACGTTACATCTTATTACTTCCTTATAGAAGAAGCTTTGTATGAAGCTTCGAATACATGTATTTCGAGATTTTCATGTTAATGTATTCGGAATATTCGAATATGTATATAAGAAAAACCACACGTTAAAAAAAATTCGTGACGCATCATGCATTTCTTAACGCATTTTCTACCGTATCTAATTTAACCAAAAGGAAGCTTCCTCACATAAGTTGAAACTTATGTAACAATGGTAAAAAATTTAGTGAAAATCGATATCAAGCCGCGTGTTTTATTAAACACTGCATTTTTATATTCACGATTTTGTCGAGGCACGTATAAAAAAAAACCTGTAACTCGATGAACTAACTAAAGGACTCGAAGAATTACTAAAATTCGTCGCACAACTTACATCACAGTAAATTTTCAATATTAAATTGCAGTGTAAATACATTCTAGCAATGAGATTTTAGAAGTGAATTAATGATATCTTGATCATTAAATTTTCATTAAACTCTAGTTTTTGTTTTTTTTCAACAAAAATCCAAATTGGAGTACATTGCTTATGAGGAAGCCAAAATTGATCACTATACTTTCTCTTAGAGGCTTCCTCGTCATTTTGCAAATAAAAATGGAAAATGTTGATGAAGAACAGTGCAAAAAACATAGGTCATTTAGATCAACAAAAACTATAGATTTAGGCATAAAATAAATTATAGACGACACATATTTACTGGAAAATTATTTATTACTGTAGCTTCTTTTTTTTAAAGCAAATTTTGTTCTAAAACTTTTCGAATTTATAATAAATTACGGAGCAGCGAAATACTTGGCAAAACAAAGTCGAGAAGCTCTAAGAATCTGCTCCTGCTGCTCTTCCTTCAACTGCTTCACCCTCGGAACGACGCTCGTTCCCTTATTCCAGACCTCACGTCTATTCCTTCCTCCTCTTAATTACCGTCACGAACCGTACACTATACAGGTATACCCGGTGCTATTAAGTTCTACGTTGAGAAGACGCGTGTGCCGACACAAATTTCTCAAGTGTGCAACAATTAATCCTGGAGCTTCTCTTCGACGTCCTCTTTGCGGTATCTTCGTGCTGCAGAATGTTGTTTTCTTTACGCGCGATCGTGCAGAAGACGAATTCGTCGCGTGGCCCGGTAAACCATCATTCAGACTCAATTATTATTATTATGCTTATACGTCAACATTTCAGCGGTGCAGTAAAAACGATAGTAATATTTTTTGTACATTTAAAAAGAGCTTTTTGTCCACAAACGTAATATCTGTTATTTATATAACAACAAAAAGTGTTTAACACTCTTTTTTATATTATAATATTTTATTCTTATCACAGTTAATATTTGTTTATCGAAATGACAAATATGTTATGTTGAAAGAGTGTGTCATTTTTTTTCATTTGTAAATAACAAACGACTTTTTGTTACAGTAACAAGTGGATTTGTTAGTTACCCACAAAATAATTTCTTTAGAAAATGTGACATAACCGATTTTACAACATTAATGGGTACTGGTGCGTCCTGGACTTTTATAGTCGCAGTTTAATAATTATTGCCAGTATAAATACCATCAGTTGATCCAAATTTTTAAAATATTATCAGAAATTTGATAAATTTTCAAGCGGATGTTTTGGAAAGTAGAAGTCTACGCCTACGCGATAGAAACGATTACCAAAGCTTTTGAAATAAGAGGTTCGCAAGACTTTTATATATGGGGATGGGAAGAGTAAAGAAAACGGCGAAGGAGGAGGCGTGGCGGCGCAATAAAATATCGACATTGAAGAGTCGGGAAAAGATATCGTCGCTGTAATCTTTCTTTCCTCTTTTTTTTTCTCGCCCTCTTTCGCGACACACTGCGATAGCATCCCGTTGTCCCGGTATGGTTGGCAGTATCGCGAAGATTTTCGGTTCGGCACGCCAAGAGTCTCGCGGGATCCTTAAGAGTGTTCGGCCAATATAGTATAAACAATCTGTACCCGAGTGTGTGTGCGAGATCGAAATCTATATCGGTCGGGAGAAAGTGTGAAATAAAATGGAATTCTCTCTTTCAGCTACCGGAAAGTGTGCGATAAAATCAATATTAAGAGCTCGATGAAAAGCTCTTAGGTATACTGCACTCACCAAACTCCAATCCCGAAATATTGGTGGACATAGTGAAGTTCTATTCTTCTTATTATTAACTGTTCTAATATTGGCCTCTGCAAATTTGTTCGTATATGAAGTGAAATAGATAGAAAGCTGACCAATCTTCCGAGGATAATATACTCGTGAGACTTGAGGTATGAGATTTTGGCGCACAATCTCCATTTTTATTATCGTAAATTGATATAGGTGGAATGCCCTGTCCAGTCACATTCGTAATGTCCGTCTGGACTGTCCGGTCTCTCCGGTTTGTCCGGTCTGTCTGGTCTGTCTATGTTGCACTTAAGATCGATATTGAGATTGAACTTTGAACTTAAGATGATCTTAAGAACGAAGTTAACGTACAGAAAAAAAAAGAATTATAAAAATTAGGAAAAAAATTCATAGCCCCATATTTTAGAAAAAAAAAAGCATGAAGTGCCATTCTACGATATTCGATATTACGATATAAACTATGGTTTCATAAAGTGTGATGTCAGACAGTCAAGTGAGTAGAGTAGATTTTAATCGACTTAACAAGAAATACCGCAATAAAATTTGTTTCGTTATTCTTGTTAAATTCTTCACCATTTAGGTTTCAACATCGAAATTCAGCGTTTCATGTCGAATCTGTGTCACGTTTTGCGAATGGGTCGTATAAAAGCTCGACTTTCGCCGTAACAGTTAACGACACAGAAATTCGCCAAAGTTCACGTGCGTACGTGCGTTCATGCAAAGCTTCCTTTCTCTACCTGTCCTAACTATTAATAATTTCAATTTCGTAACAGGTGATAGTCGTTAACGCAAATGTTTTGGGATGACTGCTATTAAATTGTAGAATTTGACATTTTCGGTTTTACTGTTATTTCGAGCTTCCACCATGGTTATTATTATTATTGTTATTACTATTATTGTGCTTGGCAAAATGAAATTTCGTAACAGTGAGATCGTGCTGTGAATGCAAATATGTGTTCCAAGCCCGACTGTATGTATTTTCGTTCGACATTACGGAGTGGCTGAAAAAATAAAAACCTTTTCATCTCACAAAATTACGTTCAAGTTCCTCCAAAAGCAAAGCAAAACGATTATACAACGTTGCGTACAATCAACAAGCCACTTTCCAAGTGCATTTTCCACTAATGAATTGTTTGATCGATCAGCGCGAACACGACAGAGATTTCCAAAGAAGCCTGGAGGCCCGTCGCACGTTGAGCGTATTCTGGATTTCGTGTAGAGGCGTTTTGTCGAATTCAACCGAGAGCGCACTGCTCGAGAGACACTCTAGCGCAAACATCAGCACGCCTCTTCTTTTTCCATGGTAATGAAATTTCCAAGTTTACGGAGCAAATCGTGACCCGGGGGCATTACAACGGGAACGCAAGCGTTACGCGAATTCACTCGAGACTTCGAACTGTGCAAAGTTTCCTGCCAAGCACGTTAGAGATCCACGCCTTCTTCGGGCGAATTGCCGGCGGGAAATCACAGCACGTATAAATAAGTTTCCAAGTGCGGGAATAAAATTTCACGATGCGAAACTCTTTTTTTCATCTTCATCTTCATCTTCATCGTCTTCTTCTTTCGTTCTGTCTTTTCGTCTGTGTATCTCAATTTTTTCAATTTTTTAAATTGTCACATGAGATGCAGATGATACTTAGGTGCACAACTGAAATTGCTGTATATCCGGCATTTCAACAGGGAACTAAATGAGTATTTGGCAACTTCTTGAGAAAAAAAAAGAAAAATGCATGATCCAGAACTAAGCACTCATAGGATTCAAGTCTACGGCGTCTCATTTTGTTTGCATCAACATTCTACACCAGCTAAGCGGAGCAAATATTAAGAAAAGTCAAAACTTTAAGAGGCCTATATGCCTGTATAAATGCCAATATTATTTCCTAAATTTGCAAATCTGTTGATATTTTTGGTCCGGTCGATCGTTAAAAAAAGTCCCTCCGCAAAATCTTTCGCAGAAGTTACAAGGAAATTTAATTAAAAAATTACTCCGCAACGAAATATTTACTACACAAGTGGGCATATTTTCTACGAAAGATTATTAAATAAAAATTCCTACTATCCGATGGGACAGTGTCTTCCTACCTAAACTTTACGACAAATACAAATTGAAAAAATATTTGTATCGATGAACCTACCAACAAAAAAAACCACTTACAATTTTTTAATTTTTTTGTGTTTGCCGTAGTAATTATGATTAGAGTAAATGTTTTTATATGTACAATTTCTGCACGATTTAATTTTCATAACTTTCAAATGACTCAGTCCCCTTAAGGCAAAAAACATTTAATCGAATACCCATTTGTTTCTCTCAAAAATATTAATACAGCCTTTAAGTGATTCCAATTACATCCTCCCCTTAATGTGTTATAAAGTTATCCGATAAATTTTAAGGTTATCTTCATTACCTTAATTAAGATGCAAAATTATCTGCACTCAGAAAGTGCCATGTATACGTGTCAATGACATTCACGTTAAGTGAAGGAAAATTATGTGGTTTAAAGTGAAGGCGTTGGCGTGAAATAGATGTCTTTTTCCGGGTGAAAATGCGGTGCTGCAGAGTATGGGATGAGACAAGAGCGTAGAGCGGGTTAGTAGAAAGGGCCAACTTCGAGCCACGAATTTGCATGTCGAGTCACTGATCTTCCTCTCGACGCTACTGCCGTATCTCTGCTTCGTTTCCCTGGTGCTGGAAGAGAAAGAATGTCCGGACACTTTGTCTTCCCCGACGACTTTCCATTCTCCTCTCCCTCTCTCTCGCTTTCTCTCTTCCTTTCCTCGATACCTTATCTGGATTAGGGACGGCGGTGCAGTGTAGAACGTAGGGTAAAGGCATTGGTACACGTATAGCGCGGAAAACGAAGTGGTAGAAACATCTCGAGAATAAAAATCCACTGAAAATCGAGCAACATTATTTATTGGACTCCGAGATCCACGACGTGGTTATAAAAATATATTTTACTGTATTCCATAGACTGCTTTCTTTTCGCTGCCTGCGATACTTTTGATGTAAGTTTTCCTTGAGATTACCCGAGTGTGTTGTAAGTACATTGAATTATGTTTCGGATTCTCCGAATACATATATATATATATATATATATATATATATACTAAATATTCCGACGTTGTATTTACTTTATATATCCATCAAAATGTGCAGACTTATCTATGTATATATGGGACATTTGCTGACAATTCAGCCATATTTTCTTCTGGAACAGATATTTCCAATAATTAGCCAGACTTCAACTTGATAGTACTTTCTGTGCCTTTTATTCCAGTAGCGAAAATCGACAGCATGATAAAAAATCGTAGATTTAGTGGAATTTCACTTTTCAGATTAGTAAGAAAAGTGTGGAAAACAGTAAAATTACACAAAAAAAAGAAATGTGATACTATTTCACTCGTATTCATTGAAAAGTATATTTATATTAAAACAAGGTAAAAATTATGTACATAGCACTCAGCTTTACACAATTTTAAAAAATTTAATTTTCAAAAGATTTAAAAAATGAAAAATGAAGAAATAAAATTAGATTGTTATTAAACAACATTAATAAATTACTACATGTTCCGATATTCGAAAAACTTTATACCCATCGAAATATGCCGGAGTATCTATATATTTACATATAGGATATTTTCTGTCAATACAGCCACATTTTCTTCTTAAGAAGATATTTCTAATAATTGGCCAGAGACGAATGGAAGGTAGTCTCCTTTTTTTCCTGCATTTCAACAGAACCATTCAAAAATATTTCTGAAGTGATTCATTTTTATACCTTTCAACAGTGTTTAAAATTAAAATTGTAACTTTCCAAATAAATGTTTTGCAATATTCGACCCACGAAGTTGCGACTGTATTTAAATTATAATAAAACATTAAAACGTATCTGCAATATTTCTAACATATTCTGTGCTTTGTGGATAGCTTAAGAATCCTTAAAAAAAAAATGATGTCGGTTTTAACCCGATGTACTGCCGAATTTAAAAGAAATTGAAAAGTAAAAAAGTGATACATCTGACCCCGATCTCCTTTACATTTCAAGGATCCCGCGGCCGGAGGAAATGCAAGGTAGCCTCCTTTTTTTCTACCTTTCAAACGTAGACGTTGCAACCGATAGATCAGTAGGAAAAGAGGCCAAAGTGCCGAAAAAGAATGGGTTATCGAGCGCGTCCTCGCAGTCGTCTTGTTCTTCTTATTCCTCTTCTTCGTCTTTCATGTCGTGAAAGGCCTCAAGGCAGACACAGCTTTCGCGTAGTCGATAGATCGTTCTAAGTGCCCTAGACGTCATATACTACCCTTCTTCATCATCATCTTCTTCCTCCTCTTCTTCTTCTTCTTCGCCACAACCCTCGAGGTTATTATGCGGCAGAGACTGCAGCTGTAGGCTCATGCTATTTCTTTAGCCCTGTCTGCCACTCGCCTGCAAATGTAGCTTTTTTTAAAATACATGCACACTCTAAGCTCCGAACGATTTTGCTTTAGTTTTTCCTTAAGGCAATTGTCGGCTTACAAGCTCTCTGGCGTTTACTGGGTAGTATGGGCAGTTTCTGCTTCTCCCTTTTGCACTATATATCTTCTCTATTTCCTATATGTTTCTTACCTCATCGTCATTCCTGCCTCGTACCCATTACACATGTACCATACGTTTATCCTCTCTCTGGTTTCTATCGTCTACTCTTTTGCTTCCACCTTTCCCACCCATCTGTCTCCCAGCTTTTCGTCCCTCTTCGTTTCACAATTCTCTCTCACCGCTCCTTAAGAGTGACTACCGTATTCAACGCTCTGCCATTTGTACTAGCGAGTCATGCAAATGCACCGTTTTATCTTCCTGATGCGCTCTAACCAACGTGCTTGCGATATACTTCACCAAGGACAAGTAGTTTAGACTTAAGTTTCATCGCTTGGTCACTTAGGAATATACGTTTCAGAGGGATCTCATTAAATAGCCTTGTGTTATTGTCCTTTTTAAGGTTTGTAGCATGTATCTTAACATTTTATTCTAACTTATTTTCGTACAAATTAAATGCAGAAAAGAATGAGTATTTGTGCATGTCCGCACGAATACGATTCACATTGTTGGTATGGCGTTATGCATTTCAGCGAAACCCCAGATCAATAACGCACCAAATTTCGAACCAAAATTTCTTTAACGAAAAAGTGATTTCCAATAAGTAAATTTTCATTATTCTTAAATGTTTTAAAAATAATCGTATCTGTATTCATTTTATTTATGAAAATCACGACATTGTCCTAATATCAAAATGTCGTATGCCAAATATGATAATGTCCTAATATCAACAACGAAGCCGAAGTAATCGTCTGCCACAAGTCTAATCAACATTGCTGGATCTATAGAATGTCTGATGCGCATGCATCCATACATTTAACACAACGTATACAGACGCGAAGGATAGCCACAATTACTCCGTTCACCGAACACTCAATCTAGAATATTTCGGCGAACAAAGTTCTAGCTGAGCCTTCGGTATATCCCGTAACTCAACAACTCTCTGCGAAGGTTATGCTATAGTGTGCATTCACTGGCACAAGAAGATCACATGCTGCGCAAGATGACGCAGACATTATTCACGAAGGGTAGCAGAGGATGTTTCGCGGAAGTAAGCTAGAGCAGTTTTCGAGTGGAAAGCACAAGCGGTGAACATAGCTTTACTATCCCCAACATTCTACAACTACCACCACAAATGATCGTTATAGGTAATGCGAATGCGACGGCTGTAACTACTAGCAGGCCGCTCGATATATGCACACTATCTTAAATCACTAACAATATTACTGGTGATAGTACCACTGAGACACCTACCACTCATATATTCCTCTTCATTTACGCGATATATAGGAGAACACTGTGTGCTCCACTGTGCTACTGCTTTTCACCCAAAAACTCGATTCCAATCATTGATTTTGACACCCCCAAATTCGGCAATGTATAGTTTTTTTTTAAGTCAACCCTGAACACAACCTCGTTATATCTCAACCAGTGTAACTCATGGAGTCTCATAACTCCTAACGATTTGCCATGACGATCCGTACCAACTTGTGTATAGTGCAGATCACAGGTGACACAGGCATTATTGCTAATTCATCCGTGCATACCCAAATTCATAATATACCCAGACATCTTTCCAAAAGGTCACCCGTCTTCACATATATAAGTCCTACACAAAATTGCATCAAGTGAGTGCAAGAGAAAAGGAATAAGAAAAGAAAAGCAAGAGGGAGTACAAATGTACCCACGCACATAGTCGAAGGGGACTACGAGGTTTACATTCGGTGCCACGTCGCATAATAACAGCCACACCATGTTTAACGGTGCGAAACTTGTACACTGGAGGACTTAAAATAGGTCGCCCAGGGCATAATCACGGTCTCTCGTATCGCAGGTATACCACCAACGTTATATAAGCCCCAGATCTCTTGCCCTCTTCTTCAGCTCGCATGTAACACTAGCTATACTAAACAACAGCGCCCCTTCAACCCTGAACACAAACTCGTCATACCTCACCAGTGTATATCTCATCACCTCACTCCTAACGATTTGCTATGACGATCCTTACCATCGTGTGCCGTATAGTTCACAGAGGTAACGCAGGCTTTATCGGCAGTTCACCCTTGCACGTATACTCAAACTATATCTTATCTTAACCTTATCCATATCCCTTTTAGCCTTCCTGGAAACCTCTTGTTCGTTCTCTCTGTTCACCCGTTCGCATTCGCATACAACGTGAACGTGAAATTGACGTCAGAACAAAGAAGCAAAGACGACGTCGACAACGACCACAAGGAAGACAAGAGGGCAAAGACACCGATGCTTTCCACGTTGAGCTGTTCTCTGTTCCAACGGTGACGTTATGCAACTACACTACTCTGTGTATATGTGTACACTAGTGTTTCCTACCACTTGTGTCCTCTGGATGCTGTTAACTTAGCCCTGTCACCAAGGTGTCTCTCATGCATTCGCCCGAATTCACAACACGTTGCCCGCTGTGTTCAACCGGGATAGTCGCGCATGCAAAACCACCCCCGGTGGGATTCGTTCGTACATTGTACCACGGAGATGACTCTCTGGAAGTAACGCATTCGGTCCGACTTCACTATGTATAGTCTCCAGAGTCTACCTGCTTGCGTATACTGTTCTTGCTTACTCGCACTTCAGTCTGTCTCTCTGTCTCTTGCTCGAATATGGAAGAATTGTGTCAGCGTGGAGATTTCAAAGGTGCAACTTTATCTTGTATTCTGGTGATGCATTTGATCGGTCTATAAATTCAGAGACCCTGTGAATATTTGTGCGGGTTTTCTTTTTTTGATGGGTCGGTAGTTTGACGGGTGTATGCTTGTTCTTTTGTTTTACAACAAAAAATATCACAGTATTTTAGCTTTCTTTCATTTCATGAAAAATGTAAGTAGATCTAATGTAATAATTTTTTTTTTTCAGTCTAAAGATTAGAGAAAAAAAACTTGCCAAAACTTCCAATACAAGTAACTTTTCAGTGTTTTGGTCAGATGTGACAGTTGACCTAAATTTCGACCAGAGAAATTGCCAATCTCACGTATTTCCAATACCTAACCAGAAGAAACTACATAAAAAAAATCTACAGTCCCTAAATGAGATTGCCATTCATCAAGTTTTCTCTACAACGTGAAAAAAAAGTAATTTATCAGATGCTTAAATTCATCTAAGAATTTCACTCTCTCAAACTGCTCTAAACTTTACGCGCCACTTCTAGGACATATCACCAAGGCGCTTCTTGGGCAGTTTCACAATTCGTTGATGCTGAAAGCGTGGATGACAACGCGATGAGAAAACTGTACTATATACATATATAGCAGTATGTATGTATATATATAAGGAACTAGTGAAAACGATGATGGGAAACTTTTGCACAGAAGTCGAAAACCAACGACGACGAAAAAGGCGAGAAGAGGCGAGAGTTCTCGCATAGCCCAGCGACGTTTCCTGCTGACGCGGCAACTGCCGAGGAAATCCTCAATTTTGCTCTGACTCCCTTTTGCCCTTTCTCTCACTCTCTATCTCTCTCTCTCCCTCTCTCTCTCTCTTCCTCTTCCCATTCTACATGCCCTGCGCTTCGTCGTATCTTCGTTACTTATCGAATTCGTTACTTATCGCAAAGCGGCCGCGTGCACGATCGCGTAGCCAGAAAACTCTCAGACATGCAAAGAGGATCTCTTGAGTTGCATGCTCTACCTGCTTCCAACAAACGGTTGGCTGATTATACTATATACTATATACTATATATTTCTCCAGACAGAATTGCCAATTCCATGAAACTTCTGATGCGGTCCGGCACAATTTTGCCGCTTATTTGGCTTTTCAAGCCTTCTTACCATTGTCAGACGCGACCTACCACCGAAAGGTTCAAATACAAATATTGTGAAACTTCAACCACCCCTTCGTAAAGACGGAGATTTATTGAGACTCGAGACGAAAAGTACGTTAATTAAATCTTCCGGCGAAAGCAACTTTTTGTTGAGGAGCGAGAAGTTAATATACAAAATACAGCATATTGGCAAACAAGCTAGCAATCATCACCAAGCCTCTGTCTTATCGCGTAAATATTGTTAGTCCAGGATGGAGTCTGGACGGTTCCGGATGGAGTCTGAGCTGCTAAATAGTTCACAGTAAGAAATTCACATAAACGAGTGTTAAAATTATATTCGGTTCCCACTTCAGAATTATTAACCCACTTATGCTCGTGATAAATAGATGAAAATCGATAAAATGTTGTCCTGCCATAATTCTAAGATGAAAGTAGAATTCATTGCAGAATTGTATTATTATAATTCTCTTATAATAGTATATTATTAGCAAAGAAAATTTTTAAAAATCTAAAAATAGCGTTGATTTTCACTCATCTATTTTTAAATAACATGCTTTAAAAGTTTTGATCATCGGCCATTTTTACACATTCACATGAATGAATGTAGTATGTTCCATTTTTTGAAACATTTTTGGATGACGTATGAATTTTTCCAAATTTCTGAGCAAATATTTTGAAATGCTTATATCGTTTAAAGTAAGTCATAGAACGTATCTTGAAAATAAGTACATGCAAGGTCTTCTTTAGTAAGTGTACTTTTATTTGAGTATATTTTAAAAATTACTTAGCTCTTTTACTCCAAATACTATGATTTAAGAATAGTAGAATTATGCAAAAAAAGATCAAATAAAACAAAAATTGATGTGCGCTTTCAGTATATGCTGTTAAAGTGGATTAAAATAACACACTGATATTGGAACACATACTTATAAAGCAAACCCTCCAAAACACCTTTTAAAAAGCGAAAACGATCAATATATCTCACTTCCTGCCTAATGCTTATAAGTTGATATTTGCGAATAGAATTTTAGAGCTTTTTTTAGAAACAATAAGAAATAGTCGCTGTCGGAAAAATCAATATTTACACTTTTACACTAAAAACAAAAGCTTTAGAAAAGTTGCATTTTTTTTAAATACACTCACCCGAAAGTGTACTTAAAAATATTGAACTTTCGTGTACGTATTTTTGCGATGCGACTAGCTGTCCTAAAAAATATATGTATTCAAACATTTTTGCCGAAAAAATGCTGTATGAAATCTACAAAAGAATTGAGAATATTCCATTCATTCAGGTGAATATAAATAATAAAAAAAGCATCAAAAAATTGCATGGAAAATTTTCATGGAGCGCTTCATATCAATTCTGAAGAAATAAAAGAGATTGAAAAAAAGATAGAAGATAGTAAAAATAATACGTCTTAAGGATTTTTTAAAATCAAACTATAAAAAATAAATAAAAAAATAATATCACTTGGATCTTTTTTCGCAGTCTTTCGTATTTTACTTGCTGACTCATCAGAATAACTTTGTGGCAACTCACTTGTACTTTTTATATTCGGCATATTAAACCGCGTAAAAGAAAATTATACAAAACGTAGAAAAGAAAGAACTTGGCCACGTTAGCTCTCGATTCGCAATTTACTTTAATACAGTATAATAGTAGATACATAGTATATAAGATACAATTTTTTTTTTTCACTTATCTCAAAGTCCATTTAATTTAACTTGGTTATACTTCTAAGCTGACTTTTGCGCAAGAACTTCCAGGCGTAGCGTAAAACTTTCATTATTATACGATACAGTATAGACAGCATAGTATAGTAATTGTACAAAGGACGATTTTTTTTCTGCCACCACCCTTTTCCATTCCTAACTTTTCAGTAAATTTTCAGTTAATTGTTGTGCCCGAAGATTCCGCTGTAGTCTCGCTCTTCAATCTGCTTTCTCTGATGGCGGTTCGTCCACCGGTAATAATAACCTCATCTCGTTTTGTTCTTCGTAGGTCTGACCTCGTTACAACCCCCATTCCCCGTTCTTTCGCCTTAAGCAACGTTTCGAACCGCAAAGAGATCTTTATAAAGAAAAGAGATGATCCGTCTTATACAGACTCAGGGTTGTACTGAAATGCACTTTTCTTTTTTTTCTTTTTTTTTTGTTGAGCTTACGGAGAATTTCTCTCGTGAACCGAGAGCCCGTAATCTCGTAATTCTTTCGCCTCGACAAATATTTACTATGAACTAATACTATAAGCAAACTGTGGAAGAAAAATAAATGACTGCGTGATTTGTGTACTTTTAAGGATTAACGTCACTTGTAAATAAATATACAACATATTAATCAAATACATCAGTGAGACGAAGTTGCTGCAGTCCAAACAAATAAGACTCATCTTAAGATCCAAGTGGCACAAAATATACCTAAGGGAATGGTGCGAGTCTGTTTTTGCTTTTTAAGCATTCCACGTCTCGAACTGCAGACTCCTTGTTGGATAGAGTAGATCCATTCTCAGTCCTTTGGGACACCCTCATTTGGAAAATAAAATCTCTCGTACTTGTCCGTGGTGTAACTTTAAGACGTAATATTCACATTGGAATAACTCCACTTTAGACCATATTAATCAATGACAAATTTCTTCACTTATGCGTTTAAAAAATATATATATTCATTGATTTATCGAAAACAAATTTTCTTGAATTCGCTAAACGAAATTTTCTTAATTTTGCTTCCTCATAAAGAAAGCTTTGCTTTGCAAGAAAATATATTTTTTGGAGATTTTCATGTCAAACCACTCAAAATGGTCTGAAACGTCGAAAAAAGTGGTTCAGAGGAATCGTCCGAATGTAGGGGCATAGTTGTAGTTATGACGTAGTTTTAGCATACGAAGTTGTTCTCTCGGGCTGGATTTCTGTGGATTTCTTCCATCTAGGTTCTTCTATAAGATCCCATTTAGTCACACAATTCGCTATACAGGTTCCCTGTCCCATTGGAACCCGTAAAATGGGATAGGGAATCCACGTGCAAAATCCCGTATACGATTCCATTTGAGATTCTGCGCATGGGGTCCCGTATAGTTTTTCTCAATAGGATTGGTGAAGCCATTTGCGCACAAAAGTGTGCTTTAAAAAAGAACCTAAGAGAAGTTAAATTCTTTATAAATGTTTCCCTATAGGGCTGACAAGAATTACCGTTACACAGTGACTAATGGCCCTGATGCATCACCGGCTTTCTTTCGATCTCCAAGTACTATGGTTCTTGCTCGAAACGCATTAGTGCCCTCGTGGATCCTCTGGACGGCAGTTTGAATAGCCCATTCAGGTCATTCACGAGCTTACGTACACTCCATGTACACAAACAAGATGTGAGATACACCGAGAAAAACAAGAAAGCGTTCTGAATGCACATAGGATGATTTTCTCGATATATAGGTGGGCATAGTTCCGGCCTGGTGTCTCGCGGAATATCTTGCTATACAACCCTCGATAGGTTCTCGCGATGCTTAACGGTAAGAAACTTTTACGCGATCAGGAATTACATAGCCCCGGACTTGTACAGCGGTTTTGCCTCTCCTATCGATGGGATACACATTCCTTTCCCCTTAATAGTTACAAAGCCTTTCCTCTCCGGGGCTTCGTAAATTTTCCGTAACCTGAATAGGCACTCTATTTATCTAACATACCGTACTTTGCTCAACTTTTACTATAATTAACGTTCTGCATACTTTGTACTGTTTACACAAGAACTATTTATTATAAAAACAGATAAAGTCAGTTTTCTGTGAATTCCTTTGCTGCTAAAGAAAATCCATTTGGAAATAGACGCCGAATGTGTAGTTGTACGACCGAGGTTGGTTGGTATTGCATTTAATCAGAATCGATAGCGTGGTTTCACAATTATAGCATGGTTTTAAAAAATATATACTTCCTCTATCTGGAAGCGAAAATTGATCGACATACTTTCTCATAGAGGGGACTTCGTGTGTCTTGAACAATAATGACAAAGCTATGTGAAAGCTTCTACTTTACAGCCTTGTTTTTTTATCCAGCTAGATTAAGCGAGAATACATAATATTTTTTAAATGTAATTCTTTAAATTTATTTCGACTTCACCAAGGTGATATTTCTACGATATAATGTAAAGCTCAGCACTGTCTTATACACGTTAGTAGCAGAGCTTTCAGAGGTTTCAATTGATGTCAGTTGAGACCGATTTATTAATGACAACAATAAGAAATCCTTGGCTCGGTGTTCGTCCTTGGGAAAGTTTTGTACACGGCGCGAGACACCAATATATCATCAGCTCTACGGTTTCATTCAAGTTCGCTGACTCGTTCATGAGGAGGTACGACCTCGAGGGTTGAGATAATAAGAATAATACCGTAATTATAGAGGCCTCTTCAGTGTCAAGTATTTCGATATCGCTATCTCGCCTTGTATATTAGTCTCTCGTTTGCTTGCGAAGCAGTCTACGGCTCGCTTTTCTGAACCGAAGAAAACAAGAGTGGTGCAAAGACACGCTGAACATATGAACATACATTAATAAGCTTTGCAAGCAGAGTTCGCAGCGTTAATATATAACTCCACAGCAATGCATAATTGCCATAATCCCGTGAGAACTTTGAAGTTTATATACACAGACAATATTTATTTGGAGAATTTGTTGCGTGAGGTGACAATGAGTACGAATGTTTCCTGGAGCGAATTTACTGTATAAATAACCGAGTGGATATCTTCTCTCGTCAGTACAGACGACCGGGGCTTGTTAGATCACTTTGGGCTTTTGAATATCATTTTAGAAAATTGACTGAGCACATTTGTGTTAAAAGCAATGATATTAATATTATGATTTTTAAGCTACGTCATATGTGCATCAATAAATGTTGCAGAAATGTTTTAAAAACTTTTTTTTTGTATTTGAAATACTGTCGGAATGTTACATTCAAATATTGCAAAGCATTTAATTAGAAAGTTATTATTTTAATATTGATGATCACTTTAGAATTATTTTAGAGTTGTTCGGTTAAAATATCATGAGTTTTTCTCTGTTTTAATAATATTTTATACTATTTCGTACGAATGATTGCAGTATAATATTTTCTTACAAGGTTTACAGTGAACAATTTTTGCATTTAATTAGAGTGTCAGTTTTCAAAGTAATAAAAATCCTTTTGTATTAATCTGACAGACTATGGCTGTTGTACTTTACAACATTTTCTATTAAATTTGAAACGTACAAAGATTGTGTAAATTCGGGGAATTTACAAACATCTATTTTGTAAAATAAGAAGAGTGAAATAAAATTGTTAAAGTTACACCCTTTTATATTTGTTAAATTATAAGTGAAAAGCAAAAAAGTGGAAATTTCACTAACTTACATTACTTTGTAATAGAAAATAACATTTGTTTTAGGAACAAAGAAAATATATTTTGACAGTGTCACTGTCGAAATGCCATAAAGTGTTTCATAAAATAAAAATAAAACATTCTTAGATAATTATTTATTCGAAAACTAGGCACTGAGAAAAAAATAATGTTGATCAATTTTAGTTTCTAAAGTGAAAAAGTAATATTACTCGAAGATGTGAAAGCGTACGTTTCCTGATAATGCTTGTTTTTTCCTATCTTTCTCGCAATGAAAAATTTCGCAGCTTCAGACTCTACAACAGTAGATATACAGGTAGAAATATATACATAAGCGTAGACGATGAGCACGTTGTAATGGGGACAAAAAAAAAAAAAGTTTTACGCCACGTTGCGTATAGCGCATTCTCGCACGGTCGAGCTCGTAAAAAGTTAGAGTTTCTTTAATGTTGCTGTGTTTCACGACCTGTCGTATGCGCCCCCGTGTTGAATAATGGCTTTCTCTTTCTCATTCTTTTGGTATATATTCACAGAGTGAACATAAGTATAAAAGCAGCGACGGCACCATCGTTATATCCAATTACATATCCGGTTACGACTGTAAACTTGGCCATACTTATGGAGACCACTACGAGAACGACGAAACTGACGTAAAAAAAGTGAAGAGTCTTGATGGAAATGTGTGATGGAAATCCAACAAATTTTCACACGCGAAATCTCATCTCGCTTTGAAATTACCTAACTAATTTGATTTCTGCAACGAGTCTTGGTGAATATTTACAAAGCTATATTTTTTTCTGATAGAAATAATTTTCAATTAATATATTATTACCAATGAAAAAAGTGGCACAACTTGAAAATTGGGAAAATATTTGGAATATTTCTTATTTTTTTCTCCAATTCTTGTTTGACGCTTAACTTCGGGGTAATCTCAAATATTTAATATATTTCAAATATTTCGATGCTATTTGAGAAACCAGTTAGAAAAAGAAATAAAAAGTGGTGTGGAATGTTATTTTCTCTAACGCCCTACAACACATTAAATAAAATTTTCTTTTTTAAATATGAGAAATAAAAAATATTAACAAAATACGGAAACCCGGTGGATTTGTGTTGGAATCGCCTATATATCGATTGGCTAATGCAATAATTAGTGACTTGTTCGAACGTTAATGGGCTCGGAAAATTGAAAGCTCGGAATAAAGAAAGAAACTCGAGGTTTCCACGAATGTTAGAAGAAGTCGGCGCATTTCTGTACTGTAACTACTGTGAGAGTTCGCTTTCGCATTTGTTGCGGTACTTCTACTGTTTACTCGAAAACACTCCAGCACTATTTACACTTGGGTATCTTTAAACATGGCAATAGCAATATAACTGAAGCGTTGAGAGAACTGCGGAAAATGGAGTCAGGTTGAAATTAGACCGCGAGGTAAAAGTGGCTCATCGAACTACTTTGCCAATCTTTGTTTTAACGACAGAATATACAGTGGCAGTCCTCAAAGTTTACGGCAAGATCTACAATTGATCTTGGTTCTAGGTAAAATAGTGATTGACAGACACTCTTGTCGGGCTGATTGGTTGCTTTCGTATTTACTCGTCAAACAAAAGAGTTTCCACTGCAGGAACGAGCAACTTTTGTCATTTACCAGCCAATAACACATACGAAGAAAGTTTCCTTTATCCAAATTGTAAGGTAGTAAAGCTAATAAAGTCGCAAAAAATAATTCGAAATTTAAATCCATATCACTGGTTGGATAAGGATGATATAGAATTTACTGATCTAGATAATAGGCGCAGATATTAAAAATTTGGAAATATTCTCTTAAATAATTAAACGATGATTACAACCATTTATACTTATCTTCCACTGCTCACATTGAAACGTAACTAATGTAAAAAATAACTACAGAAACCTCGCGCCATAATGATGTATAACAATATTAAACTTCCCTGTTATGAACATTGTGTTTCAGGTAGAAATCCCATCAGAGCATCATTAGTATACAAAAAAAAATCTTTATCTAGCCATGGGAAAGTTCTTTCTCCAATTAAGGCAGTTCGAGAATAATGAACAAGCAGGCTCGTTATATGAAAACCTCGTTCCCCATTCAACCTCGTTTCTCGTGCAGTCCAATTCAACAATTAATTATCTCTGAGTGGAGTCAAATAACGATCAATAGTCAAAGAGTTCTTCATAAATGTCGCCGGAAGTAGAGTGAACAATTGTTTCATATATCTTTTTTCCCTGCATTGACATAGTTACCGGAAGTGCATCTTAATGATGGCATAATACCGTCATGAAAATACCTCGTGCAACAGGAGTTTCTGCGCGAACTGGAACGATGACGATGTAGGCATTCACAAACTTTTTCCGGATGCCCCTATTCATAGTCGTTAAGTTCGGTTGTGAGTGCGTTATGCTGTATGGAGCCGTGCTTTAGGTATATCTTCTGATCACCGGACGTTATAAACTTCTTTATGATATCGCGAGCGTTCTACCATTTTCTGATGGGATCTTCGCGCGAAAGCACAAGGGAGCACAACATTGTGGTTCGCAGAACGTAACCATACTGAGGAAAGCATATATCTGTGTAGAAAGCACTACCCTACTACTTTATGATGCAACGCTAGAGGCTCTCGTCTCTTCTTGAGGAGCTTCTATCGCGGTATAGTGCACAACGGAAGTTTCGAACACGATCATACTTACGATCCCAGTGTTCTTCCCTAGTTCTCGCGTTTCTTGCCTTTGCAAGATCTTCGGTATCCTAGGATTGGAAATTCACGTGAATTTCAAGCGATAAGAGAAACAGGAACTTCTCCGGGATCTTCTCTTCATTGAATTTAGTTTTAGTAACTCAATAGCGTATGTAATATGGCCGCCACCTCCCGTAGTAGAAATCTGTCAGTAAGTCTCTGTTTTCGATTGGATCCTGGTTGGATTTTGGTCGGTTTGCCCCAACTGGGTAATCCTACTTGGAATCCGAATGGATCTGAAAACTTGCACGAACCACCAGATTTTCAGTGTTCAGGGTTCGCTCGGGTTTCACCAAATCGGTAATCCTACTTGGAATCCAAATGAATCCTATATCGTCTTCCGATTTTGCACTGATCATCGGACATTCATTAGTCGGGATTTGCTACGGTTTTCCTGAAAACGTTTCGTCTCACATTAGAATCCTAATGTATTTCCGAAACGTGTCATATTTATCGACAGGAAACACTATTCTGTCGAATCCTAACTTAAAATTACAATGCTGTATTCCGGATACACCGGTGATCCAATCCGGAATTCTGTTTGGGACCGGGTCAGAGATTCCGTTTAGAAACTAGTCCGGATACCTGCTCGGAATTCAATTTACAAGCGTTACATCCCATGCTTGGAATTCAATCCGATGACAGACCGGAACCCTACAGTAAGTGGGGAAATCTAGGCAAGGTCCAGCCGAGTCCCTGCTTAAATTTTTGCATGGCCTCTATTGAATATTGCATAGTCCATATTGAATAGTCTCTGTTGTAATAATCATTTACTGGTGGATGACCGTAGCCTTGCTCGTTACAGGTTACTACCAGAAAGCAAGGCATACAGTGTAGATGGTAGTGTTCATGGCAACTTTACCATCATTAGCAACTTGCAATGAATGTCACATCATTCCTATTGAATAGAATGAGATGGAAGTATGCCAATTACTGTCAGTACCATAGACTGTGAATGTATCAACCAGAGCAACGACATATGACAATCACCATCATGGTTGGTAAACCCAAAGAGAGCCAACGCCTCATCGAGTTCGCAATGCAGTCCAGTCATCGAACAAGCGAAAAAATGCATTCTCTGCTCCACTGCTCTGATTCGTTGGTTTATCTGTCTTTCTCGCTCTTCCCACTTTACTTCGAGGTGTGCGCATAGGCAAAACATGCGAGGGTCTCTGTGTTATTTTATTACAGTTTCGCTGAATGGAGCCTTGATTGCCCCCTGGTGAATTCGCTTGTTTGGTAAACGAATTCTTTTCACATTGTGTAAAATGCATTATGTACCGCGGTTGGCCAACAACAAATACAATTCAATGTTGCTCAGATTCATTGTATGTTCAATATAATGCCAAGACCAGTCGATAACCGAACACGAGTAAGCACAAAAAAACAAGTTATCAGCTTTTATTTTCATTAAAAATAAATTCCTCATTAACGTGCAACTTTGAATTACGACATTACCTTCTTGTCATATTATAAAATTGACATTAAGGAATCTTGATTATTGCATTAAAAAAAAGTTTAACAGACTAGGTAAGATAAAATAAGAGATTCTGCAAATGAGGAATATCCGTATTATCTCTTTACTCGGTCTTCAAACCAAGCCATATCTCAGATGCCATTAAAAAGGAAAGAATTCACCCAAGTGTATGCAGCCAGCGATTGCCGGGGCAACTTTCAAGAAATAAATGATGAACCCAATTACGTTAATTAACGTTACACAGCTTAATGAATCCATATAAATTCAAAACATCAAAGCAACGTCCAATTGAGACAAAAAACATTACCCAATTATATCAGGTTTTATTTCAGCTCACGTTCGTTAATTGGACACTAATAATTATAGGAATGAATCGTCCGTCAATTCTTTTTAATTTGGAATGAAAAAGTGCTAAAGTATAAATTTCGAGAAACTTTATATATTTTTCTGCCTTTCCGCAGAAATTTTCTCTCCCAAAGTCGAGCAGAATAATTGCCGTCTCGGAGGGCGACGATGAAGCGCAAATTATGATAAATCACACGCGGTAAACGAGCCAAGGGGATATTACGGTCGTCGATATTCCTCGGGCGTTCTTCCATAGGTCCCTTCCTCGCTCCTGGTGGCCAAGTGAGCGTGGCTGTTATCGTCGTTTGGATAGATGTAAACGCAAACTGCAACCACGACGCCCCTTCGTGTTTACCTCATCGACAGTATGTGTATGAAAGTGAGGATGAGATCGAATACCTTTATCTATTTCGTTGTCGGTCAACTTGTAACAGATTGGTTTTTACAAGTCGACACGTATCACATGTGCACCGTTATAAGACCACCACGGTCATATATCACCATTGACAATATATGCTCTTGAAGTATATCCGATGCACGATGTGAGCGCCTCACCGTGCCCGATGCTCGCAACTGAGAGTCACATTTTTAATAATTAAAAACCACAAAGAATTGGAAAGTAAAATCTTATTGCCCATTGCTTCATTTTTTTTAGCCAGTTGTTTGCAACGCCTCTTCTATTAGAAAATACAATAGTGAATTTTGCTTTCCCCATAGGGGAATCTGGACCATTTATTTATCAAATAATTTTGGGGTATTCCACGGGAAGTGGGCAGATTTTGACTGAAGGTTTACGAATCAGGATGCCTATCGAGAATCTCGTTGATACAAAGAATCTCCCATAGTTGTAGGTCTCAATACATTTTTAACCCATTTTCAGACCCGAGAGGGTCTGAAAATTATCGATATCGATATCGAATCTATGTTCCGTAAAAATGCGCTCTCTTCAATGAAGCAAACAGACTAGTAATTATATTTATAAAGAAAAATGTGTCTAGCGCCATAAAATTACATTTTTGCCGTTATTTTTGTCTTCGGTCCTTATTAGAGTCTACTTTATTTACTTGAAAATTTTACGGAACATAGCTCAAAGTATCTGAAAGATGCGACCAATTTTTCTATTGCTTAAAGCTCCTGAGCGGCCTCTAGATATGAAATATATCGATTTGATTTTTTGAACCTGAGTTTTGCTTCAACAATATTTTGAAGTGCAAATTACAGCGAAACAACACATCGTCTTAACAAATTCGAATTTTCCTTACCGCAATTGAATATTTTAATCACTTTGAGCGAACTTTAAACGTTTCATTTTAATTTCAGGCATGTAAAATCTTTTAATTATTTTGGCGGGGAATCGGGAATTAAAAACGAAAAATGTAAATGCTGTTTAGGAAAATGAAATTCTCAAAAATTCCATCTCTCTAGAATATCCTGCGGTTTTTTTTTTTCAGAAAGAATCCATCACGTGAGAACGTAGAGTTGGTAAAGTCTCTCGGAAAAAGTTACCTAACTGCTTCAACGAGACCGGCTGGCCTGATTGCCGCGGAAATAACTTCTCTCCTGTGGGAACCGTGTACGATCAAGGAACAGTGATACCATATACGATAAAAACGAAAATATTGTTACGAGAGCACCTTCCCCACGTAATTGACGATACCGAGGGGACAAGAACGAACGGAGGGAAAAGAGATATTGATTTCCCCACTTAATGCTATTTTCCTGTATAAATCCGTCGTCAAGTTCAGTTACAAGATTATAATCTACGTAATTGAGAAAAATCGAGTGTCCAGAGCAATATTGTTCTCTTAAATTGTCAACGTGCCATATATTTCCCTTGTAAAAGTAAACTTGAAGTCTATTGACAAACGATTTAACGATAAATTACTTTGAGCAATTGTTAATTTTGAGATAATATTCAGTATATAAACCTCGATAAGTGCTCAGATGAAATACAGTTTGTATTGTAAATCCCAAAAAAGCAATCATTAGGATTTTTGCGAATAGCGTAAAGGCGTACAGAAATGGTTCCACATCAGTGGCAACTTTTTTTTTCAAGAACATAATATAGTGAATTGCGTAGATGAGTATGAAAAATAAGAAGAAAAAATTCACACGCAAAATTCAAAGACACCTGTGAATAACCGGATTAATTTAGCCTACATTGATAATCGGAATTCACTTTCGATATTGATAATATTGATTCAAATTGTCAGAAATATTTATATGTCTCTTAAATGGTGCCATTCCAGATAAGACAGATATACGACATTGAATAAAATGCCTTTTAGTTTAAATCTGTAGTACACTCAAAATCTGATTTTCACTATTGAATCGGAAAAGTAATTGTTTTAGCCCGTCTACTTGAAACAATGTCCGGCAAATGAGATTGTAGTGGTCAATCGACCGAGTTCGATCGCTACAACCAACACACCGAATCAGCCTCACCTCTGTTTCTCTATTTACTCAGTCTCTACGTGATATCCCCAACGTAAACTGCGGGGAAAACGGAAACGCGCCCCTGGAACATAGACACACAAGTGCGGGTTTCAATGTCGTATCTGGCAAAGAGTTGGCTTCCGTACGATAGTTGACAACGGTCAAACGGCGTGCGGTTGAGCTTGCAAGACCGACTGTTGGTATATAATCGAGACAGGAACCGTTAGCTGTTTTTCGATTTCAGATCACTATCTTTTCTGAATCGACAAAATTAATGGGGATGGGCTTTCGGTCTGTATAGTGCTTCACTATGCAGTCATATGACAATTATGGGACTGCCCTAAATATTATCGACACGATAGCAAAATAAAATGTGTTTTCTTTGCCAAAATTAAGTAGACTACAATAACAACAAAAAGTTGCAAAGTAAAACATTGCACATTGCTTCCTTATTTAAAATTTGTTAAAATTCTAAAAGTTGTAAAGAGGAAATTTGAAAATTTCAATTGTTCACAAAGCTAGCTCCATGATGAAGATATTTATTAATTTAGCTAACTTTTTTACCGGTGTAAAGTGCACACTACACTTTATAGACAGAATAGATTGGAATAGTTAGAACGAGGCAGACAAAAGGCAGATTATCTACGACCCTTTTTATCAGCGTTTCGATGTTGATTCTTGTTTTGGACAGGTGGAATGGGAATGCCATCGTTATTTCCACAGTGGGCAGGAGCAGCGGTATAACTGAAGCAGAAGCAAAAGCGTATAGTACTGTATCGTAACTGAATGCCATGGCTGCGAGAACTATTTCGGGTAACTATGGTAGACGCCTCTGAATGGTGGGATATATAACAGCAATATCGTAAATACGATACTCACTCGACCAGCAGCAGGAGCACGAATCCCAGACCCATTTCCTCTCTTCAGTTTGCTCGGGCGTCCTTGTTCTCTTATCCGATTACAATCACAAGAAAGTTCAACCCGAGATATTCGATACTTCACGTCTCTGTTTCGATGTTATTTCTATCATCAATGAATTGAAAAATCCTCTATTTGAATTTAATTATATTATAAATGAAAGAAAAATTATTTCATCTGTGAAGACAATCACTTCAGTTCTATTGATTAAAAAAAAATGCAATTATTTGTTTGTCTATGTTAATATTTAAAAAAAACAGTTGTATTGATATTTAAAAACATAGAATTTTAGGTTTAGTAATCCACTTTTCTAATTTACGTACTGGAATTTAAAATACCAAATACAAAGTATAATTTTAATTAGAGTATTTATTTCCGTGGTCTGCGAAAAGTTCTAAAAAATAAAATAAACATGATATTAGGTTAAAACATCGAGCAATCACGCCGTGTCTCGGTATGAAGTTAATTACTTTAAGCTGCCGTGCAGTAATTAACGAGACGATGTCTTTACGAGCACTTGAAACGAAAGTTGACGGATGGCAGTATCCCATAATCCTTTTCAGCGTAAACTCTGGCCATCCTTTACTGAGCTACGGTAACTGGTAAAGCTATAAAATCTTTTGAAACTCAATCTTTAGTGCTCGTTTTCTCATAGAGCTTTCAAAACATGTCGGAACAGCAGTCACACCATGGTACAACAACGATTATATTGTTCAAAGTGTCACTGAAAAACATCCATAAATATTTCTTGTACCTTATGTCACTACATTAGGAAACAAAAATTATATTGAAATTCTCGCAGTTTAAACACTTTTTAAGTCTGGAAAAATAGGGTCTCCCCACCTTTTCCCCAAACATTATTACGCAATCAGTTCTGCGAGCAAAAGTTTATCAACATATTGAGTAATTAAAGTGAGTTGTTCATTTTATAGAGAATAATAATATTTATTTTTTATATGAAATTAAAAAATTCTATACATAATATTATATATTTATTTTTCTTTCTTGCTTCTATTCCAATATCAGTCCCGCCCTTCAGAATAGTGCAAAAATTTGGATTTTATAACCAAGATTTTATTGTAAAATAAAAAAATAATGGGACTACATAATTTTACAGGAAAAAAAAACATTGCCAAATCGTCAAATTGCTGAAATTTAATAATGAGTCATTGTTAAGCACGACAATGTGATATTATTAAATTTCGGCAGGTTGATGAATTCGGCACGTCCGGCAATGTGGTTTTCGGCAAAACGACGATTCGGCTGAATAATGTTTCGGTAAAATTATGTGGCGCCTTGACTGTTTTTTTTTTTTTCTTTTTTTTACCTTGTACTGAAAATCGATTTGCCATAGAATGCCTTATATATAAGCAACAGAAAGAAGAAAAAAAAGGTGAAGGTGTTGGATAGATAGATCCAGTGTTCGCGATATTATTCTCTCTTTCTCTCTTCTTGATAAATCGAATAAGAATAAGATAAGATTCGTATTGTATAGGATTTTCAATTTGAACGACTTGTGTTCATGCATCTGGCTGCTTCTATCTTCTGACTTCAATTTCTACTTTCAAAGAAGAGTTTCCTGTATACCATCCCTACTCTCAAACACTTGGGCAAGGTATACCGCTTCCTTCCCTTTCTACTCGGTTGTATCAGAGTGTGAGACAATAAACCTTTATATACTTTTTCTTGCGGGACCGACCAACGGAACCCGAGGTTTTTCTTCCACTTCGCGCAACAACGAAGGGAGGAAATTTATGGACCGAGCACAAGTAGTCGCATGGTCACCCTTCGAGATTTATGCACCGTTCCGGTTGCTGTCCAGTTAAGCAGACAATAAATACAGTTATTGGTAAAATAGAGTTGACCGGGGTTGGTTGTATCAAGGAAAAGTAGAGTTACAAATCTGTTTAAAAGTCTGGCATTACACATGCGTTTTGGTCCTCCAAGAGGCCACATTTATATCACTAATGTACAAGTTTCCGTGAAGTCACCACCATGAGAAACAAAAACTCTAAAAGTTGTACATCAAGAATCGATTTTTGCTTTGAAAAGCGAAATTTTCTAAATGTATTGAAAGATTTCTCAAAAAGCGACTGTTAAGCGTGTGAAGTTGAAACTTTTTTTCAAATAAAAGCTTGTTTGTTGGCCTTTAGTTTAACCCTAGTTGAAACGCATTTGCGTCTATCCGAAGAAATTCTTAGGAATTCTTAGGATGAAATTTCACAAAAAAATAGTTTGTTAAACCGATATAAAATTATATGAATCTTTACAACATACGCAAGCTAAAAGATCACATCAAATTGTGGCGTTGTATGCAACTGAACGGATTCAGCCATATATTTTTTTTTATTCGAAAGCAAAAAGTGACTACACTAGCTCCGCGGTCTCCCCTACCATCTGTTTTTGTTTTATACAGTTCATTCACGCAGCCTCACATTCTCATTTTTTTCACGATCTTCTGTACTTCCTCTTTCGATATCAACATCAGCTGTTGCTGCTGTTCTTATATCCAGTATACTGCCCATTGGTCTTGGCCTGGTAGCAATAAAAGATACGAACATGTTATCGGTTGCTATACATCATTTTTTCTATTATTTCGAGCATTGTATCAACGCACAACCCTAAGTTCGACGATAGTAATGGGTTCTGTGCGTGCGGATGTAGGTGTAAGAAAGTATATTTCATTGACAACAACTCCTAGATATGAAGTAGAGTTGCTTACTACAATATTTCAAGTCTGAATGTACTTGGGCCACTGACTAAATTTTCTGAATAATCTGCTGGCTGAGAAAATACTATCTCTTATCGTTTTACATTTTTTAATGAGTCGGTCTATTTTTTTCAAGAAATCATTTTTTTTAGTTCAAATGCAAAGTTAAAATTGCAATCGAAAATCAATTGTTGAACATATAAATAGTTTATCTTATATTTTTCCTGATATTCTTATATTCTTTTATTTTCATTCTCTCCTTCTAATTTTACCCGTTCAAAATATAGCTTTGGAAACAAAAATATAACTCCTGTATTTCGGAAAAAAAAAAATTATAGGTAGTACTTTCAAGTAGTAAAATCTGACATATTATGCGAACTATTGGAGCAATTGAGAATGAAAGTGTCTGACAAAGAATGCCCGATATGCGATCTCGCCAGAAAGCTGCAGATAGTAACATACGTTAAACCCGTACGTGCTCTGTAGAATCTGCTGTACTTTTCCGAACCTCACGTACAAAACCACGAGCCATCCACGAGAACTAAAACTACGAGGCAGGGTTTAAGTGTTTTTGCGCTTAGTTCCGAAATACGTACGTGGACGTCGATGTGGCGAAAAGCTTCGAAGCAGATTTCGCGAGCAGTATCGATAGTAACGTACTGTATGTATAGGTCATTCCACCAATTATGGATAGAAATTCTGTGGCTAATTTTTTTATTTACCTGAAAATGTGACAGAATGCTTACTACGATACGAAGTAAAGGTCTGCCAAATATCAGTCATGTACCATTTTTGTTGTTGTAATTAATATGAAATAATTTGTTTTTCGATTTTCGTTAAATCATGTATTTTTCATTATTTTTAACCAATACAGGTGAAAAACACTAGATTAAAAAAAAAAAATTCTTATGTACAAATGTCTAAGCTTTCTAAACAAAAAGTAGTCTTTATGTGATGTAATTTTTCATCTCTAAAAAAACTCATTTGTAAGTATTTTTTTTTTCACTTCGTTCCCAGATATTAAAAAAATGATTTAAATATAAAAAATGTAGAATATTGATAAAAGGCGGCTCCCGTCTATAAAATCGTTAAAGGCAATGTAATTTACATTTTCATAATTACACACCAACTTAATGACATCACCATAATACATTTATTTTTATTAAAGTATTATTAAATAAAAATAAATTTAATTAATTGATTCATTGAATTTTAATATGATCGCATTCCGCTCTGTAAATTTCAGGTTACATCAATCTCTATTGATTAAAAATAATGGAAGGTATTCGATTTAACGAAAATCGAAATAATAATTATTTCATATTAATTACAACAAAAATTTGCACGTGTCTAATATTTGACAGATCCTTCCTTCGTATCGTAATAAACATCCTGTAAAATTTTCAGGCAAATAAAAAAAATAGGCACCGGATTTCTATCCATTATTGTTGGAAGGACCCGTACATATACTACAGGTCTTCTTGATGTTAGAGCTTTTGCACATCTCGGTTGGCCACGCTCGAGACAAACGTATGGTCGATGTTCCAGTTCATTCCTCCAAATTGCTGTCTGGGGATGTATTCTCTATACGCTTTGCCTCACTCTGGTCAAAGTTTTTCCATTCGAGAGAGAGGGACCAGGCGTCGAACAATGGTCTGAGGTTCTAAGCTGAGGTTTGCTGTGCCAAAAACGAGGTCACCTAGCCGCGTGAACATTTAGCTCGCTCAATCACATCGCAGGCCCTACTATGAAGGGTTTATATAGTACGATGAGTGAGATTGTCAAACGGAGATTTCCAACGGGCGTGGAGCTCTCTCCCGCTCACCGAGCCACCAGCGATGGTGGTCATATGTCTGAGGGTGCACATAGTTTGGGAGTTTGGAGTTACGATAAAACTCTTGCGGTTTGAGTTCGTGAAATGTTTGTGTGGTTTCAGGTTTATCTTTGTATTTCCACTTTTTATTTATTTTTAGCAATTGATAAAAGTTCGATGCTAGATCAAATTGAAGCACAGTTTGAAAAAAAAGGATTAAACCTAGAACCTTGCAAATTGCTTCCTTATTTTTTGTTGCATACCATTAGCAAAGCCTCCTCTGTGAGATAGTACCTTGGTCAATTTTGGCTTTCTCATAGAAAGCTTTTTCAAATAATCAGGAAGCAATGTGCAAGATTCTACTTTTTAGTATTTGAAAAGTGCTTTAGCTGATTTATGGCGAGATGATAGGTTGGGGTAAAAATCCAATAATTTGTAAAAACTGTTATATAAAACCATTGTAGCACGAACACGCTCACCTATTTGTTCCACCCACTTGTAATATAACTTTATGAAACCCATACGCATTAAATCCAAATATCGATTCACTCTTAAAGAGTCACAGACGGGACATCGGATCCTGGCGCACCAAGTGTCACACCACCACTGATCCTCTTGTAGTACGTCAGTCTCCGCTACGCGGCGTCCTGGCGCGATGCTTTCCCGTTTATGCTCATGACACGCTGTCGCGCATTTAAAGCAGTAAACAAAACGCTCCTCCTCAACTTCAAGTCTGCTGGAAACCTTACTGTACAAGTAACAAACAAATCTGTAAAGATAATCTTTTTATCTTTTTTTAATATAGAAGAGCTGACTCCAGTTCAGTATCGAGACTGCCAATGGGTCGATTTTCCTGTTTCAACTTTTAATTTCGGCGCCGTCGCGACTTCTAATCGAAGTTCCGCCGAACTAGACTCACATTTTAGTGACGAATTGAAACTACCATCAACTTCACCCAAATAAAATATAATGAGAAAGTGACGTGTTGTGATTTCGTCATTCGCAACTTTTTTAACATAAATTGCTCGAGTAATCTAGAAGCAAAATGCTCCCTAAATAATTTTAGCTTAAATCTACGATTTTATTTGAAGATAATATCTTGATGCGATAGAAAATAAGCTTCAACTATGGCAATTTAGTGGCCAAGTATGTCTCGACTCTTAAGAAGAGTAACTACAGAGTTTGTAATTGATACCCAAAGTACATAGAGTAGAAAGGAGTTCTGTTTACTGTAATGCCAAAAAAACATTAGGACAACGATACGACTAACATATACAGAGCAGCACTCTCAACGTAAGACGAACTCTCTGTGCTCTAGAAAGCAGAAGTGGGTGAGTCGAGAGTCTAAGCTTGATTTATGAGTAAAGTATTTTTTGGTGAGCGGTCGTGGAAGCCAGTGAGCAGCATGTATCCATCGCTTTCCCAGAGTTTAGTGGACCGGAAGTGGGGTCTGTACATATAACAACTGGTCTGGTGAAGAATGAAAAAGCACAAGAGCGAAAGAGAGTGGGGGAAATCGTGGAAAGCCCATCTATTGGTGTATACGTTATTGCAGCTGCACTGTCCTCTGTCGTTGGGCAAGGAGAAATGTTTTTAAAAGAGTAGAGTTTCTTGCTACATCAAGGATCAAATGGCCTCGCGTTATTATTATGACTTTTTGTATGCTTCGAGAGCAACGGCGCAGGATTAAAAACTCACTACTGTGTCGACTGCTCGTTCTTTTTTTTTCTACTGTTTTTTCGCCATCGCCTGTTAACTCTATGCAACTACATTTAATTTGCCAGCAAGCGGAATAATGTTTTCGTACATTTTCCTGCCAGCTACCGGTCATATCGGTAAGTTCTTTTTTTTTATCATACACGCTTGGAAAAGTCATATAAAAGTTATAGCTAACGCGCGAGGTGTTTCACTAAAAATAGTCTCTAGACGTTTTTCTATAATTACACTGTTAAGAATATTTATAAACTTTAATTACCGAAAATCTTATTTATCAGCTAGTATAGTGAGTTCAATATACAAGTGGGGTTAAATTATGCATTTTTATATTAAACTTTCCAATTTTAAAAATATTTCGTATAAAGTATTGTAATTTTACATCTCACCTAAATATTTAATTTAATATAAAAGTTTATTTAAACATGCTTCCAATACATGTTATAGAAGCTTTAAGAATTTTAACAGTGTACAATTTTATTAAATGAAGATCAAGGAACAGTAATTAGTTGCGTATTTCTTTCTGATAACGTATCCTCGTTTCTTGTGCAGTTGCATGCTCTCAAACTTTTTTAACAATAGAATTAACAAAAAGAATTCGTGTAGAATCAATCGTTATCAGAAGTACAACGTCAGTTTTGTAAAACTCGTGGCTATCAAGAGTTAACTCTGCAGTTCCTCAAACATGACAACACTGGACACAGGATTAGCGAAAAATTGAAAGACGTGCCCCAGTTGGTATAGAAAAAGAGTCGCCGGATCAGAGAGGAAACGTGGAATGGATGTAAACCGGAAGAAGGATTCTGCTTCATAAGTTCATACACATACACGCACACATATGTTATACTCAGCCTTTACCTCTGATGTTACGAGTTTTTGTAACGGAAACATTTCAAGCATGCGGGGTCGTCCAATTAAAAAGAGGGTGTGAGTGTGGCGGTTGTGGCATGTTCGGCTTTATGCTCGCTTTCCGATTTTGCACAAACGCTATACGAGGTAAAAGAGTTGACGTGGGCTGTCGGTGAAAAGTAATTGTGTATATTCGCCACGAAGTGAGAGAGAAACCAACACGGACAGCAGGAGAGAGAGGCGAAAAAAGTGGGGAAACTCTTGGTTCTGGAAAATATCATCTGGTTATACTGATACTAACACACAATTCCGACTACCGAATGCTCAGCCATGTAGAATTTATACTTATAAGTATTCTAGTGCACATGCTGCATATGAGAAAGTTGGTTAAAAAAACCACGGACATATGTGTGTGTATATATTAAACGAGAAAAAAAAACTGAAAGTACAAGGAATGAAGAAGAAAAGAGAACGACCGGGACTGCCACCGTAGAACAAATACTGTGTGTATAGCAGCTTCATTCTACCAAACATAACGAGGTCATTCGTTAAAATAATTATGAACCAAGAAATGTACGTATGTTTTGGTTTTTGCCTCCAGTATAATGACTCTTATACGTCGTTACTGAGCCTTAGGCAAATTCACCTGATCATGCGTCACCACGTAGTTTCCCATATAGCACAAAATATGGCAGAAATGTTTCCAATATTTCATAACAATTGAAGTATTTTTACAACTTTTTGATCGATGTTGTAAAATTATTCTGGTATTGTAAAATATTTCATTAGAAATTTACAACTTTAATGTTGTGAAACATCGTTGAAAACCACAAAAATTAAATGGGTTGACAAATACTTTAGAATCATTCTATCGAATGGTAATGGTCTCACCAATTTCAATACTATTTCAAAAGATTTCGTATCAATTATTCTTCGTTTGATATTTCGTGCGAAATTACATTTTAAAGGTAACTCCGAAGGAAACTGCTTTTTTCACCGTAAGGGTAAGTAAGGAATTGTATTGATAAGATTTTCTGCTCTTGTTTATTTTAATCCTCAACAGATTAGAAAATCGCAGAACGAATATCAATAGGAAGGTCAATGACTTGGGGAGGTTTCATTTTGTTTTTCCCTTAGTTTCTAAAACAACTATACGGATTCTATAAACGATGTTGACCCAAAATATGTTTATCCCAAAAATAACAGAGCTTATCTTGAAGTTAACATAATTGTCAATACAGTCGTGTCAAAATTTGGAATTTACGAATTTTAATGTTACATTAAAAATTAGTGGCCTCATAATGGGTTTTTTTTCTTTTGAGACATTTGTTTTTTCATTATGTAATTCATCCTAGACTAGAACTCACAAACGTGCAATAAAAAAATTGAAACTATTAGAAATCACTGCATTTAAAAAAAAAAAAAAGTTCACTTACTAAAATGCATTTATCACAGCATTTGCTTGATTTTTAAAAGAATACAAGCCGCTGATTTTTTTTTCAAGGAGAGATTTAATTAATCTAAATCTATAGTAGAAAATTATCAAAAGCTTTCAAAACCATACAAACGAAGAGAAGTGAATAAATTGAAGAATCATCATTATTATTAATGACTTTATTGATGAAAAATGATTGTTAACAAAGTGGTTCGTTCGTGTATGGTCAAAGTAGGTTAAACTTCTTACATATCCAATGGCTCTCGGTGGATAATAGCGAAACGCGAAAATCTTGAAGGCTGCTTTTGCGTTACCGAAAGCAGCAGTGAGAAAACTATACGTATATATACTTGTAAAAGGGTTGCAACTCACGATGATGAATGAGCTTTCCGCGGTCGTCGACTGCCAGTGATTCGATATGCGATCTCTCGGAGCTCCGGCAACCGCTGCCCGATTATCGGATAAATATTCGTCGGCTATAGGATATAACGTACCCCGCACGAGAGAGGATGCTAGCAGTCGAGTGGCTCTACGTGCTATCGTCGCTTTTGCGCTGCGTTACTGCTGCCCGGACACGAAAAGAACGCGAGGTCGTTAGCATACTCACGAGTTTCTCGAGGAGTTCTCGTTTTCTCTTTTCTTTTACTCCATGCTGCGCATTCTGCAGAGGGATATCGACCAACTGCGATTTCTTCTTCAACTTCACAAGACCAAAACTCGACTCTAACTTTTTACCTATATCCTTGACTTTACATTGTGACCTAATTGAAAATTCGACTCAATTAAAGAGGCTTGAACAGTACAATCCAAATCATTCGAGCATTGTAGAAAACCTCGAAAAAAAGACTCTGGAAAAAAATAGCCCTGAAAATACTGTATCACTCGAGCTAAAGTGATTACATCTTTTAAAAAAATATGGAAATTTGGAAAAAATATTTCAACTATACTTAGCTGAATGGCAGTGATATATTTTGAACAAATAAATAGTCGTAAGTAGTGTTCATGATTCTGTTGGAGATTATGTTATCAGACTGTGACGAAATCGAACATTATCGTTTGTGAAGTTAGTGTTAGCAGAGAAGGTCTCAAGATAATCTCGTCTATTCTCGAACTCGAGACGGAGGTTGAGCGTGAGAGGAAAGTACCAAAACGCTTAAGCTTAAATCGCCCAGCTCCCATTCACTCAAAATATACACAATACGCGATCCATCTACCATGCCGATAGTTGGAGTAATCCTCGCGACCGCATCACCTACTGTCCCGGTTTACGTTAATGCATTTGCATAATCTCTGAGCCCACATGTGTATTTACTTCGATTTAGGAATGTTTTTATGTAGACACATTTTATTAAACTATCAATACTGCTACTATTTAAGTCTACGTACCTTTTAGGTCTCATGAGTACTCTGAGGTATATTCGCTATTACCAAATGTAATTTAGATCGTTCACAAAAATAAAAATAATATTATGAGTTGATAAATGGAGATTGTTCAATTAAATATATTAAAAATATATTTTTATTTTTTTTAGGTATTGAATCTTTATTCATACAAATTTGATTGACTCTGGCTGTGGCAATTTTGGATCGAGCACTTTGCACCTTCACGACCTTTTCCGAGCCCCGATTTGTATGAGTCCCCCTACGAGACACTAACCGAGGTTTTTTTTTCCTACGTCCACCTATTAGACCACCACCAGCCTTGATTTTTCTAAATCTCCTTAATAGAATCCTCTGGGCTCCACACTTGCTAGGAGAATGAGTGGGGACGCGGTTACTCCCCACCCAAACCAACCGACCACGTATCATCGTTAGAGTGGGAGCATCTACCGAGGCCTGCTAGACGCGTATAAAAGTAGCTGTAAAACAGTGAGTGGCAACATTCGTCAGCTTGCTTAGAGATATGCTTACAGAGACACACTGACAAACACTTACAGATAATTGTATCAGCTTGAATACATTGCTTTTCGTAGGTCGCACTAGTGTGATCTATGAAATGAACGTTTGAGAGTATCAGTGACGTACTCATATAGGCAATATGAGTATCTGTAATCGTCCATGACTGCTTGTCACTTTTAAATTAGTATTTATCGTGTTCGTAAGTGTCGTTGAGTGTTTCTGAGTATTCGTGAGTGACATTAGGTGTGTGTGAGAGTCTGTAACTATCTGAGAATGTCCCTGATTGATCGCGTGATTTTTATCTTTCTTATTTTTACAAATATGTTGTGCATGGACTTTATTTCCACGTATTTTACTCAACATTTATCTTCCTGGCAAATGTTTCCCGGATAATAATAAGTGTTCAGTAAAAGTGTAACGTTGCAAGTACATTGTGTTAATCTTACTGGATGCCCCATTAGAATTGCAGAGATGTGTGGATAATGACAATTATGCTGATTAAGTAATTCGATTAACGGTCCTTCAGTTCAACACCTCCTGGTTGTTCCTTAATAGGTGGCCCCAGTCAGTCTCGCGTATACTCAAGAGGATCATTTTCGCTTGGTGTATATATCAGGGTCGGTACGGCATGATATTAGCCTGTATATGCGATCCTCTGCCTACGTCTCCATAATTCGTAACGATAATGCAAATTACTGTGACACGTGCATCATCGTATAACATTATATTGCGTCGAGTACTTCATCCCCCCCCCCCCCCCCCGCTTTTCTCTTCTCCATCACGGCCCACGTATTATACTCTCGCGCACCTGAACGGATGTCCGGTTGTGTACATTAGTGATAATGTCATCGCAATCCCTGAACCGTCAACTGGATATATCCGAGTTACCGAACATTTACTCGTGTTTCAAATCTTCTAAAAGCATTATTCGGTTTATCTAGAATAGACGTAACAAAAGAAAGTCGAGTTTTCCTTCTTCGCTTTACTTTTTTTTAATAGTCGTCAACACACTACATTTACGACACATTATTGTCGCCATATAAATCTCGAAATACGTGGCAACACGTAACAAAAGCCAGGCGCTAGATGGTTTCCCAACAAAGAGAATCGATCTTAGTTACGTCAAGCTTGTATTTTATTACAGTTGATGAAAAAGTTACTTCGCAGATACGTCATTCATTTCAACAGACATTGACTTGGTTGCTCTTGATGAATAAAAATGACATAAATGAAACGTGCGAGTATGCGAACATTGAGGCTGAAACGTAATCTTGAGGGTACTACAACGTCCACGACGTCGTAGTGTGTAATTGAGATATGCGATAGCTACGCAACATCAACCCAACGGTGAGAACTGAGTGGCGATGGCCAATGGTACGAGATTATCTTGAACATCGTTCTCATGTCATGGCTCTCAGCACTCCTTACACACGCTATCACATAGACGACGGTAGTGCGAGCATGTATATCTATGTCGTGTCTGTGTACACACGCCAGTTAGGACAGCCGGAACAAAGGCTCGGTATATATGAGGCTTCATTAAGCTGTCGTACCGCAGTAAAGCTGTTGATCGTCCCGTGAGAAGGGGATTACGGAGGTTTCTTGGTCTGTTTGCTGACCAATGCCAAATTATTTCCGTCACTCATCTTCACGGATAATCCAACAAATCGTGTATGTCGATGATAAACACCTTTACCAGTGATATAGTTTGCGGAGTTTTTCCATGCGTTCGATTGCAAGCATTGGAATGTAATGTCAATGTAAGTGGAACAGTAGAAGATCCCAAATTATTCCGCATCAATGTGCAATGGATAAAGGAGGAATAATGAAGGGGAAATGAGCAGACAAGGATGTGTCTGACAAAGAGAACTGGAGAGAATGAAATATAGGCGAATAAGTACGTAGATAGTAGATACATATAGCGGGAGTTGGGAAGTGGCAACAACGAACTTTGCAGGCTCTCAGGGTGAAATCACTTTGAATTCGCTTTGTTCCGTATCCATTACCGACAATCTTGTGAACCCTCCACCTGCACACCTCTCGCCTACCTGTGAATTTGATTTCTCTCCCGTCACTATAAAGGAATATGAAATCAGCTACCACCACCGACGCCCAACCTCCAACGTCTCACCATCTTTGTCTCTGGCACGTGAATAGCGTCACTTCTGACGTTCAAGAGAAGGGCGTTCTAGTACTTTAACGCCTCTATATGGCGGAAGGGAAACCTGGATACTGTTGCCCTGTAGCGTTGAGTTTCTCTGACGAACTTTTGAACCCCGCCTTGAGCCAAGCACGTGCAGAGAACCTAGAACTATAGATCCTGCACGATTTAACGACGCTTAATATGACTCGAGATACGTAAATGGGCCTTTTGAATGTCATTCCTATATTTTCAGTTAAATGAACACAAATATATTATTCCGCACAAAGTCTTATCTTACGGCTTCTTTCCTGATGGTTGATAATAGCTCGATGGGTGATAATTGCGATACAAAATATGTAACGTTAATTCATCTTTAATTCGATTTGTTTAACCCCGACTTATCTAATCCTCATATCCTTTTAAGCCTTCCACCAGGCCCTAATAATTTAGAGTCCCCCTATGTGAGTCTACCAGCTCTTGGTTATTCCAAACCTTTATAAGCCCTCCACCCGGAGGCCACGATCATTCTAAGACACGCTATGCGTCTCCTCTCTAATCCTTGAATATTGTACATCCCCCGATGGAATCTCTCGGGCCCTGATCATTGTATCCTCTTATGAGCTTTCTACAAGCCATGTTCTTTCTAAATTTCCCTCTGAGCTCCCAACCCCTCAGACTCTGTTTTTTTTTTAACTTCCCCTATGGGTGGTGGCCTTGATTATTGTAATGCCAGCAAGGGACTTAAAGAAGCGGCGGGATGAGGAGGGTTCGCTTACAAATCACGCAAAGGGTTTCAGCCCCCCTAGATAATTATGACTTTGCACGATATGCAAATTTCAAGAAACGTTTGAAAACTTTGCCATTGAAAGTGTCCATAATCCTTCATTACATATGACAAACAATAGCAACTATTTTCTGGTAATAGTTTATAGCTAGTAAAATAAGTACTGATTGAAATGCATACAGCGAACAAGAATGAAACATAATTATGTTGCGTCCATTAAATAAATATTTTCTCATAAAATTACCCTTGTTCACCCTCCATTTAATTTGTATAGCATATAGAATGACCTCTGTCCGTCACATCCACTGAAATATGAAGTGGTATTGAATCAATTAATCAGATCTGGACGGGTTGCCTCGCTTTCTGTATTTCACTTGGTTTCTCAACATGCTGGAGGCTATTGTATGTCGTCTGAGTTGCATCGAGTTTGAACGCTCAGGCAGGGTCACAGTATGAAATTGAGGGAATTGTTGGCGGAAGAAGTGCTCGAGATGAAGTTCGGGGTGGGGGGACTCTCATCCTGCGCATCATGTACTTCAGTCTCTCGTTCGCTCAACCCCTTCATCCATTTCGTGTCTCCCTGCTCTCATCACCTTCTCTCTCTCTCTCTCTCTCTCTCTCTCTCTCTCTCTCTCTCTCTCTCTCTCTCTCTCTCTCTCTCTCTCCCTTTCGCCCTCTTCCTCATTATCTCCCTCTTGGTCTTGTAGCTCTTGATGTTTGCTTGCCTTCTCTGGATTGTTTTCTACCTGTGAAATAAACAAAGAAACGAAGGTCACGCGAAAGACAGAGTGAAATTTGGTTGTCACGTTTGGTGTAAACCCTCTGCGACGGGTCTTATGGGACAATGGTAGACTTTGTTTATGGGGTAAAAAAGGGTATGCGACAAGAGAAACGGATCGCGGCCAGGTGTAACTCGGCGCACTTTTTACATTCATTTCAACAGCGCTCGAGAATACCCCTCAGTAGGTTGTACGTCTTGTTGTGAATACACAATCTCTGCCTTAGTGTCGGGACAATGTGGGAATTTCAGGAGTGGCGCTCTGTCAGAATAGAGGCTCCCTTGAGAATAAGAGTGTGTACGGCTTAAGCCGATGTACGCAACCTGTACGCCCTTACAGTCATCCTCAACTCCATTACTCATCTCTACATCGTAATTGGATATGCATGTTGACGTATAATACGTTGTCGTCACCTCTTGAGTCGAGTTCACTTGAGAGCCATTGAGTACTGAAATTAATTCACAAAAAGGATCGTTTGTAAGGTGTTCGTCACTGTTTACTTTTGCTGTGTATTGAGAGGCATGTAATTTCCTGTAGTGGTGATTCAATTCTGACTGGGGGGGGGGGGGGGGGCGGACAAATTGAAAAAATATTGGAATTCATTATTTCCTGTATTTTCCGTACTTTCGTTAAGTGCTAAAACTATAGGCATATACCCGTACAGAGATTTGGTTGGGTGTTTAATAGTATAGGGCCTTGTTAGTTTTTGTCAGTGCTTCCACAATAGGGATTTCATATACTAGGGGCCACGTTACAACCCATGACGGCTCCCCAAATACCATTCTAGACTCCAACATAACAAACTAGAGTTTTACTACAACTTGTGAGCACGTCCTACCTCCTAGACTGTCTGAACTCCATCCTGGATTCAACATTTTTACGCAGGCTAGTAGGGTTGTGTTTATATTTCCATACTGGGCCCCTATTAGAATTAGGACAAACTAGAAAGAGCCAAGTAGGAGACCCAACTAATTTTCTGCCCTGGTAGAATTGTAAAAAAAAGTACGATGTGTGGAGTACATTGGTATGTCGGTTCACTACGTCGGTATGAGATATCATGAAGCTCGCGTGAAATGAAATTAACGTTGATTACTTACTTCGGGGTAAGATTATAATCTCCACTTGTCGTCCGCCTTGCCACCTCATGTTCTCGAGGCTCGCTGATTCCATTCTTGCCCTCCCGCTGAGGTCTCGCAATTTTCTTCACGATTATCTCTCACTTTCCTGAGAAGAATGGAAGCAAACCCGTTTTTACAACTCTACCTCGCCTGTGATTATTCGAGTCCAGATAGTATATTGGATGAAGAAACGCTGAGCTAAGCGTTTGCACCACTTAAGACTCCCGTCATAGGAATTCTTCCTCTCATTCCATTCTTTTTTTCCATTCTAGAATTAAGATAAGGCGAGTCGCGTAATACGATGAAGACTTAATTTTACAACAGACTGCCTTTGAGATTAGATGAAAATTAATTAATGAAGAAATCTATAAAAACTTTTTTTTTCACAAATAGACTTTATCGAGTTGTTTATAGTGAACTTTTCCTTTTCTTTCTTACCATCATTTTATAATGGCAAGTCAACCAAAAATAGTCCAAGAAACTTAAAAAAATAACAAAAATTGCTGTTACTTCAGATGTTTAACCGAAAATATATTGAGCATCATCGAAGACGGGTCAGCATATCGGAAGCCAATGAATTGTTGTAGAAATTTTACCAATTATCCAATAAACGTTAGGTTTTCACAATCAACATTCATACTCCATAGAATATTTTTCCTCGAAGCTATCGTGAACTCGGTCTAATTGCATTCATTCGGCTGATGTACTTTCGAGTTGTGGAATCTTTCGTTTGTTTTTTTCTTTTTTTTTAAGTGAAAACTTTTCGAGAACTTTATTCCTCGGCTAGTGGAGCCGAAGAGACACGCCGAGAGAAGAGGATTTCAGGCACGATAATTCCTCTGTTTCCACTACTACCATCCAGAATATTCTCAGCGCTCTCTTCTCAACGTGCGTGTGCCCGAGAGAATATTCGTTCGGCTTCGTTCGCCGTTCTCTAATACCTCACGACTAGCGCGATAATCGAGCGTGAGTTATGTACGAATTAACTCAGAGCGGGATAGAGGAGTGAGATCTGGATGAGGAAGGGGGAGGGAGGAGGGAGATTTTCTATGTACCTAAAGTGGAGCAACTGCGACGACTTATTAACGAGCGACGGTCCGGAGGTTTTAAACGCCCCGTTAAAGTATTAAAAGCACCCGAAAACCGGAAGGCTTTATGGGACACTGTATTTTACCTAGGTCGCGAGAGCTGAATAGTCACCACCACGCTATATCCAGACTAGAGTACAGACTTACTCGAGCATGGGGGCTTTTCACTCTCATTTACATCGTTTCTATAATGCAGTATACGACGTAACTTTAAATGCTGAATAAACTCGCTGCACAACGTTTTACCAGGAATTCGTCGAGTACCTACGAGTAGGCTCTCCAGTCTTGTTTTAGTTTATTTTATTTTACTGATAAAGGCACACGAAATGTGCGATCGTGACTCTTTTGAGCAGTAGGAGTGCGTCGATAGAATCCTGGAAGGGCAAAGGATAATACGGCGATCACCGTAAATCAGGGGACAGCTTTGATCCCTTTTTTTCTTCCCTACGGAGGAAGGAAAAAAGTATTATTTTTTTTTTGGAAATTTTTATTTCAATAACAAAATTTATTTGGTTTATATATCAATAGAATAAAAAATCGTTTGGAAAGTAATTTTTTGTCGTGTATTATATTTTTAGGTTTTTTTAAATTTTGGCAGTTCTCAAAACATAATTTTCTATTTTTCTTTTTAGATAAAAACTTCCATGACAAAATACTCCGATGGTGCATACAGAAAAGTGTTATAAAAAAAATGTCCGGTCAGTGAGTGTGTTGCGGTGAAACTGTTCCATCGTTGCAAATTTAATTAGATTCGGTTCACCAATAAAAATTGTATTCTATTTTCATTTTTTTTTTTTTTCCTTAATGAAAAAGAAAACGTAAACACGTCAATGGTAATTATATAAAGAAACAACTTTGAGATCAAGTGTAGCTATGACTACGTTTGGTTTGTATTACATTTAGCCAGAATCGAAAAAGTGATTTCAAATTGATCGGACTAAAACGATGTAAAAAAAAAATAAATTAGTATGGAGGACTTTTCCACATTGTTCTAAACATACTGAAAGGAACAAGAAAATGGAATAGTGACGAATCTGCCGATGTGCTCTGAAATGCTCTGTATCAGATTTGAATATTTTGAACAACTTTAACCCGAAAATGCGTTGAGCAATGAAGATGACATTCGTCACGAAATGCCAATTCTCATTATTTATTTCAATTTTTAACAAAAAAGCAAGCAGTCGTTAAGATTTTACGAGTTTTTTAAATTTCGTCAAAAGTGTCTGATTGTACGCGAGCTCGTAAAATTGTTATGTGAGAATAATCGGTATCGAATGTCGTAGGAATCGATCGAATCGTAAACATTTAATGGGATTTTTCATTCTTTCGAAAAAAATTATTGTTGTTGCTCGTAAACTTCGATTGGTTGACCTTAATTATTTTTCAGACACAAATCATTTTTAGAAGGTATTATTACTTTAGGAGCGGCGGGAGTAAAAAGTGATAATCAGATCAAAGATATTATCTTTCTTAAAAACGAGTTTTAATAGTTTTCAATTTTTTTAACGCTAATTTGTTAATACAAACTTTTTCTTACTGTATTTTTTGTCTATGTTACAAATGCCATTTTCATTCTCAAAAAATCACAAAAATATTTTGCTGACTGAAAACACAGCATTTTTAACAAATTATATATTTGTTAAAACTTTAATTGTAAAACCAAAAATTGACAAAAGAATAGTTCTGAAATAGACTAAAAGTTTATGTGGAGTTTGTGGACAAAAACTTCAAAACTACACATATTTCAATTTGGTTATTTCTGCACACTACAAAACGAAACTTATGTTAAAATATATTGGAGGTCACGAAAGAATATCCGTTATTCAAGAAATCACACGTATTCACTTCACCTCATTTCTTGCTCTCTGCGGTTGGTAATCAACTTGAACAGTTTCTTGCTACACATGTTTCCAAACGACTGGCAGTCTGAGTTTTATGCAGAGGTGAGAGAGGGAGAATTTACCACGAGGCATCCCAGAAAGGGTTGTTCCCACTTGAGACCTTCTGACGTGCATCTCTGGTGGCCAGTGGTCAGCTTTTTCTCCGGATTTTTGCTGCACAGTCACTCGCTCGTCGAGAATCCAGTTAAATTTTTTTTCCCCATCTTTCGCAAAAAGAACCCTTTTCACGTGACTTTCCTTCTCTTCGCTCCATTCGTTTTTCCTTCCTTTCAGTTTGTCTTTCGTTTCTCTTACTTTTTTATTTATTTTTTTCTGTTTTTTTTTTTTTTTTGTGTAAACTCGTTTCTGGTTCTGTCGCGTCGCTGTGGTGTCCATTTTCTACCTCTTCACCGCCTCTTCGCCACCCCTTTTCTAGCCAGCTGGACGTGGTGCAACTCGTTAGAAAGTCGCCGGGGCGAAGCAGCTTTGTGTTCGCTAGAGTAGCAGCGACAGAAGCAAGCAGCAGCTGCTCGCCAAGGGCCATGAAAATCAGAGATTGTACAACCCCCGGGATACGACGACAAAGCCCGCAACGATTTCCTGCTCTCGCGCTCTGCCACGTATTGTACTGCTTTTAATTGTAATTAATGCGAGAGACGAGAGAGAAAAAATTGCATAATTGTCAAAGTACACACAGTAAAAATTCGTATACGCTTTTTTAAAAATGAACTTTTTTACTCGTTCGCAAAAGAAGCATTACTATTAAACAGTAAAAATAAAAGTATAATTTTTTTCACGTTTAACAAACATTTTTTGTTCACAATATTCATAATATTTTGCCTCGTCATAGTGACACTTTATGATGAGATTTGTTTATGCGTTTTCAATGCCAATAGGTTTTAAATATATCAGAACATCCGAAAATCTGTGTTAGAAAAAAAAGACATATTTGTCAAATAATGTTACGTCCGGAGCAACTATTATTATTTTGCCCTGTTTTTGTTTCCTTAAGGTACGGCTAATTGGTGAGGGATTCAGGCTAAACGATTTGACTATTAACGGAATGAAAAATAATGGAAAATAAGTATGATGGAAATGTAAATGGGAACCCGTAAGGATCGAGGGTTTACCTCGCACCGATCTTAGTTTCCAGAATCGACAGCCAATCAGCGAACGAATTAAATGGCAACAATACATATATAAAAAATGCGAGTTTATTGGCGACTAATTTTTTTGAAAAGGGACTAAAAGTAGAGATTTTCATACGTAATTTTTTTCTGGAAAAATAAAATCTTCTTTCTATAAAAAGTTGTTTTTCAGCGTTGAGAAATGGCAAAATAAAAATTTACTTTATACTATATTTTTTTCACTTTTCTCTTTCATTTCTTTCGTCTCATTAGGAACAAACCGTGACGAAGTCGAAAAGGCGAACTACGAGACGGCAACGTCGAGATTTTGCATTCGTCGTCGTTGGATTTAGCGGTCTGCCAGCCGAAATTGCGAATTGCATCCGGGGAACCTCTCTCGTCGTCAACAATTTCCGTCTACGTTTCAACTTTTTAATTACAATAGCGACCGAGTCACAGTGATACCGGATGAAACATCCGCGTGTTGTTGAGGAGACGAAGCTCTCTCGACGACCGAGATGAGCAGCGACAATGAAGCTATATTGTTTTATTTCTTCCTCAGCATTTTTTTTTTCATGCGGTTGTTTATTCTTTTTATTTTTATCGTGAATATATACTATGGACTCAGTATTCACGTCATTTTTTTGCGGTTACCCATTACGGAGATTGTGTGCCTTTCGCTTGTTCTGCCTTCGTTACCGCTTTTCGCTCTTTTGCATGCTTCGTGGTCGAGCTAGCTCGGTCTTTCGAGTGCACAAATTTCGCGTTAACGACTCCACGCTGATATATTTTGCGTCCGGGTGAGCAAGAGAAAGGTCGAAGGCACAAAAGCTCTAAAGGAGGACAGTAAGCATAGAGCAACAACCACGTTACGTGGGGCGAGAGTTGCATCCCTTCATGCACTAACTAGATTTCGTCGAGTATTGCCAAGTTTCACGACTACCCTTGTTCGTACAATACTCAGTCGATCAGCATAATGATAATAAATATAAGGCACTATATTTGTAAAAAAAAAAAACGTTGTCAATGATACAAAATAATGAGAAAGTAATTTGCAAAGTTCTCACTTTGCAGGCTTTTATATAAGTCTAGTTGTCTGGTTGATACGAGGTGTGATTTCTTTTTTAAAGCCCCAATTTCTCGGACCGAGCCATTATCGATACGTGCCAAAGCTTGAAGAAGCCTCGATTTCGCACATAATACATGATATTCATGCATTTCCATATATACTTCAAAGCTTTGAATATAGATCCTCACGCTCTCAGCGAATCCTTCGCTCCAGCATACCATCTACTCCCCTCCGTTCTTTCGTTTCTCCTGAATTCAAACGTTTCCGCATGTGTATATATATCTTCAACTCAAGATCTGTCGAGAGATATCTGAAGGTAAAATTCGAGGCTAGAAGAGTCTCTCACACCCACAAGTAAATGCTGCGGAGCTGTCAACGTTCGATTGACGGTCTCGCGTCATCCGACATCAGACGTGAAAGCCGACATCGTTGACGGAAGAGCACAGCAAAATTTCATTCTATACTGCGCTGTCTTGGTCGCATTTCGTTGAATCGCTTCCACAAAATTTCCAGTCTTTCAAGTTTCATAAGTTTCAAGCGGTAATCTTATATGAAAGACATTCTGCATGTGTCAGCTACTCGTGTATTTATATATTTCACTTTCTTAGGATATTCAACTGGATTTTAGATGTTGATTATTGGTCGGTTCTTCAATTTTGGTTAATAATAATAAGACCATTTAGTTGTTACTCCTAATCGACGGTCGATAAGTGCACAGTTTCCAAATTCAACCTAACCGATTATAGATTGATATTTGGTCTGTTCTATATGAATCGAACTTAGGACTAACATGCAATAATCCATCCATCGATTTACAGTTGAATTCTAAAAACCAGCCTTCTGCAAACTAACTCTAAGATGTTTGAAATATACATTGAATGTTTGAAATATACATTGAATGTTTGAAATATACGTTGAATCACGATGGAATGTTCTACGTTCCATATCCATCTTTTTGCCATTAAAGAGGCGCTACTTTAACTCGTATGTTGAGAAACGTCTTTCACACCGGTCCTCAGATTTATAAAATAAGCCGTCGAATTACATTTCAATATCAGAAAAGTAATACTCCGCTAGGTGGCGACAACGCACTCTAGCCTCTCCCGCATATACCACAACCATCGCGAGTCTTTATCCACTGAACTTCGAGTTATTATTATGACTTGAACAAAACTCGAAAAATATTTTGATAATTCAGCAATATGATCTATTTTTATCCCTCTAAGACGTTTCCACAAGTGACCACAAGGTAAAAAATTCAAATGTAAATAAACTATCTGTTTATTAAACAGAACAGTCGGAGTGCAGATTGATTTTCAAAATCCGCTTGTAATTTCACCATTTTTTTGGCAATCAATAGTCGGGTATAGATTCAATTCCCAAGACTGATAACACATTCACATTAAATCGGTTGGATTAAGCTTGGTAATTGTGTAACAACCGATCGCCGGTTGTCAGTCGGTTTCAATTATAAGTTGAGTCCGTGAAAAAAAAGCATTAGCCCTTCTATGAATTAAAAGAGGGTACGCCAGAGCATTTTTCTTTTTAATGAAGGAAGAATATTTTGTATCTTAAAGAAGGCAAAGGTTGTTCCAATTTCCAGGTCGGTTGAAGAACGAACTCCACAAACTAGTACTGAAGCATTGCAGTATCCTCCTATCATCTTGACGGTAGCTAGACCGGCTCAAGTATTCAATATGTTCGAAATTTCGTACTGCAACCACGAAATGTGAGCCCTGTAGCCTCGAAGCACTTGATCGCTGCAACGTTGGTTTTTCAAGCGAAACGAAACGGGACCTCCTTCTACAAGATCCAGGCTACATCATATTCCCCTCTGCAGCAGAGCATCGGCTACCGAATGATTTGTTCTATATTCATCAATTCTGAGTTCTCCAGATCCCTACATGTTCCCAATACCTTTGTTTTTCACATTCCACATTCCAAATTCCACAGTGGAACCTCTATAACGACCATACTCCTCTCTTCTTTGTGAATGGACGTATCGATGTGCTGCTACACATCAGTGGAGAATAGAAAAGCTGCAGGCTTTTATGATATTTTAAATATTTCGTAGTTATATCCCATTCGTTTTACCAGAACAGAGTGTATCACTCTATCAAGTAATGGAATAAATAGATCTGTATAATAGAATAAGAAGATATACAAGCATTGTAGATCCTGCTCAAAGACCGCTATCCACTTTTAATATATATATATGTAAAAATATGTTTTAAAGCACCCACGTTTGGTTGATGGAAACATTGTTATTGAAGTATTGTGTAAGCGAACGTCCAACAAAAACGCGTATACTTTTATTCTGATATTAGTTACCGATCGTTATTAGTCCTTTCCTATTTGATTTTTGTAAGGCTTTGAATTCCATTTAACTTAATGCAAAGTTTAAATTATTTCAGATTTCCACGCTGTCTAGTAAACTATCATTTCTTTCTTACTTTTCGTACCTCAATCATATATCAGTTTTTTGGTATATGTATTATAGTTTCGGATTATTTTTCTTTATTTATCATTGAAGTAAGAATAACATTTATGTCTATTTGATAGAAAAGATTGTTAGATGTATCATAATGATTGCTATCATTTTGCTAACATTTTCACTTACAGCTATCACAATAATTCCAAACTACCATTACAGGCAGACGTTGAACGAATATTTTTGTTCCTCGAAATATAATGATTGAGACTTCTGAACAGTATCAGTTTCCAACGATGATACATTTACAATGTTTTCTTCGAAGGAATTAAAGAAATCTGATTAAAGATTAATTAACAACACTTAGCATGAAATTCAACATTGCGATTTTCTTTAATATTTAAAACTTAAAAAATTCAAAATAATCTGTATAATATATCGAACATACCACATCGATGCGTCAACCAATTTAGAAAATATTTTTATTCCATGCCTCTAGTGAATATGACAACCCGCATATTCACTGATCGGTTTACCCTAGCTTAAACCTACAGAGGCCCTCGTTGCTATCCTGCATCACCAGTAAATCGAAATTTTGCTTCTCTCAAGTTGATACTGCCGATAGAATCCCATTGGGGGGGGGGGGGCAAGCATTGGAATCATCCTTGCCTGGCCATGAGCCGTGAGAACGGTCGCCATTGATGGTATCCAGTATACCAAGCTAGATCATGAGTACACAGTCCAAGCAGATATATGTACTATATATGTACTTGGTGTGAGAGTGGAAGTGATGCAGGATGGTGAAGTGAAATGGATAGAATTGTCCACGATCAACGGGAGATCCGATGAAACGTTTTGAAGCCAAGGACATGTAGGTATGTGGCGCATCAGCGCGGGAAACGAGAGAGAACTGGGAAAACGTCAGCGCAACAGAGACGCAACGTTTTCCCCCGCACTTAGTACAGAGATGTGCTCCCGGTGCTGGCTCTGTAGTACTGGATAACTCCTGTGAACTCTGGACTGCGATGGTATGGGAATCATGATGGTGCTTTGGAACCGACACCCGCGGGATCGGCCAAGGATTTCCGAAATGCTTTAAGCTCCTCTGTCGTACTCCACTATTATCACTCCTTCTCTGTTTCTCCACTGACTCGTCTACTCGACCTCTAAAAGAAAAGCACCCGCACTATGGCTCTCTATACCAATCTGAAAATCGCAATTTCCGCTCTCACGGGTCTCATCGTCGTTGGGCGCTATATGGACTGCTGCAGCGTGAACGTCGGCGTTCACTCGAGAGACGAGATTTTTCTTTGCTGGTATGTTACTCTCTCACGATGTGGAGCTGGTTTTTGAGGATAGAAGGCATACCGAACTTTAATGTCAGTACGATAGTTCTTTCGTATTCCGTCTGGATATAGGTGTGTGTGTGTGTGTGTGTGTGTGTGTGTGTATGTGTTTGTAACGAGTGAAAAAGTAGTGGAAGGAGAATGAATGTTAGAGGCAGTACAGAAGAAACCAAGGGAGAGATTTTCCTATCTCTGCTTGTTCTTTCTGAAACTCTGTCATATCTTTGTCGCGGGAAAAGAGCGTAAGAAGAACACTCTCTTGACGGCCCTTCGGAGAAGTCAAGGTAGTCTGATTTAGATGGCTTCCAGCAGAGGACAGAGCTAGAGCAAACAGAGCCTTGTAATGCCGTTTTCTCTTTATGAGAATTCGAAGAAAAGGATGAAAGGAGGCAGGGATGTTGAAGAAAAAGAAAAAACAACTTAGAGTGTAGTGGAAGAAGGCGTTTTGACGCTTCCATTAAACCAACAGCGTGTTTTGCATGTGTTTGTGCCGAGTTATATTATGTATGCAGTGATTCAGTATGACTTTTGGATTTTTGACAACATGACGAACGCGAATCAGAGCTGATGAAATGGGTCACTTCAGCGAACTTCAGATCGGTATGAGACGGTTTTTAAGTCTTTTAAGTCTTTTTCTGATGTATGACTATTGTTTTTATCAAATTCTACTATGCAATAATTTTCTGTAGCATCACGTACGTAAAAATGATGAGTCTAAGATGAAGTCTGGGCAGTTCCGGATGGACTCTGATGGGTAGTCCAGGGTGGATAATGGGATTCGATCCGATGCCATAATGGATACTGCACTGGATTCCATCCTGGACACCTCATCTTTTCTACGCAGGTATTTGCATCAAACTGTAACATAGCCTAATAATTATGTTCTACAAACTATATTGAGATTTTGTATATTGTATAAAAGACAAAGTTTCACGGGTATCCACACTGTAAAACGTTGAACAAAATAAATTTAGCTTTGGCTCAGTATTTGCAGTAATAATACGGTGGATCTGGATTGGAAAGTTCACCGCGTAATTAGCAATCAGGGCAAAAGGACCGACCCCGTTTTATTTCGTTTTTATCACTTGGGTAGAGTTGCCTTCCATGATCTGTGCCAGTATCAGTGGTGTACCTATAGTATATAGGCACACGTCCGTGTTGTTTATTTCTCCCTCGCTGCCAGGAATCCTCGGCCCTCTTTATGATACATGCTCCAGAGGGTTCTAATGAAAATGGCGGTTTACCAACCGAGCCACATCCACATCCTGCCTCCAAGTCTCTAACTAACGGACTACCGAAATATTAAAACTAGTGAGGGTACGTGGTCTGCCCTCGGCGGAGTTGGTTCGTTCCTCGTCATACATATATATATATATATATATATATTCGTGTGCCATACTTCACCATCTAGTTACACTGAGTTTCGTTTAACATACGTACTGGGCATAAAATAATCCTCTTCGCTTATTCGCCCTTTAACCTTGCTCACTCATCGTGTCATCCGATTTTAGGAGTATTAGAAAGTTTTTTCATAAACAAAAAATCATATTACAAGGACAAAATCCTTACAACTTAACATTATTATAACCTCAAACGTTTAACTTTAAGTATGCGGTGAAAAATAATTTTGTAAATAATAATCATACGTTTTGAATTGACTGCTTTGTTAATTACAATTTTTTGTAAATCTACTAAAGTGACAAAAAGTCTGTCTATTTTGCAAGAATAGTATTCTAATATTCATTAATTCATAATCAGGATTACTAACAAATTTTCTTTCAAAGAAATGTTTTTCTTCTTTTACCTGTAAAACTAAAACTGCTACACTTCTTTTTTGTAGAATTATAAAAGAAAATTGTGAGCGTTATTGGACAGAAAAAGGATTTGAAATATGTCGTACATTCCTGAAATTATCCAAAGGTTATCCTTTCAGTCAGTTTCAAGTTGCGCAAAAGTTCGATCCATCTATTATTTCAGTTGTATTGCCAGGAGCAATCAAAACTTTCGTAACCGCGGTCAGTTTGAGGCAGTGAAAAGCTATACGAGTCCAGTCAATGTGCACAGTCAATTCAGTTTGAGTATCAAATTTGTTTCTTGAAGCGTGTGAAACTCGGTTCAATTTCAATGGCGAGTTCAATATACATGTGTATTTCATACTATGAAGACCCATGTCTTGGAACTTTATATAGAACTTGACACTTTGCAAACGCCGAGCTGATCTTTGCTTTCTCACTTTCTTCCCTTCAAACGCACAAACATTCTTTGTTCAATTTTTTTTCGGACTATACTCACCTATTGACTGTTAGAACGCACGATTGTATGAAGCCTCAATCCCGAAAAGGGGAGTAAAGAAACGAAAAATTTCGTCCCGAAAGGAAAGTTGATTCCTTTGGAAACATTCACTCCTCTTCCTCTATTGAGGCTTTGAAATCTCCTGGGAGAAACGAACGCGTACTACATTCAATGGTAGCCCCCCGTGTAAATGCTAAATACTTTTCAAACCCTCTAGAATAGGCCTATGTAGGAACCGCACGATATCAGGAATAAGGCCGAAGGGGAAGTAGACGTGGAGATGTTCCCTCGAATACGGTGCGCCTTATACATACGTATAATACAAGTAGATATGAAAGCTAAGTGTAATCAAGATAACTTGAATATAGCCAGGGTTGGAATAAACGTGGAAATTTTTATGTAAACTTACCTACATTGAAAATAAAACAGATGGGGGTTTTTCGTGTAACTGGAATGTCAAAAATACCCTGGCAATATGGTATGTGAGAAAAGTAATGAACAAGCTTTGGTACTCACAATATTATGTGACAACGTGGAGGTTGAGTGAAATGTTACAAAATTGTTCTTAGGAAGCGTAACATCCTTTCTGAAAATCGAGGAAAATTTCCAAGAGAGTCTTCAAGAGGCCTAACGGCTTTCCGGAAGTTGAGCGAACCGATCAAAATTGTCCCCAAAATACATAACAACCTTTCTGGAAAAGGTTTAACCACAAGAAAAATAAGCAACTATGTTAATATTTATACCAATCGTGTAGATTGAAATACGCCAAAGCAACATGATGTCACAACTTGTCCTGTTGCCGCGGTTACCGAATGAAAAATGGTCGCGAGTGCGGCTCCGGATGTTTTCAGAGTTCATTAAAGTTTATGTGCCGCAAGCGGTTCAGGGAGCGTGTATATACACATCAACGGCAAAGTTTGCCCGCTTGTGCCCATCACGACAAAGTTAGTGACCGGGCTTATGACACGATCACGTCTCGTCGTTGCTTTCATACCCAAGGATGACAAGATGAACACTCGAGGATGTTGATGAATATGGCAACGACGCTTTGCTGTTTGATATTCTCACCGACTCGTGGATATATAGCATACTGGTAGCCAAACTTGTTCGCGTTCCTGGACCATCATCCGCCCTTTCACTTTACACCAGCTACACCGATATTTCTGGCGTCGAAACATCCAAACGAGAGACCGGGGAGCTGGTTTTAATATCGTCAGGCCAACCCCTCCGGACTCTCTGCAGGCTAATCGCGTTTTACGCCTTTGGGATTTCTCACCGTTTCTCCCGCAGGGATATCCCACACGCTTTCTACTCACATCCAACGAAGACCTCACACCCGACCAGTCAAATTTCCTACCAAACGAGTGAAAGCTTCTATCTTTGTATTAAAACAGCGTTTGTAGCCACATTGCCTCTAATATTAGGGTTCAACAGGCTAAATAAAGTCACTTTGATCTTTGTTAACATCTATTTATAATCTTGCCTAGTCATTTTATTCATTTTTAATCTAACTGAAAATGTGCGGTTTTGGTTTGTTGAAATTTCAAACCTTTCATTAAGCAGTTAGGCCGGGCTGGATGTTTTTTTAAATCATGACATTTCTTTAATGTCGAATATGGCGGATCGAAATACAAAAAGTTAGTTGATTTGGATAAATTCCGCTGCTGAGGGGTTTTTGAGAGGCTGCTGACTACGAATCTGAATGTAAAGTTCGAAAATTCGAAATTGCAGATCCAATATGGCGGACTAAGAATCTTAAACGTTTTATTCCGATTCCAAATTGATTGTAACGCCGAAAATTTCAGTTCACTTTTAAGCATTTCAAGAATTATCATATTCATATAGCAGCAAATGAAAGTAGAAAAGTTTCACTGCGACTAGGCGGTTTCATTCAACGTCAACCTAAGATTTCACGCATCGCCTTTGTAATTTGAACTTTGTATACTTTTTATAGCAGTTTAAGATGTTTAAAAAAAAAAATGCAAAACGACGTAAACACGCTAACTTATGCAAATTTCAAACTATCGGGCGAAATCTTTCACAGCAAGCATAGTTGCGATCAAGGTTGATTGACATTTAATAAAAACAAATATCAGCAATCCATTTAATTATTATAACTCGAGAACGGCTCTATGTATTGATCCGAAATTTAAAATTTAACAGGATTTACCTTACGTACTGAATTATTGCGTACTGGACAACTCAGGCTGCAAACTAAAAACCTTTTACATTCTCATTATTTTTCAAATTGTAAAAAGTGTAATCTATTAGGATCCCAAAATCGTACTTCATTATAGAGGGGATTTTGTACAAGGCAAAAAATAAAATGTGAAAATTACGTGGAAGGTTCTACTTTGCAGACTTTTTGTTAAATAATATTTGAGCTAGTGCGTCGGTAATGTTTAACGTGATGTAGGGATGAAAGTTACCAGCGGAAAACACGTTATCTCCTGAAAACAAGTGTAGCGTGATGAAGATAGGTCCCATATAGATCCAGTCCGTATTCCCCATGAAGTTCAAGCTCGTGAGAGCTAGGCGGTTAGAATTTCCTCGCACACATCCAAATACGTTAAGCTATATATCCGTGTTGAATAGCATAGAACGTAGCAGACGCGTATAGCGTTCGAGAAACAACTTTTGGCAAAAAGTTTTGAATTAAATTTCTTCCCCCTTCGTTTGCTGGCTTTTAGAGATAAAAAAAAGAACGAGCGAGTGGGAGTGGAGCCGAGGAATTTCAGCAACGACAGAATGAGGGGAAATGTAAAGGGCGGGGATTCTCGTCGCCCTGGCAAAGCGACGACCAATTTTCTACTCTTCTCCCTTTACCCGCGCGCCTCACCACGTCACTTCGACAATTAAAAAAAAAAATAAAAAAAAATGTGCGGTGTAACGGAAAGAAACGAAGAGACAAAATATTTTCGTGGTAGTTGAAACTGCGAAAATGCTTTTGTAAATTCAACAGCGATACTTTTTTCGAACCCTTTGGTGTTTCCACTTTGATCCATCGATGTTATCATTCTGAATTACGGTAAGTATCTTAAAGCGTCAATCGGTTCACTGAAAAAAAATAGTTTTATTTATTAATCGGAAGTATTATTTCGATAATTTTTTTTATTGAAGCAAGATTATCTTTGATCCAACTAAATATGTTTATAGATTTGTTACAGTATTTTATCAATTGTAGTATTTAAGAAAAAAATAGGAGTGCTAGAAAAATAGAAAAAAGTTGGATTCTGATATTTTTATTAGTATTTTCTGCTCCAATCCCATTTTACACCCATTTTCGGAGTACTCCTAAAAAAATTATTTTTCAACAAACAATACACTGCCTAAATTTCCGAAAAGACGTCGACGTAATGTTTGTTGATCAACATTTTTGGTAATTGTGACAAAACCAATTGTCAATAGAAAAAGAATTGTGGAATTTATTTTCTATTTAATATAATAAAAGGAAACAATTGAAAATAGTTTTTAAAGACTTAGTTCCAGAAATAAATAAAAAAAAAAAAATTCTCAGATTCAACTTAGTCGGACATCTGGTTTGTGCGATTTGCTAAAAAGATATTTAGGTACCCCATAACGAGAGATAGAGATCACAGCAAAAGGGCAGCGAGAGGGCAGACGAACCCCATGTGGGCGGGGGGGATATGAGGGTGGAGTGGATAGGCATTCGCGAGGACGTTAAATATGGTAATGAGTTTCGACACGTAGGCTACCAATAGTCATCAATTATTCTGAATAATGACATGCAAATAGGACACAGTGTAGGCAATTAATGTCACTATTTGCGGAGGCTTATCCCTCGTGCACGCGGAACCTAGGACTCCGCTAGTGCAACAGCAACAGAACACCGGACGCGTCGCAGACTCCTCTCTGCGTGTACATATATGTACTACACTACATATATTTGTCGTTGGATGGCACCAACACGGCTATCAGACACGTATATATCAGCTAAGCTCGTCGGATATTCGACAAACACGCGATACCGATCGAACTGCTGCCCGATGTAGGTCGTCAAGTGGAACTATCGCGATGATGCTCTCGCACGTTTTACGCGCTACACGGAGAGAGAACCAATGCGTTTTACCAAAACGATGATAAATTTTCAAAATCAACGCTGGGTCAACGTCATTACGAGACCTTCGATGTAATCGAATCAATACCAATTAATTTGCCTCCACGTTCGAGTGCATTCAAATTTGTTTATGGAGTGTAGACACATTTTGTTACGTATTTTGGGAGATTTAAACGAGTAAAGTTGCCATTTGCATTAAGGAGGTCCGATGAAAATTATTGAAATTAAACTATGAAATATGCTTTTGAGTTGGTCCTTCATTAATGTTTAATTACCTTTTAGATATAATATTTGTATTTATAATGAGTAATGCAAAGCAGTATGAATAATTTAGTGAAAATCGAATGTTCCGTTTTGTTAAAAATAATTTTTTTTAAATAAGTCAATAAATTTGTAACTTTCAAAAATAAGTGTTAGATCATTTACGATTTTTTTTTGTAAACTAATAATAGTGAAAAAAAATAAAATGCATTAAAAAATTCGTTTGTTTTTACTGCTTGGGCTAAATAAAGTGCATATGAATAGGGTTCTTTCTGTGATAACGATCATTTTCTCTCATTCCCCTTTCTTCAGACAAGATTAACGAGGCATCGGTCCAACCCTTTCATTTTTATCCTCATCTCTTTTCTTTCATCTCTCCTACGATCCCCTCTAACCTCTCATTTACTCGAATTTTACGTGATCCTAGGAGTCGAAAAAGTATTATGCAGTGTAATTTATAACGACCAATATATACCAGAGCCAAGAGCTTCGTCGTCGCCCCGGCCAGGAGGAATAATTTCACGTAACAGAACAGTTTAACCTTCTGTCATTGGGGAGAATTTAGCACTTTTTCTGTATTTACGATGTACCAACTACGGTGACATCACTTTTTCCATCTTGTGTGCACATTCGCACAGTATTATATTTTCTAAATACAATTTACAGACGATGGGTAATCATATATTTCATTGAAGATAGAAACGTCATTTCCTCGTCGTCTGCCTATGAACTGCAATCACACATACCGATTTAATTTATTGTACTGTATTATATTATAAAATTATGCAAAGTAGAACTTTGCATCATTGTTTCCCTCATTAAGTTTAATGTTTCACAAAGTTATCTCTATGAAGTAGTTTATTTATTAATTATGGCTTTGTAAAAAAATGAAATTTTTTGAGGAAGCAATATGCAAAATTCTACTTTGCATGATATTTAGTTTTAATTAACATTTTTTTTTCATTTCGTTACCTCTATATTTTTGGTAGTTTCTTATGCAGCAATACAAATTATCATGTATAAATTATCAACGCAAAGTTTGTTTTTCAATAAAAATGTGAATTCATGAAGAATAACTTATAATGTACTGTAAATACAATCTGGCTACAAATAGGACAACGAAAGTATAATTGTACGATTTGTGGCCACCCAGTAGCCACATTTGGCCCCAGTTAGAGTAAATCGACCAATTATGGAACAGATAATTTTTCTTTTTAATCTTTCCAACACTGGAAGGTAAAATAATATAGCAGAACGAGTTTTGGCGATTAGATGAAAGTAAAGAAATTATTACATTGATAAATTAGGTAGTTATAATTAGGCTTTTAGAAATACAACACTTTGTTCATTCATTGGTAGGTGTTCCGACATTGGCTTCTTTACCCTATTATCGTTTTTGGTCAGTTCTCAAATAAATTATTTATTTATATTTGATAAAGCAAGATAAAGTAAAAAAAAACCCGAATAAGAGAAAAAGCGAATTAGAAAAGAGGAAATAATAGCGAGAATGGATTTACATAAGATTAAATTTGAAAAATTAGAGGAGAGACAACGAAAAAAGCAGAATCGATAGAAACGAAGGCTAATAAATTTAATAAAAGGAGGAAATAATCGCAGTTTAACTATTACCGAGTTCTCTATCAGAATATATTTTATGTTATCGATACTTATATTCTTTTCCAACAGAAAATATTGTTTCTTGCCCTAAATGTTTTCATGTATCGATTTAAAGCATTTAATGTTTGCTCCATTAATTACGATCGAAAATGAAATACTTTTCATAATAATTCGATAGCTAGGTTAGATAAGTTTCGGATAACATTGATCAACTTTTAACGTGCTCATATGAATTTATTTAAAGCTTATCGTTAAACGAATAAGTGAAAATGACTTATGCGTAAAGTAGGCACCAATGGTACGTGTACCATATTGCAGCGAATACGGCTTGACTAAATCGCACAGATTTCCTGGATCTTTCTTAAAGCTGTAAGTATAAAAATATGGAAGAATCCTGTTAAATTTATTCTTTATTATGTTATCAGGATTTTATTATTTCAATCTAGATTGGAAACACGATTTTTCCTCGTGAATATTAATATGCTGAAAATGTTGGAGACGGCATATCGTCGATGGCACTTTTCACTGTATGATTTCACTTCTTGCGCTTTCCTCAAGCAAAAAAGTAACCGAGCAATATCGTCGAAAAGGCCGGATATAGCGCAAGTGTGAAAGACACGAGCGATTATTTGCCGAAATAAAATGTATATACATATATATGATAAAATAAGAAGTGAAAAAATCGTGCATTGGAGGGAAGAACTAGATGAGGAAAAAGAAGAATGCTTTGGTACGTGCCTACGGTATCTAGTCACACCTCCGCCCCCCGTCCGGTAAATATGAATGGCTTTAATATTCCGTAAGCACGAAGCCGCCACTTTTTAAAGTTCATGCATATCCGAGACGTGACCAGAAAATATTACAAAGCCCGAGCAGCCGTGAAGGCAATGCACACCGGAAGGCAGGTGAGAGAATGTGTGTGTGTGTGTGTGTGTGTGTGTGTGTGGTACTCTGGCACTGCTACTACTCAGTTTCCCTAAGGAATGAGGAAAAGGACGAAGGGGAAAAATATACGAAAAGCCGGTGGATGCTGCAATTATAAAGTACTGACGTAAATGTACCTTTCTTTTCCTCTTTCTCTCTTATACCATGCATACACTGTATCATATATTATATACTCAAGAAAAGTATTAAAATTACTTATACGCTAAGAAAAGGCTGCTAACAAAATTAGCAGCCTTTGCATTGCGAATCCATACCCAGAAATATGTATATGTATATATATTTATTACCCTTCCCAGGGTAAGACTTTGTACATTACTTCCTAATTTTTGTTTTAAATTGACAAAGCTTCCTCTACGAGGAAGTCGAAATTCATAAACATATTTCCTCATAGAAGTAGCTATATAAAAATTCAAAAATAATGAAAAAGCAATGTGCAAAATTTTACTTTGCATCCTTTATTTTCAAAAAAAAAAAAAAAAAGGATACCCGGTTCCCTCTACTATATATTATGTATTCATTTTCTCCAGAGCTCCATTTCTATTTGCAGAACCCTCGCCTGTTTCCAAGTTTGTAGAAGAACCCATTGAATCCACTCTCACACATGTTCCCTCTTACCACTGGTCTTCTTCAAGGTGCCTACAGACACTCTCATGTGCTGAATACTCCACCAGTTTTGATCGACGAAGCGCGAATATACTATGAATTTCCTGAGACGGTTATACATACTACGCTGCGTAACATATGTTTCGGAGATACCGCTGCTGTTCCGAGAGATGCGAGAGATGGAAACTAGGTGATCTTGAAATTAAATTTTCCTTTGAAATATACTCAGAGCTCAAGGAGTAATGAGATTCAGGGGTGCGAACAAGATTCATTGTGGAAAATCATGGCATTGTGCTCTAATTCATACTCGAATGCTTATGTAGAATGCCGACACTATACGCCGTTATCGGTTTACTACTTTATAGAATTATTTTATTCACACGAATCAAGAACTCTCCTGGAATAAAGTAGTTAATGTGCTTGAAAATAAAAAAGATGCAAAGTAAAAGATTATGGTAAAACGTTGTAAGCCTTGTGAAGTCAAATATACCTGCACTTATGTAGCAACTATTTACCAAAATATAGTAAATTTTACCAAATTTAGAGACCTCATGCCCTTTATTCAATTTAAAAAGCTATAAAATCTATGTACCTGCATACAATTTTTTTTTTAATCACAACAATCAAAGCGAGACAACTACTTCACGTGCGTGCAAAATTTCAAGCCGATCGTTCGAACGGTTAATGAGTAAGAGGAGCAAATAGTACTCTATTTCACGGACGCTTCACGTCCCTCAAACCACATTTACACGCCTTGTGAAATAAGATTTTGTTAGACACTCGTGCGAAAAACGTTTTCTTGACTAGTGTGATTGCAACACTCACCTTCGGCTGGTGCTGCAAATTCACACTCGTCAGAAAAACGTTTTTTCGTCCTTGTAACGAAAAATAATTTGGTCCATCGATACAACCTGAACTCTAAGAGAAGAGAAAAATATTGTTTTAAATATATATGCCTCGATGAACTTAGCTACAAATAAAAATGCCGACTTACAAAAATGGTTCATTTTGTGCGCTTGCTAATTTTAATCAAAGTAAATGTTTTTATCTGTTGAACTGCGGCGCGGTTTAATTTTGATGATTACGAGGTGATTCAGTTTGCTTAACGTAATTAGGACGAAATTTTTATTTTTGGATCGACTCCGGAAGTGGCGCGAGAATATAGATGGCGTTATTCGCACTTACGACTCTCTCCCCGAGACCGTATTTATATATTAAACTATGGCGCTGTGCCTTCCTCTTTACCCGTACACCTAACCATTTCCAAGCTTTAATTCAAACTAATTTGCATTTCACATGTTCGCACCCGGCTGGCTTAGCGCCGCCATTTATCTTGGTTGAATTTAATTTCACTGCGCCCGGAGTAAAGTGGCACTTATTCTTACGAACGCCAGCGCATGAACCCACGCTACTTTTAAAGTGCTAAAGAATGCCTCGATGTTTCTACACACTCGCATGCGTCTATGCTTTGGTTACAGCCAGACATTATTTTCTGTTTACTTTATTCAATTGTGTACAGTGATGCCTGCGAGTCCCAAAGGCTGTAAGTTTAAAGGCAATTACTCAGCACCAGATCTTTCACGCTTAAATTCAGACGTATTCAACTCAGAATACATCCGGCAAGATTTATAAGATCGAAATAAATACATAGGGCATTCCATGACAAATCGACAGGGTCGTGACCCTTGAATTGTTATAGCATATTATGCGACAAGTAGTAGCGACAGTAATTTACTAAAAACCACGTCGACGATTTCATTTTCAATATTTATTTCTATTTTTCTTTTTTTTTTCTTTTTTAATGTAGAAATTTTTTGTTCAAATTTTGAAAATTACAATGTTTAGTGATGGTTTCTTGTAGGAAAAAAATAAATAAAACATGTTATGGTAAAAAAGAAACTGTCCCATATTTTGAGAGTGAAACGCTGAAAATTCGCTCAATAATTAAAATAAAATTGAAAAAAGCCATTTGAATTAGAATAAAAATAAGAAAAAAAAATTTCATTAAGTAAAAAAAATATATAAATTATTCTCGGTCCACTCTCGAACTATGATGGAAATACTTGTCTTTAGTCCTAGATTTTGTGGACAATTGAATATTTAATTTCAATATTCAGATGTTTATTTTACAATATTCAAGTATTTATAAAAAAAAAATTGTAAAGTCCCTATTTTGATTATATTTCATTATTATTATTAGCTCATCCAATCTTATTTTCACGCCGATCGTAAGAATACATTTTTTTATATTGTATTTCAACAAAAAAATACAATAAAAAATTCATAAGTGTCATCGACGTAGTTTTGGTAAATAACATTTTTGGCGACTGTACGGAAATAAATTTTCGAAAAATATCTAAAAATTGGTATGGAGTGTTTTTATACCGAACGACATTATATTTACAGGAAAACAAATTACAAGAGTCACGGCCCTGCCGATTTGACATGTAATGGCCCATATATACATATATTGTTACTGTACCTTGATCGAAATCGTTTTACAGTAATACCTAGCATAAATAGCTTCCCCAACCAGTTACGTAGAGGAAGAGAACGATAGATTTGTGAGAAAGCCAGAGAGAAATGCGAGCTTACCAAGAGAGCCAAAGTGAATATTCAAATGCAAACGACGGAGGCATTTGGCAGGTCCACCCGTACGACTATGTCGTCTTTCCCTTTCCTTTAACCTTCATTCTCTGCATCTAAGTCGGCTCCAAGAGTGGAATCAAGTAGTAGTGGCGTCTTTCGCCTCAGTCCCGCGCTATTTGATTAACATTTTCCGTAATATTCTCCTCAAAAGTTTCTCACTCGTGTGTCCTTAGTAAAACTCCCGACAACCCCACACCCTAAGATTACAAATTTTCATTAAAAACTTTCGACGTTCCGATTTGCATAACTTCACGCCTATTGTACTGAAACACTGCCGGGAGAAAATTCGACCCAACGTTCGTGTATTTTTGACAAAGTTTTGCGTTTCTATAAATTCGTATGCTCTCGTTTATCTTTTATGACTTGTTTTATGTATACATTAGATTGGTCCGCTAATAGTGTGGTTTGTTTTTAATAAAAAAATTACAAAATTAAGTGACAGTCTGTGATGCACGGATGCTTATAATTTTTAACAAAAAGACTATGTATTTAATATTTCATTGTCCGCTCGAAAAGTAAAATTCTTTAGTGTGTAAAATCGACCAACAGATGTCCTGACAGAGGAGGCTACAATGCGTGGACAACAGACTGAAAGAATGAGGAAGCAACGTGCAAGGTTCTACCTCGCAATTTTTTTTTATTTTGTATTTATCTTTTACGAAATGTCATACCACTTCTTTACGCACCATTTGATATATGGGCTGTGTTGTATTTACAATATCTCGTGTGTGAGATAGATTCCTAGGTGAAATTAAGTTAAATAGAGTAAAAGGCTTATATCGAGAGTTGCTCGATGCACTTTCATAGCGAACGCAACGTAAAAAGTTCTAGAAATCCAACCAGTTCTAGCAACCGGGCATGTACATATAGACCGAGAACGGTACCTTTACAACGAAATAAACTAGTCCTCCACCACGCCACGACCTCCAACCCTTTACTCGAGCGTTTCCGTATTTACATTCGGTCGAAACCACATTCGCGCATCTCCTCAACCATTCGGAGGAAGCAAACATTGAATATGCAGACCCGCCACCTCACAGTTCCCCGTGCGGTATATCACGTATACCGAGAAACCGGGAAACGTATGGACGGATGCAAGCTGTTGGAGTACCTTGAAGACCTACACCACTATACCCACCGCGAGGTACTACAGTACTGCTCGTATCCACCAACGATTCGAAGTCGATAGACGATCCTGAATAGATTAGTATCAGGCAATGGCTGTACTAATGTGCGCGGTGTATATAAGGAATTCTCTGTCAAACGAGCCACTTTTTTGCTTACTCATAGAAGAAGCTTTGGTTTCATGAAAGAATTTTTTTATTTTTTACTTTTTAATATCAGAACACTCAAAATGGTGTGAAATATCGAGAAAAATGGTTCAGAAAAATTTACCGGTTAAAAGTAAAAAATACACACATACACGCAGATTACATAGAATATTTAAGTTTTAAAAAAGTGCATGAACACGCTTAGGTTTTTGTGTTGTTGTACAACTACCAAAAAATATAGAGATAAAAAAATGAAACAAAAGCGAATTAGAATTTAAATTTATGGAAAGTAGAACTCTTTACATTGCTCTCTCATTAAACTTCATTTTTCGTAAAGCTTCCTCTATGAAGACCTCTATTACCGTCGCGGGTCGAGTTAGGCAGCAAAAAATACCTCCGGAAAGGATTTCTCCGAAAAAATAGCCCTTGGAAAAAAAAACCCCGGAAAAAATAACGCTTCTTCTGTAAGGTAGCAAAAGGGAAAGAGTTAGACGGATGTCCACTACTAAAGTGCAAATGTTTGCATCGTGCGATATAGAATATACGTCAGCCATATCCCCACGCCAAAATGTTCTCGACAAAATATCCCTTTGCTAAAATAACTTTTTATCTTTAAGTGAGACACTGAAAAGTTAACTTACTTTTTAAAAAATTTAAAGTTTTTATTTATAGAAATTAAGATGGCTGAATATATATTATTATTATTATTATTATTATTACATTGAATTCCTTGAAATATTTTTTTTATTATAATATACTTAATTAATTTTTTTTTTTAATTTGAATAGTTTAATTGTAAAATTATGATTTGTGGAATCGTAGATGTAATTTTAATTACTTTGAATTAAATGGTAAAAATAATTTAATAATAATAATAATATTAATATAATTAATAACAATGTTTTTAGCTGGATTAGGAGCTAATTTTGAGATTGATTTTTAAAAAATGATTACTTTATCAATTATAAAACAACGAGGGTTAATCATTTTTTGTTTATCTATGGGTTTTTTAAATATTACTTTTTTTCAGCAGGGGGAATTATTCATCATTTAAATTCACAGAATATTCGTTATCTTAGAATAATTACATATTATATAGCTTCAATTAGAATATTTTTTAATTGTTCTACTATATCATTATATGGAATTCCTTTTATATGAAGATTTTTTTATAAGGATTTAATTATAGAAATATATTTATTAAATAAATTTAATAAACTGATTTTAATTTTTTGATTTATATCAATAGGATTTACTATTATAATTCTATTCGATTAATATATTATTCATTTATTACAAATTCTCAATTACGTATTTATATGTATATTATAAAAGATTTATAAGTAAAATAGGGATATCTATATATGGTTATTTTGGCGAGGGGATATTTTGCGGGGATGAAATTTCGGGTAGACGGAATATTCAGAATTCCAGCGCCAAATGTAAATTTTCAGGCGATCAAGCAAGTCAGCAAGGCAGCAAGCCAAAATCATCAGCAGAAAGCATAAAAAATATCGTCTATTGGTAGTAGAGCCTAATGTCAAGCGTATAACGCTGGTGGTTAGCTAAACTTGGAATTAAGCCAATGATCCGTTCTGTAGGTCTATGCCGCCATTCGCTGTTTGTTCCCATGATTCCGGCGCGAGAGCGGACGGCGAATGTTCCCGGTTGCAATTTACGAGACCTCTACCTACTCTTCATTCCAGGCAACTGGAAGAGGTACAAGCTAGCTAAAGTCAAAGGCACGGTAACGAGAGAGATTGGGCCAGGACGTCGAAGTAGATGAGAGAAACTGCACGAGCTGCTCGTCAGCAACGTCTTGCGAATTGGAAAGCTCCCTAAGACCATTAATCAACCTCGCCACCCTTAGAATGTTTGATGCCATATAGATAGATGCGTTTGTCGGTACAATATAGTTATACAGTTAGTCCTGGTGTGTTTACTGCACATATATTAAGCTAAAGGAACGTATATATGAGGCATTCCATGTCATTTGAGCAAATAAAAAAATATTTTTTAGTGTCCATGTCCTCTTTTTTTTTTAATGACACATCAATTTTTCTTTAACTTTTAATGCGAATGTAATTAATTAATTTTCAAGTCACATTTTACAGCATAATCGTCGAAAGTATATATTCTTTATTTAGAGGCCACTTTATATCGTCACCGACTTACTTTCCTCAAATGTTTTTTTCTGTTCAATCAAAAGTTGCTATCACTTATCATAACACATTTGTGTTCTATGAAATGAGAAATAATCAAAATACGTTTTTCTGTTAGAGAAATTACGAAAATTAAGTTAGCGACAATACTCGGAGTCTTTCCTCTTAAAAAAGATTTCTTTTTTGTACGATTTCGCCTTAAAATGTTGTTTCGCTTAACTTAATTAAACGTGAATGCATTTTTCTTTTGTATATTATAAAAAGCCGAAAATCTTCGTAATTTAACGTTGTAGATACGATTTACCATTCCCGAAGTATAATTTTTTGAAAAATAATAATTAATCATTTTTTTAACATAATCATTTCAGAAAATTGAATATATCGCCATAAAAAATCGAAATAATATAACATGATAAAATTTGTCCGAATCAAAAGAATCTGATTTTCATGAATTATGACAGTAATTTATTTATTTTTTAGTTGCTTAACTGACGTGAAATGGCACATATATTCATCTGTATATGGAAATATATAGAGATATATATATATAGCTATTGGCCAATGCAGACGCGACGTGCCATAAGTCAAACATCTCTCTCGTTACCGTACAAGACGAGAGCGGAGATTGAACGAGGATCTCCAGGACGTCTGGAGAAGCCCCCGAGGAGCTTCTGGAAGCATAAGCACTTCGATGTCTCAACTGGGAGGATTTTCCGTACGGGAAATGTGTCTGCACTGAGTTTCCGCTCTCGATGTAGATACTACACAACTCTGAATCCATATAACGTTAGATGTATTGGAGCCTCAGACGTTCGAATCCTCCGAGACTTTCTATATCGATGCAATAGTTTTTCCTCTACAACGATGACAGAAATATTTTCACTCTACAGTCGTTCAAGACTCTCGAATTGAATATTCCTTCTTTCTTCCATTCTCCCACGCTAGCCTCTGAGGAGGTATTCCTGAATTGCAAATTAAAAAAAGTCTCGCAAATTGTTATGTCTATCAGGACTTGGGAATAAAGACATATGTGGTATTTTATGCTAATACAAACTTATTAATTTTTCAGTTTTTCTAATGAAATTTCTGGATGACTTTTATGAATGTTTCAAATTTTCTTGGCAATAATTTTCACAAATGCTTATATTTTTGAAGACATATAAGTCGTCTCGTGAAGAAATAATTACATGAAAGATCTTCGTCTTGGATAATGTACTTTGATTTAAGTATACTGAAAAATTGGTAACATTGTAGATTGTTGTAAATTTTCATAGAAGGTCGTAGCTTACCGACCTACTATTGAACATAGGTAGGTGTACAAAATCAATAAAATTTATGTGGAAAGAAAATAAAAAATACATGAATTTTAAACAAAAACTTCAACCCTCGTAGACAGATGGCAAAGATATATATTTTTTTATTCAAAAAATATTTTTACGATATGATTTATATCATAAAAGATACAAGCATTTGAACATTCTTGCCAGTAAAGATAAAGAAAAATTCTCTTTTATCCTATTTATGTCAACCTCTCACTTTCGAAACATAATCTGCACTTTACAGTTTTTTTTAGTCTCCTTGCACGAGCAATACTGCTATAATGGAACGTCAGTACGAATCGTCGAGGTACCTGGGAGACATTATTGGTTGTCGGGAAATGGCAAAATACACTGGATACACGCTATTTACTGTATCTATTTTATACCCTCCTTCATCTACACGTCAAAGCATTGACCGTGTATATATGGGGCATTCCAACTCAATTCACTTGGCCAACGGCCTGATCCTTTCGGATTCTGTTGACGAATATTTTTTTTTTGCTTATTTTGGCCGAAAAAAGATTTCTTTAAAAAGATTTTTATCGCTTGTTTTACCCTTTAAAATAATTCTTCCTCATTACTCTTGAGTAAAAACTAATTTCGGCCAAATTTAAAATTCTGAAATTTTTTCCATAAAATCTAGGACTAAAAACACGTATTTCCATAGTAGTTCGAGAGTGGGCCGAGAATAATTCCTAATTTTTCCTTAATTTAAGAAAAAAAAATTAGTCCATATTTTGAAACTTAAAAATGTCAATAATGGTTTCTTGTAGGAAAAATAAAGAAAAATAAAACATGTCATGGTAAAAAAAAATTTTCCCATATTTCGAGAGTAAAATGCTGAAAATTCGTCCACTAATTAAGATAAAATCGAAAAAAGCTATTTTAATTACAACAAAAATTAGGGAAAATGTTTTTTTCTTAAAATAAAAAGAAATATATAAAATGTTCTCGACCCACTCTCGAACTGCGATGGAAATACTTGTTTTTAGTCCTAGATTATATGGAAAAAAAATTCAGAATTTTAAAACCGATCGAAATGTATTTTTACTAAAAAATTATGGATAAAAATTATTTTATAGGGTAAACCAAGTGATAAAAATCTGAAAAATATCCTTTTTCTTTGGACCGAAATATGCCATAAAAAATTCGTCAACTGAATCCGAGAAGGTCAGACCGATGACCACGTGAATAGACATGGAATACCCCGTATATACAATGCGAAATAGATATTTCTCAGTGTCAAATGCTTCCTGCATCCCGATAAGTATATGCAGCACATATGCTATAAATTCAGCATTGCTACAAGGGAGACAGGTACAGTATGGTTCTACTCCAATCCTTTGGGAAAGAGCAGTTCTCGTTGACATCAAAGTGCTTCTGTCAATTTATTCAAAGTCCTTTTTATACCTTATAATTTTAACCATCGTTTAATTTAACAATCAATTTAGATTGTAATACCGATTAGTTATGGAATTCATATTTAAATTTTAATTAATTATATATTCTGTTTAAAAAACGTGCATTTGAATTTCTGTTTGTCACAACTAATACTACAAGGGTGTTTTTTTTCTCTCCTTGATTTACCAAAATAGCCGGAAAAATATTTTCCGTTGGCTGTAGTGCGGTATCAAAGCCATTTATCGGATAATGCCGAAAGACGCCGATTGTCTGCACGTGTAAAAAAAAAAGGGATCCATTGGAAACGACATGTAGGATTCTTATACGCCTGCTCAGCTATTTCGAATATGGGTACGGCGTCTTCCATTGCGCTCAAGCCTATCCACCATCGGCTATTTTTCTTCAAGAGCTCAGAATACCGCGAACCTCTTATTTCCTCTATGATACGTTCGCATTTTCAGACAAGAATTTTCAACCCCGAGAGTTTTCCTACCGTTGCAGAGACTTGGAGGAAAAAGCGATAACACACGAGCGTTATTAAAAATCTACAATTTCACAGAGCGTGTATTTCAAGCGAATTTCATTCCGTCTCAAATCGTCCATTCTTCATATACGTTAATATCCAACCGGAAACTGAAATTTCTCGCTCTTTTTCATATGGTTTCACCGGGAAAAAGTATCCTTTCTTATTGAGTAAAAAAAGATAGACATGGTTTATCATTTTTATAATTGTACACTGAAACTTGATTCGTATAACATAAAACCAGTAGTTTCCTGAAAAGATGAATGCCACGTTTCGTTATAACTCTTTCGACAAATTCGTAAAGTTAAAAAATTCTGTATGTAAAATTACGAAAAAAAAAAATATTGTAAATTTCAACGTAAAAAATTGGACAAAAGAAAATAATACAAAAGGGTAACAAAAAAAATCGCAAAAAGGGAGAAAATTAAAAGTGCCAATGAATATATTTTAAAATGTAATGAAAAATTCTTTCCCCTAAGTATTTCTAAAACTAAAACTGACAAACTTTTCTTTCGTCAATAGAAAAAAATTGTTGAGATTTGTAGGCAAAAAGTTCTTTTTTATATGCACTAAAATGATTCGTTCGTTTTTAAGGTAACTACTGCGATCCAGTTGAGTGAAATCACGGCCCAAAAAAAAAAAAAAAAAAATTATAGATTCTTTAAAAAATGTCTTTTTGGTATTAAAATATTTGCTGTAAAACACTCAATTCCAGATGTACATGCGCTTGTTTGAATCATCTAAATATACTTGTCATATACCGACAGAGTTATAGCCGAAATTTTCAACCGGAAGTGAATATCGATCAATGTCGTATTTTATAATTTCACTGTTACAGATACACGGTTTTCATTTTATCTAAAGGAAATAGGGGGCAGCGGGAGGGGAATAGGCACAGTGCGAAACCGCAGTGTGATCACCGTGGATACTCTAGTTTGCTCGATCCAGTGAAATTCAATTCCAGAGGCTTGTGCCAGTGGCTTCACTGCAATTTCTGCCACAAGAGGGCATTAACCGCGGTTATAAAATTTGCCATACTGTGGGTGAGCCACACGGATTTCGACTTGTAGCGCCAACTGCGCGGGACTTAAGCCGACGCGAGTCGTGCGCGAGAGCTAAAACGAGTGGGTGTAGAGCAGTGTAGAGGTAACCGGTATAAAAGGGGTCGAGGGGGAGAATGAAAACGTTCATGGGGGTAAATGTAGGTGACGGTGAAAGAGCGAGAGCACGGAGAAAACTGGTGGTTCGAGTGTGCGCGCAAAAGTAAAAGAGTGTGAGTGAGGGGCTGAGCGGAAAAGCGAGAAAGGCTGCGTGTGCTGCGCTCTACCATGAAACCGGCTGGAGAGCAGCAGTTGGGAAAACGAGGCAGTTTCGCGGCAAAATAAAATAATGGGCCAAGCCTTCTCCACCCACTCGACGCCCTCTCTCTCTCTCTCTCTCTTACCCCTTTCTCTACTCTTGAAGCATTGCTATGTAAAGCAGCGTAGAGTACCGGCTGCAATACGCTGCTTCCGTGGCTACGAATAACGATCATAACAATCATAATGGTAATAATATCCTTCGTTACAATATAAAGTAATATGGTGGACGATTCGAAACAGCGGACAATTAGAAACAAAATAAAGTATATCGAGTAAATTGGTCCTTTTTTAACTCCCAACTGCCCCTGTGGGGCAAAAAAAAGGAAGGTTTGCGTTTTACGACGATCAGCTGATTTGAGCGATTTCTTTGTAGCCCATATGTTCTCGAAAACGGTAAAGAATTACTTAACCAAATTTTGTACGTCGATTCTACGACTAGCACCCAATGTATTTTTCCATAAATTGAGGTGATTAATTGTTGATTCGCATAGATAAATGAATTTTTCAAATAGCCTATTTGAATATATCGAAGTATCGCAAGATGGCCGCCATTGATGTGTATTCTGTAACTTACTTCAACTTTGAAAAGGATGAAATGAATATAATTTTACAAAAATTAAAAAAACTCCCGATTATTTTCTGCCACTCTTTTTCTGTTTTTTCGGTAAATTTGCGCAAAATCTAGCTTTTACGGAGATCCGCATGTCGCAGGTTCGAGAATATATATGCTCACTCGAACGGTGGTACCAATAAACCTTACCTTAGTATTGGTACCTTAAGTACCAATACTTTTTCTCTTTATGAATCCCGCACGTTCGCAACAAGAACGTTATAGATTTAGATGTGTGTTCCGAATTGTCCCCCTTTATCCTAATGCTTTTTTTATCGAAGGTCAGAAAATCGTTATACCTCCAAATCTCCCTGTTTTCAATAATAATACCAAATTGATTTTATTATATCTGGATGGAGCTGCGGCTGGAAATCGAAGCGAAAGCAAAAGATAGAATACGCAAGAATAATAAATATACAGAAGTGAAAGAGAGTTAGAAGGACATTAAGCACATCCCTGGGCTTAGAGACGTTAAGGTTCAATCCATATATGTAACTCTTCCGCCTCACCTTCCCTTTCATATTTCTCTTTCGCTCTGCAATCCGAGATTCTGGCATAGTCCGCAGAGTGGATTTTCCGATGCGCTCAACGACGTAAGCCGGAAAGTGAGAAGAAGAGAAAAAAAGCAGGAGAATATGATAAGAGTTGCTGTCTCGACTGTGCTTCTGCCGTCGGTAAAGCTGGCGCGCATGTTTCACAATCGACTGTAGTATAGTAGCAAGCCTTTCCCTGATTCTTATGATAATAAGGATTTCGTATTTTCAAACTCGATGATTCGGAGCTTTTCTCAAAAAGAAAATACTGAACTTTCTAATTGTCATCTTAATTTGTTAAAAACAAAAACCGAATATTTCGTAGTTTTATTTCAGATTTTTTAATATCCAACATTTCTATTAATCCTGTATCTTTTTTAAGTCAATCTATCTCGGAAATTGTAAGCCACAGAAAAAAATATCTCGCCGTAATAATTGTAGTTTTGTATTATGCCAAGTATTTTCATAATAAATATTTCATGTTTGTGAAACTCGGTGCTGTAAACCGTTTTCTTTAAAGAATAAATAATGACCCATCTAATTTTTATTTTCAGTTGATAATAGTCAAATATTTCGTAGTTTTATTTCAGATTTTTTAAAATAGCCTTCATTTTAAAAACAACTTATCTTGCGACAAGAAGAAAAATGGTTAAACAATACCAATTTTTATTGAAAAATATTAATAAACGCAAAACCTGTAAGATACAATAAGATGGTCCATTAAAAAAAAGTCTCCGCATAGTGCCGAGGATCTCGGTGATTTATCTGAAAAAAAGCAAATATTTTCTTAATTTGTATGATTATTGATTTTTCATAAAATAGCGGCCCTACATCAATAAGATCATTTTTATGAACTTTTTTTTTTCATTCAAGGGACCTTAAAAAATAATAATTAAAAAAATCAAAGAACGGCTACTCTTGATGTTAACTACAATCATAGAGATTAAAAAAAATATTCAGTAGTTTCTTTTTAAGTTGAAAAGCTTTCGATTTATCGTCAAACTTTAGAGGGCTGTTTGTGCTTTTAAATCTTGACGACTACCGATTTTAAAAAAACGTCGAAATTTGGACACAAGTTCAATCTTGACATGATCTCACATTCGAAATTTGATCTTAAGATCGAACTTAAATTCGAACTTATGTCCAAATTTTTTTTTTCCCCATAATTGGACCCTTAGATTTTCAAGCTCTCCAACATACATCAAAGTGAACAAAAATCTAGTGGGATATAAAATAACACAATTGACAGCTTTTATTTGCCTTAACAATGTTATGACTATCCGGATTGAGAGAAAAAATAACAGCAGAACAACAGAAACCGATGAAGATGGAATTGGAAATATTCTAAATTAATCCCGTTAGATGAATATTTACCCACTCTGGTCAGTACTACTCGTGAATCGAACACGAGAACGTCGCTCGAGTGTTTGGTTAGTCTCAGCATAAACTCGATATTGCAACTACATGAGCTTCCAGGCTGTGTTCGTTGTTTCTGCATTTGTCCGAAGCACCATTGGTATACATGGAAAGCGCTACACTACTGTTTTTAGTAACAACGTGAATTTGCCTAGTTACACGCTTCAAGACCAAATCACGTTCGGAAATTGCTCTGCTTTTCGAACCACTATATGGATATACAATACACCGTATGTCGTTGTATATATGTGATGTATGTACGGGGCATTTCATAACAGATGGACAGTAAATATGGAGTACCGAGGTTCTCCATATTTTTAATATTCTTTTCCTTCCAATATTTTATAAAGCGGTATTAAAAAAAAGCCTCACACCAATTTTTAGATTTTTTTTCGAAAATTTATTTCACCTCACTTATCAAAAATGTTGTTTACTAAAACTACGTCGGAGTGGTTTTTTTTTAAATTTTTAGCTACATATTCTCTATTGAAAACCAAAATTTTGGAGATTACTTCGAGGATGGGCGTAAAACTGCGATTAGAATAGTGTTTTTTTATGTAATATGCGTAAAACTTCATTTTACGCACTGTGCGTAAAAATTGGTTATACACACCGAAAACAGTGCGTAAAATCAAAATTTACGGATCGAAAACAGTGCGTAAAATCGAATTTTATACACATACTTTACGCACCTATATAGCAATCGAATAGCACGTGTGAGTAAAATCGCATTTTTTTGGCAGTTGTCGCAAAATATACTATTTTATTTCTCCTTTATACTAGGAGTGAAAAACATTTATTAAAATATAAGACGTTGTTGATTTGTCGTGAACTACCCCATGTATGTGTGGACAACAAGCTGGTACGGAGAGACCATAGGATTGCTGCACATCCCGTTCCGGGCATCCGAGTGTTTGCTACTTTCGATAGGAACCGGTGCGATGAACTGTGTCGTACCGGAAAACGTTTAAATAACATTTCTTCCGATACGCACTATAGTTAACAGCTATCTGCACTGTATAGTCTCTGCATATAGTGTATACTAGACTGACTAAAAAAAAAAAAATTTGCCACATCACGGAACTAAAATTCTATTATAACGCAAAGTTAAAAAAAGCCTGTAGAAGAGAACCTTCCAAATTCCTTCCTCACAATTTTCTATCTTTGACAAAGCTTTTTTGTTTACAAAGCTACGTCTATGAGAAAGTATTTTGATCAATTATGGCTTCGTCAGAGAGGAAGCTTTGTAAGAAAAGCACTCTCAAAGATAGAAAATTGTGAGGAGGCAATTTGCATTGTGCTTTGCATGCTTGTTTTGAGCTCGTAAAACGTTTTTTAAAAAAATGCAAAATGTCATAAATTTTGAACCGCTCGACCGATTTGCGTCAAATTTTCACTCAAGTCCTGTTCCATGGTAGTCCATATGTGAACCAAATTTGAAGCCGTTGTCTCGTAATTTGTGCAAGTTAGTGCACGAACGAGATTTTTCAAAAAAATCCAAATGCCATAAAATTCGAACCGCTTGATTGGATTTGCGTTAAATTTGAACTGAAACCTTGTTCAATGGTAGTAAATGTGTGAACCATATTTAAGGTAAGTCTGCAAAAAATTTCGAAAATGTTTTTTTTTTTTTCGTGACGGCACTTTTTTTCTGTCTTATTCATCAAAATCGAAATTTATCGACATATCGACAGCTCCTTCGACTAAATTCATCATTGATAATCAATAATCGTGAAATCATGTCGAAAATTGCAGCCGGTTATCTCAGAATTTACAGAATTTGAAGTCTTTGCAGACATTTAAAAAAAGAAATTGAAATTGCAATAAAATTAGAACCACTCTATCGATTCTCCCCAAATTTCGTACACACGATGGTTTAGTGGTAGTCCATTTATGTACAAAATTTCAGTCAGATGTCTCATAATTTACAAAAGTTATAGAGTGAAAACGAATTTTTCAAAATTTTAAAAATGCTGTAAAAATATTATTTACCAATCGATTCGCGTCAGCTACAATCTCAAACGTTGTTGTATGACAGTCCACTTGCGTGCCAAATTTGAAGTAAATACAGCTAAAATTATGACACTACATTCTGAGTATGCTGACATGAAAATCTCGAAAAGAATTTTTTTTCACAGATAAAGCTTCCTCTACGAGGAAGAAAGCCATTTTCTAAATGTATTGTAACATTTTTTAATGAAAAGAAAAAAAAATTAACGTGGACTTTACCTACTTTACTCCTGTTCCTACTATCAGGACACCCTTTCATCAACCTCATCTCAAGTCCAAATTTATACTTGAACAGATTGAGAACCGGAGAAAAATGAAAACTCTCGAGTATTTACAATACTGGACAAGGAGAGCCAGAATCTGCACTTGGAGACAGAATTGTGCAGAATCTGCACAGAGTTGGCGCGACAAGCTTCGCTACAAATGTGTAGCAGAGAGTAGTAGTTATGCATCAGAGACTGCAGTGAGCTTACCCAGCGATGGGTAGATGTTACATATACCGCAATGCAACGAGCAACGCCGGCGCCACAACGCTGCTGCTTGGGCTACCTCCAAGTAACATAGGTTAACTGTACCATCGGGTGTCGTCAACCTACTCAAAACGTTACGTGATTCTGTTTTCAAGCCTGGGGGATGAGAATATGTATATACTGCATTGCAGATATAGAGGAAGGGTTTAAAGGGCTTCAACAGATCTCGTAGTTAAGGGTGTATAATATTGAAAAAGAAAAGAGCAGAAAAGTATTTTCTATTTTTTAAGTTTCATCCTTTCTTGGCAAGTCATGACACCATCAATTTGGCAACAATTTACCGCTCGTTCATTGCAAAAAGCATCTAACGTCGTTTTATGGAAAAATGGCACAGGAACACACAGCAAATACGACTCATTTTATATTCATCCCCTGTCGGTCGTTTTATATACGGTTTTGTTGATCGTTTACCGTAATTCTTAGACATAATTTGGTCTGGTCATTTTGCAAGTACTTTTTCGGCAAACGACCACAAAACGATCAGTCTAATTTCGGTAAAAGTTCGGTCCCTAGCGTTCTCAGCCACCGACCAATCCTTTCTAAAATCTGCAACTTTTTACTTAAAAAATAGATCAAATAACTATGTCAAATGTACAACTTTGAAATGAAGCCTTCAAGACCACTCTGGGTCATTTTAACACATACGTCACCTTTGACGTATTAACGATTAAATAAATTATACTTTTCTATTGATATGTGTTATTTTTTATCCTTCATAAATAGCTGCACCGTGAGAGTATTTTTTTTCAAGTGGAGACATATCTCAAGAGTATTTGTTTAAATTATTAGCTAGAAATAACAAGAAAGGAAAAAATCGAACTCTTTTTTCGAAACACATGATTTATTAAAAATGCTTGTTTTTTTTGTTAAATTATTTACGATTTTCAACCGTTTCGTCGGTAATACACAGTATCAAGTTTTCACATCAACTCGATGTAACATCATGACGTCACGACGCTGTACGCCAATCTCGTGACAAATTGCGAATTTTTACGATTATAAAATGATATTAATATTAATTTACAGACTTACATAAAAGAATCTGTTAGTAATTTCGTGCTTTGGGGTCATTAATGAGCGATTACAAAAATAAAATTTCATTTAATAATATTTTTTTCAGCAACTCCGTTGACAATACATACAAAATGATACAGGCTCAATTTGACCCAGTGTGGTCTCGATGTTCGAAAAAATAGGCGTGATGTCGAAGGGTTAAACTTTTCTAAATATTTTTTTTAATTTGTTGAATCCACAAGAACCCGTGAAAAGCTATACCCGAAATTTACAACTATCCATGGAGAAAGTGCAAAATTTGGAACATGGATTGTTGTAACACTCTACAGTGATCTACTTACAATACGATTTTTCGGACCATCTCGGATACAAAACTTTCCGTATTTGATATACGATGTTTTGGCCTCAGGATAATACAGAAAGGTTTCGTATTAAAAAATATAAATTATGTATCAGTTTTTAAACGTTTTTGTCACATGTTCATAGCAGAGATATAGCTGAAATATCATTCATGATTAACTACAAGCATTGTGCAAGCAAAAGGTGTTCATTATCATATTTCCAACAGGGATACAGCTGAAATATCACTAATAATTAAAATTTAAAAGGTGTTCATTGGTTGCCACTTTTAGAAGAAGAAAAATATTGAATTGTACATATTACAGAAGTATTTTATCATTTTATTACGATCTATTATGTCAGAGATTTATATTTTAAACTAATAGAATATATTCGCAAAATAAACAAGGACGTTGTTCCAGAGATAACGTTGATAAAAGTCTTCAAGGTATAACCTGGAAGAAGCATAAATTATAAGTTTGAAAAATAATATCTAATTTAATGTAGCATAGAAACAAATAATTCATGTACTAAGAAATTTTTATATAACTCCCAGATTCGCATCTAACTAAACTAAGGTAGGAAATATATTATATAAAATAAAGTACAAAGTATGTACTTTATTTTATTTTCTATTATTTCTTATCTATTAGTTCTCTCGGTTTCTATGCACTATGCGTCAATCCATAATTATGAATATGCAAATATTAATATTTAACTTTAATTTTATTAATAAGCACGTCTAAATTTAAATTCAACTTCTCAAGATACTGTCATCGATAAGAGACATATCTTGACTTAACTTTTTTTTCACTGCAAGTATAATAATTATTTTTGAATTGTAAAAGTGGAATAAGTGTCAATATGACTTGCAATTTTATAATCGAAGTTCTGCATAGTAACTAATATAAATATTATACATACGAAAGACTCACCACCACGGCAAAAAAAAAAGTGCCGTGTACTTAAGGTAAATACATTTTCTCGACGTTTTGGACATTTCTGAGTATCCTCCCATGAAAATCTCGAAAAAAAGATTATGAAAATAAATCCTCTTCTACGAGGATGTAAAATAACATTGAATTTATTTATAGAATATCCTTTTGCTTCCCCATAACAGAAACTTTATTTTAATAATGTTTTTGAAAATGTCCGTATGTATGTGCGTGCATTCGTGTGTAGGGCTTCGAAAATTTAATCACCTATAACTCAACAACCCTTCAAGCGATTGCACTAAAGTTTGGCACACAAGTGAAATAGTTGCCCCGTTTTGGGTGGTCTAATTTGTAATAAAATATATGGGGTATTTCACCTGGTTTCGACCTGGGTCTGACCCTCGACCCTTTCAACTGAGTCCACAATTTTTTATATTATTGACATAACTCTAAAAAGCAGAAATTAAAAAAAAATTTACCCATTTTTAATTAACTGCAATTTTTTAAAACAAATTATCGAACAACACACTTTAAAAATCTAAAAAAAATCTGAAGAACCGTTTTTGGAAAATAAACATTTTTGGAAATCGAGCCGAAGTGAGTTGGCGATTACATCTATTTTTTTTCAATAAAAAAAAATGGAAAAAATTAGAAAAAATAGTAACTTTACGATGGGCAGTAGCTAGAAAATTTTTGCATGTAGCAAATGATTTTTGAGAATTTTTTCAGATTTTTCCAAATGTTGAGATTTTACTTAAATAATCTCAAATTGGACCTTTTTATTAATAGTTATTTAATGTCCATATAGAAATAAAATATATATGCATTGGAAAAATCTGAAAAAAATCGAAAAATCATGTGTTGCAAGCAAATATTTTTTTTCTAAAAAAAAAAGTAATGTATAATCTCGTAATTCGAGCAGAAATGTGCATTCATTCGCTATAAATGTATTTAAAATACTTTCATGACTGAATTATTGTAGATTATTACATTTATTGCAATAGAATAAGTCATCTAGATTATTCCCAATTATTGCAAAACTGCGTAATTAATTATTATTAATTTAAAAAAATAATAATCGATCATAGTTATTAGTTTCAAGTGTTATTTAAAATAAATTTTTACTGACAGATTAATAGAAATAGGTATTTTTATTATAATCAATCGCACTAAATCACAGAAATTTTTAAAGAACTTTAAAAAATTGGTATGGAATGCCTCATTTCTTTATTACAGACGTGATTTATCATCTCAGTCACATATTATACGTCAGCACTGCCCAAGCGCATAATTATATAGCTTTAAACTATATACTGTTAAAATATGTGTAAGTGAGTCGCAGACCAACGTTACCCACACTATGAAATAAATTTATGCTCTCCCACCTCGCGACCGTGAAGCTATAGTATCGCTTGAATAAAGCAGCTTCTTCAGCGTTCGCCATCGCCATTTTAATGAAGGAAGTGAATTGGAATCCAGCTATTTAAACGATCCTCTACCCTATTTTTTGTGTAATGTAATCTTCTGCAATTTTCAAGTAAGTCGAAAAACATTGCTTTGTATAACAATGTTTGTGTATAACATTTTTCCAAGATCACTGCGTAGTTAAACATGATCTTTGAAAATTCATCAATCGTGTTGTTATTTAGATACACTTCTTCATACTGACACCATAAAAAATCAGAAAGTTCTTTGATAATTATGATCTCATCATAATTTTCTTAATTAAAAAAGAAAACACTTTCGAAAAAACAGTGAAAATTCTCAAAAGTCCTGTCTTATATATAAAAATATCCAAGCGACAGTCGGCAGTGGACTGACTCACAAATACAATTTTTTTTCTAATTTTCTTTTTGGAAAAAAAAATCGAAAAAGATAGAAGCGCGGTTCGTCCCACTTTGGGTTCAAGCTTAAAAATCTTCATGTCCGATATACTATTTTTGAGAATTTCTTTAAATTTCAAATTCCGCTTAACAATGTGTTGACTTTAAATAATCATAAGTATATCAAATGTTTAAAAAAAAAATCTAATAAAAATTCTGGTCGACGCTTAGAATTGGGTCAACGAGATAAAAAATCGGTAATGTCATCCGAGAACTCGAGGATCAGACCCAGGTCGAATCGGTATGGAATGCCCCATATATATTCAAGTGATGAAGAATTTCTAGAACTGTTATGACTCAATTCACAAGCGCTTTCTATATTATGTTGGAATTTGAGTTCGTGTTGAAAATTGCGTGACTATAGTAATTGTCCAATTAGAGCTTAAGAAACAAAAAATGAAATAATACAATTAACATTACTGATCGAGGCATGTAATTAAATAGTAGTAACGAGTTTAATTGTGGTCCTGTTATTAAATATTATGCTTTATTGTTATATCGAGCTTCAGGAAAATGTAAAGTACCGGTATACTCACTTATAAGCTTGCATAGCGGCGCAACATGCAACTCCCTTTAACTCTTTCAACTCTTCTATTTTTCGTCACAAAGTTATGTAAGCTTTTACGAGGATCGCGCGCGAGTACCACCAAGTGGATCCGTTCACACGCTCTTATACCATACAGAAAATTCCGGTTGCGACTATGCTTCTCCCTGGCTCTTGATGCCATGTACACCGTGACGTTATCATCTTTCTCCTTTTGCAACGCTATCTTTTGAACATGCCGTCCTGAAAGCTGGCAAATATTACAGTAAAAGCTTCTTTGCAGGTATATTCTGAGCGAACACGAAATACTGCGACAATGTCGGTGACTATAAAGACGAGTATTATTGCCATCTTGGCTGCCGGATTTCTCACAGCAGGTGCGTTTTCACAATGTAACATCCTTAAACATTAAAACAAAGAATAAATAAATTCACGCATTATTCACCATGTATTTATTGTTATGCCTTAAGTTTTGTTGCATTTTACTGCAATTATTCAGCATATATAAGATGATATCTATCAATAAAAAAAAACTAGTTCTCTCAGGTATTTCTTATGATTAAATTTGGGAATATTTTCTGTGATTTATTGGAGATTTTTTAATTTAACTATCTTGAAAGTTCTGAACTTGATTGATATAATAATTATCAACATAATGGGCTGCCAAAAACATGTATTCTCATTTTTGTTCCTAATTCTCACAATCTTCTATGAGAATGAGAATCTCAAAAATTGGCATGGAAATATATTGTTATTTCTATTTTATGTGAAATTGTAATAATTATAATGATACCAATGTTTATCGAAAATTATGAGTCAAGAAAATGTATACTACTTATATTACTTTTTTAATAATATTTTTAAAAAAGTTTTATCGACCCAATAATGTTGATTCTTCATCAAGAAATGTGAAGATTATATTTTTCTTTCAAGTAAAGCCACGTTTATTTTGCTCCGTCGTTAGACTGTGGGTACCATGTTTTTTTAATTAGGTAAATAAATTGTTGTTGTAGTTGTCTTTCTATATTAAAAAAATATTTTTTCGTCGTACAACAGTCGCCTGTAGAGCCTATAAGATCACTACGCGGCCACCCTACCAGGGCCTGATATTTCTGAGCCCTTCTTCCAGGGCCTGCTTTTTCTAAGTCCCACCCATACAACCCGCCTCTAAATAATAGACCAAATTTGCAAAATGTACAAACCTTTGAAAGAATAATTTAATATTTTAGATTTAGAACCCTGAATAAAAATCCACAAAAAATACTCAACTTCAAATAGTACTTAAAACTAGGTAATTATTAATAACATCAGTGATATGTTCAGAAAAGTGATAGTTCAATTGACAGAGAATGATCCATATATTTGGTCTGATGAAAAAAAAAATTCTCCTGGATGAACGACGTTTTTAGAATATTGAAAAAACTGTTAGTTGCCGGTGATTCCCAGTAAAGTCAAATATACAATCATGTTTTATTGATTTTTCTTTCAGGCAATGCCGATGAGTGCGTTCCTCGTGATTTCGGTTACGGCGGCACAGTATGCGTATGTAATTCAACTTTTTGCGATACAACTTCGGTCCAAGTCCCGGTTAAAGGTCAATACAGAGTTTACGAATCTGGCCGTAGTGGCAAAAGAATGAGTGAAGAAATTGGCAATTTTATTAACGGTTCCAATGAGGATAACGATGTATATCGAATAACGATGGCATTGAATCTCAATGAATCATACCAAAAGATCCATGGATTTGGTGGAGCTTTTACAGATTCAGTGGGCATTAATATGAAGAAAGTGAGCGCAGGTTCTCAAGAAAAAATAATAGAGTAAGTATCTTCGAATTTACAAAATTACAAAGTGAATCACTGAAAAAAAAAAAGAAAATTATTGAAAATATATTCTCCTTTTTATTATACCTCTAATTGTCACAATTTTATAGGAGATTGAAACGCAAAATTAAAAGATGGCAAAATATATATATATATATATATATATATATTTTTTTTTTTGCAGTCAATAAAAACTATTTATACGTAAATGATACGTCGGTATTAAATGATTAACTCGAATTATTTTCAGAGCGTATTTCGGTGTCAATGGCAGTAGATACATGTTGGCACGCGTGCCTATAGCTGGTACCGACTTTTCCACAAGAGTTTACACATACGATGATCACAAAGACGACGTAAAGTTAGAAAAATTTGGACTAGCGCGCGAAGATTACGAGTACAAAATTCCCTACATGAAAAAAGCTTTGAAAACAAATCCTAACTTGAAATTCGTTTCTGCATCTTGGACTGCACCACCGTGGATGAAAACGAATGATAATTACACAGGCTATGGTAATTATGCAGTCGTTTTTTTTTTATCTTTTTTACTTTTCCAGCACTTACTACAGTGATAAAAAACATGAATTTTATTAGGTTTCCTCAAAGACGAATATTATCAGGCATACGCTGAATATAATTTGAAGTTTCTGCTTGCGTACAAGAAAGAGGGTTTAAGTATATGGGCAGTATCGACTGGAAACGAACCTGCAAATGTTCTTGCCGCACCGATCTTTCGTATCAATACAATGGGCTGGACTCCCCGTACAATGGCAAATTGGGTTGCAAATAATTTGGGACCCACTATCGCTGCGTCTGAAACTAATGACACGATTATTCTCATACTCGACGATCAGAGATTTAATCTTCCTTGGTATCCCATCGACGTTTACAACAACTCTGTTGCTAAAGGATATATCGCCGGTACCGCAGTTCATTGGTACTGGGACGCTTTTATCAGGCCTGAAGTACTCGACGTCACACACGAATATAATCCTGATAAGTTTCTCATTATGACAGAGGCTTGCATAGGTAAAAATCAGATTTTGAATATTAAATAAACCGTATGAAAAAAAATGTTGATCAAGAGTTGTGCGTCCGACAAGACAAAATGGAAATTCGATATCTGCGGTGTTGTTCTAAATGAGGCATTCCACCTGGTTTCGACCCTGGGTCTGGCCCTTGATCCTTCCGATTGGGTTCCCAATTTTGTATATTATTGAAATAACTCTAAACAGCACAGACGAACCAAGTTAACACTTGGTTCGACGGGGTGATGGGTGATTTTTCTTGAAAATTCCATTGAAATAATAAAAAATGAAAATTTCCACAGGAAGTGGAATTTGGGATAAGCCAAAAGTTCGTCTGGGCGACTGGAAACGCGGCGAGACATACATTCTGAGCATAATGGAAAATTTGAATCACTGGGTGACAGGATGGATAGATTGGAATTTGGTACTCGATAAACAAGGAGGGCCGAATTGGATTAAAAATTTTGTCGATTCTCCGATAATCGTTAATCCTGAAACAGACGAATTTTTCAAGCAACCGACTTATTACGCTCTCGCACATTTTAGTAAATTTGTGACACCCGGCTCGACAAGAATCGGCATTACGCAAGGCGGGGATGTGAAAAGTATAGCTTTTACGACTCCTGACAATGAGATCGTAATTGTACTGTATAACCGGTAAGTATTAGGGTGGTCCTTAAATGGTGTAAAATCGAATTTTAATCGCTTCACCCTCCAAATTAGTTTCAAATAATTCAAAAGCACACCCCAAAATGTTTTATCTTGCACAAAACTAACTATATGAGAAAGTCAAAATTGATCAACATGTCCAAAGTTCTATTTTGCATCCGTTTTTTTAATATACTAATACAATTTTTTAATAAGTTAAGAACTTTTTTTCACAGAAATCTCGAACCTGGTTCATTTTCTACAGAATACAACATATAATATCGAGTTTTCGAAAATATCAGAGAATAATATCCTGGCTCTTTAGATAATAAAATATTCGATAATAAAATATTATTTTCATGGTATTCACTTTTTAAGTCGTTAAAAAATCTCTGTAAATAATATATGTTATGCAAATGATTTCAGAAACTCCGAGGAAAGAGCAGTTTCAGTGGCAGATCCTGAACAAGGAGTTATCTCGATGAATATTCCGGCACTTACGATAAAAACGATAATTTACAAACGATGATCTTGTAAAAAAAAATAACACTTGCAAGGTGATAGCTATTGTATTGAATAACCATTGCTTTCTTTAAATCAGACACACATTCAAATGTGTTGTAATAAAAGTGAAATAAAACTTTTTAACGTTTGTTCAATGATTTATAAAGTACTGTATCTACATTCTGATATCCACGTGTTTTTTTTCATGGATAGTATGTGAATTGCCATTTCTGGCCCCGAGTCCTCTCGGTTCTTAAGCACTTTGGAACATATTTAGGCTGATGTCTATCCATTTTTCGCTGCCATGTATTGACACCGAACTCCCATGATTCACGTTTTTTATCCATTGGCCGAGTCTGGTGGCGGCGTATGTAAATCTCTTGCCAATTGTAAATCTCCGGTAATCGTCTGAAAAAAGAACGAAGTAATACGTAAGTTTGATTATCGAAAAATGGAAAAGTAAAGGATGTATTTGTTTCTTTATAAAGAAATCTTCTTTATATTTTTTTTAAGTAGGATTATTTCTTTTATATAGTTTTCGGCAAAACTATTTGACGATTTGTATTTTATGTAATTCTGAATTTTGCCAAAAACTTCGACCATTTTTTTGCAGCAATTTTGTTTTGCTTCAAGACAATAAAAAGCGACGAAAAATACATACACGTGTATTCGGAATTTATAGAATTCTGAATTTTCAAAAAATTAACGTTGCTATATTTCACGCGAAATTTGCATAGTATGAAATCAAATTTCTCTACAGAAGCAATGAAGATCGATAAGAGTTTTACGATTTTATACCAATTTGAGATTCTACTTTTAACCGCTCTTATTTTCGACATTTGACGAAACAAACATTCAAAGATATTTAGTATTAAAATCAGGCGAAAATCGGCAGAGGCGTTCGAATTGAATCTTTTTTTGTCTTGTTGAACGGTTAATTTTTATTATATTCACCATAGTCGAAGCTTGATTAAGTGTTCATTAAGTTCTATTTATTGACGAAAAGATTTCGTTAAAAAAATATCGAAGCAAATACGACTTTAGACAACTTCTACTCCTCCAATTTCTAGACAACTTAAGATTCGTTAAACTTAAAATGGTACCATTTTTTTTAAAACAAGGATGCAAAATGTTGCAAGTGGCTTCCTCGTTATCTTCCATTTTTTACACAACTTCTTTTGTGAGGAACCCAAAATTGGTGAAAATGTATAAGTTTTTACATTTTCAATTACTTTTTCCAATTTTTAGATAAGTCCATCACCCTTAATCATACTGGATTTATACTTTAGTACTAACAGAAACAACACTGTTTAAAATTGTGCGAATTGCCTCACCTGTGACGTGGTCTGTTGGAAACAAGATGCTTAAAGCAGTTTTCGAGCCAAACTTTTTTCTGCGGGCCTCTGATATTAGCAACATATTGAATCTCCGGGAGATACGGCTTAAGATCAACACCGACTCTTTCGCGAGGTTCGTTTGAGTAAAACTTTACAAGATTTTCGAGAACCTCGTTGTTAAGACCGTGAATCTTGCCGTTTTCGATTTTGTCAAACAGCTGCATCGGTTTAGTCATCCAACAGATGTTTCGACGTGGATTCTCGTCAATGTGTTTCGAATGAACGATCGTTGTGTTAAGTTGATAGACACAAAATGTCCACCATTTACCGTTTGTTATTATCATTTGATTGGTCAGTGGATATGTCACATCATTGAACACCGAGAATCCTGGAAAAATAAACAAAATTTAATAATGAATATTGTTTAAGGTGGGTTGATCACCACCGTAGTAATCAAACATGCAACTTTAATTTAGTAACGTAATACACGATTAAGCAATTAATTAATTAAAAAGCTACCAATCTTACGAACTTAAATATAAAGGTTAAACAAAATATTGAGCTGCCCAGAACTAATAAAAAATAATATTGAGAATTTAATTTGACCAACGCGTCGTCAAATTTCAAAGGTCAAAAATCAAAGGTTATAAAGATTATGATCGGATAGCAAAAGAATTTTTTAACTTTTAGTTAACTATTCATAAATTAATAGTTAGAATTTTTCATGCCTTAAATGTGGAGACCATTTTTAGAAGACAAAGACGAGTGTGTAAGTAAATTTGCGTCCGTGAAGGCAATGTTAACAGCTATTCCTCGAGCAGCCGATGCCTAAATACACCATAAATCTGTCTGTGTTCGCGAGTTTAATGATAACTTCAAACCGATATTTCGTCCTTAATCTACGGTAACGTCATGCTTTTACATTTTTTTCGTATTCAGAAACGTTCAAAATACATAAATTTCTATTTTTGGTATTTCTATCTTGGATTTTGGATATCTAATGATGTGTACATGTAAAATTTTACGCTCATTTATGAATTCAGTAATGGGAATTCGCGTAAAGTCTCAACTTCACGATTTTATATCTTAAAAACTATACGGTAGGTCTGATTCAAATTTTAGATATCGCTCGGCTTGAAGCAGATCTATAATATATTTAAAACCTTGATTTGTATCTGGGAAAGCTTCTGGTGATCAACCCACCTTAAATAAGTCTTTTGAAGCTTTTATTGGCATTTAAGTAATTAGTATAATATTATTGTGAATATTCCATGCTAAATCGACGGTGAATTATTTTTTCTAGTAAAATGTTATATTCTTGGTTTGTTTTTATATTGAAAATTTTCATCTTTTAAATAACAATTTTTTTTTCTTCAAGGTAACACTGTACAATTACTCTTTAAAAAAAAATGCATATTAAAGTTTATTGTTCTCTCAATTAATTACCTAAATTGCAAGCTTGCGACAGAAGCCATCCCCACGATCCTAATATCGCTTGAACTTTGAGACAATCGAGCGTATCGTCGAATTCCTTTTTCCTTGTAGCCAAATAGCCACAATTGTGATACGAAACTAGACCAAACTCGCTCTTATCACCGGGCCAAAATCCCGGAATATTCGTCCCGTGTCGTCTCTTCAACGACAAACCAGTCACACGAGTTTCGTATTTGAATTGCGGTACCGTTAAATTGGCATTTTCGCACTCGGACATTGGTATTATTTCCGGTAAAGGATGATGATGTCTTAATTGAAAATTCGGGTTTCCCAAGTACTGGACTGGTCTATCCACAGGTTCATTTCTCATTTCCAAAGGTATATATCTCTTAGCCCTGCGTTGTACTATCAATTTCGGTGGTGGAATTCCACCGACAAACCAAAATGCTTCAATACGAGGATCAACGTCCAATTCTGTTTCAAGCAAATGCGGCTTGTCCTTCGCTACTTGAGTCATTAAAGATCTGTGAATTTGCTTGCAAACTGCCTTGCTAACAATATTATCCAATTCCTTTGGCTTTCCATGAATAGATTCATCCAGCTCGTTCATTCGACTAAACATAAACATTTGTTTCAGAAACGTTAGACATCTAGTAACATTTTTTAAATTTAAGAACAATATTTTTACAATATTAAAGATGAGTGTTATAACTTCTTCTTGACCCTTGATCCACAATGATAATTTGCACAATCTGAAGCTGTGGGGTCACTCTAAAAAAAATCAACTCCTTTTATGTTTCCATCATCACTCTCTGGTCCTCCTCAGAAATTTGTTTTAAATTCAACAAAATGAAAATAATTTTTACAAACAAAATGAATAAATAAAAGCAAAAAAGAAAGTTAAAAGAAAACCATTCCCCCTCTCCTCTCTATCTAAATAAGCAACAATCAGTCCAGCAATGATTGTTTATGTTTGTTGTTTATCAACGATTTTTACGTTTTATGTAGGGGGTATTTTATGTTTTAATAGTAAATATGGTTTGACTTAATTTCAATTGGATTTAATTTACTAATTTAATTATTAATTTATTGGTTTCTTGTTTAAAACCTTCATATCTTATTTTCATTTTTTTTAAAACTTTTATTTATTCATTTTGTTTGTAAAACTTATTCTGGTTTTGTTGAATTAAGAATAAATTTCTGAAGAGGACCACAGAGTAGTGGTCAAAACATAAGCGAGTTGGGTTTTCTTGGAGTGATCTCACAGTTTTCGATCATGTGTATTATTAATGAAGATGACATGAGATTTACGCGATATTCGGAGTTGCCCTTCACAATCTTTAGACGAACGGTGATTTTCTAATTACTCATTGAGAAGATCAACCAGGATGGAAAAAATCAGATTACAGTTTTCGTTACCGTCGGAGTAATTTCACATAATCTTAACATTATGTGAAAATATATCCGATTTCAAACGATTTTTTAAAAGTCGGAAAACAGTTTTCGTTACCGACTGAGTAATTCCACATAATTTTAAGATGATGTGTACTCGGTCAGTAACGAAAGCTGTAGTCCGATCTCTTTCGATCAATTAAAAAAGTTCCTTAAAAATTCATTTAAAAAAATTGGAAACGAAAACTGTAACCTATTTTTTTCCATTCCAGTTGATTTTTCAAAATAAAATATGATCGTCACTCTCTGTCTAACAATTGCGCCAAGTGACTTTCTTGTTTTTTGTCCCAAAATTTCAACAATCACAAAGAAATTTGGGATTGTATCGCATCTTGCAATATAATTTCTGTTAAGTCAAAAATCAAAAGTAAGATGTATCAATTACTTCCTGCTGGAGTATTCAAAGACGAGCGATTCCTCTATGGATTCCTTCAAATTTTCCACAGTGGCCTGAAGCTTCTCCGGTGTTATAACATTATTGTAGTAACTTGGAAGTCCTGGCTCATTGACAACATGCGTTCTGGTATAGTATTGCATCTGATCGGTACTGTTATAAGGAACAATACCTTCTGTGAGCATAAGCGAGTTCCAGCCATAGTAACGAGGCATATTTATTTTTATCATCTTTTCCTCAACTGTGAATAGTCTCCTCACTTTGTACGCCCGTTTTTCTCGTTGTCTTTGAACTCTTGCCGGGTAAGAGAGATCATATATCCGTGGATAAACCGGTGTCGATGATTTCTCATTTTCAGTCACCGCAGGGACACTGTATTTCCGTCTGTTACTTCGGATTATCCAATGTGGAAGATTGGCACTGAGCCACGGTTTTACGCGAACGAATAACATTTTGTTTTTTTTTGTTTTTTATTTACATAAAAAGGTAATAATGTTTGCGGCAGGCCAAAGAGGCTAACTTTTAAGCACGCATGTCCGCCATCTTAACCAATGGAATATAATAGACGACAGTGGTTCGATACACTGAAATTTTCAATGTTCGATAATCGATTATAGTCAGTCAATGACAAGCGATACATACAATTGATAATAATTACGACAATTATTTTATCGTTATAACGAATTACATTTAAAAAAACATCTACACTCCCTTAACTACCAGAGATGTGCAGTAAATGTATAGTCATTATTTGGTCACATGACCGTCACATTACTGTCAAATAACCAGCCGAAATATGACGCTCTCGTGATCACAACGCCACCACTTACTAAATTGTGAACCAGACAACAAAATCACCCAGCTACAAACGACACGTCGCGGGCGCGACGAAAAAAAGTGCAAGAGTGGGGGCCTGTCGCTATACTATAATACCGGATTTTCATACGCGCGACACGTGCTAAAGATAAAGACAACTATATCTTTAGTCTTTGTCCGCCCTATGCATCGTTTGTAGCTGTCGCGCGTATCAGTATTCACCCTTGGTCGTGCGGTGATGAAAATGCAGCTTGAGGTAAATCCGAGGGGATAAAAAGGAAAAGAAAAAAAACGATAAAAAGTTACGGGCAGTAGCTGATACGGGCATGTAGACGCAGTTGGGAGTAGTAGTGGTATTTCTTTGGCTGGAGATTGTGGCAGGATGGTCGGTGATACGGAAAAAGCAGAGAAAGCGTACTCTCGACCAGTAAGCCCACAAATAATGTAGTTTAGATATTTGTTGTGCAGTATCGTTAAATAACTATATCTTAATATTGCATATTAATGATATGTTGATAAGCATTTGAGGCTGCCGGTATAAACATATATCTGGAGACTGTCCCCTGTGTTGTATATCTCATCCGTCTGGATGACATCTCGTACTATAGCTAACTTACTACTACACTAACACTACCCACCACTACATAGAATCGCGTGTTGTACGTATATACACTACGTGCATTAAAGAGCCAGGCTCAAGCTTCTGCCTTCGGCCATATTGGTTCAAGTGAATCGTTGTCAGTGCGCGAGTCGAGTGGGAATATACTTCGTGTTTCGTTTTTTTTTTCTCAAACGTGAATGAGTGACGATTAATTAACAAACGATGGAAGAGACTAAAATTATTTATCATATCGACGACGAAGAGACACCGTATTTGGTGAAGCTGTCGATATCACCGGAACGCGTCACTCTCGCTGACTTCAAGAATGTACTCAATCGGCCAAATTACAAGTATTTCTTTAAATCAATGGATGACGATTTTGGGTGAGTTTACTTGTTTATATACTCGCGATTGTAAAAAACGTTTGTCGTATGTTTTTTTTTTTCTCGTTGCACGAGAGAGCAGTTGTGAGAAATTATACTTTACTTATACTCGATAAATATGTACGCTCTTCTGCGCTGAATGTAAGCGAGGCTAGAATACAAAGAAACGAAGTGTGAAAAGAGAATCTTGACAGTCGAGATATCTAGACGAGAAAACTTGTATAGAATACCATTATTGGTACGCGAATGTCGTTTTTTTTCTTTCTTATCATTGGCCTTCTGTTCTATTCTATTCATGGCATTTGTTTGTAACAGTTTTTTTTTCCAAATTCATACAATTATGCCATTTATTGAGTTTTTTTTTCGTTTTGTTAAATAACGAAATATAGAGTGATTCAATGATGTGTTAGCAGGTAAATAGCATGTATTCAAAGATAATCTAATTTTTCAAAATCACTCGGAATATTGATGAGGTATTCCGGGCGAACGTGGTAAACTTTTTATAACCACCGATTGGTCCCAATTTTTGTTATGTTATTGTATCTCTGCTCAAAGAAATACTCTACATTTTTTTCTAGACCTGTTTTAAAACTCAACATTTTTGTATGAACTTTGCTTTCTTACAGAGAAAGTTTTGTTCTTGTGAATTTTTTTGATTTTCACGATCTTTTTTTATTTTTACGATTTTCATGTCACTTGAAATGGTAAGTTGTATCCACATCATTAGACCGAAAAATCGTTTGGCCGTTTCGTCGTCTTGCCGTAAAACACATTATTGGATCATCATATTGCCAAAGCATCTAGTTTTTTCCAAAAAACACATTGACGAACGTAATTTGGCCGAATCGTCGAATTTACCGAAATTTAATAATACCACATTATTGAGTTTAACGATGCCACATTATTAAATTTCGGCAATTTCACGATTTGGTCAAGTGACAGTTGAACGGCATCACAATTCGGCCGAATAATGTTCGACAATGTGTGTTTTCGGCAAAACTACGATTCGGATAAATGATTTTTCCGCAAAATGATGCCGAATATAATAATATAATTTGATAACAGTTTGGACAATCTCGCTAAAATTTGGTACCCCAATGGTACCTTTGCTACCTTTATATTGCTGCAAATTGAATTGGCGTTGGCAATGTGATTAAATTTTTATTAGAGGTAGATTTTTCTTTCTTATGCGATAGCACAGAAACATGTCAACTTGAAAAATGTTACGCTATCAGACTAAAACCTTGACAGAAAGAGTAGTTATGATTGAGATTGGCTGATAGTTGCACTTGGACAGAATTGACAAAGGGGTTTTAAAACTATGACACTAAACGAAAAATAATGTAGCATTTATGTTACATTATTTTTTTCTGTTTAACTTGACAATGGTTCTATGTATTGAGTTGAAATTTAACCCATTAGTGGAGCAGTCACTATCCAAGTACTGTGGTGAAATTAATAAAAATCTATAATGTCATAAAAGTGTTATAAGTATTTCATATTTAAAAATAGAGTGCAACAAAGTAAAGATGCCAACTTGAACAAATGTCAAGCTATCGAGCTAAAACTTTCACAGAAAGGACCAAGCTTTGTTGTTATTGTACCTTAGATTGGCAGAGTGATTTGAAAATTATATCTTTTTATAAAATGTATACATTTCATTAAATCTTTTAACTCAAGAACAGACCCATAATCTAGCTGAAATGCAACATATAAGTTAACATATAAGGAGCTGTCACAACTTGAGTGTCATGTTGAAGTTAATAAAAATCTATATTATTATAAAAAATTATATAAGATTTTTTATTAATGAAAAAGTCAATTTGACCAAAATAGATTATAAACTTTAAATTTCTGGATTTTATTTTTAATTCACAGTAGATTGAACACATAAAGTGAACTATTTATTTTGTTTTATTAAATATATGAGGAATTCAATTCAGTCAAACAAAAAAAAAAGTTCTCAACAAATTTCTAAAAATTAGATTCGATGGTTCCAATAGATACACCAAATTTCAAACGAAAAAAGAAAATTCCGCTAGGATATGCGATTTTTAAATATTTTTCATTCAATCTACAGTATCTCAGAAACGATTAATCGACATCTCTATAAAAAACGAAAATGTGTTTTTTTTTTTCATGTCCGACAAGAAAATAAAACGTATTCAGAATTAAATGTGTAATTTGAGGCCACATTTTATGGCAAAATCAACGAAAATATATTTTTTTTACCGGAAGTTGGTAAAAAACGTTCGTATTTTTTTCTTTTTTTTTTTGCTTATTCAAATGGTTTGCTAAGACCGGCAATGATTTGTGAGCACAAGAATCAAGTTTTTATTAACCCTATGGCAGCCAGTGTAGACGGATTACTAAAAGCATGGTGTATATATGTGAACCGAAATGAGTCTGTCGTTGGGTTAAGCGCGCCGTATATATACATGCCGACGCAGCAGCCGAAGATTGCCATGCATTGGCCGTAGTCACTCTTCCCACCCGCAATCCCATTTTGGTGCGGTTTCAGCTGTTTTAGTCGCAAATGAGACTCGCTTTCAAAGTTTCATTACAAAATGTTTATTACTCGGAAGAGTAATTTTCATCCGCTACGTAAAATGCATTTACTTAACATTTTTTATGATCTAATTATTTAAAAATATATTAACTATAAAAATTGGAGGAGCGATAATAGATTTATACAGTCCACAATTCACAAAAAGCCACAATTTACGAAAATTGAATAGTATAATAGTATATAATGATAGGAGAGCTTAGGTATAGTCACTGAAAGACCGGTTAAATTTTGAGTCATTCCCAATATTTATAAATCACGATATTGCCAAGATCTTTGTATTAATTTGTCCTAAAGGTAGTCTGATGAAAGATATCCATTAATTTACAAATTTATACATTTCTAAATCTCTAAATTAAAAATCTGGGGACGTTTAAAAAAAATCACTCTGCTTAGTCGGTGTGGAATGTTGTTACAAACAAAATGAGACATCAAGGAGCAAATTCCTTTGACTGGTCAATTCTGAATCATGCGAAGAGTTGAAATAACACAAATGTGATTTACAATGAAACCGTTTAACCAAATTTGTTTTAACTTTGACAGAAAAATTCTTCGTTCCAGTTCTCAAGTGATATACAAATTTCATATTCATCGGTTGGCTGGAATAAAAAAATACAACTTTGTGTAAATAATTTTTTGTTTGCTGACTCGCCCCCCTTAAAGAGCGAGCACAAAGGTGATTATAAACTATTCTGGACGATATCGATAGTAAATTTACTTGCTGAGATATTGGCTCAATGTTGTGGTCGCCGTAACGAAAATGGGACGTTTCGGTTTTGTACGCGATAACTATACAACAGATGCGTAACAGTAACGTAGATCTGACGAGATTAGAATCAACGCGCAGTCCAAATTGGGGTGTAAAGTCTACAAACAATGGCTTAATCAAGCCCAGAATTTGATGTCTTGTTCACTATCCTATCAATGTGATGCACATCAAGCGTGAGTTGTACGTCGAAATATTTCATCCAGGTAATTAGTTTCCAAGTATTCTGTAGAACTTATGGCCATCAATTACATATCTAAATACAAACATATCAAGTATCCTGCCGAAACCCGTCTAAAAATATTTATTTTATTATGTATGTCTTATGGATCCATCAAGAATATACATATGGAATACGTCCATTGTGACGATTCTGTATCGTAATTAGATCTTCAAAACATATACCTTGCTTGAATGGCCAAATACAGCGGAAACTCATACTTTTGCCTTTAGCTGGAAGGATCGAAATTATGGGACGCATGGTGGCATAGGGCCAAGAAGCAGTACTCCGTTTGGGAAGGAAACGACGGAGGTTTTCAAGAAAAGCCGAAACTCCCGGGAACGTTAGAGTAACGGAGGATTTGTTATTATGAAAATACATGTGAGGAGAACCAGTTAGTTGAAATATGGATATAAATGAAGATAAGTGGTATGTGCGAATAAGAAGTATGAAGATAAGTGCATTCTGTAGGAGTAATCGCAGCAATTTTATGGACACACTGCATAGAATTTGACGATGGAAAGTGTACATAAACAGACCTGTACATATTAAGGAGGATTATGGCAGTCCGGTGTGGGTAAATTCCGTCGATAAAATTGCAAAGAATAAGAGTTGGACGGATTTGGAATTTTGGAATCACAAAATGCGAAAAACGGGAGGAGGAATGGTGAAGATACTTCGCAGACACCGATTTTCGGGCAAAATCTAAGTCGCTGGACAAACGTGGCCGAGCATGAAGATAGGTGTGACGTGAAGAAGAAGTCAATCAGCAGCATTTTGTGGAGGGACTGGATGGAAGTGGATAGGACCAAGTGTTTAATGAAGTCGGATTGATGAGAAAGAATAACTTTTATAGAAATGATTTTGTAAGGAGATCTTCATTTCGGTAGGAAAATATACATGGAAGTGATTATATTTAAAATGATTACCAAATGTTTAAGTTTGGAGTGTTCATATATAGATGAAAATGTTAATATTGTATCATTTTTTTTCCCAATGTATATGTTGGGGGTTTGAGCGAGGTTTGTAAAGGGCTAAAGAAGCCATACGCTGGAATAAAATGTATCATACTGCTGCCTTGATGTGTGTTTTGAAAGACCATCTATGGTATAGAGAATCGTCTCATATTCTGTGTTTTATCTTTTTTCTAATTTGGATCCATAAAGCTCGAGGGACCTTTGGAGGACTTAGAAAAACCCAGGCGTTCCATGTTTTTATAATATAGAGAGATACTGTATTCAGAAAAAGACATTATTAGAATTTGAAGAAATTACGAACGCCAATATACGCCGATGAAAAAAATCGTTTATATGTATAGCATTACTGGAATATTGTTACTGAAAACTAATGTCAGCTAATTCTTCTTTCCCAGTGTGGTCAAGGAAGAAATCGTGGATGATGACGCTCATCTGCCTTGTTTCAATGGACGCGTTGTCTCTTGGGTATGTAAAAGCTTTCCTGTGTCGTGAAACCTATTCTTAAGCTCCAAAATAGAAAGAAGTTCTTTCTCATATTCCTTTTTTTTTCTTTTTCAAACATACCATTTTTATGGTACACGACCGACTCGAATATGAACAGAAAAAACTCAGTATGTCGTAATTGTTTCCTACGACTTAATAAAAAAACGTCTCGCATTAGCTGAAAATTGCCTCTTGACGGTGGCATGAAACTCCTGCCTAGTTGTCCGTATCAGACTAATCGAGTAGGCGTGGAAACAACGCTATAGATAACCCTCGAGTAAATAGTCATTTCAGAAGATTTCAAGGATGGTTAATTGGCAACGTGCACGAAAATTGGGCATATTTATCACTATAAGGGCTAATCATTTAGTTCCAAACACCAAGCTTGATACTCTAATTGAAAATAAGAGATTCAATACTACCCATCATGATCGGAAAATGATGGAACTGTGTTTACATGCTTTGGGCGCACAGTCACCATCAATTGGTTCATCATGAAATTCAAGCGCGATATTAAGTCATGACATCGACAGCTTCTTAGATTTATGGTGTAGTAACGAGCTTCGCAATTTCGATATAAATACCTAATAGAGATGCACGGATTACTGATATTGAGTGGTATATCGAAATGTTTTGCATCAAGTGAACAAATCCTGCCTAACAAGGAATTTATGAGAAGAGTATACATACGTAATAAATTGCTCTTGAAGGTCAATTAATTTAGCCAATAAATGGTAATGAATTGTAAATATGGTTGTCCCCAAGGGACAATTGTAGGGCCTCTATTATTCATAATATACCTAAACGATATTTTCAAGATGATGGGAACGGAGGAAATAAATGACATATGCGAGTGATACTGTTATATTGTATAACATCATTCCAACGCTCTTCTCGAGATTAAAGGCGAAGTCGAGCGTAGATTTTTAATAGTTTCCACAAAATAAATACTTTAACGCTAAATTATGAAAAATTATGACAAAATATGTTACTTTTGGACGTCATGTGTTGACAGTGTAATCGAGAATAGGAAATATTAATGTTAGAACCAAAGGGCCGAGAATGACAGAAGTTTAGAAAAAGCAGAAATTGTACATAGCTTAAGATTATTTAGAAGTGAGTAAGATAGACGTCGTAGTCGTGGTCATATTAAGCATCAGAGCAGAATTTGAATTGAAATTTAAAAAAAAATACTGCTTGATCGACCCTAACAAATTATCTATGTAATATGTCGAGCAAGGGATCCTATATTCATGCAGATTTAATACTTAAAGCATCGTGATCGTAGCGGAGTTCGTGATGCATCGCATATATTTACTTACAGCTGGTATCCGCTGAAGGAAGTAATGTCTCAGACGGAGCATCGCAATGTACAGATTCTGTAGCACATAGCGAGGCCAAACATGAAAGAGTCGAGGTGGCACCGGGTCTCACAAGTCGAGCGGCACCAGCATTGTCACACGACGACACATTAACAGAAACTGAAAGTATTATAAGCAGCCGACAGGGTCATCATTTACACAAAACTTCTAGACACCACACGGACAAGTACGACAAGTACAATAAATACAACGGTGAGTTGATACAACAATTTCGTTTATATCTTTTGGAGCAGTTAATTCGTTTAAACCGCCTATTTTATCTCCTTAAGGGCGGGTTACCTATTGGGAATAATGATTTTTAAAATTTCAAAAAATAGATCAACATGCCTTTGGATTCTGTAAATAAAATATTTTGGACCGACAAAAAAAACAAAGATTTTTGAGCACTGTCGATTTTTTAGATTAGGCAAAAAAAAATAATATCAAAACTCTGATACTATTGATTGTTAAGAATAGTATGCAAAGTACGAAAAAAAAAATTGCTGACATTTCCTTTTTTGCTTTTTAATATTACCGGTACAGTGACGTTAAAATATTTGCTGATGTTGTACATGGTTGGCACATGATTTTGTTTCATTATTTCACATATTTATGTTAGGAGCCCAATATTAATTACAAAGTATTATGTTAAAAAAAGCTTTAGGAAGAATGGGATAACATAAGACATTAAATTTCCGTAGCGACCTCAAAATATGTTTGTTTTTACATAATTAAGGATTTACAAGATTTTTTTCCTCATATCTCACACTAATTTCAGTTGCCAATTGGAATTAAAAAAAAAAAATTTGGACCACCCTAGTAAATACTTTTTCTCTACGATATTATCAATTGCCTCAAAAAGACTTGCATTTAACTCCTACAAAATGCACATTAGACAATACAAGTCTGTAATTTTATACGGCGTTATAATTCACCAGAATGTTGCAAGAAAAAGTGAAAATAATGTCACTACGAGGCAGATTAGTTTAACACTGATTTGATTAGTGCATAGCGCTCCAATCTACTAAATTTAAAAAAAAACGTTTCGAAATGATCTTTAAGAAAATCGCCATGCTACATAAAAATGCATATATAATTCATCGATAAATTGGCATAAAAATGTGTTCTCTTCAGGATTACGAATCAACGGCCATTCGAAGCATCGCTCCGGCCATGGATACGAGACTGCATCTATCTTAAGCTCCGATGTGGAGACTACGACTTTCTTAGAATCCGACGACGATGCGAGTAGCCGCATAACATCAACTACCGGACGTCACACTAATATGAGCAGTACGATTGAACGAGCTACATTAGGTACACAGAAATTTATATTTCGTCGTACTTATAGAACACGTGATAGACTCTTTCGCAGGCTTTAGTGGCTTTGGATTTTTCGGCCCGTGTGAAGCAATTTCCACCAAACCTGGTCAGTCATTTCATTCGCCGTTTAAACTTAAATTTTCGGTAAATTACAATTAATTTCATATATTATTTTCTGAGATTTCCAATTATAAAGCAAACATAAACGGCATGATTCTAAACAAATTCCTTGCGCAGCAGATCTTATCGTACAGGTTTGCGGCTCCTTGAACTACAACTTCAAAGTCCTATCTATAGTGTCTACTACCGGATTATCGAATTTTAAGCTAGAAGCATTTTTCTTACTTTTTTATAACAAAAATAGGAAGAATTTTCTTTTTAAATTTTGTTAACTGTGTTCGGTCGTAGGAATTGTAGATGACCTGTTTAAGAAGTTCAGAAAACTACAGCAAAAATTAATTTTCATGAAGCCAGAATATCTTTTTAAGGCAAAAAATTAATATTGTAGTATACATTTACTCTACTAGTTGTTATTAACGGTAGAAAATAGATTGAAATCGATTTTCAAAAAGCCAAATATATTTGGTTCGAGGCCGATAAATAATGTTGGGAATCTCATGATTTTTACAGTAAGTCGAGCATATTGTGAGAGGAACATTAAGCGAAAATAACTTTTAAAAAATGCATTTCTGGGCCAAAAATCACTGTGATCTTTCATTAATGTGTTAAAATTCCAACTTCTCTTAAGAGATTTAGATAGATAATTTTGTTCGATGTTGTCAAAATACAGATCGACGCAGACCGCAAAGACGCCGACGTCACAGGATGCCACCGATGTCTCGAACATCTTCTTTCAGCAGTATTACCGACAGCACAATGTCCCTTAACATTATAACGGTCTCTCTTAATATGGACACAGTAAATTTTCTTGGTATCAGTATTGTTGGGCAAAGCAACATAGGTGGTGACGGTGGAATATACGTTGGCTCCATAATGAAAGGGTGAGTTCAATTATACCATTGTGACGGCTTTTCTATTTAGTACTCAATTTTAACCATGCTTTTTGTTCTTTCAGCGGAGCCGTTGCTTTGGACGGAAGAATAGAACCTGGCGATATGATTTTGCAAGTCAATGATATCAATTTTGAGAACATGTCCAACGACGAAGCTGTCAGAGTGCTACGAGAAGTAGTTCAAAAGCCAGGGTACGGTTTAATGTAATTTGAAAAATAAGGTTCTCTAATACGATATTTTATCAAGACATAGTTTTTAATATTTTTTAGTACCTCTGTTTTGAAATTAAATGGACAAAAGAATTTACTGGAAATCAAAAAGTTGCCTTGATTATGTGGAAGATTTAGACAAAAGATTATGTTTTTAGGATCGTAGTATTCTTTTCCTTCGTTCTACTTTCTTGGGGTCTAATTCTTAAACGTAATTTCGAATTTAATTTTGATTAAATTTGATTTCGGTATTTAGAAACATATACCTGTTAAAATTTCAATTGTTCTTCAACATTTTCGTAGCTTTGACGGTGTAAAATTCTGTTGCGAAAAGATATGAAACATCATAGAGTAAAATAAAAACAAATTATGAGAAAAAAAAATAATGAGGAACCTATGCGCAAGGTTTGACTTTGCCGCCCTTCTTTACAATATTTTATTTAATAACTTTAGAATGTTATTTATCGATCTGAGCGATTGACTCGTCCTATTATCACTGATATTTTACTTCGTATTTCTAGGCCTATCAAATTGGTAGTCGCAAAGTGTTGGGACCCGAATCCAAAAGGATACTTCACAATCCCTCGGACAGAACCCGTTCGTCCGATTGATCCTGGTGCATGGGTCGCCCATACAGCTGCTATCAGGGGCGAAGGTTTTCCTCCACGACCACCAAGTGCCACGACTTTGACATCGACATCAAGCAGTTTGGCCAGTACGCTTCCAGACACAGAGCGTAAGTTTAAATGTATTTTTGTCATGCTTTTTTTAAACTTCTAGATCGGTAATTCTATTTTTTTTTCCTTCGAACCGTGAACCTGGATAATAAAAAAATACATGTCAAGCGTTTCGGAAATGCCTTGTTTGAGATCTCTTTGTTTTGTAAAAATAGAAGAAACAGATATAGAGCGAAGAGAATAAGAACAACCATGTAAATAAACAATTAGACGAAAAGAGACAGAATGATAGAATTGCCTTTTATCAATTTTTTTTTGTTAAAATACTATGAAAGATATTTCAAAACTTACAAACAAATTTATTCAATAAACTTTACAAGTTTTCTCACAAAATAAAATCGAAAAAACTCGGTTGTTTTTGCCCTTCACCTAGGCGCCCCTTAAAGATAGGACAAACATTTTTTACAATCTCAGCACTCGGTTGATTTGACTGCACCGCACGTGAAAAGCTACGTTATTCTTTTTTCTTTTTCTATTTTTTCAACTGCCCAAATGTTCACGGGTCCGAGCTCTAAATATCATTATCACGATCAATAATTAAAATTTCTACTGGACCGTTATTACCGAGCTAGGATTAAAATTGATTAAAATAAATTTCAATCGTCACTTTTTTTAATGACATTAATAATGTGAATTTGACGTTTAGGTCCACTGGAAGAGCTTCATTTGACCATAAACACAGACATGCCCACGATAGTCCGCGCAATGGCACGACCGGACTCTGGCTTAGAAATTCGCGATCGCATGTGGCTGAAAATTACAATTCCAAATGCATTTATCGGTGCTGACGTCGTGGATTGGCTGAACAGTCATGTTGAGGGTTTTATCGATCGGCGTGACGCCCGAAAGTACGCGTCTCTAATGCTCAAAGCTGGATTCATCAGGCACACAGTGAATAAAATCACATTCTCGGAGCAATGCTACTATATTTTCGGCGATTTGTGTTCGGCTTTGAGTAGTATGAAATTGGACTGCGACACTGTCGGACCATTGCCACCACCGAGTGCTTGGGATATGCCTTATTCCGGGACTTACGGACCGCACTCAGCAGCGGGTTATAGCCCAATGCCATTCAATTTCACTAATGAGCCAACGGTTTATGGTTATAATCGTGAAGAGAGTGTCAACAGTGGCTCAGGTGAGTCTTGTTATATTTTACCACAGGGCTCAGCCGATTACTTACTGATTGCGTGATAATTGAAGTCTTAAACGTAATTTTTTTTTTCTGTTAGTTTCAAAGTTTATATCCATGTTTTAAATAAAAATGTTTTTTTTATCTCGTTTTTTTAACATTAGTTATCAAAATATAGAGATTGGCGATGCGCCGATTACGCCCGAAGTTGCCCGAGCCGTCTATGACGTCACGATGTTACGCACCACACAATCTTCAGTTTTCGCGCCAACTTCATGTAACATCGTGACGTCACGACGCTGTATGCCAACCGCGTGACGTTTCTCGGTCACATAGCAAAATTATTAATAATAATTTAGAGGCTTACATAAAAAAAAACAATCCAATTTTTGCTCTTATTTCGGGCTTAAGAGATATATCATTCGCAAAAATGAATACCTATAGAGATTTTCTCTTGGCGGCGTTGATAATACAATACCAATATAAATCCTTGCACTTCAGCGATGAGAATGGGAATAATCACCCACGGGTTCTACTTAATCGACAAATGTAGCCCACAATCAGTATTCTAGACTTAAAATTAATTTTAAACTTAACTACCAACATTTTATATTCATCCAAAGCGTTCATTATTTTTTATGCTGACTTTTCTTGTTTATGACAAATAAAAGACACTTAATATTAATCTTTTGTTTTCACCATTTGAGAGCCAAGACCCAAAAGCATCCTACAGTTATTATTTTCAGCATTTTTGTTTATCTTGCGATTCGACGAAAGAAAGATTTCTATTTCGAAACAATAATGTGCGGTGTTTTTTTTATTCGTTGTGTAATAATGTCGACGAATAAAGGAGATTTTTCTCGAGGCGATTGCAGTTTCACCAACGAAGTTATATGTGATTATAATATTTTTTTAAGCACAACAATATAACTTTGCACCGTTTATCTATTATGTTGTATCTATTATTTATTTTCATCTGTAAATAGTATCTATAACGATTATTTTATATTTTTAATAAAGCTTCCTGTATGAGGAAGCCAAAATTGATTAACATTCTTTTTTGATATATGTGTCTTTATCAAAGGTATAAAACAATGATAAAGCAATTTGCAAGGTTCTACTTTTCAGACTAATTTTTCGTTACAATAAGGTTTTCATTTTTCCGAAGCCAAATCGAAAAACTTACGAGCACAGCGGCCGTTTATTTGACTAAATTCGTCTCATAATGAACTATCGTGAATTCACATCATATATCAGAGTTACAAAATAATGAGGAAGCAATTTGCAAGGTCTACTTTTTATGGCTCATACACACGCACACCCACAAACATTTTGTTTTATTTGTTGGACAAAGACTTAAAGCGTAAAATCATTGTTGACATTTTCTTTAAAAAAAAAATTAAATAATCTTGTTCTAGGTGGAAGTAGCGCTGGCAGTGAACACATTTGCAAAGAACCAATCCACGATTTGAAATCTTGCTCGTCTGCCTCAGAATCGGAGTTGCATGTACCGTCAATACCGTCAATGCCAAACAAGAATTCGAACAACGGCAACGGCTCAAATGGAAAAAGATCAAACGGCAGTCGTAGTCGCTCAAGCGGTTCGGAACAGTCGGTGCCGACTGGATCAGGCTCGGGAAATCAACAGACCCAACAAGATCTATCCGGTAGTAGACAGTCATTTCGCATTGCGATGGGAAATCCTTGTGAATTCTTCATTGATGTTATGTAGTTTTGTCTTGTTCTTGTTGTTCTTTTTGTTGTTGTTGTATATAGTTTTCTTTATTGGGTAAGAATTATAGCGGGTCGATGTAGATTACAACGAATATGCACTGTCTTTTACACTGAACAATTTACACAATATGGGACACTCCATGCCAATTCACACAGTATGAAATCCGACCCGTTTCAATCTTTCTTATTTTTGTTTATATTGTTATTATCATCGGAAAAAAACATCTGCGATTTTTAAAAGAAATTTTATTCTAGACCGTTCTTGATTTAAAAAAAAATTAATTTACAATTTAAAAATTAGATAAATAATACCATTTCAGAATAACAAAAAATGATTGTTATCAGATTTTCAATGCAGAATTTTGGTGAATTTTTTTAATAAGATAAAAAAAATAGTATGTTTAGTAAAACTTGATATTTAAAAAAAAGGTTGTACTATTTTTATATCAAACTACGTTAAATGAAGAAGCAATTGACCATGTTATTAATGTAGAGTTTTTTTATACAATTTTTTTTAAATTTTCGCTTTCTTATCGAGCCGCCCTTATCAAGGGCGGCCCCAAAGTAAACATTTATTAAAACTCATAGATATTCTTTTCGGCGTTAAAAAAAATACATACAACATTGGGGAAATTAAAGAGGGTCGTATTTCATCTTGTATAAATTACCATAAAATGTCCCATGCACACTTTTCTTTTACGCGACCGGCTGCGAATTATCGTACAGTTCAATACTTTCCATTAGCGCAAAATGTTAAAATAAATTGTCAAGTATCGCTGCTTTAACACGCAAGAAAAAATATATTGTATGTATAAAATTCATCTGTTGATTTCGATTTTTTTTTGGTTTAACGATGAGAAAACAGCCAAATATCGTACGCAAGTTACGAAAATTTGTAATCAATTCGAGACGCGTTTTCCTCCCGTAAACACAATTGATTCAACACAAGCAGTCCAAAATTACGAAATATACATTTTAATTAAGTAATCTTGTATCTAACTATTTATGACAGCGCCCAAATACTAAATCAAATTGTCATCAAACACGGACAATCCGACAATACAATATTTAATATTTTAATTAAAACCACCTGTTATTTCTAATGGACTACAAGTGATTAATACGCGTCATGTTAAAAACACAGTGCATTTTCAAGATAATGTAAGACACTATCACTAATGCATTATTATTTTTTTTTGTCTCTACGAAAGTTGCATTTTGTTGCATCTATTAATTTTTTTTTATCGGCATCGATTTGATATTAGCACTTTGCATGTTAAATGATATCGTGCGTACTAAACGTAACAGAATGCGTTACAAATTCCACGATGTAGTCGCAATTGCATATAATTTCTACAGAGCTGGTATTATTTGTTGTATAATTTATCGGGATAACTTCTTTTTATTTGCAACTGTAAGACCAATAAAAACACACGTCTTAAATTATATGAGAATCCCGGCAGATTTGACAACTTTATACAAAATAAAACTCGTGGAATTGCTAGCACAGGTTTCGGTTTCCAACGTGTTTGTCTTCTAGGATTCCTAAAGAGCTCTTCTTAAATAGGAAATTGGAAGAAGGAATTTATACGGTTTCCTAGGTAGATAATTGTATGAGGTAGGACTCACAGTTTGATTCCAATAGAAATCCGTTCTTAATAGACTCTAATCTCAGGGTCTAGCATTTTCTTTTTATTCGCAAGAGAATTGCATTCATCCTTAGCTCGTAAAAGGGTTGAAATACGATTTATATTGTTATTTAGCCGATACTTTACCCTCCTGAGCATATTAGCAACGAAACTACTTTCTTCTACACATACCTTGCAATACTAACGCTTCTTCCATTTGAGCTATTCCGGATCAATTCAGCCACCTTCAGACCTCCTGAGCCTAATTTATTCTGCACTTAAAGTATGTTATAGTTCGCAGTCAGATAGCAAATTTGATTTTTATATTGCATGATAGTAATGAAACGGTACGGGCTGCAAGCGATCGAAATTTAACATTTAAAAAAAATCCTTATTGTTTCCAATTTATGCATTTTTTTAAATCTTACACATATGTAAAACGACGTTTGAAGCACTCTTCGTAGACATTTTTTTCGGAATTTTCTGATAAATAATTTGTTTCGGGCCTCAAATTTCAACTGACATCGTTTGAGCTTCAACATGAACGTTTGACGTCAGTGTGGATTTAAAAAAAACCTTTTTTTAGACGCACCCTACTAAATACATAAAATTATGTGACCACGAACTTATGACATACTCAAAAGACACTTTCTTTCATAAAAGTCCTGTAATTCAGGATTGATTATCTAAATCATCAGAATTCAATTTTTCACGGCTTTTATGACACTGACTAACAGTTTAAGGACTTAGCTAAATAACTAGACACAGGACGTATGGGGCTGGTAATAATGTAACTATGCATAGCAAAGTCTGGTAAATATTTAAAGGAGGAGGACTAGTGCAACCGGTCGAATATTTTTTTTTCTTCAAAATTTTTATCAACAAATCATATTGATTTTGGATATAAAGAGCGGGATAAGTTGAACTTAAAAAAAAAAGTTTTAGCGGTCTCTCAAAGCACATTTGTGTTTGCCTTTTAAACAACAGGTAAAAACACTGTATAATTTCGTCCATTGCGAATAACTTTATCAATTTTAAGGCTGCAAAGCTTTTTGAAGGATTCATTTTAAGGGGTATGAAATGAGCTTCATAACTAGTATGTTTTCTTTACATTTGTATTAATTTGTGAATAAAATTCCATCGAAAATTTTAAAAGTTACAGTAATCGTAAAAAAATCACATTTTTTATCAAAATCAAAAATCGATATTCAATTGTACGTAGGTACAATACGTGTAGAAAAGTATAAGAATACCAGGTCGATTTTTTTTACTTGTTAAACTAGAACAAGTAAAAAAAACCACCCTTAAATCTTGAAATTCACCGATAAATACGAAATGTGTAGTGAATAACAAATTGGAATTGCGATAAAACAAATCTGCCTAAGGTTGAAAAAAAAAGAATATAATCTTTATGCGAACGAAAAAAAAAGATTTCCAGCGAACCCACCTATTATGCATGATTAAAAAGCGAGTATATTTTCATACTTTCATTAAATATCAAAAATAATCCCGTTTTTTCCGCATTTTATCGATAAACCACTATGAACCTAAACTCCATTAGTAATATCTATGATATGTTCAACACTTATAGTTGAATTATTAACAATTTCATGACTCTTAATTCTATGTAGATATAATGCACGAATACAAAGTGTCTGCACAAGCATGATCGCATACAAATTGCCGCACAGGTTATTACAACAAAATTAACAAAAAAAAGGTTCTAAACTCGTCTATACTCCAATAACAGCATGAGCTTTCCCCATTGAAAAATAAATGAACATAATTACATAATGATCAATCTTTTTAATAAAAACTATTGATTGCGTTTTAGGATTACCTGCGACAATGGGGCAGCTATTTCTTTAAAGCATCAAGAAGACATTCTAATCAGTGTTTAAAGAACCATTTGTCACCTGCTTTGGTCCGCAAAAAAATACAAAAAAAAAACAAAAAAAAGTACTTTGATGCAAAATATACATATTGCGATTAAGGTATGAGCGCACACGATGGTTCACAGAATAATCGTTCCAAGTATACTCGAGCCCACGCAATGAAAAAAAAAGAAAGAATGAAAAAGAAAAAAAAACGATTCGTTTCTATTACGTATGATTGTCGATATAGAAACTTACCAAAAAGATGTTCAACATTCTTCAGCTGCTGTATACAAAAGGCATCGTAAAACGACTTGTAAATATTGAAATATATTACTTACACTAAACGTGCCATCCCAATTGAATTAAGAAATACGCCAAGACAAAATGCATACGGTTTTTACGATAACCCCGCCCCCCGCCCCCCTCGATATTTATTAGCATTATGTTATTTACTTTCATTCGCACGGTTAACTCTTGTGGTTCGTTCAAGACATTATGCATAGTTTTTAAGGTGACGAAGGTCTTGATGAAAAATCTTTGAGGGCGTGTAATCGACTAGAAAAAAAAAGTTCGCTTATTAAACGACTAATAAACTATCACTATCGAATTCCACTGGTATCTTCTTGTGAAGATTCTATTGACAAAATAACAACAACAAAAAAAACCGATTAAAAAAAATGCAAACTTTTATATATATGTATATATATATATGTATACACTTGAGAAACAAAAACGGCATACGATTTAGATCCCATCCCCCCCGTATTACCAATTTGGTATTAAGCAATTCCGATTTTGCGTACAAACCATATTAATTAATAAGTGTAATTTATTAAATTTAAGGCGCCCCTATCCCCCGTTTTTTTTTTCACTATCGGCAGTCATGGATTATGCAACAAGATTCAAAGTGTTTAATTAAGGCATACTTTGTATCTCGTTATTTGACCGATAATGAAACAAGATTAACGATAACCGAGAGTTTTTTAAAAATTTTGTAAACAAAACAATGTAAAACCAAAGCTATGCAATTTTTTTTTTCAATAATGTTACATTAAACTTGAACTTGAGACTATTTGTATTAATTAGGCTACCACACTTTTATATGTGAACGAATTGTGTAGATCATTGGTAAGTTGAGATAGTTCGAAAGTTACGAACACTTGATAGAAAAAAAATGGACAAAAGCCAATCTCGAAATTCCCTACGGTTGGAAAAACAAACAAAAAACAATATGCAACTCCACGATCATCGCCCAATGTTAGCCCAATTGTAATCGAAGATGATAATGTCAACATTGCAAAACATACAGATGCTTATAAAGTATGATTGTTGTATTCTTCGGCTAGCAACGAATAAGAGGAAGCTGTGCAATATCAAAAAAAAATCTTGTTATTTCGACAAACTCACGTAGACTTTCGGTATAGAAATAATAATTTGATTTTTTTTTTCATTTTTTTATCCCATAATACTTTTGATTTAGAAATATCTGCGCAAATTGCGGAAATTCGATCAATATTTTATGAGAATGTGGTTTCAAAAATCAGAAAAAAATTAGAGGCTTCAGTATATCATGTTTTAAACGTAATGTAACTAAAATAAGGGTGGGTTAAATCAAAGCACTCTACTAATTTTTTATATTTTCTCTCTTATTTCCACAGTTATTGTTTTTTTTGTTTTCCTTATCGGAGCTTTTCAATACATTGGTGAAGAAATTTCGGAGTGTTATTTAAAAATATTTCCTCAGTTTTTCTTATTTCTCCATTTATTTACACATTCTGGTGAATTTTGGAGATTTTTTTTTTAGTAAACCCAAATTTTTCTCCACATTTTTTTCCCAATTTACGAAATGAGAAAACTAATATTCTGAAAAAAAAAACGGAAGGTCGTTAAAATATGAAAAATTTTGAATTAATTCTCCATCTTTTCTCATAACGGATTATTCTTACTCAATCATCGAAATAACTGAGAAACTTCGGACGAAATCATAGATTGTTGAAATGATAAAAATACTAACGACAATTAACCAATGGTCATGCTTCTTGTTGTTTCAATGAGACATTTTCTCAATTTGACTTATATTTTCTCAGATATCAAATTCTCATTTTGTTAATTACATCTTCGCGTATTTTCTTCCAATAAATCACATTCAGGCAATGAACTGGCTGAGAAAGCGGTAGTTGAACAAAAATTTGAAAAAGAAAGGATATTTTTTTTTCAAAAAATTTTAAAATGAAAGGATACCGAAATAATTTTCATCAGTGTCAAAAGAGAAGCAGCTATAAAAAAAAATTATAAGAAATCACGGTTCAACTTGCTTTCAAGGGAACCGAGTTAGCCAGAAAAAAATTTTATTTGGAGTTATAGTTTTTTATTCCAATCAATCGATGAATATGAAATTTATCTATCATTTAAGGACTGGAATGAAGAATTATTCGGAAATAAAATTTCGGGAAAAAAAACTGAGAATATCTGGCGAAGTTTTGAAAAATATTTTCACCAAGATATGACTGTCGATATTTATTTTTGGTCAGGCAGTCGAAATAATTGAAATACAAATTACATATATTTATAACAGTTTTAATTTGAATATTTCTTTTCAAAGATTATATTCAAATGTATAACAAAAATGTACAACATAACAACATTTCTTGATTTTATTGTGTTTCCGGCACTGTGTTTAAAAGCCATTCTTTTAGATGCTCGATTTCCGAGCTTACCAGCTCGTGATCGACACCATCGAGTGCTACCAGTTCACCTCGTACTCCTAAGCTCTTAAGAGTATTGTGAGTAGTGGCGGCCCATTTGAATGGGACGATACTGTCGGCTGTACCGTGAAATTGCAGCAGCGGTGGTGTATTTTGTCCACCCTCGAGTTTGAGAGCCTGGTTAAAAGAGTATTTTACAAATCAAAATTTCAAAAAACAAAAAAAAAAAATTGGTCTATTAATGTACCTCTTTGATTTCATACCTCATAGACAGCTGTGTCGTTGTTAAGAAAACTAGACAGAGCAAAGCAGCCAGCCAAAGATCTTTTGTATTTATAAGCCACACTAAGAGCTAACGCACCACCCATAGAGAAACCTCCTATGACTATTCTGCTTAATGGAATTCCACTTGCCACTTCATTCTCTATCAGATCGGATACATTATTGCACATAGAAGCCACAGAAGACTTACACTCCGGTGCACTAATGGCTATTGCGTTCCGATCGAACCATACATTGCTTAGCTGCAAATACAAAACTTTCTAGACATTCTATTGGGAACACAGATTACAATAGTATTGCTGTTCGAAGGTTTAGATATTTATGTTATGGAAATATATAACATTTTTGGTCAAAGATAAATTATTTTTGTAACATAACTCCTATGTTCAGCATGTGGAATGGCTAAAAATGGAATGAGAAGTCATTATTGGACTATTTAATTGAACAAAATTAATTTAAGAGTTAATTTATTTGATGATTTTACAGTTTTAGACATTAGGGTGACCCTTAAATGAAGTTAAATCAAAATTTAACCGCTTCACCCCCTAAATTGGGTTCAAATAATTCAAAAACACATCTCAATTTTTTTCAAAATAAAAAAAATTCTTACAATCATGATGATTAGACTTATACATGAAAATTAGCTCAAAACTTTTTACATTTCAACAACCTTTCATTTTTTTTTTAGAATATTAAATTTTTCATTTTGCAAATTAACGAACAAAAATCTGGGTTTTGTCAAATCTTGAAAATCAAATAATTCTAAAGCACATCCCAAATTTTTTCAAAATTGAAAAGATAATTCTTGCCATCAAGACAGTCAAAACTTATACATGAGAAATAGCTCCAGATTTTTTACATTTGAACAATTTTTCTTATTCTTTTTTTTTTGGTGAACGTATTTTGGTGAATAATATTCTGGTGTTTTTCAAAAATCTTGTAAATTCTTTAGATTGCAGAGAAATTTTCTTAAAGAATATTGTAAAAAAAAAAAAAATTCACCGGGCTATCTTAATTTATGGTGAAGAAAAATTGTTAGAAATTTTTACCGAGCCATCTAAAGGTGTATAAGGTTGAGAAGGTGCAGTCGGATAGACAATCTTAACATGCGGAAAGGTGAGTTTTCGAGAAGTGAGACTCGACATCCAAGTTTCGGCATCTCTACCTGAGCTTCCTGAAATATATCAATAATTTTCAATTTTACACTTGTATCGGTGATCTTTTTTTTCTTTACACAATTCTTAACATAATCAAGATTCATTACCAGAGCCGTGAAAAAAAAATAACGTGGCACTGTGTTTACTCGTTGGATTAATAACAATCATTCTGGAAGCCGCAATTGCCGGTGTCATCGTTCTTACGAATTATTTTCAAAATGAGTTTTTTTTTATGACAATTTTGTACCAACCTACTGGAAAGCAATTCGAAGTATCACTGGTTAACTTATTTTCCTCATATGTAGATTATAAAATGTAAAAGGTCATTGAATAATAGTAATGTAAATCAGTACAGTATGTTTTGAATTTATTTATTGTACACGTGTAAAGATTGGCATATTTTTATCAAGTCGTTCCCTCTCTTTTTCCTTCAGTTTGGTAAGAGACCTCTTCATATGTAAAGACGAGTAGAGAGATTGCCAATGGGACGTGATTTTTCAGTTTCAACTTTAATTTTGGCACCGACGCGCCACCTTATTGATGGGCCGTCGAACTAGACCCACGTTTTTGATTGGTCGAGTATATGTATATAGTAATAAGGACCAATAACGTTGACGAAGCAACACTTCCGACCATAATGCTTCCGGGATAAACGGCCACAATTCGAGCATTCGGAGCACCTCTGGGTCCCAGGCTACCGTGCAATCGAATAAACCTACTATATCTCGCCGCAGCCACCGCGGTGAATTTTGAATTTTGAATTTTGAATCTTAAATTTTGAATATTGTCCCGTCGGAGTCTATGTTTTCTGTGCGTATTGGCTGCCCATAATGTTAAAATTTTTGGGTCGAATGATATGTATTTCAAGTCAATTCACGTGGTCATTCGCCTGACCCTCTCGGATTCAGTTGACGATTTTTTTTAGGCTTATTTCGGTCCAGAAAAAGAGGATATTTTATCAGATTTTTATCACTTGTTTTACCCTTTAAAATAATAAATTTCGACCAGTTTTAAAATTCTGAATTTTTTTCCATAAAATCTGGGACTAAAAACAAGTATTTCCATTTTAGTTCGAGAGTGGGCCGAGAATAATATATATATTTTTTTAATTAAAAAAAAAAAAAATGTCCCTAATTTTTGTTCTAATTGTTGTTCTAATTGAAATAGCTTTTTTCAATTTTATTTTAATTATTGGACGAATTTTCTTGAGTTTTACTCTCAAAATGTGGGAAATTTTTTTTCACCATGACATGTTTTTTTTTTTTTCTTTTTTTTCCTACAAGAAACCATTATTGAAATTTTTAAGTTTCGAAATATGTAAATTTCTTTTTTCTTAAATAAAAAAAAATATATATAGAAATTATTCTCGGCCCACTCTCGAACTATGATGGAAATACTTGTTTTTAGTCCTAGATTTTATGGAAGAAATTTCAGAATTTTAAACCTGGTCGAAATTAATGTTTATTCAATACTTAAGGAAGAAAATTATTTAAAAATGTAAAACAAGTGATAAAAATCTGTAAAAAAATCATTTTTTGAATGAATATATGCAAAAAAAAAAATTCGTCTCATCTGAATCCGAGAGGGGCAGGCCGAGATGGCCAAGTGAATTAACTAACTCTGCGCTCTTCGCGCGCCAACCTCCCGTGACACGATAATTACAAATTTTCCATTCGAAGTTTTGTAAATGTCGTAAATTTGTTCTATTCGTAACTCTAACCAATAAGAGGTGGGTCTCATGGGGGACTTCGAAAGATCAGGGCCCGGTAGAGGGCCTTATGGGGACTTACAAAGAACAGGTCCTGAAAAGGGTCTTATTGGGACTTAGAAAAATCAGGGTCTTGTAGGGGCCTTATTGGGACTTATAAAAAATCAAAGCCTCGGATGGGGGTTTCATGTGAGACTTATAAAAATCAGGGCCTTATTGTGTCATTTGACCCCGGCCAGCTTGATTCTTGTACGCGGCTTTGTCAAGAGCTTTATATAATATGGGGGGTAATCTACCGATAGCGAAACAGGTCTTGGCCGAGGGTCCCGAATTTGTTGGTATTCACGAATATCGTTTCCTCGTATCATAAAAGAAGACCTACACACAGTTATGGAACCCAAATAATATTCTGTTTCTGTTGAGCAGTAGTCTAAAAATGCCAAAAAATGTCCCGGATCTTTAATTGTGTATGTCTTCAGTGTCAATAGAATAAAAATAAAATTTGACCAAAGCTTTTTAACCGGAAGCGCTCTTTTCAATAAAATACATAGAATAGTAATCCAATTTGTAAACAAAAATTCCACGGCCAGAAAACTGAACAAAACATCGTTTTTATTTTTTATCTGTCCTTAGGGTCTCCTTTTTTTTGCAAAAAATTTACTGAATATAGTTCAACATGATACAAACGTTATGTAAAATTTTCAGCTTGCCTTTTTTTTTTGTTCGCTATTAATTAAATGTTATGTTCGGTAAAAGTATATGGTCAGTACCTTTAATTGTGAATATCTTGGAATAGAGCAAAAATAAAATCTGACCAACACTTTTTAACCGGGTGAAAGCGCTCTTTTAAAAAAAGTACACAGAATTGTAATCGGATTTGTACAAAAATATCTACAGACCAAAAACTTAAAACAACATCGTTTTTATTTTATTCTGTCCTTAGGGTCTGCTTCATATTATCAACATTTTTACTTGCTATTGCTTTACTATTGCTGTACTCCGTCACATATTTTCATTAGAATTGTTGCAAAAGACCTTCAATTTCAAAGTTCAGATAATATTTATATAGGCTCTTCAGAAGAGAAATATACTGTTACTATAGAAACATTAAAACAAAGATCCGGGTTGCAATCTCTTCTTGAAGTTGCCGAAATAAAGTGCGGAGTGACGAATGTTCGCTTACATCACGTTATCTTGAGTGTGTCCGGTTCCGTATAGACGCATAATAATACTTGTTTTATTGGCAAAAATCGTGACGCGTGGACATATCTTATGCATTTATATTTTCGTATGAAGTAGAAGGTGCTTAGTCACAAAAAAACGCGTTAATTTTCCATCCCACGTTAACCCAAACGGAAACTCCAGATGTTTATTGGTGTCGTTTTCGTTCAGGTATATGTAGCAAAATTTATGGATTTGTTCATCTGGAAATATTTTTTGAATTGTTCGCTTTATTTATAAGTTCTAATATGTAACTCAAAGCATCTGATGTATGACATAGTTTTAAAAAAATCATACATATTATATGGTGGAATGAAAAAGACGTAACTTTATTTTTTATTCGTGATCAAAGATCGAATAAATCGAATAAACTCGAATAAGAGAAAAGTAGATAAAGATTTGAAATATATACATTTTAAATTAATTTTGTAATGAAAACTCGCAGTTTTCTATCGTATCATTGCTTCCAAATATTTTGTTACAGACAACTTTTGATTTCAAAGTTTATGATAACATTTCATTGTGCACTCATGAAAAAAGAATAATACTAATTTTATATGTTCCAATAGAAACATAAAAACAAATATTCCGTCTGTAATCCGGTTAACGTGTCGCTTAAATAAAATCTGAAGCAACCAATAGTTTTCGTACACGATGTATTAAGGATTTACGGACCCAGTTTCACGATTAATAATATTTATTATATTGGCGAAAATGTGATATATGGACGATCGTTATGTCTTTGAATTTTAGTATAAAATAGATGCATTTTTCTTTTTAACTGATCAGTTTTCCGTTGAACGTTTGCCCGAAAGGAACTTGAATCAGACGCGTATTTATCGTCGTGCTTGTTTAGGTATGTATTTTAAAATAAACAACAAAATTGATATTTAAAAAATGCAATAAGCAACCGAATAGATACAAAAATTTAAATAAACAAAAAAAATTCATCTGTATGGGACAAAACACGTGAAGTCGATCACTCCAATTTTTGATCTCAACAAAACGTCCACACATTTCTACAGGATGTTGGTCTAGTTGAAGAAAAAACGTAGGGTTTTTTTTTCAAATTTTTTTATTGCATATTCCAGCCATTGAAAGTCGCTGAAAATAATCATTTTTTATTTTTTAACGCCGATACTACGGCTCGCAAAAAAAAAATGATAACAACATAAAATTTTGGATTTTCAACGCACTTTCCAACAACATTTTTTGTAAAATTCTCCGATTTCATTATATGCTATTTTTCAATTAAATAATGTTGCCACTTTTTTCCACTCCGAAAGTTGTAACTCTGGGGCGAAATTGCCGCCTATCTCATCAATTTCTTCTAAGATTCTAGATATTTAAAAGAACAAAATGTGAACATTTCAGCTAAATCGGAAATGTCGTTTCGGAGGAGAAAAAGTGGCATCTTTATTTAATTGAAAAATAGGATTAAAAAAATCGGAGAATTTTGTTGGAAACAAAAAATGTTGTTGGAATGTACGCTGAGAATCCAAAATTTGATGTTCTTATGATTTTTTTTTGTGCGATCCGTAGTATTGGCGTTAACAAATAAACCCTGATTATTTTCAGAAATTTTTAATAGCTGGAATTTGCAATAAAAAATCTGAGGAAATTCCTACATTTTTTCTTCAACCAGACCAACATCCTAAATAAATTTGACAACGTTTTGCTGACATGAAAAATTGGGGTGGCCAACTTGACGTGTTTTGCCTCATATATAAAAAAATTTTAGCCACTCAAATTTATGTGACTCTCATCACACGCTCTTCAAAGTCGATTAGAAATAAGAAAAACTGGAGTCTCTTAGTTAAGCTTAGTTAATATTAATAATAAGACCAGAAAATATCTTCCGACAGATCAAAGTAAACATTCTTAACGATATTGTTTAATAAATTATTTTTAGAGAAATCTCTAAGATATCATCATGAGTCGTTTCGTGCTAAGTGTACTCGTCGTTGCTGTGGTTGCACTGCAATTTTGTAAGAAACAATCAATAATACCTATTAGCATAATTCAGTCACCATCAGACGTCTTACACTTTTTCATAATATTCCTTTAGGTGGAGTAGCGGATTGTCGAGAAGCATGTGGAGCAAATCAAGTTTGGGATGAATGTGGATCGGCATGTCCGCCGACATGTGAACAACCAGGACTCAGGCGTTGCACCAAGGTTCGTAGTCAAAATTTGTAGTAGCGTGACATATATTAGCAGAACGGAAATGATACACAGTATGTAAAAAAATTATATGTAGAATCAGAGTTCCTAATTATGAAGTAACAAACCCCATTGCGTTAATTCAACAGACATTTTGAGTGTTTTGCAATTTTTGTTATTGTTGAGATTTTCATGTTAGAACACTCAAAATGGTCTGAAACGTCCAGAAAAATGGTGCAGAAAAATTGTTCTGGTGTATGTATGTGTAATGAAAGGCCTAAAATTCATCATAACTCGTAAACTATTCGACAGAATCAGCTTAAATTTGAATGCCATGTAGAGTACTGAACAATCTTCATTTGGTATAAATTTTATAAAAATCGCTTCACGCATTTAATTTTTATGAGATTTTTAAAAAATGTCCGTAAATGTTCTACCTCGAAGAAATATTTAGCTAGCTGAAGCTTTGTATTAAAATTGAACAAAGTTATGTGACCTTTGGTATTAAATTTTGGCGAAATCGGTAAAGCGCCTTGGATTTTACGTAATTTTGAATATTTCCAAAACATTTACGTTTTTCCTCTGTCGTTGATTCAACCAATTTCTGTTCTCTATCGAATCCCTCGAATTCTTTTATGCAAACCTAATTATTCTAACGAAAATTTACGTTTGCAAACATTTAGGATTGCGTAAAAAACTAAAAAAAAAAAATTGAAAATGTAATAACTAAATAATATTTTTACAGCAATGTCACATAGGGTGCCGTTGCGTGAAAGGATTCTATACGCAAAGTGATGGCTCTTGTATCGAACCATCAAATTGCCCTTAAAATGGCACATGAGAAACATTCAACGGGATGAAGATTCAATGGAACTTTAAAAAGTATTGTTGCTACCAATAACATAATTGTAGTATATTACTCAGTATATATGAAAAATAAAAGCACATTACATCATTTATCCTCCTTGCGTTCCAACCAGCCGTTGAAAATTACTCAAGGAATATGACTAATAGATCATTTCCATTGGTTTACAATTTAACACCACTTTTTTTTTTACAAGGATCAGTCTTTTCTTTGAGCAAAAAAATGCTGAAGTTTTTATCTCATGTACAGTACATTAATTCCAAATTCAGTTAAGTCTATCGTGAAAAAAGAGTATCTTGTTGAATAAAAAATAAGAACTGTCAACATCGGACATTCTCGCTGGACATATGACAAAATGTAAGAAATGCTTCAGCACAGAGTAACACACAGTAAAAAGGTATTACATATGCATGCGGTAATGTCCGCGCAAGTACACGCGACATTAAGTCAATGTTACAACTGGAAAGCCTTGTTGTATATGAGCCTGGGGAAACAGAAAAGATTTCACGAGTTTTCTGCATAGAAGCGTATAGACAACATGCATTCGTCTATTAAATATTTCTTCCTTTTATGGATCACGTTGAATATTCAGGTTCAGGCGGATGATTTCGTTTATGAATATTTTCGCTATAAAAATGTTTCAAGGGTGACGATATTTTCGTGTGAACAAATGGAAAGTAATAATAATTATATATATTATCAACTGTGGTGTATAACTGCAAACGTATTGCTGCATACAAATACTTGTCACCACTTTTCTAGATGATTTCCAATTTGTCAAGAGAATGAATAAGATGGGGATGACTGCGTCTGTAAATCATCCAATTTCAAAATCGTATAATATATCCGATCATATATTCAAGAGAGACTATTGGCCATTTGGATTGTTTCTTGATACTCGGTGTCAATCTCGGAGTGTTAACGAAAAAGTCATTGCTCAGGTAAATTAACATATTACATTAGTTAACCACTCAATTTTATACTCAACTAGCAGGTCATTGTAGCTCGAGCACTACGCGCCCTCTTGAGTGTCTGTGTGAGTGTCTGTGAGTGTCTGTGAGTGTCTGTGAGTGCCTGTGAGTGTCAGTGAGTGGCTGTGAACTTCAGTGTGTGACTGTGAGAGTGTCTCTGAATGTCTGTGCAGATGTCCAAGGAAGCACACCGCCCTTTATTATATTGTAAATCTTTTTCTTGCATATACATATAATTAGTTTAAATTTTAGACATCGGAATATCGACTTTACGAGAGCATTCACGTTTGGCTGATTGTGGGCTCCAATTTAAATGAAATATTACAAATGTTGAATGACACCACTTACAGTCTACTTACCGATCTTATGATCGGCATTGAGACAAAAAATGGCTACGATCTTTATGACGTTTACAATCCTTGTAAGATGCGCGGTGGGAAATTAAATGTAACGAGCTTTGGAAGTTGGATACGAAATAATGGCTTAAATATAACTGTTGATCAAAGCAAATTTGTGCGAAGGTCGAATTTGCATGGCCTGACAATCATAGCCGTTGGAGTAGTGAGTATTTATTATACCGCCCAACTTTGGGATGGATTGAATTTGTTGGTAAAAGTATGATTTTCATATACGATCAATGTAATGGTGTATTATATCGAATAGGTAAAATACCAGCCACCCGGAATGACAATTGAAGATCATTTGCAGGATTATACTACGAAATCGAAAGATCCGGTCACCAAGTACGGCTATGCAATACTTCGGCAGGTCGCGGATCTTTTTAATTTCACGTAATATACATTCATTCATTGTGTTGAAACGTTTTTCGTTAATTACACACACACACATCGGTACTACCACCACCAATTATATATTGATAGAATGGAAGTACTGCCTGTTGGTGAATGGATTGCAACTATCAATGGCACCGAGGTTGGCATGATGCCAGCATTGTACAAACACGAAGCGGATATTTCAGCTACTACAGCTTCGGCAATTTTAAGATATGCCGAGAAACCTTATGGTCGCATGGTGGGGCCAGGATATCCATATCGGTAAGTAATGTAATTCATAAGTGAACAAAAATTAATGGTAGACTGATTTAGGGTGAGACATTAATTTTCCGAAATAAAAAATAATTGTTACGTAAAAATAAAATAAACGCTGTGACTATTTGCACAGAAGATTTAGTACATAAAAATTTTTATTAAAAGAGAAAAACAAACAATTATCACAATTTTTGAGCAACCATTTCAATTTGTACTTTCGAATTTTTAGCTAAATCGCTGTATTATCAATTTTTAATCACGATTTTATTAAACAACGCAGAAACGAAAAAATATGTACATGAGAGGGTTGAAAATTGTATGAGCTGCGCCAGCCATATTCGAAGAGCAGGGTGGATAACATTTTTTTTCCTAATAACGATATGGTTGAGCAAGGTATCCAGTAAATTTCAGATTTTTCTGTAACAAATTAGTCCGTCAATAAAATTTATGTTGATAGAAGATCAAAAACACATGTGTCTTAAACGGGTAACTTCAACCCCTCTGGACAGACAGCAAATGTTTTTTTTTTATTTTGCAAAATTTTGGAGTCTGTTTTTGAATTATTTGTAACAGATTTAAAGGGTGGATCGACTAAGATTCGATTTAACCCTGTTTAAGGGCCACTCTAGTGTGCATATGATTTTTAGAATATAATCCGGATTCCCTTCATCACACCGCGCTGGTGGCAGCAGCGGTGAAATATTTTTACAAACATAGACAGATGTATCTATTGATGTGCTTTCAAAGTTGTATTTTTTTTTTGTACGTATAAAATTAATTTCGATTTATACCAATATTTTTAATTTCAGGACATTTTTCTTATTTCGCTCGAGTATAACGAAATTAAAGTGGACAGAACTATTGACCCCTTTTGCCATTGATTCGTGGTACGCGTCTGTACTTACAGCAGTACTCTCTATAATGATCATCACTACGATTCAAATGACCGAATATGGCGAGGGCTGGTTTGCAGAAAGTGGTCATGCGATTTTCGCCACACTAGGTGTATTTTGTCAGCAAGGTATATGTATCTCCCACCACACATCCGCCTTTGATGTCTCTTTTAATTTACACAGTTAGGCGCACCCGGACGCTTTTGTGCGCCTCGGTTTCATTAAGTCGTTTTTAAAATTTGACATAAAAAAAAAAGTTTCAATACATGAACTTGGGTCACAGTCTCGATTTGTCAGACCACAACGACGACCAATCATAGGACGAATAAAACGGCAACAATGGATTCGAGATATATATCGTGAAACATGGACTTTTTGAAGGAAAATAGAAAAAAAATCAATGATCAGTTATTGCTGAGCTATTTTAATATTACAGGTTTGGTCTTTGTGCCTAATAGACTGGCTGGTCGAATCGCATGCCTATTTTTATTAATCATGGGCGTTTTGCTATCCAATTATTATGGTGCGAGTGTCGTGTCTGCACGGCTAAGTGAACCTCCCGACAAGATGAATGACTCTCTATATTCACTTGCAAAAAGCCACATGACTTTGGCTTCGGAAGCCTACAGAAATGTCGACGATATTATTGGAGTAAATTATTAATTCAACGAAAATTTCGAGCATGACATTTTGGAGTTTAACGCAACAGTTTGTGAAGACTTTCTAATTTTCATTTTGTCTATCGATCAATAATAGGCTCGAAGCGTGAATGAGTGGGAAGTTCGCTATTTCAATGAGAAAATATGGAGCAAATTGCCGTCATCTACGCGGTAAAAAATTATGTTTCTTTTCTTAAAAATTATTTGTCTACGGAAGTTAATATCACAAAATAAAAAAAATTCACAAGATATTTATTGTTGATTCAAACAGTAAATTTTTAAATAGCAATGACTGTTTAATAAAGTAATAAACGTGTTGATTACCTATTTAGCAACATATAGTTTTTTTTAAATGTAACACTTGGATTTTACAAAGTATTTTTACTGTGTAGATTCGCTCCGCCGGAGATAGGTCTTGAAAAAATTATATCTGGTGATTACGCTTATCACACCTCGGCCGAAGTCGCATATCCATTTGTTGACACCAATTGGGATCAAAAAGCTATTTGTGATATGACGGAGGTTCATGTTGTCACCCCGAGGATTTTCAGCTTTTGGGAGCCGGTCGACAGTCCTTTTGCTGAAATCATGAAAGTCGGGTACAAAAAACTTTACATTGTAGCATTTATAATGTAGGGCATGAAGTGCTTTCCGCTCTCAGCACCCCAAACTTTCCCCCGATCTATGGAAAGCCCTTGTTCAAGATGAGCGTCGTAGAACATTTTTTTGGGGACGCTCACCGAGGTTTTATAAGTGGATTTTTGAAAAAAAAAAAAATAAACATGAAATTTTATTTTTTTAACATTATTGTTGTTTATTTTTTTAATCGTGCACTCATAACTTCAAAGTACGAAGGCACTAACAGATTTTATGTAAGCCTGTACTATTATTAATAATTTTATATTAGTAAAAATTCAACATTTGTGACGTGATCGAGAAAATTCACGCGATTGGAGTACAGCGTCGTGACGTCACGATGTTACATTGAGTTGGCGCGAAACCTGGAGACTGTGTGTTATCGTATAGCTACGAGCATAACTCGATTGCAAACGACCAAAATGATTGAAAGTTATTAATAATTTTACATTTTGAAAAAGTCTTCGTGAAAGCAAGTTCAAATAAATTACCGAAAATAGACAGAATTTGAAGCAATATTTTTGTTAATATTAAAAAAAAGAGATAAAAAAAGGATTTTTATTTAAAACATGCATATAAACTTTTCCGTATGATTAACATGTGGAAAAAAAAACAAATTGTAGTCAAAAAAAAATTATGACTCGACCAAAAATAAGTGTACGGAAGTCGGCTGATGGTTTATTTTAAAGGGGAGATATTAAGCTATTTTCAAAAAATGATGATAAGAATTAATTTTATTTAGTAAAAGTGGTACGATGGTCTAGTAGTTAGTTCGAATGTCATTATTAAATCATCATTAATAAAGATCGCACAACTTTTACAGAATCTTTAAAATTGCTAACACGGGATTGCGAATGCGAACAATTAAACGATGGAAGCCCAAAATTCCATACTGCTCGCCGGAGTCTCGGTCCTTGCAGAGTATAACATTCTTCGAAATCGCACCTGCTGTAATGGTCGTTTTAATTGGAACTGTAGTGGCCTCTATAATATGCTCTGTCGAATGTATACTACACAAAATGTATCCAGACAATTCTGAAGCGGAGACCCGGCAGAAGAAACCGCGTGTAGGTGGAAAAAGAACATTACTGAGAAACTAGAAGAAAACTAGAAACGCTATTTTTAATCAAAGTTATGTCAGCAATGTATTTATGTAAGTAGTTCATAGAGATAGCAAATTACATATGGATTTATGATACGCAAGCAAATTACCAACAAATAAAAATGTGTTAAAAATATATTATTCGTAATTTTCTATGAAAGCTCTGACTGCTCCCTGTATATTAAGTATTCCTCTTACTTCACTATGTAGATCATCGAACTCAAATAAATTACGTCGAATTTGACTGTATTCGATACAAGTCAACTTTGTTTTCATATATAATCCTCAATATAGAGAAAAAATATTCAAAAAATATTCTCATCGTTCTCGGCGATGGAAGAGCGGGTCGGTTTTGCGACATCGAATGCTCGAACTGGCTATCGCACTGTATCACCGTCAGGAGGCGATGCCCTAAATGGCTCTGATGACCGTGCTAGCGTTTACTCGCGTGGCCACCAGGGGACTTAGACAGGCACCAGCCGTTTCGGTCACAGTTTTTCGTCAATTTATATCTGGAATGTCATTGGCAAGAGCACGGAACGGGTGAAGGGGTATACCGAATGGGTATACTATTGTGCTGGTAAAACAATTTAAAAAAAATTAATGTTCGGTAGCGAGCTCGAAATATTATTTAACATCATAGGACTTTCACGAGCATTTACTTTTCGTCATTCTGAATAGTTGTTTTGGATGTCGATTAACAATTACGAATTACTATAATAACAAGAAGCTCACGAGAACATAAATTCCTATAACCATACCCCTTGTTTTATTTTTTATATAAATGCAACTAAATATAACAATAAATGCTTTTCGCAAAATGTGACACTAAAGGAGGCATATTAAATTTTCATAAACGAAGGATCGTGACTGCACGCGATGCTGTTTCAATAATAAATGTGCAAGACTATTGTATGAACTGGCGACACAGAATGAAGGGAGACACGAATTCTTGGATCGAACAGTGCAGTAAACTTACGTCATGCATCCATCAGTAAATTATATCCTGTGATTATGGATTTTGCGATATATATTCAAGTTCTGGCAGATGATTTGGTGTACGAATATTTTCTTCATAAAAATTTATCGACTGGTGACATTATTTTCGTGCAGATAACGAATTTTCGAGAGTAATGAATTTTCGAGGAAAAAATATTTGTTAATCAAACTATCTTACTAATTCATTAGCTTTCACAGTCAGTTCATCGAAACTAATAGCTGCCTCTTCAATATGGTAATGCGATAGGTATTGCAAAAAATCTATAGTAAGATGCACATTCATTTGAATAGCTATGTATTTTATACATGTTCAATCAATCTTTTGTCGGTGTAAACTTATCCACAGTGTATCAAATTACAAGAAAGACCGTAACACGGATAAGTAGCCCATTGCTGTTTTCAGAACCTACAAAAACAGCATACAATTACAAAATAATTAGTGACAATTATGAAGTTGCAACAAGAGATAATAATATTTAATTTAAACAAGTTTAATTTCAATCTTAAACATGTTCAATCTACGAGTATCTTTTATACCAATGGACGAACATCATTTACAAAATCCAGTCTAATACATTTTTTTAAGTTACTTACGTCTGTCAAAGTGCTGAGACAAAATATTCCAAATTTTCCAGCTGTCAAACAAAGTGGTCTTTGTGATCTTGCCATGCACAAGACAATAATTCGTGCTTTATTTGTCGGCATGTTAAACCACTCACAACTGTAGAATGCATCGCAGATGTTAAGGCTCTGGAAATAATAACATTTCATACAAAGAAAAGATTAAGACAACCCTAAGAAATGACCAAACAGTAAACGAACAAGCGACCGTAAAATTACAACCAAACAAATCCTGATTGGGTTGTTTTTTTCAATCATTGACCGAAAAGCAACCTTTTAGAAAAGCGTTAGTACTGTCGTTTTTTGCTTCCTCATAGACGGAGCTTTGTTTTCATGAAAACATTTTTTTTCGAGATTTTCATATCAAGATATTCAGAATGGTCCAAAACGTCGGGAAAAGTGCTTTAGAAAAATTGTTCCTGTATGAGGAAGCAAGATAATACTAATACTTTTCTGGAAGTTCGCCTTTCATGCGGTTGTTTTTCGGCCAATACTAGCAAACAAAAAATGACCGGTTCAGAACGAGTAGACGATTTGTGGTTAATTGTTTGCACGAAACAACCAGTCGTTTTTTTTGGTCGCCTTATTTTATTTTGGTCGCGTATTCGATATCGCTTGGTCTATTAGGAAATATCACAAATTCATTGTGGATTATTACTATCAAGTACCTCTGTGAGAAGACTTTCACCGACCGTACAATGAGCATAGAGTACAAGCAGAACCAGAAATGCGAATGTTACGAATGTCATCAGGTCCGCGTTTTGTCCATTAGCATAATTCTGTGGTAGCATGTAACATTTTAAAGTTCATTAAAACAGTTTTGTAAATTTGAAACGTATATGTATATTATATATACATATATATACATATATATGTATATATATGTATATAGAGGGACTACGACCCCCTGCGAGCTTCGCCCACCAAGACCCCTATCACAATAATTGTAAATGTTTCTTTTAGAGTTTTGTAAATTTTGTAAATTGTATGTATTCTTTAGAGGGGGAATTAGAAAAATGAATATTTCACAATGTCCTCTTCAGGTCAGGAAATTTCTAAATGCTCCCTATGAGTATCCCTCCAAGTCAGGATTATTCTCTGAGTCCCACAGTATCTCTCCCTCCAGGCCAAGATTTTTCTAAGTACTCTTTCGAAGTTTACATATTTTATATTTTTCGTATTAGACAAAAAAGTCTACTGCAGAAATAGTATTTACATTCATGTTAAAATTCAAAACGCATAATAATAAACCGACCGTTAAAACCTGGTATCCCAAGATACAAACGAGCGAAGTTGCGCCAATCAAATGTCCTAGCAGAGTTTCACTGAAAGCCTCCTGAATCGTTTTTCCCATTCTGGAAAAATCAATTAATTATATAAAAATGGTGTTTTTTTTTTCAATCATTTTCAGATCGTAGTGTGCTAATTACATTTTTGGAAGTAGCCCTGCTATCGGCCGTAATATACTAACTGGAGTAATCTATTGTGATTCTTGACAATGTTACGAAGCTCTTCATCGCACAATTCTTCGTTACTATTAATGTTCCTTATTCGTATCGCTAACACAGCCATTTGTCCGCAAACGTGAAAAACGAGGGTGACCATCAAGCAGTCTGCGGCACTCTGGCCGAAACCGCTGACAAACACAAACGGTAATTGTGATGCGTATGTCAGTACATACGTTTGAGAGTCTTCTATTTCGTAAAAGACATGAAAACGATACGGCAGTTCATATACAGCAGATACATTTTCTTGGACACCATCGGATAATTCTGGAAAATTACATACTTTTTAATCTAATTAAAAAAAAAAAAAAATACAAGCCATGAAATTAGCAAAGTAATAAATATCCAAACCTTCCGGCGAGTTACCCATAAGAGGTTTAACAAAATAAGACGAAGCTGTTAGCACAACGAAAGCACAAAGAAGCTTTACGAACAACTTCGATCTGGAATTGTATTTAATAAAAGCTTGGCTCTCTTCGGTTGATTTGTAATTATTGGAATCGAAATCTTTTAAGGCATCGTTAACCACAGTTCCTAGTCGATAATTATATCGGCGTAACATCGCCATTCGTATGAGTATCTGTGAGAATGCCATATTCTCCGTGAGATTCATAATCACATGCTCAAGATTGCCAATAAATAGACACAAGTCCAGATATTCAAGTATCATATGGTAAACAAAATAGCCAAAGTTAAGAGTGAAGAGGAGATCACTTCGTTGCTTTGGCCAGAGTCCAAGTGTCGAAAGAATCCATTTATTCCATGTCATTACTTTTGCCGCTTCGTCAAATTCACGTTGCCTACTCTAAGTGCATCACAATTTTATATTTATTGGACAAAATTGTGGTAGTTTTTTTTATAAGCTAAGGGTATGAGGCGATATCGTTCCTTTTTTTTTTAGGTGTTACAAAAATCGCTGTAGGATTTTGAGTATTAAAATCAGCGCCGTTTACACATTTATAGTTACGTGTTACAGGTGACCTTAAGATCATTCCATTTCAGTTCGATTTCTCAGAGTATCCACGAGTCATAGCAGTTTGAATTTTTTAACTCCCGACTGCCCCTCTGGGGCAAGAAACGGGAGTTATGCGTTTCACGTTGATCAGCTAACTTGAGTGATTTTTTTGTTCGGTATGTTCTCGAAAACGGTAAAAAAATTACTTAACGAAATTTAGTACGTCGAATTTTGCAAATAGCCGATTTGAATGGGTAAAAAAAAAATTGTAAAATAATTTAATAATTATTCGCATATCATAGCCGAGAGATTTTTACACCTAACAAACAAATCTCCTGACTTATGGCTATATACGAATGGCTATTTAATTATTTCACAATTTTTTGTTTATCCAATTTGTTCATTAATTAAGCTTCTTTTTTTCAGTCAGGAGTCTCTTTAATTTTTGTTAAATTATTTATTTGAACTCCAAGCTTGGCATTCACTGGAAGTGGATAAAAGAGATTTGTTTTCTATTATAATGCCTTTTAGAACCTATTTTAGAACACCAGTAACTTCATTATTATGTGCATAATAGTCGAATTTAGACAATAAGCCAATGAATTACTGACTCCTCGCGGTTATTAATTTAAATTTAGTTGGCCTTCTCACTTCTACTCGATTAGACACAGTCGACATATTCTGACGGGTTTTCTTGTTCAACTGCGACCAATGGAAGGTGGTTGTGGCGCAAAAAATCTTTTCTACGTGTACAATCGATAATGTTTTCACTGATATTAGAGATATACCTGTAATCAATGTTTTACTTATATCACTTCGGTGTTTGAATTATATATAGGCCTGCAGGCTAAGCGTGGGTGGTTTTTTAGTTTTGTTATTTGTTGTTCAAAAGTGTAGGCATAAAATTATGCGTATGACCGCTGCTATTACCATAGGCCTGTGTAGAAACAGTTGGCATTGCTGATATACATGGTTTTATTTTTGTTGTGCGTTTAGAATTTGTACTTTGCTCCATACTTCTTTATATACAGTGATAACAGTCCTGTAAAATCGATCAGTAGCATCTCGAGACTCAAGCTTAGCGCTTTTGCTGGCAAATCGGCAAAGCAACAGCAAGGACAGACAAAACGGTACATGACAAGGCGACAAAGCAACGGCAAAACACCAATTTTTTAATTAATATTCAATACAGTCGAATAATGACACGCTTTCATCGTGAGAAACCAGAGACACGCAGTGAGGAACCGATTTATGGAAATGTCAACTGTGGCAAAAAAGCTGTGTCACCGAAGTGTTAACCCAACATAACTGAAATTAACCGACTTATTAACCGAAAAAGAGATAAGTCTCGATTAGACCCCCCCTGTGTCACCGACTTTAACCGATTTAAATAGAAACGTTCGGTTATATTGTCAGTTAAAGTGACCGCGAGTTCAAAAATTTTATTCACTAAATTTAGAATAATAAATTTTACTTTATGACCGACAATTACTTCCCAGAGGGTCTTTGTAGGGTTCCTTGTGCCCATATATGTTGCCCTACTAAGCCCCAACTGAAAGAAACAACAAAATTAATTATAATGTAATTAGGGGGGTTTTGCCTCCGTGTCGCAATAATTGTACATTTTCATTTTGGAATTTTGTAAATATGGTGTATTCTTTATAGAGTGTTATCGTGGCGGATTTAGAAAACCCAAGCCCTCGGGCGGTCCCGTTTGGAGAAATTGGCACCCGGGATTACACCACTGCGGCGACGAAATATTTTTATAACATACACTTATTTTTATAACATAACATTTGTACTTTCTATTTGATATTCGAAGTCAATTAGTTGATTAGTAGGGGGGACCCTACCAAAAAAAAATGGTATCAATGAATTGCAATATTGTTATGGAGATTGTGTTCCATAATCGATGAGTACATTCTGTCCAATTTTGAATATCCTATTTGGCTCCGGCTATCTTTGGAACAATATCAGGGTCCGCAAAGTGTCTCGACCTGCCCTGTAGCGAGGCAATTTGGAATGGCTTAAAAATGCATAAAAACGCAGCAAAAATATCATATTTATTTGCGTGAGTAGAAATTTATATTTTATTTCGGCAATGAATTATAAGTTTGTCTTATATGTACAAGTTTAATAATCATTTTTTTATTTTTATTTTATTTTCTTTTCTCACGAGGGGAAGAGACGCAATTTTCGCACTGAAAAAATTGAGTATTTGATGTGCAGTCTTTATGAAACCATTGGTTGCACTTTAGGCATTGCACCCATTCCTCGCACGCCGACGATCGCAGCCATGTCCCGTGGTGCGTCACTGGTGTCAAACGGCGGTTATATAAGTGGACTACACTTCTCCAGAATCCAGTAAAAAATTGTTTCACATTTGCTGAACACATTTGATGTAGTGAAAATTGTGCAAGAAGCGCCGTTTTTATGCCCCCAATTTACTCGTCTAGGCTGTCCGAATGTGGACCTCCAATTAGGCTTAAATTGTAGGTAATATAATAAGCTTTAAAGTCTGAAAGGTTTCAAGGAGCTCCTTTCAATGGTCGCTGCGTAGAACCTTTTTCACTACAATGATAAAAGTATACTTTGGCACCACTAAACTGGTTGTTTACATGTAACTATTCGAAATTTGACCGAACCCATCTGCAAGTTCACTATATGTTGTATTTCGGAGTTAGGCTTAAGACTTTAGAGTGAAAAAAATTCGCATCGAAAGCCAGCCGAGAGTTCCAACCGTTTCATACAACGAACTTTGAGCTCGCTAATAAACTTGCTATGAAATGGTTGGAAGTTAATTGGAGATTATGAAATTGGTTGGTTTTTCTCAGTCCAACTTTAGATTCGCTATGAATCGGTTGGAACTTGGTTGGTTTCACGAGATCCTATCATCAATCCAACTTCGGGATCGGTGAGTAACGGCTGGAAGTCGGTTGGTTATGGATTGATTTTTTGCACAAATCAAACAGGTTGGAATTTGGTTGAAATTATCTGTTATCCAAACCCAAAACCTACCGAAAATCGACTGAAAATCAACTTTTTCTTCGATCCTATCAAGATCCAATCGAAAACGTATAAAAATAACGGTAGGATCAGTCCATGAGGGACTTCTACGATGTCTTGATGTGGATGTCTTTGTTTTGGATCAAGTGGAGCCCACGATTGGAATCCCTATCACCGGTGCCACGAGTAAAATTTCGAATTTTCTAAATTTGTAAATTTCTACACGGGAGGTTGCGTGCTTTTTACTCTCAATTCTTCAGTCATAGAACGAACCGACAATACGACAGATATTAAAAAAGGTACAACAAGATTTATGCATTTTTATAGTTGTGTATTTTTTTATGTTGAGTCAATCGTTGATCGATGTAATCTTGTTCACAGTGCATCAAACTACAAGAAAGTCCGTATCACGGACAAATAGCCCATTGCTGTTTTCAGTACCTACAAAAACATAACATACGATTACAAGTAATTAAGTACAATTAAAGTCAAAGCTTGAGAAAATATTGTTTATTTAACTTGAGTTAAGTCGTGTATGTTGAAGCTATGAGCATCGGACGAACCAAAAGAATTGTGGTCTCGGGGTCTAATTTAAATGATTACGCCCAGAGATGTTAAGAACCGTATTACTTGCCTAAGTAGTACCTACGACATGCTACCTCTCCCTTCTGGTACACAAAGTCTCCTCTTTCGACCGCCATAACATGAATTTAGTAAAAAAAAAAAAGCAATTCATCGCTTGATACAGTCATATACCAGCGCTGAATTGTGAAATCGACTATTCCCTGGTACTGATTTCTTCAACGTTACTTACGTCTGTCAAAGTACTGAGACAAAATATTCCAAATTTTCCAGTTTTCAAACAAAGTGGTCTTTGAGATCTTGCCATGCACATGATAATAAATCGTGCTTTACTTGACGGCATGTCGAACCACCCACAGTTGTAGAATGAATCGCAGACATTAAAGCTCTGAAATTATAACACGTTATGTCAAAAAATTCAAGATTAATATCGTAATAGTATACTACGATACGAGTGCGATCAAACTTTTTCTGACGAGTGCGATTTTGCGGCACGAGCCAAACGCGAGAGTGTTGTAATCACACGAGTTGAGGAAAAGTTTCTCGCTCGTGTTTCCTATACAACTTTATGCCACGCGATGCGAGAAGTGCCTACTTCTCGCACTAGTGCGATAAAATTGTATACGAAACTCGTGCGAGAAACTTTTTCTCAACTCGCACTCGTCTAGAAAATGTTTAATCACACTCGTATTGTAATGTACTATTATTTTACGAGTGCGAAAAGTGCTACTTCTCGCACGCTAGACGAAGCGAAGCGTGCGAGAAATAGGCGCTTCTCGCACCGCGTGGCATAAAATTATTCTGCATTATTACGTGTCAATTACCTCTGTGAGTAGACATTCTCCGACCGAACAAAAAGCGAAGAGTATAAGCAGGACCAAGGTGGCGAATATTATGAACGTCATCAGTTCCGCATTTTGTCCATTAGAAAAATTCTGTAGTAGCATGTAACATTTCAAACGTCCTTTGATTCGACATAATTCCCCATAGTACCTCTATGAGGAATATATATTTGTGCAAAAAGTGAAAAATAATGCGGAAGGTGTGTGCATGGTTCTAATGCCCAGTCTTTCATTTTTTTCTGTTAATCCACTGATTTCCTCAAATATCTTGTCGATAATCTAGTGGTATGCACTATTTAAACAAGCAAAGTAAAATGTTGCAAATTGCTTCCTTATTGTTTTGTACCTTCCTTATTGTTTCGACAAACAGGTGTGAGTTTACAGCGCGAGTCGAAGACGAGTGTTGCATTCACACGAGTTGAGAAAAAGTTTCGCGCACGAGTTTCGTATACAACTTTATCACACTAGTGCGAGAAGTGGCTAGAAAAAGTTTAATCGCACTCGTATCGTAATATACTAATATGAAACGCGTGCGAGAAACTTTTCCTCAACTCGTGTGATTGCAACACTCGCCCTCGGCTCGTCTTGCAAACTCACTCTCGTCCAAAAATGTTTGATCGCACTCGTATCGTAATATACTGTTACCGAACTCGTATCGTAATGTACTATTACGTTCAACTGAGACACGAAGGAGATCTCTACACCCTGAAATGTCGAGTCTGTCCTGAACATAGAATCAACGAAAATCACATATATTCAGTGTCATGACACCAAAAAAAGTTCGATCTGCTGCTTTTGTGGTTATCTCTCTGACCGGCATTAAACGATTTCTGACGAAGTCTCACATCTTGTGGCACTGTCGCGATCACTTTATTAGGTGTACTTTTCGTCGTGATAGTACAGAGAGTAACAAAACAAGTCCTGCATGTCGACATTTGTGTCATTTCGGTTATAAATCGTAAATCGTCAAAGATATTCTATATGTCATGTAACATCGTGACGTCAGAGACGGCTCGGGCAAATATGTGCGTCGTCGACCAAATTTGAAACACTATTTTTGTAGTTTCTATTTTTTCGTTGATATTTTGAACGAAAAAAGACACAAAACAAGCATTTTTATTTAAAACATGCATATAAACTTTGAAATTAACAGAAAAACAAAATGTACGCTCAAAAATCCACCTGAGATTTTCATTCATATAAAAATGATATAATCATAAACGGACCGTTAAAATCTGGAATCCCAAGACACAAACGAGGGTAGTGGCACCAAGCAAATGTCCTAACAGAGTATCACTGAAAGCCTCTTCGATAGTTTGACCCATTCTGAAAATAAAAAAATAAAATAAAATTGATATTTTTATTTTGTCACTTCCACTTCGTATTTATGTACTAATATTATTTTTTCAAGTAGATCTGCGCTATCGAGCGTTAAACTAACTTGAGTAGCTTATTGTGATGCTTGACAATATTGCGAAGTTCCTCATCACACAAGTCTTCATGACTACTAATATTTCTTATTCGAATCGCTAACACACCCAATTGTCCGCAAACGTGAAATGCAAGGGTGACCATCAAGCAATCTGACGCACTCTGGCCGAAACAGCTTATGACCACAAACGGTATTTGTGATGCGTACGTCAGTACATACGTTCGTGAGTCTTCTACTTTGTAAAAGAGATAAAAGCGATACGGCAGTTCAAATGTAGCAGATAGATTCTCTTGCGGACCCACAGATAAGTCTGGAAAATAAAATACTTGAATCTAATAGAAAAAGAAAAATACAAGCCATATCGTTTTAATAACAAAATACTAAATACATACCTTCAGGCGGTTTGGCCATAAGAGGTTTAACAAAATAAGATGAAGCTGTTAGCACAAGGAAAATATTAATAAGCTTTATGAACAACTTCGATCTGTTATTGTACTTAATAAAAACTTGGTTCTCTTCCGTTGATTTATAATTTTTGGAGTCGTAATCCTTTACGAGATCATTAAACACAACGCCTAATTCATAATTATATCTTCGTAACATTGCCATTCGGATGAGTATCTGAGAGAATACCATATTCTCCGTGAGATTCATAACCACATGTTCAAGGTCGCCAATAAACACGCACAAGTCCAGATATTCAAGCATCATATGGAATGCAAAATAGACATAGTTAAGCAGAAAGATGAAATCGCTTGGTCGGTTTGGCCAGAGTCCAACTGACATAAGAATCCATTTATTCCATGTTATAACTTTTGATGCGTCATCGAATTCACGTTGCCACTAGTGCGCGACAATTTACAAAATTTATTTGTCAAACAAAATTATGGTAGTATTTTTAATAAACTAAGGGTATAACGCGTTCTTGAGATACTACAGCCCTGGGTGTCCTTAAAATCATTCATTATTGAGAAATGTATACTTTGTTTTGTGTCGTTTTTCTTATATTCTTATGTAAAGTACTGGGCAACAGCATTTATGTTCTTACTAGAAAATGATAATTTCACCCCACATTGAAAAAAAAATAATAATTTTACGTTTATTTAATTGAAGCGCTCCTTAAAGTTGGTTACCAGAGCCCTCTGTTTACAGAAAATAGTGATTACTTCATGGTAATTATACTTGGAGATGAGAGACGAAATCTTGTTTTTTTATTCGTTTTTAACAACAATTTTTGTTGAATTTTCAAAAATTTATGAAGCACCCTAATGTGTTAAGAGTATCGAGGGAGAACATCGAACCATCATAGTTAAGTTTTGCAATCGTCCAAACTACAGGTTTATTACAGAGAAACTAATGAAAAAAAAAAACGTGTTTGAATTTAGATGTATAGATAGAGTATAAAAGAAAATGTTATTTTCATAGACTAAAGCTAGTCGCTTTAGTTCACTTTTCTTATGTGCCAGAGCTAGTTCCTGGCACGCCCAGTTTTAGAAACTTCTTAGTACATGACTGAGTTGTTTTACTTCGCTAATTTGTTGGATTCAACTTTTTTTTTTATAACAGATACATTCTTAATACTAGTCGTAAGTTTTTTATTTTTGAAATGAAAGACTTAACATTTTTATTTAAAAACTGCATCAATATCTGCATTGACTGAAACTTGGAACCAGGGATTTTTTTTAGTATTACAATACAGTTTATAACTTATTTCAGAAAACCGGAAACTTCGTTATTGTGCTTTACATTATAGTAGAATTTAGAATTCGGTTAATAGTAATATTAGTTTTCTTCTTCTCACTTCTACTAGATCAGTCCGAGTCGACATATTCTGACAGGTTTTCTCATTGAACTGTTATGAATAGAGCCGATAACCGGCTCTGTGGCGTGGAAAATGTTCTCTACATGCCCGATCGATAATGTTAGTCACTGATACTTGAGACATTACCTGTAATCAATGTCACTACGCTTTGGTGTTTGAATTATATAGACTTCTGTATCTAGCGTGGGTACTTTTGTTGCTTTTGTTGTTTGTTCTTTAAGCGCAGACATATACATTATACATATTACAGGCGACAAAACCATAGGCCTATGTAGAAACGGCTAGCATATTGTACATGTATAAAAAGTTGTATCTTCGAATCATTACAAAGTAATACAGTGTACCATTTGTACCATAATGACAGTCCTTTCAAATCGATTGGTAGCGTCTCGAGAGTGAAGCTTAGCGCATCCGCTGAACAAGTCGACAAAGCAATCGACAAAAGACATGCAAAACCGGTAACATGGAAAATCGACTAAGCAACGAAAAAGCAGCATAATTCGAGGCGAAAGTTCGTTAAATTCCGTTACAATTGAAAAAAATAATACGCACACATATGTATCGGAATGTTGTAATAAGGAGCATATTTAATAGAGGCGAATTTACTGCGTAATGAATAACTTTATTTACATTAGGTAAGTTTCATACTTCACAGCAAATATATGTAGACTGTTGCAATAAACATGTTACCTTAAATTGTAATTAATCCAATGACATATATTCATACTTTTTCTATCAGATGATAATTTTGATGCAGAAAGATCAACGCTAAACTATCAAGCAAAATATGATATTTTGGGTTGAGAGTACGTGTGGAAAGTAAAGGGTTTTATAGCGTTTTAAGTAAAGTATTTCATTAGCCATACATTATCACGTACATATGTCACGGATCACGGTGGGATACGTAATGATGTACTTTCGTTTTTTACCCGGGTCCGTATACAGAAAGATCTCACAAATACTTGAATTCCCTAATGTTTTGTCGACCCTGATTGCTTCTATGATTCATTTAAGAGTTAATGAACCAACCGGACTCGGCAATTTAAAATTCTAAACAAGCGTAAAAGACTATTACTTCACTCGGTGCTATAATGGACCTTTTACGCACGCTTCGCTAAGGGGATGCACGAAAACCCCGTTTTCACATTGTGTGAAGTCAAATTTTGTACAAATTTGGATAAACTTTTTCTCAACTCTCGGGTGATTGCAACACTCGTCAAAAAAAGTTTTACCGCACTCGTATCGTAATGTACTAATTATTTCACTCCGTGCGAAAATGGACGTTTTACGCAACTTAAGTCAAACTTTTTCTCTTAACTCGTGTTAAAAGAAAACAACACTCGCCCTCGGCTTGGGCTGCAAACTCACACTCATCAGAAAAAGTTTTACCGTACTCGTATCGTAATGTACTATTACGCCACTGTTCGGGATCGAATCGGGAACTCCAGAATTCTAGACTGATGCGCACTAATAATGTGCATGCGATCATGAAAGTGAACAATGGTGCACTATCAAAAGTGTGTTATAAAACGAGGTAAATCATTGTGCACAAAAAAACACAGCGTGTACTATTAAACTGTGCACAGTAGTATTGTGCGCTACAGACTAATGTCCTTGATTCCTTATATATTGTAACGATATAAATAAGTTCAATAAGGTATAAAACAAAACGGTCCGCTGACGTGTGTGACGCAAAAGCTCCTCTAGCAGCAGGTCACTCTATCTATGTAAGTGTTTCGGAACCAACATGGGCGACGCACTGACGAAGAAAGGCACTTCGCACTGGTTCGGACTTATCTTTGGATCCGGAGTAAGGATGCTCTGGCTTCCCACCGAACACCACCGGGACTACATCGATTATGTGACGACGACGGAGTAGGAACGGATCAGATCCCTACCAGTACGTACCACACCGAGTGAACGACGCCGACGCTATCACCTCCACTGGCGACCTCCAATAGAACAACGAGCTTGCAGAAACGGAGAACAGGACAGGCTTTTGTTACCGGTCGCTACTGGTCCACGTGACCACCACAGGCAGGTGTAAACAGAACTGGAGTGCAGCACAGAATGTCAATCTTCGGCTTCCTCCTGGTATACTGATTGCCTATAGCAAAAGCTATGAGATGTAGTTCCCTTTTTGGAGTTTCCAACAATCTATGCTGGCTAACTCGTGTAGGCTTACTCGGCAGTCACTAGTTAAGGATCTTAGCGTGTACTTTACTTCATCAACTTCGCTTCAACAATCACGATTCCGACGCTTGCGGATGCGTTTTTCCCACTCTTAGGTTTATCAGGCGCAACACAAATAACTCTTGTAATCTTGATGGCTCTAATAAGATTTTTTACTGTACTCTAGTTCGCCCTATTCTTGAATATGCGTCCACTGAAAAAAAAAATCATTGATTCAAGAACAGTGACCATTGCGGGCTGCCACTGACATAAGTTATCAGTACAACTTTATATGCATTATAACAAATACATATGGAATTGAAACATTAACACATTTTCTTAGAAATTTTTTAGACATTGGTTTAATTTTATATATAATTGTTAGAATGAAAATAAAGTTGCACGGATGTCTTATGTCATTTGCAGCCCGCAATGATCACTGTTCTCGAATCAATGATTTTTTTTCAGTGTCCGTAATCTGAACTCCGTAATATTTAGCACATATATCAATGTTGTCGAGCATGCTCAGCGAAAATTTGTGCACTTTTTAATTTTCAAATTTAAAGTCACGGATGGGCCTACCTACCTAAGCTATCCACACATTGAATTGTGTTCACAATCGAACATGTTCACGCATGTTCTTGAACATGTTCACGCTCTCATCGTGTAGACTCAAGGCGGAGTTGATTCTCCTCTACAAAATGATCCATAGAATGATCAATTGTCCTGATCTCTTGGCGTCTCTGGTACTGTATCTGCGCCTATGCATAATGTTTGGAATCACTCCATGTTTTATGTTCACAGTCATCGTACGAATTATGGATTTAATGAGTCACGAGGATGTTTCGTGACTGCAATATTGCTTCGGCTTTCGTTGATTTTGTTCAGTCGTCCATTCTCGCTGTTTTTTCGTTTCGTGGATATTTTCGTGGATATCTGTCACTTAGTGAATCCGTTTAGACTGCCGTATGTTAAGGTCTGCTCCATTAATTGTGTCTATTAATAAAAGCTGATTGTTTTATTTTGTATATTTCGGCTAGCTCTTCTGCCATCAAATTACATCATTTTCAAGGGGTTGCCCTGATTAATGTAAATAAACAAATAAATAAATAAATAAATGAATAAATAAATTAATAAAAATTTGCTTATGGTTGATCAATGGATTTTATTAACTAGAATGGAACGATCCTAAACTTATGGTTTACTTTAGTCATGCCGTTATGGTGAAATGATGTGCCTACTTATCGGTCTCGATGATAATGGCAGAATTGGAGCAGATTCAGATACAGCCACATGATTTTTTGCTGAAATTATCCATATAGATTTGTGTGAAAGTGTCCGAAAGTGTGCATAAGAACTGAACATATGAGGAAGCTGAAACGCACGAGCGTGCCACATAACTTATAAGTCGCGTAATAGACAAATGAATATTTAGATAACTTATTATCGGCCATGAGTTCCCTGATCTCACAGATCTACGTCATTATCTTAGTGTTATTGTGACTAGCGATTGCCCGGGGGGTCAGGCGCCAGGGCTCATTTGCGAAGCCATTTACTATCACTAACAGTTCTCTTCGTTTCTTTTGTAAAAAAAATAGCTTTTTCCGGGAAAGCCAATGGTAGTTTTTAAAAATTGTGGATACAGAAAAATTTCAGTGTCTTTTTTTTTTACCTCGATCTTGAGATTTTCTATATAAACGAAATACTCTACGTTGATGATTGGTACATAGTATCGTCTTTAATTTGTAACGTCGTTTGGATTTTGGATTTTCGATCAAAAATTTCGATAAAAAAATAAATCAATAAAAGGGTCTAAATGTTATATAAGATTCAAGTTAAGAATCTTGATATTGCTATTGTTTAAAAAAAAAAAAGACTTCTTCATTAAGAATCATTTGAACGATACAGTAACAATTTGGTACGCAAATAAAAAACAGTGAATACTTTTTTCCTATTACAATTTTCCTTAAAATATATATGTGAACCGGTCAGATTTCTATGAAAACGATGGAATAAAGTCTGTCATAAATGCAGAAAAATTGGTCCCTGAAATATTTTTGAAAAACGTTGCAATGTAATTTCCTCATAATTTCTCATCTTGCATTTCCTCTATAATGAAGCCAAAATTTAACAACATAATTTCTCATTAAGGTGATCCTTAAACGGAGTCAAATCGAATTTTTATCGGTTTATACCCTAAATCGATTTCAAATAATTAAAAAACACACCCGAAATTTTTTTCAGAATAAGAAAATATCACCCTCTATCAACAGGGGTTGAAGTTTGCCTTTTAAAATACATCTATTTTTTTATGTTCTTTCTGCATAAATTTTATTGACGGACTGATTTAGTACATAAAGACCCGAAATTTACTGGACATCTTGAATATGGGTGACTATTTTGATCTAAACTACTTATCTCGATTTTTTTCCAACTTTCACATAAAAATCTCGAAAAAAAACAAGAATTTGACGAAGACATAGCTTCCTCTATGAGGAAGCAAAAGGGTACCTCGCTGGCGTAATAATAATCACGTGAACGTCTTCACGGTGTCATCGTGGCGCGCGAGAGAGAAAGAGACAGAGGAGAGGTCGACTATCATGAATTAATTAGCTCTTCGCTGACGCCCTGCCTTATCAAATCAAAGGCGAGAAATTGTGGGATGAATGGCGCTTGACCGCTAAGCCGGCTGCAGTAGTAATCCAGTGCAATTGCGGACAGTTTCAGTGCGAGAAGACATGTCGCGAATAGGGTTTTACATTCTCTTTGGAGTAATCATTCTATTCTTCTATCCGTCTATTTCAGGTAACCCATTATTCTATAGTATAATCAACGAAACTCATATTCGATACCCTCCTCAAAAAGCGAGATCCAAAAATTTTGCACCAAAAAATCCAATTTTATTATTTTTCAAATATGTAAATTCTTCCTCACGTCGATATATAACTTTAAGAACCAATTAAATTAGTGGTTACAGGTAGCGAAAAAAAAAATAGTTTGATTGTCCGAAAAAAATGTCACAGTTGATAAACAAACAGTCAATTCAACAAACTAAATATTTATCGTATTCAATAATGAAAAATAAATGACCATCTACAACCGTTAATTATTTACACTTGATTCAAGCGAATTTTTTTCTCAGTGTAAAAAAAATCGTATAAAATATCGAATGCTCTTGACATAATTATAAATAACTGCAAGTGCAGTATCATTTCGTATTCCTATTTAAAAAAATGAATCTCCTAATTTTTATATACTCATTTGGAAGACTTTTTGACTCCCCTTACTTTGCCATTCATTTTTCTATCAGACAACAAGTTTACGATAGAAACATTTCAACGATATTACAACGCTGCTGTTAATATTTAAACCATCATGAATGTCGCAAAATTAGTCGCATAAAACTACTTTTCTCGACGCTTTGAACCATTCTGAGTGTCCTGACATGAAAATCTCGAAAAATACAAATTTTCATGAAAACAACGCAAATGAGGAAGTAAAAATGAGTGATGAACTAAAATCTTAGAGTAAAATTTAATTATCTCTGAAGAAGCACTTGAGAAAAAATAACTGCTCTGATAAGTTCTCAGTATTATAAAGACTCTTAAGAAATTTTATGATATTTTAGGCAACCCATATCCGCAGAATACTCTTCTTAATGACGTGGAATCTGTGGTGACGATACAGGTAAAACCGGTGGTGAAAACAGAGGCGAAAGAAGAAGTGAAACCTGCTCGAGAACCAGCAACGTTCAATTTGTACACCAGGTCAGGAATATAATAGTCGATAATTAATAACAACAAAAATCTCAAAATGATCGAGAAAGATTTTTTTTTTTTAAATTCTGAATATCTGTCTCTGATTCATTAACTGAAATCAATTTCACCGACTTTTTTGACGACGAATCTACTTGTCTGTTAAAAAAAATAATTTATTTGAAGCCACGAGAAATACTGCGAGTAACGCGTAAATGCAGCAATATTTTATTACGATTTGTGTAATCTACTTCAAGCGTATTCTATTTCGAGCGCTGACACTCGACTAAAGCGCTAACGACGCGTGAATATCTCAGGCCTCGCATCTTCCTCAATGAATGATAACTAAAAAAAACGTTAAAAACTAGATTAACATAGAAGGCGCGTCGATTTATACGTACTCAAGAAATGTCTTAGTTCTGCAAGAGATTGAAAGAACGTTCGAGAGAGTATAAAGTTTCATGTAATTTTTTTAATCGACTTCAATATCGCTAGAGTTATATTTCGTAACGAGAGCATCACTCCATGAAGTGTTTAGGATCCCAATAGAATATCCCAATCAAATTTTGATCGGTATGAAAGTAATATTCCAATCGGTTCAAATGCAATTAAAAATCTTGAGAAATGTTTAAGTTTTGCCAGAAACGCTTTCAAGATCTGGAATCTGCAACAATCGAACACAAAAATTATTCAAAATATTCGTTTTTAATAAATAGTGCTAATCAATTATTGTAAATTTTCACCCTTTTGCAATAAAGATGATTATGTTAGAGCCGGTATTATTTTATAACGAATGATTGTATTTCGTGAACTTTATGATCCATATTCATATCTTTGAGACTGTTACAAAATAACGGAGTGTAAACAATATTATTTGCTTCCTGATAGGAAAATCCTTATGACTAAAAAACTTGTATCTCAATATTAAAAAAATAACCCTGGCTCATTATCATTTTACGAATAACCTTGACCACTTAGCATACAACTTCACAAGCATATTATCTACATTTTATGTTATCGGATTTTTTTTACTCACTAAATTAGCAAAATGGCATCCAGTTGATAAAAATGAAGGGTAAAAATTGAAAATTCGATATATGAAACAAATTATAACAAATTATAAATCAGGATTCAAACCCTTAATTAAGTAACTCCGAGCCCTTCAAAAAGATGCGCTGCGCAAAGAATGGAAAAATGTACATTTTTTTTGCTACATTCCTTCATATCAGAAAATAATCCATAAAATGGCTATAAATTATCATAGAATTTAAGGGAAACAAATCCAAAAGAATTGGCTAAGTTAATTGGAAAATACTTGACAACGGTTGGAAGATAACATCTCACTATCTATCATCTCACTAAATTTGTGTAGCTCACGTGTTTCTTGAATAGGTATGATAACCATTCGAATTAAAAAATATATTTCAGATTATTTTTTGACTAAACTTTTAACAAAGTATTTTGAATACTTCAAAACAGCTTTAAATTAAAATTAAAAAAAGAAAAATATTACAGAGAAAATCCGTTCGGCGAGGAGCAGTTGATCTTGAATAATACTGAAGTCCTCTACGCATCACATTTCAATGAAAGCAGACCGACGAAATTCATCGTTCACGGATTTAGCGATACCGGAAACGAGGCTTGGGTCCGAGATCTGATAGACGGTATACACACGTTAACGCTATACTAAAAAAAATAACGCTATATCTACTCAAATGATTAATCAGTATTAATCGATAAAATTATCTGCAATACATTGTAATTTCATTAAATAGAAGTTAATTAAAAGTTCATTCGGTTCTCCGATGCATACACTCACTCAGGATATATACTCTTACTTAGTAAGAGTTTTTATCAAGACGATGCGTACTCTGTGAAATATCAGGAGAAAAAAAAAAAAAAAAAAGAGAAATTGAGTTTTAATCGGACCCTCCTGGTTTCGGTAAGCTCGGAATCGTCGTTGCCAAGTTCAAAGCTCAATGTGATAACAAGTTAATTGATCGTTTCGCGAGTTTGAGCACATACTCGTGCGCTCTCGAGGTCGTAACGACATTTGAAAGTGATACACACGACTCGATTCTCTCGCGCGCAAAACTTTCTCATTAAACTCTTTATGAAAACAATGTAAATTTGAATCTACGTAATTTACAGCGTATCTTCATCACGAAGACGTGAACGTCATCGTCGTAGGTTGGGGAATATTGGCAAGTGTCGAATATCCGGTGGCCGCAAATAATACACGACGCGTCGGAGAGTTTCTCGGCGATTTCCTGGTGTTTTTGAATCGCGAAACTAATCTCGAATACAAGGATGTTCATATCTGCGGCCACAGTTTAGGCTCACACGTCGGTGGCTTTGCCGGCGCTTGTCTAGAAGGTCGCATTGGCAGAATTACAGGTATTACTTGGATTGTTATCCATTTTAGGATAGAAAGTCAATGCGATTATAAATTGGGTTTTCTCATAGACAAATAAAAACGGGAAAATTCACATTCCTATTATAGATTAACAGTAATATAAAATATTAATAACATTTTTCTATTTTAATTTAGCTTATACATGGGGCATTGTACCTGGTTTCGATGATCGAAATTATTTAAGCAAAATCTCAACATTTATTTGGAAGAACCTGAAAAAATTGTAAAAATTAGATGTTGTATACAAAAATTTTCTAGCTGCTAATCATTGTGAAGTTACTATTTTTTCTAAATTTTTCAAAATTAAAATTGTTTGAAATTTTGTTATTTTCCGAGAAATGTTTTTCAGATTTTTTAAATATGTTGTTCGATAATTTAAAGTGTATGATTTTTTAAATATTAGTCCGTTTTAGAGTTATGTCAATCATATAAAAAATTGCGAATCCAATCGAACGGGTCAAGGATCAGACCCAGGTCGAAACCAGGTGAAATGCCCCATATATTAAATAATATTTACGTAAACAATTACTACGATAAATTTATTGATCTTAAAATATAAAGTAGACTACTTTCTTGAGGAGGAATTTCATTGTTAAACAATATTATTTTTTTTCCATCATGATGACACAAAATATAGTCATGTCGATTTCCTTTTCATATCCTTTAAATACTTCTACGTAAATAATAAATCAGTTGTTTTTCCAACTTTGGGAAGCTCTTTCACCCCTTTAAAGTCATGCATGATCAATTAAAAAAAAACACGTTTCTTAGATTTTCAAATTCTTACAGCACTTAAAAATGTTATCTTGTTGTTTAAATTCGTTAGCTGCTAAATTGAAGAAATTTTTAGTTAAGAACTTTTCATCAAGCCTTCAATCAATCGATTGATAAACTCTTGTTACTAAAAATTATTAAATAACATGAGGATTCTTGCATTAACAGCTTTAGATCCCGCGAGGCCTCTATTTGAAACCAATTCCGGAATTGTCGACCCTGATTACCGCCTGGATCCCACGGATGCTCAATTCGTCGACGTGATCCACACTAGCGGACCAGCTTTCGGCTTTCTTACACCTCTCGGACACGCTGATTTTTATCCCAACAACGGGAAATTTCCGCAGCCTGGCTGTTCCTTTGTCTTAACTACCAGTAATATTGCAACGATCACAGGCATTTCTCTTTACCACTGAAGCGAATTGAATTTTATCGTGATCTTTTCGTTTTTAGCTTACTGCAGTCACTCGAGAGCCCATCAATTCATGACTGAGAGCATAGGAAGTACCGCGGGCTTCAAGGCAAGAGGCTGCGAAAATTGGGAAAAATACAAAGATGGCCGATGCAATAAAAATCCGGTGGTGCTAATGGGAGAATATGCTTCGACGTCGTAAGAAAAACAAATAAATATTTCATTATAATAATACCAAAACAGTATTTTTTTGATATTCATTTATTTCAAAAAAAGCAAATTCGAATCGGTCATTAATTTTTTTCCTCCTAACGTTAGTTACTTTTTTTATAAGTAATGAGTCAATGAATGTCGATATCGAATTTCTTAACGATGAATAAATTACTATTTTATTATAAACCGGGTTCTCCAGTTGAAGTCTCTTGTTTAAATGTCTATCAATGAAATAACATTACGGCCGGTTTTATTTGATGTTAGAACTTATAAAATAGTTCAGGCAGATTTTTATTTACTAAATTAGTCCGTCAATAAAACTTATGCCAAAAAAACATCAAAACTACATGTATTTAAAGCCGGAATATTCAATCTCTGTGGTCGGAGGATAAATATTTCTTGTTATTTTTAATTATTTTAAATCAATTCGGAGGATGAAGCGATGAAAATTCAATTTGACCCCGTTTAAGGACTACGCTAATGACGACAGATTCAAATTTTGCTTTGCATATTTCCATCTTACGTAAAGAAACGCGGAAAGACGCTGCGTTTAAGGGATATCTCATCCGTTTGGGATGTAATTACAAACAATATTTCAGTTCAAAAAAGAAAATGCGATTATTGAAATTTTCAAGCAGATGAGATTATAACTTTCAGATAATAACGGTCACAGGTTATATAATTTTAGGCGACAAATATCCGAAATCTGATTAATTTTCAGATTGCGAGGAAAGTTCTTCTTGATGACCAACGAAGCGCCGCCGTTTGCTGTGCAATGATGAGGAGTTTTCACGCCAGCTACAATGGGGAAAAAAACTGTAACGGCCGGGTGGACGACGGATTCCAGAGAAAACATTTTGTGCTAGTCATTTACAAGTTACTTTATTTATGCGACAATAACTCTACGCGTGTGTCCACAACACTTGAGCCTCGATCGAATATACTTAACTTGATGTAATTCTAAGCCATTGCGGTACACTCATATAAATAATCGCATTATGCTTTGTGAATTATTGTTTTTTGATCCGAGACACAGCTCGAACGGTGAGCATCACATGCGTTGGGGAATTTTCACACTGTTTACGTAAAAAAAAAAGAGAATGGTTGAATTTTACCGCGAATGGAGCTGTTTAATGGTGAATGAATTTATTTCTTCTTCTTAGACTTCTTGTCATCCGTGCTTGCACCACCACCACTTATTTCAGCCAATTGCTTTTTCAGTTTGAGAAGAATTTCAACTTGCGGTTGCCACACACTCTTCTGCTCCTTAGCTTTTAATTCCCGTACGAGTAGCCCCTGCTTCATTATCTCCGCTTCTAATGCAGCCGTATCGGCTTTTACTTCACCATTCGGTACCGGTGAATTTGCGGGCTGCGATACTTTGCCTTTTTTCACAGGAGAACTTTGAGTCTTTGTCGGAGATCCTTGCAAATCTGCCAACTGTTTCTTCAATTGTAGCAAAATTTGCACTTGTGGCTGCCAAACACTCTTGTCTTGCTTCGCTTTGAGATCTCTCACCAGTAAACCCTGCAAATAGGGAGATCGAATTTTTTTATCGATATATTCTTCCAATTTAGGATTCGATAGCTCGCAGAAGAAATAAAACGTTAAAACTAGTTATTAATAACATTATTAGGGTATTCCAGAAATTTAAAAACAGTTAAAGATAAACATCTTGTTAAAGGAAAATTAAAAAATCATCTCCCGAAAAGATATTTAAAAGAATTATCTTGCAATTGTGTAATTCTGCTTTCGAGATTTTGTAATGGCTTTTTTCCCTAAAGAACGGTGGTGTTTATCGTACTTAAATTTTGCAGGAAGATACGCAAAAGTGTAATATATATATTATTGTAAAATCTCATAATAGTGATGGAATTTTAACCCTAAGAGCTCTCTCCATACAACAACCTTAAATAATAGAAAGATTGAGAAAATTGCCGAACCTGCTTCGCTATCGCCTCTTCCAAAGCCCCGACATCAGCTGGAACTTTAACGATCTCCGGTTTAGCTACGGGTCCATTGGAATCTTGCTTTCCCGCGTACTTAATTCTCAAACCTTCCACTTGACTTTCCTCTATCTTTGTGAATAGAGGCGAAGGCTTGCCTAGCTTATGGCCAGCGGGTAACGTCATAGACACAATGTCAGGTATGTAACCATAACTAGACATATCTAGACCCAATTGTGTTCTCAATTGGCGTGAAGTATTCGGCATAAATGGTCCAAGAAGCGACGAAAGAAGACACGCGATATTGCAACAAATTCCAATGACAGTTCCCGCCTTTTTCCTGAAGAAATAATAGAGAAACAAAAAAGTTTATCAAAATGTTTGGTGTCCGTCATCGATAATTTACTAAGAAAAAATTCTGCAAAGTAAAACTTGAAGCACATTGCTTTCTCATTGAATTCCATTTTTCACAAAGCTACCTCTATGACCAAGTTTAAAAAGTAAGCTTTGATTAATTTTAAAACGAAGTTTCCGCCCGCTCATTAAAAATTTGTTCGAGCCAGAATGTTAATGTTTCTGAATAATTTTTATCGAAGTTTCAAACCATTTCGTATGTTCTGACATAAATTTCATAAGAATAAAGCTTCCTCTACAAAGCAACTTACTTGTCGTCATCGTTGCCCTTAACCTTGACCCACGGCTGTTGTGATTGCATGTACTGATTGGCGTGTTTCGAAATTGCCAGCATGTACCTAAGTCCGTCTCTCAACTTAGCCTGTTCCAAAACTGCGATATACTGCGTCAATTCTCGTTGCACCAGAGCCAGGAATGTAAGATCATCTTCTTGTGGTTCCATTACTGGTACTTTGTTATCGAAATTTTTCTCCGCGAACATGAGACCCCTGTAAGTATATAGTGAATTTTTAGACGATTCCAAAATACCTTCTATTGAGTTAAATTTTAAGAACATTTTTTCTTACCTGTTAACGAAGTTACCAAAATTATTCAATAACTCGCTGTTGTTCTTTGTCGCCAAATCGACCCAGTTGAAATTTGAGTCCTGGGTTTCGGGCCGTATGTAAGCCAGATAAAATCGCCAGACATCGGCAGGTATGCCGGTCTCTCTTGCGTCGGTTCCGAAGACACCGATGCCTCTCGATTTCGAAAACTTCGTGTCTTCATAATTTAGATATTCTGACAAAAAATATTCAGGATTAATTCAATATTCGTCATTCAAGTATATAGCATCTATCGACTATTTGTATATGTTTAAAAACGAATGTAACATCACTCACATTACTCTGCAATTGTAACAATCAGGATACGTGAATACTTATCGAATACTTTTCGTTTATGTAAATAGTCAGGGTCTATGGTTAAGTTTAGGTGAAAACTTGAAGAATATCTCTCTCACTTCGAAAAAAAGTGTTGATATTAAGCGTTTTTTAATATCTGAGAATGAGGTTTCCTAACACCTTTTCAACAAAGTTAAAAATTATTTCTCGGTCAGTTTTTTGCGAGTAAAAGATATCTCGGGGCATACAGTATCAGTTATCTCATGCCATGGCCTATATGCCAGTTATCTCATATTTCGTTGGTTCAATTATTTTTGTTCTCAATGTAGAAAAAAAATGTACCACGCTAAGGAGTTTCTGAAAAATATGAATAAAATTTATGCTATTGTTGTGTGATTAAAGCCAATATTAATAAAAATGCAATTGTAAGTTCGATCAAAAATGCTCCTAGTGATATTTAATGTAACTGTTCTACGGTATACTCAACTTTACGGTTGTATGGTTGATATGATTCTTGAAAACTAATGCAAGTATATTGAATTGATTGAAGCCACTTATGAATCCAATTATTGCGTTAAATGGTGATTTTTTACTCCGAAACACAGCTTTGACGTTCTGGGATTTGGAAAATTGTATCGCTGAAAATCGCGCAATTTTTTTTCGTACGACACCTATGACTATAGAGAAGGCCTATGCGGAATTTCAGATTTTTCGAAGCACTATTAAGGCAGGGAAAAATTAATGATGCAGTGAGCCCTAATTTCCATTGAAATTAAATGGGAAAATTCACTGCCTCGGAGGCAGTACTTTGAGTTGATCTATAACCTCCAAGTTTCGCATACTTTTTAAATCATTTATTTGCAAACTCTTTCCGTCTTGTCTCCAGGAAAAATACCCCAAACAAGGACCACCCTATTACGCACATTTCTAAATTAAAATTATCGTAGAATTTTTTGTGAACATCTTACCAATAGCCATAATATGTTTGACTAGCGTGTGACCCTGATCTGCCGCCAGCAGCGCAGCGGGAAACATGACTGCGTGGAAGGGCACGTTGTCTTTCGCCATGAATTGATACAGGCTGACATTCGCGTCCTTTGGCGTCCACCAAAGTTCGTAATCCTTGGTGTAGCGCTTTGTGATACTGATGTAACCAAGCGGCGCGTCGAACCATACGTAGAATACTTTGTCACGAAAGCCATCCAAGGGAACGGGAATTCCCCATTTGAGATCTCGTGTTATACAACGAGGCTTAAGACCGTCGCGAAGCCAAGGTCTCGCAACTGCTCTCGCTACGGAGGACCAACCCTTTTCTACGGTAGCTGCCCATTCCCTCAATTTTGGTTCAAGCTATAAAAATATATACACCGTTGAAATATTTTAGACTATAAACTTTCATTACAGATACAAGAACTTTTTTTGTAATTTTATCTCACTTGTAAATATAATTTACCATGTAAGAATAAATATAATGTAACATGGAGAATAAAATTTCCGGTGATAACAATTTATGATTAAAACGAATTATTATTAATTTATTACTTAGCGGTGATTTTAATGTTACCTTTGGCAAATCGAGAAAGAATTGTTTTGAAGCTTTGATCACCGGTTTGTTATTACAGACTTTACATCGAGGCTGTATCAGCTCGGTGGCGTTGACGAGGTGACCACATCCGTCACACTGATCACCTCGGGCATCTACATACTGACAACGAGGACATGTACCTTCGACGAATCTATCAGCCAAGAATTTCTGACAATTTTCGCATAGAAGCTGATCTACCGTCTCCGTGATTATGTAACCCTCGGATTTGATTCGCAAAAAGAAGTCTTGTACTATCCTGTAATAAATAATCGTAGCAATGTTAAGATTATATTTAAAAAAAAAGTAATTAACAAAGTATAGAATACATTAGCTATAATCTTCGATGAGTAAAAATTCCAATTAAAACTGTTTAACTTTTATTATAAATATTTTTCTGACTACATCACGGAAAATTTGGAGGTAACGAAAATACCAAAAGATTTGTATTTTCAATACCGTAAAGTGACATGAGCACTTTACGGCAATATGAAACACTTTTCAAAAACTAAAGCATGTATTTTTTATATAAATAAAATATAACTAGAATCTGGCGTTAAATAGATATTAAAAAATGTAAAATTATTCATACTCAGTTTGTTCCGGCGTTGTAGTTCGCCCGAAATAATCGAATCCTATACTGAACCAACGATAAACATCGTTGTGTATACCGAAGAATTTATCGCAGATTTCTTGAGGAGTTGTCTTTTCCTCGAGAGCCTTCGCTTCGGTGGCAGTTCCGTACTCATCAGTACCACTAAATTCAACATATTACTTAACATTATCAAAAGTAACACGTTGACAAATTAAAAGTAGAGGTAAATTCACAGAGTTTTTACCTTATGTAGAGCGTATTGTAGTTCCTTTGACGACAATACCTTGAATAAAATAAGAAAGGAAATAAATTAAGATAATTTTTATTCATTTTAGTTTCTAAAAAATAGATATCATTTACAAACCTGGCAAAAATGTCTGCAGACAGGACGCAACCAATTATGTTACCTAGATGTGGAACGTTATTCACGTAAGGCAATGCAGACGTTATGAGCACGTTTCTTTCGTCCTTTTTCGGTAATCTGAAAAACATGGAAAATATTATGCGATGTTAATGATATCCTTTAAGGTAGAACAAAAGTATTAATAGTAAATAATAATAACTCAGTTTGCGCCAATAAATCCACAGGCATGTTTTAACTGTTAGAATAAATTTGTAAAATTTACTTCGATCTTCACGGTTGATAGCTCATGTTTTGTTTTTAAAGAGATTCTTCGCGAATTCACCGAGTGATATACTTCGTCTTTCTTCTGAATGAGAAAAAAAGACGTTTAGTCAATGTCGTGGTTTTATTAAATATCGTCACTGAGTTTGTAGATGTTTGAGATTAAATTGTGCAACTTTGTTTTCACCATACACAGGATACGACGGTTCTTTCACAGATGTTTCGGAGACTTTGGACCAATTTTTCATCGCTTTTTCGATCTCTTCCTTGCTAACTGCTTCACATTCCTTTTCTTTTAATGAACTCGCCTGAAATAACAAAGATAATTATTGACACTGCTTTTAAATGTCACTTATTTTGTATCGTTTATAAATTATAATTTATTATTTGAGGTCATTGTTTGTTTATTAATAGTTATTTGTGAACAAAAAAATAGCATATGTAATGTACAGAAGTTAGAATCTTTCGACGCTCTTTACAGTTAAAAAATTAATTTATAGTTAAAAAAATACTGTAGTTACAAAAATGAGCTGATTTATTTAATGATAAATGAATAGATGCAAACATTGTAGGTCTATTAAAAAAAAAGATGCAAAGTAGAAGTTTGCACATTGCTGCCATTAAATGTAATTTTTTGCAAAACAACCTCTATGAGGAACATTTTTGAAAATCTCAAAAAATCTCATAAAAATTAAATGCGTGAAGCCATTTTTATAAAATTTGTACCAAGTGAAGATTGGCCAGAACTCAACATTAAAATATGAGCTGATTCTGTCGCATAGTTCATGAGTTAATATGAATTTTAGGCCTTCCATCACACACAGACACACACATACATACATCCAGACCATTTTTCTGAACCACTTTTCACGACGTTTCAGACCATTTTAAGTCTTCTGACATGAAAATCTCAACAACAAAAAATGTCTTTCCTGAAAATAAAGTTTCCTCTATGAGGAAGTAAAAAAAATAACAGATCAGTTGTGGGCTAAAGAGATTTAGAGACATTAAGAGCTGCATCAATACTTACATCAATAAATAAATAGAAAAATATGCAGAGTAAAATTTAAAATATATCGGAAATTTTTTTAAATACGGTGAATTGTTTCATAATTGAATGCTCATATTACTATTTGAACTCGACAAGTATAAAGGGATGTTTTTGAAATGTAACTTTATGCATATTTTTTTGTTTAATTTATAATAAACTTAAGTTTTTAATTTATTTTACACCTTTTTGCACATATGGGATGCGACTCACGTAAATGTACTTTTCTCAAGTTTTTCACACATTGTTCTTTTTTTTTTGTTGAGGGTTTACAGATATTAAGAGCTGCTACTTACATCAACGGAAATTGATTTATTTAGTCGTCCTCCCATATACGAATTCAGGGGAAACCAAGTCACTGCTTGAATGCTTGAAACAGCCTTTAGACCTCTTTCCATCTTGAATTCTTCAAGAGATTCCTGAAAATTAAAGATTCCTATGAAAATTCAAATTTCCAAATGTTGATTTTTCTTAACAAATAAAGTCCTTTATTTACCTGTATAACATCCAAAGTTTCAATGTCTTTCAACCACCTTTCCACATTGGGAAATTCCTTGGCTATCTCTTTACTCATGTCACTTACAGCTATTGTACACCACAGTGTTGACCATATTGACACATCTACTAAGGTCAGATCATTATCCTTAAAAAAAAAAAAAATTACCAAATGAAAATAAATAATTTACAAATTTAGGTTGAAAACATTTTTACAGTAATTGATAGTTTGGCTTACCGTAATTAAGTACTTTTTGTCGTTAAGAGCTGCATTCAGTTCTGTTAATAAAGACCATATCCGAGGCTTATGCGAGGCATCCAGCGTTCCAGAGCTTCCATACGAAACCAGTGCTGGCTTTTGAGGAAAAAGATTTTAAAAAATATACAGATACTTGCAAGAGTTTCAATTAAACCAAGTATAAATATAATAGTAGTTATTGTTACCTGCAACTGAGAAACATCCCACTCAAGCCATTTGTTTACCAGAATGTCAAACTCTTCTTTTAATGGAATTAGGTATTGAAGGGCAGCACTCCAGCTGAATAAACTTGTCCCACATGGAAGTTCCAAGGTAGGTAAGCGACTTAAATGAGTCTCTGTTAACATTAATTCAAAATTTAATACCTTATTGTATATTTTAATCTGTGTTTGCTTGTATTATAAATTTTCGACTATTGAAATATTTGTCTATTTTCTTGTGTTATCATTATTTTTACCCCTTTAATGTTTACCCGTTAAAGAAAAAAAAAAAATATGACAGCTGAAAAGTTGTCTAATAATTATTTAGAAAAAGAAGTAAGTGAAATATAATTTTACAGAGAATGAAATTAAAATTTAGCAAAGTGTTTAGCGCGTACGAATTAAAATACGAGTAGACGAGGGTGAATTTAACATATTAAAACAAAAGATGTGATGAAACTTGTGTACAGGTTACAGGGACTTACCATTCGGCGAGACAATGTTGACAGTGACAGGCTCTTTAGCTACTTTCGCACCGACAATAAGCTTTAGAGCATTAGGATTGTTCACGTTTGTAGAGACAATCATCTTTACGTTTCGATTAATAAATATTTGCAATAAATAGAAAAATATGTTAACCGCACAACCGACACATGTGAGCGACACGTAAATGCAGGTATGGAAGGAGGACTCACTGATAAGAGACGTTGAGTTGAAATAACCGGTTAAATAGCCGCGGTAAATAAACCGAGTAATTTTACCGCGACTAACAACAGATTTTACCGATGGTAACAATATCAGAGATGTTTACTCATCTCTGACAATATCACTGAAATAGAATATTCCGATGTAATCGTCCCGACACATGCTCAGTTGGTAAGCAAAACTGCAATACATCTTTTTATGGTTGTCGAATGTGTCGGGACCAACGTAAATTCGCTTTCATTCTGTCTATTAGTCCCACGGGTGAACGTGAATTGGCATTCGCTCGTTAGGTTATAATTGTATTGAAGAAAATTTGGAACGCGATTTTTTGTTACCATCGGTTCATCACATGGCCGTCAGCTGTTATTTGTGTGTAACGTATGCAGACTCCGAAAATGTATCACATCGTCAAACACGAATAATTTTTTTTAAATCCTATATCAAAATTTCACTAATTGGAGCCTGATCATTTAGATCTACTCATTTCTGTAGTAGAGATGAGTAGAGTATATGTACTAATATGTAGCAAAATAAAATAACGAGATGATGATAGAACCGGATAGAACATCTCTTTCTCACAACAAGTAGAAGAAATGCCGAGCAACTTTTCTCTTCTTCTCACCACGAATCAGAGAAATGCCCGGCTATATTTCTCTCTTTCTCAGCACGAATAGAAGAAAGAGAAGAAACTCGATAGTCACACGAATCGCACCCCACTTGCCACGCTCCAATTGAAAGATGCGAATTATATTTTTGTTTAAAACCGAAAGGGGGATTCCCATGATTAAGGAAAATGCTAATGGACGCATAGAACGTTTACATTGATTAGCTCGTTATAACAATTTGTTGACATTTATTTATAGAATTCTGCGCAGTTCTTGTCCGGCTACATAACAGAGCTTGGGTACCCTTGAACCAACAGTGTATACTTCTTGAAGAGGAAGTTCACGCTTCGGCAATCATGAACCGTCTAACGGTTCTGTTTGTTGTTGTATTTGCAACGAGAGTGTTTTCGTCGTACAACATTGTCCTTATAATCGCGGATGATTTGGATTCGGAGCTTGATGGGATGGTAAGTAAAAAAAAATGTATTGTAAAGAGGATTTCAAGTCTAAGCTCAGTTTGATTTCAAATTACCGATATACATAATGCGAATTTGCAGGAATTCACTTTGATATTGTAGGTTCGACTTTATAGCAATATGTAACAATCTGTGTAATAGAATTGTGCCTGAAAAGTTGTGCATGTGAATGTATAGAGCCGAACCACTTGACTGTTCATCCGCTTCCGCTAAATTATAGAGGTGACGCTTGCGTAGAATCGTTTCCGTAGCTACGGAAGGAGTGATGGGCAAACAAGACTGATTCACCGGTGAAAATTCCTTCGCCCAATCCTGAACGCATATAAGGATGTCTTCTCGTAGCTAACCTCAAATTTGGTTTCTCGAATCTCTGGAAGAAACGGCTTTGAGTATATCGAAGATGGAAGAAAAACATATCTATGCATAATACGTCCGTTTCGGAACCTCGAAAAAGAAACTTTTTCATGCATTTGTTATGAAAAAAAAAAATGTTTACGTATCACATTTCGCCCTTGTATCGAAAAGTACTAATTCATGATTTTCCAAACTTGTAAAGGGCTGATTAGTTATCCCTAAAACTTGTAACTTTGACTTATTAGTCAAAGGAAAACTGCGTTTTGGGCCTTGCACATCGTTTTCTCATTTTTAAAAAGTCTTTATCAAAAATTCCTCTACGTGCAAGCCAAAATTAGTCAACAGCTGTGTGACTGATAAAAATAGGGGAAGCAATGGCCCAACTTTACAACCTTTTTATGTAAATGTATGTTTATTTAATAACTACGTAGAGTAGGAACAAAAATAATGTCGAAGTAATGTTCTTATTTCATATGAACAGAGCGTTAGACTTGTTCGACATCGCACACCGACATTGAACACCGCAACGCGGTCAATTAAAAAATGATCAACTTATACAAATTTTCTTCTTTCATTGAATCATACAATAAATCGCCATATAACTTTGAAAAGCCTGGCCTGGATAGTTAAAAAAAAAATAAATCAATTTATGAAAAAAAATGAGATTGATTCTAAAATGTGTGCCTCCCCAATCACTAAAAAATTACGAATTTTTGGCCTCACGAAAGGTTACCTCCTACATTGACTGCATATATAATAAACTATATTTAAAGGCCCCGTTAATGCAAACACGAACCCGGATTGGCGGCGAAGGCGCAACGTACACCAACTGCGTAAGTTTTTTTTTTTTTAAATAACAATGGTTAAAAAATCTAGTGATACAATAAAGAGCTGAAAGTGAGAGTACGAAATTCTCCAGTTTGTAGCATCGCCAATATGCTGCCCAAATCGTGCATCCATTCTAACAGGAAAATATCAACACAACCACAAGACAGTAAATAATTCTATAGAGGGTGGATGCAGCAGTCCATATTGGCAGACTACAATGGAACCAAACTCGTTTGCAGCGATTTTAAAGAAGGAAATGAATTACACGACATTCTACGCTGGAAAATATTTGAATCAAGTATGTCTTAATTAAGAATATAAAAATTAAATTTACATATAATATATGAAGAACAACATTAATAATATATATATATATATATATATATATATATATGTTTTAAATGACAAATAGTAGAAATTGCAATATTTTATTCTAGTATGGTACGGCAAAAGCGGGTGGTGTGAGACATATTCCGAAAGGTTGGGACACCTGGGCAGGACTAGTTGGCAATTCAAAGTACTATGATTACTCATTGTCTGTAAATGGCAGGCAGAGAAAATATGGTCATAGCTCTAATGACTATCTCACGGATGTCATAGTAAGAGAAATCTTCAAATTAGTGGGCTATCATATATATTAGGGTATTTCACATATTTTCGAAAATTCATCATAAAATGTTGTTAAAAACGAAAAAAAAAATCATATTTCGTCTCCCATCCCCAAGTATGATGATAAGTAACTGACTACTAGTATCGACAAGTAGAGGGTTCTAGGGACCAACTTTAAAGGATGCCTCATTGAAGTAAAGAGAATTTTACGTTTATTTAATTGAGACACCCCTTAGAGTTGGTCGCGGGAGCCCTCTACTTGTAGAAAGTAGTGATTTACTATTTATAATTGTATTTGGGGGTGGGAAACGATATTTGATTTTTTATTCGCTTTTAACGATATTTTTTGTTGAATTTTCAAAAAAATGTCAGACACCCTAATATATATATTAAACAAATATGACGAATCTATATCTATGTATTTTAGAAAAATTTGGCGACTCCGTTTATCAATAATCAGATAAATAGTGAAAAACCATTCTTGATGGTATTAGCACCGCCAGCGCCGCACAGTCCATTCACACCGGCCAGTAGACATAATGGACTTTACAAGAATGTCAAAGCTAAGAGAACACCGAGCTTTAATTTTCCACCACAGACGGTAATTTCATTTTATTTTATTTACTCATATAGAAAAATAAATACCCCATTTTGCTTCCACGTACAGAAAGCTTTGTTTTCGTGAAGTTCTTTTTTTCTCGGGATTTTCATGCCAGGACGAAAATGGTCTAAATGGTCTATAAAACATCATGAATATATATCGAACGAGCTGAAATTGAAACACCTGTTTGAATTTTATTCCATTTTGAATTTTCCGAAAAATGTCTGCGCGCCTCGAGAAGCCGCAAATTTTTAGCTCAATTGTTTTTTACAAGTAAATCAATGTTAATATCAAGCGTAATATAAAGTAATTATCTAGCAACTAGCGAACGAAATCGAAGAAATAAAATTTCCTGAAAATAAGGCATCCTCCAAGAGGAAGCAAAACGATCCATCATAATCAATCAAAAAGCTCTTTATGTCTTGAGGGATAATGAAACTATAAACTCGGTAGCGTGTCTCGACGCTCAGAATTATTTTTTTAACAAGATATAATGATCGCGTAAAATTAGGCCAATAAAAGCCAAAAACGAAAACTTTGATTTTACTTGAATCAATTTTTTTATATTGCAGAATAAGCATTGGTTTGTGAGAATGGGTCCATCGCCACTGTCTAACAGTGTTATCACACGATTGGATGACATATACAGACGTAGATGGGAATCCCTGGCGGCTGTTGATGAATTGGTTTTATCAGTATATACAACATTAAAAAAGGACAATCTTTTGGACAAAACCTATATAATATTCACGTCCGACAATGGTTATCATATCGGTACAGTCGATTATGTATGTTACTTACGTCTCCATTTTTTAACCCTATACCTTGTTTCGCGTTCTAGAAGGGGAGACCGAGACAATATGTGGATATAATGCTATTTTATTTTTTTGAGGCAGCACTATATTTACATTTGTAGCAGCCATTTTGTGCAGGTACCACTGGAATAGTTTGTGTGTACATTTTTTATGGTATTATTTTTTATATTCTAAAGGTGGAAGCATGTTGAATCACACTTGCTCATTCATGAACGCCGAATATATAAACCAGTTAAAAAATGGGACTTCTACAATAATTAATTTTTTTTTTCAATACAGACAAACCGTGCTGACCATTTGTGAGTTTTGTTTTTTTTTGTTACAGGTCAATTCAGTATGCCGATAGATAAAAGACAGCCATACGAGACAGATATAAAAGTACCACTGCTGATTCGCGGTCCTGGGATCTCGGTGTCGAACGTCAATTCACCGGTTAGCAGCGTCGACTTATTCGACACGATTTTGAGAATCGCCGGTGTCCAGCATCCTTCGGACGGTGAATCGATTTTGAAAAAACCTTTGCCACTTGATCGAGGTGTCCTTATCGAATATAGGGGTGAAAAATCCGAAAGTACGACACCAACGGGCTGCGCGACTGACAGTGATCCGAATTTATCGGTAAGTCCCCAAGGAGGGTGCAAGCAAATATAGTGTTACATTAATGTAACGTTGTAATTGTTCTAGCATTGCGATAAAGACTTGGCTTGCAAATGCGAAGACGCGAAGAACAATACCTATGCTTGTATTCGCAGAGTTTCAACAAAGCATAACAATATATTTTGCGTTTTCGAAGATAACGAGGTAATTATTTTTGTATTTGTAAATTTATTTTAGAAAGTTGTTTGTTTATCTCGAGTAAATGCTCAGAGAATTAGAAGTGTCCATCCCCTCTCCTCGTCAGAATCAGATTCGAAAAGACGTAAGCTTTACCACTTAAATTGGACGGTTTGTTATGAGTTCATGTGAGGGCTGAGGTTGGTGGTAAGACAGGACCCTGCCATCTGAAGCGGCATCTGCAAATACTAGGGGCCGAGGGGTCAGGAACCTACAGCAAATGAAGTGAAGAAGAGGAAACACCTCTCCACGTAATATGTAAATGCCCAGCACTAGTAGGGGAGAGACTTAGTAGAAGCCCAGGCAAACACTTTCTAGACCGTATAGCGATATCGCCGATCTCCCTCCAAGAAGCCTGATGTCCTTTATCAAGGGTGCTGGGCTCGAATGAGGGGGTGGGTTTGGTAAAGGGATGTACAATGGGCCATGGGTCTGCGTGCATTACAACGTACGCCCCCAAGATATACGAATACCAATATGGGAACATGTATGGTCTTATATGATCATACATAAATAGTTATATATGATCAAGTTCGATTATATATAATAATATACAATTATATATAAAGTTATGTAAAATTGTATATCATCATTATAACGAATATTGAGGTTAGGCTTTATAGGAATACACGATATGAGAATCGAAAAGATTGAGATAAATAGAAATGTTTGTAATTAATAATATCCGTCCCACAAAGATCCGTGTCACCATTTAGCTTGGTCGTTACATTATATATAATCATTTTTTTCGCGTGAGTTGGTCAAGTTTCCGAGGCCTCACACAAATCAGGAGTGGAGGAGTGGTTTTTGCGGGATTTAGAATATTCCAAACCAGTAAAAGGGTTTATTGCAGCCATTGTGGAGTTTAGAATAATCCGGGTCAAGATCGGTAGCTGGCACAAAAAGTGCACAAGAGATTATTTACAACTTGCTGGTATTATATATATATACTTTATGTAAAAAAGCTATTAAATATGATATGTCTTTCAGAAATTTGTCGAAGCCTATGACTTCCAAGTGGACCAATATCAGCTGCAAAATATTGGTTATACAATGAAAGCTGGCCGCAGGAATAAATTCAGAAGACGCCTTAAGAAGCTGGTTGAGTGCAAAGGAGCGGAGTGTCTTCGCATAGGACAAAATACATGATATGTTTACATTATGGTTCTTTTTCTTTTCTTTTTTATAATACGTATGTCGCCTGGTTCATTATTATCAGTTGAACGGAATCTTCATCGGCCAGGTTCTCTATAATAGTTATCATAAATAGATACCCTGGCTTGCTGAATCTCACTTTTGTATGTAAAAGCGTTAAAAAAAATACAAGTATTTTATTTAAAATGGCAAAATTGTTGATAATTTGTTTAGTGCGTTTCTCTCTATTGCACTGAAACTCCTGTAAAATTCTTTTGGCAAATAAAAAACTCGGCGAAAAATTTTAGGTACAACTGACACTCGTGTACAATATTTCAAAACAATCACCCGAAAATTACGGCAGTTATCCTCAGTCTTTTTCGTCACTCACTCACACACACACACACACACACACACACACACACACATATACCCGGACGCCGGCTAGAAATTCCATTACTCTACGTTTTCGACTATTTTATGTTGATATCAAAATCGCATTTCTTTTTTTTTAAACATAGTAACCTCAATTAAGAAGCAAAAATTGCGAAAGATTTGCAAATAAAACTATAATAATGTTCGTAATATTCGTTTCTCTCTCGCACGCGTAGTATAACGCCCGGACTTTCTCAAGTGTTCTCGCGTGTGTCCGGCTTCTCTCATCTCGTTTTTCTTACACGCATTCACACTCGGATTTTTCATCGCTCTCTCGTGCGTCTCTTCTGCTTTATTGACATTGACATTTCCTTTTTTTCGCAAATTATTCAAAGCACATTATTTTCTTTGTAATTATTTTAAAAGGATTGAAAGTTTGATAATTCTTCGATATTTTTTTTGTCTTTTTTGTTTTGTTTTGACAACTCAATAATTTTTTTTTTTGGTAATTTCGGCCAAGTTAATTAACTTAAGTGTTGAGATTAAGCTTAGACATCACAAACAATAAATTAGTTTGTTATTTATTTGACAAGATATTTTTGTCAATAGGGATATGTTCGGTTAACCAGTCGTCACACGTCAATGGAATTCGCCACTTTTTAGCGGAATAATTGGTTTGCAAAGATGTCGCTGACGATCGCGTCGTCGCGAACCGAACCCGAGTTAAAACTCTTCTCTTGAGAGAAGTTCGCCTGTTACGCACACTAATCCGTGAATTTTCCCCTTCCGCCGTCTGTTTTCCCGCGGATTTTGTTACGAAGGTCGGGCGTACTCGCGATCTTCATTGTTGCCCTATACAATGTCAAATAATCGTCTCGTAATCGCTTTCATTATTTTCAAAATGTTTTAAACTGTGATCTATGTACTTTTGGTGGTCACTGCGGTGTGACACAACGCGCAATTTTCGGTAGCGTCGCATTCCGGAGGTTATGGTTGCAAACCTTCTCAAAGTACCTGTTTTGTCGATCCCTTTAAACTTTCCAACTCGAACGAAATATACGACTGTAACATTATATATTATATTCTGAGGGTACGTATTTTGATTTTTCTTTGAATAAGCTTTTGACTCGCAAATTTATTGTACTGTACAATAAAAAATAATATATTATAATTATATGCGGCGTTTTGGTCTCGTTTTTGACACTTTCTTTTTTCGTGTGTCAACCTTTTTGTTGCAGTTTCAATGCAACAGTAAAGTTCACAGTTTAATTGTTTTTGGTTTGTGTTTAAAAAAACAATGTTTTATAGTTTTTAAAGAGACAAGTTCAAAGCATTAATGGACATGTTTTTATTGTTTAATGTCAGATATTTAAAGAAAACATTGCGAAGTAGAAATTTGCACATTGCTTACAAATTTTTTTTTAGATCAACCATCCGTAAAGCTACGTCTAATCTGAAAAAATTCTCAAAAATCATGTGTCTTATACAAAAAATTTCTAACGGCTATCCTTTGTGAAGTTACTATTTTTTTCTAGTATTTTCCATTTTTTTTTGTTGTTAAAAAAGAACTGAAAAAAATAGATGGAATCGCTGGTCCACTTCGGCTTGGTTACAAAAAAAATTATTTTTGAGAATAGGTTTTTCATCAATTTTTTCAGATTTTTTAAATGTGTTGTTCGATAATTTGCTTTAAACAATCGTAGATAATTAAAAATGTGCAACATTTTTTTTTGTTTAAATTAGTGCTTTTTAGAGTTATGTCAATCACATAAAAAATTGTGAACCTAATTGGAACTTCTGCTTAGAAGTTCTGATTAAAAATTATACAAACCGATTAAATGGACAAAATATTGGTTAAAAATTATTTGATTTTAAGGATTTCAATCAGATGTTTGTCCGTTTAATTGGGAGACCCAGGTTAAAGCCAAGTGGAATGCCTTATATATGATAATGTGTTACTTGTAGGGATAGTTGATATGAAAATTATGGACGAATCAATGGAAAGCGAAACCATCACTGAGAGCGTACCTCCCAAGAAGAAGAAGCTGAAACAAGGTATATTTTATGGATCTGATGAAAATCGATATATATATATTGATCATGTCACCAAATTTTAATCAATGGTTAATCCTTGATCTCTGTGATTAAGTTCTAATTTTGTGTATTTTTAGCTAATACTATTCTAAGACTTTGTGAATTTTTTCAATTAACTTTTTTTTTTCTTTAATTTTGTGACAAATACAAATGTACAAATGTTTAATAAAAAAAGCTGTGCTGAATATAATATTAATTTACAATTAATGAATTTTAGCACGTTTGTCGTTTCAAAATCTGGCTTCACCAGGAACACCAAATGCTCTATCCAACAAGAAGCGCAAGCAAATGTCTTCGTCGCCGACGACTCACCGTAGTCCAAAGATCGTGAAAATCACCGCCAAGGAAAATACGGAACAGAAAACGGCAATTGAGCCGAAAAACGACAACAAAAATACAACGGACAAAAGCGAAAATGTACAGGGCAATTTGATGGAAGTATCCGAATCGTCTAAATTAGCGGACGACAGTCTAGTCGACGAAACATCGGCAAAGGACACGAAAATTGAGGTCAAGAGTCAAGATAAGCCTGGCGCTATAACGAAATTTTTACAAAAACGCAGTCCTAAGAAAACAAAGAAAGGTCAGCCGATTGTTCTTTTAACGAGATGCGACAATAGCGACAGCAATAATTCAGAACCTAAAAGTGACATCGACGAGAAGCCAATTATATCTAAGGAAGATGAATCGAGCAACGAGGAACTTGCTAAAGCTCTGGATGACTCTGAGGCAGAGGACGGCGGAGCTTCGAAGGATAAATCGGACGCTTCGAGCGATAAATCTGGAGATAATACCGATTCGGATTCCGAGAAAGGTATCTCGTCGTCCGACGATGAGACGGATGAGCAGAAGAGATCAACCGACGCTGAGAATGGCGAAAAGTCGGTGAATGGCAAGGGACACAAAACACCGACGTCTGGCGTTAAAAACGAGGGTGCGCTTGCAGCGAGAAGGAAATTAACACCTAAGCAACTTGAGAAAAAGATGAACTCGTCGAAACGTCGGGAAGAACGGGAGAAACTTAAACAGGTAAATATATCGATAAAACCCGAACGTCTTCAGTTTCCCTAATTTTTTTTATATTATCACTGAAGGGAACATCTATGATTTTTATTAGATTCTTATTTTGTGCCATTCTTGATTTAAAAAAAAAACGTGAAAAATTCCATCTTCATTAAAAACGATGATTTTAACCCTAGAACTCATGTATGGGGTCGAAAACGACCCCAGACGATATTCAAATTCCGCTCCAAAACTAGAATTTGAGATTATCGAGTCAGGATCTGAATTATAATTTAGTTCAACCATCTGACGATGTGTGCAGATCGGTAGTTAGCTCTTCCTTATGTAAAAAAATGAAAAGATTCATGTGCGGAAAATCCCATTTACTGCTCATAGGAACCCTTTTATGTAGAAGACACGCGTGGGTCGATATCGACCCCAGTCGTGAGTTAGAAGGCAGAAAAAATGATACATGGATTATGTTCATCTAGTTTGAAGTAGAAAACATTAAGTTAAGCGAAACGTCGTATATGAAGCAAAACTGTGAAGATTGACAATTTTTATTTTACAGGAAAAGGAGAAAAAACGAGAGGAAGAAAGATTGATACGTCGAAAAGAGAGGGAAGCAAGACGACAAGAGAAAAAGGAAAAGGATGAAGCGGAAAAGGAACTCAAGAAAAAAGAGAAAGAACAGAAGGAGTTGAAGAGACAAATGGAAATTGAGTGAGTTGCGTCAATAAACGAATACGATGTTAATTAAAAATACGATATGCGGAGTCTTGAAACACCTGTTATAATTGAATATATTTCTTGATTCTAGACAAAAGCAGAAAGAAAAGGAACGAAAGGACAGAGCTAAGGAAGAGGATCGCCGAAAACGCGAGGAGGCGAAAGAGGAGGAAAGGCGAAAAAAGGAAGAGGATAAACTGGAGGCAGAGCGAAAGAAACAAAAAGCTGCATCAACATTCGTCAGCTTTTTCGTCCCCAAGAAGGCTGAATCGAAAGCTGCGGAAGAAGAGAAAATTGTTTTTACTAGCAACTTTATGCCTTTCGAGGTAAAAGCTGACATGAGGGTGGCGCCAATCTGCCGTCGGAGTCTCAATAATTCCGAAAAAATCAAGTTCGACGAAGTGTGCATCGATAAAGCGAAGGAAACCGAAGATTTGTATGTCACGGAAATTAAGAAAAATCGAAGAAAAATAAGGAAATCTGGCAAAACGTGGCCCCCAGAGTCCAAGGATGATGATATTATTGTAATGGGTAAGTTCGATTTGACTTTGAATTCTTTTACTTTTTGCCGGGGTAAGCTTTGTTCTTACAATAGTAGCGAAAGTTTAGATTTTCATATCGAAATTCATGCAGAGATTGGAGTGCCTTATACAAGTCAAGTTATGAGATTAATATATTTTTTCATTTTTACAAAGGCTTGCGTATTGAAAAAAAAATCAATATCTCTAATTAAGAGTTTTCGATGCTGTGGCATTCGTATATATTTCACTTTTAAAATTTTAACAGAGGAAGACGATGTTAGTAGCAACATGGTGGATCAGACTAACACAGCGGTCGAAAAGCAACGTGCAAAGCTCTTAGCGTTTGCTGAAAATCGAAGGCCGCCATACTGGGGAACTTGGACGAAGCGAAGTTCTGCTGTTACACCGCGAAGACCATTTTCGAAGGATACCGTGAGTACAATATGCATTTTTTGTTTACATATGGAGGGAATATCAATAATTCGAAGTCAAATGAGAATTGCTGATGACAATCATAGAAAATGATTGTTTTTTGAATTTACTTTTGCGTAAAAACGGTCGTCACCCTCGAATAAATTGGTTTACAGTTTCTGCTACCGACTGGACAAAGGTAAGCAAAGCGGAAGGTATATAACATAGCCTTGACGCACTGACTTGTCATAAAACGTACCTCTACGTTTTGTCCTACTATAATACAACATTTCTTTTGAGAACAGAACAAAAAAATAGGGAGAACTTGCCTTTTGCTGATGCCCTAGTTGTAGTGCTTAGAGCTTTTATTTAAAGAAAAATAGGAGCAGGGTCCAGACTCACTTTGGGTCTAAGCTTGAAAATATTGATGTCTGATATACGATTATTGAGAATTTTTTCAGATTTTTTAAATTCCAGCTAACAATATATTGGTTTTAAATAATCATAAGTATATAAAATGTTTTTAAAAAATCTAATAAAATTCTGGTTGCCGCTTAGAGTTGGGTCAATGGGATAAAAAAATCGGGGATGTAATCGGAGTCATTGAGGGTCGAGGGAGGGAGGGTTGAGGGAGACAAGTTCGTCCCACAGACTAACCATTCAAAGCACCACTGTTCAAGCATTTGTTTCAAAATAGTATATTACGATACGAGTGCGGTATAGTATATTGTGCTCAATCAGACTAAGCTTCTCATTACCGTAAGAATCTATATTCATAATACCCCGAGAGCTTCAAATCTGTAAGAAAATTCCAGAATAAATTTAAGATAATTATGTTACTTCACTTCAAGGGGAAAATGGACGTTTTGCCTAAAACCACCGTTCTCACATCTTCTGAAGTAAAGTTTTGTACAATACTTGTCGGAATAACTTTTTCTTAACGCGTGTGATTACAACACTCAACAAAAAAAGTTTTACGACACTCGTATCTGAATGTTCTATTTTTATCTGAATTTCTGCCAATGGCAATGCACAAGTTGGCTTATTTTGAAATCGTTTTCCATAATTTCACAAAATTAATTCCCAATGACACTTTCTACCAGAGTTAAATGGCATGTATTTCGGTTGTTTTTCATTGTTCAGTTCACATCATGGTCTTATCGAATTTTATCTTTTTAAAACTGGGTTTAGTGTTCTATATGATGTCAAATACTGTGTTTTCATTGGCAGATTATAAAAAAAATTAATCAATATAAAATATGCGCCACTTTCGAACTTGGCCAAGCATCGAAAGCTAATTGAATCGTGACTCTGAAAATATTTTAGAATTAATTATTATTTTGACATAATAGATTAGATTATTTTAATCTGTCTCTTTGCAAACAATGTAAACCAACTTGGTAAGAAGAATGTGCTCGATTGTGCACAACCAATCGTTATTATTTCGAAATTCGCGATACACTGTAGACGCCAATACAACTGTTTTTAGGTGAACGTCTATATTTTTAAATTTTCAATGATTAAATGATTTATTGATGCAACGTATCTTTGTAATTCTGGGGGTCTAAAAAGTTTATTATTTGACGGATGAATTTTTTATAATAGCTGTAAAATTGTCTTAATATCGAGCTTTGGAGTTAAATGATAACGTGACATAAGTTTTGAAAATTCATTTAATGACTATATAATATATCGGCTAGCTGGTTGAGTTAGCCGAGTTATGTTTGATTAAAAAATATACATTCCGTAATAAGTATTAACTGCCGTGTGTACGGGTAAAAATCGCTGCAGGAATAAGTCTTTCCTTCGTTCTTCGATGTACAGGTTTCATCCAAGTGTTTTAAAAAACACTTCGCAAAGCTTGCATCTCCTCGATTCATACGTATACTATACTTTATTTGGTACGAAGCAGTGCTTATACTGAAAAGCTTAGCACCTTTTCTTTGGCGTTTTTTTTTCCATGCGTTGCATCGAATTGAATATTCACGCGATTTCCGTCGGCAAAACGTTCATCTTTTCACCGCGAAATTGTTTTCCATTTTGGAACAACGGATAGGCATTTTTTCGATGAACCTTGCGATGTTTTGCCAAATGGTCGCTCCGAGCAAATCTCTTTGAACACAATTCGCACGGATATGGCTTAACACCCGAATGAGATCTTCGGTGTCTTGCCAGCTCGTCCGATCTGCTGAATCGCCAACCACAACCCGACCACGTACATGCAAATGGTTTCTCGCCTGTGTGACGTCGCAGATGAGCTTTCAAATGGGATGCCTTCGCGTAAACCTGCAAGTAAAAGATGTGATAATTTTTTTCCCCTTATAACAGCATTTTGTATTTGACAGAAATGCAGTTTTAAGTTCAAGTTAAAAATAATGATATAAATATCGCTGTATTCTTGTAAGCTTATTTGTCGTAATGTGGCAAGCTAAAATGGTTTGTCTAACATATATATAAGCCTGGGAAACATTTTTAAAATACAAAAAGAAAATCGCGACTCTATCATTATGTTACATTAGGGTGATCCTTAAACGGGGCTAAAATCGAATTTTAATCGCTTCACCCCCTAAATCGGTTTCAAATCATTAAAAAACACATTCAATATTTTTTCAAAACAAAAACAAAATATTCATGCTCTGTCCACAGGAGTTGAAGTTTCTTTTTTAAATACATGTGTTTTTGAGCTTATTTCGGCATAAATTTTATTGTCTGACAAATTTACTGCATAAAAATCTCAAATTTATTCTATATGATTTGCTTGAACAAGTATCTTGTTCAAGCAAATCATTATTAGGGGAAAAAATTCAATTGTCATATACATTTTTAATTTAAAAAAAAAACAAATGAGTATCGCAATATTTGAACAACCATTTCAAGTTTGTACTTTCGAATTTTTAACTAAATTGTTATATCTTCAAATTCGACATCAGTTGCCCTAAGTATATCGGTTTTTGTCAGATCACGAATTTATTAAACAATATAGAGACATGAGAGGGTTAACAATTGTATCGGCTGCACCAGCCATATTCGAAGCTTTGCCCACTCTACTAATGTCCCTACGTAGAATTTCCGATTAAAACTGATAGAAACCAACCAAATGGACAAATTTCCGATTAAGCATTAATCGGTTTTAATGGGATTCTTTAATCAGAATTGCCTACAGTACACGAATAATCTACGATGTAGGTCGTTGATATATAAAATAAAGAGCAAAATAAAAATTGTTGGGATTAGTGAAAAAAAAAGATATAACTAAAAAAGAAAGTGCCCCAGATGATGAGCCTAGCACCGTGCTTCGAAGACTTAATATACATTTTGATAGAAAATAAAAGTGAGTATACCTTCAGACATCCTTGATAGGTGCACGGAAAGCAACGATCTTCTGCTGCATGTGCTAAGCTGCGGTTTGTGTAGTCATGTGTAGCCAGAGCTGCATTTGCATTAGTCGATAAGAAAACATTCTCGTCCAATTGATTGTTGTTTAAGTCTGCAACATAAGAATATTTACTTGTTTAAGGCCAAAAGAAAATATTCGTAGCTTCACAGCTACGTTTTCATGTAAGCTCGAGAAATCTAATAATTGAGGCTACTATTTAAATTGTTGGTGGCTGAGTTGAAAAAGCCTAAAGCTGATTCACAATAGCATCAGTCAACAAATCTGATTTTAATATTGACAAAAAAATAGTTTATTCTAATTCTGAAATAATATATTTATTTCATATTTACTGGATGACTAGAACAAAAAATATAAGTCTCTAAAAATCAAATTTTTTTTTCTGACTCGCCCTCCCACCCTTAATATGGACAATAATTCACCATCATTCGGTCATGAAAGTATTTCAAATGCATTTTCATTGAAAAAAATACCAATTTCTAATCTCCAGAGACCTAAAAAAAGGATTTAATGAACATAGCGAATTTACCGGTGCCTAAGGTATCTTCAAGAGCCCTGAGATCGATACCCAATACTAGCAAAGGCTCGTCGTGTTGAAAAACCTGTTGAGGCTTTGGTAGAGGTAGATGTAAAAATCCTTCGCAACCCGGCGTACATAGCGGCGTTCTATCCGGAAGATCAGCGTTCCAGCTTCCATCGAGGCACCATTCTAATTCCGAATCTAATTCACTCAATTCACTTAGCTCGCTTAGGCAACCTGAAATAGAATATTAGAAAATACAATTTAATTAACGTATCCTCGCGACACTCTCTTTAAAATCTAGATTTAAAGAAGTCTTTTTTTTTTACCGGAAGACGTAGAAGCATCGGTGGTCCAATCGCTCCAAGGCACTTCCGGCGAGCATGTTAGATCAGTGTAACACTCCACAGTGTTCATTGTTGTACTTATTGGAGGATTATCCACAACTAAGGAATTTTCAGTTTGCGATGTTCGACACAGTGTGTCGTAGTCGCAGAGCGGTGAGGCCAATGTCGGTGCCACGAGTTCTCCATTATTCGTAGGTTCCATTCTCAGACCCAGAACCGAGAACAATAGTTCGTCGGTCATTTCCTGGTGAAACAAAAATAAAAATGCTTATAATATCGTTACAAGCCGAATGGTAATCAGCAATTACTGTTTTAATATACTGTATTCGTTTATTTGTTTCTTAAATAATTGCTTAATTATATTTTTTACAATATCCTACCATAACAGTAAAAAAAAAAGATAAACATTTTATTAAAATCACAAAGAGAACATTTTCTTATAAAAAATAATTTTTAAATGAAACTAAAATCCAAACAACAGAGAAAGTCGACCATTATCTTTCCCATTATTCATTACTTTTCTTTTAAAGGCTTTTTTTAACGAATCGGCACAGAAAAGTCTTTTTTTTTTTGTAAAATGTTTATACATTTTCTTACTAATATGGTAGAATAGTCTAAAAAAAAATATTGAGATATTATTTTCGATACAAATAAACAAATAGAGCAAATTCGAAAGTAATGGATGGTTACAACATAACTTTATTATCCATTAAACCGGCGACAATAATAACAAAAGGATGTGGATAATGTACTTATCACAACTATTATCTATTTAACATCGACATATTTGCAATAAGTTATCTGACATGCAGAATAGAAAAACATTAACAATATAATCTCTCTTCAGTCTCTTCAGTTTCGTAGCGTGCGTACGAATAACGTTATTGAATTATCAAAGACAAGATTCTTGCTACAAGATTGAACGGAGTTGCGGACGCATCGTGCAGACATTCCTCAGATGATTATCTTGAGAAAATGCAATTTCATATATACTCTTGACGTTTCAATTCTCTGTCCATCAAAACACAAAGTTAAAAAAAAAATGATACATCGAACAAGGCATAGTTATGATTTCAATGTTCGTTGCAAATTTTTCTCAGCGACCTCATGTCCCTTGTCTGCGGAGTCATCGTTTCCTCGTCTCTGATACCAGTGCCCAGAAGGGTCCGTTTACGATTCTTCTGAGTTATACCGGCAAACAATTCTCGTCTTATTTGCAATTCTTATAACATTTATAGACCATCACGATATAATTTTTTGTACCAATTATATTTTTATTAAATTGGAGTTAAAACTGTTTCTATTTTTGTCTTTGCAATTATTATTAAACAAAGACGAGGATCTCTTTGAAATAGATAGTTCTTATCTATATAATTATATTTTATGATTGGAAATGTCTACAAGTAATATGATGATATTTTATTCGGTGAGAATACAAAAAATCTTTTTTTCTCTAAGATTTCTGAATAAACAATTACGCATGCAAATGTAGACCACAGTTGTAAAACCTCCATTCCCTTCGAACTCTGTATAATAATATTGGGTATAATATTGTAAAAAAAAGTAAATATTAAATTATCTATGAAATAAATAAACAGAGGGCGCTCGAATGTAATGAGGGTGGTTAAAGCTGTATTGCATAAACTGCAAGTATCATTTATTTATGAATGAACATTAAACAAATTACGTGCTAAGTATGGGAGAAATATTTCTATATGTGTTTGTGCATGTCTAATCACCGACATGTTTTTATCTTACACATTCAATAATTAAAACCGTGTATATTTAAACTCGAATGGTTGTAATCACGTATTACGCTAATCGTGCTTATTAATTTCAGCAACACTCAATCATCTCGACCTCCAGAGTCGAGGCAAGTACTCACGTCGAAAATAGCAGCGTCTTCGATCATTTTGTTTGGTGTATATCCAAATACTATTTCACTTTGATTTTTTAATTTTCAAAAATTCTCAAAATCTCTCCAATTTACAATTTTTTTTTTTCAGCCATTTATCGAATCACCAATTTTAGTAACATTCACAAATTTGTTCTCAACGTTGACACAATTAGATGGACACTTTAAATAAAGTTTATTAAAAAAAAAATACAATACGCGATGAAGGAAAATAAGAAAAGTTATTTGAAATTTAAAAAAAGTCAAGATCGCGCACTTAAAATTAGTGGTAATATCACAGAACTTCAGCTCAAGTGTCAGAGGAGACCCTTGCCGATCAACAGTTTATAAGCGACTCCAGTTCATCGTGTGGTGTCTCGGAGTGTCGCTGTTGGATTGAGCCTTCGAAGCACGAAGTAGTCCTCGTCACCCTGTGACGTTGGGACAAGTGCTTTACACTCGTTTAGTCGGTGGTTGGAGGATCGCTGTTTGGAGGACAAGAGATCCGAAGAGACGACTCGGCGTCGCGACTATGTGCTCGCGATTATCGTTTCTGTGCCACCCGGTGCCGTCACGGCATGAAAACCCGCATGGAGTTCCCCAGGGAGTCTGGATAGACGTGTTGGCCGATTCCAGAACGCCGTGTTTCAAAACGCAACGCGTTGTAACGCAGCCTACGCGTTTGCAGACGCTCCGACCGGTCCATCGAGATTTGGTACTGTGTGTTTGACGGACGTACCGCGCGGTGCCGCGCGATCGACTCGCAATAGTTTATCTTTTGGCTCATGCCTTTTTTTCGAGAGGAAGAGAGAGAGAGAGAGAGAGAGAGAGGGGTATTATAAATGTTCTGCGAATACGATAGCTTACAAGAGCTAATGGTATATTCCGCGAGACCCAAGATTTGGCTTTTATCGTTTTGTCGCGCGAGCGCTTGTACGTTATGAAAAACAGATCTCTCGACTAGAGCGAAGTCCCCCGCCCGCGAAACCAACTAAATTGTATATTGGACGGGATATCGCGAGTTCGCGACTTTATCGGTTTTTAGCCTCATACGCCATTTGCGATATGTAAGTACAATACTACGTGAAGCATATCATGACAGCGTGCGTCTATACTATTCGTGAAATCGGATATACCGATCAACAAACTACGTCAAGATGGAATTTCCATTTACGTTTTTGTAGGCATTTAAAAATAATATGAAAAAATATCTGGTAGCTGTAAGTGACAGATATAATTTCGTCTGTTTACGTAAATTGCGTTGAATCAGAATTGTACAATTTTAATTTATGACTTTTGAGAACGAAAAAACGTGTTTACAAGACGTCTACGCGCGGGCACTCCAAGTATTAATATTATGCATAATTATTTACTAATTGTGAGAGGATGTACACACGTGAGTGTTGTGTCTTCGACTATGGGTCGCTAAAGAAAAATACGAGGGTTTGTTCAGAAGAGCGCATCTTGAAAAGCAAAACAATAATACGAATTATTAAATTAAGTAACTAAATTTGGAGGGCATACACAAACAATTTTTCGCGGTATCAATAGTGATAACAGTCGACCGGGACATATAAGAAGTACATTCGACGAAAAAAAAAAAACGGAAATACGATGAAAAAAATTCAAATGAAACTTAAAAATAGTGTAAGAACGATTGTGTTGTTGGCTTTGTTGTTGTTGTAACTGTCATGACTGAAGGCCAGCAAAAAATATAGAAGGGTAAATCCAAAAGAGCACATCTTTAACCCTCGTCACCTACACCTATGGAAATTTTCGCATTACTTACACGAGGTCACTCTGACCCAACTCTGAAAAGTTGTCACACTAATTCTATTGAAAGTTTCATCATGAAAAAATTCCTTGGAGTAATTTAGGACTCATATCCTAATTGGTTATTTGATGCAAAATTAAATTCGAACCTTATAAAAAAAATCTCAAATCGAAGAACTCAGAAGAAGTCAGTGGTTTTACTGAAAAAATCATAACTTTTATAATTTTTAATATTCTTGGCTAAATTTTCATTTCGATATTTTCGAGATAACTTATTTCAAGAAAAAAAATACTACAGGTCATGGCCTTCCAAAAAGTATACTTATTTTGAAGATCGTGAGGGTTTTCTTGATTCACGAAATTCACGTTCTACGTTGATATGAGTCTTGCAATGAATTTTTATTCATCCAGAACTATTTGCATTTGAAATATTGAACGCAAGTTGGGGTTAGAGTCATCTAGACCCCTAGTGAGTGACTGGGATTAAATCTGATCTCAAGTTTGAAATTAAGTATGATATCAAGTTTTAACTGCAACTTCAACTCAAATTAGAACTGTAGATTCAATTAATATATCCATCATAGATTTATCATAGACGTTTTTGCATTGATTTTTTTTTACACGAGCAAGAACAGACTCGTCATGATTATTGTGCCTCGGTGCAACTCGTCCATCTACACTATGTATAGACAGCATGAGATATATTGTAACCGATGTCGCGTGTATCCTCGCGAACCGCACGTGCGTATACGCACGCTACAGCGACCGGTTTCCGCGCATTTATCTCGAGCGTGTGGCGTCACGTCTCATCTTCCACAGTAATAAATTCGAAGAACAGACGAGATTATCAATCGAAGTCAATATTTCATTTGAGTGCAAGCCAACTCTATTATCGTACAAAGAAATAATAGGGAAACATGAATTTTTATATTTATTACTGTCAGGTATCATTGCGGTGTGTAACGCCACGCGTAACACCTCTGAAAACTTAATGAATTTAATGAAAAATGAAAATCACTCGATTTTATCTTTAAAATATCATTTTACAATTTAATATATTTTTAAAAATCATAAAATCGAGTGATTTTTTTTTAACTTTAATTTTTAAAGGAAAACTATATAGCCCACCCCAGACAAAAAACGTCACTTAGTAGGTAAAACACTGCAAGGAATTTGAAAAGTATATTTTTGTCAGCCTGAAATTATAGGCTCACCACAAAAAACGGTTTTTCAATCTTTTTTCGCGTTATTCAGTGCTTTCCCAAAGACGAATTGAATCGGCAAAATTTCCATTGAGAAGCTGAGGATTTTTTACGAAAAAAAAGTATTCTATCCGAAATTTTTTTATCAACATGCTGAGAAATTCATTTATTAATAAAATTTTGAAAAATTGAGAGAAATCAATAAAGTAAGAGGCACAAATGTCACTATAAAAAACTGAACGAAAATTGACTGTCCTCTGCTTGACATAAATAAACGAATGTCAAAGACTACGAGATCCATAAGTGTGTCGGATTTCGAAAGAATGATCCACATAGTAAAGCTTACCATAATTTATAAAATTATTTTTTTTTAAATAAAAAATTCTAATTTTAATCTAAAAATTAAAAAAATTAATCTTAGACATTGTCGGAATAATACCATAGTTGTAAATATTTATCTTCATGCAGTGTTAAAGTGTTGTTAAATTATTAACTTTGAAGGTACTGAAAACTATCTTTTTTTTTTTTATTAATTAAGCCTTAGGACCATCGGGTACGTAAAAGTGGTTAGAAGTGGAGGTTTTTTTTTTATTTCTGGAAAATGAAGTGGTAAAGGATTAATATTCTTTCGCGAATATAAAATTAAAAAAAAATCAGTTGAAAAAAATTTGTATAAAATATGTAATAATTTTACAAAAGTACATTCGTATCTTTCCACATGCTGGAAGAACTCGTCATTATGATATACAGTCGTGATACCCGAAAAGTTGGTAAATATTACAGGCGGCAATGTGGTAAACCCCGTGGATTGTGCGATTAAACGCGATCGCGCCTAATAAAGTCCAGGATGCGCAACCAAAAAAAAAAATATCATGGGTTTAATCTCGCGTGCGTTACGGCAAGCGACTAATCTCAATGGGGCATAAAACAGCTATTACAGATGGCCTCAACCCGGGTGACAACACGCCGTAAATAATGTTCGCCACTTCTATCTCATTCTTTCTCGCTCACTGGGACACGATAGAGCGCCAATGGCTTTCATATATGTGTATATAGCATTCGATATATATATGCAACCTGCATCTTTTCACTCAATCGCATAATAACGTTGGTTATTTCCTTTGACCATATCGGCGTTTGACGTCTGTCCGGACGTCTGTTTTTAGCTTTTTCATACAAAAACGCGTGAAGTACTTGGTGGTGCGTGACGCTGGATGCTGGGAAAAAAGCGCGGGCGTTGAGAGCGTTGTTTAAGTGGAGGATAGTAGCCGACGCACGCGTGACGATGCGTCCTGCCACGTTGAGAGATAAGATTATTGAAAAGAGCCACTACGTGAGCTCGTGAGTGTCGGCAATTTCGTAAAGGACATCTCGATTTGTTAAGGGGGGTGCGGGGTCCGCCGGGAGAGTTTGCTATTGGAAATAATGATTAAAAAAATCTGAAAAGTTCACCTACATGTCTTTGGGTTCTGTAAATAACATATTTCGGATCGAAAAAAAAACAAAAATGTTCGAACACGTTTTTTGGATTAGAGAAAAAAATGATTTCAAAAATTTGATAGGCTTGATTGTTAAGAGTAGTATACAACGCATGAAAAAAATTGACAGGTCGGAATATAAAAAAATGTAGGAGGAAATAATTTTTTTCCAGTTGAGGGGGATATTTTATTTTTGAGTACCTCTATTTTTTTCGCAAAGTGAAGTTAATTTAATGGAAATTAGATCCTATAATTGATTCCTGTTAATTGTTTCGATGGATATTTCCATAAATATGACTTTGTGAAAATTAATTATTGTGACCTAGGGTTTATTCAGAATGCCTATAGACTAAAAATAGGAATACAATCATTTTTCAAAAAGTCACTCATAATAGAAATTAATTCTTTCTTTCTTTCTATATTCAAACCTCTTTTTTAATAGTCTCAAAAATATTTTTTGGAGTAGTGTCATTTTTTTCCGTTCCTCCACTTTTGAATAAAGACATTAAAAAGACAATTAGTTCTTAATAATATAAAAACATTTCCGACAACTTTCAATGATTCAATCCACGATACATATGAAGTAAATTCTCAATATTCAAACTTTTAATCATAATTTCAATAATATTTTATACCTCTCAATCACTTAAGTTTGATGTTCGTGCCATCCTGTATAAATTAATTATTACCCCTTATTTTAAGCAAATTTCGTAATATCCCAATTCTACATTTCAACATTTAGCCCCCCCCCCCTGTAATGTACAATACTCAAATAATAATATATCCTTAATTAATATCATATAACATTTTTTTAATTCTGCAAGACGCAGTGAAAAAAGATTACTTCGTTTTTTTCATTGTCCTTACCACTGCTACACTAAATTCATCTTACTTTTAAATACCTACTCTTTATAGTTAAAGCATGTCCCCCTTTAGATGCCGGTAATACACAGCACACTAGTCGATAATACATCCTTAATCGCATTTATATAAACATTAAGTACTGATGGATGGGTGATCAGTGAAAAAAAAAATGTTAATTATTTACATTTTTAAAATTATTTTTCTTACCACTGCTGTGAATAATGTTCGAGATAACTGCAGTGTTTCTATCCCTGCCGAAAGCTGCCCTCGTGTCGATATTTACAGCATTAAGACACGGTGATCGTGTACCAAACGTTGACTGCAGCATCGATCGAACCAAAGATTATCCTTCTTCGTCTCGATAATAAATTAATGCCCCGACTTGTGATAAATGCCCAAGTGGCGATGGAATAGACTTTGATTCATGAGACAAACGCGAGAATCCAAACGTACTCGGACTCTTACTAAGTCGAAATTTAATGACCCAACAGATAATAGAAAAAGAAAGAAAAGTTTTTATCTTCAACGTAACGTTTTTTTTTTTTACTAACAAGTATTCAATAAACTAATTGTAAAATAGAAAAAGCTACAGGAAGCTACCGAATTTGCGTTACTTTGTGAATTACATAGTGAAACTCGAAAGCTGCAATTTTTGAAAAATTATCTGGTAGTTTGTTTTTTTTTTCTGTTTAATTCCAAACGATACTGCACATCTCTGATTAATACATGGCGTCAGTTGGATCGATCGTCCACGTACACTCACGCGCACGTTTTACGTGGTTAACGATGAGAAGAAGAACTTCAGGGTCGACGTGTCCATCAATTTCACTGTAACGGATTATCTCGGTGAAGATGGTCCGGGTTGCGAGGGAGAGCGCGGGTTTTGTGTCCAGAATGATTGCGAGCTTCACCTCGCCGAATCACGGACCACTCGCGCGACTGGAGCCACTCTCGTGACTAATTGTCAAAGAATGGGGAAAGCCACGAGTAGCCGCTATATGCACGGTAGAGAATGAAGCGCGAGATATCGCTCGTCAAGGAAGTGCCTTCTGATACCAACGTCCTGCTCGTGTTTGCTGCTGACACTTTGCTATAACGCGCTTCGTACTCCACACAGGGAAAAAAAAATTCTTTTTAAACGACATATGCGTCCTTGATTCTCTGTGGATCTAATTTTAAGATTTTCACGAATTATATTCCATTAAAGAGTTAGTTGAAAACTTTTGTAAACGAGGTTTTGAGCTTGGATACAAAATTTAGAAAGACATTCAAAGAAATATAGGAGAATTCATTAGCGCTTTCGTTCTGCACATTAAAAAAAAAGTTTCTGAAAAAATTTCTAAAAATTCGGTTCCGTTTTTCATTGTCAGGACACTCATTACCAGCAATATCAATTGTTTCATCATGTTCTGTGTACAGACCAATAACTTAAATATTTCTTTGACGTTATCTTTTTTGCTATAACATTCTAAAGATCGTGTTAATATCTCTAAATATTAACAATAAGAATTATCGAGAAAAAGCGTCATGAACACTATTATGTTAAAACAAATTTAGGTGACAATTCAAAAGGTTAATGTGCAGCACTCGTTTTTTCTTTTATTTTTCAGAAATGGTTCGACTACGAAGTTGACTCGGACGAGGAATGGGAAGAGGAAGAGCCCGGCGAGTCTCTTCGAGGTTCCGACGACGAAAAGGACGAAGAGAATCCCGACGACGATGAGTACGACGTCGATAACGAGTTCATGGTTCCTCACGGGTAAGTGCACATTAATACAACACAAATCTCTACCAACAGAAAGAAAATAATGTTTTTTTCAATTACAGATATCTTTCTGAAGAGGAAGCTCAGGCGGACGAAGACGAGGAAGATATGGTACATTAAATATTCAATAAAAGATTAAAAAAAAAAATCTTATAATCAGAAAAAATGGTTTGGAGATTTAATTTTTATTGTCTTCCAGTCACCGGAAACACAGAAATTGAAGCTTAAAATACTCGGTGCGGAATTTGAAGAGGAGCGAAAGACGCAGACCTCGAGAATCAAGCCTAGAGTTATTGGTCCCATCTGGCAAAGCCGCGATAATTCATTTCCCGAAAACAGTGAGTACATTCATCATTAATAAAACCGAGGGTTGTTACGTATATAGAAAACAAGAAGAACATATCAAGTTCAGGTAACTACTTCTGACCTAGAATGGCCAGAATGATAAAAAACTTAAATTTTTTACAAATTTACCATCTGTCAGAGGTTGAAATTTCCCTGTTTAAAATACACGTATTTTTTATCTTCTTTCTCAGACAGACTGTTCCTATAAAGAAAATTGTTCTTGCTAAACTGATTTAGTTGATCGGCGCAACCTACACTGTACGACATTCATGATATTTAGATAGCACGGTCCCTTTAAATTTGAGAAATGAAAATAATATAATTATAAAATCTATTTTTTATATAATGTAACGTTTTTTCCGTGAAATTTTTGCAAAATCTGTCTGAAAAAAATCTTGAAATTTCGGAGATTTTCGAAATTAGAAATGCGTTAACAACCAATGAATTTGATTTTCATGATAAAACCAATAAAGTCTTTAATCTCTAATAACTTGAATGTAATTTCTATCACAGTACCACAAAAACTGGTGGACTACCTAGTGGCTCGGCAGGCCTGGATTCGCGAGATTCCGATAGTGCTGGCGCCACCCGAGACGAGCAGTAGTAACACATCCGAAAACGCCGGTACCTTAAAAAGCAATTCGGCTACTGGCGAGAACAAACGCGGTCCAAAAGCAACAAAAGTTCCTACCGAAGCCCTACCAGAATTAATCCGACTAATTCACGGGAATCCTCATGGTCTTGGTTTCCTGATAAAAGAATTCATGACCTTTTGGAATCGCAAACATCGAGGCAACGAGAGACCGCTCAAGAAATCAAGCTTACTACAGAAAATTCGCGATCTCGCGAAACGCATGGCTTGCCCGGAAGAGGGACCAATGCATCTAAAAGCCTGCTGGTACGTTTCGGAAGACACGAGAAAAGAGTATCTCGGAGATGAACAGTTAATTCTACCTAACAATTGGTCCTACGCTCTGACGCCAAGACGAAAAACACTGACTGAAGCGCCGGAAGTGATTGAAAAACCGGAGAAGGAAGAGAAGGAAAAGAAAAACGTGCCACTTATCACGCAGTATACAATGAAAATAACGCAGGAAGAGATGAAGAAACAATTAACGGTAAAACCGGCCGTATCATCGAGCCCGAAACCCTCGACCTCGCAATCGAAGCCACCGAAACGTGCGACACTTATATCGGTTGGCCGGGGTGAACAATTTCCAAAATCGTCGATCATCAATGCATTTTCGAAAGCCACAAGCACAGTCGCTACTGTATCTAAGACAGAAGCGCCGATCGTTGATCTGGATGGCGAAGATTCGACAAAGCCCGTGGTTATCGAGCTTGAAGACGAGAATAGCGTTTGATAAGAAAAAAAACGGAATTTTACAGATTTATGAATTCGGTGGTACTTGGTCTTATCAACGACCCAAATTGCGAGAGAAAAATATACAATTGTCGGCTTCTCGGACTCGGTAAAATTTTGAGACTGCGTGTGAGGTTGTAATTCGATGAATTACAACTTGACGTGTTATTTCAAAACTTATTTTTTTTTTTTCGAGTGATGAAGCGTGATTGAACCTCGTTATGGTTTTTGATAATTATTACTGCTTTTATCACTCGTTACTATCTAAATACTGTTCCTTGGCAAGTCGCGTCAAATTGATGCGATTTATTGCCCTATCGGATGTGAGACATCCCCGAATACATACCCGGAAGTTTTATATTCTTCTTTTTTTTTTGTTTTTTCTTCGTTTAGGTATATTGTACTCGATATAAGTTTGTATAACACTTTTCGATATTTTTAAACGTTTAGAGAAACAATGTTATGTATACATTGTTTCCGTTCTCAAAAAATGGCTTTATAATGATAAACATAATAAGAATATGAAAAATTGTTCATCTACAGAAAAAAATAGTATGTTATTATCGTTATTGAATCTATGAAAATGCCAATCGGCACACACACGAATCCTTTAATGTTATGTGTGGCTGTGTCTAACCGAGTAAATGAACTTAAGTGCCTAATAAAACAAAATGTGATGTTGAAGTGTAGTGTATTTTTTATTTATTTTTTCAACATTAGTCACGAAAAGCTCTTGAAAACAGAAAATGGCGGTATAACATAAATAGAAAAGCAGGAAATATATGATATCTAAAAATGATGATGATAATATAATAACCATAAGACTATAGACTAAACTAAATCAAAATCTAAATTCAGGAAGCTTCACACAATAAGATATTCGAATTATGCTAGTAGATTAGAAAATATAGAAAATAAATAGTATCTAGCACATTAGAAAATATGTGATGTATTTTTCGGTAACATTGAACAACTTTATTGTTAATTCGAGATCAAGAAAAAATAATTATGCTGCGAGAACATAAAGGAATGACGTCACCTTCGGCCGTCTACCCTTGCGAGTTTACCATAAAAGTACTTCAGTGCGATAAAACGCGTTTTTTTACCGCAGTTTTCGAATTATTAACCATGAAGTTAAAGAAATATAAGCGCATACATTTTGTATGCCTTACATAGCGGGGATAAACATATAGCTTTGAAAATCACAACTCTTGACATTTTCTGCCATACAAATTAAATATTCAGGAAGGAAATGAATGGATCTTGTAAACTGAAGTATACTGAACA